>CM035141.1:31321144-32655144 GCA_020205605.1 Panax ginseng
TTCAACAATTGTCACATTAAAATTTTCTCCATCTATATCCACATAAAATCAATATTTTCCTCATCATATAAATCAATAATTAATTATTCACAAATAATATTACGTAATCACATTATTGACAACCGTGCGCCTTCAGGAAGAGGGGCTTTCCAATAAGAATTTCTCCTTCTTGGCGCCAAGAATTAGGTGACCAAACCTCTCCTTAGATGTAACTTTCTAGACATTGCTAATAATGTTATCTAATAATATTATTCAGATAATATGAATTATTGCTTCGATAATGAAAAATACTTTGTGTAATGACAATTATCAAAAACAAAGTAGAATAAAATATCAACGCAACAATTATTGAACCAATAAAATAATCGAATAAAGAATTATCGTAACCATTATTGAGTAGTGCCTTCTTCGTAAGAGTCAATAATTGGTGCAATACCGTGTCTTCTTGTCTGCAACAACGCTGTTACTCGTGTTTTAACCAATTTAATATTCCAACAAAGGTAACCAGAATAACTACGCCTTATTTTTAAACAACTTATATTTGTCGCTTTTCTTCCTCCAATCGCTTTCCACATGGGGCCCACACATGGTCGCTACTGGCATTGTCATTTAATATTCCCGACAAAGCAATATATTCTACGACCAAACGAATATTCCCTTACAACAATGAATATTTTATAACCACTTGCTTATTTTGAAATATTTGCGTATTTTACCCATAACTATCCACATTAATCACATCAACCCTTACTATTTCAAAATAATAATTAGAGGAAATTAAATTTCATTTATTAATTATTTGGGGTCTTACAACTCCCTCCTTATGAAATTTCGTCCTCGAAATTGACATACGATACAGTGTTTCAAAAGGTGAGGATACCTCGCTTTCATTTCCGCTTTCCAACTCCCTGTGTCATTTCCTATATAGCATGGTTCCTCCACAAGACTTTAACTTGTGGTATGACCTTCGTGCGTAGGACATGCTCCTTCCTATCCAAGATCTTGACAGGTACTTCCTCATACGTTAAGTCTTCGACTATCTCGTCCGGTTCTAACTCAATAACGTGGTTCGGTCTTTCACATATTTACGAAATACGGATATGTGAAACACATTATGAACACGAGACATACTTGGAGGTAACGCGAGTCTATAGGCTACATTTCCTACTCGGTTGAGAATTTGAAATGGACCAATAAATCGTGGATTGAGCTTTCCTCTCTTCCCAAATCTTGTAACTCCTTCCATAGAGCAACTCATGCAACAATACATGATCCCCATACTAAATTCCACGTCCTTTCGATGAAGATCCGCATAACTCTTTTGTCGATCTTATGCTGCTTTGTATCGTTGTCAATCATTTGATATATTTTCGATAGTCATACGTCTTAACTTCGGGTCCCAACAATGTTGCTTCACTCACCTCGTCCCAACATACTTTGGAGAGCGACACTTTCGTCATATAATGCTTCAAATGGAGCCACACCTATACTTGCCTGATAACTGTTGTTGTAGGAGAATTCCACCAATGGTAAATACTTATCCCAACCGCCTTTGAAGTCTAGGACACGAGTCTTAATAAATCTTCAAGAGTTTGAATAGTCCTCTCGATTGTCCGTCTGCTTTGAGGATGGTATGCGAAGCGAATCAATCAAATCCGTACCCATAGCTTTTTGCAAGCTAACCCAAAATCTTGAAGTGAATCTTGGGTCACGATCCGAAACTATAGATATTGGAATGCCATGCAATCTCACAATCTCATTTACGTACATTTGAGCAAGATGTTCAAGGGAATAAGTCTCCCGTATCGGCAAAAAATGAGCAGACTTGGTTAATCTATCAACAATAACCCAAATGGCATTGATGCCTTGAGAAACAGTGGGAAGACCCGTAACGAAATCCATGGTAATGTGTTCCCACTTCCATTTTGGAATCTCAAGTGGTTGCAATGGTCCCTTAGGCACTTGATGCTCCGCCTTTACACGTTGACAAGTTAAACACGTTGAGATAAACTTTGCAATCTCTCTCTTCATATTGTTCCACCAAAATGTATGTCGAAGATCACGATACATTTTGGTACTTCCAGGATGGATTGCAAATGGTGTATTGTGTGCCTCCATCATGATCTTGTACTTCAAATCGTAATCGTTAGGAACACAAAGTCTAGAGTGGACTCAAGTATTCCTTCTTCATCAATTCTCGCCCCTAAATAGCACCTTCTTATACTTTCTTCTTCATATGCATCATTTCGTTCCTTGGTGGCTTGAGCAACCTTAACTTTTTCTATTAAAGTTGGCTCTATCGTATACTTGACATCATCGCACTTTCGTTCAGATATGATCTTCTACTCAACGCGTGCCACCACCACGTTCGCTTTCCAGGATGGTATTGAATAGTGTGGTCGTAGTCTTTCAATAGCTCGAGCCAACGTCATTTACCGCATGTTAAGTTCTTTTGAGTGAAGAAATATTTAAGGCTTTTATGGTCCGAATATATCTCCACTTTCTCCATATAAAGATAGTGCCTCCGTGTCTTTAGTGCAGAAACGATCCTTCGCTAACTCTAGATCATGAGTAGGATAATTCCTCTCATATTCTTTAAGTTGTCGCGAGGCATAGGCTATGACTTTCCCACGTTGCATGAGAGAACACATCCTAACCCTTTGCCCAAGCATCATTTGTGAGATAACAAATCCATCCGAACCGATGGTATTGTTAGAATGTGTCGAAATAAGTCTCCTCTTAAGCTCTTGGAAACTCTCGCATTCTTCACTCCAAACGAATTTTGTATCCTTCCGAAGTTAATCGAAAGTTAATTTGAGTAGCGATTCGAGAAAACCCTTCCACGAATCTCCGATAATAACCAAATTAAGCCCGTAAAGCTACGTGCTTTACCACCGACTTGGTTGCTCCCAACTTTGTATTGCTTCAATCTTCGCCGAATCAATAGATATTCCATGTTTCGACACCACGTGCCCAAGGAATGCTACTTCCTCAAGCCAGAACTCGTATTTCTTCAACTTGGCATAAAGCTTGTTTTCATGAAGCCTTTGGAGTACCAGCTTCAAATGGTGCTCATGATCTTCACGGCTTTTTGGAATATATGAGGATGTCATCAATAAAGACAACAACGAATTGATCCAAATATTCCTTGAATACTCGATTCATCATATCCATGAAAGCCGAAAGAGCATTAGTCAATCCGAAAGACATGACTAAGAATTTAATGCCCGTCATTGAAGGTTCTAAAGGCGCTCTTTGAATATCCTCGCCTCTAATCTTCACTAATGATATCCGAATCTAAGATCGATTTTTGAAAAGAATTGTGCTCTTGCAATCGGTCAAACAAGTCATCAATACGAGGTAAAGGATACCTATTCTTGATGGTGACATGGTTCAATTCCCGATAGTCAATACAAAGTCGCATACTCGCTCTTTCTTCTTTACTTAATAAAACAGAGCACCCCAAGGAGATGTACTAGGACAAATGAAACCGATGTCCAACAATTCTCGTAGTTGGACCTTTAACTCCTCAAGTTCAATAGAGCCATTCGATATGGGGTTTTAGAAATGGGCTTTGTACCAGTTCAAGGTCAATAAAGAATTCAACTTCACGCTCTGGGTAGACCGGAAGTTCTTCAGAAATACGTCGGAAAGTCAATAACAACAGGAATATTATTCAAATTTGACGTGTCTTTATTCAAATCCATAACATGGGCTAAGAAAGCTTGACATCCGCTTTTCAATAAACGAATCGCTTTATGATTAGATATGATGTTGATTGATTTTAATGGTTTAGTTGCTCGAATTGAACAACAGTTGATTAGGAATATGAAAACTAACAACCTTACGAAAATAATCAATTTTGGCATGATGAGTAGTTAACCAATCAATCCCTAAAATCACATCAAAAGTAAGTATCTTTAAAGAGATAAGGTCAATGGTAAGATAAGGGTACCAACTTGGATTAGACAAGATTTATAAACAAAGTGGATGTGATGAAAGTTTCTCCTAACGGAGTTTCCACATAAAGTCAAAGTCTAATTTTTCCGAGTCGATTTAAACGTTGAGCACAAGCGGAAGAGATAAATGAATGGGTAGCACCGTATCAAGTAAAGTATAAACTTCACAAGAATTTATAAATAGCTTCTTACCGTGATCACCTCGTTTGGGTTCCTCGCATTTTGACCACCACAACAAACGCTTCTTCCAGAACCGTTGACTTTTTGACTTTTCGGGATAAATTTTTGAGTCACCGTCCTCACTGAACTAGGTTTTTTCTACCGCGCAATCTCGAAGCGATATGTCCTTCCTTTCTATAATTATAGCATACACGAACTGCTAGGGCGCTTTGGACTGATATGTCCTTCTTTCCGCATTTATAGCATATACGACCGGTGATCGTTCTCCTCCCTTAGAACCGATTCTTCACGCGGTAATCGCTGCTTTCATACATGGTCGTTGTTGAATCTCCTCTTTTTAAAATCTCCTCCCGACTCGCTTCTTCTATTTTCATGGCCATGATTACCACCAGAGTGGTTACCATTTTGTCCGTCTTTTTCTTTCTCCACTTTGGTTATTGTTGTTTTGTTGACCGCTATCTCCTAGTATGATCCTCGATTGTGGTACCTCGGTTGACCATACTCGTTATCTCGCTTCTAACAATTGAGCCCTATTAACAACATCTGAATAAAGAAAAAATTTATGAGAGATGAGATATCGACGTATCTTAGGGTTTCAAACCTCTCAGAAACATCCGCGTCATACGTTCCTCATTCTCCACCAAATGAGGTGCAAACCGGGATAACTCGCAAACTTCGCCTCGTCTTTGAGACACCGTCATGTTGTTCTCGCTCCGGTCTAATAAACTCCACTTCCTTCATATGACGAACACTTTCGGAAAAGTATTTGTCATTAAATAGTTTCAAACGTCTCCCAAGACATCTTTGAAGCGCAATTGGATGGGTACGCTTCACGATTCCCACCGATGTCTGCCTTCGCCATACGAAACATAAAGGTGGCGAATAGAACCTTCATTCTCCGTGCATCCCAAGACATCGAATATCTTGGTAATTTGCTTGACCCATGTTTCCGCCATGATCGGATCGAAGCTTTCCCTTAAATTCGTGGTCCCAACTCTTTGAATCGCTTGGTTGCGACAACCCGTGAATTGCTATCATTTCCTCCTATGTTTTGAACACGAGTCTCCTCGTCGATTTTGCATGAACTCGCAAAAAGCTTCTAAATATCCCTCGTTCATCATCTCGCTCATTGGTGTTGTTCACGGGAGGAACATTGCCAGTCATTGCACGCTCTCCTCGTTGGTGAGTACAAAGCGCCTCCACTGGTCTCATTTCCATCTGTTAATATTCTCAATTGACATTCTCAAATCACCGCCATAAAACAAGGGTTAATTAAGCAAATCAATATATCACATAATGTCCTTATATACTGACCAACTATCAAATAAGCTTAGGTAGGACACACTAGCGAAGGATTTACTCGTCTCCCTCCTAGTTCTATTCCCCGATCTCCGCCAGAGATCATATCCCTAAGCTCGATACCAACCGTGACACCCCCAAAATAGGTCTACATCACCCATTCCGAGTTGTCAATACACTGCATGTAAAACAACTACAACTTTATTATTACAATAGTAAAAGCTGTGAGTTTAAATACGAGATATTGCCATCTGCACAATATCCACATACAAATAAATCCTCATCATAATTATTGATACATTATTTTACAACAATGGTGAGGACTACTAAACAACTCTCCCTAGAACTTTCATTCCATACCCAGACTCATCGCTTATATTCTCACCTCCCGAGAAGAAAAAATGGAACAAAAGGAAAAGGGTGAGCTCGACTAGCCTAGTAAAGAATATTATGACTAAGATAATATACAACAAAATTATCGTTAGTCTTCAACAGGAAAAATATAATAGAATACAATAGACAACAAGTTTTAAATCAATATTCGCATGCTGAAATAATAATTCATTAGAAGAGTTAAGTAGAGAATGCAAACTACTATCTTCTATGTATGAATTTTAAAGTTCATCGTCTATTTTTTTTTCCCCTCGTAACATCAATCAATATATATCTGGGATCAAATATTCATCCTTGCACTACTGAGCCAAGGACATTCACCACCAAGGGTCATGTTCATCTAAACACATGTTCATCTTTTGCACTACTACGCCAAAGATATTCATCGAAATCATTCATCTTTTGCACTACGGGCCAAAGATATTCATCATAAATCATTCATCTTTGCACTACAGCCCAAGATATTCAATAATATCATCATTTAAGACCGAGGATGATGAAAAATATTTTTTAAAGAAACGAATCCAAAGAAACAAAATGACAAGGATTAAGGATTAAGGATTTGTACTTTGTTTTATCCACGCCCAAAAAATACCTCAAAAATAATCATAGTGGTGTAAAATTCAAGAATGATCAAAACATGGATACAATCAAAGCTAGTATCCGTAATAGATATTTTGGAAAAAAAGAAAATTTTTATTTTTTCGATGAATAGTGCCAGTATTCGTGAATAATAGATCAGATACGTGAATAAAGTCTTTATATCGTGAATAGTAACTCTCGACACCAAAAGTTCCAAATTTGATAAAAACTTCAGATCAATATTTCAAAGATAATGATATTGAAGAAATAATATCATTACAAAAAAAATAATATCCCTTACCTCTGAAAAGACAAGATTTAACCTGGAATACTCGGATATAGGCTATAACTTGAACTTTCACCGTATAGCAATACTCAAAGTATACTCAAAATACTCACAAGAATACGCTCGATAATATAGAGAGAAAACTTGAGCTTACGTGTGATTTTCAATTCTAACCTAAGCACCTATTTATAGGAAAATGCTTAGAACACCAAAGCGTAAAATTTAATATACTATTAATTTATATTAAAATTTTCATACGCCCACTTAGACTTCTCGATTTCAAAGAACTTAACATGTGATTCATGAGGCTTACAAATGTAAAAAACGTTTTGTTAATATAAATATTTAAAACTTCCAAAAATCAATTATTTCGGAACTTCGGAACTTCAATAATTCACAATAAATAGCCCTTTTGTTAGAAAATTTGAATCTCGAGAGTTTTTATAAGAAATTCAATTCTCTACAAATTTGCAGAAGAAAGTTTTTCCAAATTCCAAATGAAATTGATCAAATCCACAAACGGGTGATTTTAGAGGCTATAATCAAATTTCAATCAATAAATGGGGTCCATTACATGTTTAACATGTTTTAAACATTTATTGCAACAAAATACTCTTTCTCCTCGTATACTCATATATCCCACATTCATTGTAAAAATATCACCATTATTATATTATTAAAATATAATAATATATTTAAATAAATTATTTTATCAGAAAAAGATAAAATATTAATTTTCAACAAGTGTCACATTAAAAATTTTCTCCATCTATATCCACATAAAATCAATATTTTCCTCATCATATAAATCAATAATTAATTATTCACAAATAATATTACAGAATCACATTATTGACAACCAGACAATTCCCAAGAAAGAGGGGCTTTCAATAAGAATTTCTCCTTCTCGGGCGCAAGCAATTAGGTGACCAAACCTCTACTTAGACAGTAACTTTCTAGACATTGCCAATAATGTTATCTAATAATATTATTCAGATAATATGAATTATTGCTTCGATAATGAAAAATACTTGTAATGACAATTATTGAAACAACAAAGAAGATAAAAATATCAACGCAACAATTATTGAACCAATAAAATACCGAGCAAGAATTATCGTAACCATTATTGAGTAGTGCCTTCTTACGTAAGAGTCAATAATTGGTGCAATACTGTATCTTCTTTCAGGCAAAACGCGCTGTTCATCGTGTTTTAACCACCGGGTATTCCAACAACGATTGTAAATTCGGTAATAACTACGCCGCTATTATTTTTAAACAACTTATATTTGTCGTTTTCTTCCTCCAATCGCTTTTAGTTATGGGGCCCACATATGGCTTTAGCGCAGTCGCATTTAATATTCCCCGACAAGTATTTAATATTCTACGACCAAACGAATATTCCCAGACAACAATGAATATTTTATAACCACTTGCTTATTTTGAAATATTTGCGTATTTTACCCATAACTATCCACATTAATCTCATCAACCCTTACTATTTCAAAATAATAATTAGAGGAAATTAAATTTCATTTATTAATTATTTGGGGTCTTACAATGTATTTGGCAACTCAGAATGAGTGATGTATACCTATTTTGGGGGCGTCACAAACATTACTAGATTAGGTCTCTAGGAAATCACCTAGAAAAACCATGTAAGAATTTCTAGACTGGGTTATTAATTACAATGCATTTTTATTTTGCTGGAAAATTCTTCTAAAAAGTTTTCGTGCAATTAAAATTCAAATCCATTAAGAAGTTATATTCATTTTGAAACTATATAAATCAATTGTGCATATGTTTAGCCATGATTTCCAAAGCATTTATCCAAACAAGGATGTTTCCCATAAAGTTGATTGAGTTGATTTTGATAAGATCTTATCCTTTATTTCAAGGTGTTTATTTTTTAAATTAAAATCCCTTCCATAACAGTTTGATACTATCTTCTATTGGGATTGCTGAAATTTAGTAATTTGTTTCTCTTTGTCGTTGGTATTTATCTCTTTATATATCCTTCTCGGCTAAAGTTTCAAAACAAGGAATTTAGAAAAATAAGAGTGCTTCACAGAAAAGTTTCTAGCAAATTATTCTTGACTTGTTCTTAATTTCTTGTTGTTGAAAATTCATAGATATATCTTATAATCATATTCGTTCTTGATTAAAACTTGTATACAAACCTAGATTGGTTTGTTATTGATCCATTGGTAGATAGGTCTGTATAAAGGAAGCTTTAAGGTTGCAGTGGTGAAAGCAGTTGCAGAGGTGCAAGAAGTTGAAGTTTTGCAAAGGAGACAGTTGTGTCCAACAAAGTTCTGAGCTTATTTGTACAAGGATTTAATTAAATAATTTATTAATAAAGGAATCTCGAATACCAGTTGGTATTAGACGTGTATTAGGCCACTAGATAAGAGGGTAGAGGTCGAACCACGTAAAAATCTTGGTGTTTATGGTTTGTTGATTTTCTGGTTTGTTGTGCTTTATTCTACATTAAAACTCTATACATTTGTAATGATCGAGAATGTAACATCCTTATAATAAGAATTATTAATATTTAATAAATAAAATAAACATTTTTATGGAAATGTTTTTGTTTTATATGGTTAAAGGTTGATTTTCGACTTAGATTATTTGTTATGTCATTATATATAAATGTGTTGGAAGTTTTCGACGAAATAAAAATTTTATAGAAAAAAATGCTAAATCACTATTCATAAAATGCAGAAAACACTTTTTCTTTTTTTGAACTTTTTGAATTACGGCTTAACATTTATTTGAAAAAGGGAGACGTAATCTCCAATAAAAATATTTTATAAAAAAAGACGTAAAATCACTATTCACACTAAAAACGTGTAAGACCACAAACTTTCTATGACTAAGATTTAATTTTCTTTATATATTATTCTAAATAGTAATGTGTTGATTTAATAAATGTTACAGTTAATGGTGATATATGCAAATTATCAGATAAATAACGTGTCGGGGAATATTTGATTTGTCGTAGAATATTCGTTTTTTTGAGAAATATTCCTTCTGTCAGGAAATATTATATTTGGTAAAGTACGACGTGTGACGCCCCCAAAATAGGTATACACAACCCATTCTGAATCGCCAAATACATGGTACAAAATTTAAATACAAACTTCATTTATACAACACGACAAAACGTAGTTGAGAGTTTTAACATGAATATTGTCTCGTAGACAATATCCAAACTCAAATAGAGTCCACATTACATTTATTATCACACTATTTCATAGAATAGTGAGGACTACTATAGCCACCATCTCGGACCATCACTTAATTCGTTCCCCGACTAGTCCCAACTATATATATTCTTATTTCCTGAAGAGAACAATGAAAGCAAAGGGTGAGCTCAACTAGCCCAGTAAAGAATATTATAACTAAGATAATGCAAAATAAATTATCGTTAGCCTTCAATAGTGTAAAATTGATAGAATACAATAGAAAACAAGTTTAACTGCAGTGAAACAAGCAATCCATTAGAAGAGTCAAGTAGAGCATAATATCTACTATCTTCTATGATTTAAAAGTTCATCATCAATATTTTATCGTTGTAACACAGTTCAATAAATAATCCACATCATTGAATTATCCATTTACTACGGGCCAATGATATTCGTTAGTATCACATCCACGAATTATTCATGCACTACGGGCCAACAATATTCGTTATTATCACCAATGGTCATGATTATGCCAACAACTGTCCATCAATGCACTACGGGCCAATGAGAACTTTTATCACATCATTTGTAACATTACTCATGATTATACCGATACATAATTCCTAGTCATAATTGTGACGCCCCCAAAATTAGGTATACATCACCCATCTTGAGTCGTCAAATACATGGTACAGAATTCAAATACAACTTAATAATACAACTGTCGTGTACAATACGACAAAACATAAACTGTGCGTTTGAATACAAATATTGCCTACTAGAGAGTATACAAACTCAAAAGGAGTCCTCATTACAATTATTATCACACTATTTCACAGAATAGTGAGGACTACTAATGCACTATCTAGGACCATCACTCTGTTCCCCGACTAGTCACATCTACGTTCTCATTTCCTAAAGAATAATGGAAAAAGAAAGGGTGAGCTCAACTAGCCCAGTAAGAAATATTATGACTAAGATAATGCAGAATAATTTATCGTTAGCCTTCAACAGTGTTAAACTGATAAAATATAATAACTATCAAGTTTAACTGCAGCGGAATAAGTAATCCATTAAAAGAGTCAAGTAGGGAATAAAATCTACTATCTTCTATGATTTAAAAGGTTTTTCATCACTTTTATCGCCGAGACTCAGTTTAATAAATAATCCACATCATCAAATAATCCCTGCACTACAGGCCAAGGATATTCTTTAGTATCATGACCACGAATTACCCATGCACTACGGCTAAAGATAATCATGTTTTCATCAATGGTCCTGATCATGCCATAAAATAATTCATCTTTGCACTACGGCCAAAGAGAATCCATAGCCATAATCATACCAAAAACTGTCCATCAATGCACTATGGGCCAATGAGGACTTTTTCCACATCATTTGTAATATTACGGTTATGATTATACCGAATAATCCCTGGTCATAATCATACCAAGTCCATCTATGCACTACAGGCCACATATGACTTTCAAAAAAAATAAACATGAGGATGATGACAATGATATAAGAATTCAATAAAATAAGTTCAAGAATTAATTTATCTAGGAACTGATAACGTCCAAATTGTCAACATGATACTGCTTTGTAGAGTAAAATTCAAGAATGCTCAGAAGAATATTTCCATGAAAAGATACTGGATGAAGCGCAAATATCAATGATATTCCACTAATTTCATGGAGTATAGAAATCAAAACTTTAACCAACTAAGTATAATAAATAATGGAATAACAAAAGAAATCACCATGCATGCGATACTTCGCATAGACAGGTTATTCCAACAGAATAATAATAACGGAACCAGGTCCAGCGTAAAATGCACCGACAGGATATTCTAACAGAATAATAAATAACGGAACTAGGTCCCGCGTAAAACGTACAGACAGGATATTCTAACAGAATAATAAAGAATGGAATATTAGAATAATTTCACCATGTATGCGATTGTGCATAGCAGAGTTATTCCAACATAATAATAAAGAATGGAATAACAGAAGAATTTCACCAAGTATAGGGTAGCCCGCATATACAGGTTATTCCAACAGAATAATAAAGAATGGAATAACATAAGTTCTCTTCATAAATAAGAAAGAAAGAGTACCCCTTACGAGTACAACAAATAATATTCCCTACCTTAGAAAGAAAGAGTATCGGATATAGAAGTAGTAAAATAGCAGACCACTTTTCTTCTTTCTCTATAGTTTCTCTCTCTAGAGTTTCAAAGAATTAAATAGAAATAATGAATGAATGAGCTTCATTTATAGAAAAATGGATCGCATAGTAACTAACTCATGAACGGTCCAGTTGATTTACTTTAATCTGACGGTCCATATTTAAAGTAAAATCTTTTAAATAAAATATAATATATTTTATTTATAATCTAATAAAACGAATAACTTTATAAAATATTTTACTATGCAAACAATATGCATAATAAAATATAATATATTTTAATTATTGTCTAATAAAACAGATAACTTTATAAGAGTATTCTATTTTATATAAAAAGATTTTACTATGCAAAACACTATGCAGACACTATGCAACTGTAAGACCCCGAATTTTATGAAATAAAAGAATTTAATTTTTCTATTTAGTAAATGGTTAGATTGATAAAAGTTTAAAGTTAAGGGTGATATATGAATTTTTTTCAAAATAAGCAAGTGGCTATAAAATACTTATTATTATCGGGGAATATTCGTTTGGTCGTGGAATATTCTTTCCGTTTGGGAATATTAAATTTACGGCAAGCAGCGACCATTTATGGGCCCCTATAATGTAATAACCATCGATGAAGAAAATGACAAATTTGAGGTTTTACAAATAACAACGTAGTTATTACTGAATTAACATTGTTAGAATACACGGTGGTTAAAAATGTACAAAGAATACGCCGTGAATGCACAAAGAAGACACCTGGGTTTTACCATGATTTTTTGAATTATTGATCCTTACGTAAGAAGGCACTACTCAATAATTGTTACAAGAATTACCGCTTAATATTTTATTTTATTGAATCAATAATTTACAAGGCTGATATTTTATATTATTGTTGTTTCAATAATTGTCAACTTTATGATTCCATTATCGGATCAATAATTCATATTATTTGAATAATATTATTAGATAGCATTATTGGCAATGTCTAGAAACTTCACATCGAGGAGAGATTTGGTCACCTAATTGCGCCGCCCAAGAAGGAAAAATCCTTATCTGAAAGCCCCTCTTTCCTGAACCTGCTGGTTGTCATTATTGTGATTCGTAATATTATTTGTGAATAATTAATTATTGATTTATATGATAAAGAAATATTTATTTGATGTGGATATAAATAATGGATTTATTTATGTGGTTATAAATGAAGGAATTAATGTTGAGGTGTTTTATCAAGATTTTGCCCGGATTGAGGTATTAAAAGATCAAATTGGTGTTCTTAAAGCTCTATTGCCTGAGTTATAATTTTGATCCGACCATTGGATCGTTGTGATTTTTGGATATGTTATACATATATAAGTTGAGTATATGTTCACAAATTTTGAACCGTTAAAAATGAACGAATGATTTATTATGAATTTTAAGAGGTGACTGATTCGGAAATTAGGTTTATAAATAATTTTGGTAGAAAATTCTAGAAATGGGTGGGCCCCACTTTTGATTATTGGGGAAGATGGCTAATTTTTGGTGGGTGGAATAGTAGCGGTAAAGCCATCAAAGTTATTCTGTCAAGTCTGCCTTGACGTCTTTAACATTTTCCTATAAATAGAGGGCTAAGTTAGAATTGAAAATCACACCAGAAACATAAGTTTTCTCTCTTTTTCTCTCTAGATTATCAAGTGTATTTTGTGAGTATTTAGATACTTGGTGAGTTGCTATTCATCAGTGCAAGTTTCCTTCAAATAATATATCCGATATCCAAATCGTAAGTGCTACTCTTTTGAGGTAAGGGATAGTAAGGGATTTTAAGGGATTGTAAGGGATGTTTTTTTTTCATAATGATGTTATTCTTTCAATATCATTATACCAAAATATTGGTATGGATTTTATTGTGGAAGTTCTACCTTTTTTGTGTCGGGGTTACTATTCATGTATACGGCACTATTCACGTATATGACACTATTCACGTATATGACACTATTCATGTATATGACATTTTTTACGTATACGGTACTATGTACGAATACAGAGTACTATTCATGAGTTACTATTCATGAGTTACTATTCACGAGTACTATTCACAATAAAATTGGTTTCTTTTTCTGACTAAATTATCGTTAATTTATGAATCTTACTCTTGAAATAAAATCCATGTTTTGATGATATTATTTTTATTATCATATATAACATTTTTATAATCCTGGTGAAGAAATTTCTCTTTGACTTGAGTGTAAAGATGGGTAGATTATTGGTATGATCATGACTATGGGTTCTCTTTGGCCAGTAGTGCAAAGATGAATTGTGACTAGTATGATCATGACCATTGAATTTACAATTGAATATTTTTAGCTTAAGTGCAAAGGTGAATTGATTAACATGGTTATAATTATGGTTTATATAGATTTTGAAATGATTATATATTTCTTGGAGATATTAATATATTTGGCCTGTAATACAAATATGAACTGTTGATGAATATATTTGGCCTGTAGTGCAAATATGAACTGTTGAGGAATATCTTTAGCCTGTAGTGCAAAGATGAATTATTGATGAATATCTTTGGCTCGTAATGCAAAGATGACTTGTTGTTGAATATCTTTGGCCTGTAGTGCAAAGATGATTTGTTGATGAATATCTTTGGCTCGTAATGCAAAGATGACCTGTTATTGAATATCTTTGGCCTGTAGTGTAAAGATGACTTGTTGATGAATATCTTTGGCCCGTAGTGCAAAGATAAATTTATTAGTATGATTATGAACATGAACTGTGATTTGGTATAACCATGATCTTTGATGTTTCAGGTGATGAAAATTATCTTTGTCCTGGATGAGAAAAGGAATTTAGAACTATAATTACGATTATGAGTTATACATGTGATTGTGGACATGAATTGTTAATTGATGTTACAGGGATAAAACATTGTTGGTGGACTTTTAACATGGACAAGATAATAGATTTTATGGTCTATTTGACTCTTCTAATGGATTGCTCGTTCCGCTGCAACTATGGTTGAAAAGTTTTATCATCTACCATATGTTCTAAATCTCTGATTTATTACTGATGAAGGCTATTGATAATTTAATTATCTTTAGTTATGATATTCTTTACTGAGCTAGTTGTGCTCATCCTTTTGCTTCATAATTCCTTTCAGGTAATAAAAGTGTAGCTGGGTCGAGCGGGGAATAATAAGGAAATAGAACGGTGGTCTCTAGCTGTGGAGGTTCTCCCTAAGCAGTATAGAAAGGTGTTGTATACATCATTTAGTAGTTATATTTGGTGAATCAAATAGGGTGAGGCGAACCCAATGTTGGAAGGGTGTTTTGCCACTATCATACAAGATGTCTAATGACATACAACCTCGTGTCATCATAAGACGGGTTGTGCTCATCCACTTCTTTGAGTATATCTCTGAGCACTACCTATATCTTGGTGTTTGTTTGGAGTATAATTCTCAATTAGAGACAAGTGGAGATAATTATATGTCAAGAGAAGACTCACCATTGGAAAAGATGATAGTAATCTTCTCGCTTTTCTTTGGGGGTCTATTAGGTCAACCAAGGATAATTCACGTGGGCATATGATATCTATCATAACCTGGACGCATGGCCTCCCATATACGAAAGGTTTTCTTGAGCACTTCCCAAAGATTTTAATTTCTAAAATAGTTTTTTGACTATACCTATATGTAAGATGTCATGGTGACGTCTTTACCAAGTTGGTGTCAAGAGTCACAGTTGATATATATATTTGTATCAAAACTCACAACACATGAGTTGTTGTATTTTGCACGATAATTGTTGTAATAAAGTTGTAGTTGTTTTCTGTACCATGTATTTGGCGACTCATAATGGGTTGGATGGAATGGGCCTATTTTGGGGTTGTCACAGCAACACTATGCATAATAGAATATAATATATTCTATTTATAGAATAACTTTATAAAAGTATTTTGTTTTATATAAAAAGTTTTTCTGTTTTATTACATTAATAATACAAATAAAACAAGACTTAGTGACTTATCACATAAGCATCAATAATCAATACTGTGTGCTAGTATGCAACCACACGTATTACTGTACTTTTACTACCGAGTAGTTCAAAAGTATTAACGGTAAAACTTCCGCCGTTATTTTCATAAAATATTTTTGTCATTTTCTCAATCCGATGATAATTTCATTGCATGGGTCCACCAATGATTGTGTCATTGCATCTAATATTCCCCGATAAAACAAATATTCCCCACCAATCGAATATAATATGACAACTTGCATACTTTGCAAAATTTATAAATACTAACCACAACTATAACATTATCTCAAATCTACACCATAATATTAAAAAAATATTTTGAGAAAATTAAATCTTTATTCATAAAATCTGGGGTCTCACAATCTCCCCTCCTTATGAAATTTCACCCTCGAAATTTACGTACATACCTGGTATGTCGAAGAGGTGAAGATACCTTGACTTCATTTCAGATTCTAATTCTTGAGGTATTGCCTTTGAGCGTCGAATATGATCCTTCTTATCCTAGATGTTAACACGTATCTCCTCATACGTTAAATCTTCTGTTATCTCGTCTGGTTCTAAATTAATAATGTGGGTCGGGTCGTCCACATATTTACGTAACCTCGATACGTAAAAAAAAAACTTTCTGAACACGCAACATACTTGGTGGTAAAACTAGTCTATAGGCCACAGTTCCTACTTCATCGAGGATTTCAAATGGGCCAATTAAATCGAGGGTTGAGATTTCCTCTCTTCGTCGATTCTTGCTTCTAGAATAACGCCCTCTTAAACCTTCTTCTTCACATTCATCAGCTTCGGGTGTGTAGCTTGAGCGACTTTAACTTTATAGATTAAAGTCGATTCTACTCGTATATTCGTTATCTTCACGTGGGTCCCTAGAGTCTTTAACTCTATCTTCATCACTTGTAAGTTATACGAAATGAGTCTTTGTGTTAACAACATCACACTCGTAAACGCATCCGATCTTCTACTCAACACGTCAGATACCACGTTCATTTTTCCACGATGGTAGTGAATGGTACGATCGTAATCTTCAACAGCTCGAGCCAACGTCTTTGGCGCATGTTACGTTCGCTTTAGTTGAAGAAATATTTAAGGGTTTAAGAAATGGGTTTTGTACTGGGGTCAATACAAAATTTAATTTCACGCTCTAGGGGTAGGCTAAGAAGTCTTCAAGAATACGTCAGGAAATTTATTAACAATAGAAATATCATTCAAAACTATGACTCTCATCCAAGACTTGGATAGCACGTCACATTGATACCTATCAACTTGTCATCGTCATTCACGACGTCGCCTACAGAAAGTCTTGCTTCGGTGCATTCCACACAAGAAAGTCAACAACGAAAGGATCGGGGCTCTTTACTTATGGCTTGATATGACAATGATTGACTTTAGTGGTTTGGTTGCTTGAATTCGCATAACAGGTTGGTTAAGAATATGAAAGCTAACAACCTTACGAAAAGCATGATGAGTAGTTAACCAATCAATTCCTAAAATCGCATTAAAAGCAAGTATTTTCAAAGAGATACGATCGATAGGTAACGTGAAAGTGTTGATTTAAACAAGATTTATAAATAGTGGATGTAACGAAGGTTTCTCCCAACGAAGTTTCAACCAATAAGTCAAAGTCTAACTTCTCCGGAGTTAAATTTAAACGTTGAGCGCAAGAAAGAGAGATAAAAGAATAGGTAGAACCGGTATCGAATAAGGCATAGACTTCGCAAGAATTTATAATTAACTAACCCGTGATAACTTCGTTTGATTCCTCGTCACGAAAAATGCTTTCACTTAAACTACTGGATTTGACTTTGCTATAGGGTACATTCCACCCTTAAGTGCTTCGTCCCATTCCTGATCCATGATTTGAATCATTATTCTCCGATCCATATCGAATTGGGTTGACCGCTATGCACTGGGTAATTTCGAATTCGATGTTGGATTCTCCCAATTGTTGTCCAAAAAGAAAAATCCATTTCATCTATTTTGGCTTTATTGGATCGGACGTCTTTTTCTACAATATCTACATGGCGTGCGGCTTTTACCTATGCGTCATCTATTCTCCTTCGTTCATTTGTTTCTGCTTTCATTAGAACTTTGATCATAACTTTCTCAGATTCCAGCTCTAATATCTTATACTCTGCCAAATAGTGCTTCTGTTCAAGTATCGCACATCGGGTAATACAATTTTGAATGGTTGCATCTCTTTTTCCTCCACGACCACTTCGTTAATTCTTGACTGCTCTTCTAACTCATGAATACGATTTTGTAATGCTAAATTTTGATCATAAAATTCTTCTAATAAATTCTCCTCGGGTTCCTCTTCTTCCTTACTCTCATTTGCTACCTTCTGAACTAGCTCTCTAAAAGCAACTATTAGTTCTTCATGCACCACGTAGATATCTCTAATTTCTTCTTCGTCTGACATCACATTAACCTGGTTAGTGATTAAAGGTGTCTCAACGGTCTCATGTGCTTCATTGCTTATCTCAACATTTTTCGGATGCCATTTGCAAATACTGCCACAAAACAAAGGTTAATTGACATGTAACACATTATCCATATACTCTGACCGATCAATTAAATATCAAGTAAACTTAGGTAGGTCATACTAGCGAAGGAATTCCCCGTCTCTCCCCTCCTAGTTCTTTTCTCACATCTCAGCAAGGGATCATATCCCTAAGCTTTGATACCAACTGTGACGCCCCCAAAATTAGGTATACATCACCCATCTTGAGTCGCCAGATACATGGTACAGAATTCAAATACAACTTAATAATACAACTGTCGTGTACAATACGATAAAACATAAACTGTGCATTTGAATACAAATATTGCCTACTAAAGAGTATACAAACTCAAAAGGAGTCCTCATTACAATTATTATCACACTATTTCACAGAATAATGAAGACTACTAATGCACCATCTAAAACCATCACTCTGTTCCCCGACTAGTCACATCTACGCTTCTCATTTTCTAAAGAGAACGAAAGAAAGAAAGGGTGAGCTCAACTAGCCCAGTAAGAAATATTATGACTAAGATAATGCAGAATAATTTATCGTTAGCCTTCAACAGTGTTAAACTGATAAAATATAATAACTATCAAGTTTAACTGCAGCGGAACAAGTAATCCATTAAAAGAGTCAAGTAGGGAATAAAATCTACTATCTTTTATGATTTAAAAGGTTTTTCATCACTTTTATCGCTGAGACTCAGTTTAATAAATAATCCACATCATCAAATCATCCCTGCACTACAGGCCAAGGATATTCTTTAGTATCATGATCACGAATTATCCATGCACTACGGCTAAAGATAATCATGTTTTCATCAACGGTCCTGATCATGCCATAAAATAATTCATCTTGGCACTACGGCCAAAGAGAATCCATAGCCATAATCATATCAAAAACTGTCCATCAATGCACTACGGGCCAATGAGGACTTTTTCCACATCATTTGTAACATTACGGTTATGATTATACCGAATAATCCCTGGTCATAATCATACCAAGTCCATCTATGCACTACAGGCCACATATGACTTTCAAAAAAAATAAACATGAGGATGATGACAATGATATAAGAATTCAATAAAACAAGTTCAAGAATTAATTTATCTAGGAACTGATAACGTCCAAATTGTCAACATGATACTACTTTGTAGAGTAAAATTTAAGAATGCTCAGAAGGATATTTCCATGAAAAGATATTGGATGAAGCGCAAATATCAAGGATATTCCACTAATTTCATGGAGTACAGAAATCAAAACTTTAACCAACTGAGTATAATAAAGAATGAAATAACAAAAGAAATCACCATGCATGAGGTACTTCGCATAGACAGGTTATTCCAACATAATAATAATAACGGAACCAGTCGTGCAAAATTAAATTTAAAGCGGGATATTCCAACAGAATAATAAATAATCGGAACCAGTCCCAGCATAAAAGCGCATGCATGTGATATTATTCTAACGGAATAATAAATAACGGAACTAGGTCCCGCGTAAAAGCGTCTGAAGATGGAGTTATTCCAACATAATAATAAAGAATGGAATAATGTAAGAATTTCACCAAGTATAGGGTAGCTTGGCAGATATCTGAGTTATTCCAACGAATAATAAAGAATGGAATAATGAAGTTCTCTTCATAAATAAGAAAGAAAGAGTACCCCTTACGAGTACAACAAATAATATTCCCTACCTTAGAAAGAAGAATCTTCGGATATAGAAGTAGTGAAGTAGCGAACACTTTTCTTCTTTTTCTCTATAGTTTCTCTCTACAGAGTTTCAAAGAATTAAGTAAGAAATAATGAAGAATGAGCTTCTATTTATAGAAAAATGGATACGCATAGTAACTAACTCATGAACGGGTCCGTTTGATTTACTTTAATCTAATAGATCCATATTTAAAGCAAAATCTTTTAAATAAAATATAATATATTCTATTTATAATCTAATAAAATGAATAACTTTATAAAAGATTTTACTATGCAAATACTATCGCAGCCTATGCAAAACACTATGCATAATGAAATATAATATATTCTAATTATTGTCTAATAAAATAGATAACTTTATAAAAGTATTTTGTTTTATATAAAAAGATTTTACTATGCAAAATACTATGCGCAGAACTATGCAACACTATGCATAATAATAGAATATAATATATTCTATTTATAGAATAACTTTATAAAAGTATTACATTTTTATATAAAAAGTTTTTCTGCTTTTATTACATTAATAATACAAATAAAACAAAACCGAGTGACTTATCACATAAGCATCAATAATCAATACCGTAGTGCTACTATGCAACCACACGTATTCATCGTACTTTTACTTACTACCGAGAGTAGTTCAACAAAGATTAACGGTAAAACTTCCGCCAGATTATTTTCATAAAATATTTTTATCGTTTTCTCAATCCAACAATAACCGCTTGTGTGGGGTCCACTAAATGATTGTGCCATTGCATCTAATATTCTCCGATAAAACAAATACTCCCAGACCAATCGAATATAATATGACAACTTGCATACTTTATAAAATTTATAAATACTACCCACAACTATAACATTATCTCAAATCCACCCCATAATATTAAAAAAATATTTGAGGAAATTAAATCTTTATTCATAAAATCTGGGTCTCTCACAATAATCATACCAATCAACAAATCCATCTATGCACTACGGGCCAAAGATGACTTTCATCACAATATAAGCATGATGATGATGACAATAATATAAGAATTCAATTAAGTGAAAGCAATGATAAATTTTAAAGATTTTTAATTCAATTTATCCAGAGTTCAAGAATGTCCAAATTATCAACATGATAACTGCTTTGTGGAGTAAAATTCAAGAATAATATTGTATCAAAAATAATTTGAACTGAAAAGAAATTAATTTTTGTTATGAATAGTATCCTGGGTGAATAGTACCCGAGTGAATAGTATCCTGTGAATAGTACTCCATCATGAAAAGATTAAAATTTAACTACATGAAACGCAAATTTTAAGGATATTTTATTAATTTCAAGGAGTATAGAAGCAATACTTATCAACATGAGTGTAGAATTAGGAATATGAAACGAAATAATATTACTTACATACTGCAAAGTATGGAAGAAAATATTATTTCATACGAATATTGAAGAAAAATAATATCCCTTACAACTATTAAACGAAAATAATATTATTCCAACAGTGCTCATCCTTTTGCTTCATAATTCCTTTCAGGTAATAAAAGTGTAGCTGGGTCGAGCGGGGAATAACAAGGAAATAGAACGGTGGTCTCTAGCTGTGGAGGTTCTCCCTAAGCAGTATAGAAAGGTGTTGTATACATCATTTAGTAGTTATATTTGGTGAATCAAATAGGGTGAGGCGAACCCAATGTTGGAAGGGTGTTTTGCCACTATCATACAAGATGTCTAATGACATACAACCTCGTGTCATCATAAGACAGGGTTGTGCTCATCCACTTGCTGAGTATATCTACGAGCACTACCTATATCTTGGTGTTTGTTTGGAGTATAATTCTCAATTAGAGACAGTGGAGATAATTATATGTCAAGAGAAGACTCACCATTGGAAAGAAGATGATAGTAATCTTCTCGTTTTTCTTTGGGGTCTATTAGGTCAACCAAGGATAATTCTGTGGGCATATGATATCTATCATAACCTAGACGCATGGCCTCCCATATACGAAGGTTTTCTTGAGCACTTCCCAAAGATTTTAATTTCTAAAATAGTTTTTGACTATACCTATATGTAAGATGTCATGGTGACGTGCTACCCAAGTTGGTGTCAAGAGTCACAGTTGATATATATATTTGTATCAAAACTCACAACACATGAGTTGTTGTATTTTGCACGATAATTGTTGTAATAAAGTTGTAGTTGTTTTCTGTACCATGTATTTGGCGACTCATAATGGGTTGGATGGAATGAGCCTATTTTGGGGTTGTCACAGCAACACTATGCATAATAGAATATAATATATTCTATTTATAGAATAACTTTATAAAAGTATTTTGTTTTATATAAAAAGTTTTTCTGTTTTATTACATTAATAATACAAATAAAACAAGACTTAGTGACTTATCACATAAGCATCAATAATCAATACTGTGTGCTAGTATGCAACCACACGTATTACTGTACTTTTACTACCGAGTAGTTCAAAAGTATTAACGGTAAAACTTCCGCCGTTATTTTCATAAAATATTTTTGTCATTTTCTCAATCCGACAATAATTTCATTGCGGGGTCCACCAATGATTGTGTCATTGCACGAATATTCCCTGATAAAACAAATATTCCCCGACCAATCGAATATAATATGACAACTTGCATACTTTGCAAAATTTATAAATACTAACCACAACTATAACATTATCTCAAATCCACACCATAATATTAAAAAAATATTTTGAGAAAATTAAATCTTTATTCATAAAATCTGGGGTCTCACAATCTCCCCTCCTTATGAAATTTCACCCTCGAAATTTACGTACATACCTGGTATGTCGAAGAGGTGAAGATACCTTGACTTCATTTCAGATTCTAATTCTTGAGGTATTGCCTTTGAGCGTCGAATATGATCCTTCTTATCCTAGATGTTAACACGTATCTCCTCATACGTTAAATCTTCTGTTATCTCGTCCTGGTTCTAAATTAATAATGTGGGTCGGGTCGTCCACATATTTACGTAACCTCGATACGTAAAAAAAACTTTCGAACACGCAACATACTTGGTGGTAAAAAACTAGTCTATAGGCCACGTTCCTACTTCATCGAGGATTTCAAATGGGCCAATTAAATCGAGGGTTGAGATTTCCTCTCTTAAATCGATTCTTGCTTCTAGAATAACGCCTCTTAAACCTTCTTCTTCACATTCATCGACTTCGGTGTGTAGCTTGGCGACTTTAACTTTATAGATTAAAGTCGATTCTACTCAGATATTCGTTATCTTCACGTGGGTCCCTAGAGTCTTTAACTCTATCTTCATCACTTGTAAGTTATACGAAATGAGTCTTTGTGTTAACAACATCACACTCGTAAACGATCCGATCTTCTACTCAACACGTCGATACCACGCTCATTTTTCCACGATGGTGAGTGAATGGTACGATCGTAATCTTCAAAATGACTCGAGCCAACGTCTTTGGCGCGTATTACGTTCGCTTTAGTTGAAGAAATATTTAAGGGTTTAAGAAATGGGTTTTGTCTTTGGGGTCAATTGAAAAAATTTAATTTCACGCTCTAGGGGTAGGCTAAGAAGTCTTCAAGAATACGTCAGGAAATTTATTAACAATAGAAATATCATTCAAAACTATGACTCTCATCCAAGACTTGGATAGCACGTCACATTGATACCTATCAACTTGTCATCGTCATTCACGACATCGCCTACAGAAAGTCTTGCTTCGGTGTATTCCACACAAGAAAGTCAACAACGAAAGGATCGGGGCTCTTTACTTATGGCTTGATATGACAATGATTGACTTTAGTGGTTTGGTTGCTTAAATTCGCATAACAGGTTGGTTAAGAATATGAAAGCTAACAACCTTATGAAAAGCATGATGAGTAGTTAACCAATCAATTCCTAAAATCGCATTAAAAGCAAGTATTTTCAAAGAGATACGATCGATAGGTAACGTGAAAGTGTTGATTTAAACAAGATTTATAAATAGTGGATGTAACGAAGGTTTCTCCCAACGAAGTTTCAACCAATAAGTCAAAGTCTAACTTCTCCGGAGTTAAATTTAAACGTTGAGCGCAAGAAAGAGAGATAAAAGAATAGGTAGAACCGGTATCGAATAAGGCATAGACTTCGCAAGAATTTATAATTAACTAACTTGTGAGAACTTCGTTCGATTCCTCGTCACGAAAAATGCTTTCACTTAAACTACTGGATTTGACTTTGCTATAGGGTTACATTCCACCCTTAAGTGCTTCGTCCCATTCTCGATCCATGATTTGAATCATTATTCTCCCATCCATATCGAATTGGGTTGACCGCTATGCCTTTGGGTAATTTGAATTCGATGTTGGATTCTCCCAATTGTTGTCCAAAAGAAAAATCCATTTCATCTATTTTGGCTTTATTGGATCGGACGCCTTTTCTCTACAATATCTACATGTCGTATGGCTTTTACCTATCGTCATCTATTCTCCTTCGTTCATTTGTTTCGCTTTCATCGAACTTTGATCATAACTTTCTCAGATTCCAGCTCTAATATCTTATACTCTGCCAAATAGTGCTTCAGTTCAAGTATCGCACATCGGGTAATACAATTTTGAATGGTTGCATCTCTTTGCTCCACATGACTTCAATAGTTCTTGACTTTCTTCTTCTAACTCATGAATACGATTTTGTAATGCTAAATTTTGATCATAAAATTCTTCTAATAAATTCTCCTCGGGTTCCTCTTCTTCCTTACTCTCACCGCTACCTCTTGAAACTAGCTCGGTGCAACTATTAGTTCTTCATGCACCACGTAGATATCTCTAATTTCTTCTTCGTCTCGACATCACATTAACTTTGGTTAGTGATTAAAGGTGTCTCAACGGTCTCATGTGCTTCATTGCTTATCTCAACATTTTTCTTGATGCCATTTGCAAATCTTACACAAACAAAGGTTAATTGACATGTAACACATTATCCATATACTCGACCGATCAATTAAATATCAAGTAAACTTAGGTAGGTCATATTAGCGAAGAATTCCCCGCCTCTCCTCCTAGTTCTTTTCTCACATCTCGACATGGGGATCATATCCTAAGCTTTGATACCAACCGTGGCGCCCCAAAATTAGGTATACATCACCCATCTTGAGTCGCCAGATACATGGTACAGAATTCAAATACAACTTAATAATACAACTGTCGTGTACAATACGATAAAACATAAACTGTGCATTTGAATACAAATATTGCCTACTAAAGAGTATACAAACTCAAAAGGAGTCCTCATTACAATTATTATCACACTATTTCACAGAATAATGAAGACTACTAATGCACCATCTAAAACCATCACTCTGTTCCCCGACTAGTCACATCTACGTTCTCATTTTCTAAAGAGAACAGTGAAAGAAAGGGTGAGCTCAACTAGCCCAGTAAGAAATATTATGACTAAGATAATGCAGAATAATTTATCGTTAGCCTTGAACGATTTAAACGATAAAATATAATAACTATCAAGTTTAATCATGCGGTGAACAAGTAATCCATTAAAAGAGTCAAGTAGGGAATAAAATCTACTATCTTTTATGATTTAAAAGGTTTTCATCACTTTTATCATTTGAGACTCAGTTTAATAAATAATCCACATCATCAAATCATCCCCACTTTACGAGCCAATGATATTCTTTAGTATCATGATCACGAATTATCCATGCACTACGGCTAAAGATAATCATGTTTTCATCAACGGTCCTGATCATGCCATAAAATAATTCATCTTGGCACTACGGCCAAAGAGAATCCATAGCCATAATCATATCAAAAGCGTCCATCAATGCACTACGGGCCAATGAGGACTTTTTCAACATCATTTGTAACATTACGGTTATGATTATACCGAATAATCCTCTGTCATAATCATACCAAGTCCATCTATGCACTACGAATACCACATATGACTTTCAAAAAAAAATAAACATGAGGATGATGACAATGATATAAGAATTCAATAAAAACAAGTTCAAGAATTAATTTATCTAGGAACCGATAACGTCCAAATTGTCAACATGATACTACTTTGTAGAGTAAAATTTAAGAATGCTCGTAAGGATATTTCCATGAAAAGATATTGGATGAAGCGCAAATATCAAGGATATTCCACTAATTTCATGGAGTATGTAAATCAAAACTTTAACCAAACCGAGTATAATAAAGAATGGAATAACAAAAGAAATCACCATGCATGAGGTACTTGGCATGACGAGTTATTCCAACATAATAATAATAACGGAACCGAACGTCAAAGAAATTACAACCGACGGGATATTCAAATGAATAATAAATAACGGAACCAGTCCCAAAGATAAAACGCATGCATATGATATATTCTAACGAATAATAAATAACGGAACTAGGTCCCACGTAAAAAGCGTCTGAGACATGATATTCTAAATGAATAATAAAGAATGGAATATTAGAATAATTTCACCATGTATGCGATGATTTTGCATAGGCAGTTATTCCAACATAATAATAAAGAATGGAATAACGGAAGAATTTCACCAAGTATAGGGTAGGCATTGCGTATCTGAGTTATTCAATGTAATAATAAAGAATGGAATAATGTAAGTTCTCTTCATAAATAAGAAAGAAAGAGTACCCTTACGAGTACAACAAATAATATTCCCTACCTTAGAAAGAAGAGTCTTTGGATATAGAAGTAGTGAAGTAGCGAACACTTTTCTTCTTTTTTTTCTCTATAGTTTCTCTCTAGAGTTTCAAAGGTGAATTCGTAAGAAATAATGAAGAATGAGCTTCTATTTATAGAAAATGGATCATAAGAACTAACTCATGAACGGTCCGTATTGATTTACTTTAATCTGACAAATTCATATTTAAAGCAAAATCTTTTAAATAAAATATAATATATTCTATTTATAATCTAATAAAATGAATAACTTTATAAAAGATTTTACTATGCAAATACTATCGCAGCACTATGCAAACACTATGCATAATGAAATATAATATATTCTAATTATTGTCTAATAAAATAGATAACTTTATAAAAGTATTTTGTTTTATATAAAAAGATTTTACTATGCAAAATACTATGCAGACACTATGCAACACTATGCATAATAGAATATAATATATTCTATTTATAGAATAACTTTATAAAAGTATTCTGTTTTATATAAAAAGTTTTTCTGTTTTATTACATTAATAATACAAATAAAACAAAACTGAGTGACTTATCACATAAGCATCAATAATCAATACCGTGTGCTACTATGCAACCACACGTATTACTGTACTTTTACTACCGAGTAGTTCAACAGTATTAACGGTAAAACTTCCGCCGTTATTTTCATAAAATATTTTTGTCGTTTTCTCAATCCAACAATAACCGTTGTGGGGTCCACCAATGATTGTGCCATTGCACGAATATTCTCTGATAAAACAAATATTCCCCGACCAATCGAATATAATATGACAACTTGCATACTTTATAAAATTTATAAATACTACCCACAACTATAACATTATCTCAAATCCACCCCATAATATTAAAAAAATATTTCGAGAAAATTAAATCTTTATTCATAAAATCTGGGGTCTCACAATAATCATACCAATCAACAGTCCATCTATGCACTACGGGCCAAAGATGACTTTCATCACAATATAAGCATGATGATGATGACAATAATATAAGAATTCAATTAAGTGAAAGCAATGATAAATTTTAAAGATTTTTAATTCAATTTATCCAGAGTTCAAGAATGTCCAAATTATCAACATGATAACTGCTTTGTGGAGTAAAATTCAAGAATAATATTGTATTAAAAATAATTTGAACTGAAAAAGAAATTAATTTTTGTTATGAATAGTATCCTGGGTGAATAGTACCCGAGTGAATAGTATCCTGTGAATAGTACTCCATCATGAAAAGATTAAAATTTAACTACATGAAACGCAAATTTTAAGGATATTTTATTAATTTCAAGGAGTATAGAAGCAATACTTATCAACATGAGTGTAGAATTAGGAATATGAAACGAAATAATATTACTTACATACTGCAAAGTATGGAAGAAAATATTATTTCATACGAATATTGAAGAAAAATAATATCCCTTACAACTATTGAACGAAAATAATATTACTACGAATATTGAACGAAGATAATATTCCTTACAAATATTGAACGAAAATAATATTACTTACGAATATTGAACGAAAATAATATTCTTACGAATACGAAAAATAATATCTCTTCTGAATATGAAATAAATAATATCCCTTACCTTAAAAGGAGAGTAATTCTGACTGGTATAGCAGAGATTTTTTTGAAGAAAACTTGCACTGTTTTTTACACTCAAAGATTCTTTAAACTCAAAAGAAATACGCTCAATATTATAGAAGAAGAATTTTGTGATTCTGGTGTGATTTTCATTTCTAAACTAAGCATCTTACTTATAGGAGAATGGCAGGATAGTACTATTTGGACGCACAGTAAAGGAAAATCACGGATGAACAGAAGATTCACGGGTGAAAAATTTCGACAAATTTCTGATTTTTACTATTCATTACTATGCAGCACTATGCAATAAAATATTCTAATAAAATAAAAATTTTAAATAAAATATAATATATTTTATTTATAATATAATAAAACGAATAAATTTATAAAAAGTATTCTGTTTTATATAAAAAGTTTTTTGTTTTATTACTACTATAATAATAATAAAAAGAAAACTTATTATATATATATATATAATAACTTACCCGTACCATATATATATACCCCGTGATTATATATATATATATATATATATATATATATATATATATATATATATATAAAACCGATCGAGAGCATAATTCTTAACTGACATAAAAACCTTAAGTAACTTAACTATTTAAAAACTAAAAATACGTGCCTTCCTTGTCTACAATTCCCAAATCGCCAGCCCTAGCCCAAACGCGCTTCTCTCTCTCTCTTCTCTCCAAATACGAATTCTTCCCATACCCAAGCGAACTCAGACAAATACGAGCCTTCCTTGTCTCCAGCTCCCAAATCACCAGCCCTAGCCCAAACGATTATCTCTCTCTTCTCTCCAAATACGAATTCTTCCCATACCCAAGCCCTAGTTTCTCTCTTCTCTCCAAATGCTTCTCTAAGACTCTCGATTTAGGCAATTGCAACTGAGAATCGCGACCTATTTCGCCGTGCCCTAGATTTGCTGAGAACTGGGTAGCCTATTTTGATGTGAAGAAAAGCATGTTATAACTCAGTTTCTCAGTTTAGAACAAAAGTCATTCAAATACTGTTAGAGCTGACTCTTCTTACGAACTGCTGTAGATAATTTCTTGTAAACTACCCAGTTCAGATTGCAGTTTATTCACTTTATTGCAGTTTATTCATTTGTGTAAGTCATTCACTTTATTGCAGTTTCAGTTTCTATACTTTGACTTTATAATGAATTTGGAACTTTATAATGAATTTACTTTTGTGATCTATTATTTATTTGTGATTTGAATTTGTTCTTCTTCTGTTCTTCAGGTCATCGTGCGATCGGTATGGTGAAGTAAGAAAATTTCTCTCCAATGAAGCTGCTGCTCCAAGCAAGCAAATTTTCTAATGAAGCAATTTTCTAATGAAGCAAGCAATCCAGAATTCTATTCTATTTAGCAGCTATTTTATACTTTGATGATGCTGATGTTGTACAAAATTCTATTCTATTTAGCAGCCATTTTGTAATTTCTATCTCTTCCTTTTTTACGGCTAACAGGAAACTGTTAAATCATACTTCTCTTGTAATTTGTGATTAAAGGTTTTTTTTGACAAGGAATTCTAATTATTTATTTTGCTTCACATTTGAGTTTGGTGAATGGTGACGTATTTTTAGTTTTTAAATAGTTATGTTACTTAAGGTTTCTACCGTTGATTTTGAAAAATGAGAAAGTGGAGGTCCATGTAATAAGCCAAATTTACAACAAATACTTCAATAAAAACCCCTTTATTTATCTCAATTCACTTGGTTTCACTAAACACGTTTTTAATAACATTTATTCATCATTAATATTATAACTCACAATATTAACAACCAAATCATTCCCAGGAAAGAGGGGATTTCTGATAAGGACTTCTCCTTATTGGCTCACAATTAGGTGACCAAAACCCTTTCTCGACAAAACTTTCTAGATATTGTTAATAATGCAAATAATAATATGAATAACTTTGTCGTCTCAATTATTGATTTAATAATATAAAATTTTGTGTCAATAATTGAATCAATAATGTGAGATACTATGCAGTAATTACTGTGACAATAATTGAATAAAACTGAGTGACTTCTCACGTAAGCATGCATCAATAATCAAAGATACTGTGTGTAAGACCCCGAATTTTATGAAATAAAAGTATTCAATTTTTCTATTCAGTAATGGTTAAATTGATAAAAGTTAAAGTTAAGGGTGATATATGAATTTTTTTTTCAAAATACGCAAGTGGTTATAAAATATTCATTGTTGTCGGGGATATTCGTTTAGTCGTGGAATATTCTTTCTGTCAGGGAATATTAAATGACGACGCAAGACCATTTGTGGGCCCCATAACGTAATAAGCAGTCGGATGAAGAAAAACGACAAATTTGAGTTTTTATAAATAACGACGTAGTTGTTACTGATTAACAACGTTGAAATAACCGGTGGTTAAAATACGATGTCTGGCGTAGTTACGCGATTTTTTTTCAATTATTGATTCTTACGTGAGAAGGCACTACTCAATAATTGTTACAGTAATTACTGTTCAATATTTTATTTTATTGATTCAATAATTTCTGCGTTGATATTTTATATTATTGTTGTTTCAATAATTGTCACTGCACAGTATCTCCATTATCAGATCAATAATTCATATTATTTGAATAATATTATTAGATAGCATTATTGGCAATGTCTAGAAACTTCTGTCAAGGAGAGATTTGGTCACCTAATTGTGCGCCAGTAAGGAAAAATCCTTATCGAAAGCCCCTCTTCCCGAAACTACCTGGTTGTCATTATTGTGATTACAAATATTATTTGTGAATAATTAATTATTAATTTATATGATAAAGAAATATTTATTTGATGTGGATATAAATGATGGATTTATTTATGTGGTTATAAATGAAAGAATTAATGTTGAGGTGTTTTATCAGTATTTTGTCGGATTGGAGGTATTAAAAGATCAAATTGGTGTTCTTAAAGCTCTATTGCCTGAGTTATAATTTTGATCTGACCGTTGGATCGTTGTGATTTTTGGATATGTTATACATATATAAGTTGAGTATATGTTCACAAATTTTGAACCGTTAAAAATGAACGAATGATTTATTATGAATTTTAAGAGATGACTGATTCGGAAATTAGGTTTATAAATAATTTTGGTAGAAAATTCTAGAAATGGGTGGGACCCACTTTTGATTGTTGGGGAAGATGGCTGATTTTTGGTGGGTGGAATAGTAGCAGGTAAAGCCATTAGGTTACAGGTCAAGTCTGCTTCGGCGTGCTAACATTTTCCTATAAATAGAGGGCTAAGTTAGAATTGAAAATCACACCAAAAACATAAGTTTTCTCTCTTTTTCTCTCTAGATTATCAAGTGTATTTTGTGAGTATTTAGATACTTGGTGAGTTGCTATTCATCAGTGCAAGTTTCCTTCAGCGTCATATCCGATATCCAGTCAGAAGTGCTACTCTTTTGAGGTAAGGGATAGTAAGGGATAGTAAGGGATTGTAAGGGATTGTAAGGGATGTTTTTTTCATAATGATGTTATTCTTTCAATATCATTATACCAAAATATTGGTATGGATTTTATTGTGGAAGTTCTACCTTTTTGTGTTCTGGAGTTCTTATCCACGTGATCTAAGACTATTCACGTATACGACACTATTTATGTATATGACATTTTTACGTAAACGGTACTATGTACGAATACAGAGTACTATTCATGAGTTACTATTCACGAGTTACTATTCATGAGTTACTATTCATGAGTTACTATTCACGAGTTACTATTCACAAGTTACTATTCACAACTACGATTCACAACAAAATTGGTTTCTTTTTTTGACTAAATTATCGTTGATTTATGAATCTTACTCTTGAAATTAAATCCATGTTTTGATGATATTATTTTTATTATCATATATAACATTTTTATAATCCTGGTGAAGAAATTTCTCTTTGACTTGAGTGTAAAGATGGGTAGATTATTGGTATGATCATAACTATAGGTTCTCTTTGGCCAGTAGTGCAAAGATGAATTGTGACTAGTATGATCATGACCGTTGAATTTACAATTGAATATTTTTAGCTTAAGTGCAAAGGTGAATTGATCAACATGGTTATAATTATGGTTTATATAGATTTTGAAATGATTATATATTTCTTTGAGATATTAATATCTTTGGCCTGTAGTGCAAAGATGAACTGTTATTGAATATCTTTGGCCTGAAGTGCAAAGATGAATTATTGATGAATATCTTTGGCCCGTAGTGCAAAGATGACCTGTCGTTGAATATCTTTGGCCTGTAGTGCAAGGATGAACTGTTAATGAATATCTTTGGCCCGTAGTGCAAAGATGAATTTATTAGTATGATTATGAACATGAACTGCGATTTGGTATAATCATGATCTTTGATGTTTCAGGTAAAGACAGGTGATAAAATTATCTTTGTCCTGGATAAGAAAAGGAATTTAGAACTACAATTACGATTATGAGTTATACATGTGATTGTGGACAGGAACTGTTGATTGATGTTACAGGGATAAAATATTGTTGGTGGAATTTTAACATGGAGAAGATAATAGACTTTATGGTCTATTTGACTCTTCTAATGGATTGTTCGTTCACATTATGAACTATGGTTGAAAAGTTTTATCATCTACCATATGTTCTAAATCTACGATTTATTCTTCGATGAAGGCTATTGATAATTTAATTATCTTTAGTCATGATATTCTTTACTGAGCTAGTTGTGCTCACCCTTTTTGCTTCATAATTCCTTTCAGGTAATAAAAGTGTAGCTGGGTCGAGCGAGGGTAGCAGGGAAATAGAACGGTGGTCTCTAGCTGTGGAGGTTCTCCTTAAGCAGTATAGAAAAGTGTGTTGTATACATCGTTTAGTAGTTATATTTGGTGAACCAAATAGGGTGAGGCGAACCCAACCTAGAAGCGTCAAAAGTGCATCGCATTAAAAAGAAGAGAACAGAATTCTTCTCGTGTCCCTTTAGAGACTTTAAATATTTGCTGCTGTACTTTATATGACATGTCATAATTTGAGTATGAATATTGTCGTATTATATACGTTACAATATTTGTATTAAAACTCACAGTATATGTGTTGTTGTATTTTGCACGACAATTGTAGTAATAAAGTTGTAGTTGTTTCTGTACCATGTATTTGGCGACTCAGAATGGGTTGGATGGAATGGACCTATTTTGGGGTCGTCACACTGTGCAATACCGTGTGCTACTATGCAACCACACGTATTACTGTAGTTCTATCACCGAGTATTTCAACAGTTAATGGTAAAACGTTTGCCGTTATTTTTATAAAAAGTTATTTCTGTCGTTTTCTAACTCCGACAGTAATTCCGTTGTGGGGTCCACCAATAATTGTGTCATCGTATGAACATTCCCTGATAAAACGAATATTCTCTTACCAAACGAATATTTTATGACAATTTGCTTACTTTGAAAAATTTGTATATATTACCCACAACTATAATATTATATCAAATCCACACCTTATTATTCAAAACAATATTTAGAGAAAAGAAATCTTTATTCATAAATATTGAGGTATTAAACGACGACGCCGAAATAACCAAATCATTGAATTAGGATATGTTTCTGTTATGCTCTATTGTGTTTCCTTCTTGTTAATTCTTGAGTATTATTTTTCATCTGCATTTCTGTAGGAGTATTTTTGATTGTATGATCCTTGAGGACAAGGATCTTCTTAAGAAGGTGGCACTGTTATGTGGTTAGTCTATAGGGTATTTCAGTAATTGTTTTTAGTTCTTAAAGGATATTACAGTCTTTTAGTCAGTGTTGTTTAGGCTTGTTAAATACGCAGGGAGTCTGTATAATGGGTATCAGAAAATTAATCAATTTCTTTCTTCAATTCTACTTTCTCTCTCTAGCTCTTCTTCTATTATAAGACGGGTAAAATGAAAATGTGGCCACTGAACTTTAGGGGTTTTTGGGTATTGAGCCCTTTTCTTTTGGTCAACGCATTCTGAGCCCTTTTCTTTTAAAAAATTTGGACTTCGAGCCCCTGTTGGCAGATATGCATTGACTTGCTCACGTGGCACCTACGTGGCACACGTGGCATATCTGACGTGTGAAATTTTATTTTTATTAAATGTGGCATATATGACTTGGCAAAACTACACATAATCCACCAAGGGGAAAGACAAGTACTGCACATAAGGGGACAAAATTGATGGCTAGAGCTATGAGGGGGCAGCTGCACTTGATGGAGAAACTGAAACAGAGGATCGTTTGATGGCGAAAGCCTTGTATAACAGCTTCAAGGAGACTAGAGGGGTAAGAAGACCAGAGGGCGAGGGCCAGTCAAGTGGAGTGACAAATAAGTTGAACAAGACTGGTGGAACTCAAGAAAGTGTGCACAAGGATTAGAAAATAAAGATCTAGTCATTTATATCATCCTTTTGTATTTGAGTTTTTATTGTATTTTGGTGTTTGTATTATCGCAAACACAAAACTGATATTTTGGGTGTTTGTAAACCTGACTAAGAAGGTTTTTTTGGTGTTTGGTTTCAATGTAAATAGTTATTCTGGGGATGCTTGTAATTATGTTAATTTAAATGTTTAGATGCATCAACTCATTTTGTGGAAGGGAATATAATCATAAATATGATTGTGTAATCTGATTTTGTGTGTTGTATCCTAGGTGTTTCGAAATTATGTCCTGTTGTTGCTTGCTATATAACTGTAATTATATCCTAGGTGTTTAGTATCCTAGGTGTAATTGTTGTATGGTGTTTTGTGTGTCGTGTGTTGTATTATTGATAGCAGTGTGTGGTGGTAAACACTTTGCACCCTTTTTATGGTAAATCTCAGAATAGTGGGAGGAAATGGAATGGATTAGGAGCAAACAAATATTCCGACTCCAATACACCAAACAAAACAGAACATAGCTTTCTCCAAACATCATTAGTGTATATTACACAAACAGAGCTTTCTCCATACATCATTAGTCTATATATATCTATCAATTTTTCCAGACATCAAAACAATTTGAACAGAGATTCCTCCAATTACACAAATTACTAAAACAGAGTTTTTAACATGCTCAAACACAAAACAAAAAGAACAGAGATTACAAGTATCAACCACTTCTCCCTAGTTTGTAAATTTCTTATTTCTTCTTTTGAACACTTCAAATCATTCTTCAATTTGATTTTCTTTTTTTCTATTTTCGATACTTTCACTTCCAAGTCATGAGCTTTCTCCTTCATCATCTGTAGGTCAATTTCAATGCTCCTCAAATTTAATAGACCCGAAGAATTCTCAGCATCTTCTAACATGTGGATGGAGTCAATCCATTGAAAAAAGCCACAAAATGTTTGCATATGTAGAAAATTAAATTAATAATTACCATGATTGTATGTAAAAATTCTTTAATTTTATATCAGAGTAAATACAAGTACTTTAACCATAATTTGAACAACCATAAAACTTCCTCCCTACATTGGTGCCCTTTGACGATGTACAAATTCTTACTCGTAACCCACAGCCACAATACCTTGGTGATGAAATCCCACTGACTTTAGTGGATATTGAACTGTTCCCAATCTTTTGGTAGCTACTTTCTTTAAGTTGCTTTCCTCTTTTCATTACACACAAATTTCTGAGATTAAAGGCTGCGAAATATGAAGGAGCTTATGATTTCTGAGATTAAAGGCTGCGAAATATGAGATCGAGCGAGCGAGATAGAGAGAGACAAGGTAATGAAGATCGAAAGTGATGAAATAGAGACTGAGACTTAGTCGATCTAGGTTTTGTTTTAATTTGGGGGAAATTCTTTGTTCACTTATAAATGATAATCCTTGCCAAAATAAAACAGCTAACCCGTGGTGCTCGAGTGGTCATTGGGTTGAAATTTAGAGTTGGAGGTCTGGTGATCGAATCTTAGCAACAACAAAATTTCCAATATTCGCCAAGTCATATATGCCACATGTAAAATAAAAATAAAATTACACACGTCAGATATGCCACGTGTGCCACGTAGGCGCCACGTGAGCAAGTCAACGCATATCTGGCAACAGGGGCTCGAAGTCTAATTTTTTTAAAAAGAAAATGGCTCGAAATGCGTTGACCAAAAGAAAAGGGCTCAATACCCAAAAACTCCTAAAGTTCAGTGGCCACATTTGCATTTTACCCATTATAAGACTATGTTACTTAGTAATATTCTCCAACAATCCACCAGTAAATCTTCGAAATCCACCTGATTACCCAACACAACCTCCCACAACTAAACACAATAATCACATATATTACTTACAACAAAACAAACTCAGCACTTCATTTCACCCATGTGGGCTGCTGGAATGTTCCTAAGGCAAGGGTGGGCAGGGATTTTGTTTTTGGCCTAGTCCCTTTAACCCAATGTGATAATTGTTAACTTGCTAATTGGAACAAAACTTAGCCTATTTCCCCCCTAATGTGGGCTGCCAAATTGGGCTACAAGGCTGGGCATAGCTAAATTTTTGGGCTCAAGTAGTCCCCTTTTTGCATATCATTTGGTTTGTTGCATCGGGTCAAAGAAAAGGATTGATATAACCTATAACATTTAGGAAATTGAAAGGCTTGTATGGAAATTAAGGTAGCACAATTTATATAATGTTGGACCCTTGTTAAATCTCTTTAGGTAAAGCAATGGCAAAAAACACCTTTACCTGCTTGTGGTCGTCGACTTGTAAACAATTAGCCACTAAACTTTAAAAATATTCAATTGGACCACTGTGCTTTCTAAAAATTAAAATTCAGGCTATTCCTTCCAATTTCTTGGACGGACGTCAAATAATTACACACGTGGCATTGAAAAAAAAATCAAAAAAATATTATTTTTTTATGTGGTAATACAAAAAAAATTAACAATAAAATCATTGATTATGTGGCAATAAATGATTAAAATAATAATAAAATTAATATAAATAATAATTAATTCATTTTAAAATAATTAATTTTTAAATAAAATAATTAAAATAATTACATTTTTGTTTTTAAAATGCGATTTTTTTAAAATGCAATTTTGTAAAAAGAAATTTTAAAATAATTAAAATAATAATATTAAAATAAATATTTGGAATTAATGATTAATAATTAATCATTAACTTGTAAAATGATTATTTTATTTTATTTTAAAATTAATTATTAATCATTCCTAGGTTAAAAATCATTAACTTGTAAAAAATCATTTTTGCCACATAAAGAAAATTTCTGCTTTTTAAAAAATGCATTTTTAAATTATTATTTTTAAGTTGTAAAATAAAATTACATTTTTAAAAAACAAAAACAAAATTATTTTATTTTTATTTTTTAAAATTAATTATTTTAAAATGAATTAATTATTATTTATTTTAATTTTATTATAATTTTAATCATTTTTTGCCACATAATCAATGATTTTTTTTTGTATTGCCACATAAGAAAATAATACTTTTTTGATTTTTTTTCAATGCCACGTGTGTAATTATTTAACGTCCGTCCAAGAAATTAGACAGAATGGCCTGAATTTTTATTTTTAGAAAGCAAAGTGGTCCAATTGCATATTTTTAAAGTCGACGATCACTTGCGGGTAAAAGTGCTTTTTGCCGTAAAACAATGGTCCATAAATTCAAAATTAAAGTAGCACATTTACAAACACACATAAAAAATCTAATAGGGTCTAACAATAAAATATAGACTCACATTACCTAATAATATACATAGATTTTTATCCACCACAATTATGTAGACTAGTAAAAAGGTACTTACACAAACATCATTAAAATGATGTTTTCCATGCATTTTAAGTAGCTTATGGTAGTACAAACTATTTTCTTTATTTATCACTAAATGATAATTTTTAATGGAATTAATTATATCATAGTATAATTATTTTTTTGGACACATAAGTAGCTTCATGTCAATCATCTTTCTCAATTAAGCCATGTTGGCTTTTTTTTTCATTCTTGGTATTTGAATACTATTATATTACTGTATATCATTGTCCATTCCTATACCATTTATAATCTAAGATACTTAATAAATTATTAAGTAGTAAATACTTCTAATGCCACAAAAATTAAGTATAAATAAAATTTATACCCAAAATTTGATATTATAATAACTCTAATATTACATAGAATTTTTTCGAGTCATTACATGTACAAAAATTGCTTTACTAATTATGTAATTAAATTAATCCTTAAAATAAACACTTTAAATGAAAAATCTAATCAATTATTTAAATAAGTGATATTTATTTCATTAATTATTTAAAATAGCTCATTTAAACTTTTTAATTAAATTTTCCTTGTTTCCATCCACAAATTGTTTTTAAACAATTTATTAAATATATATATAGATATATAATATCTATTTATTCATTAATTAAATGATTAATTTACATTTACATTTACTTGGCACGTCTTTTTTGCCATTAAAACATTAAATAATTTCTTATTTTAATTATTACTTTAACAATTAAGTTACTTCACAAGACTTAATATTTTAGCTACATTTAACATTTATTGATTAACTAATATAAGTTAATCAATTTCTCACTTAATTTCCATTTCTCAATTTGTGACGCCCCCAAAAATAGGTATACATCATCTATCTTGGGTCGCCAGATACATGGTACAAAATACAAATACAAACTTAATTATACAAACGTCGTGTAAAAATACGACAAAACATAGCTGAGAGTTTTAATAAGAATATTGTCATCTAGACAATATCCACACTCAATGGAGTCCTCATTATATTTATTATCACACTATTCCACAGAATAGTGAGGACTACTAATGCTATCATCTGGACTGTCACTCTGTTCCCCGACTAGTCTCAGCTACATTCTCATTTCCTGAAGAGAACAGTGAAAGAAAGGGTAAGCTCAACTAGCCCAGTAAGAAATATTATGACTAAGATAATGCAGAATAAAGTATCATTAGCCTTCAACAATGTTAAACAACTGATACAATATAACAAACATCAAGTTTAACTGCAGCGGAATAAGCAATCCATTAGAAGAGTCAAGTAGAACATAATATCTACTATCTCTTCAAGATTAAAAGTCTATCTTTGATATTTTACTCATGTACTACTCATCAAAAGTTCTTTATTATACTCAAGACAAATAGAACTTTCATCACTTGTCTTCACCTGAACCATTAAAGATGTTAGTTAAATTCACAATTCATATTTATAATAATGTGAATTAATAGTTCCTTCTAGCCACAAAGGCTTAATAGAACGTTTACTCAATATCCTTACCCCAAAGGCTGAAGATATTCAAATGTAATAATAATGATCATACCAATCAGTTGTCTATCTTTGCACTACGGGCCAAAAATATTCAACTATAAAACCAATGGTCATGATCATACCAATCAATTCCCTGTTAGTGCACTACGGCCAAAGACATTCAACTGTTAACCAATGGTCATGATCATGCCAATCACATCATTGAATTATCCATGCACTACGGCCAAGGATATTCGTTAATATCACTAGTGGTCATCATCATGTCATACACCTGTTCATCTTCGCAATACGGGTCAAAGCTATCAAACAACAGATCATCTTTGCACTACAAGCCAAAGATATTCAATAATATATCATCTTTTCACTACAGGCCAAAGACATACAACTGTAAAACCAATAACCAACAATATAATAAAGAATGGAATAATAAAAATATTTCACCATGTATGCAAAAGATTGCATATGCATGAGTTATTCCAACATAATAATAAAGAATGGAATAATGGAAGAATTTCACCATGCGTGCGTAATTCGCATGATGTAAAAGTTATTCCCAATAGAATAATAAATAATGGAACCCGGTCATCCGCAGAACGCATGTATAGGATATTCAAAGAATAATAATTAATTAAACCAGGTCCGCCGTAAACGCACAAACAGGATATTCCGACAGAATAATAAAGAACGAAATATTAGAAGAATTTCACAATGTATGTGGTACTTCGCATAGACAGGTTTTTCCAACATAATGATAAAGAATGGAATAACAGAAGAATTTCACCAAGTATAGGGCATCCCGCGTATACAGGTTATTCCAACAGAATAATAAATAATGGAATAACAGAAGTTCTCTTCATAAATAAGAAAGAAAGAATACCCCTTACGAGTACAACAAATAATATCCCTTACGAGAACAACAAATAATATCCCTTACAAGTACAACAAATAATATCCCTTACCTTTGAAAGAAGAGTATTCCGATTGGTAGGGCAATGATATACTCGAAGAAAACTTGTACTACGCTCAAAGCTTTCTTAAACTCTAAAGAAATACGCTCAAGATTATAGAAGAAGAACTCTCTCTATAGTTTCTCTCTCTAGCGTTTCAGTGAATTCGTAAGAAATAATGAAGGAATGAGCTTCTATTTATAGAAAAATGGACTGCATAGTAACTAATTCATGAACGATCCAGATTGATTTACTTTTAATTGGACGGTCCATATTTAAAGCAAAATCTTTTAAATAAAATATAATATATTCTATTTATAATCTAATAAAATGAATAACTTTATAAAAGTATTCATTTTATATAAAAAAATTTACTATGCAAAATACTATGAAGGCACTATACAACACTAAGCATAATAGAATATAATATATTCTATTTATAGAATAACTTTATAAAAGTATTATGTTTTATATAAAAAGATTTTACTATGCAAAACACTATGCATAATAAAATATAATATATTCTATTTATAGAATAACTTTAAAAAAGTATTCTGTTTTATATAAAAAGCTTTTCTGTTTTATTACATTAATAATACTAATAAAACAAAACTTATCACCTTTATTATAATTTCAACCAACGGTCTGAAAAATTAGCACATCTCCTCATGAAATAATATTCTACCAAAAAATAATTTGGACCGAAAAGAAATATATTTTTCGGGTGAATAGTACCCCGTGAATAGTACCCTGTGAATAGTACCCTGATACAAAAAGTGTCCCAAATACTCGAGTGAAAAATACTAGAATGAATAGTAATCGGGTGAATAGTAACCCGTGAATAGTAACTCGTGAATAATACTCCGACACAAAAAATACTCCAAATACTCGAGTGAATAATATTCGGGTGAATAGTAATTTAGGTGAATAGTAACCCATGAATAGTAACTCGTGAATAGTACTCCGACACAAAAAGTGCCCCAAATACTCGAGTGAACAATACTAGAGTGAATAGTAACCGAGTATTTTATGACAACTTGTCTACTTTAAAAAATTTTCACATATCACCCTTAATTTTAACCTTTTATCAATTTAACTATTTACCAAAATAGAAAAATTGAATACTTTTATTTCATAAAATTCGGGGTCTCACAATCTCCCCTCCTTATGAAATTTCGCCCTCGAAATTTACGTACGTACCTGATATTCGAAGAGATGAGAATACCTTGCTTTCTTTTTGGATTGTACCTTCCTGGTTATTTCCTCTCTATCATGATTTTCCATTTCTCATCTCATGTATTTCAAATATCATTCTAGAATATAGTTTCAAAATAAGGGTTAATTGACATACCACATAATACCCCTATATTCTGACCGACTAATTAAATAACAAATAAACTTAGGTAGGTCATACTAGCGAAGGAATTCCCCGTCTCTCCCCTCTTAGTTCTTGTCTCACATCTCACCTGTGGATCATATCCTAAGCTCGATATCAAACCGTGACGCCCCCAAAATTAGGTATACATCACCCATCTTGGGTCGCCAGATACATGGTACAAAATACAAATACAAACTTAATTATACAAACGTCATGTAAAAATACGACAAAACATAGCTGAGAGTTTTAATAAGAATATTGTCATCTAGACAATATCCACACTCAATGGAGTCCTCATTATATTTATTATCACACTATTCCACAGAATAGTGAGGACTACTAATGCTATCATCTGGACTGTCACTCTGTTCCCAGACTAGTCCCAGCTACGTTCTCATTTCCTGAAGAGAACAGTGAAAGAAAGGGTGAGCTCAACCTAGCCCAGTAAGAAATATTATGACTAAGATAATGCAGAATAAAGTATCCTTAGCCTTCAACAATGTTAAACAACTGATACAATATAACAAACATCAAGTTTAACTACAGCGGAATAAGCAATCCATTAGAAGAGTCAAGTAGAACATAATATCCACTATCTCTTCTAGATTAAAGTCCATCGTTGATATTTTATTCCTGTACTACTCATTAAAAGTTCTTTATTATACTCAAGACAAATAGAACTTTCATTACTTGTCTTCACCTGAACCACCAAAGATGTTAGTTAAATTCACAATTCATATTTATAATAATGTGAATTAACAGTTCCTTCTTGCCACAAAGGCTTAATAGAACGTTTACTCAATATCCTTACCCCAAAGGCTGAAGATATTCAAATGTAATAACAATGATCATACCAATCAGTTGTCTATCTTTGCACTACGGGCCAAAAATATTCAACTATAAAACCAATGGTCATGATCATACCAATCAATTCCCTGTCAGTGCACTACGTGTGACAACCCCAAAATAGGTCCATTCCATCCAACCTATTCTGCGTCGCCAAATACAAGGTACAGAAAACAACTACAACTTTATTACAACAATTATCGTACAAAATACAACAACACATATGCTGTGAGTTTTGATACAAATATATACCAAATGTGACTCATGTTCCAACCGTGGACAGCACCTCACAATGACACCTTACATAAAGGTATAGTCAAAAACTATTTTAGAAATTAGAATCTTTGGGAAGTGCTCAAGGAAACCTTCGTACAGGGGAGGCCATGCTTCTAGGTTATGATAGATATCATATGACCACATAATTATCCTTGGTTAACCCAATAGACCCCAAAGAAAAATGAGAAGATTACTATCATATTCTTCCCAATAGTAAGTCTTCTCTTGACTTATCATTATCTCCACTGTCTCTAATTGAGAATTATACTTCAAACAAACACCAAGATTATATAGGTAGTGCTCGTAAATATACTCAGCAAGTGGATGAGCACAACCCTATCTTATGATGACATGAGGTTGTATGTCATTACACATCTTGTATGATAGTGGCAAAACACCCTTCCAACATGGGGTTCGCCTCACCCTATATGATTCACCAAATATAACTACTAAAAGATGTATACAACACACTTGTCTATACTATTTAGGGAGAACTCCACAGCTAGAGACCACCGTTCTATTCCCTTGTTACCCTCGTCAATTCCAAATTTACACTTTTATTACCCGAAAGGAATTGTGAAGCAAAAGGGTGAGCACAACTAGCTCAGTAAAGAATATCATGACTAAAGATAATTAAATTGTCAATAGCCTTCATCAATTATAAATCAGAGATTTAGAATATATGGTAGATGATAAAAAAATTCAACCATAGTTGCAGCGGAACAAGCAATCCATTAGAAGAGTCAAATAGACCATAAAATTTATTATCTTCTCCATGTTAAAAGTCCACCAACAATATTTTATCCCTGTAACATCAATCAACAGTTCCTGTCCACAATCATGTGAATAACTCATAATCATAATTGTAGTTCTAAATTCCTCTTCTCATCCAGGACAAAGATAATTTTATCACCTGTCTTTACCTGAAACATCAAAGATCATGGTTGTAAGACCCCAAATTATTAATAAATGAAATTTAATTTCCTCTATTTATTATTTTGAAATAGTAAGGGTTGAATTGATTAATGTGGTTAGTTATGGGTAAAATGCGCATATATTTTAAATAAGTAGGTGGTTATAAAATATTCATTGTTGTCGGGGAATATTCGTTTGGTCGTGGAATATTCTTGCTGTCGGGGAATATTCGTACGACGGCGCAGTCTTTTGTGGGCCCCATAACGAAAAGTGATTGGATAAAGAAAACGACAAGTATAAGTTGTTTATAAATAACGGCGTAGTTATTACAAGCTTAACACTTGTTGGAATACCCTATGGTTAAAACACGATGTCTACGTTGTTGCACAAAGAAGATACCAGATTGCACCAATTATTGATTCTTACATAAGAAGGCACCACTCAATAATTGTTACAAGAGTTACTGCTCAAATTTTATTGATTCAATAATTGTCATTGATATTTTATATTATCGTTTATTTACAATAATTGTCACTACACAAAGATTTTCCATTATCGAAGCAATAATTCATATTATCCGAATAATATTATTAGAAAACATTATTGGCAATGTCTAGAAAGTTACATCTAAGGAGAGGTTTGGTCACCTAATTGCACAAGATGAGAGAAATTCTTATTGAAAGCCCCTTTTTCACGGAACTACCGGTTGCGAAGATGTGATTCTGTAATATTATTTGTGAATAATTAATTATTGATTTATATGATGAGGAAAATATTCATTTTATGTGGATATAGATGGAGAAAATTTTTAAAGTGACAATTGTTGAAAATCGATATTTTATCTTTTCCGATAAAATAATATTTTATTATATTATTATAATATGATAATGGGGATACTTTTACAATGAATGTAGGATATATGAGTATATGAGGATGAGGAGTATTTTGTTTCAAAAATTGTTTAAAACATGTTAAACATGTATGTGGGCCCATTTCTTGATCGAAATTTGATTATAAATTTATAAAATCGCTTGGCTTATGGATTTCGGTCAATTTACATTTGGAATTTGGAAAACTTTCTTCTACAAAGTTGTAGAGAATTGAATTTCCTATAAAAATATGCGAGATTTGAATTTTCTTACATTAAAAGGGCTATTTATTATGAATTATTGAAGTTCAAAATAATTGATTTTTGAAAGTTTTAATTATTTTAAATAATAAAAATGTTTTTGATTTGTTTGGTAGACTTATTTGTTGTCAAGCATGGCTGAATTCAAATCATAGATTATGTGCGTAGGAATTTATATATAATATATTAATATTATATTAAATTTTCTGCTTCGGTGTTCTAAGCATTTTCCTATAAATAGGGTGCTTAGGTTAGAATTGAAAATCACACCGTAAAACTGATTCTTTCTCTCTCTCTCTCTCTATAATATCGAGCATATTTTATGAGTATTTTAGTACTTTGAGTATTGCTATACGGTGCAAGTTCTTTCAGCACTATATCTAGTATTCCAGTCAGAAGTACTATTCTTTCTGAGGTAAGGGATGTTATTTTATTCGAAAATGATATTATTTATTCAATATCATTATGCCGAGATATTGGTGGGAACTTTTTATCAAATTTGGAACTTTTTCATGTCGGAGTTACTATTCATGAGTTACTATTCATAAGTTACTATTCACAAGTTACTATTCATGAGTTACTATTCACGAGTTACTATTCACGAGTACTATTCACGAAGCATGATGATCTTTTTTATGAAATTTCTATCTTTTAGTGTCAGAGTTACTATTCACGTATATGGCACTATTCACGTATACGGAACTATTCACAAATACGGCATTATTCACCGATAAATTAAATTTTCTTCTTTTTGTCCAAAATATCTATTCTGGATACTAGCTTTGATTGTATCCATGTTTTGATCATTCTTGAATTTTACTTTACTATGATTATTTATGAGGTATTTTTGGACATGGAATAGCTGAAATACGAATCCTTAATATTTATTCTTTTGTTTCACTGGATTCGTTTTCTTTAAAATATTTTTCATCATCCTCAGTTCTAAATGATGATATAACTGAATATCTTTGGCTTGTAGTGCAAAGATGAATGATTTTTGATGAATATCTTTGTCCCGTAATGCAAAGATGAACAGGAGTTTAGATGAACATGACCAACTGATGAATATCTTTGGCCTGTAGTGCAAAGATGAATATTTGATTCCAGATATATATTGATTGATGTTACAGGGATAAAAGATAGACGATGAACTTTTATATTCATATATAGAAGATAGTAGATTTCATTCTCTACCTAACTCTTCTAATGAATTATTATTTCCACTGCGAATATTGATTTAAAACTTGTTGTCTATTGTATTCTATTAGATTTTTTCCTGTTGAAGACTAACGATAATTTGTTCTGTATTATCTTAGTCATAATGTTCTTTACTGGGCTAGTTGAGCTCACCCTTTTCCTTTTTGTTCCATTTTTTTTCAGGAGGCGAGAATGTAGCGAGTACTAGTCGGGGTATGGAATGATGGTTCTAGAAGTTATATTAGTAGTCCTCACCATTTTTGTAAAATAATGTATCAATAATTGGAATGTGGACTTATTTAAGTGTGAATATTGTCTAGATGACAATATTTGTATTTAAACTCACAGTTTTTATGTTGTATTAATAAAGTTGTAGTTGTTCCTGTACCATGTATTTGGCAACTCAGAATGGGTGTTGTATACCTGTTTTGGGGGCGTCACAGTTGGTATCAGAGCTTAGGGATATGGTCTTTGGCGTAGATCGGGGAATAGAATTAGGAGGGGAGAGACGAGTAATCCTTCGCTAGTGTGTCATACCTAAGCTTAATTGTTGGTCAGTCTAAGCATATGATTAGTATGTGATATGTTAATTTGTTTAATGAACCCTTATTTTGTGGCATTATTTAAGATGGCAGCTGAGAATATTAACGGTGGAGTTAATGAGACCATGGAAACACCTTTAATCACCACCCAGGGGAACGTGCAACAGGAAGGCAATATTCCTCCTATAAACAACACCACCGAAAGCGCATTTATGAACGCGAGATGTTTAGGAGCTTTTTGCGCTTCATGCAAAACCGCATTTAGGAGACTCGTATATACGTAATACGGTGGAAATTATAAGCAACGCTACGCTTGTCACGCTACCAAGCAGTTCAAAGAGTCAGGACCACGAAATTTAAGGGAAAGCCGGATCCGATCATGGCGGAAACGTGGGTCAAGCAAATTACCAAGATATTCGATATCTTAGGATGCACGGAGGAACAGAAGGTTCCATTCGCCACCTTTATTTTTCGTGGCGAGGCAGATTACTGGTGGGAGTCTGTGAAACGTACCCAGCCTGCCGCACTCCGCATGTCTTGGGAAACGTTTCAGAAACTTTTCAACGAAAAATACTTTCCTAAAAGTATTCGCCATATGAAGTAGGTAGAGTTTATTAGACTAGAACAAAACAACATGACGATTTCCCAATACGAGGCAAAGTTCGCAGAGTTATCCAGGTTTGCACCTCATTTGGTAGAGAATGAGGAACGAATGACGAGGATGTTTCTGAGAGGTTTAAATCCCAAGATTCGGCAATATCTTATCTCTCATAAATTTGCTTTTATATTCAGATGTTGTCAACAGGGCTCAATTACTAGAGCGAGATAGCGAGTACGTTCAACCAAGGGACCGCAACCAGGGTTATACCAGTGGCAGCAGTCATCGGAGCAATGAAAACCAGCGGGGAGGAAAACATTCAGACAAAAGTGGTAACCACTCTGGTGGTAATCGTGGCTATGAAAATAAAAGAAACGACCCGGGGGGGAGATTTTAAAAATAGAAGATTCAACAATGACAATGTGAAGACGTCAGCACCAGTATCAACTAGTTTTAAGGGAGGAGAATGACCACCGGTCGTATGCTATAAATGTGGAAAAGAGGGACATATCAGCCCAAACTGTCCACAACAGTTCAAGGTATGCTATAATTGTGGAAAGGAAGGACATATCACTCAAGATTGCACTGTAGTGAAACCAAGTCCAGCGGGGATGGTGACTCAAAAGGCTGTCCCAGAAAAGTCAAAATCAACGGTTCCTGGAAGAGCATTTGTCGTGACTGGTCAACATGCGAGGAACCCAAACGAGGTGATCGCGGGTAAGCTAATCATAAATTCATGCGAAGTTTATACCTTATTAGATACCGGTGCTACCCATTCATTTATCTCTCCTGCTTGTGCTCAACGTTTAAACTTGACTCTGGAGAAATTAGACTTTGACCTATCTATGGAAACTCCGTTAGGAGAAACTTTCATCACATCCACTGTTTATAAATCTTGTTTGATCCAAGTTGGCACTATCACATTACCTGTTGACCTTATCTCTTTAAAGATACTTGCTTTTGATGTGATTTTAGGGATTGATTGGTTAACTACTCATCATGCCAAAATTGATTGTTTTCGTAATGTTGTTAGTTTTCATATTCCTAATCAACCTGTTGTGCGAATTCAAGCAACTATAATGTTGGGTTCGCCTCACCCTATATGATTCACCAAATATAACTACTAAAAGATGTATACAACACACTTGTCTATACTTTTTAGGGAGAACTCCACAGCTATAGACCACCGTTCTATTCTCTTGTTACCCCCGCTCGACCCAGCTACACTTTTATTACCTGGAAGGAATTATGAAACAAAAGGGTGAGCACAACTAGCTCAGTAAAGAATATCATGACTAAAGATAATTAAATTATCAATAGCCTTCATCAATAATAAATCAGAGATTTAGAATATATGGTAGATGATAAAAAATTTCAACCATAGTTGCAGTGGAACGAGCAATCCATTAGAAGAGTCAAATAGACCATAAAGTCTATTATCTTCTCCATGTTAAAAGTCCACCAACAATGTTTTATCCTCAGAACATCAATCAACAGCTCACATCCCACAATCATGTGAATAACTCATAATCATAATTGTAGTTCTAAATTCCTCTTCTTATCCAGGACAAAGATAATTTTATCACCTGTCTTTACCTAAAACATCAAAGATCATGGTTATACCAAATCACAGTTCCTGTTCATAATCATACTAATAAATTCATCTTTGCACTACGGGCCAAAGATATTCATTAACAGTTCATCCTTGCACTACAGGCCAAAGATATTCAACAACAGGTCATCTTTGCACTACAGGCCAAATATATTATTATCTCAAAGAAATATATAATCATTTCAGAATTTATATAAACAATAATTATAACCATGTTGATCAATTCACTTTTGCACTTAAGCTAAAGATATTCAATTATAAATTCAATGGTCATGATCATACCAGTTAACAATTCCACTTTGCACTACTGGCCAAAGAGAACCCATATTCATGATCATACCAATAATCTACCCATCTTTACACTCAAGTCAAAGAGAAATTAATATCATCATCAGGGTTATAAAAAATGTTATATATGATAATTAAAATAATATAATCAACATATAGATTTAATCTCAAGAGTAATATTCATAACTCAACTATAATTTGGTTATAAAAAGAAACCAATTTTGTCATGAATAGTAACTCGTGAATAGTAACCCATGAATAGTAATTTCGTGAATAATAACTCATGAATAGTAAACCTGACACAAAAAGGTAGAAATTCCACAATAAAATCCATACTAATATTTCGGTATAATGATATTGAATAACATTTCTTAAACTTATAAACAATTTATTTTAATTGTTTACACTTTACTAAATAATGCATTTAATCATCCTAAAATTTCAAATTCATAAGATTTCATCACCAATAACCAAAACCCTCATCAAAAATCTGCATATACCTCATATAGGATTCTCAAGCCATAAAATCCTATTTTCCAATTTTCTTACGTCACATAACACATTTAATTCATTTACTCATAACTAGTCCATTTTCATGAAAAATATCAAATCAGTTCCAAAAATATTTCTTTTCTGGGATTTAGCAGAATATAGTCCCATATTGAACATATATTTTTCTCAGAATTTTTAAAATTCATTTACTATTTTTCATATGGCCAAAACCGCCGAATATTTAGACATTTATCATAAATTGTACTTTTATCCAAAAATTCTGAAATTCACAGAGTATATTGATATTATATAGATATACTTCCAATAAAAATTTCATCAATTTTGGAGTTAACCACAAGGAGTTATAAGCGGTTACTTTTAAAATAGTCTTTTCTCGTAAAATTCATAACTCTTAATCTATACATCCAAAAATCGCCATTTTTGGACACAATCAATAAAACTCATCAAAATATCATTTCAAATGTTTCCAGAATTTTCTGAAGGACGGAAGAAGTACGAACAGAAAAATATAATAACCCTTAAAATCCCATACCTCAAAAGAGCAGTACTTCTTACTGGAATATCGGATGAAAAACCGAAGGAAACTTCTACTAAATAGCAACTCTCAAAGTATCTAAATACTCTCAAAAATATTCTTGATAATATAGAGAGAAAAAAAACTTGTTTCTGGTGTGATTTTCAATTCTAACTTAGCCCTCTATTTATAGGAAAATGTTAAAGACGCCAAGCAGACTTAACTCAGAACCCTGATGGCTTTAGCTGCTACTATTCCCACCCACCACATATTAATAAAAATCTCAGCACATTTCTTCACTAGCCAAAAGTGGAGCCCACCAATTCTAGAATTTTCCACCAAAATCATTTATAACCTAATTTTCGAATCAATCGCCTCTTAAAATTCATAACAAATCATACGTTCATTTTTAATGGTTCAAAATTTGTGGACATATACTCAACTTATATATGTATAACATATCCAAAATGACAACGATCCAACAGTTTGGATTAAAAATTATAACTCCCCGCAATATATCTCAAAACCCACCGGTTTGATTTTTAATACCTCAATCCGATAAAATACTAATAAAACACCTCAACATTAATTCCTTCATTTATAACCACATAAAGAAATCCATTATTTATATCCACATAAAATAAATATTTCCTTATCATATGAATCAATGATTAATTATTCACAAATAATATTACGTAATCACATTTATGACAACCAGTATGTTCTAGAAAGAGGGGCTTTCAATAAGGATTTCTCCTTCATCAAGGCGCGAATTAGGTGACCAAACCTCTCCTCGATGTAACTTTCTAGACATTGCCAATAATGTTATCTAATAATATTATTCCAAATAATCCGACCATCGATCCGATAAAGGAGATACCGTGCGTTGACGATAATTGAAACAACAATAATATAAAATATCAATGCAAAGAATTATTGAATCAATAAAATAAAATATTGAATAAGAATTCATCGTGACAATTATTGAGTAGTGCCTTCACGTAAGGATCAATAATTCAACAATACTGCGTAATACCGTATGCTCTTTGTGCGGCAACAACGCGTAGACATTTTACTTTAACCACCGGGTATTCCAACAAAGTGTTAATTGGTAACAACTACGCCAAGTTATTCAATTTTGTCGCTTTCTTCTTCACTCGACTGCTTATCCGTTATGGGGCCCACAATTGGTTGCTCGCCGTCGCATTTAATATTCCCCGACAAAAAGAATATTCAACGTCCAAACGAATATTCCCCGACAATTGAATATTTTATAACCACTTGCGTATTTTGAAAATTCATATCTCACCCTTAACTTTAAACTTTTATCAATTTAACCATTTACTGAATAGTTATTATAAGAAAAATTGAATACTTTTATTTCATAAAATTCGGGGTCTTACAATCTCCCCTCCTTATGAAATTTTGTCCTTGAAATTTACGTACCTGGTATTTCGAAAAGTTGAGAATACCTTACTTTCATTTCAAATTTTATTTCCCGGGTCATCATGATTTCTCTGTTGCTCATCTCCCGTGATGACTTCATTTGGGTTCCTCATTTGTTGGGAAGTCATGATAACCGTCATCCCTCGAACTACCCGGCTTTGATTTATCTGGGGCAGCATTTGGCGTCATCACTACCGTTGGAATATACTTTTCTATAGGCATATTCCTCCTCAATCGCCTCTCGTCGCATTCTCGATTCATGATCCGAATCATCAATCTTCGATCCATATCGAATTCAGTTGACCACTCTGCATGTGGTAATTCAAAACTCGATGTTGGGTTCTCCCAATTTCTTTCCAAAAGAGAAATTCATATCATCTATTTTAGCCTTCTTAGATTGGACATCTCTTTCCACAATATCCACGTGTCGTATGGATTTTTGCCCATGCATCACTTATTCTCACTCGTTCGGTTTTTTTTCTTCTTTCACCGTTCGATTCCATCTTTATCATCTTATACTCTCGCCAAAGAATGCTTCGCTCAAGCATCACATATCGGGTAACACAAGCTTGAATTGTTGCATCCTTTTGTTCCACGAATCACCGTCGTTTTCTTCAAATTTATTCTCCTAACTCATGAATACGATTTTGAAATTCTACATTTTGATCATATAATACCTCTAATAAATTCTCCTCAGGTACCTCTCCTTCCTCTCCTTCCTCACTCTCAGCTGTTATGTAAAACCCCAAACTTTTTGAATAAAAATGAATTTTCTATAAATATTATTTTTGAATATTATGGAGTGAAATTGATATAATAGTTGTGGGTAATATTTATAAATTTTACAAAGTACGCAAGTTGTTATATAATATTCGATTGGTCGGGGAATATTCGTTTTAACAGGGAATATTAGTACAACGGCACAATCATTGGTGGACCTCTATAACGGAATTATTGTTTGGATTGAGAAAACGACAAAAATACTTTATGAAAATAACGTACGAAGTTTTACTGTTAACTATTGAAACACCCTGTTAAAACTACGATGTCGTACGTGGTTGCATAAGAGTAGCACCACAGTATTGATTATTGATGTTTACGTGATAAGTCACTCAGTTTTGTTGGTACTATTAATGTAATAATACAAAAAATCTTTTTATATAAAACAGAATACTTTTATAAAGCTATCTATTTTATTAAACAATAATTAGAATATATTATATTTTATTATACATAGTGTTTTCATAAGTTCTGCATAGTATTTGCATAGTAAAATCTTTTATAAAGTTATTCGTTTTATTAGATTATAAATAGAATATATTATATTTTATTTAAAAGATTTTGCTTTAAATATGGACCGTCGATTAAAGTAAATCAATCTGGACCGCTCATGAGTTAGTTACTATCGCAAATCCATTTTTCTATAAATAGAAGCTCATTCCTTCATTATTTTCTTACGAATTCAATTTGAAACTCTAGAGATAAACTATAGAGAGAAAGAAGAAAGTATTCGCTACTTCACTACTTATATATCCAATGACTTTCTTCTTAAGGTAGGGAATATTATTTGTTGTATTCGTAAGGGTGTTATTCTTTCTTATTCATGAAGAGAACTGTTGTTATTCCATTGCTTATTATTCTCGTTGGAATAACTCAGATACGCTGATCTACCCTATACTTGGTGACATTCTTCTATTATTCCGTCTATTCTGTTGGAATATCCTCGTGCAATATGCTTATTACCGGACCTCGATTCCGTCTTTATTATTCTGTTGGAATATCCTGTCCGTTCGTTTTACGCCGGACCTAGTTTCGTCTTTATTATTATTCTGTTGGAATATCCTGTCTGTGTGTTTTACGCCAGACCTGATTTCGTCCTTATTAGTATTTTATTGGAATAACCTGTCTATGCGAAGTACCGCATGCATGGTGATTTCTTTTGTTATTCCATTCTTTATTATACTCAGTTGGTTAAAGTTTTGAATTCTATACTCTATGAAATTAGTAGAATATCGTTGATATTTGCGCTTTATCCAATATCTTTTCATGGAAATATTCTTATGATCATTCTTGAATTTTACTCTACAAAGAAGTATGGTACAAAGTTCAGCACCTGTTGGAGCGAGGAATGTGAGAAGAGTTTTCAAGAACTCAATAGGAGACTCATTTCAAAGACTGCTCGACAATACCATCCGGTTGGAGGGATTTGTCATCTACAAATGATGCTTCTAGCAAAGGGTTGGGGCGTGTTCTCATGCAACATGGGAAAGTCATAGCCTATGCCTCACGACAACTCAAAGAATATGAGAGGAATTATCCTACTCATGATCTAGAGTTGGCAGCTGTTGTCTTCGCATTAAAGATTTGGAGGCATTACTTGTATGGGGAGAAAGTGGAGATCTTTACGGATCATAAAAGCCTCAAATATTTCTTCACTCAAAAGGAACTCAACATGCGACAACGACGTTGTCTTGAACTGTTGAAAGATTATGATCATACTATCCAATACCATCCTGGAAAAGCGAACGTGGTAGCTGATGCATTGAGTAGAAGATCATATGCGGGTACGATGGCAATATTGTCAACGCAAAGGCCCATTTTGTATGACTTGCAAAGGATGGAGATAGAGATAAAGACTCCAGGGACCCACGTGATGATGGCAAATATACGAATAGAACCGACTTTAATTGATAAAATTAAAGCTGCTCAAGTTACAGATCCGGAGCTGATGCGTATGAGGAAGAAAGTGCAAGAAGGTGTGATGCCGGAAGCAAGAATCGATGAAGAAGGAATACTTCGAGTCAACTCCAAACTTTGTGTTCTTAACGACCCTGATTTAAAGTATAAAATCATAATGGAGGCGCACAACACACCGTTTGCAATCCATCCTGGGAGTACCAAAATGTATCATGATCTTCGACATACATTTTGGTGGGGCAATATGAAGAGAGAGATAGCGCTGTTTATCTCAAGGTGTCTAACGTGTCAATGAGTCAAGGCGGAGCATCAAGTACCAAAAGGTCCATTGCAATCACTTGAAATTCCAGAATGGAAGTGGGAACACATTACCATGGATTTCATTCATCGGTCTTCCCAAAGTTTCTCAAGGCATAGATGCGATTTGGGTCATTGTTGATAGATTGACCAAGTCTACTCATTTCTTTCACCGATACTGAAAAACTTAAACACTTGAACGTCTTGCTCAGTATATGTACATAAACGAGGTTGTAAGATTGCATGGTATGCCAAAGATCCATAGTTTCTAATCGAGACCCAAGATTCACTTCGATTTTTGGGTTAGTTTGCAAAAAGCTATGGGCACAGATTTACGATTTAGCTTCGGCATATCATCCTCGGGACGGACGGACAATGGAGAGGACTATTCAAACTCTTGAAGATCTATTAAGACTCTGTGTCCTTGATTTCAAGGGAAGTTGGGACAAGTTCTTACCATTGGTGGAGTTTTCCTACAACAACAGTTATCAAACAAGTATTGGCATGGCTCCATTCGAAGCGTTGTATAGAAGAAAGTGTCGTTCTCCAGTATGCTGGGATGAGGTGGGTGAAGCAACGTTGTTGGGACCAGAGTTGGTACGTATGACTATGGAAAAGATTCAAACGATCCGGCAACGTATAAAAACCTCACAAGATCGACAAAAGAGTTATGTTGATCTTCATCGAAAGGACGTGGAATTCGATATAGGATATCATGTGTTGTTACGTGTTGCTCCATGGAAAGGAGTTACGAGATTTGGAAAGAGAGGAAAGCTCAATCCTCGATTCATCGGCCCATTTTTAATCCTTGATCGAGTAGAAACTGTGGCCTATAGACCCGCTTTACTGCCAAGTATGTCTCGTGTTTATAACTTTTTTCACATATCCATGTTACATAAATATGTGGAAGACCCAAACCACATTATTGAGTTGGAACTGGACGAAATAGCAGAAGATTTGACGTATGAAGAGGTTCCTTTTCAAATCTAGGATAAGAAGGAACATATTCTACGCACCAAGGTTATACCTCAAGTCAAAGTTTTGTGGAGAAACCACGATGTTGAGGAAATGACTTGGGAGTTAGAATCTGAAATGAAATCAAGGTATCCTTACCTCTTCGACATACCAGGTACGTACCCTAATTTCGAGGGCAAAATTTCATAAGAAGGGGAGATTGTAAAACCCCAAACTTATTGAATAAAGATGAATTTTCTATAAATATTATTTTTGAATATTATAGAGTGAAATTGATATAATAGTTGTGGGTAATATTTATAAATTTTGCAAAGTACGTTGTTATATAATATTCGATTGGTCGGGGAATATTCGCTTTTAACAGGAATATTAGTACAACTACACAATCATTGGTAGACCCTATTAACGGAATTATTGTTTGATTGAGAAAACGACAAAAATACTTTATGAAAAATAACGGCGGAAGTTTTACCGTTAACTATTGAAACACCCTTGTTAAAAGTACAAAGAATACATGCGTGGTTGCATAGTAGCACTGCGGTATTGATTATTGATGTTTACGTGATAAGTCACTCGCTTTTGTTGGTATTATTAATGTAATAATATGAAAATCTTTTTATATAAAAAATGTAATACTTTTATAAAGCTATCTTTTATTAGACAATAATTAGAATATATTATATTTTATTATGCATAGTGTTTGCATAGTGCTCGCATAGTGTTTGCATAGTAAAATCTTTTATAAAGTTATTCGTTTATTAGATTATAAATAGAATATATTATATTTTATTTAAAAGATTTTGCTTTAAATATGGATCGTCGATTAAAGTAAATCAATCGACCGTTCATGAGTTAGTTACTATGCACCCATTTTTCTATAAATAGAAGCTCATTCCTTCATTATTTTCTTACGAATTCACTGAACTCTAGAGAGATAAACTATAGAGAGAAAGAAGAAAGTATTCTCCTACTTCACTACTTATATATCCAGTACTCTTCTGTTGGAATATCATGTCTGTGTATTTTACGCCGGACCTGATTTCGTCCTTATTAGTATTCTATTAGAATAACCTGTCTATGCGAAGTACCACATGCATAGTGATTTTTGTTGTTATTCCATTCTTTATTATTCTGTTGGAACATCCTGTCGGTGCGAATTTCGCCTGACTTGGTTCCGTTATTTAGTATTCTGTTGGAATAACTTGTCTATGCGAAGTACCTCATATACAGGTTATTCCAACAGAATAATAAATAATGGAATAACAGAAGTTCTCTTCACGAATAAGAAAGAAAGAATACCCCTTACGAGTACAACAAATAATATCCCTTATGAGTACAACAAATAATCTCCCTTACGAGTACAACAAATAATATCTTTTACCTTTGAAAGAAGAGTATTCCAACTGGTAGGGCGAGGATATACTCGAAGAAAACTTGTACTACGCTCAAAGCTTTCTTAAACTCTAAAGAAATACGCTCAAGATTATAAAAGAAGAACTCTCTCTATAGTTTCTCTCTTTAGCATTTCTGTGAATTCGTAAGAAATAATGAAGGAATGAGCTTCTATTTATAGAAGAATGGATTGCATAGTAACTAATTCATGAACGATCCAGATTTATTTACTTTTAATCGGACGGTCCATATTTAAAGCAAAATCTTTTAAATAAAATATAATATATTCTATTTATAATCTAATAAAACAAATAACTTTATAAAAGTATTCTGTTTTATATAAAAAGATTTTACTATGCAAAATACTATGCAGGCACTATGCAACACTATGCATAATAGAATATAATATATTCTATTTATAGAATAACTTTATAAAAGTATTCTGTTTTATATAAAAAGATTTTACTATGCAAAACACTATACATAATAAAATATAATATATTCTATTTATAGAATAACTTTATAAAAGTATTCTGTTTTATATAAAAAACTTTTCTGTTTTATTACATTAATAATACTAATAAAACAAAACTTATCACCTTTATTATAATTTCAACCAACGGTCTGAAAAATTAGCACATCTCCTCATGAAATAATATTGTACCCAAAAATGATTTGGACCAAAAAGAAATATATTTTTCGGGTGAATAGTACTTCAGGAATAGTATCCTGTGAATAGTACCCCGACACAAAAAGTGTCCTAAATACCCGAGTGAACAATACTAGAGTGAATAGTAGTAATCAGGTGAATAGTAACCCGTGAATAGTAACTCGTGAATAGTACTCCGACACAAAAAATACCCCAAATACCCGAGTGAATAATATTTGGGTGAATAGTAATTTAGGTGAATAGTAACCCGTAAATAGTAACTCGTGAATAATAACTCGTGAATAGTACTCTGACACAAAAAGTGCCCCAAATACTCGAGTGAACAATACTAGAGTGAATAGTAACCGGGTATTTTATGACAACTTGTCTACTTTGAAATTTTTTTACATATCACCCTTTAACTTTAAACTTTTATCAATTTAACTATTTACCAAAATAGAAAAATTGAATACTTTTATTTCATAAAATTCGGGGTCTCACACAATTAGTTCCATAATATTAATGGTTCAACATATCATACAAATACATTTATATTTAATCACAATTATCCACATAGCATATTTTGTAAAAAAAATTTATTTCATTTACAAAATATATACAGTTCAATATTCTCGGATGTTACATTCTTCACCCCTTATAAAGATTTCGTCCTCAGAATCGCACAGTACAACTTAATAAAAAAGATGGGGGTAATTTCTCATCATTTTCTCTTCAAGTTCCCATGTTGCATCTTCTACATCGTGATTTCTCCATAACACTTTTATTGATGGAATTACTTTATTTCTCAAAATTTGTTCGTTTCTATCGATTATCTAGACGAGAACTTCCTCATAAGTCAAATCCTTTGTTACTTGAATAGGTTCATATGTGATTACATGCTTATAATCAGGTTTGTACGGTCGCAACACGAACATATGAAATATGTTGTGAATGTTTTACATCTCTAGAGGTAGAGGTACCTCGTACGCCACTTCTCTAATTTTCTTCAAAACTTCGAATGATCCTATAAATCTGGGACTCAACTTTCCGTTCTTTCTAAACCTAATTTTATCCTTCCAAAGAGACACTATCAAAAACACATAACTACCTACTTCGAAATCCCTACCATGCCTATGTACATCGACATGTCGGTCTTTTACAGCTAATAATCGAGCCTTTATGATTTTGATAATTTCTGTTATTTGTTGAACTAACTCCAGTCCCAAATGTTTACGTTCGTCTATTTCATCCCAGCAAAATGTCTTTCGACATTTTAAAAAGCTTTATAAGGCGACATGCCAATACTTGCTTGATAGCTATTGTTGTACGCAAATTCCACCAATGGAAAATGATCGTCCCAATTTCCTTTGAAGTCCATTACTTAGGCTCTTAGCATGTCCTCTAACATTTGAATGGTTCTTTCACTTTGCCCATCTGTCTGAGGATGTTATAATGTACTTAATCTAAAATGCGTCCCCATTCTTTCTTGAAGACTTTTTCAAAAATTCGATGTGAATCGTGAATCTCGATCTAATATAATCAATACCGGCACTCCACGCCTTGAAACAATTTTTTTGATGTATAATTTCGCCAATTGATCTAAATTAAATCTAATCTTAATTGGCAAGAAATGTGCTAATTTTGTCAATCAATCCACAATTACCCATATCACATCGTAACATTTCTGAGAAGTTGGAAGACCTACCACGAAATCCACGTAATATGCTCCCACTTCTATTTTGGTATCTCCAAAGGTTGTAACAGGCCACTTGATCTTTGATGTTCCAGTACTTTAATCTTATGACAGGTTAGGCACTTCGCAACACATTATGCAACTTCTTATTTCATATTCTGTCATCAAAAATGTTGTTGAAGATATTGATACATCTTTGTACTTCTGGGATGAATCGAATATCTTGTATTATGGGCCTCCTGTAATATTTCTTGGAGAACTGATGGTACCCACACTCAGTGGCGAAGCCACATAGAGTTCTATGGGGTCAATTCCCCACTGAAAAAAAAATTGTTTTATAATGTAAGGTAAATTTTAAAATTTTTAAGTGTTATATATAAATTGACCCCACTAAAATTTTATAATTTTTTTATTATACGGGGTCAAATTGAAAATTTATAACTTTGTCAATCAAATTTTAATCACATATGACTCATATCCTCTTAATATATGTATCTCTCTATAATATTTTAAACTAAATATTAATCTAATTTATATTATTTTTAAAAATAAATAATGAATTACTTACTTATGAACAATTGTGATTAGAAAAGTCTAGTATGAGTCAATATAGTGTATATATACCATATATTATCATTCATTATATTTTCATTATAATATATATATATATATATATATATATATATATATACTCGAAAGTATAAAGTATTAAAAAAAAATTGGCTGGGCATTTTAACCCCCCTTAAATTATTTGTAACTCAGTAATAATTTCGACCCCACTGACAAAAATTCCTGACTTTGCCATTGCCCACACTCATTACTCATATCTCAGGATTCCATTCTTGTCCGGTTTGAATTTTATTAATGGTATTTTTGTCTTTTCATCATTTTCATTATGACAGTATAGACATTTCACTATTTTATAATGAAATATTGTGTCGTTTTCGTGATATATAGTCAGGTATATTTTTTCTGTTCCTTGTTATATTACCATATCACTATTATTATCATATTTTATTCTTATTCTTATTCTTTCTATATTTCGTAACGTCTAGTTTTGTTTTCTAAATTTTCTAACGTATTTTTTTTCTTTTTCAAATTTTGTAACGTCTACTTTTCTTTTCTTTTTCAGTTTTTTTAACGGCTAGTATATTTGTTATTTTTTTAACGGATAATATCTTCTTTTTTTTGAATTTATAACGGCTAGTATCCTTCTTTTTTTCGAATTTCTAACGGCTAGTTTTTACCAACTATCCATATAAATAGACATCAAATTGTAACAATTAGGATATGAATGAGTAACAATTCTTAGCATGTAAGGGTACTAGTAATTCAGTTTCTCAAACATATGTAGGAGTACAATGTTTTTCAATTGTTCGAAGAATCTGTATCAAATTTGGATGAACGTTGTTCATAACATTTCAAATATTAAATATTACGGCACATGCGTCTACACCACATAGGGTACTCAATTCTTCAACTTTCTTAAGAAAACCCTTCCTTTTTTGTAGCATGCTTTTCTGGTTCTGGCCGAGTCATTATTGACGAAAGCAAGCTCCACCTTCTTCCTAGTCATGTCTAAATTAAAGTAAGATCAAAGAGGCACACAACAACTTGTGGGTGATCTTGCTTTATATAGAAGTGCATAAGAATAAAATATCAATGGAAAGATTTGCACATTTATGACGTCGGAGATATGGATGAATTTAATACTCACCCGCTCACTTTTTATTTGAGATTTTTGTTCTTTTTTATTTGTATGTATAGAGAACCTCGAACTTGATTTGTTAGTTGTTCAACGAGGTTAAGATTTGGAGATTCTGTTTTCTCAGTACTCATGTACCAATTGTGTGTTTATATATCGTATATGAATGAGTTAGTACGTAGTCTTTCTCTCTTCTTTTTTAATTTTTAATTTTTAATTTTTTATGTCCTTTTTTTCCCTATACTTTGTAAAGATGGCTTATTATATTACCATATCACTTTCTATATTTTGTAACGTCTAGTTTTGTTTTCTAGATTTTCTAACACGTATTTTTTTTTTCAAATTTTGTAACGTCTAGTTTTCTTTTCTTTTCCGAATTTTCTAACGGCTAGTATCTTTTTTTTTGTGAGGAATAATATCTTTCTTTTTTTAAAAAAAAATTTCTAACAGCTAGTATATATCTTTCTTTCTTTCGAATTTCTAACGGCTAGTTTTCACCAACTATATATATAAAAAGACATCAAATTGTAACAATTAGGATATGAATGAGTAGCAATTCTTAGCATGTAAGGGTACTAGTAATTCAATTTCTCCAACATATGTTGGAGTAATGTTTTTCAATTGTTTGAAGAATCTGTATCAAATTTGGATGAACAACTGTTCGTGACATTTCAAATATTAAATATTATGGCGCATGCGTCTACACACATAGGGTACTAAATTCTTCAACTTTCTTGAGAAAACCCTTCCTTTTTTTGTAGCATGCTTTTCTGGCCAAGTCATTACCGACGAAAGCAAGCTCCACCTTCTTCCTAGTCATGTCTAAATTAAACTAAGATCAAAGAGGCACACAACAACTTGTGGATGATCTTGCTTTATATAGAAGTGCAGAAGAATAAAATATCAACGAGAACATTTGCACATTTATGACGTTGGAGTGTGAATGAGTTGGTAGTCTTTCACTCTCTCTATTTTTTCTTTTTTTCTCTCATCTTATTTTTGTTCTTTTTTATTTGTTTTTTATAAATTAATTCCTTGGGGATTCTGTTTTCTCAGTACTCATGTACCAATTGTGTGTTTTTATATCCTATATGAATGAGTTAGTAGTCTTTTTCTCTTCTTTTTAAAATTTAAAATTTTATTTTTTTATATCCTGTTTTTTTTTCGGGCTAATTACACTTCTATTACATGAAGTACCATCAAATTTATAAATTCACCCCCAAAGAATTTAAGCTTACAATTTACTATATCAAGTACCTAATTTGATACAATTTGTTAAAATTTCTATATTTGAAGGAACAAAAAAATTTGAAGGATTAGGGAAGAGGGAGAGAGGAGAGAGAGCAAATGAGTCATTTTTTTCTTTTTTCTTTTTCAATTTATATAATCTAAAATTATAAATATTTATAAATAAAATTATAAATACAATTTGTAAAATTTAAGTTGTGATATAATTTATAAAATTTGAGACGTAAAATTTATAATTTATGATATAATTTATAATTTGCAAGATTTAAGTTGTAAAATTTATACATACAATTTTTTAAATTTAAGACGTAAAATTTATAATTTACAAGATTTAAGTTGTAAAATTTGTACATACAATTTGTAAAATGTAAGACGTAAAATTTATAATTTATGATATAATTTATAATTTACAAGATTTATGTTGTAAATTTATACATACAATTTGTTAAAATTTCTAAATTTGAAGGAAAAAATCAATTTGAAGGATTAGGGAAGACGGAGAGATAAGAGAGAGCATGAGTCATTTTTTTCTTTTTCAATTTTTTCCTCCTTTTGTATGCTCTTCCAATATAAAAAGGGTATTATTTAATTAATTAAATTTTGGGCACTTTTGTCAATTGTTTAAAAGTTTAATGTTATTCATGTTAAAAATATAATTTGTATGTTTAAAAGTTTACCGATTTTTTTGGTAATTAAGTCTTTTTAAAATTTTAAAATTAAAAAAATTATATTGGTTAATCTTTGTATTAATATTTAATTTTAATAATTTAATATTTAAAAATTATTTATAAGGATTTATACAGATTTAATACGTCAAAATATGTATTTATACAAATTTTATACGAATGAGGTACTTGATGTTGTAAATTGTGAATTTGATGGTACTTGATGTAACATAAGTGTTATTAGCCCGTATTGTATACTGTATCTGGCCGGAAAATTAGGTATTCCAGACAGTTGGGGGCTAAATTGTATCAAATTAGACACTTGATATATGTAGTAAAATGTAAGTTCAAATTCTTTAGGGGCATAATCATAAATATAATGGTACTTCATGTAATAAACTGTATTTAGCCATTTTTTCCCTATACTTAGTAAACATGGCTTATGGGGCAACTACTAGCAAATGGATTCTCAGATCCAATTCTTTCACTTTACCGAGTATTAAATATAACCTAGATCATATTACAAGATACGGGAGAAAAGTAAAATAAATAAATATTTAATTTAAAAATGAATATTTAAGAATGTAAAAAAATCCAAATTAGAGGAGCTGGGAAAAATTTAAAATACATTTTTCCTAATAAATGAGTTAAATAAAATCTGTAAAACTCTGTTAACGGTAAAAATATATTTAATTTGACAAATTAAATCACGAAAATAGTATAAGGTAATAATTAAATTATATTTGTGATTCTTGATAACTTTTGAATTATATCCAAGTATGTTCAAGTTTATGATGGCAAAAACAAAAATTTTCTCTTGTTATATGTTGATGACATTGTTATTACGGGCTCATCTGATTCTCTAATCAATAGTCATATACATAAACTTCAGAAAGAGTTTGCTATGAAAGACTTGGGGACTCTTCATTATTTCTTGGTAATTGATGCCACCTCTCTTGCTCAAGGTATGCTCTTATCTCAGACAAAGTATACTACTGAACTCTTGGATAAGTTTAACATGGTTTCAGCAAAGCCTATTACAACACCCCTCAATCTCAAGCAAGAATGGAGCTCAAACTTCGGTGATTTTTATTATGATCCTACAAAACATCGGCAACTAGTTAGCGGTTTACAATACTTATCTTTCACTCTCCTAGATATCACCTTCGCCGTGAATCTTTGCTCCCGACATATGCATGTCCCTCGTGTTCATCATATGCAAGTTGCGAAACGTCTTCTTAGATATATCCGTGGTACTCTCAATCATGGACTAATGCTTTATCGCACCATTCCAAGTAAACTAATTGTTTATTCCGATGTTGATTGCCGATTGGGATGGTTGCCAAGACACTCGTCTTTCTAAAATGGGATACTACGTCTTTTTTTGTAACAATATACTTTCTTAATCTGCCAAGAAATAACCCACAGTTGCAAGATCTAGTACAGAAGTAGAGTATTGTGCATTAGCATCTGCTGCCGCCGAAGTTACTTGGATTCAACAGATTCTCAAGGATCTTGATGTCTCTTTGGACTCTCCAATTCATGCATATTGTGACAATATTGCGGCTACATATTTAACGCAGATCGAATCCTTTGATGCATTCTCGCATTAAACATGCTAGCAATGATTATCACTTTGTAAGGGAGAAAGTTATTCTTGGTGATTTGGAGGTGCGACACATTTCGAGTTGCAATCAGCTTGCATATACTTTTACAAAGGCTCTACCTGCTGCTCGGTTTTCCTTTTTAGTTTCCAATCTGAACCTTCGTTCCTCTTGACTCTTGTTCAGATTGAGGGAGGGTGTTAATATATATACCTATATTGTGTAATTTGTTATACTTGAAAAGGATAGAATTGTCATATTGTAATTTATTGCTCTTATATATACATGATCAGGTAACCCTTTTGGGTGCTGCGCCTGACTTTATTTCACTTTATTATTATTATTATTATTATTATTATTATTATTATTATTATTATTTGTAATGTTTCATTTTATTTTCTAGATTTTCTAACACGTATTTTTTTCTTTTCAAATTTTATAACGTCTAGTTTTTTTTTTCTTTAATTTTTCAGATTTTCTAACGGCTAGTATCTTCGCTTTTTTTGTAACCGATAATATCTTATTTTTTTCGAATTTCTAACGGCTAGTATATTTCTTTATTTTGAATTTCTAACGGTTAGTTTTCACCAACTATCCATATAAATAGACAACAAATTGTAACAATTAGGATATGAATGAGTAGCAATTCTTAGCATGTAAGGGTACTTAATAATTCAATTTCTCCAACATATGTAGGAGTACAATGTTTTTCAATTGTTCGAATTATCTGCATCAAATTTGGATGTACGTTGTTCATCACATTTCAAATATTAAATATTATGGCTCATGCGTCTACACCACATAGGGTACTCAATTCTTCAACATTCTTGAGAAAACCCTTCCATTTTTTGGTAACATGCTTTTATGGCCGAGTCATTACTGACGAAAGCAAGCTCCACATTCTTCCTAGTCATGTCTAAATTAAACTAAGATCAAAGAGGCACACAACAACGGGAAGAATAAAATATCAACCGGAAGATGTGCACATTTATGACGTTGGAGATCAGGATGAATTTAATACTCGCTCGGTCACGTTTTATTTGACTTTTTTACTTTTTTTATAAATTAACTCGTTGGGGATTCTGTTTTCTCAGTACTCATGTACCAATTGTGTATTTTTATATCCTATATGAATGAGTTAGTAGTCTTTCACCTCCTTTTTATTTTATTTTATTTTATTTTTTTATATCCTGTTTTTTTCCCTATACTTGGTAAAGATGGCTTATGGGGATTACGAATCAATGGGAGCAAGTACTAGCAAATGGATTCTCAAATCCAATTCTTTTGCTTTACCAAGTATTAAATATAACCTAGATATTATCAAGTATGCAAATGGATTCTCAGATCCAATTCTTTGTGTAGGTTTCACGAATGCAAAAACTATATAGTTTTTTAAAAAGCTAAGAAATAATATTATTGTTTTCATTTGCAGATAGATTTAGATACAATAAATCTGTCTCGAATTACAAATTTCAGGACTATAGACCAAAAATTTTCAATTTCTCTTTCCTAATGTTTGGTTGGGCATATATTTAATGCATACTAATTATTGTAATATATAGAAATTATTTTCTTTCTTAATTTTAAAACATGATATTTTTATCGATCTTTCAAAATAAGCTTTTTTCTTTTCAAATTTGGTAAACGTTATGTTTTGTTTATAATATTTAATCTTTTCTTCTGTCGAACTTAAAACGGCTAGGCATCCCATATTTTATATATAAATAGACATCCAATTATGATAAAGCACAATTTTTATTAGTGTAAAATATATTGGATTTTTATAAATACCATCTCGCAATCGCATGTATAAGGGTACTACTAATTAAGTTTTTGTATACTAATTAGGGAATGAATGCTTCTTATTTTTTAAAGTTTGTTGTGTTCAAGTATATATATGAACTGATTTTTGGCTTAATTTAGGAATTAACATGCTGGAATTTGGGTTTAATATGTTTTGTTATGAAAATGATGAATCTTGGATGAATTATTGTTCAATTTGGGTTTTGATATTTAATTTAGGGTTTAATTTGTTATTAATTAAGGCTTAATAATGTTAAATTTGGATTTGATATATATGCTGGAAATTTTGGTTTAATATTTATTGTATTGTATGCTACAATTATTGTTTGATTTGTGCAAATACATACATATGATGCAACTAGGGCATTTTTTAGCATTTCCATTTCTCCTAACCGATTTGAATCTAATTCGATCCATTTTGACCGTAATTCACCCAGCTTTGAACCAACCCCAATTTTTAATATTTTAAAATAAAATAATTATTTAAAATAGTTATTTTAATATTTTAAAAGAAAATATTACTTTTAAAATAATAATTATATTTAATATTTTAAAATAAAATATTTTTAAATAATTAATATTTTTCATATTTTAGAATAAAAGTTTATTTAAAAAAATAAATAAAATTTTAAAATAAAATATTTTCTTAAAATAATAATAATTTTAATATTTTAAAATGAAATATTATTTTTAAAATAATTCATATTTTTTATATTTAAAATAAAATGTTATTTTCAAAAAGTTTTAAAAATAATTATTATTTTAAGGAAAAATATTAGAAACCTATTTTTTTCAAAAATTAGTAAAGTTTCATAAAGTATAGATTCAAATAAAGCAAAGTTAAACTTTTTTAAATCCTTATTATTTTTATTTAAAATATACAAATCTTTAAAATAATTAATTTTGTTTAATGAAAATAAAGTTTTATTTTTTGAATATATATTTTATAAAACTTTACTCATATTTGAAAACAATGAAAAAAATTCAAATTTTTTCCTGAAAAACAATATTTATATTAAAAAATATTTTGTTTTCTAGATTTTCTAATACGTATTTTTTTCTTTTGGGTGATGCTACCTGACTTTATTTCACTTATTATATTACCATATCACTTTCTATATTTTGTAACGCCTAGTTTTGTTTTCTAAATTTTCTAACATGTATTTTTTTTCTTTTCAAATTTTGTAACGCCTAGTTTTTTTTCTTTAACCTTTCAGATTTTCTAACTACTAGTATCTTTGTTTTTTTTTTTTGTAACCAATAATATCTTCTTTTTTTTTTAGATTTCTAACGGCTAGTATCTTTCTTTCTTTAGAATTTCTAAAGGCTAGTTTTCACCAACTATCCATATAAATAGACAACAAATTGTAACAATTAGGATATGAATGAGTAGCAATTGTTAGCATGTAAGGGTACTAGTAATTCAGTTTCTCCAACATATGTAGGAGTACAATGTTTTTCAATTGTTCAAAGAATCTGTATCAAATTTGGATGAACGTTGTTCATGACATTTCAAATATTAAATATTATGGCGCATGCGTCTACACCACATAGGGTACTCAATTCTTCAACATTCTTGAGAAAACCCTTCCTTTTTTTTTTGTAGCATGCTTTTTTTCGGTTCGGTCGAGTCATTATTGACAAAAGCAAGCTCCACCTTCTTCCTAGTCATGTCTAAATTGGAGTAAGATCAAAGAGGCACACAACAACTTTTGGGTGATCTTGCTTTATATAGAAGTGCAGAAGAATAAAATATCAACGGAAAGATTTGCACATTTATGACGCTTTAGATAAGGATGAATTTAATACTCGCCTAGCTCACTTTTTATTTGAGATTTTTGTTCTTTTTTAATTGTATGTATAGAGAACCCCGAACTTTATTTGTTAGTTCTTCAACGAGGTTAGGATTTGGGGATTCTGTTTTCTCAGTACTCATATTTTCTCAATACCGAGTTAGTAGTCTTTCTCTCTTCTTTTTTAATTTTTAATTTATTATATCATTTTTCCCCCTATACTTGGTAAAGATGGCTTATGGGGAATATTACGAATCAGTGGGAGTAAGTATAGAAATACTAGCAAATGGTAGCAAATGGATTCGCAGATCCAATTCTTTCGCTTTACCAAGTATTAAATATAACCTAAATATTACCAAGTATATATGCAAATGGATTTTCAGATCCAATTCTTTGTGTAGGTTTCACGAATGCAAAAACTATATAGTTTTTAAAAAAGCTAAGAAATAATATTATTGTTTTCATTTGCAGATAGATTTAGATACAATATATCTGTCTCGAATTACAAGTTTCAAGAAATATAGACCAAAAATTTTCAATTTCTCTTTCCTAATGTTTGGTTTGGCATATATTTAATGCATACTAATTATTGTAATAGGAATTATTTTCTTTCTTAATTTTAAAACTTGATATTTTTCTTGATCTTTCAAAATAAGCTTTTTTCTTTTCAAACTTCGTAAACGTTATGTTTTGTTTATAATATTTAATCTTTTCTTCTGTCGAACTTAAAACGGCTAGGCATCCCATATTTTATATATAAATAGACATCCAATTATGATAAAGCGCAATTTTTATTAGTGTAAAATATATTGGATTTTTTATAAATATCAGCTCGCAATCGCATGTATAAGGGTACTACTAATTAAGTTTTTGTATACTAATTAGGGAAGGAATGCTTCTTATTTTTTAAAGTTTGTTGTGTTCAAGTATATATATGAACTAATTTTTGGCTTAATTTAGGAATTAAATGTTGGAATTTGGGTTTAATATGTTTTGTGTGGGCAAGGAAATCGTACCTTGCTAGGGTTAGGGTTTCGTGTTGGCTGAGGAGGAGAGAAATCCACGAAAAGTACAGAATTGATTGATTGATTGAAGAGGGGAGAATGATAGGTGGGCGATTACTCCAACGACGCGTGGCAGAACTCCTAGAATCTGGGAACCGTGTTAGGGTAACAGGGATTCCAAGAGCCTTCTTGAGTCCTTCAAGTTGAGAGAATGTCCAAACCCCTTTGGTGCTTTTAGGTGGAATCTCCAAGCCTTTAAGTCACCAAAAGGGTCTCTTTGATCTTCCAAGAGTCCAAGTCTTGAGTCTGAAGAGAAGTCTAAACTCTTTAGTGCTTTTAGGTGGAAAAATCCAAGTCTTTAAGTCACCAAAAGGGTCCAAGTCTTGTGTATCTAGAGAGATCCCCTTTCCCAATGGAATGGAAGGGGTATTTATAGGGTTCTCTGGAAAGTAGTCATGTGCAAGGCACATGCTTTGGGAAATTCCAGAAAAACCCTTTAGTCATTAGAATAATGCCCATATTGCCCTGTCCTTCTAGCCACCAATCCAATCCCTCAATCAATTCCCAAAATGAGCCGCCTCCACGAGTCTTCTGCCTCGGGACACGTGGAGGCTTCTCCCGGATCTAGCACATTTATTTCTGACTTTTCCATCTTCATTCCATTAGGTTATGTGAACCCTAATTTGCACATTTAATGAGGTCGTGGAACCCTAATTGTGCATTTAATTCAATTAGGTCATGTGAACCCTAATTTTGCACTTGGGCCCACATTTGCCCCCTGCGCGAGAGTCGCATTCCCAAATAGACGATCGTGCAAGAAAATTGTAAGCCTTTAAATGATTTTGCAGGGCTCTTTCTTGGACAAATTGGGAACTTCTCCAAAAATCTTTCCATAGCTTGCCCAATATTTGTTTCCTTTTTTTTTCTGGCAATGGAAACAAGGAAATATAAACAAATATAAATAAATTTTAATCTAATAAAATCCTTCTTTTGGTAAATCAGACCTTAATTAATTTTATTTTTTTCGAAAATAAAATCAAATCTTAATCTTATGTTGGAAAATACAATCAAAGCTTTATTTGTTTTGGAAATAAATCAAATCTTAATCTTATTTTGGAAATAAAATCAAAGCTTTCTTTGTTTTGGAAATAAATCAAATCTTTCTATATTTTGGAAATAAACCAAATCTTTCTTTATTTGAAAGCAAAAGATTTTACTTTTTTATTTATATATATATATATACATATATATAAATATATATACATATATATATATATATGCATATATAAATAATCTATTTTCAAAATTACCCTTGTTGGGAATAAAACTAAATCTTCTTTATAGTTAGCAAATAATATCTTTATATATTTTTATTTAGAAATGAATTCAAAGATACTTATCTTTTGGAAAATCTTCGCGGCGAAGGATTATTCATTTCAAGCAGTTGATTGGTAGAACAACAGGACCTCAAAGGTATGAAGGGTAATGTATTTAGGAAGTCGAGGCTTACATGGTCGAAGCCTACATAATTTTTTTTTAAGGGGTGAAAGAACGACCCTTAGGTGGCCTAAGGCAACATGGCCGCCACCTAGGTGGCCTAAGGCAACATGGTGGTCGCCTACTAGGTGGCCTAAGGCAACATGGCCTGAGGAAACAATGAAGTTTTGGAGGAGCAATTACTATTTTGATCATAAATTTTGACTCGTTTGGAGTTTCGGGCCCATAATATATCAAAACAAAGATATCGACGAACCCTACAAAGTCAAAATGGCCGAACCCTAGGTGGCCTAAGGCAACATGGCCGAACCCTATGGGGAAAATGAAGTTTTTGGAAAAGCAGTTACTATTTTGATCATAACTTTTGACTCGTTTGGAGTTTCGGGGCCCATAATATATCAAAACGAAGATATCGACAAGCCCTACCAAGCCAACATGACCAAACCCTAGGTGGACTAAGGCAACATGGCCGAACCCTATGGGAAAAATGAAGTTTTAATGAAAAAAAATGAAATTTTTGGAGGAGCAACTATTTTGATCATAACTTTTGACTCGTTTGGAGTTTTGGAGCCCATAATATATCAAAACGAAGCTAGCGAGGAGCCCTACAAAGCCAACATGGTTGAACCCTAGGGGGGTCGAACCCTAGGGGGCCGAACCCTACAATTTTTTTTTTCAGGACTCCCCAATCTTTCTTTTGTCTTTCGATCCCCATTACCTTGATTACATCTTGGGTTTTTTTTCCTCGGATAATAAAGAAAGACTTGACGTTTCGTCCACGATGAACATGAAGGAAGAAAAAATGCTCTACATGCAGTGAAACCGCTCCAGATGGCCAAACCCCTAGGGGGCGAACCCTAGGGAGCCGAACCCTAGGGGGGCCGAACCCTAGGGGGCGAACCCTAACTCTTTCTGTCATTGTTTCATCTTCTTTTCAGGTGTTTTGAAGTTTTACTCTCGGATATTCCTCTTTGGCATGGTGTACACTTCGAGCTCAAGCACTTTATTTGACGTCCCTTCCTTGCTTCTTTAGATCCCTTATGCTGAACTCTTTTCTTCTCTTTTTTTTTGCAGGCCCTCCCTGTTGAACATTCTGCAGACTTGGGAACAACCAAGGAGGCCCCATTTCTCAATGATTGGGAAAGGGTTCCCCTCCTTTGGTCTTTTCGTCGTCTTTTGGAAGCAAGTCCAAACTTATGCCCGTACAACTTTTCCTCCACCATAGAAGGAAGGCTTGTTTCTATATCCAACGGCTTGTGGAAGTTGGGATGACTTCTTGTCTGATTCATCTAACCACATTCAAGAATAGCAACATTGGATCGACTAGCTACTTAGGAATGCTGATTATGTGGATAGCTTTACATCCAGCTATGTAGGAACATTCATATCTAATAGGACCATGGTGTTCTTCTATCTACATATTCATCACTGCTTGGGGTGAATGCACCTTTACTCTAGAGGATGTTTATGCCATCTTTCGGTAAGTATTTGCCCCCTGCGCGTGAGTCACGCCTTTGGTGAGATGATCGCGCAAAATATTGTAAGTGTTGAAGTCTTGATTCCAGTGTCTGAACACTTCGCGGGGCTTGATGTTTTACAATCCTCAAAAACAAAAGTCCTAGTAGAGGGAACCTCTAGGGAGCAAACCCTAGAAGGGCGAGCCTTAGAGGAGCTCTCCTGGGATATTTGAAAATCTTCGATCTAATCTTTCTTACCATCTCTTGAAATTTCTCTTTCTTTTGGAATCAAGAAGTCATTGAGAACCAAACATTTCGTGAAGGCCTGATAACTTCGAAGGCCTGATAGCCTCGAAGTCCTGTTGATAGTGTTGAAGACTGGCGATAGCATCGAAGGCCCGATAATGACCTTGAAGATCTATTGATAGCCTCGAAGACTCTTTGAGGGCCTCGAAGACCTGGCATGGCCTCAAGACCAAGCTTTAGGTATTCCTCTATCTTCAATTCTACAGTCATGACCTTTGGATCATGAACTGTCGTAGTTCTTTTCATTTCCTGTATCAGAAAATCATGTACATTTATTTCATACAAACTAACACTTGAATCTATACTTTTCTTTTCTTTTTCCTTCTTTTTTTTTTCTTTTTTTTTAAGAAATTTTAAAAAACGTTCAAGTATAAGTGAAAGTTTTGTCAATTTATTGATAATAAAATTGCTTTTAACGAAAAGCATAACGTTTCATATACAATAAATTTTGCTTTTGTCGGTGAAAGCATAACGTTCACCACTTTTAGAGATAAAGTGTAACTTTTTGGGTCTGAGGGCTTATAGTCAGGTGCCTCATTCACTTTTGATGATAAAGTGTAACACTTTCGGGTGCCTCGTCACTTGGGTCATCCAATTTCTTGGCAAGTCACGATCTCTACGAGGACTTGAAAATGGGTGCCTTGTCCTTGGGTCATCCATATTTTGGCAAAGTCACGATCTATGAGGACTTGAAATCGGGTGCCTCGTCACTTGAATCGTCCAATTTCTTGGCAAGTCACGATCTACGAGGATTTGAAATCGGTGCCTCGTCACTTGGGTCGTCCAATTTCTTGGCAAGTGCAGTCTACGAGGACTTGACCACCGTTTAGAGTGGACCACAATCTTGGGTGGTTTTTTTTTTTTTTTTTTTTTTGTCAATTCTTGTGCCTCCTCCCTTGGTCATCCAATTTACTTGGCAAAGGATATTCCTGAGGACTTAAACCACCATTTTTGGTGGACCACCATCTTGGGTGGATTTTTAATTCATATGTAGTTCAAAGTTTGTTCGATGGTACGTAGAGCCAATATTTGAGTTCTTGACTTCCGGGACTACACCATGGGTGATGGTATTGCACGTTTCTTCTCCTAGTTCAATCTCCCCGGCCGCCAGTTTCTCATGGTATATCCTCCGTAGACTGTAACAGTCCATAGTGGAATGCCCTGCGTATTGGTGGTATACACAGAAGTCTGATCTTCTTTTCATTTCTTCAGTTACAACCGACCGGGGCCTTGGAGGTTTCACCACTCCGTGCTCGACCCATTGTTTGTACAGGCTCCTGAACGCCTTCTCGCTGTATGTGATAGCCTCCGAAACTAGCATTGTGGTATACTTGTCCCCATGCTTTTCTCTGCTTCGTTCAAATTTCTCATTCTTCTCCCTCTTGCCCCCCTATGGTTTTGACTGAGAATCCACCAAAGCCACAGTTGATGTCCTCTTGCTCTTCCATGTATCCATCGCATGGCTGGTGGGAAATGTCATGATTCTCCCCAAGTCTTGTGCAAAAGATGAGAGGGTCGCAAATGAATCGCACGCCTTGGTAATGAGGTGGGGCTTGAAGGCGTCTAAAGCACCATTATTGCATATGCTAACCAAGTTTTTTTCTTTAATTGGTTCTACACACTACGTGCTTGGGCCTGAACTTTCAACGTAATCTGAAAGCTCCTCATTCGGCTTCTGCTTAAACCGCATGAGCTCTACAATGGTTACCTGTTTCTGCACATAAAAAAACTTCTTAAAAAATTGTAATTTTAGGTCATCCCAATCATGGACTGACCCCTTTTCCAAATTATAGTACCAACTGAAGGCACTATCCGTCAAAGTCTTGTTGAATTCCCGCATCAACAAGTTGTGGTTGTTCACTTCATCATATCCTAGCCACGGAGACATCGACTCTACAAACCTGACAATATGTTCCCTGGCATTTCCTTTCCCTCCGTTGTATTTTGGAAATTGTGGTGGATGCTCAATATACCCTGTCGGGTAAGGTTGCCTCCGAATGTGTACTGGGTAAGGTGGAGTAAAGTCTAACTCCGAGGGTCGGGATGTCTGCTTGCGAAGTTGATTGATCACATCGATCATATCATCCTTCATCACGTACTGGCTCGTGGTATGAACTCTTTCTTGCATATGGTAGAAATTGGTGATGTACAATCGACATCATGTAAATTTCAGATTTGTCGGTTGTGCTTGTGGGACAGTTCGTTGAACGAGGTTTGGGATGGTTGGCATTTGCACTTATGAAAATACGGGGATAACAGTTGGAATGATGTGTGTCTTAGGCTGGCTGACTTCCAATCTGGGTTGTGGCGCGTCACCACTGTTTTGAGGTTCCAAGTGGATGATTGGGACGGACTGATTCTCCATCAATGGAGGTGCTGTCTGATTCTCCTTATTGTTGCTATCGTTGTTGTTGTCCTCCACTCCTGCCGGTTCTCCTTGTGAATTGTCTGGGAACATAGCCTTGAAAGCGGGAATCTGCATCAACTGCTGGCGGAAATTTCTCATTTCCTCTTGCTTTCTCTGCATCTCCAGCATCATAGCCATCATCATCCCTTGTTCTTCTCGTGCTTCCTTCAACGCCTTGAGCATCTCCAGTTGCACATCATTTTCCTGCTCTCCTCTTTCTTCCTCGATTTGCCTTCCCGCGCCTGTCTGCCTGACATTCTCTGGTTGTTGCTCAGCCATGTATGGTGATGTTGAACTTCCTTTTGATGCATCTTCAAGGATGGGTTGATTGAGATTTAGATTCACGCCTTGGAAAGCTTGACTTGCTTGCCTTGTAACTGGACCCGGTGAGGTAATACTGTTTGTTGGTGAAGCTCTTCCTGTTGTTCTCCCACTTCGAGTTATGGGCATACCCTTCACGAATTCTACACCTCCCCAGCAGAGTCGCCAAAGAAATGTGGGCAAGGAAATCGTACCTTGCTAGGGTTAGGGTTTCGTGTTGGCTGAGGAGGAGAGAAATCCACAAAAAGTACGGAATTGATTGATTGATTGAAGAGGGGAGAATGACAGGTGGGCGATTACTCCAACGACGCGTGGCAGAACTCCTAGAATCCGGGAACCGTGTTAGGGTAACAGGGATTCCAAGAGCCTTCTTGAGTCCTTCAGTTGAGAGAATGTCCAAACCCTTTGGTGCTTTTAGGTGGAATCTCCAAGCCTTTAAGTCACCAAAAATTAGAATAATGCCCATATTGCCCTGTCTTCTTCAGCCACCAATCCAATCCTCAATCAATTCCCAAAATGAGCCGCCTCCACGAAGTCTCTTACGCCTCGGGACACGTGGAGGCTTCTCCTGATCTAGCACATTTATTTACGATCTTTTTTCCATCTTCATTCCATTAGGTTATGTGAACCCTAATTTGCACATTTAATGAGGTCGTGGAACCCTAATTGTGCATTTAATTCAATTAGGTCATGTGAACCCTTTTGTTATGAAAATGATGAAATCTTGGATGAATTAGTGTTCAATTTGGGTTTTGACATTTAATTTAGGGTTTAATTTGTTATTAATTGAGGCTGAATAATGTTAAATTTGGATTTGATATCTTTGAAATTTTGGTTTAATATTTATTGTATTGTATGCTACAATTATTGTTTGATTTGTGCAAATACATACATATGATGCAACTAGGGCGTTTTTTAGCATTTCCATTTCTCTAACCGATTTGAATCTAATCCGATCCATTTTGACCCAGATTTAGCCAGTTTTGAACCAACCCCAATTTTTAATATTTTAAAATAAAATAATTATTTAAAAATAGTTATTTTAATATTTTAAAAGAAAATATTACTTTTAAAATAATAATTATATTTAATATTTTAAAATAAAATATTTTTTAAATAATTAATATTTTTCATATTTTAGAATAAAAGTTTATTTAAAAAATAAATAAAATTTTAAAATAAAATATTTTCTTAAAATAATTTAAAAATAATAATAATTTTAATATTTTAAAATGAAATATTATTTTAAAATAATTCATATTTTTATATTTAAAATAAAATGTTATTTTCAAAAAGTTTTAAAATAATTATTATTTTAAGGAAAAATATTAGAAACCTATTTTTTCAAAAATTAGTAAAGTTTCATAAAGTATAGATTCAAATAAAGCAAAGTTAAACTTTTTTAAATCCTTATTATTTTATGAAAATATACAAATCTTTAAAAATAATTAATTTTGTTTAATGAAAATAAAGTTTTATTTTTTTGATATATATTTTATAAAACTTTACTCATTTTCAAAACAATGAAAAAAAATTCAAATTTTTCCTGAAAAATAATATTTATTTTAAAACAATATTTTGTTTTCTAAATTTTCTAATACGTATTTTTTTTTTTTGGTGATGCTACCTGACTTTATTTCACTTATTATATTACCATATCACTTTCTATATTTTGTAACGTCTAGTTTTGTTTTCTAGATTTTCTAACATGTATTTTTTCTTTTCAAATTTTGTAACGTCTAGTTTTTTTTTCTTTAACCTTTCAGATTTTCTAACGGCTAGTATCTTTGTTTTTTTTTTTTTGTAACCAATAATATCTTCTTTTTTTCAAATTTCTAACGGCTAGTATCTTTCTTTCTTTAGAATTTCTAACGGCTAGTTTTCACCAACTATCCATATAAATAGACAACAAATTGTAACAATTAGGATATGAATGAGTAGCAATTGTTAGCATGTAAGGGTACTAGTAATTCAGTTTCTCCAACATATGTAGGAGTACAATGTTTTTCAATTGTTCAAAGAATCTGTATCAAATTTGGATGAACGTTGTTCATGACATTTCAAATATTAAATATTATGGCGCATGCGTCTACACCACATAGGGTACTCAATTCTTCAACATTCTTGAGAAAACCCTTCCTTTTTTTGTAGCATGCTTTTCTGGTTCTGGCCGAGTCATTATTGACAAAAGCAAGCTCCACCTTCTTCCTTCTTCCTAGTCATGTCTAAATTGGAGTAAGATCAAAGAGGCACACAACAACTTTTGGGTGATCTTGCTTTATATAGAAGTGCAGAAGAATAAAATATCAACGGAAAGATTTGCACATTTATGACGTCGGAGATAAGGATGAATTTAATACTCGCCCGCTCACTTTTTATTTGAGATTTTTGTTCTTTTTTAATTGTATGTATAGAGAACCCCGAACTTTATTTGTTAGTTCTTCAACGAGGTTAGGATTTGGGGATTCTGTTTTCTCAGTACTCATATTTTCTCAATACCCATGTACCAATTGTGTGTTTTTTATATCCTATGAATGAGTTAGTAGTCTTTCTCTCTTCTTTTTTAATTTTAATTTTTTATATCATTTTTCCCCTATACTTGGTAAAGATGGCTTATGGGGAATATTACGAATCGATGGGAGTAAGTATAGAAATACTAGCAAATGGATTCATGAGATCCAATTCTTTAGCTTTACCAAGTATTAAATATAACCTAAATATTACCAAGTATATATGCAAATGGATTTTCAGATCCAATTCTTTGTGTAGGTTTCACGAATGCAAAAACTATATAGTTTTTAAAAAAGCTAAGAAATAATATTATTGTTTTCATTTGCAGATAGATTTAGATATAATATATCTGTCTCGAATTACAAGTTTCAGGAAATATAGACCAAAAATTTTCAATTTCTCTTTCCTAATGTTTGGTTGGGCATATATTTAATGCATACTAATTATTGTAATAGGAATTATTTTCTTTCTTAATTTTAAAACTTGATATTTTTCTCGATCTTTCAAAATAAGCTTTTTTTCTTTTCAAACTTCGTAAACGTTATGTTTTGTTTATAATATTTAATCTTTTCTTCTGTCGAACTTAAAACGGCTAGGCATCCCATATTTTATATATAAATAGACATCCAATTATGATAAAGCGCAATTTTTATTAGTGTAAAATATATTGGATTTTTTATAAATATCATCTCGCAATCGCATGTATAAGGGTACTACTAATTAAGTTTTTGTATACTAATTAGGGAAGGAATGCTTCTTATTTTTTAAAGTTTGTTGTGTTCAAGTATATATATGAACTGATTTTTGGCTTAATTTAGGAATTAACATGTTGGAATTTGGGTTTAATATGTTTTGTTATGAAAATGATGAATCTTGGATGAATTAGTGTTCAATTTGGGTTTTGACATTTAATTTAGGGTTTAATTTGTTATTAATTGAGGTTTGAATAATGTTAAATTTGGATTTGATATCTTTGAAATTTTGGTTTAATATTTATTGTATTGTATGCTACAATTATTGTTTGATTTGTGCAAATACATACATATATATGATGCAACTAGGGCATTTTTTTAGCATTTCCATTTCTCTAACCGATTTGAATCTAATCCGAACCATTTTGACCAGACCCGACCCAGTTTGAACCAACCCCAATTTTTAATATTTTAAAATAAAATAATTATTTAAAAATAGTTATTTTAATATTTTAAAAGAAAATATTACTTTTAAAATAATAATTATATTTAATATTTTAAAATAAAATATTTTTAAATAATTAATATTTTTCATATTTTAGAATAAAAGTTTATTTAAAAAATAAATAAAATTTTAAAATAAAATATTTTCTTAAAATAATTTAAAAATAATAATAATTTTAATATTTTAAAATGAAATATTATTTTTAAAATAATTCATATTTTTTATATTTAAAATAAAATGTTATTTTCAAAAAGTTTTAAAAATAATTATTATTTTAAGGAAAAATATTAGAAACCTATTTTTTCAAAAATTAGTAAAGTTTCATAAAGTATAGATTCAAATAAAGCAAAGTTAAACTTTTTTAAATCCTTATTATTTTTATGAAAATATACAAATCTTTAAAAATAATTAATTTTGTTTAATGAAAATAAAGTTTTATTTTTTGAATATATATTTTATAAAACTTTACTCATTTTCAAAAACAATGAAAAAATTTTTCAAATTTTTCCTGAAAAATAATATTTATTTTAAAACAATATTTTGTTTTCTAAATTTTCTAATACGTATTTTTTTTTTTTTTTGGGTGATGCTTTGACTTTATTTCACTTATTATATTACCATATCACTTTCTATATTTTGTAACGTCTAGTTTTGTTTTCTAGATTTTCTAACATGTATTTTTTTCTTTTCAAATTTTGTAACGTCTAGTTTTTTTTTCTTTAACCTTTCAGATTTTCTAACGGCTAGTATCTTTGTTTTTTTTTTTTTTTGTAACCAATAATATCTTCTTTTTTTAAAATTTCTAACGGCTAGTATCTTTCTTTCTTTAGAATTTCTAAAGGCTAGTTTTCACCAACTATCCATATAAATAGACAACAAATTGTAACAATTAGGATATGAATGAGTAGCAATTGTTAGCATGTAAGGGTACTAGTAATTCAGTTTCTCCAACATATGTAGGAGTACAATGTTTTTCAATTGTTCAAAGAATCTGTATCAAATTTGGATGAACGTTGTTCATGACATTTCAAATATTAAATATTATGGCGCATGCGTCTACACCACATAGGGTACTCAATTCTTCAACATTCTTGAGAAAACCCTTCCTTTTTTTGTAGCATGCTTTTCTGGTTCTGGCCGAGTCATTATTGACAAAAGCAAGCTCCACCTTCTTCCTTCTTCCTAGTCATGTCTAAATTGGAGTAAGATCAAAGAGGCACACAACAACTTTTGGGTGATCTTGCTTTATATAGAAGTGCAGAAGAATAAAATATCAACGGAAAGATTTGCACATTTATGACGTCGGAGATAAGGATGAATTTAATACTCGCCCGCTCACTTTTTATTTGAGATTTTTGTTCTTTTTTAATTGTATGTATAGAGAACCCCGAACTTTATTTGTTAGTTCTTCAACGAGGTTAGGATTTGGGGATTCTGTTTTCTCAGTACTCATATTTTCTCAATACCCATGTACCAATTGTGTGTTTTTATATCCTATATGAATGAGTTAGTAGTCTTTCTCTCTTCTTTTTTAATTTTTAATTTATTATATCATTTTTCCCCCCTATACTTGGTAAAGATGGCTTATGGGGAATATTACGAATCAGTGGGAGTAAGTATAGAAATACTAGCAAATGGATTCATGAGAGATCCAATTCTTTAGCTTTACCAAGTATTAAATATAACCTAAATATTACCAAGTATATATGCAAATGGATTTTCGAGATCCAATTCTTTGTGTAGGTTTCACGAATGCAAAAACTATATAGTTTTTAAAAAAGCTAAGAAATAATATTATTGTTTTCATTTGCAGATAGATTTAGATACAATATATCTGTCTCGAATTACAAGTTTCAGGAAATATAGACCAAAAATTTTCAATTTCTCTTTCCTAATGTTTGGTTGGGCATATATTTAATGCATACTAATTATTGTAATAGGAATTATTTTCTTTCTTAATTTTAAAACTTGATATTTTTCTCGATCTTTCAAAATAAGCTTTTTTCTTTTCAAACTTCGTAAACGTTATGTTTTGTTTATAATATTTAATCTTTTCTTCTGTCGAACTTAAAACGGCTAGGCATCCCATATTTTATATATAAATAGACATCCAATTATGATAAAGCGCAATTTTTATTAGTGTAAAATATATTGGATTTTTTATAAATATCATCTCGCAATCGCATGTATAAGGGTACTACTAATTAAGTTTTTGTATACTAATTAGGGAAGGAATGCTTCTTATTTTTTAAAGTTTGTTGTGTTCAAGTATATATATGAACTGATTTTTGGCTTAATTTAGGAATTAACATGTTGGAATTTGGGTTTAATATGTTTTGTTATGAAAATGATGAATCTTGGATGAATTAGTGTTCAATTTGGGTTTTGACATTTAATTTAGGGTTTAATTTGTTATTAATTGAGGCTGAATAATGTTAAATTTGGATTTGATATCTTTGGAAATTTTGGTTTAATATTTATTGTATTGTATGCTACAATTATTGTTTGATTTGTGCAAATACATACATATATGATGCAACTAGGGCATTTTTTAGCATTTCCATTTCTCTAACCGATTTGAATCTAATCCGATCCATTTTGACCAGACCCGACCCAGTTTGAACCAACCCCAATTTTTAATATTTTAAAATAAAATAATTATTTAAAAATAGTTATTTTAATATTTTAAAAGAAAATATTACTTTTAAAATAATAATTATATTTAATATTTTAAAATAAAATATTTTTTAAATAATTAATATTTTTCATATTTTAGAATAAAAGTTTATTTAAAAAAATAAATAAAATTTTAAAATAAAATATTTTCTTAAAATAATAATAATTTTAATATTTTAAAATGAAATATTATTTTTAAAAAATAATTCATATTTTTTATATTTAAAATAAAATGTTATTTTCAAAAAGTTTTAAAATAATTATTATTTTAAGGAAAAATATTAGAAACCTATTTTTTTCAAAAATTAGTAAAGTTTCATAAAGTATAGATTCAAATAAAGCAAAGTTAAACTTTTTTTAAATCCTTATTATTTTTATGAAAATATACAAATCTTTAAAAATAATTAATTTTGTTTAATGAAAATAAAGTTTTATTTTTTTGAATATATATTTTATAAAACTTTACTCATTTTCGAAAACAATGAAAATTTTTTCAAATTTTTCCCTGAAAAATAATATTTATTTTAAAACAATATTTTGTTTTCTAAATTTTCTAATACGTATTTTTTTCTTTTGGGTGATGCGCCTGACTTTATTTCACTTATTATATTACCATATCACTTTCTATATTTTGTAACGTCTAGTTTTGTTTTCTAGATTTTCTAACATGTATTTTTTCTTTTCAAATTTTGTAACGTCTAGTTTTTTTTTCTTTAACCTTTCAGATTTTCTAACGGCTAGTATCTTTGTTTTTTTTTTTTTTGTAACCAATAATATCTTCTTTTTTTCAAATTTCTAACGGCTAGTATCTTTCTTTCTTTAGAATTTCTAAAGGCTAGTTTTCACCAACTATCCATATAAATAGACAACAAATTGTAACAATTAGGATATGAATGAGTAGCAATTGTTAGCATGTAAGGGTACTAGTAATTCAGTTTCTCCAACATATGTAGGAGTACAATGTTTTTCAATTGTTCAAAGAATCTGTATCAAATTTGGATGAACGTTGTTCATGACATTTCAAATATTAAATATTATGGCGCATGCGTCTACACCACATAGGGTACTCAATTCTTCAACATTCTTGAGAAAACCCTTCCTTTTTTTGTAGCATGCTTTTCTGGTTCTGGCCGAGTCATTATTGACAAAAGCAAGCTCCACCTTCTTCCTTCTTCCTAGTCATGTCTAAATTGGAGTAAGATCAAAGAGGCACACAACAACTTTTGGGTGATCTTGCTTTATATAGAAGTCTTGTAAGAATAAAATATCAACTAAAGATTTGCACATTTATGACGTCGGAGATAAGGATGAATTTAATACTCGCCCGCTCACTTTTTATTTTGAGATTTTTGTTCTTTTTTAATTGTATGTATAGAGAACCCCAACTTTATTTGTTAGTTCTTCAACGAGGTTAGGATTTGGGGATTCTGTTTTCTCAGTACTCATATTTTCGCAATACCCATGTACCAATTGTGTGTTTTTATATCCTATATGAATGAGTTAGTAGTCTTTCTCTCTTCTTTTTTAATTTTTAATTTATTATATCATTTTTTCCCCTATACTTGGTAAAGATGGCTTATGGGGAATATTACGAATCAGTGGGAGTAAGTATAGAAATACTAGCAAATGGATTCGCAGATCCAATTCTTTCGCTTTACCAAGTATTAAATATAACCTAAATATTACCAAGTATATATGCAAATGGATTTTCAGATCCAATTCTTTGTGTAGGTTTCACGAATGCAAAAACTATATAGTTTTTAAAAAAGCTAAGAAATAATATTATTGTTTTCATTTGCAGATAGATTTAGATACAATATATCTGTCTCGAATTACAAGTTTCAGGAATATAGACCAAAAATTTTCAATTTCTCTTTCCTAATGTTTGGTTGGGCATATATTTAATGCATACTAATTATTGTAATAGGAATTATTTTCTTTCTTAATTTTAAAACTTGATATTTTTCTCGATCTTTCAAAATAAGCTTTTTTCTTTTCAAATTTCGTAAACGTTATGTTTTGTTTATAATATTTAATCTTTTCTTCTGTCGAACTTAAAACGGCTAGGCATCCCATATTTTATATATAAATAGACATCCAATTATGATAAAGCGCAATTTTTATTAGTGTAAAATATATTGGATTTTTATAAATATCATCTCGCAATCGCATGTATAAGGGTACTACTAATTAAGTTTTTGTATACTAATTAGGGAAGGAATGCTTCTTATTTTTTAAAGTTTGTTGTGTTCAAGTATATATATGAACTGATTTTTGGCTTAATTTAGGAATTAACATGTTGGAATTTGGGTTTAATATGTTTTGTTATGAAAATGATGAATCTTGGATGAATTAGTGTTCAATTTGGGTTTTGACATTTAATTTAGGGTTTAATTTGTTATTAATTGAGGCTGAATAATGTTAAATTTGGATTTGATATGCTGGAAATTTTGGTTTAATATTTATTGTATTGTATGCTACAATTATTGTTTGATTTGTGCAAATACATACATATGATGCAACTAGGGCATTTTTTAGCATTTCCATTTCTCCTAACCGATTTGAATCTAATCCGATCCATTTTGACCAGACCCGACCCAGTTTGAACCAACCCCAATTTTTAATATTTTAAAATAAAATAATTATTTAAAAATAGTTATTTTAATATTTTAAAAGAAAATATTACTTTTAAAATAATAATTATATTTAATATTTTAAAATAAAATAATTTTTAAATAATTAATATTTTTCATATTTTAGAATAAAAGTTTATTTAAAAAAATAAATAAAATTTTAAAATAAAATATTTTCTTAAAATAATTTAAAAATAATAATAATTTTAATATTTTAAAATGAAATATTATTTTTAAAATAATTCATATTTTTTATATTTAAAATAAAATGTTATTTTCAAAAAGTTTTAAAAATAATTATTATTTTAAGGAAAAATATTAGAAACCTATTTTTTTCAAAAATTAGTAAAGTTTCATAAAGTATAGATTCAAATAAAGCAAAGTTAAACTTTTTTAAATCTTATTATTTTTATGAAAATATACAAATCTTTAAAAATAATTAATTTTGTTTAATGAAAATAAAGTTTTATTTTTTTGAATATATATTTTATAAAACTTTACTCATTTTTGAAAACAATGAAAAAAATTTCAAATTTTTTCCTGAAAAACAATATTTATTTTAAAAAAATATTTTGTTTTCTAGATTTTCTAATACTTATTTTTTTTCTTTTGGGTGATGCGCCCTGACTTTATTTCACTTATTATATTACCATATCACTTTCTATATTTTGTAACGTCTAGTTTTGTTTTCTAGATTTTCTAACATGTATTTTTTCTTTTCAAATTTTGTAACGTCTAGTTTTTTTTTTCTTTAACCTTTCAGATTTTCTAACGGCTAGTATCTTTGTTTTTTTTTTGTAACCAATAATATCTTCTTTTTTTTTTTAATTTCTAACTGGCTAGTATCTTTCTTTCTTTAGAATTTCTAAAGGCTAGTTTTCACCAACTATCCATATAAATAGACAACAAATTGTAACAATTAGGATATGAATGAGTAGCAATTGTTAGCATGTAAGGGTACTAGTAATTCAGTTTCTCCAACATATGTAGGAGTACAATGTTTTCAATTGTTCAAAGAATCAGATCAAATTTGGATGAACGTTGTTCATGACATTTCAAATATTAAATATTATGGCGCATGCGTCTACACCACATAGGGTACTCAATTCTTCAACATTCTTGAGAAAACCCTTCCTTTTTTTGTAGCATGCTTTTCTGGTTCTGGCCGAGTCATTATTGACAAAAGCAAGCTCCACCTTCTTCCTTCTTCCTAGTCATGTCTAAATTGGAGTAAGATCAAAGAGGCACACAACAACTTTTGGGTGATCTTGCTTTATATAGAAGTGCAGAAGAATAAAATATCAACGGAAAGATTTGCACATTTATGACGTCGGAGATAAGGATGAATTTAATACTCGCCTCGCTCACTTTTTTTTTGAGATTTTTGTTCTTTTTTAATTGTATGTATAGAGAACCCCGAACTTTGTTTGTTAGTTCTTCAACGAGGTTAGGATTTGGGGATTCTGTTTTCTCAGTACTCATATTTTCTCAATACCCATGTACCAATTGTGTGTTTTTATATCCTATATGAATGAGTTAGTAGTCTTTCTCTTTTTTTTTTAATTTTTAATTTTTTATATCATTTTTCCCCTATACTTGGTAAAGATGGCTTATGGGGAATATTACGAATCGAAAGAGTAAGTATAGAAATACTAGCAAATGGATTCGCAGATCCAATTCTTTAGCTTTTACCAAGTATTAAATATAACCTAAATATTACCAAGTATATATGCAAATGGATTTTCAGATCCAATTCTTTGTGTAGGTTTCACGAATGCAAAAACTATATAGTTTTTAAAAAAGCTAAGAAATAATATTATTGTTTTTTTATTTGCGAGATAGATTTAGATACAATATATCTGTCTCGAATTACAAGTTTCGTGAAATATAGACCAAAAATTTTCAATTTCTCTTTCCTAATGTTTGGTTGGGCATATATTTAATGCATACTAATTATTGTAATAGGAATTATTTTCTTTCTTAATTTTAAAACATGATACTTTTGTCGATCTTTCAAAATAAGCTTTTTTCTTTTCAAACTTCAGAACGTTATGTTTTGTTTATAATATTTAATCTTTTCTTCAGTCGAACTTAAAACGGCTAGGCATCCCATATTTTATATATAAATAGACATCCAATTATGATAAAGCGCAATTTTTATTAGTGTAAAATATATTGGATTTTTATAAATATCATCTCGCAATCGCATGTATAAGGGTACTACTAATTAAGTTTTTGTATACTAATTAGGGAAGGAATGCTTCTTATTTTTTAAAGTTTGTTGTGTTCAAGTATATATATGAACTGATTTTTGGCTTAATTTAGGAATTAACATGTTGGAATTTGGGTTTAATATGTTTTGTTATGAAAATGATGAATCTTGGATGAATTAGTGTTCAATTTGGGTTTTGACATTTAATTTAGGGTTTAATTTGTTATTAATTGAGGCTGAATAATGTTAAATTTGGATTTGATATGCTGGAAATTTTGGTTTAATATTTATTGTATTGTATGCTACAATTATTGTTTGATTTGTGCAAATACATACATATGATGCAACTAGGGCATTTTTTAGCATTTCCATTTCTCCTAACCGATTTGAATCTAATCCGATCCATTTTGACCAGACCCGACCCAGTTTGAACCAACCCCAATTTTTAATATTTTAAAATAAAATAATTATTTAAAAATAGTTATTTTAATATTTTAAAAGAAAATATTACTTTTAAAATAATAATTATATTTAATATTTTAAAATAAAATATTTTTTAAATAATTAATATTTTTCATATTTTAGAATAAAAGTTTATTTAAAAAAATAAATAAAATTTTAAAATAAAATATTTTCTTAAAATAATTTAAAAATAATAATAATTTTAATATTTTAAAATGAAATATTATTTTAAAATAATTCATATTTTTTATATTTAAAATAAAATGTTATTTTCAAAAGTTTTAAAAATAATTATTATTTTAAGGAAAATATTAGAAACCTATTTTTTTTCAAAATTAGTAAAGTTTCATAAAGTATAGATTCAAATAAAGCAAAGTTAAACTTTTTTAAATCCTTATTATTTTTATGAAAATATACAAATCTTTAAAAATAATTAATTTTGTTTAATGAAAATAAAGTTTTATTTTTTTGAATATATATTTTATAAAACTTTACTCATTTTTTTTAAACAATGAAAAATTTTCAAATTTTTCCTGAAAAATAATATTTATTTTAAAAAAATTTTGTTTTCTAAATTTTCTAATACTTATTTTTTTTCTTTTTGGGTGATGCTTTGACTTTATTTCACTTATTATATTACCATATCACTTTCTATATTTTGTAACGTCTAGTTTTGTTTTCTAGATTTTCTAACATGTATTTTTTTCTTTTCAAATTTTGTAACGTCTAGTTTTTTTTTCTTTAACCTTTCGATTTTTCTAACTGGCTAGTATCTTTGTTTTTTTTTTTTTGTAACCAATAATATCTTCTTTTTTTTTAAATTTCTAACTGCTAGTATCTTTCTTTCTTTAGAATTTCTAAAGGCTAGTTTTCACCAACTATCCATATAAATAGACAACAAATTGTAACAATTAGGATATGAATGAGTAGCAATTGTTAGCATGTAAGGGTACTAGTAATTCAGTTTCTTCAACATATGTAGGAGTACAATGTTTTTCAATTGTTCAAAGAATCAGATCAAATTTGGATGAACGTTGTTCATGACATTTCAAATATTAAATATTATGGCGCGTGCGTCTCACACCACACATAGGGTACTCAATTCTTCAACATTCTTGAGAAAACCCTTCCTTTTTTTGTAGCATGCTTTTTACGGTTCTCACGGCCGAGTCATTATTGACAAAAGCAAGCTCCACCTTCTTCCTTCTCATAGTCATGTCTAAATTGGAGTAAGATCAAAGAGGCACACAACAACTTTTGGGTGATCTTGCTTTATATAAGTCTTGAAAGAATAAAATATCAACGGAAAGATTTGCACATTTATGACGTCGAAGATAAGGATGAATTTAATACTCGCCCGCTCACTTTTTATTTGAGATTTTTGTTCTTTTTTAATTGTATGTATAGAGAACCCCAAACTTTATTTGTTAGTTCTTCAACGAGGTTAGGATTTGGGGATTCTGTTTTCTCATATTTTCTCAATACCCATGTACCAATTGTGTGTTTTTATATCCTATATGAATGAGTTAGTAGTCTTTCTCTCTTCTTTTTTAATTTTTAATTTTTTATATCATTTTTTCCCCCTATACTTGGTAAAGATGGCTTATGGGGAATATTACGAATCAGTGGGAGTAAGTATAGAAATACTAGCAAATGGATTCGCAGATCCAATTCTTTCGCTTTACCAAGTATTAAATATAACCTAAATATTACCAAGTATATATGCAAATGGATTTTCAGATCCAATTCTTTGTGTAGGTTTCACGAATGCAAAAACTATATAGTTTTTAAAAAAGCTAAGAAATAATATTATTGTTTTCATTTGCAGATAGATTTAGATACAATATATCTGTCTCGAATTACAAGTTTCAGGAAATATAGACCAAAAATTTTCAATTTCTCTTTCCTAATGTTTGGTTGGGCATATATTTAATGCATACTAATTATTGTAATAGGAATTATTTTCTTTCTTAATTTTAAAACTTGATATTTTTCTCGATCTTTCAAAATAAGCTTTTTTCTTTTTTCAAACTTAAGTAAACGTTATGTTTTGTTTATAATATTTAATCTTTTCTTCATCGAACTTAAAACGGCTAGGCATCCCATATTTTATATATAAATAGACATCCAATTATGATAAAGCGCACAATTTTTATTAGTGTAAAATATATTGGATTTTTATAAATATCATCTCGCAATCGCATGTATAAGGGTACTACTAATTAAGTTTTTGTATACTAATTAGGAAGGAATGCTTCTTATTTTTTAAAGTTTGTTGTGTTCAAGTATATATATGAACTGATTTTTGGCTTAATTTAGGAATTAACATGTTGGAATTTGGGTTTAATATGTTTTGTTATGAAAATGATGAATCTTGGATGAATTAGTGTTCAATTTGGGTTTTGACATTTAATTTAGGGTTTAATTTGTTATTAATTGAGGTTTGATAATGTTAAATTTGGATTTGATATCTTTGGAAATTTTGGTTTAATATTTATTGTATTGTATGCTACAATTATTGTTTGATTTGTGCAAATACATACATATGATGCAACTAGGGCATTTTTTAGCATTTCCATTTCTCCTAACCGATTTGAATCTAATCCGATCCATTTTGACCAGACCCGACCCAGTTTGAACCAACCCCAATTTTTAATATTTTAAAATAAAATAATTATTTAAAAATAGTTATTTTAATATTTTAAAAGAAAATATTACTTTTAAAATAATAATTATATTTAATATTTTAAAATAAAATATTTTTTAAATAATTAATATTTTTCATATTTTAGAATAAAAGTTTATTTAAAAAAATAAATAAAATTTTAAAATAAAATATTTTCTTAAAATAATTTAAAAATAATAATAATTTTAATATTTTAAAATGAAATATTATTTTAAAATAATTCATATTTTTTTATATTTAAAATAAAATGTTATTTTCAAAAAGTTTTAAAAATAATTATTATTTTAAGGAAAAATATTAGAAACCTATTTTTTTCAAAAATTAGTAAAGTTTCATAAAGTATAGATTCAAATAAAGCAAAGTTAAACTTTTTTTAAATCCTTATTATTTTTATGAAAATATACAAATCTTTAAAAATAATTAATTTTGTTTAATGAAAATAAAGTTTTATTTTTTTGAATATATATTTTATAAAACTTTACTCATTTTTTAAACAATGAAAAAATTTCAAATTTTTCCTAAAAAAATAATATTTATTTTAAAACAATATTTTGTTTTCTAAATTTTCTAATACTTATTTTTTTCTTTTTGGGTGATGCTACCTGACTTTATTTCACTTATTATATTACCATATCACTTTCTATATTTTGTAACGTCTAGTTTTGTTTTCTAGATTTTCTAACATGTATTTTTTCTTTTCAAATTTTGTAACGTCTAGTTTTTTTTTCTTTAACCTTTCAGATTTTCTAACTTGCTAGTATCTTTGTTTTTTTTTTTTGTAACCAATAATATCTTCTTTTTTTCAAATTTCTAACTATAGTATCTTCTTTCTTTCTTTAGAATTTCTAAAGGCTAGTTTTCACCAACTATCCATATAAATAGACAACAAATTGTAACAATTAGGATATGAATGAGTAGCAATTGTTAGCATGTAAGGGTACTAGTAATTCAGTTTCTCCAACATATGTAGGAGTACAATGTTTTCAATTGTTCAAAGAATCAGATCAAAATTTGGATGAACGTTGTTCATGACATTTCAAATATTAAATATTATGGCGCATGCGTCTACACCACATAGGGTACTCAATTCTTCAACATTCTTGAGAAAACCCTTCCTTTTTTTGTAGCATGCTTTTCTGGTTCTGGCCGAGTCATTATTGACAAAAGCAAGCTCCACCTTCTTCCTTCTTCCTAGTCATGTCTAAATTGGAGTAAGATCAAAGAGGCACACAACAACTTTTGGGTGATCTTGCTTTATATAGAAGTGCAGAAGAATAAAATATCAACGGAAAGATTTGCACATTTATGACGTCGGAGATAAGGATGAATTTAATACTCGCCCGCTCACTTTTTATTTGAGATTTTTGTTCTTTTTTAATTGTATGTATAGAGAACCCCGAACTTTATTTGTTAGTTCTTCAACGAGGTTAGGATTTGGGGATTCTGTTTTCTCAGTACTCATATTTTCTCAATACCCATGTACCAATTGTGTGTTTTTATATCCTATATGAATGAGTTAGTAGTCTTTCTCTCTTCTTTTTTAATTTTTAATTTTTTATATCATTTTTCCCCCTATACTTGGTAAAGATGGCTTATGGGGAATATTACGAATCAGTGGGAGTAAGTATAGAAATACTAGCAAATGGATTCATGAGATCCAATTCTTTCGCTTTACCAAGTATTAAATATAACCTAAATATTACCAAGTATATATGCAAATGGATTTTCAGATCCAATTCTTTGTGTAGGTTTCACGAATGCAAAAACTATATAGTTTTTAAAAAAGCTAAGAAATAATATTATTGTTTTCATTTGCAGATAGATTTAGATACAATATATACATCTCTCGAATTACAAGTTTCAGGAAATATAGACCAAAAATTTTCAATTTCTCTTTCCTAATGTTTGGTTGGGCATATATTTAATGCATACTAATTATTGTAATAGGAATTATTTTCTTTCTTAATTTTAAAACTTGATATTTTTCTCGATCTTTCAAAATAAGCTTTTTTCTTTTCAAACTTCGTAAACGTTATGTTTTGTTTATAATATTTAATCTTTTCTTCTGTCGAACTTAAAATGACTAGGCATCCCATATTTTATATATAAATAGACATCCAATTATGATAAAGCACAATTTTTATTAGTGTAAAATATATTGGATTTTTATAAATATCATCTCGCAATCGCATGTATAAGGGTACTACTAATTAAGTTTTTGTATACTAATTAGGAAGGAATGCTTCTTATTTTTAAAGTTTGTTGTGTTCAAGTATATATATGAACTGATTTTTGGCTTAATTTAGGAATTAACATGCTGGAATTTGGGTTTAATATGTTTTGTTATGAAAATGATGAATCTTGGATGAATTAGTGTTCAATTTGGGTTTTGACATTTAATTTAGGGTTTAATTTGTTATTAATTGAGGTGAATAATGTTAAATTTGGATTTGATATCTTGGAAATTTTGGTTTAATATTTATTGTATTGTATGCTACAATTATTGTTTGATTTGTGCAAATACATACATATGATGCAACTAGGGCATTTTTAGCATTTCCATTTCTCTAACCGATTTGAATCTAATCCGATCCATTTTGACCGAGACTTGACACCCAGTTTGAACTAACCCCAATTTTAATATTTTAAAATAAAATAATTATTTAAAAATAGTTATTTTAATATTTTAAAAGAAAATATTACTTTTAAAATAATAATTATATTTAATATTTTAAAATAAAATATTTTTTAAATAATTAATATTTTTCATATTTTAGAATAAAAGTTTATTTAAAAAATAAATAAAATTTTAAAATAAAATATTTTCTTAAAATAATTTAAAATAATAATAATTTTAATATTTTAAAATGAAATATTATTTTAAAATAATTCATATTTTTATATTTAAAATAAAATGTTATTTTCAAAAAGTTTTAAAAATAATTATTATTTTAAGGAAAAATATTAGAAACCTATTTTTTTTCAAAATTAGTAAAGTTTCATAAAGTATAGATTCAAATAAAGCAAAGTTAAACTTTTTTAAATCCTTATTATTTTTATGAAAATATACAAATCTTTAAAAATAATTAATTTTGTTTAATGAAAATAAAGTTTTATTTTTTTTTGAATATATATTTTATAAAACTTTACTCATTTTGAAAAACAATGAAAAAATTTTCAAATTTTTCCCTGAAAAATAATATTTATTTTAAAACAATATTTTGTTTTCTAGATTTTCTAATACTTATTTTTTTTCTTTTGGGTGATGCTTTGACTTTATTTCACTTATTATATTACCATATCACTTTCTATATTTTGTAACGTCTAGTTTTGTTTTCTAGATTTTCTAACATGTATTTTTTTTTTTCAAATTTTGTAACGTCTAGTTTTTTTTAACCTTTTCTAACCTTTTAATATCTTCTAACTAATGGCTAGTATCTTTGTTTTTTTTTTTTCACCAACCAATAATATCTTCTTTTTTTGTTAAATTTCTAACGGCTAGTATCTTTCTTTCTTTAAAAAATTAAATGGCTAGTTTTCACCAACTATCCATATAAATAGACAACAAATTGTAACAATTAGGATATGAATGAGTAGCAATTGTTAGCATGTAAGGGTACTAGTAATTCAGTTTCTCCAACATATGTAGGAGTACAATGTTTTTCAATTGTTCAAAGAATCTGTATCAAATTTGGATGAACGTTGTTCATGACATTTCAAATATTAAATATTATGGCGCATGCGTCTACACCACATAGGGTACTCAATTCTTCAACATTCTTGAGAAAACCCTTCCTTTTTTTGTAGCATGCTTTTCTGGTTCTGGCCGAGTCATTATTGACAAAAGCAAGCTCCACCTTCTTCCTAGTCATGTCTAAATTAGAGTAAGATCAAAGAGGCACACAACAACTTTTGGGTGATCTTGCTTTATATAGAAGTGCAGAAGAATAAAATATCAACGGAAAGATTTGCACATTTATGACGTCGGAGATAAGGATGAATTTAATACTCGTCCGCTCACTTTTTATTTGAGATTTTTGTTCTTTTTTAATTGTATGTATAGAGAACCCCGAACTTTGTTTGTTAGTTCTTCAACGAGGTTAGGATTTGGGGATTCTGTTTTCTCAGTACTCATATTTTCTCAATACCCATGTACCAATTGTGTGTTTTTATATCCTATATGAATGAGTTAGTAGTCTTTCTCTCTTCTTTTTTAATTTTTAATTTTTTATATCATTTTTTCCCCTATACTCGGTAAAGATGGCTTATGGGGAATATTACGAATCAGTGGGAGCAAGTATAGAAATACTAGCAAATGGATTCGCAGATACAATTCTTTAGCTTTACCAAGTATTAAATATAACCTAAATATTACCAAGTATATATGCAAATGGATTCTCAGATCCAATTCTTTGTGTAGGTTTCACGAATGCAAAAACTATATAGTTTTTAAAAAAGCTAAGAAATAATATTATTGTTTTCATTTGCAGATAGATTTAGATACAATATATCTGTCTCGAATTACAAGTTTCAGGAATATAGACCAAAAATTTTCAATTTCTCTTTCCTAATGTTTGGTTGGGCATATATTTAATGCATACTAATTATTGTAATAGGAATTATTTTCTTTCTTAATTTTAAAACATGATACTTTTGTCGATCTTTCAAAATAAGCTTTTTTCTTTTCAAATTTCGTAAACGTTATGTTTTGTTTATAATATTTAATCTTTTCTTCTGTCGAACTTAAAACGGCTAGGCATCCCATATTTTATATATAAATAGACATCCAATTATGATAAAGCACAATTTTTATTAGTGTAAAATATATTGGATTTTTATAAATATCATCTCGCAATCGCATGTATAAGGGTACTACTAATTAAGTTTTTGTATACTAATTAGGGAAGGAATGCTTCTTATTCTTTAAAGTTTGTTGTGTTCAAGTATATATATGAACTGATTTTTGGCTTAATTTAGGAATTAACATGTTGGAATTTGGGTTTAATATGTTTTGTTATGAAAATGATGAATCTTGGATGAATTAGTGTTCAATTTGGGGTTTGACATTTAATTTAGGGTTTAATTTGTTATTAATTGAGGCTGAATAATGTTAATTTTGGATTTGATATGCTGGAAATTTTGGTTTAATATTTATTGTATTGTATGCTACAATTATTGTTTGATTTGTGCAAATACATACATATGATGCAACTAGGGCATTTTTTAGCATTTCCATTTCTCTAACCGATTTGAATCTAATCCGATCCATTTTGACGAGACCCAGAGCCAGTTTGAACCAACCCCATTTTTAATATTTTAAAATAAAATAATTATTTAAAAATAGTTATTTTAATATTTTAAAAGAAAATATTACTTTTAAAATAATAATTATATTTAATATTTTAAAATAAAATATTTTTAAATAATTAATATTTTCATATTTTAGAATAAAAGTTTATTTAAAAAAATAAATAAAATTTTAAAATAAAATATTTTCTTAAAATAATTTAAAATAATAATAATTTTAATATTTTAAAATGAAATATTATTTTTAAAATAATTCATATTTTTATATTTAAAATAAAATGTTATTTTCAAAAAGTTTTAAAAATAATTATTATTTTAAGGAAAATATTAGAAACCTATTTTTTTCAAAAATTAGTAAAGTTTCATAAAGTATAGATTCAAATAAAGCAAAGTTAAACTTTTTTAAATCCTTATTATTTTTATGAAAATATACAAATCTTTAAAATAATTAATTTTGTTTAATGAAAATAAAGTTTTATTTTTTGAATATATATTTTTAATATTTTAAAATAAAATATTTTTAAATAATTAATATTTTTCATATTTTAGAATAAAAGTTTATTTAAAAAATAAATAAAATTTTAAAATAAAATATTTTCTTAAAATAATTTAAAAATAATAATAATTTTAATATTTTAAAATGAAATATTATTTTAAAAATAATTCATATTTTTTATATTTAAAATAAAATGTTATTTTCAAAAGTTTTTAAAAATAATTATTATTTTAAGGAAAAATATTAGAAACCTATTTTTTCAAAAATTAGTAAAGTTTCATAAAGTATAGATTCAAATAAAGCAAAGTTAAACTTTTTTAAATCCTATTATTTTTTATGAAAATATACAAATCTTTAAAAATAATTAATTTTGTTTAATGAAAATAAAGTTTTATTTTTTGAATATATATTTTATAAAACTTTACTCATTTTCTAAAAACAATGAAAAAAATTTCAAATTTTTCCTGAAAAATAATATTTATTTTAAAACAATATTTTGTTTTCTAAATTTTCTAATACTTATTTTTTTTCTTTTTGGTGATGCTTTGACTTTATTTCACTTACTATATTACCATATCACTTTCTATATTTTGTAACGTCTCGTTTTGTTTTCTAGATTTTCTAACATGTATTTTTTCTTTTCAAATTTTGTAACGTCTAGTTTTTTTTTCTTTAACCTTTCAGATTTTCTAACGGCTAGTATCTTTGTTTTTTTTTTGTAACCAATAATATCTTCTTTTTTTAAAATTTCTAACGGCTAGTATCTTTCTTTCTTTAGAATTTCTAAAGGCTAGTTTTCACCAACTATCCATATAAATAGACAACAAATTGTAACAATTAGGATATGAATGAGTAGCAATTGTTAGCATGTAAGGGTACTAGTAATTCAGTTTCTCCAACATATGTAGGAGTACAATGTTTTTCAATTGTTCAAAGAATCTGTATCAAATTTGGATGAACGTTGTTCATGACATTTCAAATATTAAATATTATGGCGCATGCGTCTACACCACATAAATACTCAATTCTTCAACATTCTTGAGAAAACCCTTCCTTTTTTGTAGCATGCTTTTACTCGGTTCGCCGAGTCATTATTGACAAAAGCAAGCTCCACCTTCTTCCTTCTTCCTAGTCATGTCTAAATTGGAGTAAGATCAAAGAGGCACACAACAACTTTTGGGTGATCTTGCTTTATATAGAAGTCTTGGAAGAATAAAATATCAACTAAAAGATTTGCACATTTATGACGTCGGAGATAAGGATGAATTTAATACTCGCCTAGCTCACTTTTTATTTGAGATTTTTGTTCTTTTTAATTGTATGTATAGAGAACCCCGAACTTTGTTTGTTAGTTCTTCAACGAGGTTAGGATTTGGGGATTCTGTTTTCTCAGTACTCATATTTTCTCAATACCCATGTACCAATTGTGTGTTTTTATATCCTATATGAATGAGTTAGTAGTCTTTCTCTCTTCTTTTTTAATTTTTAATTTTTTATATCATTTTTTCCCCTATACTTGGTAAAGATGGCTTATGGGGAATATTACGAATCGATGGGAGAGTAGTATAGAAATACTAGCAAATGGATTCGCAGATCCAATTCTTTCGATTTACCAAGTATTAAATATAACCTGAATATTACCAAGTATATATGCAAATGGATTTTCAGATCCAATTCTTTGTGTAGGTTTCACGAATGCAAAAACTATATAGTTTTTAAAAAAGCTAAGAAATAATATTATTGTTTTCATTTGCAGATAGATTTAGATACAATATATCTGTCTCGAATTACAAGTTTCAGAAATATAGACCAAAAATTTTATTTAATCTTTTCTTCATCGAACTTAAAATCGGCTAGGCATCCCATATTTTATATATAAATAGACATCCAATTATGATAAAGCGCAATTTTTATTAGTGTAAAATATATTGGATTTTTTATAAATATCATCTCATGAATCGCATGTATAAGGGTACTACTAATTAAGTTTTTGTATACTAATTAGGAAGGAATGCTTCTTATTTTTTAAAGTTTGTTGTGTTCAAGTATATATATGAACTGATTTTTGGCTTAATTTAGGAATTAACATGTTGGAATTTGGGTTTAATATGTTTTGTTATGAAATGATTCTGGATGAATTAGTGTTCAATTTGGGTTTTGATTTTAATTTAGGGTTTAATTTGTTATTAATTGAGGCTTAATAATGTTAAATTTGATTTGATATCTTTGAAATTTTGGTTTAATATTTATTGTATTGTACATTTGATTTGATACATACATATGATGCAACATTTTTTAGCATTTCATTTTCTCCTAACCGATTTGAATCTAACCCGATCCATTTTGACAAACATTGACCCAGTTTTTTAACCAACCCCCCAATTTTTAATATTTTAAAATAAAATAATTATTTAAAAATAGTTATTTTAATATTTTAAAAGAAAATATTACTTTTAAAATAATAATTATATTTAATATTTTAAAATAAAATATTTTTTAAATAATTAATATTTTTCATATTTTAGAATAAAAGTTTATTTAAAAAAATAAATAAAATTTTAAAATAAAATATTTTCTTAAAATAATTTAAAAAATAATAATAATTTTAATATTTTAAAATGAAATATTATTTTAAAATAATTCATATTTTTATATTTAAAATAAAATGTTATTTTCAAAAAGTTTTAAAAATAATTATTATTTTAAGGAAAAATATTAGAAACTTTATTTTTTCAAAAATTAGTAAAGTTTCATAAAGTATAGATTCAAATAAAGCAAAGTTAATTTTTTTAAATCTTTATTATTTTTATGAAAATATACAAATCTTTAAAAATAATTAATTTTGTTTAATGAAAATAAAGTTTTATTTTTTTGAATATATATTTTATAAAACTTTACTCATTTTTGAAAACAATGAAAAAATTTTCAAATTTTTTCCTGAAAAACAATATTTATTTTAAAACAATATTTTGTTTTCTAGATTTTCTAATACGTATTTTTTTCTTTTGGGTGATGCGCCTGACTTTATTTCACTTATTATATTACCATATCACTTTCTATATTTTGTAACGTCTAGTTTTGTTTTCTAGATTTTCTAACATGTATTTTTTCTTTTCAAATTTTGTAACGTCTAGTTTTTTTTTTTAACCTTTTAGATTTTCTAACGGCTAGTATCTTTGTTTTTTTTTTTTTTGTAACCAATAATATCTTCTTTTTTTCAAATTTCTAACGGCTAGTATCTTTCTTTCTTTAGAATTTCTAACGGCTAGTTTTCACCAACTATCCATATAAATAGACAACAAATTGTAACAATTAGGATATGAATGAGTAGCAATTGTTAGCATGTAAGGGTACTAGTAATTCAGTTTCTCCAACATATGTAGGAGTACAATGTTTTTCAATTGTTCAAAGAATCTGTATCAAATTTGGATGAACGTTGTTCATGACATTTCAAATATTAAATATTATGGCGCATGCGTCTACACCACATAGGGTACTCAATTCTTCAACATTCTTGAGAAAACCCTTCCTTTTTTTGTAGGATGCTTTTCTGGACGAGTCATTGACGAAAGCAAGCTTCACCTTCTTCCTAGTCATGTCTAAATTAGAGTACGATCAAAGAGGCACACAACAACTTTTGGGTAATCTTGCTTTTATATAAAAGTGCAGAAGAATAAAATATCAACAGAAAGATATGCACATTTATGACGTCGGAGATAACGATGAATTTAATACTCGCCCGCTCACTTTTTATTTGAGATTTTTGTTCTTTTTTATTTGTATGTATAGAGAACCCCGAACTTGATTTGTTAGTTCTTCAACGAGTTTAGGATTTGGGGATTCTGTTTTCTCAGTACTCATGTACCAATTGTGTGTTTTTATATCCTATATGAATGAGTTAGTAGTCTTTCGCTCTTCTTTTTTATTTTTTTTATATCCTTTTTTCCCCTATACTTGGTAAAGATGGCTTATGGGGAATATTACGAATCAGTGGGAGCAAGTACAGAAGTACTAGCAAATGGATTCGCAGATCCAATTCTTTCGCTTTATCAAGTATTAAATATAACCTAGATATTACCAAGTATGCAAATGGATTCTCAGATCCAATTCTTTGTCTAGGTTTCACAAATGCAAAAACTATATAGTTTTTAAAAAAGCTAAGAAATAATATTATTATTTTCATTTGCAGATAGATTTAGATACAATATAAATCTGTCTCGAATTACAAGTTTCAGGAATATAGACCAAAAATTTTCAATTTCTCTTTCCTAATGTTTGGTTGGGCATATATTTAATGCATACTAATTATTGTAATAGGAATTATTTTTTTCTTCTTAATTTTAAAAACATGATATTTTTCAAAATCTTTTTTCTTTTCAAATAAGCTTTTTTCTTTTCAAAAAGATCCTAAACGTTATGTTTTTATATATATATATATTTTTTTATTATCTTCTACGGGCTAATGTGTGAATATTAGGATATATATATATATTTCAAATTTAAAACTGCTGGTTTAATTTCTTTTTTGAACTTAAATAATATTTATGAAGGCATCCCATATTTTATATATAAATTTAACATCTAATTTATGATAAAGCACAATTTTTATTAGTGTAAAATTATGATGCATACATATGATGCAACTAGGGTATTTTTTAGCATTTCCATTCCTCCTAACCGATTTGACTCAAACTCGATCCATTCTGATCAAATTTTAACCCAACTTGAACCCAGTTTGAACTAACCCCAAGTTTTAATATTTTAAAATAAAATAATTATTTAAAAAAAGTTATTTTAATATTTTAAAAGAAAATATTAAATTAATAATTATATTTAATATTTTAAAATAAAATAGTTTTTAAATAATTAATATTTTTAATATTTTAAAATAAAATATTATTTAAAAAAAATTAAATAATAAAATTAATTTAAAATAAAATATTATTTTCTTAAAATAATTAAAAATAATAATTTTTTATATTTAAAATAAAATATTATTTTCAAATAATTAATATTTTTTATATGTAAAATAAAATTTATTTTCAAAAGTTTTTATTATTTTAAGGAAAAATATTAGAAACTTTATTTTTTCAAAAATTAGTAATGTTTTCATAAAATATAGATTCAAAAAAAGCAAAGTTAAAGTTTTTAAATCTTAATTATTTTAATGAAAATTTACACATCTTTAAAAAAAATTATTTTTGTTTAATGAAAATAAAGTTTTATTTTTTTTTATATATATTTTATAAAATTTTACTCATTTTTGTGAAACAATGAAAATTTTCCAAATTTTTCCTGAAAAAATAATATTTATTTTAATACTTTTTTATTTATTTTTAAAATTAAAATTGAATCAATTTTTTATACATCTTTTACTGCATTTTTGTATTTTAGTTTACATTTTAAAAATCCTAAAATTAAGAATACATATTATAATGTTAAAGATATTAATTTTTTTTTGAAAATAAATTTTACATAAAAAAAGTAAAAAACTACATTTTTTAAAATAAAGTTTTATTATCTTTATTTAATTTTTGTACTCCATATATTATGAAACTTTACTCTTTTTGAAAAAAAATTCTAATATTTTTTCCTTCAAATATAATTATTTTTATTGCTTTTTATAAAATAATATTTATTTTAAATATTAAATATAATTATTATTTAAAAATATTTTATTTTAAAATATTAAAATAATAATTATTTAAAAAAATATTTGATTATCAAATTAAATATAATTATAATTTTAAATTATTTTAAAACTAAAATTTATTTTAAAATATTAAATATAATTATTATTTTAAAATATTTAAAATTTGGGTTGGGTCAAACATGATCAGTTGTGTCAAAATTCTGTCAAAATTGGTCAGGTTGGGGTCAAAACGATTTGGAGGAATGGAAACGCTCAAAAAATGCCACTTCAAGGACCTAGCTAACTGAAGAAAAATGAAATGTATTGACGACTTTGAAAGTGAATGACAACTTGGAGGGACATAAATGTCATTCAGACTAAAATAAATTAATTGATATAAAATAATTTAATTATAATAAAATTATTTAATGAAAATAAATTATATAATATAATGTAATACAAAATAAATTTGAAAAAAAAAATAAAACTACATGAAATAACTTAAATCATATCTAATAAATAAATAAAATAAATAATAAAGTAGAATAAAATAAAATATTTTATTTTTTTAAAAAAAAATTTTAAATTTTAAAATATAGATAATATAATATAATGCAAAATAAAATAAAATAATTGAAAATAACATTTACTTAATTTTGCACTACTAAATAAAATAATATAATAACATAAACTAAATTTACATATATTAACATAAAATAATTAAAATAAATTAACTACATAGCATTTGGTTAGTTTTCCTCAATTTACTTAGTTTTCCTCAATTTACTTAGTTTGAATAATTGTGTGCATATACTATACTTTGAAACTTAGAAATCCGTTTGACAAGTAGTCCTCATATTCAAATAATAGCTCTCATAAACTAAATAGTATTTTCTTAGTTTGTCATAATTGTTACATATCAAATATATTATCCAATATCAATTGTTATCTGTCGGTTTATATTATTTATGATTTAAATGATGACACTATTATTGGGTTTGTATTTGAAAATGAATTTTATTTTAATTGCTTGGCCTTTTTGAAATTGGTTTAATTTAGTGTAACAACTTAATGGTATCTTGTTTGTTTTCTTGGGTTGGTTTAAATATGTTTTAAATTGATTTCTTGGTTGGCCCAAAGTTGGTTTAGTAGTTCATTAGACATCCGGTAAAACACCTAGGATTGCACTTAAAGTATTGTTGCTGAAAAGTTTTTTATTTCTTAATGTTTACCATGTTCACAGTTAATATTATTATATGCAATCTTATTTAAAAATTAGTCTTTAAAGGAAACAGTAATTGGTATACCAATTAACTACTATTCTTGCACGATCATCTTTTTAGAATCGTAATTCACGCGCATGGGGCAAATGTGGGCCCAAGTGCAAATTAGGGTTCACGTGACCTAATTGAATTAAATGTACAAATTAGGGTTCACAAAACCTAATTAAATGAAGACAGAAAAGCCATAAATAAATATGCTAGACCCAATAGAAGTCTCCACGTGTCCCGAGGTAGAAGGCTTGTGAAGGCGACTCGTTTTGGGAATTGAATGAGGGATTAGATTGGTGGCAAGAAGAACATGACGATATGAGCATTATTCTAATGACTAAAGGGTATTTTTGAAATTTTCCTGAAGACATGTGTCTGACATGTGACTACTTAAAGTACCAGAAAACTCTATAAATACCTCTTCCATTCTATGAAGGAGTGGACGACCTCTCTTTGGACTTAGATATTCTCTCAACTCGAAGCACTCAGGACTTGGACTCAACTCAAAGCATTCAAGAAGGCTCTTGGAATCTTTGCTACCTTAATAAAGTTTTCGGATTCTAAGAGTTCTGACACGTGTCATTGGAGTAACTACTCGCCTATTCTTCTCATTCTTCAATCAATCAATCAATTCCGTGTTATTCGTGGATTTCTCTACTCCTTAGCCAATACGAAACCTTAACCCTAGCAAGGTACAATTTTCTTGCCCACATATATCATGTTCTTATTTCTAATCATCTACTTTCTCGGTTCTATATATATACAGTGAGAATCATACTCATGCAAGTTTGGTATGTCTTATAACTTGCATGCAGTACGTTTTATGAACTTGATTACTAACAGATGATTTTTTAATTTAAATATCTTATAAAGATTCAAGAAGGTGGTATATGTGAGGATGCTGCCTCTTTTGATCTGCTCTCCGCGCGAGCTTCTAACAGCTTTCATTTCTTAAGCAAAAATTATGTACAACTTTCTATCCTAAGGAGGTATAAATCAAATGACAAATCATGTAATCCAGATAATTTTGCTATTCTTAGAGGTATGTTGAAAAGTTAGATCTTCCTCAAATACCAGATGAAATAAAAACATGTCAAACTCACTTCTTCCTTTTCTGTACATTCATGAGGTATGTTGAAAAGTTAGATCTTCCTTTTCCTTTTCTCTACACAAATCATCTACGTTGCATTTGAATATATATATATATATATATATATATATATATATATGGAGCTAAAGGAGTAAAATGCCATCCCAAGGAAAATATCAATCGCTTAATTGAATAGGGTTATTTTTGGGTTTCATATTTAACTCAACATGGAATAAGTGTTGATCATAAATCTGATGATAATCAAACACTGGGTGACTAGGTTTTGATGAAGTAGCTGGGGTTTGACTAGCGAAAATATCAAATGGCTTTGGTTGACTAGCAAAGAAATCGAGGAGTAGGGCTTGGGGACCGTATTTCTGCACCGGAATTTATTATGTGTTTGGGTGATCTGGGTGAGGAACAACAATTCCTTTTGGTTGATTAATCGATCCGTACAGAAGCAGACCATGACTACGAAGATGAACCTCCTCATACACTCATGTTCTGTGATTGTATTGTGTTAATAAATTCACCGTGTGAAAATCTGAACGAAGTTGTTACTACCTTTAATATATTCAATATCAAAATCAAAAATACTTAAAATTGCTTGCCATCTAGCGAATGAATGCTTAGAGGCGACGTTTTCAACGTCCTTTTGAAGAATAAATTTTGCTAACTTACAATCTATTCTAACTAAGAATTTCTGATTTAATAAATCTCTCTGAATTTTTTTAATACATAAAACTAGAGATAAAATCTCTTTTTTAATAGTACTATATTTTAACTGTGTAGGATTCCATGCGCCAGAATGGAAACGAACAATCTGTTCATTAGAAGTAGGAGTCAATTTTTGTTTGAGTATGCCACCGAAACCAACGCCGAGGCATCGATTTGAACTATTTTGAATGTTTGAATCATTAGAGATGCCAAGGTGTCTTTAATCAAACTTCTTTTACTCTTTCAAAATTATCTTCTTCATCAAAGTTCAAGTCACCTTTCTTACCTCGTAGTCCACCTAGTTCGTGTCTAACCTTTGTAAGTCTCCAAGTGTGTGAGCAGGTTTCAAGTTATGTAACATAGGTATGAGTCTACTTTTGGGTAAACGGGTATGCATGAATGAACCTCGAAAAGATTTTATTTTTGAAACAAATAAGATGAGTAGGTTATTCAGTGTCTAGTTTTCGCTAGTAATGTGTCACTTTTGCCTCCTGCTCCGCATATAGTGAACCAAGAAGAACGTAATTATGAAAACATTAATCAAGTTTTAAACAATCGAATATACCTAAGGTATTCCAAAAGAGATTTATCACCAACATTTTCAGATAAATTTAAAACCGACTATAATGTCAAAACAAATTGAAAGAGTTTATGCAATCAACAAAGAATATGAAAATTGTAGTCTTTATCACCGTAAGTTATTAAAAAACATAGAAAAAGGGTTACAATTTTATACATATAGGTCTTGTTCAAGTCATAGCTTAAACCTCTTAATAGAAAAGGAATTAATTCATCAATCTACCTCTCGCCTTTTAGAGATGCTAGATTTTTAAATTACTATCCAAGCATTATTGGTGCTATGGAAGCAAGTTTGCACAAATGGACCTATCCATTTCAATTGCTTTCCGATTTCACCCTCGAGTCTCAAAGTGATCAAAACTTATTTAAAGCCTTATCATTAAATATTAAAACCGATGGAGAGATTACTCAAATGATCAAGGATCTCAACCCATTGCTTTGATTTACAGTGATTTATTATAAGACAATGAAGTCAAATTTGAACGCTCATGCTCTTAATAAAAGCCCAAAAGATCAAAACAGCTTTTAATTCAAAGTTCAACTAGTGATGCTAATATCCGCATCCCAAGAACAATTCTTTGAAGGATATTAACTTACCTAATCAAAGGACTTTACCAAATGAATTACCACAACAAATTTATAGTTAACAATTTGTTGAATATTGAAAATATCCAACAATTTTCCTGATGGAACTGCTAAAATTAGTTTTGAACGCATTTGTAACACCAAATATATCAAGATATTTCTAGTTCTTCACCCTTCAGCTTATCCACACTAGTAAGAGATATCAAGTCCTAAGTAATCCTCTCAGTTAAGGATATCAAACTTAAAGGTATTCTTAATGAAGGACAAGTTAGTCATCCTCATTATATTCTTTAATGATACCGTAGAAGATGAAGATTCTTCTTCCCCAAGATCCTCTCGCTTATCCCATTACGCCCCGATTTTAATGCCCCAATTCATAATCAATTAAGAGTCATTAAAAAGGATTTCGTGTTAGATCGATAACTTAGTTAAAGATTTTAATTCAAAATCTAATAAAGAAAAAAGACATCTATTCGCATCTAATCATCCAACCGAAAAAGAAAAGAGATAAAATATAGTAAATAGATGGAAAAGATTTATTAAAATGAAGAAATTAACATTACTTTTTACGAATCGGTACGAACAATATCAAAGTAAATGTAATGTTATTAGTAAACCCAATGGATTAAAGAAGATGATCCAAAGTATCACCACCATCCCCATTAGAAATGTAATCTAATTCCAAAGCTTAAAACACTTCAGCTTATTGCTAGTCCCTTCAAAATACCCGAGGGAACTAATAACGATAAAAAAATAATTGAACAATTAAACTTTAGTAATCAATATCTAGCAACAAGAGGGAAAACAAATGATAGAATCAAGAAAAATTTGAAGAAGGTATTATTAAAAACCCGATTCAAAGATCGAACAACCTTTACTAAATTTACCGTAAAATGTATATAATTTAAGTTTACCTAATAAAGATGACGAATTAGTCCAATCTATTGAAAAATTATTTAAAAACTCAAAATGTAACCCTACCCAAGTGGAACTATTGTCAAGTATCGATCGTGTAGAGTCCGATGATAATAATGAAAGTTCTTCCCCGACCACTCTTCTATTTCAAACCTTAATGACCAATTAAATAAATTAACTCGTTAATAACACAAGTATTACCAAAAATTGGTATTCCGCATCAACTCTCCCTGATTTACAATTCAAGAGAGAAATCTAGATAAATGCTTTCTGTCCTCTCTAATAAAATTTATGAATGGAATATAGATGGATTTAGTGAACAAGAAATTTTAATAAACTTAATCATATGTCTATGGTAGCTAATAAATACATCACTAAATTCAACACTTTGTCTCAACCAGATATCACGAAAGTTAATACTAGTGGATTCACCGGCATTCTTAGGTCTTGTGGGAAAAACATCTCACGTAAGACATTAGAATATCCATAATTCATGCTATTCAAAGAGATAAAGAAGGCAATCCCATCTTTGATGAAGATGTCGGTATTGGTCTTCCGATGGAGTTAATACTTTAATATTTACCATAATTAAACATTTTGTTGGAACCCCAGCAATATTACGTAAAGAATTCATGATCAATTATAATCTTACTTGTCCCACTCTAAGTGATTTTAGATGGTACAAAGATGTATTTACTTCTAGAGTTATGATGAGAAATGACAAGAATAAACCATTTTGGAAAGAGAAATTGCTAATGGTCTCCGCCATCTTTATTTGCTCACAAAGTTAGAGAAGAATTAAGTAAAAAACCTAGGATATATTGATTATGATAATTTAACTTATGGTGATATTATTAGTCATATCCAAAAATTGATTAAAATGTGCATTGATTTTAAATTAGCTAAACAAGCCGTAAAAGACAAAAATAAAGCTAAATACGAAGTTAGAAATTTTTTGTGAATAAGATGGTTTATCACGCAAGTGCTCTCTCCGTAAGAAAGCACAGCATAAAGATAAACATATCGAGCCACATAAAAATCATAAACGCCAGTAAGAAGAGATATATATACACAAAGAAAAATAAGAATAATAATCAAGATAATTATTATAATAAACCTAAGTCATCAAAGAAAAAATCTTATAAAAAATCAAAAACATTTGATAAAAGTAAAATTGTCTCATCACAATTGTAAAAGTAAAGGTCATTACAAAAGTGAATGTAGAGTTAAACAGAATTAGCTCAATTGAATATTTCAACCAAGATACGTAATGCTTATTAGAATTAATGAGAATTGATAATAAGAGTAGTAGCAAGAATGAAGAAGCTTCTGATATTCCGGAATCTTCTAGTAACAACACATCCAACATAGATTCTGATAGTGAAAATGAAGTCACTATATGTACAGAAAATTGTAATAAAAACTGCTGTAAAAGAATTAGTGTAATTACAAAAGATGAAGAAGAAAGCTCCTTATTAATAGATCTAATCAAGAAATTACGTATCCGTAATTAAAAACTCAATATCTCAAACAATTAAAAGATTTATTAACTAAAGATAAGAAAGTCACCGACAAGGTTCTTAGAGCCAAAGAAAACCCATATTCAGCTTTAAATAAGACTTCGAAAGATTCAAATCTCCAAAGCTAAAGAAATTACGCTCTCAATTAAATCAAGAGGTTAATAAACTTAAAAAGAGATTTCTAATTTAAAGATAGATATTTCTAATTTAAGAAAAGAGATCGACAATAAAAAATCGATCTTCAAGTTAATGATTCTTCTTCTAAAGATGAAAGTCACGAGGATCCGTAATCATCTCGAGCCAAGGATTCTCGATCTCTTTATTCAAGGTCTCTCTTAAAAGAATTAAAGATATTACTATTCAAAATGGTATATTTCATTAATTTAGTCATCGATAAAACTTTCTCAAGACAACTCCCCGCCTAGTAGATATCAAAAGTGCACTTGAATCAGATTCAAGAAGGTATTATCCCCACTAGATATTATAAGAAAACTAGTGAAAATTAAATTCAAATAATCTGTAGTCAAATGGAAATAAAGTACAAATTACCTAAAGTACATATTTGTCAGACAAAGATGTGTTTCAAGACTTCGCTCGCCTTAGTTCGCAATCTTACCGACAAAAATCATTTTAGGTTTACCATTCATATATTTGCTTTATCCATTTACCACTAGTAATAAAGGTTTAAGTTGTGAACATTTAGGAAAGAAAATTATATTTAAATTTTAATTAAACCAAAAGAAAGAGATTTAAAATTCATTCAAGAAGAATCAATTTCTAAATCATTAAATCATAAATTGTAAAGTTACCCACCCAAGTTTTCTTAAAGAAGAAATTAGGTATCAACAAGTTGAAGACCAACTTAAGAGTAACAGAGTTCAAGAAAAATAAAAGAATTAAAAGATTATTTAATAAATAACTTATGTTCTCGATTCTCCCAATGCTTTTTGGCATAGTGAAGAAGCACACAGCTAGATTACCCTATGCTAAAGAATTTAAAGAGCATTTAATTCCTACTAAGGCTAGGCCTATTCAAATGAGTCATGAACAAATGGAGTTATGTAAAATTGAAATCAATGATCTTCTCAAGAAAGGCTAATTAGGCATAGTAAGTCACCATGGTCTTGTCCAAATTTTCTATGTTAATAATGAAGTTGAGAAAGAGCGAGGTGTCCTCGCTTAGTCATTAATTATAAACCATTAAACAAAGTTTTAGAGTGGATTAGTACCTTTGCCCAACAAGGATGATCTCCTTGGTAGGTTGTTGCCTCCACAATCTTTTAGTAAATTTGACTCAAGTCGATTCGCAAGTTGCCATTCACCCGTATGATAGATACAAATCAGATTTACCACTCCATCTGACACTACTTAATGGAATGTTCAAATATTTGACTTAAGAATGCACCCAAAGAATTTCGTAATATTCTTAATAATATTTTGAATCCTTCACCATTTTATTATCAGATACATCGATGATATCCTCAGATTCTCCAAGACTATCAAAGAACATATTAAACACTTGAATTCATTCTTCAAAACAGCTTAAAACCAATGGTCTTGTCCTTTCCCTTCCAAGTGTAGTCTGCTTTTGACTAAAGTCGATTTCTGCTTAATCCTCTATCATGGACTCACGCGCCAATCGATGAGCTATTCAATTCACCGACGGCTCCCTGTATATAAGATTACCGACAAGAATCACCACAGAGGTTTCTTCGCTCGCCAATTATATCGCCGCTTTTACAAGGACTCGTGAAGATTTGTAAGCCTCTCTTCAAATACCATAAAGTAATCTCTCCTCCTCGACCGACATTCATACTTCGTCATTCCAACAAGTTAAAAAATACGTTAAGGTTTTGCCTCGCCTTGCATCTCTAATGATTCAAAGATTCAAAATAGTTGAAACCGATGCCTCGACGCTGGTTTCTGGCATACTCAAACAAAAATCGACTCCTACTTAATGAATGATTGTTCGCTTCATTCTCAAGCATGGAATCCTACACACGCTAAAATACAAGATTATTAAAAAGAGATTTTATCTCTAGTTTTATGTATTAAAAATTTCAGAGAGATTTATTAAATCGTAAATTTTAGTTAGAATAGATTGTAAGTCAAAGAAAATTTATTCTTGAAAAGACGTTGAAAACGTCATTTAAGCATTCATTCGCTAGATGGCAAGCAATTTTAAGTATTTTTGATTTTGATATTGAATATATTAAAGGTAGTAATAACTCAATTCAGCATTTTTTTCTCACCCGTGAATTTATTAACACAGTACAAATCACAAAGAATACGAGTGTACGAGGAGGTTCATCTTCTCGTAGTCACGGTCATGGCTTTCACGGCCCAGCTTAATCAACCAAAATCAACCAAAAGGAACTGTTGTTCCTCACCCAACACCCAAACACATAATAAATTCCAGTGTGCTGGTACAAATTCCCCAAGCCCTACTCCTCGCTTGCTAGTCAACCAAAGCCATTTGATATTTTCGCTAGTCAAACCCTCAAATTTACTTCATCAAAACCTAGTCACCCAAAGGTCCGATTATCATCGATTTATGATCAACACTTATTCCATGTCGAGTTAAATATGAAACCCAAAATAACCCTATTCAATTAGCAGAATTTCAAAGATTTTCCTTCTGGATGGCATTTTACCCTTTAGCTCCATACAAGTCACTCAGATATTATAGAGACATCCTTATCAAATGTAGTCAGCCATTAAACCTATCTATGCCAATGATGATAAATCAAAACTTCTTTATCATTCATCAGATATTAAATAAGTCCTTAATTCATCGATTGAGAGTAGTCATCCATCGATCTCGTGTCTCTTTCTAATCAAACTAGCTCTTTTTTTGCTATTATGATTATATCGAGGTTTGGCACAAAATCATGCTTCATCAAAATGAAGATCATAGTCACCGTGGTTCTTTCAACCTCACCACAAATTCAAAAGTCAATTCCCCAAATGGTTCATCCTTTGGTGGACAAGGTATGGTTTGAGTCACGACATTTTCCCTAAAACCTCTCCTCGCTCGCTTAGAGCATTTTTGTCATCACAAATAATTATCATTCCAAATATGAGGAAATTCCAGCCTTCCTTATATTTTAGTAAAAATATAAAATCCCTTGATTTTGAAATGGCAAGATATAGTTACAAATACCCCAAGAAGTCACCGCTTTTCAAATTTCTCCATCATCCATAGGAATTAGGACCGCCAAACTTTCTTTTCTCCTATTTCCTGTGTCTCTCGCCGCTTTTCAATTAAATGGTGGATAAATTCGAGTTGATAGAATTGTTGGCCAAGTTCAAAAGAATTTCCGCTTTCTCCTCTATTATCTCCTCCAGCTTAACGCCAATACAAATACTACGGCTTCGCTGTCAGATCTTCCAAAGAATCGCCTCTAAAACTACCGAAATGTCATTGCAAAAATCGCCATTTCACCCGCTTCTACCACCGATGTTTCTAGCTACTCTAATTTCAATTATATGCGCTTGTCGACGCTTATTCATTCAAGACTTGATCGCCACGGAAGAGTCGACAAAGCTTCTTCACAAATTCGCAGGAGATAACTCTAGTCAAGACCTCAAGACGAAGGTGATTGTGACCCCTATGGCACAATTGCTTTTCAGATGCTCAAGATCCATTTTCTTGAGCCCTCTCTAATCAATCAAAGTGAAGATGTGATTCTCCACTTCACCACCAAAGACTCCTCCTAAGCAGCCTTTTAATCACCCGTGACCTCCGCTCCCTAGCAATTTCAACACCGCTTTCAAAGCAAGATTGTCAAGAAGATCTTCTCGCTTTTCCACCAAAGCAAATGCTCACCAAGCATCCGCCCCACTACCAAGATTAGTCAAAAAGAAGACGCCTGCTTCCAATCTTCCAATCTTTAAAAATGATTCTTTTTCCTTTTACTTTAGTAAAATGTTTTTACTTGTACTTTTACTTTAGTAAAAATGTTTTTTTTACTTTACTTTTCACTTTACCCGCTTATTGTAATAGAATCTTGTAATACTGCTTCCTTGTTCTATAAAAAGGAAATCGAATTCATTTGGTTTAGGGCAGATTTCTAGTCAAAGACTCCTAGATCCTTCTCACTCGATCAATCTTTAGCCTCAACCGCTTCCCTCTTAGCCTACTTAACCCCCTTCATCTAATGTTCTTATTTCAATTACATTGAATCTTGTAAGTCATTATAATTGATTGAAGAGGGAGAACTGCAGGTGGGTGATTACTCCAATGACGCGTGGCAGAACTCTTAGAATCCGGAAACCTTATTAGGGTTATTGGGATTTCAATAGCCCTCTTCTTGAGTTCTTCCACTCCTAGAATCCGAAAATCTTATTAGGGTTATTGGGATTCGAAGAGTCTTCCTGAGTGTTGAGAGAGAATGTCCAGGTCCTTTGATCTTCCAAGAGTCCAAGTCCTGAGTCCGAAGAGAGGTCCCAAACCCTTTTAGTGCTTTTAGGTGAAATCTCCAAGCCTTAAGACACCAAAAGAGTCTTCCCCCTTCCTAGAATCACTACTAGAAAAACAAGAATACGTGACAGAATTTTGTGATAGTTTTTAAAAACAATCATAAAAGATAGTAATTTGTGATGGACTTTTTAAGCAATCACAAAATAATAGTATATATGATGGCTCTTAGTGATGACTAATTTTTCCATCAATGTATTATAATTGTGATGGTCATGTCAATCACACCAATTTTTTCACGCTAAATAAATTTTCTTTTTGTGATGCACTAAGTCATCACTTATAGATATACCCTTTTCGTGATTGCATTTAAGCTATCACTAATATTTTAATATAAGAAATAATCAAAACAATATTTTATGACGGTCGTGACAATCATTAAAAAGATAGATTTTTGTGATGACTTTTATTTGCAATTACAAAAAAAAAATGTATTTTGTGATGGAATTTTCAAGCCGTCACAAAATAATAAAATATATGACGGCTTTTAGTGATGACTAATTTTACCATCATTATAGAGTATTTGTGACTACCATTGCAGTTACCAAATCTTATTTAGAAGTAATTTTGTTTAGTAAGTCAACTCACATATGTTTCCTTTTATATTTTATTTTAAAATTATAATCATGATATGGAGTTTGGTTTAGTGGTAATACTCGTTATTTAGTTTGCAAATGGGAGAGGGTTCGAATCCTACAAGTATCATTTGATACAATTAATATAGATATAATTAATATAATGAAATAAATTATACGTAAATAGAGATTCACGTTCTTACATTTGATCCCTAAAGTCTTATTTTTTTGTGATGACTTTGACAATCACAATAGATTATATGTTAATGTGATTGTATTAATCATTACAAAAGCACTAAGCGTTTGTGTGATTGCCAAAACCATCACGTAAAACTTTTCATGATGGGCGTATACAAGACAGCTATTGTGATGCTTAAAGCCATCACGTAAACTTTTCGTGATGGTTTTCCTACTTTTTATGATGGATTTTGGTCATCACAAATGTCCATTTTTCTAGTAGTAATGGAATGGGTATTTATAGAGTTTCCTGGAATCAAGTAGTCACATGTTAGGCACATGTTTTCAGAAAAATTCCAGAAATACCATTTAGTCATTAGAATAATGCCCATATTGCCCTGTCCTTCTAGCCACCAATCCAATCCCTCAATCAATTCCCAAAACGAGCCACCTTCATGAGTCTTCTGCCTCAGGACACGTGGAGGCTTCTCTTGGGTCTAGCACATTTATTTCTGACTGTTCCGTCTTCATTTGATTAGGTTATGTGAATCCTAATTTGCACATTTAATGAGGGCGTGGAACCCTAATTGTGCATTTAATTTAATTAGGTCATGTGAACCCTAATTTTGCACTTGGGCCCACAATAATTTTGCGAAAATGAAATTAAAATGATAAAACAGAAATAAAAAGATTTGTTACCTGAGTTAAAGCATTGGACAATTTCTTTTATCATATGCTTATCCAATTTTTCCACATCCACAACACATTCTCGGTTTCTATTTTTTGGCCTCCCTAATTGTAAGACCCCAACTTTTATGAATAAAGATGAATTTTCTATAAATATCATTTTTGAGTATTATAGAATGAATTTGATATAATGTTATAGTTGTGGGTAATATTTATAAATTTTGCAAAGTACGCAAGTTGTTATATAATATTCGATTGGTCTGGGGAATATTTATTTTAACAGGAATATTAGTACAACTAAGACAATCATTGGTGGACCCTACAATGTAATTATTGTCGGATTGAGAAAATGACAAAAATACTTTATGAAAATAACGGCGGAAGTTTTACCGTTAATCTGTTGAAACACCCTTGTTAAAAGTATGCATGTCTGGCGTAGTTGCATTAACAAAGACACGGTATTGATTATTGATGCTTACGTGAGAAGTCACCGGTTTTGTTCAATTATTATTACATGAATTACGCATAGTATCTCACGTTATTTGATTCAATTATTGTCAATATTTTATAATCAATAATTGAGATGACAAAGTTATTAATATTATTATCTCGCAATATTAACGATGTCTGAAGTTACATCGAGGAGAGGTTTGGTCACCTAATTGCGCGCCCAATGGGGAGAAATCCTTATTGGAAAGTCCCTCTTTCCCGGGAACGACACAGTTGATTAATATTGTGAATTATAATAATGATGATGAGTTTTGTTTTATTAATATTATTAATATAATAAAATGTAAAAGCTTTTATATAAAAATGTAATACTTTTATAAAGTTATTTGTTTTATTAGACTAATAGTAAAATCTTTTTATAAAAAGCGTAATACTTTTATAAAGTTATTTATTTTATTAGACAATAATTAGAATATATTATATTTTATTATGCATAGTATTTGTATAGTGCTCGTGCGTAGTATTTGCATAGTAAAATCTTTTTATATAAAATGTAATACTTTTATAAAGTTATTCTTTTATTAGATTATAAATAGAATATATTATATTTTATTGTAAACCAATTTGATTGTCTGTTTAAAGTAAATCAATCTGGACCGTTCATGAATTAGTTACTATGCAGTCCATTCTTCTATAAATAGAAGCTCATTTCTTCATTATTTCTTACGAATTCACTGAAACTCTAGAGAGAGAAACTATATAGAGAGTTCTTCTTCTATAATCTTGAGCGTATTTCTTTAGAGTTTAAGAAAGCTTTGAGCGTATTGTAAGTTTTCTTTGAGTATATCATCGCCCTACCAGTCAAAATACTCTTCTTTTACGGTAAGTGATATTATTTGTTGTACTCGTTAGGGGTATTCCTTCTTTCTTATTAGTGAAATTCTTTTGTTATTCCATTCTTTATTATTCTGTTGGAATAACCTGTATACGCGGGATACCCTATACTTGATGAAATTCTTCTGTTATTCCATTATTTATTATTTTGTTGGAACATCCTGTCTGTGCGTTTACGCATGACCTGGTTCCTTTATTTATTATTCTGTTGGAATATCCTGTCGGTGCATTTACGTATGACCTGGTTCTATTATTTATTATTCTGTTGGAATATCTTGTCGGTGTGTTTACGCATGACCTGGTTCCATTATTTATTATTCTGTTGGAATAACCTGTCTGTGCGGTCTATCGCATGCCTGGTGATTTCTTTTGTTATTCCATTATTTATTATACTCAGTTGGTTAAAGTTTTGACTTCTATACTCCATGAAATTAGTGGAATATCCTTGATATTTGCGCTTCATCCAGTATCTTTTCATGGAAATAGTCTTCTAAGCATTCTTGAGTGTTACTCTACAAAGAAGTATCATGTTGACAATTTGGACATTATTAGTTCCTGGATAAATTACTTCTTGAACTTGTTTTATTGAATTCTTATATCATTGTCATCATCCTCATGTTTATATTATGTTGAAAGTCATCTGTGGCCTGTAGTGCATAGATGGACTTGGTATGATTATGACCAGGGATTATTGGGTGTAATCATGACCGTAATGTTACAAATGATGTGGAAAAAGTCCTCATTAACCTGTAGTGCATTGATGGACAGTTGTTTGCATGATCATGACCATTGCACGAATATCCTTGGCTGTGGTGCATGGATAATTTGTGGTTGTGATACTAATGAATATCCTTGGCCGTAGTGCAGAGATGATGTGGATTATTTATTAAGTCGAGTCTCAAATATAAAAGTCATGAAAAACCTTTTAAATCATAGAAGATAGTAGATTTTATTCTCTACTTGACTCTTCTAATGGATTGCTTGTTCCATTGCAGCTTAAACTTGATGTTTGTTATATTTTATCGCTTTAACATCATTGAAGGCTAATGATAATTTATTACGCATTATCTTAGTCATAATATTTCTTATTGGGCTAGTTGAGCTCACCCTTTTGCTTTCATTGTTCTCTTTAGGAAATGAGAACGTAGCAGGGACTAGTTGGGGAACAGACTGATGGTCCAGATAATAGCATTAGTAGTCCTCACTATTCTATGAAATAGTGTGATAATAAATGTAATTTGGTCCCCATTGAGTTTGTATATTGTCTAGATGATAATATTTGTATTAAAACTCACAGCATATGTTTAGTCGTATTTTACACGACTGTTGTATAATTAAGTTGTATTTGAATTTTGTACCATGTATTTGGCGAATCAGAATAGATGATGTATACCGATTTTGGGGGCGTCACACTAATGTTCTTTCTTTTCCTCCTTTGAGCCTTTTCCGCACCCCAAGAAAAGTCCATCTTTTAAGATCACACCACAATGTTTTTAATGCCAAAAATGCTTAACGCAACAACTTAATTGGAATGGTAAATATACCACTGCATCAATAAAATAATTTTTTGGGAGTTCAAGCAGGGGGGTTAGAAAACATAGGATGTACGCAAATAGATTTATATAATTATGAGAGGGATAAACGTAATGAGATGAAGGGGCATGATGGTGGTATGTTGGTTGAATATTTTAAATTAGAACAGATCAAGAATTCTTCTTTCATATTTCAAATTGAGTCAAATGATGAAAATCGTATTATTTGTTGTTTTTTGGCCAATGGAAATTCTAGACGGGCTTATAACTTTTATGGTGATGTGGTGATATTCGATACTATATACAATACCAACCGGTATAGAATGATTTTTGCACCATTGTTGGGGGTTAATAATCATGGGCAGACCATTGTCTTTGTTTATGCTTTCTTATCTAATGAGACTGTAGATTCTTTTGTTTGGCTTTTCAATCAATTCCTAGAATCTATGCAAGGTGATGCTCCAAAGATGATTATTGTGACGCCCCCAAAATAGGTATACAACACCCATTCTGAGTCGCCAAATACATGGTACAGAAATAATCTCCCCTCCTTATAGAATTTTGCCCTCGAAATTTACGTACGTACTTGGTATGCCGAAGAGGTGAGGATACCTTGACTTCATTTCAGATTCTAACTCTTGAGGTAAAACCTTTGAGTGTTGAATACGATTCTTCTTATCCAAGATTTAACACGTATCTCCTCAAACGTTAAATCATCCGCTATCTCGTCCGGTTCTAAATTAATAATGTGGTTCGGGTCGTAACATCGATACGTTAAAAACGTTATGAGCACGCGACATACTTGGCGGTAAAACGAGTCTATAAGCCACAGCTCCTACGTAATCGAGGATTTCAAATGGGCCAATTAAATCGAGGGTTGAGATTTCCTCTCTTGAAGAACTCTTGCTTTTAAAATAACGCCTCTCTTGAACCTTCTTCTTAGTATTCATCAGCTCCGGATCTGTAGCATGCACGACTTTAACTTTATCGATTAAAGTCGATTCTATTCGTATATTCGTTATCTTCACGTGGGTTCATATATTCGCACTTGTAACCGCATACAATCTTCTACTCAACACGTCAGCTACCACGTTCGCACTTCCACGATGATATTGTATGGAATGATCGTAATCTTCAACAACTCGAGCCAACGTCTTTGGCGCATGTTACGTTCATTTTAGTTGAAGAAATATTTAAGGGTTTTAGAAATGGGTTTAGTACTGGGGACAATAAAAAATTTGATTTCACACTCTAGGGTGGGCTAAGAAGTCTTCAAGAATATGTCAGGAAATTTATTAACAATAGAAATATCATTCAAAATTGTGACCCTCATCCAAGACTTGGATAGTACGTCACATTGATACCTATCAACTTGTCATCGTCATTCACGACGTCGCCTACAGAAAGTCTGGCTTCGATGCATTCCATACAAGGAAGTCAACAACGAAAGGACCGGGGCTCTTTACTTATGGCTTGATATGACAATAATTGACTTTACTGGTTTGGTTGCTTGAATTCGCATAACAGGTTGGTTAGGAATATGAAAGCTAACAACCTTACGAAAAGCATGATGAGTAGTTAACCAATCGATTCCTAAAATCGCATCTAAGGCAAGTATTTTCAAAGAGATAAGATTGGCACGTAACGTGAAAGTGTCAATTTGAATTAAACAATATTTATAAATATTGGAGGTAATGAAGGTTTCTACTATCAAAGTTTCAACCAATAAGTCAAAGTCTAATCTCTCCGAAGTCAAATTTAAACGTTGAGCGCAAGCAAGAGAGATAAAAGAATGGGTAGAACAGGTATCTAATAAGGTATAGACTTCGCAAGAATTTATAATTAACTAACCCGTGCTAACTTCGTTCGGGTCACTCGCCTTTTTTTTTGAGAAGTCACGAAAAACGCTCTTCCTATAACCACCGACTTTGTTTTTTCTGTATCTGCCTTTGGTACCACCGTCCCAGATGGACTTGACTTCACTATACGACAAAATCGATATAAATGACCTTCTCTTCTTGAAAATTCCACTTCTATTATTTTGGCCATGATTACCACCGAAGTTGTTACAATTCTTGGCATGATAATACTCCATAATAACCAATTTTGAAGCAGAATTCAAAAATAAAGATCAAAACATGGATACAATCAAAGATAGCAACCATAATAGACATCTTGGACAAAAAGAAAAATTTTTATTTTTCGGTGAATAGTGTCGTATACGTGAATAGTAACCCCGACACAAAAATTTCCAAATTTGATAAAAAGTTTAAACTAATATTTCAACATAATGATATTGAAGAAAATAATATCATTTAAGAAGAAAATAACATCCCTTACCTCGAAAAGACAAAGATTGGAATCTTGGAATAATCGGATATAAGATCAAGGGAATTTATGCGATTACTTTCAAATACTTTTCTAGTTTATGTCAGATTGTTCATATTAGAGTATATGACAAACATAAGAATCTTTTCAAGCACAAATGAATAAGTAAAAGATTCCCTTCATTGATATATTCATAATCATACATACATTGTTCGTAGGTTAGTTTAGTTGTAAGCAGCTAGAACTTACATAAAGCAGCTTATAAGTAGCTTATTATAGACATAATGTAAATGACATAATGTAAAAGACATAATGTAAAAGACACAAGGGGTTTTAAGTGGTTCAGACTCAAGCTCCTAATCCACTCTTCTCGCTTTCAACTAGCAGTGATTTCCACCAAGGAAGGGCAAGACCTCAATCTCTACGATTCCTTCAAGGCCAAGCAATTTGGGACTTCAGCTCACTAAGAACTCTTCAAGGCCAAAGACCTTGGGACTCTCTAGTTCCTTAGAACTCTTCAAGCCCAAAGCAGTTTGAACTTCATTTAGTCCTTTGACAAGGACCCTTTGGCCCTCGCTTTGTTTAGTCCTCCCACAAGGACCCTCTTGGCCCTCGCTTCATTTAGTCCTTCTCGACAAGGACCCTCAGCCCCGCTTCGCTGAGTTGTTTGTTTGTTGTTGTTGGAGTTTGCATGAGCTACTAAGATGTCTTCATGCTCAACATCTTCTATCCCTAGCAAATTTTGGCTTGATCATCCTTGAAGAGCAAATTGAGTGTTGCATGATGCTCACTTTCTTAGGTTGCTCAACTACTCCTGATGACCCTCGATGAACCGCCTTGAAGATCATTCTCCTTGGTACTTGATGGCTGCACATGAGAGGCTTCTAAGATGACTGTAAGCTCTTCTGCAAGGTACTTAAAAGCTTTCTCATGCTTGACACCAAGATGGCTTTTGTGATCTCCCTTCTTGCTACTCGATGCCTTCCCATGATGGACTTGCTAAGATGACCGTAAGCTCTTCTCTATTGTACTTAGAGTCTTCCCATGATGGACATCCAGATGGCATGATGCTCTCTTTTCTCTCGGCAGTTCAGAACACTCTTCAAGTAGTAGAACTCTCACTTCTACATAGTAGAACTCACACTTCTACTTCTTTCTTGATCTGACTTCTGAGTGTTCTTGGTGGATCGTAGAGTGAGCCTTCGGACTCACTATCATCATCACATGGTTTAGATCACCCACCTTCTCTCCAAAACCGATAACCCAAAGCAGCCTTTGATCTTTGAAACTCTTCTACATTTATACATCTTCCCAATTCTTCCGCTTGGAAAGTAGCCGCTGAAGCTATTCAAATGTCTTCGCAGATCTCAAGTTGCTTGAGGTAGACCGCTTGATGTGATATGTCATACTTTTTCCGACACTCATAGCTTCATCGCTTCACCCCGCCTCGCCGATGTATCACTTTACTATCTTCGCAGTGTCAAGACTTTATCTCTTCCGATTTCTAGATCGAGGTTGTCCTTTGCATCGATGCTCTCAATAAGCACTTGTTCAATATTACTCTTCGATTGAACCGCTGCAATGCTTCACCTTTCGTATTCGAACTCTACGATTCTCGATGCACGCCTTCAAGGACCTCGATCAGAGTGTCTTGTTGAGTGTTGCTCGCCGACTTAGAAGAGTTAACACTACGATCCTCAAGAGTGTTGATTGATCTTCAATGTAGAACACCTCTTCCTCAGATTGTGCAAAGGCTTCAATACTTCTATTTGCTTCGACCGCTTCCTCGATAATCGATGGCCTAATTCCTTGCTCGTCCCCTCTCAATATCAAGACACTTCAGATTTGTGGCGGTCCAAATTTTGCTTTCTCCCGGTGATCTTCCGCCACTTATCATCAATGAACCGACCTCGCACTTAATCACTTTAGTCTTGCTTCCGTGAGGTCGACCAAGATTCAGGTTCACCTTCCATCGCCTTCTTCTTTGTTTGGCAAACACTACGATCTTGGTTGCTTCCAAGATCGTTGTCTTCTGCTCTCGACATACCATCGATTAGTCGACTTTTCCTTAGTCCGTCAAGTCTTCATCGATCTCCTCAGGAAGACTTCATCACGAATGGCCTTACACCTCAATCTTAACGCCGATTGGGTTTGTGCTTAGATCTTCTCGTTAGCCTCGCATGCCATTCGCTGAGTGCTCTCTCGTTCCCTTTATCGTGGAATGCATTATTGCAGTGCCAACCAGAGGCTTCAGATCTTTGATATTCTCGGGAGTGTTATTCGCTGAGAATCGATATCTACTCTACGATTCTCGACTTAGCATTTTGAGCACTTCTGTTGGAGTCGTAGTCCCGCACTCTACGATTCAAATTTTGCTTTCACCGACACTACGATCCCGAGATCGATCTCGACACTCTACGATTTCTTGCCTTTTGCTTGTTGTCTTCATCCGATCTTGCCCGACTACGATCTCTCGATTCATTCAAAGGACTCTACGATCTCGTGAGTGTGTAGCCTACGATCCTTGTCTTGGCTTTGCATCGATAGACTCTCACGACTCGAAAGTGTAGTCTACGCTTCATACTGGGCTTCTAAGCAGATGGTCGTTCTACTTTATGTAGACAGTGTCAGTCTCTACGATTCTTTCAACACGACTTCCTCAAAGACACTACGATCCCGAGGAAGCTCTTCTCGACACACTACGATCCTTCTTCGCTTCCCCGAAGTCTACACGACTCCGAGATCTCACTATCTTGCATACTCTATTTTCCTCCCGATATAGCTCCCGAGTTAACTCCGACTCTCCCGCGCATCACACGACTTCGTCGCAAAGGTTCTCACGATCGCATAAGCCTATCTATTACATCATAAGATCAACCTAACAAGCTTGATCTTTCTATATTTATAGTCCTTGTACATCATTTCTTTTTAAGGACTTTACAAAGTCGTTTTGCTTATGTAGGATCAACCTAACATATTTGATCAATTCATTCTAAGTCCTTGTACATATATTTCTATTATCTATCAAAGGACTTTATATAATTTTCTTCATGCAAGCATACTTGCATATTCATTCATATATATATCATAATCAAATCATATATTAAATAGAATATCATTCACATGTTTATTCCCCGATAATCTCCCCCTATTTGATTATGATAAAAACAATAAGTGCATATGCATGTTATGAATGAATCTTAGATACAATGAGCAAATTGTGATTTCTAAATAGCTTAATCATGAATGTCATTTATATTAATATGGCAATTATATATTCGTATATTCTACATCCTCGGATCCGTAACATACTAACAGATTAGAGATGTACCTCCTCGGCTCCATGTATGTTTCCGTGATGCTTGTTGATCAACTACTCATCCGATTCTCGCTTCTTGCTTCTTGCTCCCCCTCGATGATGATCTTCTATCTTTGCTTGGCTCCCCTTCATCACCTTTCTCTCGATCCGGTTTCCTTTCAAATTTCTATGATTTTGGTATCATCATCTTCAGCTCCCTCGATGATGATGATTCTTTATCCGCCGCCGCTACCTTCTTCTTCGACTTCTTCTCCTTAACCCTCGCTTTCTTCTTCTTTCTTTCGCTTCTTTTTCCCCCTTTCATCAATCATTTGAGAGAGCCGCCCATGTTGGACATAAGTCGCCCATCGTAGAGGAGTTTGTAACTTCAAACTTTAGCTCTTGTCGTCCGAAGTTCAAGTCAGCATGAGAAGGACTGCTTTCAGATCGTCAATCTTGTCGAGAGGGCTTCGATCCGCTTTGATTGGCCTCCCCGAACTTGTAGAGCTTCGCCTTCCGATCTTGATGGCCTTCGATAGATGTTATCCTCTCTTTGTAGTTTGAGAGATACATCACCAAGATGGCTTGAAGTTTGTGCTTGAAAGAATCATCTCCTCGCTTCTATCGCTTCGCTTCGTGATTCTTTTGTGAGCATAGAGATCTTTTTTTGCTTAAATCATCGTAACTTTTCTCGTAATTCCCGCCCAAAGCGCTTTGATCCTCTTGATTGGCGCCTTCATTGGGGTAATGGATCGACTCTCACGATTGTCATCTTTGGACAGATTTTCAAATGTTTGATAATCTCAACAATCGTGGAATACCAATTGCTTGTGGAGGAGGATGATGGAGTGTCCGATAAGAAAGGTTTGATCATAAGAAGGCTTCTTGATTGGGCTTGAATCATCATCACCGTAGAGTTAATGTACTCTACGATCGCCTCCTTGGTCATGACCCTTCTTCCTTCGTAATCTACTTCTACGATCGTAGGGATGTAGAGATTTTCACTTGTCGATAGACCTTGAAGTGAGGTCGGTCTCTCGATCGCTTTGGTAGCAAACTTTTTACTTTTGAAAGTTCTGAGCCACCAGCTTCTATGCTTGAAACCGCTTGTAACACCAATCAAGGAGCTTCCATCTTTTCAAAGCAGTGCTTTGAGCCATGGCATCCAATCGAAAGAACCATCTTTCCGTGGAGCATCCGCGATCATTTGATACTTCCTCTACGATACTTCACAAATCTTTCAGAGAGGGAACTGATAATCTTTCGTTCGCTTCGCTTCTCGAGGTGCGTAACCGTAATCTCCTTTAATCTCTTCTCTCTGAGCCTCTAACTTTCTTGATTATTTTCAAAGCAGGAATTCATCTAGTCGCATTTCATTATCGATCCTTCGCTCATCTTCAACAGAGAAACCTTCTTGTTGAAGTTTCATTATCGTAACTTTCTTCAAAGAAGTCTTTCCTTAGATTCTTCTTCTTCACCACCGGCTTCTTCTTCAAAGATCTTCTCCCGAGGATACAGATTCATCATCACTCAATTCAATGATGGCATTTGATTGGTTGTCGCCTTTTTGAGGCAAACCGGGCTTGCAAATCAGTAGCTTTTCTCCTTCTTCGTGGAGGTTCAATTAATGGAGACACCGACTCTTCTTCTTCTTCTTCTTCTTCTTCTTCACTCGACTCTCTCGCTCATCGATAGACTTCTTCTGAGATCAAGATCGGCAGTGAGCAGACTCTTCTTTCTTGGCCTCATCACTTTTTGAGCCATCATGAGAGCATTCTTCTTCTTCTCTTCTGAATAGCATTTTCCCGATTCCATTCTCCTGGCCGGTCAGGGCAGCTGTGATTTGGGGATGCACTTTGATCATCATGAATTTCTTTTTCTTCATCGTAGTGATCGCCCGAGGATCGCCATGGGCTTGAGCACTTTTCTTCTTCAAAGATTTTCTCGCAGCTTCCTTCATCACATCTCGCTTCATTCTCATCATTGGATGTCGACGTGGGACCGGACTACATCTTCTGCTTTTTTCCCTTCTCGCCGACTCCACGCCCCTTTCTTCAAAGAGATGTATTGATTTGAGAAGCTAAGGTCGGTTTGTCATCCATCTTAACTTTCTTGTCGATTGGCCCTCAAGCAACCTCCGCCGCTTTTCTTTTTTGTGGTTTCAGCAGTTGGGCCTTTTCTTCTTCATTCTTGTTCAAGGAGGAGACTCTCCTCAGTGGGCCCGGGCTTTCTTCACATCACCAAATTTTTTTCACCACTTTTGATTTCTTCCCGGTCAGTGTGATTTCAAATTTCTTCAGAGTCATCGATTCGTAGCTCTCTGCCTCTCGCTTATCTTCCTTTTCTTAAGCAGAGGCTCTACATCGCCCCCCATCCGTCACCCTTTTGTTCTCCTTTGGTTCTTCTTCCAGCTTTTCAAATAACTCATGGAGACATCACCTTGTGCATTTTAGGGCTTCTCCTCATCATCCTTGATCTTTCTCCCTAGCTTTTTCTTCAAGATGATACTCAACAAATTCCTCCATGAAATACCTCGGTCAGTGGGCTTCTTCTCAAATTTTCTCTACCCATTTGGAGATCTGATCAAACAAGATAGCTCCAAAGTCGATTTATTTCTTCAAAACTATTGCTGACATGATTTTCAACTGCTGGTCGATCACTGTGTCATGTGCAGTGTTCTTACATAGTATGCACTTTCCAACTATTTCAGCAAGGAACTCATATTTCTCAGGAAACTCCTTCTTCTTCATGTCCTTGAAACTAGGGTTTCTTTGATACCCCATAACTTCCTTTGCTAATTCAAAGGTTGACATTGTCAAGGTTCTTAGCCCTCGTTAGGGAAAACTTAGGTATCGATTGAGGTCAAGATTTTAACCAAGAGACCGACCTTTTAACCTCGGTAGTAAGAGTTTTCAAATTTATAGAGACGCTTGAGTAGAATTCTTTAACCAGTCATAGTAGATCGAGTATTTGCCTCAAGGCATTCTCAAAATCCAAATTTTCTTTACAAGCTCCTCGAGAATGTCCCTCAACTTCTTTTCGATTTCTCAAACGATTTTGTTCCAAGTCAATACCAAAGAATCACTTGCCGCTTTTCCATTTTGAGTAGTTTGAAGAATGTGGGTATTAGATATAGAGAAGTTTATGCGAGATGGTCGTCCGTTGGTAAGGCTCGAGGTTAACCGATTTTGCTCTTGAAAAGCTTTCTAGGTTTTGAAAACGGGAGGGAGAAAGGTTCGATATCTTTTGGTAACCGCTCGCAGATTTGAACTTGTCTTTATGGCGCTCTTTCTAACTCGTGATACTTAGTGATGTGTCAATCGTCCCATTGGTTGCACGCTGCCCAAGAATGAGTCAGAATTCCCCACAACTTTTCAGCTTATTGTAGGAGTGGACGCTTAATCGACGTGGCTTTGACCATTAACCTTTTGATTCGTAGAGTAACATGATGAGATAGCTATAGACTCTACGATTTCATTTGTTTACTCAACGATCAATTTCTCGAGATGTCAGCAGTTGATGGCTTCGCCTTTTTCCTCCTTACTTCGATGCAAAGATAGCTCAATCACCGATGTATTCGAACTTATCTCCTCAACTTGAATGGCTTAGCAGATGTCTCATTCTTCATGCTCCTTGAACTGAATACCCTTTGTAGACTACGATCGCTGAGTTGTCTTCTTCTTCACCGAGGTTGCACTACGATCGCTTAGACAAAGATTACGATCGCTGAGTTTGTACTACAATCGCTTAGTCCTCTTCAAGTTCAACTCTACGATCGCTGACCGACTTGGTTCTTTTTTGAGATGAACTAGATCAAGCATTCCTTCCGGATAAGGTAGCTCGTGAAGGGCCAACCTCTTAGAGTTAGCTAAGGGTCGTTTGTCCCCGAGGCGCTTCCAGATGAAATACTAAGATGTTGATTTTCAATGACATCTCATTAGACCTTTTCCGATGGGGAGGTCTTTCTACCAAATTCCGATATCTCGTGATTGTCAAATCGTGGTGTCCTTCGCTTTTTACACTACGATCATGTGTTCGATCGTAGAACTTCACGATTATGGATCGGGTGGTCAAGGGTTATCAAGAGTACGCTTTGAGACGCTCCTACCGACTACGGATCTTCATATGGTTCATCGCCCACAAAGTTTTGGGACTCAGAATGTACATCTCTTCCAGTGTTTAATAGTGTCATATTCCAATGTATCACCGCTTCCCCATTGTTGATGTCAGTCTTCTCGATAGATGTGATTCCTTCTTCATGTTTATTCAAGGTCGCCCAAGATTTCTCCTTCCGACCGAATCATCATCGCTGCTTAGTTTTCCTCAGATCGTAGAGATGAGTATTTTCGTGATCGATCACTCTACGATCATTCGACAAAGACTACTTAACGTAGTCTTCTTTGTCATTCCTTTGTTTTGAGAAGTTCTCGCTTCATAAAGAACTCCTTTTGTCTTAAGCTCAATGATCTTCTCGCTGTGAGCTTCCCTCGAGGATCCTTTCCATAAAGCATGTCTTTTCTTGATACGGGCACATAGAATCCTCTTTATCTTCTCGCTTTCATGGCATGCTCTCATATACAGACACATGCGCAAATGCATGTGAGCTCCATTCCTAAGTAGCTCAGAGGGTCTTCAAGGATGTGCTTTGAACATATAGAACTTTATCGACTCATTTCTCGATAAATTCCTAGCCTTCTCATTGTCAGATCTTCTCGATCAAGTCTTCGCTTCATCATTCCTTAGTGTGGTCGACCGTCCAAATACCGCAGTTTAAATATATTTCTATTTTTGGTACCCATAGTTAAATGGGTCCTGCTAGGTTAGTTTTCTAAACCCTCGCTCTCTCTTATTTGATAATCATCATATTTATCATCAATGTATATATCCATACATGCAACTATCTTATGATAATATATTTTGAGATGCATGATGGTGAGTGTGTGATTTGACATTTAATAACACACTCTCTATCTATGATGGTTTCATCATTCACCGGGTTATGTTCACAATGTTTAAGTGTTCACAGAGTGAGAATCACCCCACGATTTTAGGAGTATCCAAATTGATTCATCGAGGTGATCAGGGCTTTCACAAATCAAGCAAGATCCTCTCATAGAATCGATCATGCCTCGTGTGTTGTCAAACACTTAGAACATAGGCTTGTATATACATACTAACCCATCAAGAAAGATTACTTCACATAACGCTCATTAGGTTCATGATGCTCTTACGACCCATTTCGCATTTCCTTCAAGATATCATCTTCAACCTAAAACTTGATGGAGAGAAAATTTGTAGTCATTTGAGTTTCCATCCTCATGTTACTTTCTCTCTTCACCTTTTTAGGTAGATTATGACTCCTCGATGTATCATCATTATAGTTCAAAAGAAGATGCAATAATGATGTACATTTATAATAGTGAGGAACTGCACTTTTTACCGCTGGCCACGAAATAAATATTTATCAAGATATACCGAGTTTGGGTATCATGTGCATGGCTTTACTTTTGCTCCCCGATAAATTTAATGCTCTTGTTGGCCTTTCATCAATCAAATCGTGGTCTTGAAGATGTAGATCAAGAGAATCGTAGATTAAGATCTTTGACATTTTTTTGAGTTTACAAAGATAAGACCCAAATTGTTGGTCGGTCACTCATAAGTTTGAGAAGATTTTCTTTCTCCTCTCGATCAAGATTTCTTAAGACGCTGACCTCTTCATCTTTCGATCGATGAATGCTTTACTCTTTGTCACCGATGTCTCTTGCTCTCTTTCTCTCTCCTTTGTCTTCGTGACTACAAGATCGATCGCAGTTAGATTGGTCTTGTTGATATAAAGAATCGAGGATATGGACCAACTGAAAGCAAATTTCAGTGTATACACATTTTTACCTATATACAATATTTCCAACGTAGAGCTCTTCTCAGATATAACAAGTTACTTACTACTAAACTAAGTTTAGAACAATGTTGGTGCTCTTGATCGCACTCAAAGCGATTAGCTTTTTGAATATAAAGTATTTAAACCCGCTTCTCGATACTAATTGTTAGTTCCTGTAGGCACAATAGATCTGTATGGGGGGTTGAATAGATCCTTTTATTTCAAATACTTTTCCGTTTATGTCAGATTGTTCATATTAGAGTATATGACAAACATAAGAATCTTTTCAAGCACAAATGAATAAGTAAAAGATTCCCTTCATCGATATATTCATAATCATACATACATTGTTCGTAGGGTTAGTTTAGTTGTAAGCAGCTAGAACTTACATAGCAGCTTATAAGCAGCTTATAGATATAATGTAAATGACATAATGTAAAAGACACAAGGGATTTTAAGTGGTTCAGAGACTCAAGCTCCTAATCCACTCTTCCGCTTTCAACTAGCAGGATTTTCACCAAGAAGGGCAAGACTCAATCTCTACGATTCCTTCAAGGCCAAAGCAGCCTCTGGGACTTCAAATTCACTAAGAACTCTTTCAAGGCCAAAGCAGCCTTGGACTCTCTAGTTCCCTAGAACTCTTCAAGCCCAAAGAAGCTTGAACTTCATTTAGTCCTTTCGACAAGGACCCTTTGGCCCTCGCTTTTGTTTAGTCCTCCCGACAAGGACCCTCTTGGCCCTCGCTTCATTTAGTCCTCCGACAAGGACCCCTCAGCCCTCGCTTCGCTGAGTTGTTTTGTTTGTTGTTGTTGAGTTTGGCATATCGAGTCGCTAAGATGTCTTCATGCTCAACATCTTCTATCCCTAAGCAATTTGGCTTGATCATCCTTGAAGAAAGAGCTTGAGTGTTGCATGATGCTCACTTCTTAGGTCGCTCAACTACTCCTGATGACCCCTCGATGAACCGCCTTGAAGATCATTCTCCTCTGGTACTTGATGGTCGCATATGAGAGGCTTCTAAGATGATCCGTAAGCTCTTCTCGCAAGGTACTTAAAAGCTTTCTCATGCTTGACACCAAGATGGCTTTTGTGATCTCCCTTCGCTACTCGATGCCTTCCCATGATGGACTTGCTAAGATGACCGTAAGCTCTTCTCTATCAGACTTAGAGTCTTCCCATGATGGACATCCAGATGGCATGATGCTCTTTTTTCTCTTGCAGCTCGTAACACTTCTTCAAGTAGTAGAACTCTCACTTCTACATAGTAGAACTCACACTTCTACTTCTTTCTCGATCCGACTTCCGAGTGTTCTCTCAGGATCGTAGAGTGAGCCTTCTGACTCACTATCACATGGTTTAGATCACCCACCTTCTCTCCAAAACCGACAACCCAAAGAACCTTTTGATCTTTGAAACTCTTCTACATTTATACATCTTCCCAATTCTTCCGCTGGAAAGTAGCCATGGAAGCTATTCAAATGTCTTCGCAGATCTCGAGTCGCTTGAGGTAGATCGCTTGATGTGACATGTCATACTTTTTCTCGACATCGCAGCTTCATCGCTTTCACCCGCCTCGCCGATGTATCACTTTACCGCTCTCAAGTGTGTCAAGACTTTATCTCTTCCGATTTCTAGATCGAGGTTGTCCTTTTGCATCGATGCTCTCAATAAGCACTTGTTCGAATATTACTCTTCGATTGAACCGCTGCAATGCTTCAGCCTTCGTATTCGAACTCTACGATTCTCGATGCACGCCTTCAAGGACCTCGATCGTAGTGTCTTGTTGAGTGTTGCTCGCCGACTTAGAAGAGTTAACACTACGATCCCAAGAGTGTTGATTGATCTTCAATGTAGAACACCTCTTCCTCAGATTGTGCAAAGGCTTCAATACTTCGCTTTGCTTCGACCGCTTCTCGACATCGATGGCCTAATTCCTCGCTTCGTCCCCTTCAATATCAAGACACTTCAGATTTGTGCGCTGTCCAAATTTTGCTTTCTCCCCGTGATCTTCCGCCACTTATCATCAATGAACCGACCTCGCACTTAATCACTTTAGTCTTGCTTCTCCAGTAGGTCGACCAAAGATTCAGGTTCACCTTCCATCGCCTTCTTCTTTGTTTGGTAGAACACTACGATCTTGGTTGCTTCCAAGATCGTTGTCTTCTCGTCTCTCGATAACCCATCGATTAGTCGACTTTTCCTTAGTCCGTCAATAAGTCTTCATCGATCTCCTCAGGAAGACTTCATCACGAATGGCCTTACACCTCAATCTTAACGCCGATTGGGTTTGTGCTTAGATCTTCTCGTTAGCCTCGCATGCCATTCGCTGAGTGCTCTCTCGTTCCTTTACTCGTGGAATGCATTATTGCAAAGGCCAACCAGAGGCTTCAGATCTTTGATATTCTCGAGTGCTTCATTCGCTGAGAATCGATTCACTCTACGATTCCGACTTAGCATTTTGAGCACTTCTGGAGTCGTAGTCCCGCACTCTACGATTCAAATTTTGGCTTTGCCGACACTACGATCCCGAGATCGATCTCGACACTCTACGATTTCCGCCAGGTTTGTCAGTTGTCTTCATCCGATCTTGCCCGACTACGATCTCTCGTGATTCATTCAGCTGGACTCTACGATCTCGTGAGTGTAGCCTACGATCCTTGTCTTGGCTTTGCATCGATAGACTTCTACGACTCGAAAGTGTAGTCTACGCTTCATACTGGCTTCTAAGGCAGATGGTCGTCGCTCGGCTTATGTATGTGTCGCCTCTACGATTTCTCAATACGACTTCCTCAAAGACACTACGATCCCGAGGAAGCTCTTCTCGACACACTACGATCCTTCTTCGCTTCCCCGAAGTCTACGAACTCCGAGATCTCACTATCTTGCATACTCCTATTCTCGCCGATAGCTCCCGAGTTAACTCCTCTCTCCTCGCATGACACGACTTCGTGCAAAAAGGTTTCGACGATCGCATGCCTATCTATTACATCATAAGATCAACCTAACAAGCTTGATCTTTCTATATTTATAGTCCTTGTACATCATTTCTTTTAAGGACTTTACAAAGTCAAAGGACTTTTTACTTCATGTAGGATCAACCTAATATATTCGATCAATTCATTCTAAGTCCTTGTATATATATTTCTATTATCTATCAAAGGACTTTAATACATTGATTTTTCTTCATGCAAAGCATACTTCATATTCATTCATATATATATCATAATCAAATCATATATTAAATAGGAATATCATTCACATGTTTATTCCAGGTAATGCGAGTCTATAGGCCACATTTCCTACCTTGGCCAAGAATCTGAAATGGACCAATAAATCGTGGATTGAGCTTTCCTCTTTCCCAAATCTTGTTACTCCCTTCCATGGAGCAATACGTAATAATACATGATCCCCAATGTCAAATTCCACATCCTTTCGATGAAGATCCGCATAACTCTTTTATCGATCCTGTGTTGGTTTTTGTATACGTTGTCGAATCGTTTGGATCTTCTCTGTAGTCATTTGTACCAACTCTGGTACCAACAACGTTGCTTCTCCCACCTCATCCCAACATACTGGAGAGCGACACTTTCGTCCATATAATTCTTCGAATGGAACCACACCTATACTTGTCATATAACTGTTGTTGTAGGAGAATTCCACCAATTGTAGGCACTTATCCCAACTCCCTTTGAAATCTAGGACACAAAGTCTTAATAGATCTTCAAGAGTTTGAATAGTCCTCTCCGATTGCTCGTCCGCTTGAGGATGGTATGCGCCGAATCAATAATCAGAATCATGCTCATAGCTTTTTGCAAGCTAACCCAAAATCGTGAAGTGAATCTTGGGTCACGATCCGAAACTATGGATACTGGCATGCCATGCAATCTCACAATCTCATTTACGTACATACTAGCAAGACTTTCAAGGGAATAAGTCTCCCGTATAGGCAAAAAATGGGCAGACTTGGTTAATCTATCAACAATAACCCAAATCACATTTATGCCTTGAGAAACCTTGGGAAGGCCCGTAACAAAATCTATAGTAATGTGTTCCCACTTCCATTTCGGAATCTCAAGTGGTTGCAATGGACCCTTTGGTACTTGATGCTCCGCCATTACACGTTGACAAGTTAAACATCTCGAGATAAACTTCGCGATCTCTCTCTTCATATTGTTCCACCAAAATGTATGTCGAATATCATGATACATTTTGGTACTCCCACGATGGATTGCAAATGGTGTGTTGTGTGCCTCCATCATGATTCTATGCTTCAAGTCAGAATCATTAGGAACACAAAGTCTGGAGTGTACTCGAAGTATTCCTTCTTCATCGATTCTTGCTTCTGGAATAGTACCTTCTTGAACTTTCTTCTTCATATGCATCAGCTCCATGTCCGTAGCTTGAGCAGCTTTAACTTTATCGATTAAAGTCAGTTCTACTCGTATGCTTGATATCATCACGTGGGTACTTGGAGCCTTTATCTCTATCTCCATCCTTTGCAAGTCATACAAAATGGGCCTTTGTGTTAACAACATTGCACTTGTACCCGCATATGATTTTCTACTCAATGCGTCAGCTACCACGTTTGCTTTTCCAAGATGGTATTGGATGGTATGGTCGTAATCTTTCAACAACTCGAGCCAACGTCGTTGTCGCATGTTGAGTTCCTTTTGGGTAAAGAAATATTTGAGGCTTTTATGATCATTGTGTGTATAATATTAAAAAAATGATGATAAGTATAAAATGAGGGAGATTGTTTATGAAAAAGACTTTGATTATGCTTCATGTAGTTGTAAAAAATTTGAGAGCGTTGGAATTCCTTGTAGGCATCTTTTAACTTATTTGAACAAGTTTCATGATCTAGAGAAACTTCCAAATAAATACATATTAAAGAGATGGACTCAATCTGCAAAATGTGGGAATGTTAGAGATGGTGCAGGAATGGAGATAAATGATGACAAATTATATCTCATGTTGCGGAGTCATTTGGTTCAAGAATCTTTGGAAGTTGTTGATAAGGCACTTAATTGTAACTATGGAAGGAACTAAGATATATAGGGATGCTTTGAGTAATGCACTTGAGAAAATGAATATATTGAATAATGGTGATAAAAGTGTAGGGGTTTCTGGTGAAAAAATTGGCCTTGATATACTTAGTTCAGTGAAATTGAATTCAACATATGAACATATGCTTCAAGAACCAAGTCAAGTGCGGGCAAAGGGGTGCGGAAAAAGGCTCAAATGAGGAAAAGAAAGAGCATTATGGAGGCCAAAAAAATTAGAAACCGAGAATATGTCGTGGATGTGGAAAAATTGGACAAGTACATGATAAAAGAAATTGTCCAATGCTTCATCTCAGGTAACAAATCTTTGTATTTCTGTTTAATCATTTTAATTTGATTTTGGCAAAATTATGAATATATTTTTATTTAATGTGATTTTATTGAATTTTTTGTAGGCCGTTCGTATGCTCTGAAGATTCCAATTCAAATGCAAGTGAAGACGATGGCGAAAATTATTCATCTACTTGATTGACTATTATTTTTATTTTTTTGACTATATAATGGCTATTGAAGTTGTGTGTAGTTAACCAAGGTTGTTAATTCACTAGAATTATGTTTTATTGGCCAATATAATTGAAATTCTCAATTTTTGGATTGATGTATTTAATTGATAATTTGTAAATTGTGTTGAAATTAATAATTAGTTTTTATTTATTTTTTATTTTTTTGATGGTATGCAGAGAGAAGAGAATACATGGTATGGAGAGGGAAGAGAGAATGCCTGATAAGTTTTGTTTAGATACTTAAGTTTTGTTTTTTAGTGAATGTCTTGTTTGGGTCCACTTATTTAATTTAAAAAGTCAACTAGGTATGTCTTGTTTGACTTAGATAGTGATTGCCAGGTTTGGATTGTTCGTAAACGAACAGTCCTTTTGTGAGCTTTATTATATATATATATATATATATATATATATATATATATGTTTGATCCTTCTAGTCTTTCATACCAAATAAATTTGAAGCATGTTTCCTTCAAATCGTTTCTATGCGCATTTGTAGTTCCTTACTAGATCCTCATGTAATACAACACTTCTTCTGAAGCCTGAGAAGCGAATTTCTAAAATTCAAATTGAATCCAAAGAATTGGATTTCACCAAGCATGATATGATCTACTTATTGATTTAAATGTTACTTATAAGACTGCCACCATGCTCATTAATATAATTGAGGAAGCAACTCTACTTCTTGAGGAAGTTTACCCCCAACGATACTATTATTATCATATTTTATTGTTTCTAGATTTTGTAACGTGTAGTTTTGTTTTCTAGATCTTCTAACACATATTTTTTCTTTTCAAAAGTTCTAAGGTCTAGTTTTTTTTTGTTTTAGATTTTCTAACGACTAGTATCTTTGTTTTTCTAAATTTTTAGCCATTGATGAGGCTGAACTAAGGGCGGCCAAGCAAGGCATGCCTTAGTAGAGGTGCCTACCAGGCGGAACTAGGGAGGCCATGGTAATCTAGGCGGAAGGGGGCAAATGCCTTAGAAGCTATCGCCAGTGGAGAGATAGGGGAGCAGCCAAAGAAAATAGGGCAATGAAATGCCGACCAAGTAGACTCTTCTTCTCAGGCGAGACTCTTCTTAGACGGCAGACTCTTCTTTATTTCTTGCTTTTTTTTTCTTTTTTTTTAAACTGAAACGACGTCGTTTCAGTAAAAAATTTAATTTTTTTTTGTATTAGGTCTGGCCTGCCTCTCTTCATCTATAATCTCTTCCCTCCCGCCTCTCTTCATCATTAAACTCTCCACTTCTTCCTCGCCACTTCCTTGATCGCCTCCATTGCACCCGCCATCGCCCATCATTGTCATTGCTTGCACCACCACTTGATGTCTGCAGTCTGCTGATCTGTTCCTCTATTTTGGACTTTGGTTTGGTAAGTAATTTAACTAATTTGTAATTTTAATTTAGCCTAAATGTCTTTCAAATTTGGTACTATTAATTTTAATTTAGCCTAAATATGCATATTATTAATGTTTTCTGTTAATTAGGTCTCCAATTTGTATGTAATTTTTATGATGACAATTGATGGTTTTTTATTTTTTAATGTTCCGGGTTATCTGTTTTTTAGCAAGGGAGAAATTCACTCTTCAAAAGTTAAGTACTTTGTCAAGAAAGGGAAGCCTTAGATTTGGGTACCTGACTACCTGAGGACGATTTGCACAATGCGGTATGTAGCCTGTTTGCAAAATAGTTCATGATGTTTTACTTTGAAGTTCATTTTCAGAATTGGGTGCTTTATTTTTATTGTGATTATCTTACACTTATGCCTCAAGTCTTGTGGTGTTTGGGATGTCCATAAAAATTGAATCGCCAAGTACTTTCGCTTAATCGTTTTGCCATAATTATAGTATAAAATCAGTTAGCTTTTATTGAATTAGTGACATGCGAGATAGTTGTTAGTGTGCGGAGTAATAAGGATGACGAATTCTCGGTTGGAACACAAAAAAATGGCTAAGAAATCTTATTGTTAAAGTGGTGCACATAACATGTTCGCTAAAAGTCCTTTTAGGACTATTTTTGCTAAAACTAGGAATTAAGCAAAGCCAAGACCCAAACTATATACATATATGCTTTATATAGCTAATTAAGGAGCTTGGGCAAATCGAATCATGAAAAGACATTTTAAAATCAAAATAAAAAATTAGTGTGTCCGGTCATTTTTGGGACATGTTATGACCTGTCAAACGAATCTAAAAAATTAGTGTGTCCGGTTTTGCCCCCCCTACAAAACCACTCTGGTTTCGCCACTGGGCCGGTGCCTTTTTTTTGAATTTCTAATTGTTAGTATCTTCATTTTCTTTTCTTTTCTTTTCTTTTTTTAATTCTTAACGGCTAGTATCTTTGTTTTTCTGAATTTCGAATTTTTAACAACTAGTTTTCACCAACTATACATATAAATAGACATCAAATTATAACAACATAATTTTAGTTGGTGTGAACTAATTAGTATATTTTTGTCTTCATCATTTTCATTATGACATTATAGATATTTCACTACTTTATAATGAAATATTATATTGTTTTCATGATCTATAGTCAGGTTTGGTTGTGGCAAGCGATATATTCTTTTTAATTTGTTCCTTATTACATTACCATATTACTATTATTATCATATTTTATTCTTTTTCTTTCTATATTTTGTGACGTCTAGTTTTGTTTTCTAGATCTTCTAACACGTATTTTTTACTTTTCAAACTTTGTGATGTCTAATTTTCTTTTTTTGTTCTTCAGATTTTCTAACTACTAGTATATTTGTTTTTTTTGAATTTCTAACGGCTAGTATCTTTCTTTCTTTGAAATTTCTAACGGCAAATTTTCACCAAATATACATATAAATAGACATCAAATTGTAACAATTAGGATATGAATGTGTAGAAATTCTTAGGATGTAAGGTTACCAGTAATTCAGTTTCTCCAACATATATAGGAGTACACTGGTTTTCAATTGTTCGAAGAATCTGTATCAAATGTGGATGAACGTTGTTCATGACATTTCAAATATCAAATTTTCTGATTTTTTTTTGATCTCATCAATCACATTTTTTGAGGCCCAAGTTAAAGTTGTTGCAAATGTAGGTTCGGTTAAAACAGGTACAGTCTGTACAGACCTATTTTGTTATATGTATTCAAATCACACCCAAAACACTATATTATGTAAAAATTCCAGTTCCATAAAATATTAAAAAAAAAATTAGTTGTTTTAAAAAAAACAAAAAAAAAGTCTGCATTTTAAGAAAATGCGGACTCCCGCACCTGATCGCAGTACTACACCAAAAATGACCTCTAGCGAAGGAAATTTTGTGAAGAAATTTATTCCTTCACATGAGGAGTTGTTTAGCGAAGGAACAGTGAAGGAAAAAAGTATACTGACAATATAGTTATTAGCGAAAGAAACATCCTTCACAATTTATATTTTTTTCCTCTCAAAATTGGGGTGAAAGAAAGATTTTTGGAGCCAATTTATTATAAAAATTTGCGAGGAAAAAATCTATTTAGTGAATGAATTATTACTCACTATATATCATTATTCAGAAGTTTTTTACGAGGGATAAAATTGTTCGCTATCTTGTTCTAAATAATTTTTTTTTAATTAATTGTGATGAATATAAATACCTTAAATTTTTTACAATAGTAAATTTAATTTTAATAACACTTTTTAAGTAACTTACAATATCAACTATTTATTTTAATAAATTATAAAATAATAACTTTACACTATGTTAAACTTTAAAATTTCTCCATAAAAGTTTATTTTATGATCATAATTAAATAAAGTTAAAGTTAAATAAAAATAAAATTAAATAATCCAAAAGACTTTTAATTTTATTTTAAGTATATAATATTAATACAAAAAGTCTTTTGAAGATTAATTTAAAGTAACTTTATTTTTTTGGTATCAGATTTAATATTCATTAAATATCAATTTGGAATGGCTTTAATTAAGAAAGACTTTTTGAATTATTTTATTTTATTTTTAATTAGTTCAAGATTAAACCATAAGAAAAAAATTAAAAAATAGGACTTTTTCACAATTAAACAGTAGTCACAATTTCGGTGATGGCCAAGGCCGTGATTTACCATTTCGTGGAGGCCCAAATCCTTGAAGCAATTGGCATTGATTATGTCGATAAAGAGAAGTTTTTGCCCTTATTTACGGCGAGAATCACATCAACAAGCACACTTTTTGGATTCCGTTTCGTTTGTAGCTACCGGAACCTCGGGGAAGCATTATGACGAATCCGTGAGGGTGCGACGATGATTCGAACCAAAGGCGAGGCCGGAACCAGGAACTTAATCAAAGTCGTTCGCCATGTTCGGTGTGTAATGGGGGATATTAGGGTGTTGAGGAACATGGACGACGATGAGGTTTTCACGTTGGCCAAGAAAATCGCAGCTCCCTATGATTTGGTGATGCAGATAATGTAGCTCGGGAGGTTGCTTGGTGGTGCACTTCATGCGGGTGGGGTGGCGACGCCAATGGACGGCGTGATATGATACAATTAAAAGTGCGATGGAGTGTTTGTCGCTCGGGTGTGTTCAAGAGCGGTGATCCCGCAAGGAGAGCTCGGGCGATTGTCAGGCAAAGCGTGACGCATTACTGATGACATACGCGGTGTTACAATGAGAGATTAGTCGTGGGTTTGGTGAGGCTATGGTGGGGTTGAATTTGGACAAGAATGTCGAGAGGTACGCCAATCGATCCAACTGAAGGTGAGGTTCAATGGTCTCTATCTGTTTGACGAAATGCCTTCCCTTCTTACTTTATGATAGTTTTTCATCATCATCCAACTTTTGGGTGTAGTATTTGTAGTTTTAATTCTGTATATAGAATGCTAAATGCCTTCTAGCTTGTCTTTGTTCATTCAAACAAAATTCTTCCTCATGATTATTGGAATAATTTATGTTTATGTTTTACTTGCAATTTTTAAGGTTGGTTGTGATTGTATTCTATGAATCGGGATTGGGAAGGTAACAACTCAACCATTCCCAACCCTTGTAATAAAGGTGCAGGTGAGGTAGAAAATACTTTGTATTGTTGTCTACCCTGCCTGCCCCCTACTACGTTTTGTTGATGCACATATAATAAATAATATTGAATATTGGACTTATGATGCCCATGCCAATGCCATGAATGTAAATTAAGTTAGCAGAGAGGATTATTTTTATTTAATGCAAATAATATTGTAGTATTACTAATATTCCTTTCGAGCTACACATTTTTGGCTCATTCTTCTGGTACGAGTATGACAAATGTAATTCATTACACCCACCACTACTAACAATCACCATTAAAGAGAGTACTTGTAACAGCACAATATCCAAGAGAGGGATAATGTCCTGTTTCTAACCTATATACATTGACATACAGGTAGAAATATATGATATAGATATGTCTTGTTGGAATGAATACATCAATGGAATGGCAAAAAGATGTTCTTCAAGAGCTAATGATTGTTATAAAAGAAATGTTACGCAACACAGAGGTTGTTGTACGTTCTTACATGATGTTACATTCGAGGTTTCTTCATCCTAATGCAAAGTCTTTTTGCTTTGAATGGCACATCATTATCTCAGTTTTAGGAATAACATTGTCTCCAATTTCAAGTAGTCAATCAAGAGTGACAAGCATCGTGCCGCTTTTTTGATTTCTATAGTGGGCTTCCTAGAAACCCTCTCCATTTTTGCAAAGAAATTAACTATTTGCAACATTTGAAAAGTATATTGGTGAGTCTCACAATGGATTCAAGAGTTAGAGCGGTGCTTTGCTTAGATTCTTACACAAACTCTTTCAACTCCAGCTTCTTCTAGATTGGCAAATACTTCCCAAAATTATGTCAAATGTGCATGACTTTTTTTTGTTCATACTACAAAGAAAGGTATAGGAAATTACCAACATTTCACATTACTTTGAGGTGTTATTCAATTTAATTTCCTTATCCTTCCTCCTTTGTAATTTGTGATTCAAAGCTATATATGATTTATTAACTGTAATAGAATCGATTTACTGTTTGCATTGCTCTGCACTTTTTATCATTTTGGAATTGTTATCTCCATCTACCTTACGGAATTTCCAGTAAAATTCATTTTGAGACTAGCACATATGTCAATATCATCATTATACATAAAAAAAATTACTCATAGAAACTACTCAAGTTTCTACGTATGAAAACTTTTATACAATAGAAAAAAGTTGACAATTTTTAGGCTAGTGCTAAGGGGTCTCAAATTTTTCTAAAATTATGTGGCATTCAAAACATTGATAGCTTTAATTTATGTGAGATTGGAGTTTGTGTTCTTATGAAATAAATATAAGTTTTAGCGCCTTGATCGTATTAAATTATGACTTACATTAAATCATGTCTCGAGAATCGACTTACGATGTTTTGATTGGTATTAAATTACAGGGAAAACAAGTGTGAGACTGATTCTAGGAACTGGTACTACATCTATGAACCATATATGTATGCAAAATACCACAATATATAGACTATAACCGAAAACTACATATTTCACCTTACTGCGTATCATACCGAGTCATCCTTATAATTTGCTTGATCATCATTATTATTTGGAGGCGCAAGAAATGGAGTAATCTTTCTGCATATTTCCTCCCAAGGAAAACTTCCTCAGACATTGAAGATGGTAGTTCTTATTATGGGCGAGAAGTTGCAGTGAAGCGACTATACGAGCACAACTACAAGCGAGTGGAGCAGTTCATGAATGAAATCGATATCCTCACTCGCTTACGCCACCACAATCTTGTCTTACTATATGGCATCACTTTTCACCGTAGCCACAAACTCCTTCTAGTTTACGAATTCATTCCCAATGGAACGGTTGTTGATCATCTCCACGGGAACAAAGTCGAAACAGAACCACTCACATGGCATGTCTGAATGAACATTGCCATTGAGACTGCTAGCGCGTTGTTTTATCTCTACAAGTCAGATATCATACACCGTGACATAACAGTGTCGTCCATGTTTTCTTTGTCTAGGGCAACATAACAGTGTCTTCTTCTATCAATGTTTTGAAGTCATGGGGATGAAATATGAGTTTTGAATATCTTTTTTCAAATTCCTTTTGATTCCCTTTCATGGGTGTTTGTTGGTCACCATAAATCTGGAACATAACTACTAAATGATTAGAGCAGTAGTTCCTTATTGGCGTAAATCTCTAGAATAAGAAATAGAAAATGGCCCCATTTGATAAAAGGATAGGTGAGTTGATTCATGGGTCCTTGCTTACTTTTTCAGTTTTAAATAGTTTAGCTAGCATTAATAGGATTTTTTTTTGACATGTAGGTATCGAGGTGTTTCACTGGAAATGCTGCCTAAGCTGGTGAGGGTATTCGGTTTAGTGATATAGTCTTCTTTATCTGCATTGTCATTTGTTGGCGTTGATATTGAGGCAGAGCAAAGGTGTAATCCTGATTCCTCTCAAAGTTCTCCATTTAAATTTCTTGTGTGCTTCTTTTTTTACGTTTTGTCTTTTATTTGTGTTGTTTAGAGTAGAATTAAAGGATACCCATTTCACTGTGTTTTTCATGCTTTTTATTTCTCTTTTGGTTTTGACTAGATGCTCATTTATTTTTAATTTGGGAATTTGACTTATTAGATAAAAAACTAAAAATAAATAAATTTAGTGATTGGATTTTTGATGTAAATTATGATTTTTCAAGCAACCACTCTGTCAGGAATAAGCATGTGAATGCTATTCCTATTTATAATTGATTATCATATATATGTATATGAATGAATAATATGCAAGTATGCTTGCATTAAGAAAAGCTGTAAAGTCCTTTGATAGATAATAGAAATATATGTACAAGGACTTAAAATAAATTGATCAAATATGTTAGGTTGATCCTACATAAGCAAAACAGCTTTGTAAAGTCCTTAAAAAAAATGATGTACAAGGACTATAAATATAGAAAGATCAAGCTTGTTAGGTTGATCTTATGATGTAATAGATAGGCTAGTCTGATCGTCGAGCACTGCACCAGAAGTCGTAGTCTCGCCAGTGAGCTCAAGGTTAACTCTGGGAGCTATCGAGGCGTAATAGAGTATGCAAGATAGTAGAGATCTCGAGTTCGTAGACTGCTAGGGGAAACAAAGAAGGATCGTAGTATATCGAGAAGAGCTTCCTCGGGATCGTAGTGTGCTGAGGAAGTCATGTTCAGAATCGTAGAGACAGCCTGCCTAAAAGCCGAACGATCATCTGCCGAAGCCAAGTCCGAAACATAGACTACACTCAGAGTCGTAGAGCCTAGTGATGTCGAAGCCAAGTCAAGGATCGTAGACTACACTCTGAGTTCGTAGAGTCCATTGAGTGCATACAGAGATCATAGTCGGGCAAGATCAGATGAAGACAACAATCACAAGGTAGAAATCGTAGAGTGTCAAGATCTGATCTTAGGATCATAGTGTCTGCACAGGCAAAGCTGAATCGTAGAGTGCAGAACTACGACTCCAACAAAAGTGCTCACAATGCCAAGTCAGAATCGTAGAGCAGATACGGTTCTCAAAGAATGAGCACTCCCAGAATATCCAAAGGTACGAAATCTCTGGTTGGCACTGCAAAGATGCAATCCACAGAAAGGGAACCAGAGAGCACTCAACGAATGGCATGCAGGCTAACAGAAGATCTCAGCACAAACCCAATCAGCATTAAGATTGAAGTGTAAGGCCATTCGTGATGAAGTCTTCCATAAGGAGATCCAAAGAAGACTTCAGAAGCTGACTAAGGAAAGTCAACTTATGCAGTAGCTATCAAGTGTAAAGAAGACAACGATCTTGGAAGCAACCAAGATCGTAGTGTTTGCCAAACAAAGAAGGAACTGATGGAAGGTAAACCGAGATACTGGTCAGCTTCTGAAGAGCAAGGCTAAAGTGATTAAGTGTAGGGTCAGTTCATTGATGATAAGTGAGCGGAAGATCACCAGGAGAAAGCAAGCTGGATGCGCCACAAATCTAAAGTGTCTTGATATTCATAAGGGGACCAGAGCAAGGAATTAGGTCATCAGTATCTGAGAACAGTCGAAGCAAACAGAAGTATTGAAGCGCTGCACAATATAAGGAAGAAGTGTTCTACATTGAAGATCTAATCAACGCTCTTCAGGATCGTAGTGTTAGCTCTACGAGTTAACGAGCAACAATCAATAAGACACTACGATCAGGTCCTTAAAGACATGCATCAGAATCGTAGAGTTCGAATACCTGAAGACTGAAGCATTGGCAACGGTTCAATCTGAAGGGTAACATTCGGACAAGTGCTTATTGAGAGCATCGATGCAAAAGGACAACCTCTGTTCAAAAAATCAGAAGAAGTAAAGTCTTCGACCTGCCCAAGACATAAAAGTTATACATCTGACAAGGTAGGTGAAATAAGAAGAGATCAGCAAAGCGCCGTAAAAAGTATGACAAGTCACATCAAGCGCCTACACATCAAACAACTTGAGATCTGTGAAGATATTTGAATAGCCTTCAACGGTTACTTTCCAACCGAAGGATTGGGAAGAAGTATAAATGAGAAAGAGCTTCAAAGATCCATGAGTGCTGGAGTTATCAGTTTTGGAGAGAAGGTGGACTAATCTAAACCATGTGATAGTGAGTTCGAAGGCTCACTCTACGATCCACCAAGAACACTCAGAAGTCAGATCAAGAAAGAAGTAGAAGTGTGAGTTCTACTATGTATAAGTGAGAGTTCTACTACATGAAGAGTGTTCTGAACTGCCGAGAGAAAAGAGAGCATCAGGCCATCTGGATGTCCATCATTGGAAGACTCAAAGTACAATAGAAAAGAGCTTACTATCATCTTAGCAAAGTCCATCATGAGAAGGCATCGAGTAAAGAGCGAAGGAGATCACAAAAGCCATCTTGGTGTCAAGCATGAGAAAGCTTCTAAGTACTTTACGTAATGAGCCATACATCATCTTAGAAGCCTCTCATGTGCAAATATCAAGTACCAAGAAGAATGATCTTCAAGGCGGTTCATCAAGGGTCATCCGGAGTAGTTGAGCAACCTAAGAAGTCGAGCATCATGCAACACTCAACCGCTTCTTCAGGATGATCAAGCCAAGTCGCTAAGGATAGAAGATGTTCAGAGCATAAAGACATCTTAACAAACAAAGATCGACTCCAACAACAACAAATAAACAACTCAACGGCCAGGCCTGAGAGGGTCCTTGTCCGTAGGGACTAAATGAAGCAGGCCAAGAGGTCCTTATCCTGAGGGGACTAAACAAAGCAGGGCCAAAGGGTCCTTTGCTCAGAGGGATTAAACGAAGTTCCAAGCTCTTTGGCTTGAAGAGTTCTAGGGAACTAGAGGAGTCCCAAGGTCACCGGCCTCAAGAGTTCTTAGTGAACTAAAGTCCCAAGGTCAGCCGACTCAAGGAATCATAGATCTTCAGTGCCGCCTTCCTTATTGGAAATCCTCGCTAGTTGAAATTAGAAGAGTGGATTAGAGCTTGAGTCTCCGAACCACTTAAAACCCTTTTTCTTCTTTTACATTATGTCATTTACATTATGTCTATAATCGCTATAATCGCTATGTATGTTCTAACCGCTACAACTAAACTAACCAAACGAACAATGTATGTATGATTATGAATATATCAATGAAGGAGAATCTTTTACTTATTCCGCTATGCCTGAAAAGATTCTTATGTTTGTCGTATACTTAAATATGAACAATACAACATTAACCGTAAAAGTATTTGAAATAAAAAGGATCTATTCAACCCCCCCTTCTAGATCTATTGTGCCTCTGAACTAACAATTGGTATCGAAGCGGTGTTCTCATGCTATATTCAAAAGCTAATTGCTTTGAGTCCGATCCCAGTGCACTAACATTGTTCTAAACTTAGTTTAGCGAAGAAGTAACTTGTTATATGCAGAAGAGCTCACACGTTGAAAATATTGTGTATAGGTAAAAATGTGTATACACCTGAAGCTGCTCAGATTAGTCCATATCGTCGATTGCTATATCAACAAGACCAATCCTAGCTCATAAGTCAATCTTGTAGTCCTCAAGACCGACGAGAGAAAAAGAGCAAGAGACATCAGTGACAAAGAGTAAAGCATTCATCAGTCTGAAAGATGAAGAGGTCACGCGTACTAAGAAATGTTGATCGAGAGGAGAAAGAAGATCTTCTCAAACTCATGAGTGACCAACCAACAACTGGGTGCTATCTTTGTAAACTCAAAGATGTCAAAGATCTTAATGCTACGATTCTCTTGATCTACATCTTCAAGACCACGACTGATTGATGAAAGGCCAACAAGAGCATTAAGTCGAAAGAGCAAAAGTAAAAGCTATGCACATCAATACCTGAACTCAGTATATCTAAGGTAAATGACTGTTAAGAAACTGACAATAAAAAGGTACGGTTCCTCACCATTATTAATGTATACATCATATTTGCACCATCCAATGAACTATGACAGTATTCTGTCAAGAAGTCATAATCTACCTAAAAAGGTGAAGAGAGAAAGTAGTCTGAAGATGGAAAATTCAAATGTCTACAAACTTTCTCTTTAACCAAGTTTTAGGCTGAAGATGACATCTTGAAGAAAATCTGAAATAGATCATAGGAGTATCACAGACCAAATGTTTTTTATGTTAAGTAATCATTGCTGATGTGCTAGTATGTATGTACAAGCCTATGTTCTAAGTGTTTGACAACACACAGAGAATGATCAATTCCACAAGAGGATCTTGCTGATTTGTAGAAACTGATCACATCCATAAATCAACTAGATACTCATAAATCGTAGAGTTGATTCACACTCTGTGAACACTTAAACATTGTGAACATAACCTAGTAAATGATGAAATCATCATAGATAAAGAGTGTCTTTTATTGTCAAATCCTACACACACTCACCATCATGCATCTCAAAAATGTATTATCTCAAGATAGTTGCATGCATGAATATGTCTGTTGGTGATAAACATGATGATTATCCAGTTAAGAGGAACAGGGGTTTACAAAACTAACCTAGCAGGACCCATTCAAACATGGGGACCAAAAGTAGAAATATACTTAAACCTGCAGGTACTTGGTCAGTCTGACCACACTAAGGAATGCTAAAGCAGAAGACTTCATTCAATAGGACTCATCCAGCAGAAGGCTAAAGACTGTTCAGAGATGAGTCTGATAAGGTTCCTAATTGTCCAAGCCTATCCTTGAAGACCCTCTGAGCTAACTGAAATGGAGCTCAAATGGCTGCAAATATGTATATGGGAGCATGCCATGCAACAGAAGATAAAGAGGATTCTATGTGCCCATATCAAGAAAGACACGCTTTATGAAAAGAATCCTCAAGGAAAGCTCACAACAGAAGATCATTGAGTTTAAGACAAAAGGAGTTCTTTACGAAGCAGAACTTCTCAAAACAAAGGACTGTCAAAGAAGACTACTTTCGTAGTGCTGTCAAATGATCATAGAGTGATCAATCCTGAAAATACTCATCTCTACGATACAAGGAAAACTAAGCAACGATGATGATTCCAATCAGAAGGAGGAATGTTGGGCAGCCTTCAAATGAACATGAAGAAGGAATCACATCTATCTGAGAAGACAGCATCAACAATGGGGGAGCAATGATCTTTTAAGGAATAACAGCACTATTAAACCTGGAAGAGATGTACCAGCTACAGAGTCCCAAAACTTTGTGGCTGATGAACCAAATAAAGATCCATAGTCAGTAGGAACGTCTCAAAACGTACTACTGATAACCCTTCAGCCACCTAATCCATAATCGTGAAGTTCCTACGATCAACCACATGATCATAGTGTAAGAGCAGAAAGACACCGCGATTTCAGCAATGCAGATATCCAGAGCTGGTAGAAAGACCTCCCCATCAGAAAAGGTCTAATGAGATGTCATTGAAAATCACTGCTTTAGTATTTCATCTGAAAGCGCCTCGGGACAAACCCCAACCCTTTAGATCATTCTAAGAGGTTGGCCTTCCCGAGCTACCTTATCCGTAAGGAATGCTTGATCTAGTTCATCTCAAAAGAACCAAGTCAGTCAACGATCGTAGAGTTGAACTTGAAGAGGACTAAACGATTGTGGTACAAACTCAATGATCATAATGCTATCTAAACGATCGTAATGCAACCTCAGCGACAGGAGAAGTCAACTCAACGATCGTAGTCCTACCAAAGGGTATTCTAGTTCACAAGGAGCAATGAAGAATGAGACAATTGCTAAGCCATTCAAGTTAAGGAGATAAGTTCGAATACATCGTTGATCGAGCTATGCCGATCAAGAAAGGAGGAAAGACAAAGCTATCCACCGCAAAGATCTCTTAGAAGTTGATCATTGAGTCAACAAAGGAAATCGTAGAGTCTATAGCTATCTCATCATGTTACTCTACGAATCAAAAGGTCAACGGTCAAAGCCACGTCAATTAAACGTCCACTCCTCTAATAACTGAAAAGTTATGGGGAGTTACAGCTCATTACTGGGCAACGTGCAACCAATGGATAGTTGACACATCACTGAGTATGCAGAGTTAGAAGGAACTGCCATAAAAACAAGTTCAAATTAGCAGACAGTTATCAAAAGATATCGAACCTTTCTCCCTCCCATTTTCAAAACCCTAGAAAGCTTTTCAAGAGCGAAATCAGTTAACCCCCAGAGCCTTACCAACCACACAACCATCTCGCATAAATCTCTCTAAATCAAACACCCATAGTCTTCGAACTATTCAAATGGAGAACTGGCAAGTTATTACCGGCATTCAACTTGGAACCAAATCGTTTGAGAAATCGGAGAAGAAGTTTAGGGACATACTTAGACTCGTAAAGGAAGCTGGGTTTTCAGAATGTCTCGAGGCAAGTACTCATGTATACATTGACCTGGTTAAGGAGTTCTACTCAAACGTCTCCATAAACTCTGGAACTCTTTCTACCAAGGTTAAAGGTTAGATTCTGAAGCTGAAATCTTTGGACCTTAATCAATGCCTAGGTTTCCCTAGCCAAGGGCTGAAGAACCTTGAAGATGTCAACATCGAGCAAGCGAAGGAGTTGATGGGATACCAAAAAAAACCCTAGCTTCAAAGACATGAAGAAGAAGGAATTCCCTTAAGAGTATGAGTTCCTAGCTGAAATAGTTGGAAAGTGCATACTGTGTAAGAACACCGCATATGACACATGTTGATCGACCAAAGAGCTGAAAATCATGTCAAGAATAGTTCAAGAAACAAATCAACTTTGGAGCTATCTTGCTTGATCAGATCTCCAAGTGGGTTGAGAAGGCTGAGAAAAAGCCCCTGACCAAGGTATTTCATGGGAGGATGCTGAGTATCATACTGAAGAAAAAGCTAGAGAATAAGATCAAGGATGATGAGGGAGAAGCCCTGAATGTGCACAAAGTAATGTCTCCACAGTTATTTGAAAACTGGAAGAAGAACCCAAAGGAGAACAAGAGGCTGACAGCTGGGAGCAGCAGTAGAGCCTCTGCAAAGAAGAGGAAGACAAGAAGACAGAGAGCTCGAAGTCCGATGACTCAAGAAGAAATTAAAATCACACCAAACCAGAAGAAATCAAAATGGTGAAAAGAGTTGGTAATGTGAAGAAAGCCCAGCCCCACCAAGGAGAGTCTCCTCCTTGAAAAAGGATAAGGAAGAAAAGGTCCAAACTGCTGAAACCACAAAAAGAAGAAGCAGCAGGTTGCTTCAAGGGCCAGTCAGCAAGAAAGCTAAGGTGGATAACGAACCAGCCTTAGCTTCTTAAATCAATGCATCTGATGAAGAAAGGGACGTATAGTCAGCAGAAGAGGAAGAAACAGAAGATGTGGTCCAATCCCACAACAAGATCCGTAAATGAAAGTGAAGCTGATGTGATGAAAGAAAGTGCAAAGAATCATCGATGAAGAAAACCCAATGACTGATTCTCAGAGCAGTCATTCTGATGATAAAGAAGAAACCCAAGATGATAGGACAAGTAATGCTGTGTCTGAAGAAGAAGAACTTGCCCCAACAAGCCCAGAGAATGGGTCAGAAAATACTACTCAAGAAGAAGAAGAAAATGTATTCTCCAATCCTGAAAGCCCTCATGATGACTCAGGAAGTGATGAGTCCAAGAAACAAGAATTTGCTCCTGCCAGTGCTGATCTCCAAAGAAGTTTATCTGATGAGCAAGAGGAGTCAGAGACTGAAGAAGAAGAAGAAAAAGAGTTTGTCTCTCCAATAGTTGAACCTCCACGTAGAAGGAGAGCTATAGGTTGCAAGCCCAGTTTGCCTCTAAAAGGAACAGCAGCCAATCAAATGCCATCATTGAATTAAGTGATGATGAATCTATATCCCCAGGAAAAGATGCTGAAGAAGAAGCCAGCAGTGAAGAAGAAGAATCTAAGGAAAAACTTGTTGAAGACAGTTCTGATAATGAAATTCAGCAAGAAGGTTTTTCTGTTGAAGATGCTGAAGAAGGTTCTGATAATGGAATGCAGCTAGAGGAATTCCCTGCTGAAGATAATCAAGAAAGTTCAGGCTCCGAGAGAGAAGAGATTAAAGGAGATTCTGGTTCTGCACCTCAAGAAGCAGACGAACAAGAAGATTATCCAGTTCCCTCTCCTGAAAGATTTGACAGAAGTATCGTAGAAGAAGTATCAAATGTTCTGACAGATGCTCCACCAAAAAGATGGTTCTTCCAGTGGATTCCATGGCTCAAGGCCCATACTGAAAAGGATGGAAGCTCCTTCAGTTGGTGTTACAAGACTTTTCCAAGCATGAAACTAGTAGCCCAAAACTTCCTAAGGGTGAAAACCTATGCTACCAAGATGATAACCAACCAGCCTCACTTCAAGGTCTATCGAAAAGCTGAAAACCTCTATATCCCCTACGATCGTAGAGTAGATTCTAAAGGAAGAAGGGTCATGACCAAGGAGCTGATCGTAGAGTCTGTTCATTCTACGGCTGATGGTGTTCAAGCCCAATCTCAGAAGCTACCTTATGATCAAGCAATCGCTATCAATACTCCATCATCCTCCACATAAGCAATTGAACTCCACGATTGTTCAGATTATCCAAACATTTGAAACTTTGTCCAAAGATGAAAATCGTAGAGTCCAATCCATTGCTCAACCTGAAGCTACCAATCAAGAGGATCAAACTGCTTTGGAGTAGGAACTACTGAAGAGCTCCGATGATCTAAGTAAGAAGATATCTATGCTCACTGAAGAATCACAGAAGCAGACAGCAGTAGGAGATGATTCTTTCCAGCACAAGCTTCAAGCTATCTTGGCTGATGTATCTCTCAAACTCCAAGAGAGATAGATCTATCGAAGGCAATCCAAGATCGTAAGGCGTGAGCTCTACAAGTTCGGGAGGCCAATGCAAAGCGATCGAAGCCCTCTCCGACAAGATTAACGATCGAAACAATCCTTCTCTCAGGCAACTTGAGCTCTACCAAGAAGAACTAAAGTTTGAAGTTGCAAACTCCTCCTACCTAATGGAGCAAATTATGTCCAACATGGAGCAAATTCTCTCAAATGATTGATGAAAAAAGGGGAGAAAAGAGGCAAAGAAAGAAGAGGAGCAAAAGGCACTCAAAGAAGAGCAGAGGGTTAAGGGAGAAGAAGCCAAAGAAGAAGATAGTAGCAGCAGATAAAGAATCATCATCTGAGGGGGAGCCTAAAGATGATGATACCAAAATCACGTGTCAAGGGGAGCCAGATCGTAAAGGTGATGAAGGGAGCCAAGCAAAGATAGAAGGTCATCATCGTGAGGGGAGCAAGAGCAAGAAGCGTAAAAAGATGAGTAATGATCAACAAGCATCCTGGAAACACAAGGAGCCAAGGAGGTACATCTCTAATCTGTTAGGAATGTGTTCTGGATCCAGGATGTAGAATGTCTTAATGTATAAATTGCCATATCAATATAAATGACATTCATGATTAACTATTTTAGAAAAATATCTGCTCACTGTATATAAGATTCATTCATAACATGCATATGCACTTATTGTTTTTGTCATAATCAAATAGGGGGAGATTGTCAGGAATAAACATGGGAATGATATTCCTATTTATATATGATTTGATTATGATATATATGTATATGAATGAATAATATGCAAGTATGCTTGCATTAAGAAAAGCTGTAAAGTCCTTTGATAGATAATAGAAATATATGTACAAGGACTTAGAATGAATTGATCAAATATGTTAGGTTGATCCTACATGAGCAAAATAGCTTTGTAAAGTCCTTAAAAAGAAATGATGTACAAGGACTAAAAATATAGAAAGATCAAGCTTGTTAGGTTGATCTTATGATGTAATAGATAGACTAGTCTGATCGTCGAGCACCGCACTGTAAGTCGTAGTCTCAAGTGTGAGTCAAGGTTAACTCTGGAGCTATCGAGGCGTAATAGGAGTATGCAAGATAGTAGATCTCGGAGTTCGTAGACCGCCAGGGGGAAACGAAGAAGGATCGTAGTGTATCGAGAAGAGCTTCCTGGATCGTAGTGTGTCGAGGAAGTCATGTTCGTAATCTTAGAGACACCGCCTAAGAGCCGAACGATCATCTTCTCTCAAGCCAAGTCCGAAATGTAGACTACACTCGAAGTCGTAGAGCCTAGTGATGCCGGTTAAGTCAAGGATCGTAGACTACACTCTGAGTTCGTAGAGTCCATTGAGTGCATACAGAGATCGTAGTTGGGCAAGATCAGATGAAGACAACAAGCACAAGGAAAAAATCGTAGATTGTCAAGATCTGATCTCAGGATCGTAGTGTCTGCATAGCCAAAGCTAAATCGTAGAGTGCGTAACTACGACTCAACAAAAAAGTGCTCACAATGCCAAGTCGAGAATCAGAGAATGAGCAGACACGGCTCAAAGAATGAGCACTCCTGTAATATCCAAAGGTACAAAACCTCCGTCAGCACTACAAAGATGCAATCCACGAAAGGGAACCAAAGAGCACTCAACGAATGGCATGCAAAGCAATGTAAGATCTCAAAGACAAACCCAATCAGCATTAAGATTGAAGTGTAAGGCCATTCGTGAAGAAGTCTTCCACAAGGAGATCCAAAGAAGACTTCAGAAGCTGACTAAGGAAAGTCAGCTTATGCAGTAGCTATCAAGTGTACAGAAGACAACGATCTTGGAAGCAACCAAGATCGTAGTGTTTGCCAAACAAAGAAGGAACTGATGGAAGGTGAACCGAGATACCGGGTCACCAAGAGCAAGGCTAAAGTGATTAAGTGCGTGGTCGCCTCATTGATGATAAGTGAACGGAAGATCACCAGAGAAAGCAAGTTCGGACGCCACCACAAATCAAGTGTCTTGATATTCGAGGGGGACCAGAGCAAGGAATTAGGTCATCAAGATTCCGAGAACAAATAAGCAAATGTAAGTATATTGAAGTGTCAAGACAATACAAGGAAGAGGTGTTCTATATTGAAGATCCAATCAACACTCTTCAGGATTGTAGTGTTAGCTCTACGAGTCAACGAGCAACAATCAATAAGACACTACAATCAGGTCTTTGAAGACATGCATCAGAATCGTAGAGTTCGAATACCTAAAGACTGAAGCATTGGCAATGGTTCAATCTGAAGGGTAACATTCGGACAAGTGCTTATTGAGAGCATCGATGCAAAAGGACAACCTCTGATCAAGAAATCAGAAGAAGTAAAGTCTTCACCCGCCCAAGACATAAAAGTGATACATTTGATGTAGGTAGGTGAAACAAGAGATCAGAAGGCCGTAAAAAGTATGACAAGTCACATCAAGCAATCTACATCAAGCAACTTGAGATCTATGAAGATATTTGAATAGCCTTCAACTAAGCATTTCAAATGTAAGATCAAAGAAGTATAAATGAGAAAGAGCTTCAAAGATCCATGAGTGTTGGAGTTGTCAGTTTTGGTGAGAAGGTGGACTGATCTAAACCATGTGATAGTGAGTCTGAAGGCTCACTCTACGATCCACCAAGAACACTCAGAAGTCAGATCAAGAAAGAAGTAGAAGTTTGAGTTCTACTATGTAGAAGTGAGAGTTCTACTACATGAAGAGTGTTTTGAACTACCGAGAGAAAAGAGAGCATCATGCCATCTGGATGTCCATCATTGGAAGACTCTAAGTACAATAGGGAAGAGCTTACGGTCATCTTAGCAAGTCCATCATGAGAAGGCATCGAGTAGCAAGAATGGAGATCACAAAATCCATCTTGGTGTCAAGCATGAGAAAGCTTCTAAGTACTTTACAAAAGAGCTACCACACCATCTTAGAAGCCTCTCATGTGCAAATATCAAGTACCAAGAAGAATGATCTTCAAGGCGGTTCATCAAGGGTCATCCGGAGAAGTTGAGCAACCTAAGAAGTTTTGAGCATCATGCAACACTCAACTGATCTTCAAGGATGATCAAGCCAAGCTGCTAAGCATAGAAGATGTTCAGAGCATGAAAACATCTTAGCAGCTCAGCATCGACTCCAACAACAATAAACAAACAACTCAACAAAGCCAGGGCCTGAGAGGGTCCTTGTCCAGAGGGACTAAATGAAGCAGGGCCAAGAGGGTCCTTGTCCGGAGGGACTAAACAAAGCAAGGCCAAAGGGTCCTTGTCCAGAGGGACTAAATGAAGTTCCAAGCCTGCTGGGCTTGAAGAGTTCCTAGGGAACTAGAGGAGTCCCAAGGCTGCTGGCCTTGAAGAGTTCTTAGTGAACTAAAGTCCCAAGGTTGCTGACCTTGAAGGAATCATAGAGATTCAGGGTGCTTGTTGATCGATTTCGCAATTAATGAATACGTGCAAGTATACACGATCAACAAGTAATAAAGTAAAAGTAGAGTATCGTTCCCACGAGGAATTATTTAATAAAAATCACCAAGTACTAATTCTTAACCAAACTAATTTTATTTAAACAATCTCAAATCGTGATTTTCTAATTAATAAAACTAAATTAATCAATTAAAAGTAGGTTACTTTATAAATGAATTCAAATAAATAAAGGCTAAGACTCCAATATCCCCAATTATGAACTATAAACCAATTATCCAATTATCCCAATTATTATGTCTATCAATTGTTAATAGAATTCTCAAATGCCAAAAGCCCTCTCTCGAGTGATCAATTGCCTTCTATTTAACCCATTAATTTTGCTATATCTCTATGCAAAACAATTGAATTAAACTCTTTACAATCCCAATTCCTTATGTGTTACATGCAAAGAAAATAGATATTCTCATTCTATTCACAAACCTAATTATTCATCGCAAATAACTAAGTCACATGTCACCATGCCCAGTTCTAACCCTAGAATTCCTTTCTCAATTCCTTCTAGAGTAACAAGGTAATTACTGATCAGATAATTAATCAATAAGCTCAAAGCAAGATGAACAATTCACTTCAACATAAATAATTGGAATAAATCAAATAATCAATTCATAATCATAAAAGGTTCCATTGGAATCTTAATAAAAAGAATTAGTTCATAATTAATGAATTAAAACCAAGAATTCACAATTGAATAGACATTAAAAGATAAAAGTAAGATGAGAGAAGAGAATAGAATCTGTTGTCAGCAAATCTGATGCTCCCCTCTTGCTCTTGCTTTGAATCTTCAATGGTCTCCAAGTTGCTTCAATCTCCAAAACTAATAAGAACTAGGGTTATGTTCTAATCTAAAAGAGTGTTTAATCTAGTCTAATCTATGTAATCTCCCCCTATTTTATGCCTTACATCATGTATTTATAGGTTACAAGTTCAATTTTTAGTTTTGGAACAAACCCAATCCAATTTGGAGTCAAAAAGGTGTCAAAATTACTTAAAACGCTGCGTCCAGTGCCGCACTCAAACCTCTTCCTCAAATACCAAAAGACTGCTCACGATTCTGAAATCTGCCTTATAACGCCCCTAAGACCGCAAATAGGTTTAAAATTAGCGCCTTTGCTTTGTTACAAGTTCTCGACATTTTCTCGCCCGACATCCTTTGGAAAAATGGCCATAACTTCTTCGTCCGAACTCCGATTTTGATGATTCAAGATGTTCCGGAAAGAGGAAAAGTAGATCTACAACTTTCATACTTTGAGTTTTTCGAAATAATGTCCGGAGCTATAGTAAAATTAGCTCTGAAGTGACTACTGTGTAAATGGCAAGCCAAAAATGCGAATCTAGCCACCCCAAACGTCGATCCAAGTAACTTTTGTCCCAAATCCTATAAAACAATATAAAACATGCTTGAATAGATACAAACACATAAAAACATCCTAAAATACTTGAGAACAACAATAAATTAAGCCCGAATGTATCCAATTCATGTGTATAAAACTCACTCATCAAATACCCCCAAACTTAAACCTTGTTTGTCCTCAAGCAAAAACACAAAAATGTTATGCAATGCAATGTAATGAAACTAATCTATATGCCTACGACTCCAACAGTAATGACAGAAACAAGTCTATTCAACCTACTTTAGAGAAATCAAGTAAACATGATAATACATCATATTAAAACAAATCAAGAATTTCCCAATCAATCATCAAATCTTAGATCATTATCACCGATATAGTGCGTGTGCTCCACAACAATGTTAATCGATATAAAATCAAATTTAACACATAATAGGTCTCTTTAAAGGCATTATACAGTGAAAACTCACAAAATTCACGAACAAGCTAGATCCAACTAAAGTCAAACATCCACCAAGTTCAAAAATCCAATCCAGGATACTTATGCTTATTTTTCATTACGGGGGCTTTTTGCTCTTTTCCCGTTTTATTGTTTTTTTTTTTTTTTGAACCACGATCGCAGTAATGTCTCATTCCATTAGGCTAATAAAGTCACCCCTAGCAAGCTTTCACCAACGACTCCTGCACCATATAAGACCTTAGGGCGCTTAGGTTTTAAGATACCCTTCTAAGCATTTCTACTCAAGTAACAAAGGCCCCAAACAAAACTAGCCACGGTAAGTTTTTTTTTTTTTTCTCTTTTTTTTTTCTCTTTTTTTAGCAAAGCTTATATATCCCAAAATTTCCCCCCAAACTTAAGTTTTTATCAAAATTTAGCCATCTCCGCCTATTCATGTCTTTCATTCCTTCACACTAGTATTATCCTTAAGAAATCCATTATGTATCAATTTAAACTTAATCACCAACATAGTCATATTAACGTGATAACCTTAATTATACCAAGCTTCAAACAGAAAAATTCAATTCATAACAAGAAATCACATCAAAGCCCTAATATTCAATACTATACTTATCTACTTAACTCCAGCCTCATCATCACAAAATAGACTTTTTACTATCTAACAAATGGAATCATGCAAATATAAACTAACAAGCAACAAAATAGTAAACTAACTACTATTTTTGCAATTTTTAAAATTTTTTTTTTAAAACAAAAACCTAATGCAAAAACTAAATGTAAATAACTCAAAAACATAACGAACTATAATGTAAATAACTAACTATATGCAATACGACACTAAATGCCCCCAAACTTAAACTAGACATTGTCCTCAATGACCAAATAAAAAAATTAAAGCAGATGACTTCCCCGAAAATATAGCAATCTTCCTCCTCGCCCGCTAAGTTTGGAGAATAAAGCAAGACATGGAACAAATTGGGCACCACACTTGAATTTGACTTGAATAACTCAGAAACCATGATAGAAGCAATTTTATTAAATCCTAAATAAATGCAAATTCAAAACTACTAATATAAAACTTAATAAAAACTAAAATAAAATTAAACTTGGGTTGCTCCCAATAAGCGCTTGTTTTATAGTCTCAAACTTTATTTGTCTCGTCAATGCTATCCAATTCCTCTTCGAAGTTGAGGAACCTCCATCCATCGGAAATAATATAGCTTTTGGTAGGTTCCCATTTACGATAGCCATTGTATTAAAGTCACCTAGCATGCTTTCTTTAGATAAGATCACATTCAAGAACGCCCAACATCTAGGTGTTTTTTTTCCATTGTGTCTCATGAATAGATTCTCGCATCGAGGCTTGTCGACACAACAATCTCTTCTTCTATCTTCTTCAACTCATCGAACCATAGCTTCAAGTTGTACTCGCTTTTACGTCACAAGGAGTATTGCCGATTTACATGACTACTAAGCTGACAAGGTTTTACAAATCTAACCGACTCTTAAACCGCTGGAGGACTTTGAACTTGTTGTCATTATCCCCACTTGTCTCCTCTTTTTGTCATCTCGTGGCTCATCATCCAATCTAAATTTGGCTCTTTGGCTCACCATCTGCTCATCATCGGGCCTCGTTATCCATGTCATAGAGCCAAGTGTTTTGAGGATTCGTTGTTCAACGATGTGCTATCTCGCCCCAATTGATTTTCCAGATTCTTTATCGACTCACCTTGGCTTTGTATATTCAAATTTATTTGATTAAATCTTTTTTCTTGTTCCTCGTACTTTTTTTTCAAAAGTCAGAATAAATTTTTCCAAGGCTTCCTCCCAATTTGAATATTCTTCCCGTTGTAGTGGAGGTGGACACGAAAAAATTCGGTGGGTATGTTGACTTGGAGCATAAAATTGATCTTGATTGTTACTCCATGAAAAATTCGAGGATACCCCAATTCTCGATGAAAGTTGTTGATAGACATAATCATTGGGATAATCGCCTATACTCGCATCTTCCGCCGAACCTCGATGGCGCATTGATGACTCATATGATTTCCAAAGACAATAATCACAAGTAACCACCACACTTTGACGACGCTGAGCTACAAAAAAGCGCTTACCATCTTCAAAGTGTATCCATCTGTATGATAATGCGTAAAGTTTCTCAAGTCTCACAATCTCCGCTTCCTCGTCGAAGTCATGTTCGTATATGGCATTGATACGCAAAAGTCATCCATGGTTCCTAAAAAAGAGAGAAATATAGGAAGAGAATTAAAATAAAAAAACAAAAAAAAAAAAAAATGTTTAAATTAAGACTAATTTGATTGAAATTAATATTGAAAATAATTATTAAATTAATTCCCCAAGAATTCAAGCGCCAAAAACTTGTTGATCGATTTCAATCAATGAATACGCAAGTATACACTACCAACAAGTAATAAAGTGAAAGTAGAGTATCGCTCCCACGAGGAATTATTTAATAAAAATCACCAAGTACTAATTCTTAACCAAACTATTTTATTTAAACAATCTCAAATCGTGATTTTTCTAATTAATAAAACTAAATTAATCAATTAAAACTAGGTTACTTTATAAATGAATTCAAATAAATAAAGGCTAAGACTCCAATATCCCCAATTATGAACTATAAACCAATTATCCAATTATCCCAATTATTATGTTCACCGAATTGTTAATGTGAATTCTCAAATGCCAAAAGCCCTCTCTCGAGTGATCAATTGCCTTCTATTTAACCCAAATTAATTTTGCTATATCTCTATGCAAAATAATTGAATTAAACTCATTAATCCCAATTCCTTATGTGTTACATGCAAGAAATGAGATATTCTCATTCTATTCACAAACCTAATTATTCACCGTGGCAAATAACTAAGTCACATGTCACCATGCCCAGCTTCTAACCCTAGAATTCCTTTCTCAATTCCTTCTAGAGTAACAAGGTAATTATTGATCGATAATTAATCAATAAGCTCAAAGCAAGATGAACAATTCACTTCAACATAAATAATTGGAATAAATCAAATAATCAATTCATAATCATAGAAGGTTCCATTGGAATCTTAATAAAAAGAATTAGTTCATAATTAATGAATTAAAACCAAGAATCCACAATTGAATAGACATTAAAAGATAAAAGTAAGATGAGAGAAGAGAATAAAATTTGTTGTCAGCAAATCTGATGTTCCCCTCTTGCTCTTGCTTTGAATCTTCAATGGTCTCCAAGTTGCTTCAATCTCCAAAACTAATAAGAACTAGGGTTATGTTCTAATCTAAAAGAGTGTTTGATCTAGTATAATCTATGTAATCTCCCCCTATTTTATGCCTTACATCATGTATTTATAGGTTACAAGTCCAATTTTTAGTTTTGGAACAAACCCAATCCAATTTGGAGTCAAAAGGTGTCAAAATTCGCCAAAACGCGCCCCCCGTGCCGCACTCAACCTCTTCTCCCCAAAGACCTCAAAGACTGCTCACGATGCTCGAGAATCTGCCTTTATAGCGCCCCTAAGACCGCAAATAGGCTTAAATTAGCGCCCCGACGCTGTTACAAGTTCTGACATTTTCTACTCCGACGTCCTTTGGGAAAATGGCCATAACTTCTTCGTCCGAACTCCGATTTCAATGATTCAAGATGTTCCGAAAAGAGGAAAAGTATATCTACAACTTTCATTCTTTGAGCTTTTCGAAATAATATCCGGAGCTATAGTCAAATTGACTCTGAAGTGACTACTATGTAAATGGCAAGCCGAAAACGCGAATCTAGCCACCCCAAACGTCGATCCAAGTAACTTTTATCCCAAATCCTACAAACAATATAAAACATGCTTGAATAGACACAAACACATAAAAACATCCTAAAAGACTTGAGAACGACAATAAATTAAGCCCGAATGTATCCAATTCATGTGTATAAAACTCACTCATCAGTGCTGCCCTTCCTTAGTGGAAATCCTGCTAGTTGAAAGCAGAAGAGTGAATTAGGAGCTTGAGTCTCTGAACCACTTAAAACCCTTTATGTCTTTTACATTATGTCATTTACATTATGTCTATAACTACTATAACTGCTATGTATGTTCTAACTGCTTACAACTAAACTAACCCAACGAACAATGTATGTATGATTATGAATATATCAATGAAGGGGAATCTTTTACTTATTCCGTTGTGCTTGAAAAGATTTTTATGTTTGTCATATACTTAAATATGAATAATACAACATTAACCAGAAAAGTATTTGAAATAAAAGGATCTATTCAACCCCCCCCCTTCTAGATCTATCAGCCTCCGAACTAACACACTCTTTCTTTGTTGATTGTCGTGGATCTGCATATAACCTTTTTTTTAGGTTTGGAAGAAAACTCTTTGGGGTATTTATTTTTTCTCAATATGTGATCTATCCATCATCGATAATTGTGACATTCTTCCTCATTTTTTCACTCCATTTATAAATTATTTGGCGTACTCATGACATTTTACTTGTACTAACCTTTGTCCACTTTTCATGTCTTCTTTGTAGGCTTAGCCAATCTTTCTGTTACAGGTTAGATTTTGTTTCACAAACTCAGTATGGAAAAGGTTTTGAATTCGTCTTATCATGCATTTATTTTCATTGAATTATTCAGTAAATTAAGATAGATTATATATTGTTATGTGCTCTAGAAATTCATACAAATATAGTATGTGTTTTTGTGGTGTGGATCAACCTCTCTCCTTTATCCAACTATTTCATGCATAACTCTGTTAGCCTCAACATAACTTTGGTGTAGCATCTAGAGAAATAACCTCATTACTTATTCCTTTTGTTTTCCTCCCCTTAAATTTTATTACCTGATTAACTATCTTCCTATTTTTTCATATTTAACATTTTTCATTTTATGTAACTACAGCTATAGAAAGTAGTCGTGCAGCCAACTCTAGTTTCATGGTGAGTTCTCTATACTAGTTTAGGATCATTGTATGTTGCCAAAAGAGGTTTTTATTTTATTTTCTTTTTTTTAATTAATGTTCGTCAATTTCATCTTTTCTTATTCCTCGTCTTATAGAAATTGATTTTTGGTGTTTCTCTTGCAGCATGAAGTTTACATGTCTAACCTTGATTTTCTTGAATTTTCTTATGTTAGTTAATAAATTTTGTAGGTACTATGGTCCTTGGGAGACCAAGATACAATAATAAATTTTGTAGTTATTGTGACTCGAGTATATTTATATGTGAAGTTTTAATTTTATTAGCTCTTTATACATTAACTTATCAATTAGTTTGAAAAAAGTATGGAAATATTTATATTTACATGAAAAATATATTTACTATTTCTTATAGAGATTAATAATAATAATAAATATGAAATCAATGATTTAAAAATCAATTATAATTTTCAATGAATTTTGATTATTTAGCAATTAATTTTTTACTTACAAATTTATAATTTGTGAAGGAATTTTTCTCTCACTAATTTGAAGAAAGATTCTCAATTTATAATTAGTGAGGAAATTATTCTCTCGTTAAATAAATTTGTTATTCACAATATATTTTTTGTGAGGGAATAAAATTATTCACTAATTTCAAATAGTCCTTCTTAAAATATTATTTGTAAAAGAAATCAATCTTTCACTAAATAACAATATTCCATTACCAAATATAATTTGTGAATTAAAAAAGTTATTCACAATATATCCTTCACAAAAAATATTTAGTTACTACTTAGCGAAGGATACCCAATTGCGAGGAGGTCTAATGCGAGCAATCGTGTGAAGAAAATATTTATTCACAATAAATCACTTGTGAGTGATATAGTATGTCTTGTAAAGGATTTGTCCTTCACTAGAGGCCATTTTTGGTGTAGTGTAGTTCTATATATATATATATATATATATATATATATATATATATATATATATATCGATCAGTCCTGACTCCTGACGGAGAGTAAAATGCGAAACTTTTTTTTTTTGCTTTTTTTTTTAAAACAACTAAATTTTTTTTTTAATGTTTTATGGAACTGGAACTTTTTCCATAATATAGTGTTTTGGATACATATTGTAAGACCCCAACTTTTATGAATAAAGATGAATTTTCTATAAATATCATTTTTGAATATTATGGAATGAATTTGATATAATGTTATAGTTGTGGTAATATTTATAAATTTTGCAAAGTACGCAAGTTGTTATATAATATTCGATTGGTCGTGAATATTCGCTTTTATAACAGAAATATTCAGATAACCAAGATAATCATTGGTGGACCCCACAACGAAATTATTGTTTGATTGAGAAAACGATAAAAATTCTTTATGAAAATAATAATCTATTAAGTTTTACTGTTAATCGTTGAAACACCCGTGTTAAAAGTACAAGAATACGCTAGAGTCGCACAAAGAAGTACATGGGTATTGATTATTGATGCTTACGTGAGAAGTCACTCGCTTTTGTTCAATTATTGTTACAAAGAATTAATCGATAAGATCTCACGTTATTTATTGTCAATTTTTATAATCAATAATTGAGATGATAAAGTTATTAATATTATTATTTGCAATATTAACGATGTCTAGAAGTTCTCACAAGGAGAGTTTTGGTCACCTAATCATGCTACCAATGAGGAGAAATCGCTATTGAAAGCCCCTTTTCTCGGGAACGATATGGTCGATTAATATCAGGCATTATAATAATGATGATTAGTTTTGTTTTATTAGTATTATTAATGTAATAAAATGTAAAAGCTTTTTATATAAAGCGTAATACTTTTATAAAGTTATTCGCTTTATTAGACTAATAGTAAAATCTTTTTATAAAAATAGAATACTTTTATAAAGTTATTCTGCTTTATTAGATAATAAATAGAATATATTATATTTTATTATGCATAGCGCTTTGATAGTAAAATCTTTTTATATAAAATGTAATACTTTTATAAAGTTATTCATTTTATTAGATTATAAATAGAATATATTATATTTTATTGTAAACCAATCTGACCGTCCCATTTAAAGTAAATCGATCCGGATCGCTCATGAATTAGTTACTATATGTACCCATTCTTCTATAAATAAGCTCATTCCTTCATTATTTCTTACGAATTCACCAAAACTCTAGAGAGAGAAACTATAGAGAGTTCTTCTTCTATAATCTTGAGCGTATTTCTTTAGAGTTTAAGAAAGCTTTGAGCGTGAAGTGCAAGTTTTCTTTGAGTCCTTGCCTCTACCAAATAAAATACTCTTCTTTACTTGTAGTGGATATTATTTGTTGTACTCGTTAGGGGTATTTCTTCTTCTTATTGGTAAAATTCTTTTGTTATTCCATTCTTTATTATTCTATTGGAATAACTCAGATACGCCGAGATACCCTATACTTGGTGAAATTCTTCATTTATTTCATTATTTATTATTCTGTTGAACATCTTGTCTCGCGGCTTACGCATGACCTGGTTCCGTTGTTTATTATTCTGTTGGAACATCCTGTCTGTACGTTTACACATGACCTGGTTCCATTATTTATTATTCTGTTGGAATATCATGTCGGTGCATTTACACATGACCTGGTTCCATTATTTATTATTCTGCTGGAATAACTCGTCTGCATTTGGCCTATCGTGATGCCCGGTGATTTTTTTGTTATTTCATTCTTTATTATACCCAATTGGTTAAAGTTTTGACTTCTATACTCCATGAAATTAGTGGAATATCCTTGATATTTGCGCTTCATCCAAAGATTTTTTCATGGAAATATTCTTCTCGAGCATTCTTGAGTGTTACTCTACAAAAGAAGTATCATGTTGACAATTTGGACATTATTAGTTCCCTAATAAATTAATTCTTGAACTTGTTTTATTGATTTCTTATATCATTGTCATCATCCTCATGTTTATATTATGTTGAAAGTCATCTCGTATTCTGCATCGCATAGATGGACTTGGTATGATTATGACCAAGGATTATTCTTGTAATCATGAATCGTAATGTTACAAATGATATGAAAAAGTCATCATCACCCATAGTGCATTGATGGACGATTGTTGGCATGATCATGACCATTGATGAATACACGAATATCCTCGGTCATGGTGCATGGATAATTTGTGGTTATGATACTAATGAATATCATCGTCAGAGTGCATGGATGATGTAGATTATTTATTGTCGAGTCTCAAATGATAAAAGTCATGAAAACCTTTTAAATCATAGAAGATAGTATATTTTATTCTCTACTTGACTCTTCTAATGGATTGCTTGTTCCACGCAATTAAACTTGATGTTTGTTATATTTTATCGCTTTAACACTGTTGAAGCCTAATGATAATTTATTCTGCATTATCTTAGTCATAATATTTCTTACTGGGCTAGTTGAGCTCACCCTTTTATTTTCATTGTTCTCTTTAGGAAATGAGAACGTAGCAGGGACTAGTCGGGGAACAGAGTGATGGTCCAGATAATAGCATTAGTAGTCCTCAGTATTCTATGAAATAGTGTGATAATAAATATAAGGAGGACCCCATTGAGTTTGTATATTGTCTAGATGACAATATTTGTATTAAAACTCACAGCATATGTTTAGTCGTATTTTACACGACTATTGTATAATTAAGTTGTATTTGAATTTTGTACCATGTATTTGGCGACTCAAAATAGGTGATGTATACCGATTTTGGGGGCGTCACACATATAACAAAATAGGTATGTACAGACTATCCAAATAATGGGATTACAACTGTGTCATATTAAGATAATTATATATGGACTGACACAATTCAATATCAAATAATTCAATATCAATACCAAATAATTATTATCTCCTAATGCAGTGATGGTTCCAAGGGCAGGTCTATACAAAACAGGTCTGTATAGACTATCCAAATATTAGCTTTGAATAAGATACTGCTTCGTTTAATAATGGGATTACAACTGTCATATTAAGGAAGGAATTTTTTTATTTATAGGGAGATGTTATTAGCATGACGAAAATTAATAATTATTTTTATTTGAATAAATCTATTTTTAGGAATTAATTTTAGTTAGTGTGATTATTTTGGCCAATACGATTGCACAGTAATGTCTAAGGACATATTTGTCTTTAAATATTAGTTATGTCCGCATAATTTTTTCCCGTATTTTAATAGAAAAACAGAAGAAGAAAGGTGGAACTAGGGAGTACTATCATTTATTCTAAATTATGAATTTATTCATTAATTTTTTAAAGTAAATTTTGAATTTCTCAACTCAATATTATTGTTATGCATTAAATTTATGAAATAATAAATGTTATAATTAATAACATTTATTACAATATCAATTTTGAAAAGGTGGGATTTGAGAATATCATTTATTCTAAATTGTTAAGATTGATACAATGATAAATTAATGTTAATATTAAATATTTATGTATTTGTATGAATAAGATATGTGAGAGTAAGAAAATAACATACACATTATTATTATTATTTTATTTTATTATTTATAGTTAGTTCTACGTTAACCAAATATTTTATTAAATATTATTATAATTAAATAATTATTTTTAATTAAACCAATATTATTTTTTAATTAAATATTATTATTTAAAAATTAAACAAAGAAACTATTTAATTAATTAAAAAATAATTATTTAATTATAATAACATTTAATTTATTTATTTATTTTTATTTTTTGACTAATTTTTCTAATTTATATTATTATATTTGTAAATAATTAAACAAAAATTAATTTGATATTAATTACAAAAAAATAATTAATATATTTTTCATTTATTTTCTTATTTTTTGCTAATTTTTCTAATTTATATTATTATATTTGTAAATAATTAAACAAAAATTAATTTGATATTAATTACAAAAATAATTAAATATATTTTTCATTTATTTTCTTTTTTTAATTTATATTTTACTTTAAAATAATTTTTTATTTACTCCATAAATTTTTCCAAATCTACATCAAGGCCACATGGATAATTTTGCCACATAAAACTTTTTTTTTCACAAGTCACCGCTATGTGGCAAATCTAAAAAAGTTAACGGATTTTTAATGGTTTGTAAGTAAATAAGAGTTCAATGACCCATTTGTAAGAAAAAAAAGTTCAATGACTCATTTGTAAATTGACCTATAGTAGAGTGACTTCAAAAGTATTTAACCCGAAATTATTGTATAGTATTAAATATAATATAAATTGTTTATATTGTTTTGTATTGAGAAAAAAGAGTGTTATTTATTGGATAAAAAATAGTGAGAGAGCCAAAGTTATATTTAATACTTAGAGTAATATTAGAAACTAAACAATTAATGCTTACTTGAAATTTCCAAACGACTTATATTGAGGAATAAAAATATTTCTCTAAAACGACTTATATTAAAGGACGGAGGAAGTATCCTTTTAATTTTATTACCTTTTAACCCTTCACAGTAGGTGGTACTTGTGTTGTGGTGCCTGGTTTGGCGGAGGGAAAAGCTTCGGTGGCTGTTGAGTCTAGAGAAGATGGGAACAACATCTCTTTGGGTGCTAAAAGAAGAAATATTCTACAACAATCATCTAACATAGAATTACAAAAGGAGTAATCTCTGAATCTCGATCTTTATTATTTAACATTCTCCTTTCATCCAATCCAATAGCAGAATTACAAATTACTCAAGTGGCACAGTCTATACAGACTAAAATGTCACAATTTGCACATTCGAAAATCAAAAGGGATTCGTTAAGATACTCCTCACCACAGATGGAACATAATAAGGGGCGACAACAAACGCTTTTTATCTTCAGAACAAATGTTAGGGTGTGTGGGTGAATGCCAACTACTAGCTTATCACCGAGCTTGACTTTATGAGGTGGACGAAGGCAATTAGTATGAAAAGATTGATCACATTCACTACAATGGTAGAGCCAATAATTTGGATTTATTTCTTCTTCGCAAATTTCGCAATATATTACGCCTTCATGAGGGAATGGAGGATATATTAAGGGGATGGGATGAGCATCCCATCGGTGCCTCATTATTCTTGGAAATAAAGCGCATATTTTATCAATCTGGAAATTGCTGCAAGCGGTTTCACATTTAAAGTAATCAGCCTTCTCCAACTTCCACACGCCTCGCAGGGATCAACTCTATGGATGCAAAGATTAAGTAAATTAACTAGGGGATGCTTGTGAGAGTTATGTTTGATCCTATTTGGTAGGAAACAACAACCTATATCAAACACGATATTACATGTCTTGCACCAAAAGAAAAATCCATTTGTCGCAAGTCCACAGGCGTGACATTTGATAGAAAAAAATTATTCTTTATCTCGTGAAAGGAGAAGCGGATGTTCGTGGTGACATGAGTGTGCTCCTCAGCAGTAACTCCATTGGCAACTCAACACGTAATCTGTAAAAAGAAATTGCATCCGATACAACCGTAAAATGGATGAGCAATTGAAATGGTTTGAACACACCCATTGCATATCAAGATTTCATTATACTCATCGCGTTGAAATTCTTCTAACAAAATTAATGGATGGTCCACATGACTCAATGGTTAATTATTTGCGGATGATCGTGTGATGCGCCACCTTCTTCCGATTAATACTCCCTCAAGCGAATTGGTCTATTATTAGATGCATGAATGATTCCATACTAGGAACCGGAAACCGCATCAAATTATGTTCATCTTCTCTTTGGGACTCAACTTCTAGATCATCCTTTTCACCAGATCTAAACCATAGAACATATGTGATATTAGTAATTATGACGCCAATGACAAAAAAAAAAAAAGAACAATTAAAACAAATCAAATAATTAATACTCACATCAAGTCTCCAAGGTGCTACACATTTTATATGCACAAAATATGTGCATTTGTGACAATAATAAAGCCAGTAGCTTTCGTGCACTATAACCTTGCATATGCCACAGTATTGGGTGAAAGTGCGATGTATGTGTGGAAGAAAATAGGTAAGGACGAGAGGGTGATGGTGAAAGTTAGGTTCAACGGTGGTTGGCGATGAAGCACAGCTCTTGTGAATCCAAAATTGACATGAGTTACATGCATAAGACGAAGTCTTCACTTTTGTGCCGCAAGCATCACACTTAAACAAGGCTTCCTCTCGCATCAAGGTTAGTGTGTGTTGCTTGTGACCTATATGGTGAAACTCTCGATCCTCAAAAGTACATGTTACACATGAGTCAAACTTACAACTAAGACAATTGTAGGTGAACCCTCCCAATCACGCTGACAAACATTACAAAAGCAGTGAAGTTTTTGTAAGGCGGTAAGCGCGTGAAGGGTAAGAGGGTGCCGGTCGGCATCATTGGGTGTTTAATTTCTTTGGGTAATTTCATGATGTTTTGTGCGCAGATAAAAAATTACCACAACCATCGCTATTATTGCAAATATACACATCCGCAGCAGAGCCTCGACGAATGATTGGTTTTCGACACCCAAAGCACACGATTTCGCCATCTCCATTAGCATCCAACTCCTCTTTGAGGATCAAAGCAGTGGTCATCATGGCTAAAATGATGAAGCGACATTTGATGGTTTGATTAATATGAGAGAGGTGTGAGCATATAGACGAACGAACTGGTCCACTCAATATATAAAGAAACAAGCCTTGAACCCCCCCAACACTCTCCCTGCACTCTCCTCCTCCCCCCATCCCATCCCATCCCATGATCAAGTACTTTATGGAAAACTAGTGGGCAACAACTCATCAGTCTCATCTAGGCATGCGATCAAGTACTTTGTATGCATGAATTTTGAATAGATTACTTTGTTTGTGGATAATAAATTAATTATCAAATTTTGCAAATTTCGGGGTGTTCAAACCATCTCAACTGCTCATCCATTTTACGGTTGTATCAGATGCAATTTCTTTTTACACAGATTCTGTGTTGAGTTGCCAATGGAGTTGCCTGCAGGAGCACACTCATGTCACCCTGAACATCTGCTTCTCCTTTCACAGATAAAGAATAATTTTTTTTCTATCAAATGTCACGCCTGTGGACTTGCGACAAATGGATTTTTCTTTTGGTGCAAGACATGTAATATCGTGTTTAATATAGGTTGTTGTTTCCTACCAAATAGGATCAAACATAACTCTCACAAGCATCCCCTAGTTAATTTACTTAATGTCGCATCCACCGAAGTTGATCCCTCGCAGAAAGCGTGTGGAAGTTGGAGAGGAACTGATTACTTTAAATGTGAAACCGCTTGCAGCAATTTCCAGATTGATAAAATATGCGCTTTATTTCCAAGAATAATGAGGCACCGATGGGATGCTCATCCCATCCCCTTAATATACTCCCATCCCCTTAATATACCCTTCATTCCCTCATGAAGGCGTAATAGATTACTTTGTTTGTGAATCAATAATATAAGAGATATGATGCAACAATTACTGTAGCAATAATTGAGTATAACTAAATGACTTCTCATGTAAGCATCAATAATCAATACCGTGTGCTACTATGCAACCACACGACATTCATCGTACTTTTACTACCGGGTAGTTCAATGCTTTTAACGGTAAAACTTTCGCCGTTATATTTATAAAAGATAATTTCGTCGCTTTTCTTTACTACGACAATACTTCCGTTAGGGGTCCACTAATGATTGTGTCATCGTATTTAATATTCCCCGTTAAAACGAATATTCCCACCAATCGAATATTATATAACCACTTGCTTACTTTGCAAAATTTATAAATATTACCCACAACTATAACATTATATCAAATCCACACCATAATATTCAAAAATATATTTCAAGAAAATTATTCTTTATTTATAAAAGTCGGGGTCTTACATAGCTATTGTAAAACTGAAGTATATACACATTCGCTAGTGGGAGCCTTGTGTTTGATATGCAATGCACGAGATCAGATATTACATACAGTTTTAAACTTAGTATACTAATGATTTATATTGATTTTTGTTAGATCTCTCAATGTTTTAATAGATCACATAAGTGTCACTTATATTTTAGTGTGGAAAATTATAAATTTACAAGTAGGTTAATTTTCACCCAAGATATTTCATAGATGAGTTAGAAACAAATGATTATTTCCCATTTTACAATATGGACCTAATGTTATTATTAATTTTATGAGGGAAGTTAAATGGATTAGAGTGTTTGTTAAAACATTGATTGTAGCCTAGTCTAAAGCCTCCCATTTCACAATATTGTGTTAGTGAAATTTTTATTTAATACAAATTATTAATCTTGGATTCATAGATGGTTGTGATCTTGAATAAGTTAGAAAATATTCACAAGTAGGTGAATATATATATATAATTATATTTTTACAAGTAGGTGGATATATTATTACCCTTAGTGAGAGAATAATTTACTTGGAGTAGCAAGTAATACTATTGCTTTATATGATGGTGAAAGCAAATGGAATCGAAATTTGTTGTTAAAACATCAAATTGTGGCCACTTCCATTGCTTAGTTTATTATGATGTGATAATGAAATTATTTTGTATAGAGCATATGAGATTACCTTTAATGGTAAGTCTTGACATGTTGGTCATAGACATAATTTTTGTTAGATAATTGATACAAGAAGGTATTATAATATTTATCTACGAGAAAGCCAAGTGACGACTTGACTTATCTTTTTACTAAGACTTTGACGAGATCTTAGTAAGTTTAACCACTTGTGATATGGAACTTAAACCACTTTGAGTCAGGGGTGATGGGAACCCAACTTATTCCTAGGTTACCCCTAGTTTATAGGTTCAATGGGAAAAACAAACCACAATTGCTGATTGTGTTACTATCGATGTGGTTCCATATGTAGTTTAAGATAGTAACGCCTCATTGCATTGACCCACCGAGATTGAGTTATACTCTTAATAAAGTTGGTGTGTTCTTAGCAATGTAAACACATGTGAAACACTTTGCCTATATGAACTAGAAGTGGAGCCGCTTCTTATAGAGGGTCAGGTTTACTCTCTTGGAGGTTCATGAAATGTGGTATCACAGATGGCCATATTAGCTAGCAAGCAATTGAGAATACTCACCGTGGTAGGAGGATTTTGTGTGTGTGTGACAATTCCTACCATATCATATAGAAGTAGAGGTTCAATCTACTTTACACCTTCAACTTCGATGTGACTTTGAGTTGTTTACACTAAGGGAAGGTTCAATGTTCGTCACACCCTCTTTTATGCACACATGTCTTGAAGTTGTTTGATAGGAAGTTGTTTGGATGAAGAATAGTTTTCCAAACAAGTGGGGGATTGTTATATATTGCACCTTATTTTGTACTTTTGTGACTTATTATATGTCATATTAAAGTTTGATAACTCATTTGTGGACATAATTTAAGTAAGCATAAAATGTGTAACTTAATGTATTATACGTGGAAAATAAGAGAGTATTTCATTTGATTAGTGTCTATAGTTAGACATTTAATAAGGTGCAAATTTGTTTGATAAAATTATTATTTATAGTCTCGTTTAATAAAAAAGACTACTTGTCACTTTATAAGTACAAGTGTATAGTCTTATTTTATTTTGGAACAAGAGATATTCTTGTGAGACTTTTAACATTCTATTTAATTATAATTTTATTACTAATATGTAACTTACATCGTTAATGGTTTCATCATTAGTAGTAATAAGTATTATAGTTTAATGGTGAAACTATTATGGATATATGTATGTATCTATATATATGTGTAGATATATATGTATATTGAGAGAAGTTTTATATATATACTTTTTAGACATAATAATTTTGCACTATGAAAACTTTAATTTTTTTAACTATTCTTCTTACATACAAATAACTACTACAAAGAAGTGTTTGTGTGGAACAAATGTGAATTGCTATCACAAATTTGTTCAGTTTTGAGACTTGACATATATGTTGGAGGTATATCGTCTGCAACCCATAGCAAACCGATCATGGTGGGGGCGATAAATACCTTAAGGACATGGATCACCCGTGTCACGTCTTCTACAACAATATTGACTCTACGAAGCTACGGTTCTAACATGTATTGAACTAAACCTCCTAGTGGTTAAACTCACTTAGAAGTGGTATTTGGTTGAGAATCAGACTAAGAAGTGAAAACCACAAAAAGATTATACTTGGCATGCATTCAACTTGGCATGCATTTACTCTTTCTTTTGACATTTCTTATGCTCCTCTTTTTTCCCCTACTGCTGAAAATCCCATTTTGATTGGCCAACTTTTTTTGTGTGATTTGGTTTGAGACCTCTAGGCCTTGTATATGTAGAGAACCTCATACAGTCATACTTAATTGGTTTGTTCTTGAGGAAGGTTAGGATTACGGTGATGGTGTTCTTGTACTGGCATGGTGCCGTCGGCTCAAGCAAATCAAAAGGACAGATGATTTTGTGCGCTCATATATGTTTTGTGTTTCTTATATTCCAGATGAGCTGTGAGCGAGTAATCTCTTTTTTCAGTTCTGATGATATGTAATTATGGTTCAAGGGTGTAATAATCCAGGATCCAAGTCTTATAGATTTTTGTATCTTTTTACAGTAATAAATTTTTGCTGTTGCTAAAAAAACCTAGAAGAATTACAAAAATTCTATATTTGAATTTTACTTATTTGTATTTTGACTCCAATAGTAGGTAAAAATATAAATAGGTGAAATTCAAATACATTCGAGTCCAATTTTCATGTGCACTTAGAAGAGTTGTTAGAATTAAATTGCATGTGTATATGTGTGTGTTTGTTTTATAAATTATTGATTACACATTTAGTGAGAATATTTATTGATTTAAGATTTAGTCATGAAGTTCTAGAATTGACCATTTGAACTGCCATGACGAGAGCAGATTATTTGTCCCTAATTTACATGTCCTCCTTGTATTCACCACCTAAATTTTGACACCTAGTCTCTTACTTAACACCAATTAATTCTAAAATTAAATAAAAGGACATGTGTCAAAATTTAAGTGAAGGGACACAAATGGACAGAGAAAATGGGGACAGGGGATCTGGTCTCTGTCATGACACTCGTGACCAACTCAAATCTTTGGTGATTCCTTTACAGCTTTTTTTTTTTGGAAAGTTCCGGAATACAATATAATTTCATAATTAAGTATTATTATAATAACAAAGAACGAATATAATCTCACTAAAAACGGAAGAAATAACTACTAAGTTGAGACCTGATTGACTTTTTGATCTGTAGTTGGATTTAGAAATATGTTCCTAAGGAAATACTTTCAACTCATGAAATATAAAGCCCCTAATCATGCTAACCTTGCTTCTGCTCTCCTCTTCTAACTATTGCGCATTTCCCTCATTGACGTTATAATTTGTAACCCCCATTGTACTTTGTATGGAAAAATAAGATAAGAACATCTCTTAATAAACTTCTTAAATTCTAAAATATAAGGTCAAATTTAATTTGAAATAGTATAAGATAGTATTGACGTGGTTCATTTAACTTGCGAAAAATTTAAGATATTTTAATTAATAATACTTTTTAGATACAAATTATAAAATAGTTTCTAGATAGTTTATAATATTAATAGTATTAACAAAAATTGAGTGAATTGATATCAATTTTAAAGATAAAAATATTTCAAATTGATTTTTAAAAAATCACTATTAATTTAGGAAATTGTTAAATCCACACTTAAAAATGTTATTTCCACAACAAAAGTGTAGTTATAGATCCTATTACGATAATTTTCACCGCCGCTATACATCTACAGCGACACTTTTATTGTGGAAATAACAAAAAATGTTGTGGATTTAACAATTCCCTTAATTTATAGTATTAAGCAAGAGCAAATAGGAGCAGTTAACTATTAGGCTGTGTAATAGTTTATGGTAATTGATTTTCTTGAAAAAATTATTATTTACTTTTCACTCCTAAAATGGATACAATACTCCTAAATTTATTATTGTTAAATCCATAACATTTTTTGTTATTTTTACAACAAAAATGTTGTTGTAAATGTATAGGGACAGTGAAAACCGTCGTTATAGAATCTATAACGATATTTTTATTGTGAAAATAACAATTTCTGTTGTGAATTTAATAATTTTCTTTATTATTTACCTCAGCCACTAGTCTGTCCACTACATAAGGAAGTTATATGGTAAAAAGTATCCCCAAATCAAATACTATGATACCAAAACTCAATCCATTTATATTTTATAAAAAAAACATCACAAAAAAAAATGCTACGTTTAGATCGAATGAGTACACTCGCTCAAAGAATAAAATTCACAAATTTGAGAGGAATGAGAAAATTTCGTTCCATGAGAACAAGTCATTACATTCTACTTTGATTCATACAATCTAAACTTAGCATGAGTCTGGTAGCTAATATTAAATGGTTGATGATTTTTGCATTCCAAATCTGTTAACAGGCACAACTATGAAATATCAACCTCATTTCGAGGAAATTTCATTGAATAATGCTAGCATTATTTATGCTACCGAAGACTACATAGAAGCAATTTGTTCATCAATATGCTGAGATAGAGTATGCCACATTAGCATATTGTAAAATGTTTATAGAATAAGTTATGTATGTAGCATCACTCAATTTCAAAAAAAATTCCTTCTTGCGAGTGCCTGTAGTAGTATAGGAGTGCTTTGTACAATTACATTTCAACATATTTCTGATTGGGAAACAAATAAAACAAACATAATGGGAATTGCTCATACAAAATCAAAAAATGCAGCTAGACAGCTTGAACTGTATTACACATCCCTAGGTTTCTGATACACCAAAGTGGCTGAAGTGGTTCAGCTCCAATTCCCCTGTTTACCATTCTATAGCGCCATTCAGTCAACCTATCTGTTGCTTCTGCATACCTCTTCATTCCCGACTCATCCTTGTTACCCGACCATAGCGCTTCTGCCATTGCCGAAGCTCTTGGCCAAGTCCGTGAGTCGAGCACAGTCGGATCGGCTTGTTCTGTCCACAATGCCACCTCCCCTCCTAATACCAATTTCGCCTCTTCCTCACTCAACCCATAGGTTATATCATAGTTGTATATTGTCTGCCATGTTTTGAAGGGTGCACACCATGACCCGCCATTACCCTGGTCAGTTCCCAGATTTTGAGCATATTGACTGTCATTTCCAACGAAACCGCCATGCCCGCAATCCAAGTAATAAAAGTCTGCCGATGACACGATGGCCCGGTACCCTGCTGCAACTATCCGTTTGGTGTTATTTGGACCATTGTTCCATGTCTGCAAAATGGTAGTCTCTGGAGGAAGAAGGGAGGGATCCACCTTGATTTCACCATCCAGCATAACATCCTCCCAGTAGACCACAGTACGATTTTGGGAGGCAATGTAAGGGTACGTTGTGTTGACAAAAATCTCGAGGACTTGACTTATGGTTCCATTGTTTGCGAGGAAGGTTTGAATAGTTGGATCAACTTTCCAACAACCTGGAATTACCTCATCAGCTCCAGCATGGAAGAACGGTTCAGGAAACATTGTTGTAACATCATTAATGACATTTCTCAGGACCTCATATGTCTTGGGGTTCAAGGGGTTGAGTTGACCAGTTCCAGGTTCAGATGCAAGGCGATCAGCCCATTTAGATCCAGCAGGCCACCAAAACATGTTAGCGCAAGTGACAATTTCAGGGTAAGCTTCAGCCCAGGATCCTGTATGACCTGCAATAATAAACAAACAAAATAATTGTGTAAAACTACTGCAAAGTGTGAACCATTACACGAAAACCCAATCTATTACGGCAACTTTGCTTCATATAGGCTTTTATAAAGCTTGTAAGACAAAAAAGGTAAATTTTAGTCCAAGTTTCATGCTTGTTAATTTTTTTTCAAAGCTTTTAATGAGATTGCTTATTATACACCAACCACATTAATCCTCTTTTGAAGCTGTAACATTCAATATTTAAAATTCAGCAAAAATAATTTACATCTCTAAATTATAATGAACTTGGGCAATCAATCATTGTCTGTCTTGCAGTTTCTTTTGGATACCCGATAAAAAACTGTTTGATACTCATCATTGAGAAGATTTTCAATCATGGACGTGACATCCTTTATCATTTATTAAGACAAAATCAGCCTTAAATTATAATCAAGGCGAAAAAGATAACCACGCAAAATGATTCTGATATAACATATTAAATTTGCAAAGAAAATATTCAATTATTTATTTTAGGGGAGGGGGTATAATTGATGGTGTCCTCATGTTTACCAAATCAATGCTGAAAATTATGGCCTGGGATATCAGGGCAGGCCAGATATATAAAGTCCAATATAACTTATAGAGGGAAAGTAATGTGATACTGACATATTGTAATTGGGATAAGGTCCAAAAATGTCCCTGACATTTTCTCCAATGTCTACCGAACACCCTATACTTTTTTTTTGTCCAAAAATACCCATAACGTTACAATTTTTGGGTCATTCGTGCCCCTGCCGTTAACAACTCTGCCAACTAGACAAACGGGTGTTAAATCCTCTATGACGTGGCTGACACGTGTCAATATTTACTGATATGGCAATATTTGTTGATATTTATTTTGTTTATTAATTATTTATTTTGTTTTAAAGAAAAATAAAATAAATAATTAATAAACAAAATTAATATTTATATTTAATAAACAAAATAAATATTTATATTTAATTCATTAACACAAATAACAAAAATTCGTCCTCTTAAATTAATTAATACAAAATAAAATTTTTAAACAGTTTTAACAAATTTTTTTATTCTGTTTAAACTGTTTAAAAAAATTGTTAAAAACTGTTATAAAAATTTTTATTTTGTTTTAAAAATTTTATAAAATAATATAACAGTTTAAAAAAAAGTGCTAAAAACAGTTAAAAAATGTATAACAGTTTAAAAAAATTTATAACAGTCTAAAATTTTTTTTTTAAAAGCAGTTTAAAAAAATTGCTAAAAACAGTTAAAATTTTTTATTTTGTTTTAAAAAAAATTTATAACAGTTTAAATTTTTTTTTGTTAAAAACAGTTTAAAAAAAACTGCTAAAAACAGTTAAAAAAATTTATTTTGTTTTAAAAAAAAAATTTATAACAGTCTAACAAAAAAAATGTTAAAAACAGTTTAAAAAAAAAATTATAACAGTTTAAATTTTTTTGTTAAAAACAGTTTAAAAAGAAATTTGTTAAAAACAGTTTAAAAGATTTATTTTGTTTAAAAAAAAAAAATTTAACTGTTTAAAAAAAATTTTGTTAAAAAAATTATTTTGTTTTTTAAAAAATGTAACAGTTTTAATTTTTTTTTTTAAAAAATTATTTTGTTTTAAAAAAAAATTTATAACAGTTTAAAAAAAAAATTATAACAGTTTAAAATTTTTTTTGTTAAAAACAGTTTAAAAAAAAAATTTGTTGAAAAAAGTTTTTTTGTATTTTAATATTTTTTTAATCAGTATTTAGTATTTTTTTAATTAGTATTTTAATTATTTCCATGTGGCAGCCACGTAAGCAATTTGGACGGATGTTAGTCTATGTGGCATGCTTGTCAACGGCAGGGCACGGATGACCCAAAAAATGTAACGTTAGGGGTATTTTTGGACAAAAAAAAAATATAAGATGCTCGGTAGACATTTGAGAAAATGTCAGGGGCATTTTTGGACCTTATCCCTATTGTAATTGGACTAATATTAAAACATATACTTGGCAGACTTTAAGTTAAATAAAAAGTAATTTAGAGATAGTAATTTAAGTTAAATAAACAGTAATTTAGAGATAGCTTGTCAATTGAATCAAGTTTTGGAACTTTCACTATTAAGTCTCCATCTTTAACTAGTAATCATATCACTTTTTATCGGAAAGAAGCCTTAACACATTCTTAACTGCCTGTTTTCGCAAAACTTCTGAACCAGGCGACTAACTATTAGTTGGTGTGAATTTGATCAAGTCCCTTCTTATGGCTGTCCAACCAACTCATTGTTAGCATTTCAGGAAACAAAATTTAACTCGACATGGACAAAATTTGAATAAAATAAATTCGAGAACAGGGCCAAACTCCATAGGAACCAGTGAAATTTAGGCTTCATTTCTACCTAGAAAATTACTCTAAACCTTCCGAATCTAATCTAATCCTCTGAAGTCTGAATCCTCGACCTAAACTAAACCCACATTAAATCTAAGATAATATTGTAGTCAGAGCTAAGTGTCGCTAAAAATTCGTAGTATCACCGAAACAAGTGTAAAAGTGTCCAATATCTTAAAAAATGAGTTTTCTTTAAGAGGAATAATAACACTACAAAATAAAACATCATGAAATAGCTAAGAGCAGAGCTAAAAAAAATTCACCTGGCATGTCAATCTCCGGTAAAACCCTGACCCCATGTTCAAACCCAAATTCCACCACCCTCTTCACATCCTCCGGCGTATACTCCATTCCGGGTCCATACGATCCCTTCGCCGACAAATCCGGCTCCGACGGAATCACCAAAGGGAAAGAATGCGAATCCGTTATATGCCAATGAAACACATTCAGCTTATTCATACTCAAACCCTTAATTAACCTCAACAAATCCTCAACCCCAAAAAAATTTCTCGAAGTATCCAGCAAAACTCCCCTGTGTTCGAACAACGGGGAGTCCAAAACGAACAACCCGGACGCTACAAGGGCCGGATTTCCCCACACCAGCTGGGAAAAGCTCTCCAGCCCTCTCATGGCGCCCCACGGTGTCTCCGCCTCCAAGTGGGCTGAGATGCCGGCGGCGGGGATGGTGAGGTTGTACCATTCCGAAACGCCGTGCAGGAGCGGGGCGGAGAGGTCGGTGACGGTGATTTTGAGGGATTTTAACGGAAAGGTTGACGTGAGATTGACGGCGGGTTTGATTAGTGGGCGGTGGTGTTCTTTGAGGATTTGACGGAGGTAACGTCTGACGGCGGGAGTTAGGTATACGTGCTCTGGGTAAGTGATGGTGAAGTCTGGGGAGAGAGGGATTGCCTGTGGGTTGGGCCATGAGAAAGTTATTGGTTTGGGCCATATGCTGATCGGTGATCCAACGGCTGAGATTGGGTTGAGAGAATAGCATAGTAGGGATAGAATGGCTATTGTAGACGAGAGAGAAAATTTAATATTTCCCATATTTTTGCTTGGGATTTGTTATGTGGTGAAACTAAGTAAAGAAAGGTGTATTTATGTGATGAACAGTAGGAAAAAACTACTAGTTTTTTGTTTGTTATCATTTGGAAGTATTGCTTGACTTGACTTGTATCGGGAACTTTTGTTTTATTTTGATGCAAATAGAAGTAATTGGGAATTTTTGTCTTAAATATTTGTCACTAGAAGAGGAAGAATGAAGTCACATTACATCCAAAAGTCAACCAAATCAAACAATATATATATATATATATATATATATATATATATATATATATATATATATATACTTGCTTCGGATCTTAAAACTCATTATTTATTTAACAACTTTGCTCATTCCCCTTTAGCGATGAACCGGACGACTATTCTATTCAAAATCGCTATATATAAACTGCTGTCTTTTTACTTTTTAAAGAACGATCTAATCGTCGCCCTATCTCATCACTAAAAGAGAATGAGCAAAGTATGTTAGATAAGGGGTCACTAAAAGAGGGTGAGCAAGGTATGTTAGTTAAGGGGTGAGCTTAAGATCCGAACCGATATATATATATACGATCTGGATCTTAAGTTCACCCCTCATCTAAAATAACTTGTATATATACGGTCCGGATCTTAAGCTCACCCCTTATCTAACATACCTTGCTCACCCCCCTTTTAGCGACGGACCGGGCGACGATTCAGTCTGTCGCTATATATAGAACAGTCATATTAGCTTTTAGCGACAGATAACATATATCGATGGTTCTATATATAGCGACGGATCGAATCGTCGTCCGGTCCGTCGCTAAAGGGGGCTGAACAAGATATGTTAGATAAGGGGTGAGCTTAAGATTTGGACCGTATATATATATTGTATAGGAGGACTTACATTTTAATGTACTTCCTTTCAAGTATTTCAAAACTATAAGTAAAACTAATTTTCAATGTTTTATTTTGCAGAGCATCTAAAATTTTAAAATTGAATCTAAATCTTATGGATTCAGTTTTATTTTACATAAATAAAATTTTACCTTTTATCGAGCAAAAAAATATTAACTAATTTTCAGACCCAAATTAACATATATACAAAATACCCACTAATTTTCAGACCCAAACATGCATATATACAAAATACATAGCAATATATACTGTAATAGAATGACAAATTCATAGCAATATACTGTAATAGAATGACAGATTCATAGCAAAATACATAGAAATATATCAAAATCAAATGATAGATTCATCAAATATACTTGATTAGCTTTAATTTTTAACAAAAATGTGACGCCCCCAAAATAGGTATACATCACCCATCTTGAGTCGCCAAATACATGGTACACAATACAAATAAAAACTTAATTATACAACATGAGTACATGAGTTTTAATACAAATATTGTCTTCAGATAATATACAAACTCAATGGGGTCCTCATTACATTTATTATCACACTATTTCATGAATAGTGAGGACTACTAATGTTAACATCTCGGACCGCCACTCCGCTTCCCCCGACTAGTCCCTACTACGCTCTCATTTCTGAAGAGAACAATGAAAGCAAAAGGGGTGAGCTTAACTAGCCCAGTAAGAAATATTATGACTAAGATAATGCAGAATAATTTATCATTAGCCTTCAACAGTGTTAAACTAATAAAATATAACAAACATCAAGTTTAACTACAGCGGAATAAGCAATCCATTAGAAGAGTCAAGTAGAGAATAAAATCTATTATCTTCTATGATTTAAAAGGTTTTTCATTAATTTTATCGTTTAGACTCAACTTAATAAATAATCCACATCATCCCTGCACTACGGCCAAGGATATTCATTAGTATCACGACCACAAATTTTCCATGCACTACGGGCCAAGGATATTCGTGTATTCATCAATGGTCATGATCATGCCAACAATCATCCATCAATGCACTACTGACCAATGAGGATTTTTACCACATCATTTGTAACATTATGGTCATGATTATCTTAATAATAATCCTCGTCATAATCATACCAAGTCCATCTACGCACTACAGGCCACCATGTATGACTTTCAACATATTATAAACATGAGGATGATGACAATTCAATAAAATGTTCAAGAATAAATTTTAAATATTTATAAGTTAATTTATCCCGAACTCAATAACGCCCAAATTGTCAACATAATACCGCTTTGGGAGTAAAATTCAAGAATGCTCGTAAGAATATTTTCATGAAAAGATCTTCGGATGAAGCGCAAAAATATCAAGGATATTCCACTAATTTCATGGAGTATAGAAGTCAAAACTTTAACCAACCGAGTATAATAAAAATGGAATAACAAAAGAAATCACCGTGCATGCGATAGACAAAGATGCATAAATTATTCTAATGTAATAAATAAATAATGCAATTGTGTCATGCGAAACGCATTATACATATAGGATGTTCAAACAGAATGATAAATAATGGAACCAAAAATCACGTAAAAGCATGCATAGATGTTCCAACGAATGATAAAGAACGGAATAATAATGTAAAAATCACCATGCATACTAATGCTTGATTGCATGTATACATGTTATTCCAACATAATGATAAAGAATGGAATAATGTAAGAATTTCACCAAGTATAGGTAGCTCAGCGTGATCTGAAAGTTATTCCAATGCACTAATAAAGAATGGAATAATGTAATTTCTCTTCATGAATACAAAAGAAATAATACCCCCTACCTTAGAAAGAAGAGTACTTGATATAGAAGTAGTGAAGTAGCAGAACACTTTTCTTCTTTCTCTCTATAGTTTCTCTCTCTAGAGTTTCAGTGAATTCATAAGAAATAATGAAGGAATGAGCTTCTATTTATAGAAGAATGGACTGCATAGTAACTAATTCATGAACGGTCCAGATTTAAAATAAAATCTTTTAAATAAAATATAATATATTCTATTTATAATCTAATAAAACGAATAGCTTTATAAAAGTATTTTGTTTTATATAAAAAGATTTTACTATGCAAAATACTATGCAGGCACTATGCAACACTATGCATAATAAAATATAATATATTCTAATTATTGTGTAATAAAACAAATAACTTTATAAAAGTATTCTGTTTTATATAAAAAGATTTTACTATACAAAATACTATGCATAATAGAATATTATATATTCTATTTATAGTCTAATAAAACGAATAACTTTATAAAAGTATTATGTTTTATATAAAAAGTTCACTACAAGAAAAAGGTCTATCAATGACGTATATATCGGTCACCGATATTCATAATAATGACCAGATATCAAATGACGAATATATAATCCAACAATTAAAGAGATATCAATGATCGCACGCGGTCGCTGAATCGACTCGCCGTAACAAATTTCCCACACAAATTTTGGTGGAAATGTTGTTACGTAGGTTTTTATGACCACTTATAATGTCACGACCGCATCGCGCGCGGTCAGATATAAGTCCATGTCATTAAAAATCAGCGATCGAATGTGGTCGCATATAGTGGTCGCTGATCAACCTAAATGAAATCAGTATCAGGCATTCGCTCGACACAGAACAGAGAAGGAAAAAAATAGGGAGCTCCGAAATAGAGAGAAGAGGGAGAAAGGGGGGGAGTGGAAGAGAGTTCGGTCGTCGTCGCCGCCACCTACCACCTGCCACCGGCCACCTAACACCAGCCTAAGGAGAGAGACTATTTTCAAACGAGTTTGAGCAAATCTTCTAATTAAACAGGTATTTATCTTCATTCATTGTAATTTCTTGATTCGTGTTTGAAATTGTATGTGAATTCTTTGGATTTGGTGATTGTGTGCATGAATACACCGTGTATTGGGTAATTCGTTTAGTCACCTATCGAATTGGGTAATTTGTTTTTGTTTTAAAATAGGTTTTTGTCATCAAATCTGGTAACCCTAATCTGGGTATTGGGTAATTCGTTTAGGTTTTTGTTGTAATTTATTTTTAATATCACAATTACTCCATACAAATAGAATTTGATTATTATTGCTTGCTTACCATTGTTCTTGCATAGAAAGGTTCTTGCATTTGACATAATCATATAAAGTCCATGAATATTCTGACTATTTTCTTTGGATATTGTTAGGTTGATTGAGCTACTAAGCAGCATTGTTTTCTTTTCAAAAATTGTTGTTGGTTCTTTGTTTAAAAAATTCCCTTTTTCGCTCGTCGTGTTTGTCTATAATATAGATAATTATGTGGTTGCACATGAACTTGCATATTTAACCCTCAGTGTAATGCATTAAAACTTGATAGTAATTCTCCTAATCGACTACTTATCATTATAATGAACATTGCACTTCAATCGTTATTGTTTTGGTCTTATTGTATTGGGAATTTGTATATTTCTCTTGGTTTGTGTCTTGGGTGCCTAGAAATGTCTATATATGCATGTCGTCGTGCATGTGGCTAGTCCATATTGTAAGGGAGACTCTGGCAAAATTTTCTTAAGTATTATAAGTATAAGTTTGTAGTTGAATTTTTGTTACCTCTTTTATTGTGAACAGTTTTAGGTTTAAAATATATAATAGCTTTTGGTTATAGGAAAGCTATGCCCATTATTGGTTATCAATTGGATATAAATATATTGGTGATCCACTAGAGCCTATTAAGGGACTGTTGGAGCTAATGGGTTGGGCTTGGGGCCGCGAGGCCACACAAGGCCACGCCAAGCTTAGCCAAGCCTCACGAGGCCAAGCCAAGCTTGGTTGTCAGCATGGTAAGCTATTGGGGTCATTAAGCCAAAATAGGCAAAGATGATAATCATTAGTGCAACAGAGAAGGTAACTAGACACACTTGGTCAATAAAGAGACTGTTTTGGCTATAATAGACTGGGGGACCGTGAGGGGTATAATCTTAAAACATGTTAGCCAAGGCCTTAGATGGACTCTTCAATTCTTGGCGTGAAGCCTTGTACAAATGAGATACTTTAACTCTGATATAAAGCTAGCATGAATGTAATACCTTACGTATTCACTTACGATAAACAATAAAAAAAAATTTAAAACAAATTAAATTAAAATAACATGATATAATATAACTATTAAACTAAGTAGCATTTACACTTTGGCTAAAGGAAAAAGTAAGTTCAATTTTTAAGTACGTAGAATATATGTACTCTATGTTAACTATGACTTCATTTAATAAGATGGAGTTTTTGTAGGCTTTGACCGAGGGATCAACGATTCCTATAATGTATAAGTCTTAGCTATGGGACCGTATAGGACCAAGTCACCATGAATGGTTACAAAATAAATGGTTGTGAATTTCACACAAAGGCATACGGGCGCCAGTAAAGAACAACGAACTCTAGAGTGTGTGTCCAAGGAGATTGTTACAATGAGATTGGTCGTGGCCTTTTTATGGGGAGTTGGAGGAAATCGTAGAGTTTTCGTGACAAGGCACGTCTGGGGTCATATTCACTTGTTCAAGTGTCGTTGGTTTGATTCGTAAAAGGGATACGTGTTGATGCATACATGGAATCGTCGATATTGACCTCCACAGTCTCAAGATACTCCAATGAACCGCTTTGTTTTACCAACTCAAACAAAGACAAATATACTACACTCCTAGTCTTGTTAGGAAAAGGGATAGACCGCCTACAGATTGGCAAGTTGTAATTCATACTCCCGCGCGTAGTCGTGTAGAAGTAGTTGATGGGGAGATTTAACAAGAGCAGATGCTTCATAGTCAAACTATAATAAATGTGGAGGACGACAATGAAGTAATCCAGTTAGATGGTGGAGATGAACCACATGAATTAGATCCTGAGTCAATACTTGTGTCAGATGACATTGATACTGAGGAGGAAGAGTTATTGACTGAATCTGACACTGAATCTGAAGCAGATGATGGTTATGAATCTGCAACACGTATACAGGATGATTCTGAATCAGACATTGACACTTGAACAAATGAAATGTATGTTTAGCATTACATGTTTTTTATATCATTGTCATGTTTATGTACTAAACTATTTAAATAGAACTTAGATGTAAATTGCTTTTGTTTATTGTCATTTTATATTCATATATATACATGTTTATATCACTGTCATGTTTATTGTCATATATACATGTAATCAAATATGACTCATAATAACATCTTGAAATTTATAATATACAGATGGCTTCTGAAGCAGCGCAGAAAAAGCGCGGCATGGGTAGGGGGCCTAATCATGTGCCCAAGGCCCCTACTAATCCGGATGATCGTATTCTTATTCGGATTCGCCTCCTCCTAATAGATACGACGTCGTCCGAATTTTTTTAGTATTATAAGTATAAGTTTGAAAATGTTCATAAGTATTATAACTTAGATGTAAATTGCTTTAATATATCTACTTATCGTTGATGTAAATTGTTGTATATTATAGTGATTTTTCGGATAATAAGATCGCCAAGTGCATATCACAACCGTGTTTACGTAATTGGCTACACACCGTGATTACGTGGGCGAGCACACCTATCGCCCACAAGGATGCTGTTTGGGCAGAATTTTAGGTATATTTTTTTTAATTATGACATATAATATAATATTCAAAGGATAATTGTTTAGTAATGTTATTGTTGTTGTTTTATTTGTTGAAACGGTATAGATGGGAGGACGCGCAGGCTTCAGTGATACAGACATTATTCTGGCAGAAGTGCGCGGTCCGTACCAAAGACAATTTGAACAAAGAAAGACAAAAAGCCCTTCACAATGCCGAGATCGACCATCCGTGCCGTGGAGAGGATCATATGCACCTGAGCGCATAGCCCTCGGTGGTGCACCCAAATTCATATATGGGTGAGATGTGTGCCCAATGGAGAGCCGAGAGTTGGTAAAAGACGAAAGACCTCCTTCCACTAATGATCCTCGGGTGTAAATTCGATGGCGAAAAAGGCTAAAGGGACATACAAGGCGAAGAGATTTCACAATTCTGAAAGATATCACTGCCAGGGTACGTATTTACAAGTTTTAATATGTTTACAATCATGAATTCTAGAAAATATATCACATTTTTACTTAGTAATATTGTGCTATTTTTTGTATAGGAGTCTTAGTCTCAAGGTAAACATATCCATTGGCTGGATGTGTACGTGGCCACCTATGATGGTCTGCCTGATGCTATTCAGATAGTGATAATAAGTTTTAACAACTTGAGTTTGTTTATCAATGCTTACAGAATTTATTTTTAACTATTTAATTGTTAACATGATGACAGGATACTTATAAGCGTTTATTGAATGAGCGCTATCCTGAAGGCACTCCACGTCCGACAATTGATCAAGAGCTGTGGGAGGGCGTCTGTTGTGAAGAAGAACTACATTAAAGGTCAAGGACAACGACGACGCCCATCCTTCAGTGGCTCGAGTACTGCTACCCAATCTTCATAAATATCGAGTCATCCAAATTGCTCATACTCTTGTTGATCGTGTGAGAGCTATATATCGAGATCGAAATCTTTTGAAGATATCAAGGCATCCGGGGCTCTTGATCCCGAGGAGTTAGTCAAGAAGAGATGGCAGCAGACGGCAGGACAAACATGGGGATGGCGACGAGGTATAAAATCAATTTGTTGTATATATTGTCATATCAGTATCAACATATATAGTTACTATATTTGTAACTTGTTTTATTATTTTGTTAATTACAGGGTGATCAAGGAGGCGATGATGCTTGACATACCTGCTTTAGATCAGTTTTGTAGTTATAGTATAAGCTTGTACTTGTATATTCATTATTTGGATGTCTGTATGTTACTTAAACAAGTTTTGTAATGTTATTATATTTATTCAATTCATATTGGGTTCTAAAGGTTTAAGATACTAGTTTGGTGTATGTTGGTGGAAGATGGATGTTTATATTGTTGTGAATGCTGTTTATAACTAAATGATGTTTAAGATACAGGTTTTTGGGAATTCTGCAAAACAGCAAAAATCTGGTTTGCATTTTGTTTTATATCAGCGACCGCATGCGGTCGCTAATACTTAGTAGCGACGGATAAATGTTTCTCCATATCGTCGTGATCGTAGCTTTTGGCTCGAGACATGTCGACTTCACCCTTAATCGGTAACATATTGAATTCGCTTATATACACTCGGTCACCATATATATCGATGTCATAATAGTGGTCACCGATGTGCATCCCAAATGACCAAATTTTATATGACGACTTATCATCGATCGCACTTTGTCATTTGATATCTATCTCATGTAACCATATGCAATCGCTGATAGACCCTTTTCTTGTAGTGGTTTTTCTGTTTTATTACATTAATAATACTAATAAAATAAACTTTATCACCATTTTTATAATTCACAATATTAATCGACCAGGTCGTTCCCAGGAAAGAGGGGGATTTCCAATAAGGATTTTTCCTTATTGGCGAGCAATTAGGTGACCAAACCTCTCCTTGACAGAACTTCTAGACATCGTTAATTTTGCAAATAATAATATTAATAACCTCTTCGTCTCAATTATTGATTTAATAACATATAAAATATTGATAATAATTGAATCAAATAACGTGAGATACTATGCAGTAATTACTGTAGCAATAATTGAACAAAACTGAGTGACTTCTCACGTAAGCATCAATAATCAATACCGTGTGCTACTATGCAACCACGCATATTACTGTACTTTTAACACTGGGTGTTTCAACAGTTAACGGTTAAAACTTCCGCCGTTATTTTTATAAAGTATTTTTGTCATTTTTTCAATCCGACAATAATTCCGTTGTGGGGTCCACCAATGATTGTCTTGGTTATAATAATATTCCACTGTTAAAACGATATTTCCCCACCAATCGAATATTATATAACAACTTGTGTACTTTACAAAATTTATAAATATTACCCACAACTATAACATTATATCAAATTCACACCATAATATTCAAAAAATTATTTCGAGAAAATTAAATCTTTATTCATAAAATCTGGGGTCTCACAATCTCTCCTCCTTATGAAATTTTGCTCTCGAAATTTACGTACGTACCTGGTATGCCGAAGAGGTGAGGATACCTTGACTTCATTTCAGATTCTAATTCTTGAGGTATAACCTTTTGAGTGTTGAATACGATCCTTCTTATCCAAGATTTTAACACGTATCTCCTCATACGTTAAATCTTTTGCTGTATCGTTTAGTTCTAATTTAATAATGTGGTTCGGGTCGTCCACATATTTACATAACCTCGATACGTAAAAAAAATGTTCTGAACACGCAACATACTTGGCGGTAAAACGAGTCTATAGGCCACAGTTCCTACTTCATCGAGGATTTCAAATGGGCCAATTAAATCGAGGGTTGAAATTTCCTCTCTTCGTCGATTCTTGCTTCTAGAATAACGCCCTCTTGAACCTTCTTCTTCACATTCATCAGCTCCGGATGTGTAGCTTGAGCGGCTTTAACTTTATCAATTAAAGTCGGTTCTACTCGTATATTCACCATCATCACATGGGTCCCTGGGTCTTTAACTCTATCTCCATCCTTTGCAAGTCACACAAAATGGGCCTCATATTTGATAATATCGCATTCGCACTTGCATATGATCTTCACTCAATGCGCTAGCTACCACGCTCGCTTTTCCGGGATGGTATTGGATGGTATGATCATAATCTTTCAATGCCAAGCCAACGTCGTTGTCGCATGTTGAGTTCCTTTTGAGTGAAGAAATATTTGAGGCTTTTATGATTCGTAAAGATCTCCACTTTCTCCCCATACAAGTAATGCCTCCAAATTTTAAGTCACGAAGATAACAACCGCTAACTCTAGATCATGAGTAGGATAATTCCTCTCATATTCTTTGAGTTGTCTTGAGGCATAGGCTATGACTTTCCCATGTTGCATGAGAACACATCCCAACCCTTTTCCCACAGCATCACTATAGATGACAAATCCCTTTGAGCCAGATGGTATTGTCAGAACAGGTGCTAAAATGAGTCTCCTCTTGAGTTCTTGAAAACTCTTCTCACATTCTTCGCTCCAACAAAACTTTGTATCTTTCCGAGTCAGCTAAGTTAATGGAGTAGCTATTCGAGAAAATCCTTCCACGAATCTCCGATAATAACCAAATGGCCGAAAGCTACGTATTTCTGATCATCGATTTAGGTTGCTCCCAGCTTTGAATTGCTTAAATCTTTGTCGGGTCAACTGATATTCCATGACTTGATATTACGTGCCCAAGGAATGCTACTTCCTCATGCCAGAACTCACATTTCTTCAACATGGCATAAAGCTTGTATTCACGAAGCTTTTGGAGTGTCAGCCTCAAGTGTTGCTCATGATCTTCACGGCTTTTGGAATAAATAAGGATGTCATCAATAAAGACGACCACAAAGTGATCCAAATATTCCTTGAATACTCGGTTCATCATATCCATGAAGGCAGCAGGAGCATTAGTCAATCCAAAGGATATGACTAGGAATTCATAATGCCCGTACCGAGTTCTGAAAGCCGTCTTTGGAATGTCATCGGTTCTAATCTTCAATTTGTGATATCCGAAACGAAGATCAATCTTTGAAAAGAATTTGGCTCCTTGCAACTGGTCAAACAGGTCATTAATACGTGGTAATGGGTACCTATTTTTGATGGTGACATGATTCAACTCCCGATAATCAATACAAAGTCGCATACTCCCATCTTTCTTTTTCACGAATAGAACAGGAGCACCCCAAGGAGAAGTACTAGGACGAATAAAGCCAATGTCTAACAATTTCTGTAGTTGGGTCTTTAAGTCCTGAAGTTCAATAGGAGCCATTCGATATGCGGCTTTGGAAATAGGTTTTGTACCAGGTTCAAGGTCGATACAAAATTCAATTTCACGCTCTGGGGTAGGCCGAAGTTCTTCTTCAGAATACGTCAGAAATTCATTAACAATAGAAATATCATTCAAAACTGACGTATTTTTGTTTAGATCTGTGACGTGGGCTAAGAAAGCTTGACATCCATTTTTTAATAAACGAATAGCTTTATGGCTTGAGATGATCGTGATTGATTTTAATGGTTTGGTCGCTTGAATTCGCATAATAGGTTGATTAGGAATATGAAAGCTAACAACCTTACGAAAATAATCAATTTTTGCATGATGAGTAGTTAACCAATCAATCCCTAGAATCACGTCAAATGCAAGTATTTTCAATGAAATAAGATCGACAGATAATGTGAGGGTACCGATTTGAACCAAACAAGACTTATAAACAGTGGATGTAATGAAGGTTTCTCCCAACGCAGTTTCCACAAATAAGTCAAAGTCTAATTTCTCCGGAGTCAAATTTAATCGTTGAGCGCAAATAAGAGAAATAAAAGAATGGGTAGAACCGGTATCAAATAAGGTATAGACTTCGTTAGAGTTTATGATAAGCTTACCCGTGATGACCTCGTTCGGGTTCCTTGCTTTCTGGGAGGTCACAACAAACGCCTCCCCGAACTACTGGTTTTTGACTTGTGCAGGGACGGTATTTTGTGTCACCGCTCCAACCGGACTTGTCTTGATGCACGACAAAATCGGGCTAGTGACCTTCTCTTCCACAATTATAACACGCTTTGGGCATCGCATCGCGCTTTGATTGATATGTCCCTCTCATCCACATTTGAAGCATATGATAGATGGTCGTTCTCCTTCCTTAACCACGGGTGCTGATGCTGACGTCTTTCCATCATTGTTGAATCTCCTCTTCTTGAAATGTCCATTTTTATTGTCTTGGCCATGATTACCACCGAAGTGGTTACCATTTCTGGAATGTTGATTCCCTCCACGTTTGTTGTCACCGCAATGATCGTTACCACCGGTATTTTCATTCGTAATTACCGCTTTCTCTTGGTTGCGTTGACTTGTTATCGCTACTCCAATAATCGAGCCCTATTTACAACATCCGAATACAAACACAGTTTATGAGAAATAAGATATTGACGTATCTCCAGTTTCAAACCTCTTAAAAACATTCGCGTCATTCTCTCCTCATTATCAACCAAGTGAGACACAAATCGGGACAACTCAGCAAACTTAGCTTCGTACTGTGACACAGTCATATTGTTCTGCTCTAACTTGATGAACTCTACCTCTTTCATGTGATGAATACTTTCGGAAAAGTACTTGTCGTTGAATAGTTCTTGGAACTTCTCCCAAGACATCTTCAAGTCAAAGTTGAGTATGCTTTTATAGATTTCCACCAAAGAATCACGCCTCTTCACGCAACATAAAGGTGGCAAAGGGAACCTTTTGCTCCTCGGAGCATCCCAAGACATCAAATATTTTGGTGATCTGCTTTATCCACATCTCCGCCTTAAGTGGTTTTGATTCTCCAATAAACTCCGATGGTCCCAACTCTTTGAACTGTTTAGCGGTGACCGTCCGAGAGTTGTCAGTGTTTCCACCTGCATTTTTGACAGGAGTCTCTCTTGCCTGATGTTGTACGAATTGCAGAAAGCTCCTAAACATTCCGTCGTTCGCCATTTGGTCGGTGTTGTTGTTCACCTGAGGATTATTGCCTTCCTGATGCACATTATCCTGGGTGTTGATTTGTGGTGACTCAACGGTCTCCTGTGCTCCATTGATATTCTCAACATTCTCCGATGTCATTTTCAGAAACTGCCACAAAACAAAGGTTAATTATCATATCACATATTATCCATATACTCTGACCGACCAATTAAATACCAAATAAACTTAGGTAAGTCATACTAGTAAAGGAATTCCCCGTCTCTCCCCTCCTAGTTCTAGTCTCACATCTTAGCCGGGGATCATATCCCTAAGCTTTGATACCAACTGTGACGCCCCCAAAATAGGTATACATCACCCATCTTAAGTCGCCAAATACATGGTACACAATACAAATAAAAACTTAATTAAACAACATGAGCTGTGAGTTTTAATACAAATATTGTCTTCTAGACAATATACAAACTCAATGGGGTCCTCATTACATTTATTATCACACTATTTCATAGAATAGTGAGGACTACTAATGTTAACATCTGGACCGTCACTCCGTTCCCCGACTAGTCCCTACTACGTTCTCATTTCAAGAAGAGAACAATGAAAGCAAAAGGGTGAGCTCAACTAGCCCAAGAAGAAATATTATGACTAAGATAATGCGTAATAATTTATCATTAGCCTTCAACAAAGTTGTTAAACTAATAAAATATAACAAACATCAAGTTTAATCAATGCGGAACAAGCAATCTATTAGAAGAGTCAAGTAGAGAATAAAATCTACTATCTTCTATGATTTAAAAGGTTTTTCATTAATTTTATCACGAGACTCAAATTTTAATAAATAATCCACATCATCCCCACGACTACTACCAAGGATATTCATTAAGTATCACGACCACAAATTTTCCATGCACTATGGGCCAAGGATATTCGTGTATTCATCAATGGTCATGATCATGCCAACAACTCATCCATCAATGCACTACTGACCAATGAGGATTTTTACCACATCATTTGTAACATTACGGCCATGATTATACCGAATAATCCTCGGTCATAATCATACCAAGTCCATCTATGCACTACATGTGCCATGTATGACTTTCAATATATTATAAACATGAGGATGATGACAATTCAATAAAATGTTTCAAGAATAAATTTTAAATATTTATAAGTTAATTTATCCCGAACTCAAAAACGCCCAAATTGTCAACATAATACTTGCTTTGTGGAGTAAAATTCAAGAATGCTCGTAAGAATATTTTCATGAAAAGATATCGGATGAAGCACAAATATCAAGGATATTCCACTAATTTCATGGAGTATAGAAGTCAAAACTTTAACCAACCGAGTATAATAAAAATGGAATAACAAAAGAAATCACCAGCATGCAATAGACCGCATGCAGTGTTATTCCAATGAATAATAAATAATCGGAACGGTCATGCGTAAACGCATGATGTGGATGTTTCAACAGTAATGATAAATAATGGAACCAGTCATGCGTAAAAGCATGCATGTGATGTTCCAATGTAATAATAAAGAAACGGAACAGTGTCATGCGTGAAGCATGCATGTGATATTCCAACAAAATGATAAAGAACGGAATAATAACAGAAATCACCATGCATGCGGTACATCGCATAGACGGGTTATGTGACAACCCCAAAATAGGTTCATTCCATCCAACCCATTCTTAGTCGTCAAATACATGGTATAGAAAACAACTACAACTTTATTACAACAATTGTCGTGCAAAATACAACAACACATATACTTGTGAGTTTGATACAAATATATACCAACCGCGACTCTCATCCCAACCTTGGATAAGACGTCACAATGACACCTTACATAAAAAGGTATAGTCAAAACCGCTTTTAGAAATTAGAATCTTTGGGAAGTGCTCAAGGAAACCTTCGTATATGGGAGGCCATGCGTCTAGGTTATTATAGATATCATATGGCCACGTAATTATCCTCGTCAATCCAATAGACCCCAAAGAAAAACGAGAAGATTACTATCATATTCTTTCCAATGGTGAGTCTTCTCGACATATCATTATCTCCACTTGCCTCTAATTGAGAGTTATACTTCAAACAAACACCAAGATTATATAGGTAGTGCTCAGAAATATACTCAAAGAAGTGGATGTGCACAACCTTGTTTTATGATGACACGAGGTCAGATGTCATTAGACATCTTGCATGATAATGGCAAAACACCCTTCCAACGTTGGGTTCGCCTTCACCCTATATGATTCACCAAATATAACTATTAAAAGATGTATACAACACACTTTGTTTATACTGCTTAGGAGAACTTCACAACCTAGAGACCACCGCTCTATTCCCTTGTTACCCCCTGGCCGACCCAAACACTCTCTTATTACCCGAAAGGAATTGTGAAGCAAAAGGGTGAGCACAACTAGCCCAAGAAAGAATATCATGACTAAAGATGATTAAATTATCAATAGCCTTCATCAATAATAAATCGTAGATTTAGAAACATACGGTAGATGATAAAACTTTTCAACCATAGTTACAAATGAACGAAGCAATCCATTAGAAGAGTCAAATAGACTATAAAGTCTATTATCTTCTCCACATTAAAAGTCCACCAACAGTTCCTTTCCACAATTATATGAATAACTCATAATCATAATTGTAATTCTAAATTCCTCTTTCAGCATCCGTGATTTAAGATAATTTTCATCACATGTCTTTACCAAAACATCAAAGATCATGGTTATACCAAATCACAGCCTCGCTTATAATCATACTTAATAATTTCATCTTTGCACTACGGCCAAAGATATTCATCAAAAATTATCTTTACACTCTTCGCCAAAGATATTCAATAACAGTCATCTTTGCACTACGGGCCAAAGATATTCATCAACAATTCATCTTTGCACTACAAAGCCAAAGATATTCCTCAACAGCTTCATATTTGCACTACAAAGCCAAATATATTCATCAATGCTTCATATTTGCACTATGTGCCAAATATATTAATATCTCAAAGAAATATATAATCATTTCGTAATTTATATAAACAATAATTATAACCATGTTGATCATTTCACCTTTGCACTTAAGCTAAAGATATTCAATTATAAATTCAATGATCATGATCATACCACCAACAATTCAACTTTCAGACCATCGCCAAAGAGAACCCATAGTCATGATCATACCAATAATCTACCTATCTTTACACTCAAGTCAAAGAGAAATTAATATCATCATTAGGTTATAAAATGTTATATATGATAATAAAAAATAATATAATCAACATATAGATTTAATCTCAAGAGTAATATTCATAACTCAACTATAATTTGGTTAGAAAAAGAAACCAATTTTGTCATGAATAGTAACTCGTGAATAGTAACTTCGTGAATAGTAACTCATGAATAGTAAATCCGACACAAAAAGGTAGAAATTCCACAATAAAATCTATACCAATATTTTGATATAATGATATTGAAATAACATTTCTTAAACTTACAAATAATTTATTTTAATTGTTTACACTTTACTAAATAATGCATTTAATCATCCTAAAATTCTAAACTCATAAGATTTTATCACCAATAACCAAAACCCTCATAAAAAATCTGCATATACCTCATATAGGATTCTCAAGCCATAAAATCCTATTTTCCAATTTTCTTACTTCACATAACAAATTTAATTCATTTACTCATAACTAGTCTATTTTCATGAAAAATACCAAATCAGTCCCAAAAATATTTCTTTTCTAAGATTTAGCAGAATATAGTTCCATATTGAACATATATTTTTCTCAGAATTTTTAAAATTCATTTACTATTTTTCATATGGCCAAAACCATCGAATATTTAGACATTTATCATAAATTGTACTTTTATCCAAAAATTCCGAAATTCACAGAGTGCACTGATATTATATAGATGTACTCCCAATAAAAATTTCATCAATTTTGGAGTTAACCACAAGGAGTTATAAGCGGTTACTTTTAAAATAGTCTTTTCTCATAAAATTCACAACTCTTAATTTATACATCCAAAAAATCACCATTTTTAGACACAATCAATAAAACTCATCAAAATATCATTTCATATTTTTCCAGAATTTTCTGAAGGTCAAAAAAATTACGAAACTGAAAAACATAACAACCCTTAAAATCCCTTACTATCCCTTACCTCAAAAGAGCAGCACTTCTGACTGGATATCGGATATGACGCTGAAAAAAACTTGCACTGATGAATAACAACTCACCAAGTATCTAAATACTCACAAAATACACTCAATAATCTAGAGAGAAAAAGAGAGAAAACTTATGAATTCTGGTGTGATTTTCAATTCTAATTTAGCCCTCTATTTATAGGAAAATGTTAGCACGCCGAAGCAGACTTGACCTGCTACTATTCCACCCACCAAAAATCAGCCATCTTCCCCAACAACCAAAAGTGGGGCCCACCCATTTTCTAGAATTTTCCACCAAAATCATTTATAAACCTAATTTCCGAATCAGTCACCTCTTAAAATTCATAACAAATCATTCGTTCATTTTTAATGGTTCAAAATTTGTGAAAATATACTCAACTTATATATGTATAACATATCCAAAAATCACAACGATCCAACTACGATTAAAAATTATAACTCACACAATAAAGTCAGTAAGAACAATCGATTTGATCTTTTAATACCTCCACTCCAACAAAATACCGATAAAATACCTCAACATTAATTCCTTCATTTATAACCACATAAATAAATCCATCATTTATATCCACATCAAATAAATATTTTATTATCATATAAATCAATAATTAATTATTCACAAATAATATTACGTAATCACAATAATGACAACCAGTCATTTCTCGTGAAAGAGGGGCTTTCCAATAAGAATTTCTCCTTATCGCACGCAATTAGTGACCAAACCTCTCCTTGATGTAACTTTCTAGACATTGCCAATAATGTTATCTAATAATATTATTCAAATAATATCTATTATTGATCCGATAATGGGAAATATCAGGCAAAGGACAATTATTGAACAACAATAATTTAAAATATCAACGCAACAATTATCGAACCAATAAAATAAAATATTGAATAAAGAATTACTGTAATAATTATTGAGTAGTGCCTTCACGTAAGAATCAATAATTCAAAAATACCGTGCAATACCGTGCTATCGCAGAACTACGCCAGACATCGTATTTTAACCACCGTGTATTCCAACAAAGTGTTAATTCAGTAATAACTACGCTCGCTATTTATAAAAACTCAATTTTTGTCGTTATCTTCATCCGACAGTTATTCGTTATGGGGCCCACAAATGGTCATACTGTCGCATTTAATATTCCCCACGTAAAGAATATTCCACGACCAAACAAATATTCCCCGACAACAATAAGTATTTTATAGCCACTTGCTTATTTTGAAAAAATTTCATATATCACCCTTAACTTTGCTTTTTATCAATTTAACCATTTACTTAATAGTAATTATAAGAAAAATTGAATACTTTTATTTCATAAAATTCGGGGTCTTACAGGTTATTCCAACATAATGATAAAGAATGGAATAACAGAAGAATTTCACCAAGTATAGGGTAGCTTCACAGATACAAAAGTTATTCCAATGTAATAATAAAGAATGGAATAACGGAATTTCTCTTCATGAATACAAAAGAAACAATACCCCCTACCTTAGAAAGAAGAGTACTGGATATAGAAGTAGTGAAGTAAAGGTAACACTTTTCTTTTTTCTCTCTATAGTTCTCTCTAGAGTTTCATCAAATGAATTCAAAAGAAATAATGAAGGAATGAGCTTCTATTTATAGAAGAATGGACCCATAGTAACTAATTTATGAACGGTCCGCATTTAAAACAAAATCTTTTAAATAAAATATAATATATTCTATTTATAATCTAATAAAACGAATAACTTTATAAAAGTATTTTGTTTTATATAAAAAGATTTTACTATAAAAAAACTACTACGCAGTGCACTATGCAACACTATGCATAATAAAATATAATATATTATAAGTATTGTCTAATAAAACAAATAACTTTATAAAAGTATTTTGTTTTATATAAAAAGATTTTACTATGCAAAACCCTATGATAATTAAATATTATATATTCTATTTATAGTCTAATAAAACGAATAACTTTATAAAAGTATTCTGCTTTTATATAAAAGTTTTTCTGCTTTTATTACATTAATAATACTAATAAAACAAACTTTATCACCATTTTATAATTCACAATATTAATCGACTCGTGTCGCTCCTGTGAAAGAGGTGTTTTCCAATAAGGATTTCTCCCTATCAAGCCGCAATTAGGTGACCAAACCTCTCCTCGATGTAACTTCTGTACATCGCTAATATTGCAAATAATAATATTAATAACCTTGTCGCCTCAATTATTGATTTAATAATATATAAAATATTGACAATAATTGAATCAAATAACGTGAGATACTATGCAACAATTCTCAGCAATAATTGAACAAAACCGAGTGACTTCTTACGTAAGCATCAATAATCAATACCGTAGCTACTATGCAACCACGCAGTGTATTCGCATTTTTAACACCGGTGTTTCAACAGCTTAACTGTAAAAACTTCCACCGTTATTTTCATAAAGTATTTTTTGTCATTTTCTCAATCCGACAATAATTCCGTTATGGGGTCCACCAAGGATTGTGCCGTTGTGCGAATATTCCCTGTTAAAACGAATATTATATAACAACTTGCGTACTTTGCAAAATTTATAAATATTACCCACAACTATAACATTATATCAAATCCACACCATAATATTCAAAAAATTATTTCGAGAAAATTAAATCTTTATTCATAAAATATGGGGTCTCACAAAAAAGTTGAAGCTTTCACGCGTAGCAGTGGTGGAGGTGTAAATTGGGAGATGGTGGTCGAGGCGGTGGTTGAATCCTGGCTGGGTGGTGGTGTTAAGAAATATAATGAATACGTAAAAAATTAGGACCAAGGATTGACACGGTAGTCCCCTCGCCCTTAAGGTGTTTATTGCCCCTTACCACTAAGGTTTGCTAAAGGCTACTAGCAATATACCTCCAGGATTAATGTCAGCCTATTTGTTCTAAGTGATAGCAACTCACTTTCTGAACCTCTAATTTATGCTTCTTTGTAAGGATGATTAGATTGAAGAAGATGGAGATAGATATTTATTCAGCTTTTGTAACCGAAAAATAAATTAAGCATTATTTACAAAGTAAATAATATAATAATCACATATCGCCATAAAACTTATTTATATCCCATAATGATTAAATATAAAACCTGCTTAAACATTAATGAAGTTTAATAATCTGTTCAAGTGCAAAAAAGTGCGCTAAAAGCACCATGTGACTTTGCGACCGAACACCGCAACGACCCCGAATTCGCGGATGCGGGCGCGCATTATTTACAAAGTAAATAATATAATAATCACATATCAGTTACAAAACTTATTTATATCCCATAATGATTAAACATAAAACTGTTTAAACATTAATGAAGTTTAATAATCTGGTTCAAGTGCAAAAAGTGCGCCTAAAGCACCAATGTGACTTTGCGACCCGAACCTGCAACGACCCCCGGGTCGCGGGATGCGGGCGCGGGGGGTAGTGCTTTGCACCACGTCATTGTGACCAACTCTAAGCCTTTCCTTTAATACCACTAGTGAATTAAACTATTCCACGTATACTTATAAAGTATTAAATAGTTTTATCCCTACTCAATGTGGGACTTAAAGAAAATAGTTTTCTTAAACAACAATGAACCTTTTCATATACTTCACTTTGGATATAATTAAAACATAATATATAATTCCTACTTGAATCATATATTACTCTCTATTAATCTCCTTGTCATAGACTATCAAATGCACTTTTAATTTTATATAAATTCAATCAATTAATGGATCTAAATTAATCTCCAAATTGATCAAAACCCATAAAGGAAAAGGTGCAATTAACAGGTGGAGTGGGCGGAGTGATGAGGTGAGGGAGTTTTAGTGAGACAGAGGGAATGAGAGGGTGAGTGACGAGTGGAGGTGTTGGAGAAAACATTCTAATTAGGTTTTTAATCATTATTCTCGACGGAATTCCGTCGAGGTTAGTTCAGTCGACTTTAACATACTTTCGACGAACTATTTCGTCGAGGATAACACATATTTCGTCGAGTTTATACTCGCACTGGCGGGATAGCTTGGCGTCAAGGAGGAGGGCTTAATTCCAATAGATGTTTGTCGATGATACATTAAAGTCGACTGATTTAATATCGACGAAATATTCAGTCAGTCTTAGCTTAAACTCGACTGAATGTGTTCAGTCGATCTTACTTCCATCGGAAATAACCTATTTTCTTGTAGTGATTGATGTATATTACAGATGGTTTCATGTAAAAATGAATTAATATAAATACCATCAAAAATAATATATTGCATGTACAGTGAATGTGTTGAACATATTGAAATGTCTCATCGGCGTTAAGAAACAGATTTCACTAAAGCTTCTCTCGAACATACAAAAATTATACACATTTCAGATTTGTATGTTTTTTTTGGTAATTTTGAACAAATTGGTTTTGAATGAGCGGAATAGTGCAAATAGCAAAGGATTTTCATTCATCGCAACGGATTCTAGGGAGGAGTTCGGGACATTATTGAGAGTATTGCCTTTTTGAGGTGTTCTTTAGATATGAAAGATTGAATCATGAATACATGATTCATCCAATGAGAAATATTATACAGTATTAGATTTCACGAAAATTAATAATATATGATTCATATTTTTCATACTGAAATTTATAACACACGAGTCATATTGAATGTACTGAAAAAAAATATAAATTTATTCATATTCAGAAATTCCTTAACATGTTGAATAGTTATATATTATAACAATAAATAAATAGGTTATGCGGAATTAAAATTTATAGCATAACAACGTAATTATTTTATTCTATACAATATAGCGTAACCATGCTCTGATATCAGATGTTAAATAATTTTATCGGAACGTGTTGTTGCATAGAATAGAATCAATTACATACTTACATGAATTGAGAGAAGACATCTTGTATGTATCGCGCTTCCGTTGCGCTTAAGGGTGAAAGTATTCAATTGTCTCTCTCAATTTTAGGATGGATATATAGGTGTGTATAGAATTCTTGAGACGACAACTGTGACCAAACCCTAACTGTTTTATTTATAGAATAGCTTAGGGTCATAATCGTCCATCAAGATTATAAAACCCTAGGACTCATTATGCCAAATACTATTAAGAATATTATTTATAGACCACATAATTAATTATCAAACTCATAAATAAAGTGATTAAATTAATACAATATGTAAGCTCAATAATTACATATATAAATAGTAGAGCCACCTAAAGAATAAATATTCTAACAGTATCTCCACCTCTAAAACAGTATCGAAGACGTAGTAGATCCAGAACGGGATTGAAGACGAAGAAGGGGAGGATGAAGAATTAATCTGATCACAAGAAGCAGCCATGGCTGATAATAAATATGAAATAATTGTGATATATATTCAAAGAAAGACTTGAGAGAGGATAGAAAGAGCAAGTGCAACAGAGATTTTAATGTGGGAATGGAGATAAAATGATAATTACTCTTTAGAAATGATTTTTTTGTATTTTATTTCATGTTTATATTATTTGTGGAAAAGTCTTCAGAGTTACAGTACTTACTTTCAAGTGGAAAGGAGTGGCATATATATTAATGCTGGATTTTTACATTTCTTTTCAACAATTATCTTTGTTTGGCTTAAATACAATTTCAACCTTTAAATTTTTTGAATTTGGACACTTAAATTATAATTTTCAATTTTAAGATATTAACTTTAATGTCCCTGAATATTTACATATAAAAAAAAAATTACCACCGATTTTTGCATGTCTTATTGGAATAAGCTGCCACGTGAATCAAAATGAAGTGTAATTTAGTTTTTAAAGATATATATCGTTTATATTGAGTCCAATTGTTCTACTTTTTTTTCCCTTTCATTTAGACACTAATCGTGCATGTGCCTAAAACTTTATATTTTTGTAAAAATATTTAGAAGTGAAATTACTTGAAATACCCTAAATCACTTGGATCAATTATGACACACATGGGAGGATGGAGGTAGAGGGTAGCATAGGCACTTGATTATAGACACTTTTTTTTATATATATAGGTAAACTCAAATGGCAGAATTTATAAGTTAGTAAACTAAATGGGCTATATTAATAAAAAAAGTTAAACTTGGTGGAAAAAAGAGAAAATTTCATTATAATCTAATTCTTTAAAATATGCTTACGGCTTGCAAAAAGTTAGAGGGTCGATGACTCATAGACTTGAAAAAAAATTAGTTAAAATCCGCTCCTGCTAAAAAAAAATTCTAAATCTGCCCCCTGAAAGCCAAAAAGTTATATTTATAAAATTTTACGGAAATTAATACTCAATTTTTTAAAAAAATTTGAAACATTTAGGTTGAATTTCTAACGCTTGCATTTGAAGACAGATTAATGTTTAAAAACTTCCTCCGATTACTGGATACCTTGCGCAAAATGTACATCCATTCAAGTGGTGCCTCTTTTGGCTTGTCCCTCTTGTTTCCTTTACATTTCCCCATCATATCATAAGCAGGTTAAGTTGGCCTGCCCTTTATTTTATTGAAGCCCTTCGTGGTGGGGCTGCTGTGTCTTCAGGGCCGTTCCTCAAATTTTGGTAGCTCAAGACGAAGAATAAAAATGATTCTTTTGGAAACATTGTTTTTGCCCAAAAAGGTAAAGATTAAATAAATAAAAAGTACAAGTTGTATATAAAAAAGTGTTTTTCCGAATCTTAAAACATAATAGTTCGACTACAGCAGAACTTTGACTACAACAAAACATATGATAATATATTCATTGAAAGATACTTCTTGTAGTATTCTTAGAGCCAAAATCTTCAATCAAATATATGATAATATATTCATTGAAAGATATTGATCGGGGCCTGTGACGGTCGATTACCCTCCCAATCTCAGGGAATGGCAGAATGGCTCAGTGTGTCTTTATCTTGTTTAAAAAATATCGAGGCAATATCAGCTATGCTTGGTTAATTTAATCCAAGTACAAGTTCCCCTTTATTTTTTTTATTTTTCTTTTCTTTTTTTGATAAAACAGCCCCAAGACATGTCTATAGTTTTTTTGCATGTCTGTAGAACAGAGAATGGGGTTGCTCATGCATTAGTTGAGATTGAGCTTGCTGAGATTTTTGAATTTTCGATTCCTGTTTTTTTGTTGGAAAGGTGCACATCCTAGTATTCTTCCTTTGGTTGTTTCGGACAATTTGAAGTATAACTTCCCCTTGAATATATACACTTTAATTTCTTCATGATGATTAGTAATTTACCACAAATGTAAAAGAAACTCAAGTTTTATGTCCAATTCTTTTGCAACTAATTTTTTTAATGAATGGAAAAGAAAAAAAATGAAAACTTGGCTTATACTCTTGCCAAATTTTTCCATTCAAAAATGGACGGATTTGGTTGAAAAACTAAATAATATGATATCATCTTTTATAGTCCCTATTATATCATCTAGATTATAAACATAATAAAATTAACATAAGGGTAACTTAGCAACTTAAATGTAAAATTTTAAAAAAAAATCTTTTTTCTTTATGAAGTCAACAACAATATGAAAGAAATATACAAGTTCCCTATAGATTTAAGATTGAATATTGCAAACAATCTCATAGATATTAAAGAATAACATAAAGTAAATGGCACACAATATACTTTTTTTTTTACAAAACCTTGAAATAAGAACAGGGAATAATTCACATTGATAAGTGAATCGAATTATAAAAACATTAGAGTTGAGGTGATACCTCATTCCGTCCCAAATTGAAACTCGAAACTCGAGAACATATATATTTTTATAAAATAGACAAAAATATATATACTTGCATAGTTCTTCAGCACGAGCAATGAAAAGGAGGCCTTCATGATAACCACACACCCAAATCTGAATAGATATATGTCTTCACTATTAATGTCAATCAAACCTCCTTCATGGAGAAATGATCATGAAAGAACATAGATTGAAAAAAATAAAACCAGGAGAAATAAAACTCCATAAAATGAGAAAATAAGAACAATTAAATAAAAGAACGTAAGAAAAAACTTGGAAGAGCGTCTCTTTTGTGTTGATCAGAGACCCTCCTCGTATCTAAAATATGCATGGAGGCTAAGGTTTTTTGTAGAGAAAAAAGAGAGAACAGAGGAGAAGATTTGACGGGCCAACACACGATATACTTAAGTTCACTAAATTGTTGTTTGTCATGCTTAGACCTGGCAATTTAAGTTGAAAATAATATAGTTAACCAAAATCATTTAGATTTATTGGGTTGATTAACTAGATTTTAAGTGATGAATTGGTTTGGTTTTCGACTCATATTATTTTTACAAATATGGGTTGGATCTAGTATAACTAGTTTTGACTCATATTAATCTATAATAGCTTTTTGTATTGGGAATTGTTAAATCCACAACACTTTTTGTTATTTTCACAACAAAAGTGTCGCTGTAGATGTATAGCGACGGAGAAAACCGTCGCTATAGGATCTATAGCGACACTTTTGTTGTGGAAATAATATTTTTTGTTGTGGATTTAACAATTCCTGTTTGTATTTTGTAGAGCTAATACATCAACATGTATGCATTATTACACTGCATTCTTATATAACACATGTACATTATACATATTACATTATATACATATTACATACTTTTGTAATTTATACATTTGCAATTATTTATAAAAATCAATTCACTAATTATGAAATTAATGCATAATAAAGTTAACACTTTAAGTGTAACGAACTACTAATTTAAATAATTAATATCTCATCCCTTAATTAATTAAAATAACTCATTTAAATTATACAATTTATATTATATAATTTAATTTAATTTCCTCTTTCTCTCCATAAATTGTTTTATAATATATTATATAATTTAAATTAAATACCCCCACCCCTACCCCTCACCCTCCAAAAAAAAAATATTTATTGATTACGCATACACCTCCACCACCACTCCCACCTCACCCCCCAAAAAAAATATTTATTGATTATGTATACACCCTCACCCCCACTCTCACCCTAAATTTAAAAACAAACAAGACTCTTGAGATTAATATTTTTATCCCAAGGATGCCTAAGAATAAAATAAAAATAAAAGAAATAAAATGTTAATGGAAACTCTCAAAATGAGCTGGAGATGATATCTTCGGCAACAAATTCTACAATTTATACTTCTAAGAACAAACTCTCTACACCTCCCCCAACCCCCCCACCCCCCACCCCCACCCCCCCACCCCCACCCCCCACCCCCACCCCTACCCCCGCCCCCACCCCCTGTGACGAAAACCAACTCATGGGCTCATAGGGGCCATGGTCCCCCAAGATCTAGAATTTTTTTTGTTTCTAACACTACAAGAAAATCAAATATATGCGACGATTTGTCACGATCGTCATTATAGATAAAAAAGACCGTCATTATAAGATATAGCGACGGTCGGCGACATCATATATAAGCCGTCATTTGAAACCTATAACGACGGTCTTTTTGCTTATAGCAACTGGTCGATCGTCGCATTAAAAACTCCACAAAAACGCTCATTGGTTTTTTACCGGTGGTTTAAAATGGATATACTGACGCCACGGCCGTGGCCGCTATTATAAAGATTTTGCATTAATGGTTGTGAGAGTTATTGCTGACGGTCGTAGGCCGTCCCCCTATAGGTGAGATTTGGTTGTAGTTATCATCTCTTTGCGGCGTCCGCTATAGGTGTTATGTCCGCTAAAAGATTTTAGTTTTAACAAATTTGGCCACAGTTAGTGGCCGCTATATCTTCCCCAATTTTTAAAAAACATCTTTTTTTATACAATAATATTTATTTATTTTACCGTTAAGAAACATAACTACATTCAACCATCCAATCAATCTAACATTTACAACTAAAAAGAACAAAACAAATAAAGTCTATTAATATATAATATCATCTAAATATACATAACCATCCAAAATCATCATTACATATGTATCAAAACAAAGACACAACCAAAGAGTACATTTAACATATTTTCAAGATCACATCTAACAAATTTTCATCAAAAATAGTGTTACATCTAACAAATTTCAAAGAAGACATGTAACATATCTCTAAAGAAGACGAGACACATGTCACGGGTCCTCTATAAGATTATTTGATCCACTAATATCATCATTATCTCCTTCTGTGTATCGATCCTACAAATTAATTATCAAGTGAACTTGTTAATCCATAAAAATAGAATGATAGCCCCAAAAATTTAAGTATAAGTGAAGTGAGAGAGCAACACCTGATTGTTGGAATGAGCATTTAGATCTGATGAATTCTTCATAAATTCTGTCATCATTGATAATAGTTCATCCGCTTTCCTTTCAGTATCGTCTCCTTTTTCCCGCACCTTTTTCAACTCAGCTTTCAATTCTTGATTCTCACGTTGTACCTCATTATTTGTGTCACGAGGCCCCCAAGTGTTTGTAGTTGTGGCACCAACTCCACCTTGTCGAAGTCTACCATGTCGCTCTGGTCCAAGAACTTGTGCAAGTATATCATTCCGTCCTGTACTACTGCTTTCACCAGTCGATTCCTGAGTCTTCTTTAACCCAATATTTTTTTCCTGTGAAAATATAAACAAAATAGGAATTTAAAGAGTTAACGGTCCCATTCTCTACTATCATAAACAAAATAGGAATTTAAAGAGAACACCACATGTATAATTTTAAATTCAAACAAGCTTAAGAATGTTAGTATTTCTTTAAAAATAATTTATTTTAAATACAGGTAGCTTATGTTTATTTGTTCATAGAAATATATATCTAATAAGTGCTATTTTCATATTTCATGCCCACCTATATATATAAGAATAAAAAATATGTCGACCTTCTTTTCCTAAGAGAAATTGGCCAGTTAAAGGCCTCATGAACTCATCAACAATTGTAAACAAATATAAGAATAAAATAATAATTTAATCATTAAAAGAATACAATATTATACTAAAAAAAATCGCAATAAAAACATGTCAATTTTTGTTGTGTATGAACATATCACACAGTTATATTAGATCACATATATGTTCATATTAATTTATATACTATGTCATTGTGTTTAGTCAACAACATACAGAATGATGAAGTAAACATGCAATATGCAATTATGTAGTATGTAAGAGGAAGAATACATTCAAGGAATGCATTTCAATATGTCCCCTTATAAAATACTCTCCCTCTATTTCAACACAATGGTTTAAATTCATGTAAATGAATGCTCTAAAACAAACCCACACACACATACAGGGATAAAGAGTTAAAAAAAACCCCATTGTTTGAGGATTAATAAATACGAATCACATTCGAGGATGCTCCAGGTAAAATTGAATTATCACTTCGAGTGTGGGACTGTATATACATATCCGCTCGATCAATCTCTTTTTTATTTATTTGGTATTACAAATAAAACAAAAAATAATACATAATTCAAGAAATACTCTATTTATAGAAGTCTAATACATGATTAACGATAAAAAAAATATTGAAATAACATCAAATATTACCAATTCATGCTTCTTTTTTGGAATTGATTTAGTGCCCAACGTATGACCTACCAACAATTTTTTTCGATTTTCACATTTTTTTGTTGCTATATCCTGCATTGCATGTATTTATAAATTAATAATAATATATAACAATAAGTAAGAATTAATAATACATAAATTAGAATACACACAACCTGTGCATCATCAGTTAGCCAATAATCAACCAACGCAGCCCATTGATTAGGATTTACTCGATCATTGTTGATAGTATTCGCTATCGATTTGGCACGGCCACCAGGCACAAAATTATTACTCTTTAAGTTGGACTTCCAATCTCTCCACCTATTGTTCATGATAGCCATTAGTTTTCTCTTAGCATTGGGGTGATCTGTGGTAAATTGTAAGACCCCAACTTTTTAATGAATAAAATCAAATTTCCTTTATTTTTTATTGTGAATAATAAGGTATTAATTTGATATAATACTTTGGTTATGGGTGAAATGTGAAAATTTTGCAAAATAAGTAAGTGGTTATAAAATATTCATTTTGTCGGTGAAATATTTTTTCTGTCGGGGAATATTCGTACGGCTGCGCAGCCAATTGTGGGCCCCATAACGGATAATGGTCGGATGAAGAAAACGACAAAATTGAATAACGGCGTAATTGTTACCGTTAAGACTGTTGGAATACCCGGTGGTTAAAATACGATGTCTGGCGTGGTTGCACAAAGATGCACACTTGTATTACAGCAAAGATTGTTGAATTATTGATCCTTACGTAAGAATGCACTTTACTCAATAATTGTCACGATGAGTTCTTTCGCTCAATATTTTATTTTATTGATTCAATAATTGTCGTTAAGCATTAATATTTTATATTCTTGTTGTTCAATAATTGTCACTGCACAATATCTCCATTATCAGATCAATAATTCATATGATTTGAATAATATTATTAGATAGCATTATTGGCAATGTCTAGAAAGTTACACAAAGAGAGGTTTGGTCACCTAATCAAGGCACAAGAAGGAGAAATCCTTATCGGAAAGGTTCCTCTTTCCTGGGAACAGCCTGGTTGGCATAAATGTGATTCTGTAATATTATTTGTGAATAATTAATTATTAATTCATATGATAAGGAAATATTTATTTTATGTGGATATAAATGATGGATTTATTTATGTGGTTATTAATGAAGGAATTAATGCTGAGATGTTTTATCAGTATTTTGTCGGATTGGAAGTATTTAAAAATCATCCGTTTATGGATTTCGGTATTTTCATTTAGAATTTGGAAAAATCAAAGCTACAAAGTTGTAGAGAATTGATTTCATGTGGAATAGACATAAAATTCATATTTTTCGATAAACGGGCTATTTTCTATGAATTATTAAAGTTTCTGATTATTGTTTAAATGATAAAATATTTTGGAAAATTCTAGAATTGGTTGGTGAGAAATGTGCTCAATTGAATTTTAAATGTGATGGGTGGCAATAGTAACAGGTAAAGCCATCGGTGTGATTAGTCTTCTATGGCGTTCTAAGCATTTTCCTATAAATAGGTGCTTAGTTAGAATTGAAAATCACACCGTAATTCATAAGTTTTCTCTCTTCTCTCTATTATCGATCGGTATTATTCTTATGAGTATTTTGATACTTTGAGTGTTTCTATACGGTGCAAGTTCCTTTAGCACTATATCCAGTATTCCAGCCAGAAGTATTATCTTTTTGAGGTAAGGGATGTTATTTTCTTCGTAAGTGATATTATTTCTTCAATATCATTATGCCGAAATATTGGTTGGAACTTTTTATCAAATTTGAAACTTTTCATGTCGGGGTTACTATTCATGAGTTACTATTCACGAGTTACTATTCATGAGTACTATTCACGAAGCATGATGATTTTTCTTGTGGAATTTCTATCTTTTGGTGTCGGAGTTATTATTCACGTATACGGCACTATTCACCGAAAAATAAAATTTTCTTCTTTTGTCCAAGATGTCTATTATGGTTACTATCTTTGATTGTATCCATGTTTTGATCTTTATTCTTGAATTTTACTTCGAAATTGGTTATTATGGAGTATTATTGATCTTGGATAAACTGTAATACAAATCCCTAATATTTGATCTTTTATTTCACTGGATTCGTTTTCTTTAATATATTTTTCATCATCCTCAGTCCTAAATGATGATATTACTGAATATCTTTGGCCTGTAGTGCAAAGATGAATGATTAACTGATGAATATCTTTGGCCTGTAGTGCATAGATGAATGATTACCTAATGAATATCTTTGGCCTGTAGTCTGCAAATATGAGCAGTATTGAGATGAACATGACTAATCGGTGATACAAATGAATATCTTTGGCTTCGTGAGTGCAAAAGATGAATATTTGATTCAAGATGTATATTGATTGATGTTACTGGATAAAATATTGATGATGAACTTTTAAATCTTAGAAGATAGTAGAATTCTTTCTCTACTTGACTCTTACAATGGATTGCTTATTCCACTGCAGCTTGTTGATCTAAAACTTGTTGTCTATTATATTTTATCAGATTTTTCCCTGTTGAAGACTAATGATAATTTGTTGTATATTATCTTAGTCATAATATTTTCTTACTGGGCTAGTTGAGCTCACCCTTTCTTTCACTGTTCTCTTCAGGAAATGAGAATATAGCTGAGACTAGTCGGGGAATGGATTGACGGTCCAGATGATTGCATTAGTAGTCCTCACTATTCTGTGAAATAGTGTATCAATAATTGTAATGAGGACCCCTTTTGAGTTTTTATACTATCTATTAGACAATAGTTGTATTTAAACTCACAGTATATGTGATGTCGTATTTTGCACGACAATTGTATTACTGAAGTTGTATTTATTTTTGTACCATGTATTTGGCGACTCAGAATGGGTTGGATGGTATGGACCTATTTTGGGGTCGTCACAGTTGGTATCAAAGCTTAGGGATATGATCCCTGGCTGAGATGTGAGACAAGAACTAGGAGGGGAGAGACGGGGAATTCCTTCGCTAATATGACCTGACTAAGTTTATTTGGTATTTATTAGGTCAGTCAGAGTATAGGGAAAATATGTTGTGTGACAACCCCAAAATAGGTCCATTCCATCCAACCCATTCTCAATCGCCAAATACATGGTACAGAAAACAACTACAACTTTATTACAACAATTTTCGTACAAAATACAACAACACATATGTCAGTGAGTTTGATACAAATATATACCAAATGTGACACATGTCCCAACTGTGGACAAGACTCTCTCACAAAGACACCTTACATAAAGGTATAATCAAAACCTGCTTTTAGAAACTAAAATCTTTGGGAAGTGCTCAAGAAAACCTTCGACATGGGAGGCCATGCGTGCCTAGGTTATGATAGATATCATATGGCCACAGTAATTATCCTTGGTTGATTAATAGACCCCAAAGAAAAACAAGAAGATTACTATCATATTCTTCCCAATGGTAAGTCTTCTCTTGACATATCATTATCTCCACTATCTCTAATTGAGAATTATACTTCAAACAAACACCAAGATTATATAGGTAGTGCTCAGATATATATACTCAAAGAAGTGGATGAGCACATCCTCGCCTTTATGATGATACGAGGTTGTATGTCATTAGACATCTTGTATGATAGTGACACCCTTCCAACGTTGGGTTCGCCTTTCACCCTCAACAAATTATAGACCACCGCTTCTATTCCCCGTTATCCCCCACTCGACCCAACTATACTTTTATTACACCGAAAGAATTGTGAAGCAAAAGGGTGAGCACAACTAGCTCAAGAAAGAATATCATGACTAAAGATAATTAAATTATCAATAGCCTTCATCATGTAAATCGAGATTTAGAATATACGGTGAGATGATAAAAATTTCAACCATAGTTGCAATGAACGAAAGCAATCCATTAAAAGAGTCAAATAGACTATGAAGTCTATTATCTTCTCCATGTTAAAATCCACCAACAATGTTTTATCCTCGTAACATCAATCAACAATTACGGTCCACAATCATATGAATAACTCATAATCATAATTGTAGTTCTAAATTCCTCTTCTCATCCGGAGATGAAGATAATTTTCATCACCTATCTTTACCGAAACATCAAAGATCATGGTTACACCAAATCACATTTCCTGTTCATAATCATACTAATAACTTCATCTTTACACTACGACCAAAGATATTCATTTGTATCACCAGTTGGTCATGTTCATCTCAATACATGTTCATCTTTGCACTACTGGCCAAAGATATTCAACAACATGTTATCTTTGCACTACGGGCCAAATATATTCATCAACAATTCATCTTTGCACTACAGCCAAAGATATTCCTCAACAGCTCATATTTGCACTACATGCCAAATATATTCATCAATGATTCATATTTGCACTTCTGTGCCAAATATATTATTATCTCAAAAAATATATAATCATTTCGTAATTTATATAAACAATAATTATAACCATGTTGATCATTTCACCTTTACACTTAAGCTAAAGATATTCAATTATAAATTCAATGGTCACGATCATACCAAATAACAATTCAACTTTTGCCATCGCCAAAAAGAGAACTCATATAGTCATGATCATACCAAAAATCTACTCATCTTTACACTCAAGTCAAAGAGAAATATCATCATTAGGGGTTATAAAAATGTTATATATGATAATAAAAATAATATGATCAACATACAGTTTTAACCTCAAGAGTAATATTCATAAATTAACTATAATTTGGTTAGAAAAAGAAACCAATTTTGTCATGAATAGTAACTCATGAATAGTAATCCATAAATAATAACTCATGAATAGTAACTCGTGAATAGTAAACCCGACACAAAAAGGTAGAAATTTCACAATAAAATCCATACCAATATTTCGGTATAATGATATTGAAATAACATTTCTTAAACTTATAAACAATTTATTTTAATTGTTTACACTTTACTAAATAATGCATTTAATCATTCTAAAATGCCAAACTCATAATATTTCATCACCAATAACCAAAACCTCATAAAAAATCAGATATAAACTTGTATGATTTTCAAGCCATAAAATCATATTTTCCAATTTTTTACTTCACATACATATTTAATTCATTTACTCATAACTAGTCCATTTTCATGAAAAATACCAAATCAATTCCAAAAATATTTCTTTTCTGGGATTTAACAGAATATAGTCCCATATTGAACATATATTTTTTTCAGAATTTTTAAAATTCATTTACTATTTTTCTTATGGCCAAAATCGCCGAATATTTAGACATTTATCATAAATTGTAATTTTATCCAAAAATTTCAAAATTCACAGAGTACACTGATATTATATAGATGTACTCCCAATAAAAAATTTATTAATTTTGGAGTTAACCACAAGGAGTTATAAGCGGTTACTTTTAAAATAGTCTTTTCTCATAAAATTCATAACTCTTAATATATATATATATATATATATATATCCAAAAATTAACATTTTTGGACACAATCAATAAAACTCATCAAAATATCATTTCAAATTTTTTCAGAATTTTTTAAGGTCTGAAAAGTTACGAAACATGAAAAACATAACAACCCAATCCCTTATTATCCCTTACCTCAAAAGAGCAGGACTTCTGACTGGATATCGGATATGACGCTGAAGAAAACTTGCACTGATGAATATCAACTCACCAAGTATCTAAATACTCACAAAATACACTCAATAATCTAGAGAGAAAAAGAGAGAAAACTTATGAATTCTGGTGTGATTTTCAATTCTAACTTAGTCCTCTATTTATAAGAAAATGTTAGCACGCCGAAGCAGACTTGACCTGCTACCTGATTGCTTTACCTGCTACTATTTCACCCACCAAAAATCAGCCATCTCCCCCAACAACCAAGAGTGGGGTCCTTTCAATTCTAGAATTTTCCACTAAAACCTAATTTCCGAATCAGTTACCTCTTAAAATTCATAACAAATTATACGCTCATTTTTAACGGTTCAAAATTTGTGGACATATACTCAACTTATATATGTATAACATATCCAAAAATTACAACGATCCAACGGTCGGATTAAATATTATAACTCATATAATAAAGCTGTAAGAACACCGATTTGATCTTTTAATACCTCCAATCCGACAAAATACTGATAAAATACCCCAACATTAATTCCTTCATTTATAACCACATAAATAAATCCATCATTTATATCCACATCAAATAAATATTTCCTTATCATATAAATCAATAATTAATTATTCACAAATAATATTACGTAATCACAATAATGACAACTGCATAGCCTCCTGTGAAAGAGGGGCTTTCCAATAAGAATTTTCTTCATCGGCGCGCAATTAGGTGATCAAACCTCTCCTCGATGTAACTTTCTAGACATTGCCAATAATGCTATCTAATAATATTATTCAAATAATATGAATTATTGATCTGATAATGGGAAATACTGTGTAGTGATAATTATTGAAATAATAATAATATAAAATATCAATGCAACAATTATTGAATCAATAAAATATTGAACAGTAATTACTGTAATAATTATTGAGTAGTGCCTTCTTACGTAAGAATCAATAATTTAAAAATACCGCAATACCGCGGTGCTACTGCTCAATAACGATATTATCGTATTTTAACCACCGGGTATTCCAACAATGTTAATTCAGAATAACTACGCCATTATTTATAAAAACTCAATTTTATCGCTTTCTTCATCCGAATAGCTTATTAGATTATGGGGCCACAAATGGTTACATTGTCGCATTTAATATTCCCCGATGAAGAAAGAATATTCCACGACCAAACGAATATTCGCCGACAACAATGAATATTTTATAACCACTTGTGTATTTTGAAAAAATTCATATATCACCCTTAACTTTAACATTTTATCAATTTAACCATTTACTGAATAGTTATTATAAGAAAATTGAATATTTTTATTTCATAAAATTCGGGGTCTTACATGTTGCATGACTATTAACCTTTGTTTCATGGCAGTATTTAAGAATGGCAGCGGGAAATATTAACGATGGAGTGAATGAGATAGTGGAGACACCTTTAATCACCACCCAGGGGAACGTGCAACAGGAAGGCAATATTCCTCCTATAAACAACGTTACCGAGGATGTTTAGAAGTTTTTTGCAGTTCATGCAAAACCAGACGATGGAGACTCGTGCACAAGTCGGTGGTTTCAGGAAGAGCGTTTTTCGTGACTTCTCAAAAAGCGAGTGACCCGAACGAAGTTAGCACGGGTTAGTTAATTATAAATTTTTGCGAAGTCTATACCTTATTAGATATCGGTTCTACCCATTCTTTTATCTCTCTTGTTTGCACTCAACGTTTAAATCTGACTCCGAAGAAGTTAGATTTTGACTTATTGGTTGAAACTCCGTTGGGAGAAACCTTCATTACATGTGCTATCCAAGTCTTGGATGAGAGTCACAGTTTTTAAATGATATTTCTATTGTTAATAAATCTCCTGACGTATTCTCGAAGGACTTCTTAGCCTACCCCTAGAGTGTGAAATCAAATTTTGTATTGACCCCAGTACAAAACCCATTTCTAAAACCCTTAAATATTTCTTCAACCAAAATGAACGTGTAATGCGCCAAAGACGTTGGCTCGAGCTGCTGAAGATTACGATCGTGCCATTCAATACCATCGTAGGAAAACGAAAGTGGTAGCTGACGCATTGAGTAGAAGATCGTATGCGTTTACGAGTGCGATGTTGTTAACAAAAAAAAATCCATTCTATATGACTTACAAATGATGAAGATAGAGTTAAAGACTCTAGGGACCCACATGAAGATAACGAATATACGAGTAGAATCGACTTTAATCGATAAAGTTAAAATCGCTTCAAGCTACACAATCGGAGGGTGATGAATATAAAGAAGAAGGTGCAAGAATCGTTATTCTGTAAGTAAGAGTCGATGAAGAGAAGAAAGCTCAAGCCTTCGATTTATTTGAAATCCTCGATCAAGTAGGAACTGTGGCCTATAGACTCACCTTAACGCTAAGTATGCCGCGTGTTCATAACGTTTTTCACGTATCGATGTTACGTAAATATGTGGACGACCCAAATCACATTATTGCGTTAGAACCAGACGAGATAGCCGAAGATTTAACGTACGAGGAGGTACCTGTCAAGATCTTGGATAGGAAAGAGTATGTCCTATGCACGAAGGTTATACCACAAGTTAAGGTTTTGTGGAGAAACCATGCTATTAAAGAAATGATCTGGGAGTTGGAATCAAAAATAAAAGCGAGGTATCCTCACCTTTTCTATACACCAGGTACGTACGTCAATTTCGAGGACGAAATTTCATAAGGAGGGGAGATTGTAAGACCCCAACTTTTTAATGAATAAAATCAAATTTCCTTTATTTTTTATTGTGAATAATAAGGTATTAATTTGATATAATACTTTGGTTATGGGTGAAATTTGAAAATTTTGCAAAATAAGCAAGTGGTTATAAAATATTCATTTTATCGGTGGAATATTCTTTCTGTCGGAGAATATTCGTACTACGGCGCATCCAATTGTGGGCCCCATAACGGATAACGGTCGGATGAAGAAAACGACAAAATTGAATAACGGCATAGTTGTTACCAATTAAGACTGCTGGAATACCCTATGGTTAAAATACGATGTCTACGTGGTTATTGGTTGCATAAAGAAGGTGTTATTGTACAATATTGTTGAATTATTGATCCTTACGTAAGAAGGCACTACTTTCAATAATTATCACAAGAGTTCTTGCTCAATATTTTATTTTATTGATTCAATAATTGCTGTGTTGATATTTTATATTATTGTTGTTCAATAATTGTCACTGCACAATATCTCCATTATCAGATCAATAATTCATATGATTTGAATAATATTATTAGATAGCATTATTGGCAATGTCTAGAAAGTTCTGTCAAAGAGAGGTTTGGTCACCTAATTGCAAGGCGCCAAGAAGGAGAAATCCTTATCTAAAGGTTCCTCTTTCTCGGAATGTACTTTCGTCAGCATAAATGTGATTCTGTAATATTATTTGTGAATAATTAATTATTAATTCATATGATAAGGAAATATTTATTTTATGTGGATATAAATGATGGATTTATTTATGTGGTTATTAATGAAGGAATTAATGCTGAGATGTTTTATCAGTATTTTGTCGGATTGGAAATATTTAAAAATCATCCGTTTGTGGATTTCGGGTATTTTTCTGTTTAGAATTTGGAAAAAATCAAAGCTACAAAGTTGTAGAGAATTCGATTTCATGTGGAATAGACATAAAATTCATATTTTTCTGATAAACGGGCTATTTTCTATGAATTATTAAAGTTTCTGATTATTGTTTAAATGATAAAACATTTTGGAAAATTCTAGAATTGGTTGGTGATAAATGTGCTTAATTGAATTTCAAATGTGGTGGGTGGCAATAGTAATGTAAAAGCCATCGTAGCAAAGTTAGTCTTCTATGCCGTTTCTAAGCATTTTTCTATAAATAGGTGCTTAGTTAGAATTGAAAATCACACCGTAATTCATAAGTTTTCTCTTCTCTCTCTATATTATCGAACGTATTATTGTGAGTATTTTGATACTTTGAGTGTTACTATATCTGATTGCAAGTTCCTTCAAAGACTATATCCAGATTGCAAATTTTAAGTATTATCTTTTGAGGTAAGGGATGTTATTTTCTTCAGAAGTGATATTATTTCTTCAATATCATTATGTTTAAAATATTGGTTGAAACTTTTTATCAAATTTGGAATTTTTCATGTCTGGGTTACTATTCATGAGTTACTATTCACGAGTTACTATTCATGAGTTACTATTTATGAGTTACTATTCACGAGTACTATTTACGAAGTATGATAATTTTTCTTGTGGAATTTCTATCTTTTGGTGTCGGAGTTACTATTCACGTATACGGCACTATTCACCGAAAAATAAAAAAAATTTCTTTTTTCTAAGATGTCTATTATGGTTACTATCTTTGATTGTATCCATGTTTTGATCTTTATTCTTGAATTTTACTTCGAAATTGGTTATTATGGAGTATTATTGATCTTGGATAAACTGTAATACGAATCCCTAATATTTGATATTTTATTTCACTGGATTCGTTTTCTTTAATATATTTTTCATCATCCTCAATCCTAAATGATGATATTACCAATATCTTTGGCCACAGAGTGCAAGATGAATGATTAACTGATGAATATCTTTGGCCTATGGTGCAAAGATGAATGATTACCTAATGAATATCTTTGGCCCGTAGTGCAAAGATGAACATGTATTAAGATGAACATGACCAACTGGTGATACAAATGAATATCTTTGGCTTGTAGTGCAAAGATGAATATTTGATTCAAGATGTATATTGATTGATGTTACAGGGATAAAATATTGATGATGAACTTTTAAATCTTAGAAGATAGTAGAATTCTTTCTCTACTTGACTCTTAAATGGATTGCTTATTCCATCGCAGCTTGTTGATCTAAAACTTGTTGTCTATTATATTTTATCGATTTTTCCCTCGTTGAAGACTAATGATAATTTGTTGTATATTATCTTAGTCATAATATTTTCATCGGCTAGTTGAGCTCACCCTTTCTTTCACCGTTCTCTTGAAATGAGAATATAAATTTGAGACTAGTCGGGGAATGGATTGACAGTCCAGATGGTTGCATTAGTAGTCCTCACTATTCTGTGAAATAGCATATCAATAATTGTAATGAGGACCCCTTTTGAGTTTTTATACTATCTATTAGACAATAGTTGTATTTAAACTCACAGTATATGTGTTATCGTATTTTGCACGACAATTGTATTACTGAAGTTGTATTTGTTTTTGTACCATGTATATGGCGACTCAGAATGGGTTGGATGGAATGGACCTATTTTGGGGTCGTCACATAAATTGTTTCTACAACAAACAAATTTACACATATTTTAAATTACCTTCAAAGTGCTTAATGTCAAATTCTATAAAATGATATGATTAATAACCTGAATTTCATCCCAAGCCCTTGTCATGTTAGCCTCTGTCATATTGGACCATGTTGGAGTACTTATTGGAAAAAATTCTCCATTAAGAGCAAGACACCTTTGAAAAAGTGGTTAACTTATTGGCCTCTCCCCCAACAGGATGACCATTTGCATCATAAATTACTTTCTTGAGTGCATCAATATTTGACCATAACTTTGCTCCCATCGTTGGTCCACGCTTCCTCTTAGGTCGAGAACCTAAAAGAGAGAAAGAATCAAGATATATGAACTAAACATTTGACCATAGCAATTCCATATTTAGGCACAGCTTTAGCTATAAATTTACAAACAAATTCATAATATAACTCAAAAGAAAACTCATTATTATTAGAAAGCTAGGAGTATTGCAAGTGTGCCCGGTATATAACTCCATAGGAGTATTATTAAAAAGCATACTACAAATTGTAGAAATAAAGCCAAATTAGAGCATTCATAGTATTTTACCATACTGCTTTGTGATAACAAGTTTCACAAATCAAGCGTAAGGTGTCGTCCACTGGAGTTCTGCAATATTAATATTATTATTATTATTATTATTATTATTATTATTCCTTCATTTCTCTCGCTCTCATCTTCTCTACAGAATGTATTTGTTGTCAATTCATAACTTTTGCATTGATTTTGTAGGCCAACAAGGCAAAAGAAAGGTTGTCTCAAGGAAGATCCAGTACAGTAGTACAGTATACAGTAGTCAGTAGTCACTACTATATAATTTGATCATATGACACTAGCTAATATCTACTAATCCCCATTAAAACCCAATGAAGAGTGTAAAAGTTGTCATTCAAGTGAAGAAAACGAAGTGTATAAAAGTTGCCTTCATGACAATGCAAGTATAAGTGTAGATATATGCATGGTACCTTCAGCATTCTCATGAATACTTTCCTCCTCTACATGTGGTTCATTAGCATGGATCTCATTATCATTAATTTTTGGGCCATTGGAACAGTTAGCACGAGATCTAGACGTTCTATTAGAAGCCATTAAAGCAACCTGAGAAACAAAAATATGAATGTGACAGTCATAAGCATGTGATAAATGTGACACTCATTACTTTTAGACACAACTATGTGAAAAATGTTGCTGGGAAGCCTGTGATGTGAATAATTTTTTAGGCCCACTTGTTCAATACACGCTGTATTATTTTAGTTATTAGCTTGGCTTAATAACTACTATATTATTTTCAATATACATGCTCGTCCCTCAGTATCTCTATTTGTCCCTCAGTAGTCAGTCCCTCTTTTATTTCACAGTAGTCGGTAAATTAGATCTGGCCTCCGCGGCTCCACACCTCCGTCTACCGCCTGATTTCCGTCCGCGCCTCCGCCTACCTTAGATACTTCCGATCTCGGTTAGTCATCCACACACATACATACATATTTTTATAAATTAATTTACAATGATTAGGGTTTTGAAAATCTGGTCTACTGCTTGAAATTTATCTTTCTTCATGTTACTGAAATGGTTTTATATAATTATAGACATATGAAGCTGTCAATTTGATATTATTGGTTTCTGTTTTGCTCTATCATCTCTTAAATTCAAAGTTGTGTAAATAAATGAATCTGGTAATGCTTACTCGAGTACAAGTATTCTAGCCCACAAAACTTGTAGTATAATAATTTCTTATCTTAAAGAAATTTAAATTTTTTTCCCTAATGGTAGGATTCCACCCACCCCCACCAAAAAAAGAAAAAGGCCCATGAATGGGGATTTGAACCAACATGAAGAATGTAGTTTTTAAGACATTATATATAATGGTGGAACTTTATTTTTTAATGATGAATATATATTATGTTGTTAAAAAAATTCTTTCTCCCACCCCACCCCAAGATCAAATCCTGATTTCATCTCTGCCCACCCCAACCCCATGCCTCTTTCTCTCTCTCTCTCTCTCTCTCTCTCTTACACATACACACATACATTTCTCTTTTTCAAAGTCAGATATATTTGTAAATGTAAATTTCGAATTAAATCATATAAATTATTTAGCACAAAGATTAGTATATAATTAACTTCTTTTATGTAATCCAAAACCAACTCAAACTTCTTTTATGTAATCCAAAACTAACTCAAATCTATTTATTCCCTAGTCTAGTCCTGCCTCTCTGATATATATATATATATATATATATATATATATATATATATATATATATATATATATATATATATATATATATCATATACCAAAAAAATTTATATTAGTAACTGTAAAACTCCAAACCCATGAGACTCAAAATATTAGTCAAACTCAAGAAGGGACTGCTACAAAATTCACAAGCCTATATACACATGACGCTTTGTTACACTGTCGTATTGGCCATAATCAAACCCATTGAAGTATGAATCAATCTCAATATTTTCTTTTTCACTATATATTAAATTTTCAACGGTAATAATATATAGTACGAATTATTTACATCAATTTTTAAATTATCAATTACGTAATAAATTTCGTAATTTTAATTCATCCTAAATTTTTTACAATACATAACCACACTCAATTTTCTATTTGTTTCTTTTCTATCAACTCGTAAACGTAAACATAGAGTTACGGAAATAGAACAATGGACCAATAAGGGCTAAAGTTGACAAAAAGGATCCATAATTTTACTAGCGAATTAAGTAAAGGGATAAGATCGACTGAAGTTCCAAAATTGTAACAATCCTGTAACTAGGGGTGGGCAATCGGTAAATATCGGTCCGAACCGAACTGGTATTTAAATCGGCCAAATTTTGATATCGATACCGGTACCGGTTGGACCGATATACCGAACCGGTTTACCGGTTCAGGTTTGGTATTGATTTTTATCGAAAATTATTATTATTATTATTATTATTATTATTATTATTATTATTATTATTATTATTATTATTATTATTATTACAATAAAACCCCTATTTAGGAATACTCTATATAAGAATAACCTCTACAATATTATAAAAAAAATTGGTCCCAATTTGGGCCAGTTATAAATAGGAATAACCTCTAAATTGTAATATGTTATATATTTTTTAAGTCCCGTTTTAAGAAATTATACCTCTATATAGTAATAATTTCATATATATATATATATATATATATATATATATATGAGATAGAGAGAAAGACAATATTAATTTTAAAAGACTACATTTCCTATAAAAGACTACATTTTTCTATACAAATTAGACTATATTTCTTATAAAGGACCATATTTTCCTATAAAAGACTACATTTCCTATAAAAGACCATATTTTTCTATAAAGAACTACATTTCCTATAAAAGACTATATTTTCCTAATTTGAAAATCTAAATAATAATTATTAGGGAGTTCTTATTGATATTTTTATTAAAGTGGATATTTTTGGGTGTTCGGAAAATATTGTGTATCAATACCTCTATTTAGTAATAACATCTCAATTAGAATAAAAATAGGTTGGTCTCAAATCTATTCCTAAATAGAGGTTAAACTCTCAATTAGAATACAAATAGTTTGGTCCCAAATATATTCCTAAATAGAGGTTTTATTGTATTATTATTAATATTTTTATTTTTATTTATATTATTATAATCATTATTTAATTATTATTATTATTTATTTATTAATAAAAAAAATTAGAAATTTGGTATATACCGATCTGGTTCGGTAATATTGAACCATAAAAAGGTCGTACTGAAACCGATGCCGAAAAATCGGTATATACCAATTTTTTTGTATCAAAACTGGACCGGTTCTTTTTTGTACCGAACCAGCAGATTCGATCCGGTTCGAAAAATCGTAAAAATCGAAATATTTTCCCAATCCTACCTGTGACATATTTGTTGCTAGGCGGATACGGAAGTTTGAATTTAAGTTTACATATCTTTCAATTAAAACCATGTATTATATGAGTCCACAAGAGTTTAGTACTCCCTTTTTAAAAAATACTAATAATTAAAAAAATAATATATATTGTGAATATTTATGTCGATTATTTAACTGTCAATTACGTTGATAAGTATTAGTAGTAATGTGACGCCCCCAACATAGGTATACATCACCCATTCTGAGTCGTCAAATACATGGTACATAAATCAAATACAAACTTCTTTTATACAATACGAAAACATCATAGCTTAGAGTTTTTACACGAATATTGTCTCATAAACAGTATTCAAACTCAAATGAAGTCCTCATTACATTTATTATCACACTATTTCTTAAAATAGTTAGGACTATTATAGCAACCATCTTGGACCGTCACTCTGTTCCCCGACTAGTCCCAGCTACGTTCTCATTTCCTGAAGAGAACAATGAAAGCAAAAGGGTGAGCTCAACTAGCCCAGTAAGAAATATTATGACTAAGATAATGCAGGATAAAATTATCGTTAGCCTTCAACAGTGTTAAACTGATAAAATATAATAAACATCAAGTTTAACTGCAGCGGAACAAATAATCCATTAGAAGAGTCAAGTAGAGCATGATATCTACTATCTTCTATGATTTAAAAAGTTTATCACCAATTTTATCACGAGACTCGACCAATAAAAAACCACATTATCGAATCATCCTCGCACTTTCTGGACAAGGATATTCATGTAATCATCAATGATCATGATTATACCAAATAATCTCTGGTCATAATCATACCAACAACTGTCCATCAATGCACTACAGGCCAATGAGAATTTTTACCACATCATTTGTAACATTACGGTTATGATTATACCGAATAATTCCTGGTCATAATCATACCAAGTCCATTTATGCACAACAGGCTACAGATGACTTTCAACATAATATAAGCATGAGGATGATGACAATGATATAAGAATTCAATAAAACAAGTTCAAGAATTAATTTATCTAGAATTCAATAACGTCCAAATTGTCAACATGATACTTCTTTGTAGAGTAAAATTCAAGAATGCTTAGAAGAATATTTTCATGAAAAGATACTGGATGAAGCGCAAATATCAAGGATATTCCACTAATTTCATGGAGTATAAAAAGCCAAAACTTTAACCAACCGTATAATAAAGAATGGAATAATAAAAGAATTCACCGTGCATGATAGGCCGCATGCATAAAGTTATTCAAAAGTATAATAAATAATGAAACTAGGTCACGTGAAACGCACGTACGTGATATATTCCAACCTAATAATAAAGAATGGAATAACCAAAGAATTCACCATACATCGCGATAGATCAAGACAAAATGCATTATTCCAATAGAATAATAAATAATGGAACTGTTAAATGCGTAGAATACGCATTTGGGATAGATGTTCCAAATGTAATAATAAAGAATGGAATAACGTAAGAATTTCACCACGATGCGATGCTTCGCGTAGGCAAGTTATTCCAACAAAATAATAAATAACGGAACCAAATCATGTGTAATTCGCATTGCATGGGATGTTCCAATAGAATAATAAAGAATGGAATAATGTAAGAATTTCACCATGTATGCGGTGATTGCAGATGTATTGTGTTATTCCAACATAAAAATAAAGAATGGAATAATGTAAGAATTTCACCATGTATACGGTAGTCCACGATACAAAGTTATTCCAATGTAATAATAAGGGATGGAATAACAATAGCTCTCTTCAAGAACACGAAAGAAATAATACCCTTACCTTAGAAAAACTAGATAATCGGAATAGTGAGGTAGTGAGACTTCTCTTCTTTCTCTCTCTATAATTTCTCTCTATAATAATTGCTCAAAACTTTTGTGAATTGGTGAGAAATGAAGGACCAAACCTCTCCTTGACAGAACTTCTAGACATTGTCAATATTGTAAATAATAATATGAATAACTTTGTCGTCTCAATTATTGATTTAATAATATAAAATATTATGCAGATGATACTGTGACAATAACTGAATTAATAATATAAGATATATGATGCAAAGAATTCACAGAGTAGCAATAATTGAGTATAATTGAGTGACTTCTCACGTAAGCATCAATAATCAATACCGTGGTGTCTACTATGCAACCATGCGTATTATTGTACTTTTACTACCGGGTAGTTCAACAGTTTAACAGTAAAATTTTCACCGTTATTTTTATAAAAAGATAATTCTGTCATTTTCTAACTACGACAATACTTCTATTGTGGAGGTCCACCAATGATTGTACCGTCGTACGAATATTCCCTGTTAAAACGAATATTCTCCGACCAATCGAATATTATATAACCACTTGCTTACTTTGCAAAATTTGTAAAAATTACCCACCACTATAATATTATATCATATCCACACCATAATATTCAAAAATATATTTCAAGAGAAATTAATCTTTATTTATAAAAGTTGGGGATCTTACAAGTAATATTTTTTTAAAAAATATGTAATAAGTGGGGGTCCTTTTATAAAATTTATTAATCTCATCTATTGATGAGTTTCGCAATTATAAGTTGGCATAAATTTGTCGTAATACATAACACGACTCATATAATTATAAGTTTTCCCATATCGAGTTACCATATATAATTATACATTTTCCCATATCTAGTATAACTATGCACGGAAGATAGGCAGGGTCGTTCCTGAGATTTTGGTGGTTTATGACGAAAAATGAAAACGAGACACTCCTCGAAACATTGTCTTCACCCAAAATTTTTTTATAAATAAATAAATATATAAAAAGTATCTAAAAAAGTGTCTTTTTGGAGCTTAAAACATAATAGTTTGACTAAAATAAAATATATGAAAAATTCGACTACTGCAAAATATATAAAAAATTCGACTATAACAAAATATATGAGAATACATTCATTGAAAGATACTTTTTCTAATATTCCTAGAGTCAAAATTTTCGATCAAATGTTCAAAAAACTATTGTACCTCTTCTATTTCAAATGAAATGGAGAGTATTCATTTTTTGTATATTCCCAATCATCACCTCTCTCTTCCATCATCATGATATCACATTCTAACACATTTTAAATCTGAACCATGAAATATATATATATATATATATATATATATATATATATGTATGTATAGAGAGAGAGAGAGAGAGAGAGAGAGAGAGCTTGATCAGTTCTGGACTCGGACCCACTCAAAATCCAGACCTTTTTTTTGTCCGAAAATCCGGACAAGATCAAGTCTATATATATATATATAAACCTAGTGGGGAAAAATTTGATACATCAATAATCGTTTAATATTACAAAATTTAAAAAATTACATCAAACAAATTAAATTTAAAATAAAAAATCTAACAAAAATTTAAAAGCTTACCAGACAAACTTTAACAAATTCAACAATTTACTATTAAATATTAAGACATAAAGAAAATAAAAAATATTACGTTATACACATACACATATTACATGGGACAATTTTGTCAATGTAATATCATATCATTCTATCATAATAATACTAATATTAATAATCACGTTATACACACATAATATTTAAATGCAGTTGAAACTTGAAAGCGCTATAATGAATATAATTGTGTCATTGCAATTTTATATTAATGATGCTGATTTAGTGACTAATATTCAGGTCGAGTATGAGGGATCATCAAATCTTAATATATGCATTTTTAATCTTGATAAAATTTTAAATTTAATCACTTGGAGATTTCAAGTTTAGTGGTTGCCTTAATGTGACTATGACTAACTTATTTTTGAAAATAAAAAGTGAGAAGTTAGTTTCAAAATGCATACAACTAAGAAACTAAAAAAAAAATTAGTGTCGTGTGTTTGACCTTACAAACGTGAATTTAAAATTCGGACCGAATCGACAGTTTAACCGTTAAAAATTGAAATCGATTAGCACTACGGTTCAATTTGAACAAAAAAAATTAATTTTGGTTAAAACCCAGTTGACCCACCAGTTGGACCAATGGTTCAATAGGTAAAATCGGTTATTGACCAAGTGACCCAGTTATTTTTTGTACCAAATTTTTTTTATTATTAAAATTAATCACTTTAGTAATATTATAACTCAATTTTATTATATTTTAATTCATTAAAAATTAATTTTTTCAAAATTTTATTAATTACTAATAAATATTTTTATATATTAACGATGTTATTGGTCACCGATTAAATTAGTGATCTATTTCCTTAATATTTTTTTCGGTTTGATCATGCTTTCAAATACTTGTTTTATACTAGTGATGACTCACAACGACATATCCGCAATATGTCTGACAAAATACCTTGTGTCACTCGTCAATATTTTTATGGATAATAGCTTATGAATAGACTATAGCCGACCACGTCACTTTACAAGTGGCATTAGGCGTTTCGGAGTTACGAATACGGTTATTATGAATTTAATTTTATCGTAAGTTGATTATCAATACAGTATTAACACATAAAAAAGAATTTAAACATGTGTATTGACACTGTATTAACTAATTGATCAAAATTAACATCATACTAACTACTCTCGGAGGTTGCATACAGAATGTTTGTGTTGAGATATAAAGTTAATATATATTTTGAGATATTATTTTATTTATTATCAATTAATTTTGAATTAGATACTTTAACACTCCCTCCGTTTCTTAATATAGGTCGTTTTAGACATGTACACAAAAATTAAGGAAATAATTGAAAAGTATTAACTATATTATCAATTGTCTTTAATACCTTTCACTTCACTTCACTTATCTCATAAATATGAATAAAAAAAATTATGTGAAAAAATAAGGAACAATTTGGAAAAAATAGTGATCAATTATCCTAGATAACTCACAAACGATAAATTATTAGAAATAATAAATAAAAATCTAAAACGACCTACATATAAAAATAGAGAGAGTATGATATTAGAACATGCATTATTTATGTGTAGGCCCATATACTTTATGTCACTCAATTAAAATTATTCACGTATTTGTTGGAACGTGTTGATCAATTAATTTTGAGTTAGATGCTCTAAAGTCCAAACTAACTTGAATGTTTAAAAGTAAAATTTTTTTTAACCTTTTTAGACCTTTACTATTAGACCAAATAAACTGGATTTGTGATTAAATAGTTTATATATTTTTATTAAAAATTTTAGATATATTTTTCAAATAATAACTTTAAAGAATTTTTTTTTTATCTATATTTTTTAGCATTTGTAAGAAATGTAATTGTAATGGCATACCGACATTATAGTACTCAAATCTATGCTAGTATATTTAAGTTATGATATGTTAGAAATTTTATATGATTTTTTAATTTAAAAATAAGAATTCATCTCAAATTTTAAATTAAAATAAAATATTAGTCAAGTTAAATTTGTAAAATAAATACGAAAACGTATTTAGCTTACAAACTCATCAAACCAATTCCAACCATGCAGTGGAGTGATTTTATATATAGAGAGAGAATCCATATTATTTATAAGTAACTTTGTAAGAATATCAAAATATATATATATATATATACAGAAATGATCAAGTAAGGGATTCCTTACTTTATTAAAATGAGGACTTTTTTTTTTTTTTTTTGCTTTTTTTTTTAAAAAACAACTAAAAAAAAGTTTAATATTTTATGAACTGAAATTTTTTCATAATACAATGTTTTGGGTGGGTTTGAATACCTATACTTAAAAAGTGGTGATACATCTGCTGTATATACATACATTGTTTTGTTATTATCGTCTCAAATCACAAAAACATTGTATTATGAAAAAATTCAGTTCCATAAATATTAAACTTTTTTTTTTTAGTTGTTTTAAAAAAAACAAAAAAAAAAGTCCTCATTTAAGAAGAAAGGAAGGATCCCTTTACCCGATCTGACATATATATATATATATTAGTCTCAAATTTTGTCTAAAAAATATGACATTGACTATTTTAATAATAATTTATGACATAATCAATAAAGGGATAGTGATGGAATTTCAAACAAATTTTACTTGATAAATGATACTTTTTTAATTCATGTACAAAAATTTTAAATGATAATTTTTAAAAAACGGAGGTAGTATATTAATGGCATCCTACTTGTTGTTGTAGGGTACTGGACCATATATGTCCGGTGCCTTTGTTTTTGCACCATCATAGATTCATATCTGGAGAAAAAGGGTTATTTGCACTTATAACCCAAAAGTTTAACAAAATTCTTTTTTGGCAGATTAACTATTTGAACTATTTTTCATTTTTAATTTTCAATTTTTTTTTAAATTAAACATAGATTAACATGGGCGGAACCACATGTAGACAAGTGGGGCAAATACCCACTCTTAATTTTTGAAATTCTTTATAAATATAGGGGTAATATAGTAAAGTGGTGCTCCTCCTTAAAAAACATTAGGTCACTTATCAATAAATATTTCTAATATTCTCTTTCAAATTCAATTTTTTTTTATTTTCACGAGTTTATTTAATTTTTCCCAATTTTTAAGGTTAAAGTTAAATATTATAAAAAAATCTCTAATTTTATATTAATTATCTATGAGTAGTTAATTATTTAGTTTTGATTCTTATTTATTTATATTCACTCATGCTAATTAGTACATTAGTTTTACGGTATATATTGAAGTTGCATGCGTGTCATTTAATATTATATTTAAATCAATAAAGACGTGAATTATGAATGTACTAACGATAACCCGTGCCTGAAGACACTGCATAAATAAAAAAATAAAAAATAAAAAATCATGAACACAAAAAAATGAAACACTGAATATGGATACACACTAAACTAAAAGCCTAGAATAATTTTTAACACACCGACTCTTTCCATACATACTCCACAAAGCATTTAAATGAAAATTCTTATGAAGACAAATTTCAATGAATAAATAAAGAATATCCAACATTAATAGTCAAATTCTCATAAATTTAAACTAAGTTTAACTACATTTCAAGATTTTTTTTTTTTTATTATTTATAAGCCTTTTTGATTGATTATAACTTTTTAAATAGTAACTTGACAATTAAAAATTCTTTGGAGTGAGAGAGTGAGAGAATGAGATGATGGATGTGGGTTTAAATGTTTGATTGATAAATTATTGGTCGTCGGATGTTGAAACCCCAAATGATTTTAGATCGTTGGATGTTGAAGCCTAAATTGATTTGAGGCCGTTAGATGTTGAAGCCTTGAGATTTGAGCCGTTCTGTTTTATTTTATAGATAATTCTGTTTTATGATCATACTATAGGGATTTTGATTTGTTCATATTATTAAATTTATTATTTATTTTTCTATTATGTTGTGAATTTGTATTTGATATTTTGAAAAAAAATGAATAAATATATGGATAAATATTTTTCAAGACTTAGCGCTACTAAACGTCATTGATTTGAATTTTCTTGTGACGAACCTACTCAAGAGTCATTAGATATATAAATAAAAATTTTAAGAATAATTTTGTAGTAACTTTTATGTACTTATAATTGAAATTTATATTTGGTGAGTTTTATTAATTTTATTAATTTTAATTTTGTTGTAACTTTTATGTCTTAATGAATCAAAGCACTATAAAAACAAATCGACTACAATATAAATTTCCAAAAGCTTTGCCGGTCGATAATTTTTCCATCTGAAACAGACCGAAACATACAGTCCGTAGCCCCTATACTTTTTTTTAGTGAGAATCGAACTCAATACCTCTAATCATGATCTTTCTTAAATCACTAAACCAAACGACACAGTTAAAGTTACACACAGCTAATTGGTGGTAAGTAGGCGCGTGCTGGTCAGGCTTTATTTGGTCAGCCAAAAGCTACCGGTTTTGACAGACCATAAAAGCTCAAATTTAAAGCTCATGGGTTTACTGGTAGTAAGAGTCGACAATTGGTAGAGAGTGTTTATGCTTATTTTTAGACATTTTGGGCCCAAAAAGTGAACTGATGACTGACAATAGGCAAAAAAAGCTCGAATTTCTATGGGCCAAAAAAATGCGATTCAAAGCCTGCTTTTTGACAGATGAACCGGGCCGACCCGCGGATTTTGGGCCCGTTTGCCAAGTCTAGTTAAAGTTCATAAATTTTTAGTAGTGCATGAGTACTAAATAAATTATCTAATAATTGGATGCCTTTTATAACATGGGCATGCCTAAAATGATTAAAGTGTGGCCTTTGATTTCTTATCTGTGGTCTTCATTCAACTACCAACTTTAATTTAGTAAGCTAGCATAGACTTTTGCCTAATAATAGGACCTACCCCCCCCCCACCCCACCCCACCCCACCCCACCCCACCCCACCCCACCCCACCCCACCCCACCCCACCTTTCTATATATAATATCTACCACTTCTCATTATTGAGATTCAAGTTATCAACCTCTTCTTTTGGAAAACTTCACAATGGGAAATTCTCTCACTGTCTTCAATAGAACCAGCAAGCCTTTGCCCATTGAAACAATCTTCAAGCTTCCTAATCCAATTCCTACTTGGCCTCCAGGTACTATATCATAATCATCAGTTTGTCCTTTATTTTTATTTATTTTGATCATTTTGATTTTGCTAAAAATAGAAAATTTTCGGATTATGCTGCTATTTAAGTATGAATTATAACCTATGATTAAGTGCTAATCTTGAATTATATATATAGGTGAAGGTTTTGGTAGTGGAGTTATTGATCTAGGGGGATTACAAGTATGTGAAGTCACAACCTTCAACAAAATCTGGGCTACTTATGAAGATGGGCCGGATAATCTTGGTGCAAAATTCTACGAACCAACTTCACTGCCAGAAGGGTTCTATATGCTGGGCTGCTATAGCCAGCCCAACAACAAGCCCCTATTTGGATGGGCTGTTGCAGCAAAAGATGTTAATGGTAACATTTTAGAGAAGCCAATTGACTATACTCTTGTATGGACTAGTGAGACCACCAAAAACAAGGTAGGTGCCAATGGCTATATATGGCTTCCGACGCCACCGGAAGGTTACAAATCCGTCGGCCACGTTGTCACCACATCGCCGGAGAAACCATCCGTCGATGATAAAGTCCGGTGTGTCCGGTCGGATTTCACGGTGGCGAGTGAAATTGACGCGTGGATTTGGGGGCTAGATAAGGAGATTGATCCAAATGGGTTGAATATATATGGATCAAAACCAGCCGAAAGAGGGACCCAAGCTGTAGGTGTCCCAACTGGTTCATTTATAGTCCAAAATGGTGGGGATGTAGTGTTGTTGGATAGTTTGAAAAATGTCCAAGCTAACTTATCTGCCATGCCTAATTTGGACCAAATTGAAGCCCTGCTCCAACATTACTCTCCATTGGTATACTTCCATCCTAACGAACAATTCCTTCCCTCTTCGGTCAGCTGGTTTTTCGAGAATGGGGCATTATTATACACCAAAGGCGAAGAAGCTAACCCAGTTCCTATAGAACACCCCACCGGCTCGAACCTCCCCCAAGGCGGTTCGAATGATGGTGCCTACTGGTTAGGCCACCCGACGGATAACGAGAAATTAAAGAAGGGAAATTTGCTAGATGCCGAGTCTTATGTAAACGTTAAGCCCATGCTTGGAGCGACATTCACTGATCTAGCTATATGGGTTTTTTACCCTTTTAATGGACCTGCAAGGGCTAAAGTTGGGGCACTAAATGTTTCGCTAGGCAAAATTGGACAACATGATGGCGATTGGGAACACGTGACATTACGAATAAGTAATTTCAGTGGGGAGCTAAGGAATGTTTATTTTTCGACCCATAGTAAAGGGGTTTGGGCTAGTGTTTCTCAACTCGAGTTTGAGAAAGGTAACAAGCCCGTCGTCTATGCGTCGTTGAACGGGCACGCGTTTTTCCCCAAAGCAGGGGTTGTTTTACAAGGGAGTGGGCAAATAGGGATAAGGAACGATACGGCGAAAAGCAACAATGTGATGGACACCGGAGCGAAATTTAAGGTGGTTTCCGGCGAGTACTTGTCGGTTGTCGAGCCGCCGTGGTTGAATTATACTAGAGAATGGGGACCAAGAATTAGCTATGACATTAAAGCTGAGATTAAGAGGGTGCAGGGGAAATTGCCAGAGAGGTTGGGAAGTTCATTTGAGAGTGTTGTCAAGAGTCTGCCTAATGAAATATTGGGTGAGGTTGGGCCAACTGGGCCGAAGATGAAATCTAATTGGAGTGGAGATGAAAGGGTCTGACAATTCTATGTATAGTAGTAATTGTTTGTTCTGTTCATCCAGACTTCCGATCTCAAAAATAGGTATACACCACCCATTCCGAAATTGTCAATACATGGTACGTAAAACAACTACAACTTTATTATTACAACAAGAAATCGTGAGTTTAAATACAGATATTGCCATCTAGACAATATCCACATACAAATAAATCCTCATCATAATTATTGATACATTATTTTACAAAAATGGTGAGGACTACTAAACAACTCTCTCTAGAACCATCATTACATCCCCCGACTCAGACTTCGCTACATTATCTCCTCCTGAGAAGAAAAATGGAACAAAAAGAAAAAGGGTGAGCTCAACTAGCCCAGTAAAGAATATTATGACTAAGATAATATACAACAAATTATCGTTAGTCTCCAACAGGGAAAAATCTAATAGAATACAATAGACAACAAATTTTAAATCAATATTCGCAATGAAAATAATAATTCATTAAGAGAGTTAAGAGAGATGAAATCTACTATCTTCTATGTATGAATTTAAAAGTTCATCGCTCATCTTTTATCCCCTCGTAACATCAATCAATATATATCCGAAATCAAATATTCATCTTTGCACTACAAAGCCAAAGATATTCATCACCGGGTCATGTTCATCTAAACACTGCTCATCTTTGCACTACGCCCAAAGATATTCATCGAAATCATTCATCTTTGCACTACAAAGCCAAAGATATTCAATAATATCATCATTTAAGACCGAGGATGATGAAAAATATTTTTAAAGAAACGAATCCAAAGGAAACAAAATGACAAGGATTAAGGATTAAGGATTCGTACTTTGTTTTATCCATGTCCAAAAATACCTCAAAAATAATCATAGTGGTGTAAAATTCAAGAATGATCAAAATATGGATACAATCAAAGCTAGTATCCACAATAGATATTTTAGACTTAAAAGGAAAATTTTCATTTTTCAATGAATAATAGTGCCAGATTCGTGAATAAGGTCGATATACGTGAATAAAGGTCGATACGTGAATAAGAATCTACACCAAAAGTTCCAAATTTGATAAAAACTTCAGATCAATATTTCAAAGATAATGATATTGAAGAAATAATATCATTACGAAAAAAAAATAATATCCCTTACCTCGAAAGATTAAGACTCTCCGCTGTATATCGGGTATAAGGTAAAAAGGAAACTTCAGACCGTATAACAATACTCAAAGTATCAAAATCCTCACAAGAATACGCCAATATATAGAGAGAAAATATAGAGAAAACTTCAGCTTCGTGTAATTTTCAATTCTAACCTAAGACCCTATTTATAGAAAATGCTTGTAACACCAAAGTTAGTAAAATTTATTAAAATAATATTATTATTTGTTAAAATTCCATACGCCCACTTTTTGGAGATCTGATTTCAAAGAATCAATAACACATGCTAGACCCACTTAACTCACCAAAAAAAACGCTTTTCCATAATTAAAATATTTTAAACTTCCAAAATCAATTATTTCGAGTTTCTAACTTCAATAATTCACAATAAATAGCCCTTTTGTCGTAAAAAATTCAATCTCGCATTTTTTATAGGAAATTCAATTTCTACAACTTTGCGTAAGAAAGTTTTTCCAAATTCCAAACAAAATTGACCAAATCCATAAACTGACGATTTTACAAAAGCTATAATCAAATTTCAAATAATAAATGGGGTCCACCGACATGTTTAATATGTTTTAAACATTTTTGGTAACAAAATACTCCTCCTCCACATATACTCATATATCCCACATTCATCGTAAAAATATCATCATTATTATATTATTAAAATATAATAATATATTTAAATAAATTATTTTATCGTAAAAAGATAAAATTTCAATTTTCAACAATTGTCACATTAAAAATTTTCTCCATCTATATCCACATAAAATCAATATTTTCCTCATCATATGAATCAATAATTAATTATTCACAAATAATATTACAGTAATCACAATATCGACAACCAAAGCGCCTCCTGTGAGAAGGGGGCTTTCCAATAAGAATTTCTCCTTATCGCTACGCCAAGCAATTAGGTGACCAAACCTCTCCTTAGATGTAACTTTCTAGACATTGCCAATAATGTTATCTAATAATATTATTCAGATAATATGAATTATTGCTTCGATAATGGAAAATAATCAGATAAAGGACAATTATCAAACAACAAAGAATATAAAATATCAACGCAAAGAATTATTGAATCAATAAAATAAAATATCGAATAAGAATTCATCGAATAATTATCGAGTAAAGGCTTTCACGTAAGAATCAATAATTGGTGCAATACCGCAGCTATCATCGCGGCAACAACGCCAGACATCGTGTTTTTAACCACCGGTATTTTAACAAAGATAATCTGTGAATAACTACGCCTGCTATTTTTAAACAACTTATATTTGTCGCTTTTTCCTCATCCAATCGCTTTCAAGCATGGGGCCCATAAAAAGATCATACTGCCATTGCATTTAATATTCCCCGACAAAGAAGAATATTCCACGACCAAACGAATATTCCCCGAACAATGAATATTTTATAACCACTTGCTTATTTTGAAATATTTATGATTTTACCCATAACTATCCACATTAATCAAATCAATCCTTACTATTTCAAAATAATAAATAGAGGAAAATAAATTTCATTTATTAATAATTTGGGGTCTTACAACCTCCCTCCTTATGAAATTTCGCCCTCGAATCGACGACGACGACTGTGTTTTTCAAAAGGTGAGGATACCTCGCTTTCATTTCCGCTTTCTAACTCCCGTGTCATTTCCTCTATAGATGATTCCTCCACAAAACTTTAACTTGTGGTATGACCTTCGTATGTAGGATATGCTCCTTCTTATCCAAGATCTTAACAGTACCTCTTCAGACGTTAAGTCTTCTACTATCTCGTCCTGCTTCTAACTCTATAACGTGGTTCGGTCTTTCACATATTTACGGCAGTACGAGATATGTGAAACACATTATGAACACGAGACATACTTTGAGGTAACGCGAGTCTATAGGCTACATTTCCTACTCCTACCAAGAATTTGAAATGGACCAATGAATCGTGGATCGAGCTTTCCTCTCTTTCCAAATCTTGTAACTCCCTTCCATGGAGCAACTCGCAACAATACATGATCCCCTATACTAAATTCCACGCCCTTTCGATGAAGATTCGCATAACTCTTTTGTCGATCTTGTGCCGCTTTGTATACGCTGTCGAATCATTTGATCTTTTCGAGAGTCATATCGCATTTAAACTCTAGTCCCAACAATGTTGCTTCACCCACCTCATCCCAACATATCGAGAGCCACACACTTTCGGCCCATATAATGCTTCAAATGGAGCCACACCTATACTTGCCTCGATAACCGTTGTTGTAGGAGAATTCCACCAATGGTAAATACTTATCCCAACTACCCTTGAAGTCTAGGACACGTAGTCTTAATAGATCTTCAAGAGTTTGAATAGTCCTCTCTCGATTGTCCGTCTGCTTGAGGATGGTATGCCGAATCAATCAGAACTGCGCTCATAGCTTTTTGCAAGCTAACCCAAAATCTTGAAGTGAATCTTGGGTCACGATCCAAAACTATGGATACCGCATGCCATGCAATCTCACAATCTCATTTACGACATTCGAGCAAGAAGACGCTCAAGGAATAAGTCTCCAGACGGCAAGAAATGAGCAGACTTGGTTAATCTATCAACAATAACCCAAATAAAGATTGATGCCTTGAGAAACCGTAGGAAGACCCGTAATCTAAATCCATGGTAATGTGTTCCCACTTCCATTTCGGAATCTCAAGTGGTTGCAATGGACCTTTGGCACTTGATGTTCCGCCTTTACACGCTGACAAGTTAAACATGTTGAGATAAACTTTGCAATCTCTCTCTCATATTGTTCCACCAAAATGTATGTCAAGATCACGATACATTTTAGTACTTCCAGATGGATTGCAAATGGTGTATTGTGTGCCTCCATCATAATCTTGTACTTCAAATCGTAGTCGTTAGAACACAAAGTCCGGAGTGACTCAAGTATTCCTTTTCATCAATTCTCGCCCCTAATAAAGACCTTCTTGTACTTTCTTCTTCATACGATCACCTCCGACGGCGGGCTCGAGAACCTTAACTTTTTCTATTAAAGTCGGCTCTACGCGATACTTGACATCATCGCACTCTGCTCCTCGTGATATGATCTTCTACTCAACGCTACGCCACCACTACGCTCGCTTTTCCGTGATGGTATCAATAGTGTGATCGTAGTCTTCAACAACTCAAGCCAACGCCGCTGCCGCATGTTGAGTTCCTTTTGTGTGAAGAAATATTTAAGGCTTTTATGGTCCTAATATATCTCCACTTTCTCCCCATATAGATAAGTGCTCCATATCTTTAACAAGAAAACGATCGGGCCGCTAACTCTAGATCATGAGTAGGATAATTCCTCTCATACTTTTTTAAGTTGTCGCGAGGCATAGGCTATGACTTTCCCACGCTGCATGAGAACACATCCTAACCCTTTTTGCCCAAGATCGCCAGAGATAACAAATCCATCCGAACCAGATGGTATTGTTAGAACAAAATAAATAAGTCTCCTCTAAGCTCTTGGAAACTCTTCTCGCATTCCTCGCCCATACGAATTTTTTATATCTTCCCGAGTCACCGAAGTTAAGAGTAGCGATTCGAGAAAACCCTTCCACGAATCTCCGATAATAACCAAATAAGCCCAAAAAGCTACGATTTCAACACCGACTTCTGCTGTTCTCTAACTTTGTATTGCTTCAATCTTCACGGATCAACAGATACTCCATGTTTCGACACCACGCGCTCCAAGGAATGCTACTTCCTCGCCGTAATTCAGATTTCTTCAACTTGGCATAAAGCTTGTTTTCACGGGCCTTCGAGTACCAAATTTCAAATGGTGCTCATGATCTTCACTACTTTTGAAATATATGAGGATGTCATCAATAAAGACAACAACGAATCGATCCAAATATTCCTTGAATACTGATTCATCATATCCATGAAAGTCAGCAGAGCATTAGTCAATCCGAAAGACATAACTAAGAATTCATAATGCCCATACCGAAGTTCTCAAGGCGCCTTTGAATATCCTCGCCTAATTTTCAAATTGATGATATCCAAATCTAAGATCTATTTTTGAAAAGAATTGTGCTCTTGCAATCGAATCGGTCAAACAGTCATCAATACGAGGTAGAGGATACCTATTCTCGATGGTGACATGGTTCAATTCCCGATAGTCAATACAAAGTCGCATACTCCCATCTTTCTTCTTTACGAATAAAAACAGAGCACCCCAAGGAGATGTACTAGATTTAATGAAACCGATGTCCAACAATTCCTCAGAGTTGACCTTTTAACTCCTCAAGTTCAATAGAGCCATTCGATATGGGGTTTTAGAAATGGGCTTTGTACCCGCTCAAGATCAATAAAGAATTCAACTTCACGCTCGGGGTAGACCGAAAGTTCTTCAGAAATACGCCAGAAAGTCAATAACAACAGAATATTATTCAAATTTGACGTGTCTTTATTCAAATCCATAACATGGGCTAAGAAAGCTTGACATCCGCTTTTTCAATAAACGAATAGCTTTTATGATTAGATATGATGAAAGATTGATTTTAATGGTTTAGTTGTTTGAATTGCATAACAAAAAGTTGAATTAGAATATGAAAACTAACAACCTTACGAAAACAATCAATTTTGGTATGATGAGTAGCTAACCAATCAATCCCTAAAATCACATCAAAAGCAAGTATCTTTAAAGAGATAAGGTCAATGTAATGTAATGGTGCCAACTTGATTAGACAAGATTTATAAACAAAGGATGATGATGAAAGTTTCTCCTAACGAGTTTCCACAGATAGTCAAAATCTAATTTCTCCTGAGTCAAGTTTAAACGCTGAGCACAAGCAGAGAGATAAATGAATGGGTAGCACCCCAGATCAAGTAAGGTATAAACTTCGCAAGAATTTATAAATAGCTTACCCGTGATCACCTCGCTTGGTTCCTCGATTTTGACCAAACACAACAAACGCCTTCCAGAACCGCTGACTTTGACTTTTCTCGGGATACTTTTTCGAGTCACCGTCCCTCACGAACTAGGTTTCGCTACTGCATAATCTCGAGCGATATGTCCTTCCTTTCCACAATTATAGCATACTTGAATCTGTCAGGGGCGCTTGACCGATATGTCCTCTTTCCCAAGATTTATAAAGATACGACCGGTGGTCTTTCTCTCTCCTTGAACCAGCTTGTCATTTCAAGACCGCTGCCTTCACATGGTCATTGTTAAATCTCCTTTTTAAAATCTCCTCCCGACTCGCTTCTTCTATTTTCATGGCTATGATTACCACCAGAGTGGTTACCATTTTTGTCCGCCTTTTTTTTCTCCACCGTTATCGTTGTTTTGTTGATCGCTATCTCCGTATGATCCTCGATCAGGGTCCCCATTGACCGTATTTCAAGTATCTCGCCTAATAATTGAGCCCTCGCTTACAACATCCGAATAGAGAGAAAATTTATGAGAAATGAGATATTGTCGACGCCGGGTTTCAAACCTCTCGTAAACATCCGTGGTTACACGCTCCTCATTCTCCACCAAATGAGGTGCAAACCGATAACTCGCAAACTTTGCCTCGCATCGAGACACCGCCATGTTGTTCGCTTTAATGATGAACTCCACTTCCTTCATATGACGAACACTTTCGTGAAAGTATTTGTCATTAAATAGTTTCAAACGCCTCCCAAGACATGCCGAAAAGCGGCCGATGGGTACGCTTCACGCATCTCCCACCAAGAGTCCGCCGCCACCACTTTAACATAAAGGTGGCGAATGGAACCTTCGTTCTCCGCATCCCAAGACATCGAATATCTTGTAATTTGTTTGACCCATGTTTCCGCCATGATCGATCCGCTTTTTTAAATTCGTGGTCCCAACTTTTGAACTGCTTTGTCAGTGACAACCCGTGAATTGCTATCATTTCTCTCCTCAGATTTTGAACACGAAGTCTCCTCGTCTCGATTTTGCATGAACTCGCAAAAAGCTTCTAAACATCCCCTCGCTCATCATCTCGCCAAGGTATTGTTCACGGAGGAACATTGCCACCACAGCACGCTCTCCCTCGCTGGTAAGTATGTGCATCTCCACTGGCCTCTCATTTCCATCATAATATTCTCAAATGACATTCTCAAATACCGCCATAAAACAAGGGTTAATTAAAGAAATCAATATATCACATAATATCCCTATATATCGACTAACTAACAAATAAGCTTAGTAGACACACTAAATAAGGATTTACTCGCCTCCCTCCTAGTTCTATTCCCCGATCTCCGCCAGAGATCATATCCCTAAGCTCGATACCAACCGCGACGCCCCCAAAATAGGTATACACCACCCATTCCGAAAGTTGTCAATACATGGTATGTAAACAACTACAACTTTATTATTACAACAAGAAAACTCATGAGTTTAAATACGATATTGCCATCTAGACAATATCCACATACAAATAAATCCTCATCATAATTATTGATACATTATTTTACAAAAATGGTGAGGACTACTAAACAACTCTCTCTAACCATCATTACATCCCCGACTCAGCATTTCGCTACATTATCTCCTCCCCGAGAAGAAAAAATGGAACAAAAAAGAAAAAGGTGAGCTCAACTAGCCCAAGAAGAATATTATGACTAAGATAATATACAACAAAATTATCGTTAGTCTCCAACAGGAAAAATCTAATAGAATACAATAGACAACAAATTTTAAATCAATATTCGCAATGAAAAATAATAATTCATTAGAAGAGTTAAGTAGAGAGGATGAAATCTACTATCTTCTATGTATGAATTTAAAAGTTCATCGCTCATCTTTTATCCCCTCGTAACATCAATCAATATATATCCGAATCAAATATTCATCTTTGCACTACAGCCCAAAGATATTCATCACCGGGTCATGTTCATCTAAACACTGCTCATCTTTGCACTACGCCAAAGATATTCATCGAAATCATTCATCTTTGCACTACAAAAGCCAAAGATATTCAATAATATCATCATTTAAGACCGAGGATGATGAAAATATTTTTAAAGAAACGAATCCAAAGGAAACAAAATGACAAGGATTAAGGATTAAGGATTCGTATTTTGTTTTATCCATGTCCAAAAATACCTCAAAAATAATCATAGTGGTGTAAAATTCAAGAATGATCAAAATATGGATACAATCAAAGCTAGTATCCACAATAGATATTTTAGACTTAAAAAAAAAATTTTCATTTTTCATGAATAAAGGTCAGATTCGTGAATAAAGATCAGATACGTGAATAAAGGTCGATACACGTGAATAAGAATCTCCGACACCAAAAGTTCCAAATTTGATAAAAACTTCAGATCAATATTTCAAAGATAATGATATTGAAGAAATAATATCATTACGAAAAAAAAATAATCCCTTACCTCGAAAGATTAAGACTTCCTATTGTAATACTCGGTATAAAGTAATCAAGGAAACTCAGACCGTATAACAATACTCAAAGTATCAAAATCCTCACAAGAATACGCCAATATATAGAGAGAAAAAATATAGAGAAAACTTCAGCTTCGTGTAATTTTCAATTCTAACCTAAGCACCCTATTTATAGAAAAATGCTTGTAACACCAAAAGTTAGTAAAATTTATTAAAATAATATTATTATTTGTTAAAATTCCATACGCCCACTTTTGGAGATCTGATTTCAAAGAATCAATAACACATGCTAGACCCACTTAACTCACCAAAAACGCTTTCCATAATTAAAATATTTTAAACTTCCAAAATCAATTATTTTGAGTTTCTAACTTCAATAATTCACAATAAATAGCCCTTTTGTCGTAAAATTCAATCTCAAGATTTTTTTATAGGAAATTCAATTCTCTACAACTTTGCGTAAGAAAGTTTTTCCAAATTCCAAACAAAAATTGACCTAAAATCCATAAACTGATTTATTTTACAAAAGCTATAATCAAATTTCAAATAATAAATGGGGTCCAATTTACATGTTTAATATGTTTTAAACATTTTTGGTAACAAAATACTCCTCCTCCACATATACTCATATATCCCACATTCATCGTAAAATATCATCATTATTATATTATTAAAATATAATAATATATTTAAATAAATTATTTTATCGTAAAAGATAAAATTTCAATTTTCAACAATTGTCACATTAAAAATTTTCTCCATCTATATCCACATAAAATCAATATTTTCCTCATCATATGAATCAATAATTAATTATTCACAAATAATATTATTAGAATCACAATATCGACAACCAGCAGCTCCTCAGTGAAAGCAGGGGCTTTCCAATAAGAATTTCTCCTCATCTAGCCGCAAGCAATTAGGTGACCAAACCTCTCCTTAGATGTAACTTTCTAGACATTGCCAATAATGTTATCTAATAATATTATTCAGATAATATGAATTATTGCTTCGATAATGGAAAATATCAGATAAAGGACAATTATCAAACAACAAAGAATATAAAATATCAACGCAAAGAATTATTGAATCAATAAAATAAAATATCGAATAAGAATTATCGTAATAATTATCGAGTAAAGGCCTTCTTCACGTAGAATCAATAATTGGTGCAATACCGCAGCTGCTATCGCGCAGCAACAACGCCAGACATCGTTTTTAACCACCGGTATTTTAACAAAGATAATCTGTAATAACTACGCCATTTTTTTAACAACTTATATTTTTGTCGCTTTCTCTCCCAATCGCTCAAGCATGGGGCCCATAAAGATCAAGGCACTACGCATTTAATATTCCCCGATTGAGCAAGAATATTCCATTCCACCAAACGAATATTCCCCGACAACAATGAATATTTTATAACCACTTGCTTATTTTGAAATATTTATGATTTTACCCATAACTATCCACATTAATCAAATCAATCCTTACTATTTCAAAATAATAATAGAGGAAAATAAATTTCATTTATTAATAATTTGGGGTCTATCAAATCGAACTATGCTACTAGTCTTTTTATATTAGTATAACTATTAGTATAACTATTACACTTGCCTTTTTTATATCATAGATAAATATGATACTACATGATTTATTAGTCTCCAAGAAAATGTAGCAAGTACATTGAAACAGAGGGACGAGGAGGGAGAATGCAGAAAAGAGTATGATCCCAGTAAAGCTACTGCATTAGAAAAATAATAATAATAATAATAATAATAATAATAATAATAATAATGAAAGCGAAATAAGTTTGGGGGACCATGCATGTCTCGAAGGCACTCCAACAAATAAAGTCAAAATGCCATTATTATGAAGTATATATATATATATACAAATATATATATATATATATAAGTTATTCGGATACGATTAGGATATCTAATCCGGATATCCGTATCCTAGGATATATTTACGAATGAGGATGTTAATCGAATATGAATACGCCTATATCCGTATTCGTATCCGTTTATTTACGGATACCTTTAAACCGAATACGGATATATTCATTTTTTTTCGAATGCAAATAATATCCGCTTTTTTCCGAATACGGATGCAGACGAATACGAATTTTTTGGTTACCATTTACAGCCCTAGTTAAATCCACAATAGAAATTGTTATTTCCACAACAAAAGTGTTGCTATAGATCCTATAGCGACGATTTTTACCGTTGCTATACATCTATAGCGACACTTTTGTTATGAAAATAATAAAAAGTATTGTGGATTTAACAATTACCTAAATGTTTCACATGATTGTGCTAGTGCCAGTAGACCTGGAAATATAGTTGGTTAACTGCCGGGTCAACCCATATTAATTGGAACCAAATGGGTTGGTTAACTGTTTTTATTTATTTGGGTTGGTTAAAGTTTGGAACCATATTTTAAAAAAGAAATATAGTTTCAACCCGATAAACATTTTTCAACCCATATTTTATTCCAAATCCAAGTCAAAAGTTTTTTCACCCATATTTACATACTAGCTTAGTCCCGTGTCTCCGGCACTGTATGGACGGTGAGATTTATCTTAAACTTTGAACGGCCCAAATGATTTATTGAATGAGCTGAAAATTCAAAATCATTTGTATTTTATTAGATAGATTTATTAGATAGATTCAAGAAGCTCAACCACCCACCCGCCCCCACCCCCACCCCCACCCCCACCCTGAAATTTAACTAGGCACACTTAGAAGGGGGGGTTGAATAAGTGTAGGAGCAATCTATGGCCAACTTTTAAAAACTATTAATTTCGTGCTACTAAAATGATTGAAATCGGTTTCTTCGAATTAATATAGCCTTTTGAATAAAATACTTGATGTTAAAGAATTATCTAAATATAATGCAAGTAGTCAAATTAAGATAATTAATTAACTTATGTGATTTTAAAGTAAAGCAAATACTAAAATCAACACCAAGATTTTTTACGTGGTTCAACTATTACCCTCTATGATAATAGCCTAGTCCAACGTCCAATACCAACTAGTATTGGAGACTCACTTTATTTATTTCTTTATAAATAAATACATATTACACAACATATTCAAAAATTAATAAACAATTAATTTCCCTTGAGCTCTCTTGCTCCTTGTGCACCTATGCACCCTTCAAGCACCTTTGCTTCCTTGAACCTGTTTGTAACCTACTTTTCTAATCCACCAGGATTAAAACCTTTAGACTGCACTTAGTCTAACAATAGAAAAAACAATACAATATAGAGCTCTATGATCAATGCAAGAATAATCAATTTAACAATTAAAGGCTCAACTATATGCAATGATCAAATAGCACAAAATAAATAAGCAATTAATTTCTTACCAAATATCACATTAAATAATACCAGAAATTAAACTGCTTAGCTTCTCAAAAGTTTGCACTTTAGCAGAATCAGATTGATCAATAATAATAATAAGTGCAATGAATATTTCGTAAGTTCTGTTTTCTAAACATCAGAATATTCTTTTTTTATAGCCCACCATATAATGTTACCGTTACAAAGATAAGTTACAATTAAATCAAACGGTAGGATAATAACCAAGAAAATTAACAATGCATGAGTCCACAAAATCTGGCTTGGTTACAACAATAAAGCTTGAATTAGTCCGTATATATCCAGCACACAATCTTGTTAGTTACATAACATGGATAAATCAAAAGCACCTTTAAGAGATAATAATATTTGACTTTATCTCCTCACGCAAAAGTGGCGTGTCAAAGAGAAACTCAAATAGTCATTTGTCTTTCCAAGACTCAAGCTTTTCAAAGTAGTCATAATTACTTTTTCTTGAAACTCTCTCAAAACATCTTATCACAATAAATGTCTAGCATGCATAACAATATATCAATTTATGCATGAAAAGTAATCATACCAAAAAGAACCATACATGCAATAAAATCTAGCTTCCATTTTAAATCTCCACGTGTAGCCTTCTTTCAAATACATATATATCAACTTCCAAAAGATATAGCTTTTATGCACAAGATATTTAATATATGTATTAAAAACCTTTTTCATAAGATTTTAAAAACATTTTTCATTTAAGACATATAACAAGATATAATGCAATAATATGTCCTAGAGCCTTTAAATGAAAAATCAATTACTATGCAATTGACCTTACATTGATTTTCCTAGAAAAGAGAAAATCCTTCAAATTCTTGAATATCCAATCAAAGCTCTTTATCACCAAAATACCTGAAAAGCCATAAAACAATTTAGTACTTTTAAACATCTCATCATCAAAACATAAGGCTAGAATATGACTAAGTCAACATTCTCCCCCTTTTTGATGATGACAACGCAAAATTGTTTTAACTCTCATAAGCTCCCCCTGAATATATGCATCTCATAATGAATATATGCATCTCATAAATTTACTCCCCCTAAACCCATGTACCAATATCATTTCTCTCTCCCTTTGTCATCAAACAAAAAGGAGAACAAGTCATTCTACGAGATCTACCACAACAAGCTGCCGAAAGCGGCCCTTTCATGAAATAAGGATGGGATTATTAGCACGATGAACCATCTCAGCCACACTCAGATCAGCAGCAAAATGAGGAGGTCTTGGAATGAAAGTTCCAGCAGGTAAGGGCATGTCAAGGAATTCACCTATGTATTCAGCAAGCCAGTTGCAATAAACCCATTCTGTGACAGTAGAATGTTTACACGAAATATGAGGAGGTGAAACTTCCGGTTTGGAAGACGGAGTCCATCATCGCCGTGAGGTCCCAGAGACTTAGGCAATGATGGATGAAGTGGGCGCCTGGACCTGAAGAGTCCAAATACTCTTCCTCGGATGGCACAACCCTCTTCATTTTCTTTTTCTGTCTAGATGGTTCGGCAGTAGAGTGAGATGAAAATGTCGTCTGGTCATCGTCAGAATCGATAAGTGCTCGCTTGCTCGTACGGGTTCTTATGGTGATTGAAGATACAAAACAAGATACGATAAGAAGTGATAATCAGAGAATATTAAGAATGAAGAGAATAAAAAGAAACAGAGTATATAAAACAGAAGGAATGCATGTATGTATCTTGACGTCTCTTAGTCTTTACGTCTCCCAAAGCTTTACGTCTCCCAAGACTCCCCATCTGACTCGACTTTTCAATTTTCAAAAACCATTATGTGATGTTCGTACGTCTCTCAATAACCCCTTCAGCCGTCTGGTCTTTTCGAATGTCAAAAATAATGATGAGATGCATGTACGCTCACGTCTCTCAAGAAACCCTTCGTCTGTCCAATTGTTTCGGGTTTTAAAAAATAATTATGGTAAAAACCTTTATTATGTCCATAATTTAAGGAGTTAAGTAAGCAGCTGACATAATTATCCTAATTAAATAAAGAGATATTTATGCAAGTTAGGATAACACAAATTCAGAGAAAAAAAATCATGCAGTACACATCCCAAGTTCTCTACGTAACATGCAAAATCTATCTTCACTCAAGGGTTTTGTAAAAATATCTGCAATTTGATTTTCAGTAGGAATAAAGATTAATTTTATAAAACCTTTTGACACATTATCACGTAAAGAATGATGTCTAACTTCTATATGCTTTGTACGTGAATGTAATACAGGATTTTTAGATATATCTATAGCACTTGAGTTATCACAATAAATAGGCACACAATCACATAATATATCAAAATCACATAGAGTTTGACGCATCCATAATATCTGAGAGAAGCAACTTTCTGCAGCTAGGTATTCTCCCTCAATAGTTGAAAGAGCCACTGAGGTTTGCTTCTTACTATGCCAAGATACGAGACTTTGTCCCAAGAAAGTACAAGCACCACTCGTACTTTTTCTATCAATTTGACATCCCGCATAGTCGAGAATCTAATAGCCAATTAGTTCAAAATGATTGGAAATTGGATAAAACAACCCTAAATTTATTGTACCACTTAAATATTTCAAAATCCTTTTAACAACATTTAAGTGAGATTCTTTTGGATTATCTTGAAACCTTGCACATAGATAAACACTATACATTATATCGGGTCTAGAAGCAGTTAAATATAGTAAACATCCAATCATACCTCGATATTTTGTTATATCTACATCAATACCTTTCTCGTCAGTGGTGAGTTTTATTGATGTGCTCATTGGTGTACCTTTCGAGTTAGATCCTTCAAAGCCAAATTTCTTGAGTAATTCTTTTGTGTATTTGGTTTGATGGATGTAAATTCCGTCCTTTGTTTGCTTGATTTGAAGTCCCAAAAAGTAGTTGATTTCACCCATTAAGCTCATATCAAATTCTTTATGCATGCATTTGGAAAACCACTCACAAAGGAAATCATTAGTAGCACCAAATATTATATCATCTACATATATTTTAACAAAATAATATCGACATTTTTATGCTTAATAAACAATGTAGAATCTATCTTACCTCTAACAAACCCATTTGATAAGAGATACTTACTCAATCTTTCGTACCAAGCTCTTTGAGCTTGTTTCAAGCCATAAAGAGCTTTCTTTAGCTTGTACACATGATTAGGATACTTTTCGTGTTCGAATCCAGGAGGTTGCTTTACATATACCTCTTCATTAATGTATCCATTGAGGAAGGCACTCTTTACGTCCATTTGATGAAGCTTAAACTTTTTGTAGCAAGTAAATGCTAATAGAATTCTAATTGATTCCAGCCTTGCTACTGGTGCATAAGTTTCATCATAGTCGATCCCTTCCTGTTGATTGTATCCTTCCTGTTGATTGTGCCGTGCTCATCAAGTTTGTTCTTGAAAACCCATTTTGTACCAATGATGGAAGCATCTTTTGGAGGAGGCATGAGTTCCCATACTTGGCATCTCTCAAATTGTTGTAGTTCTTCTTGCATTGCCAATAACCAGTTTTCATCGAGAACCGTATCCTTTGCATTCTTTGGCTCAACCTGTGATAAAACTGTAGAGAATGCACAATGATTTTGTAAACCTCTTCGTGTGGTTACACCTTTGTTGATATCTCCAATGATATTCTCTGGAGGATGATTCTTCATATATCTAGCTATTTTTGGCATTTGTATATCATGTAAAACTTCCTCTTGATCATGAGACTCATTTTCAGCATCCTGCAAATCTTCAGGTTCACGTTCATGCTGGTCATTCATTTCAAGTTGCTGAATTTGTTCATTCGGCCTACTGTTTTGTTCATTTTGGTTTGCTGAAATGTTAACTATCTCCAAATTACCTGCATCATCTTCACTTTCTTTTGGAAGATCATTGTTAGTCTCATTGAAAGTAATATGAACAGATTCTTCTACACATGACTTTTTAATATTGAAGATGCGATAAGCCTTACTATTTTGAGAATAACCAATAAATATTCCTTCATATGACTTAGCATCAAATTTTCCCAAATTGTCACTTGTATTTAGAATGAAGCATTTAGAACCAAATATTTTGAAGTAACTTATGTTGTGAATTTTATTATTTAAAAGCTCATATGGTGTTTTCAAAATAATAGGACGAATGAGTACTCTATTTAAAACATAACACGATGTACTTACAGCTTCGACCCAAAATTTCTTTGGAAGCTTACTTTCTTGTAATAGAGTTCTAGCTGTCTCTTATAGAGTCCTATTCTTCCTTTCCACCACTCCGTTTTGTTGAGGAGTCCTTGGTGCTGAGAATTCATGGCTAATACCTCTTTGATCACAAAAGGTTATAAAATCTTTTTGAAATTCAGTGTCATGGTCACTTCTAATTCTAATGAGTTTGAAACTATATTTTGTTTCAATTTTTCTTATTAATCTTTCAAACTCTTTAAATGCTTCATCCTTGGTTCTCAAGAATAATACCCATGTGTATCTAGAGAAGTCATCTACTATTACAAAAGCATAAAACTTACCATTTATACTAGAATATCTTTCTGGTCCAAATAGATCAAGATGAAGTAGTCGTAAGGGAAAAGAAGTTGTTACCATGTTCTTTGCCGTAAATGATGTTCTTACTTGCTTTCCGAGTTGACATGGAACACAAATTCCCTTCTTTTCATATTTGATTTTTGGCAACCCTTTGACAAGATTCTTTGAGGATAATTTCTTGATTAAGTCCATGTGAACATGTCCCATCCTCTTGTGCCACAGGTTAGCCTCATCTTGTACAGATGTTAGACATAATTCTTCATCCTGTTGCTCAAAGACAATAGTATATATATTTCCTTCTCTTTGTGCAACTAAAGTGATATTGTTAGTACCATGAGAAATAGTGCATTTTTCTTTATCAAAACTAACTTGATGGCCATTATCCATTAATTGACTAATACTAATAAGATTGAATTCAAGTCCGTTAACAAGGTGTACATTATCAATATTTACCTTGCCATTACCTATTTTACCTTTTCCAATTATCTCGCAGGTTTTGTTGTCTCCAAACGTAACCGTTCCATTCTTCTTCTTGATATTTAGTTCTACAAATTTTGATTTATCACCGGTCATGTACCGAGAATATCCACTATCAAGAATCCATTTTTGAGATGGAACTCTTGCCTTTAAGCATACCTGTCAAGAAAGAATAATTTATCCTTTTGGTACCCATATCTTTTTGGGTCCACTTATGTTAAGAACAGATGCAAATCACTCTTTTCATCCATACCTTTTTAACCTTATTTCGTTTCTTGAAATAATTTAAATCTAAATGACCTTTAATACCACAATGCTTACAAGTTGTGAAAGGAGAGCAATAATTTAAACTAAATCGGGACTTTGATTTTAACATTTTTATATTACTCTTTTTATGCATAGTATTAAAACCTATTCCTTGTCTTTCAAAACTAGGTCTTTGTTTTCCTAATATGACATTTAGATTTTCTTCACCTTGAACAAATTTAGCAAGAGATGATTTTAGTGAATCTATTTCTTTTTGAAGTTCATTATTAGGACATGCTTTAATAGGAGATTTATCACTAAATGCATCAATACACACATCTCTCATTTTTAACTCATTAGTCAATTTTTGGACTTCATTATTTAAGAATTTCACCTTATTGAAAAGTATTTTATTAAAGTTGTCTAAATAACCAATCTTTGCAATCAAAACCTTTTCTTCTTGACATGTGGATTCCTTTTCAATTTCTTTCTTTTCATCTATTAGTGAATCTACTTCATCCATTAATGTATTAACTAATCCTTTTAAGCTCGCATTCTTTTCTCTTAACTTTTTATTTTCTTGTTCTAAAGAATTTAGTTCATTAGGAAATACCTGATTCGATTCACCTTCAATTCCTACGAAACATACTTGTGCTATCTCATCTTTAGCATCGATCTCCACTTCGGATTCTTCATCACTCCAAGTAATAAAGGCTTTGTTCTTCTTGTTGTCTTTGTAGTTGGTCTTCCCTTTATTCTTTAGTTGAAAACAATCTTTCTTGAAGTGGTCAGGACGTCCACATTCGAAGCACGTCTCTTTATTTTGCTTTCCTTTGAATTTATTTGAATTGAAGGTATTTCCCCTCTTGTTTTTCCTTTGTAGTAACCCCTTGAGTTTCCTTGACATCATTGCTATTTCTTCATCGGAGTTATCATCAAGTTCCTCTTCATTATCTGCAGTAAGAGCTAAAACCTTTCTTCGAGGAGTTTTCTCCTCATCATCATATCTCTTTAACTGATGTTCATATTCTTCTAGTTCACCAAACAAGGTTAAAGTATCCATGGAAGAAATAATGTGAATCTCTTGAAGAGTAGTGATTTTAGAAAGCAAACCTTTTGGGCATAGCCCTAAGCAACTTACGGTTGATCTCACTTTGAGGAATAGTGTAAGACCCCAAATTTTATGAAATAAAAGTATTCAATCTTTCTTATAATTACTATTCAGTAAATGGTTAAATTGATAAAAGTTAAAGTTAAGGGTGATATATGATTTTTTTTTTTTAAAATACGCAAGTGGTTATAAAATATTCAATTGTCGGGGAATATTCGTTTGGTCGTGGAATATTCTTTCTGTCGGGGAATATTAAATGCGGCCAGTAGCAGACCATTTGTGGGCCCCATAACGTAATAAGCGTCGGATGAAGAAAAAACGACAAAATTAAGTTTTTATAAATAATGGCGTAATCGTTCACAATTAACAATCATTGGAATACAGGTTGGTAAAATAAAGTAATACGCCGTTGTTGCACGGATGGCACTTGGTATTACACAGATTTTTTGAATTATTGATTCTTACGTAAGAAAAGCACTACTAAATAATTGTTACTGATAATTCTTGTTCAATATTTTATTTTATTGATTCAATAATTCTTTGCGTTGATATTTTATATTATTATTGTTTCAATAATTATCACTTTAATATTTCTCATTATCGGATCAATAATTCATATTATTTGAATAATATTATTAGATAGAATTATTGGCAATGTCTAGAAAGTTATGTCGAGGATAGGTTTGGTCACCTTAATTACGCCACCAAGAAGAAAAAATTCTTATTAAAAAGCCCTCTTTCACGAACCACTTTGTCATAATTGTGATTCTCGTAATATTATTTGTGAATAATTAATTATTAATTTATATGATAAGGAAATATTTATTTGATGCGGATATAAATCTTTGAATTTATTTATGTGGATATAGATGGAGAAAATTTTAATGTGACAATTGTTGAAAATTAATATTTTATCTTTTTCTCGATAAAATAATTCATTTAAATATATTATTTTAATAATATATTAAGGGTGATATTTTTACAATAAATTCAAGGTTTATAAATAAATGAGGTGGAAGAGAGAAGATAGAATTGAAATTATTTAATAATTGTAGATATTTTAATATATATATATATATATATATATATATATATATATATATATATATATATATGTATATGTGTGTGTGTGTGTGTGTGGAAGAAGTGGTGGGGGTAAGAGAAGAAAGTGGGGGAAGATAGAGAGTTAGTGGAGAATTATGGGAAAGGAAGAAAGAGAAAGGGAAGAGAAGGAAATTAGAAAAAATCATCCGTTTGTGGATTTCAGATATTTTTGGTTTGGAATTTGGAAAAACTTTCTTCTGCAAAGTTGTAGAGAATTCGATTTCAGGCAGAATGGACATACAATTCATATTTTTCTGATAAACGGGCTATTTTCTATGAATTACTGAAGTTTCGAAAATTAAAATATTTTTATTAAAACATGGGGGGACCGCTTTTGTTTTTATGGAAAATCTAGAATGGTTGGCTGCAAATTCAAAGATGTATGCTGAAAATCAAATCCAAAGTGGTGTGCCTGATTTGTATAAAATAATATTATTTTATTATTTAGTCTCCTTTGGCGTTCTAGCATTTTCCTATAAATAGGTGCTTAGGTTAGAATTGAAAATCACACCAGAAACATAAGTTTTCTCTCTCTATACTATCAAGCATATTTTTGTGAGTATTTAGAAACTTTGAGAGTTTCTATTCGGTGCAAATTTCCTTTGACTTTTCATCCGATATTTCGATTTAAATATCTTGCTTCTTTCGAGGTAAAGGATTTTAAGGGGTTATTATGTTTTTCATTCAGATTTCTTCTTAGAACCTTCGAGAAAATTCGGAAAAATTTGAAATGATAAAATGATGAGTTTTATTAATTGTGTCCGAAAAATGGTGATTTTTGGATGTATAGATTAAGAGTTATGAATTTTACGGAAAAAGACTATTTTAAAAGTAACCACTTATAAATCCTTGTGGTTAACTCCAAAAATGATGAAATTTTTATTGGGAGTACATGTATATAACATGAGTATATTCTATAAATTTCAGAATTTTTGGATAAAAGTACAATTTATGATAAATGTTTTAATATTCAGCGGTTTTGGCCATATAAAAAAAATAGTAAATAAATTTTAAAAATTCTGAGAAAAATATATGTTCAATATGGGACTATATTCTGCTAAATCCCAGAAAAGAAATATTTTTGGAAATGATTTGGTATTTTTCATGAAAATGGACTAGTTATGAATAAATGAATTAAATATGTTATGTGAAGTATGAAAATTGGAGAATATGATTTTATGGCTTGAGAATCATACATGAGTTATATGTAGATTTTTGATGAGGGTTTTGGTTATTGGTGATGAAATCTTATGAGTTTGGCATTTTAAAATGATTAAATGCATTATTTAGTAAAGTGTAAACAATTAAAATAAATTGTTTATAAGTTTAAAAAATGTTATTTCAATATCATTATACCGAAATATTGGTATAAATTTTATTGTAGAATTTCTACCTTTTTCTGTCGAGTTACTATTCACGAGTTACTATTCATGATAAAATTGATTTCTTTTTCTAACCAAATTATAGTTGAGTTATGAATATTACTTTTGAGATTAAATCTATATGTTGATTATATTATTTTTATTATCATATATAACATTTATATAACCCTAAATGATGATATTAATTTCTCTTTGACTTGAGTATAAAGATTGGTAGATTATTGGTATGATCGTGACTATGGGTTCTCTTTGGCGATGGTCAAAAGTTGAATTGTTGGTAGTATGATCGTAACCATTGAATTTATAATTGAATATCTTTAGCTTAAGTGCAAAGGTGAAATGGTCAACATGGTTATAATTATTGTTTATATAAATTTTAAAATGATTATATATTTCTTTAAGATAATAATATATTTGGCCTGTAGTGCAAATATGAACTGTTGATGAATATATTTGGCATGTAGTGCAAATATGAATCTGTTGAGAAATATCTTTGGCATGTAGTGCAAAGATGAATTGTTGATGAATATCTTTGGCCCATAGTGCAAAAGATGACATGTTGTTGAATATCTTTGGCGATGGTGCAAAAGATGAGCAGTGTTGAGATGAACATGATCAACTGGTGATATGAAATGAATATCTTTGGTCAGTAGTGCAAAGATGAAGTTATTAGTATGATTATGAGCGAAATGTGATTTGGTGTAACCATGATCTTTGATGTTTCGTAAAGATAGGTGATGAAAATTATCTTCGTCCCGGATGAGAAGAGAATTTAGAACTACAATTATGATTATGAGTTATTCATATGATTGTGGACCGTAATTGTTGATTGATGTTACGGGGATAAAACATTATTGGTGGATTTTTAACATGGAGAAGATAATAGACTTTATAGTCTATTTGACTCTTCTAATGGATTACTTCGTTCACCGCAACTATGGTTGAAAAATTTTATCATCTACCATATGTTCTAAATTTCCGATTTATTCTTGATGAAGGCTATTGATAATTTAATTATCTTTAGTCATGATATTCTTTATTTGAAGTTAGTTGTGCTCACCCTTTGCTTCACAATTCCTTTTCGTAATAAAAGTGTAGCTGGGTCGAGTGGGGGATAACAGGGGAATAGAACGGTGGTCTATAGCTATTGAGGGTGAGGCGAACCCAACGTTGGAAGGGTGTTTTGTCACTATCATACAAGATGTCTAATGACATACAACCTCGTATCATCATAAGACAGGGATGTGCTCATCCACTTGCTGAGTATATATACGAGCACTACCTATATAATCTTGGTGTTTGTTTGAAGTATAATTCTCAATTAGAGACAATGGAGATAATGATATGTCAAGAGAAGACTTACCATTGGGAAGAATATGATAGTAATCTTCTTGTTTTTCTTTGGGGTCTATTGGGTCAACCAAGGATAATTCTGTGGTCATATGATATCTATCATAACCTAGACGCATGGCCTCCCATGTACGAAGGTTTCATGAGCACTTCCCAAAGATTTTAGATTCTAAAAGCAGCTTTTGACTATACCTTTATGTAAGGTGTCATCGAGGTGTCATTCACTAGTTGGGACATGTGTAACATTTGGTATATATTTGTATCCAAACTCACAGCATATGTGTTGTTGTATTTTGTACGACAATTATTGTAATAAAGTTGTAGTTATTTTCTGTACCATGTATTTGGCGACTCAGATTGGGTTGGATGGAATGGACCTATTTTGGGGTTGTCACAAATAGTCTTGTCTAGAAATTTCAAGGAGTTTATAAGGACTAGAAATCTTGCTTGAGCTAGCTTGATGGTTTCATCTTTTTCGAGCTTGAACATTTCATAATCGTGCATAAGCATGGTTAGCTTGACTTCTCGGACTTTTGAAGTACCTTCATGACTTACCACTAAAGTATCCCACAAATTTTTGGCAGTGTTGCATGAGGAGACTTTATCTATCTCAGATTGTACCATGTCATTGGAGAAGTGTGTTCATAGCCTTTGAATCATATGAGACCATGTAGATTTCTTGGTGGAATCCATTTCTAGCGAGAATCTTTGGTGTCCCATCATCTCTTCGTGGAATAATTGGTCCGTTTCTCCATGACCCACCATTCCCAAGGATCTCTTTTAAGATAGAACCTCATTCGAATTTCCGTGGTTGTAATTTTCTGTGCGTAAACAAAGAAAGGAGGTCTATTAGTTGATTGACCTTCTTGATTGTTGTTTCCAAATTGTGCCATGTCAGAATCTTTCCCTACAAGTCACCTTTAAGACCAAGATAAGTAGATCCAAGCTCTGATACCAAATGAAATTTAACTAGGCACACTTAGAAGGGGGGGTTGAATAAGTGTAGAGCAATCTATGGCCAACTTTTAAAAACTATTAATTTCAGAGCTACTAAAATGATTGAAATCGGTTTCTTCAATTAATATAGCCTTTTGAATAAAATACTTGATGTTAAAGAATTATCTAAATATAATGCAAGTAGTCAAATTAAGATAATTAATTAACTTATGTGATTTTAAAGTAAAGCAAATACTAAAATCAACACCAAGATTTTTTACGTGGTTCAACTATTACCCTCTATAATAATAGCCTAGTCCACGTCCAATACCAACTAGTATTGGAGACTCACTTTATTTCTTTATAAATAAATACAGATTACACAACAGATTCAAAAATTAATAAACAATTAATTTCCCTTGAGCTCTCTTTGCTCTCTTGTGCACCTATGCACCCTTCAAGCACCTTTGCTTCCTTGAACTCGTTTTGTAACCTACTTTTCTAATCCACCAGATTAAAACCTTTAGACTACACTTAGTCTAACAATAGAAAAAACAATACAATATAGAGCTCTCATGATCAATGCAAGAATAATCAATTTAACAATTAAAGGCTCAACTATATGCAATGATCAAATAGCATGAAAATAAATAAGCAATTAATTTCTTACCAAATATCACATTAAATAATACCGAAATTAAATCTGCTTAGCTTCTCAAAAGTTTGCACTTTAGCGAAATCGATTGATCAATAATAATAATAAGTGCAATGAATATTTCGTGAGTTCTGTTTTCTAAACATCAGAATATTCTTTTTTTATAGCCCACCATATAATGTTACCGTTACAAAGATAAGTTACAATTAAATCAAACGGTAGGATAATAACCAAGAAAATTAACAATGCATGAGTCCACAAAATCTGGCTTGGTTACAACAATAAAGCTTGAATTAGTCCGTATATATCCAGCACACAATCTTGTTAGTTACATAACATGGATAAATCAAAAGCACCTTTAAGAGATAATAATATTTGACTTTATCTCCTCACTCAAAAGTGGCGTGTCAAAGAGAAACTCAAATAGTCATTTGTCTTTCCAAGACTCAAGCTTTTCAAAGTAGTCATAATTACTTTTTCTTGAAAATCTCTCAAAACATCTTATCACAATAAATGTCTAGCATGCATAACAATATATCAATTTATGCATGAAAAGTAATCATACCAAAAAGAACCATACATGCAATAAAATCTAGCTTCCATTTTAAATCTGTGGAGCCTTCTTTCAAATACATATATATCAACTTCCAAAAGATATAGCTTTTATGCACAAGATATTTAATATATGTATTAAAAACCTTTTTCATAAGATTTTAAAAACATTTTTCATTTAAGACATATAACAAGATATAATGCAATAATATGTCCTAGAGCCTTTAAATGAAAAATTAATTACTATGCAATTGACCTTACATTGATTTTCCAAGAAAAGAGAAAATCCTTCAAATTCTTGAATATCCAATCAAAGCTCTTTATCACCAAAATACCTGAAAAGCCATAAAACAATTTAGTACTTTAAACATCTCATCATCAAAAATAAGGCTAGAATATGACTAAGTCAACATTCCACCCCCAACCCCCAACCCCACCCACACCCCCACCCACAAAAAAAAATATTATGTGATTATGTATACACCCCTTACCCCCACCCCCTACCCCACCCCCACCCCCACCCCACAAAAAAATAATATTTGATTATGTATACACCCCTTACCCCCACCCACCCCCCCCATCCCACTCCACCCACTCCCACCCCACCCCCACCTCCACCAAAAAATAATATTATGTGATTATGTATACACTCCACCCACCCCTACCCCCCTACTCCACCCTACCCCTACCCCCACTCACCCCCCACCCCACTACTCCCCCAAAAAAATTAATATTAAGTGATTATGTATACACTTCCCACTCTACCCCTACCTCTACCCACCCCTTATATATCCGCTCTCTATCTATAGTATATATTAATTTTATTTTTTAAAAATTTTGTTTAAAAGTCAAAACATCTTAAAATGGTTAATATGGTTTTTAACCATATGGTTCCAACCCACATTATCCATATTAAAAATGGTTAATATGGTTTTAGTTCTTAAATGGTTGGTTAACCATATTTTGAAAACCAAAACCAACCCATAATCATATTTTGCCAGGTCTAAGTGCCATCATACGATGGGATCTTGAATATTTTATTCACCTTAGCAAAATTCTTAGATAATGTCTGAATCTCGGGCAAATAAAACATTAGTCTTTAGATATTACTCCCTTCGTGACTCCGTCTCTATTTAAATGACGTTTTAGACTTTTTTATTTGTCCATAATTAATTGACGTTTGTTCAAATATAGGAGAATTAATGATAATATTTCCAAAATTACCCCTCATTACTCTACCTATCTTTTTGGTACTTTAAACTATTGTGCTATGATAAATTAATGATTTAAGGGTATTATAAACAATTGGGTACTATATTTAATGCTTTTCAATCATTATCTTAATTCTTGTGTTCATCTCTAAAACGTCATTTAAATAGGGACGGAGGAAGCACTACTTTAATAAGCTATGGAATCATTTCCAGAACCATGACCACAAAATTATGAACAACTACAAATTATTTTTGTGTAATTATCGTAAAGATACAATAACAATTTTATTAAATTTTAAAAATAAATTATAAAATTTTTAAAAAAATTATAAAGAATGTTACAGCCTCGCGCCATACTCCCCCAAGTCCTTAGATATAAATAAATTGTGCTTTAAAAAAATTAGGGTTCACAATGTTTATTTTATTTTATTTTTTAAAAAGGGATAATTTTTTCGTTAGTTCCCAAACTATTATTATTTTTCATGTTGTCAAAGTATTTTTTTTTTCACGTTATTTCATTCTCACTTTATTATTTCTGTAATCTTTGTACAACTCTACAAAAATAAAACAATTAAACGATACTAAATATGAAAAATAAATATAGATTGAAGACCAAACGTGAACAACAACCACAACTTGAGGATTAAATAGGAAAAAAATACTATACTTTGGAGACTAATATGTAAAAAACATATAATTTGAGGACGAGATATGCGAAAAAAATAGTTATAATTTGGAGACTAGCTAAGAGGTTATCCAAAATATATATATATATATATATATATATATATATATATATATATATATATAGAGAGAGAGAGAGAGAGAGAGAGAGTCCGGATCCTTTACAGGATCCCGGACATTCTAAATATGCGGACCATTTTTTTTAAAACAACTAAAAAAATAATAATATTTTATGGAACTGAAATTTTTTCATAATACAATATTTTGGGTGTGATTTGGATACATATAACAAAATATGTCTGTACAGTTATATGTATCCAAATCACACCCAAAACACTGTATTATGGAAAAAATTCAGTTCCATAAAATATTAAAAAAAAACTTTTGTTGTTTAAAAAAAAGCAAAATAAAAATAATAATATTGGGTCCGTATTTTAATCAGGTCTGGGAGTCCGGACCTGATCCTTATAAAAATATGGATTATATGTATATACACAATTGTGTAGTACATCGTGCTATGACGATGGTTGTTTTTTGCTATAGCAACAGTTCAACTGTCGCCATAGACCATAATATATATGGCGACGGTTGAAATGTCGTCATAGCCAAAAAAAATTTGTCGCCTCTTAGGTGATCGTGTACTTACTGAGTATATACATTTTTCCATATATATATATATATATATATATATATATATATATATATATATATATATATAAAGGATCAAGAGTATACTTCTTTATCCAACATACCTTACGTATACCCTTTAGTGATCGACCCAAGTGGTCTGCCACTATATGTTGTTCGTCGTTAAAAGTTAAGATGACGGTTCTATATATAGCGACGGACCAAATCGTCGCCCGATCCAATAAAAATAAAAATATTGGGTCCGTATTTTAATCAGGTCCAGGAGTCCGGACCTGATCCTTATAAAAATATGGGTTATATGTATATACACATTTGTGTAGTACCAGATCGTATATGGCGATTGATTGTTTTTGCTATAGCGACAGCTCAATCGTCATTATAGAATAAAATATCTATGGCGACGGTTGAAATATCGTCATAGCAAAAAAAAACTGTCGTCATAGGTGACTGTGTACTTATTGAGTATATACATTTTTCCATATATATATATATATATATATAGAAAGGATCAAGAGTATACTCTTTATCCAACATACCTTGCATACCCCCCTTTAGCGATCGACCCAAGGGTCTGTCTGTAAGACCCCGACTTTTTGAATAAAGATTAAATTTTCTCGAAATATATTTTTGAATATTATGGTGTGGATTTGATATAATGGTATAGTTGTGGGTAATATTTATAAATTTTGTAAAGTACGCAAGTTCTTATATAATATTCGATTGGTCGGGAATATTCGTTTTAACAGGAATATTCGTACAAACCACTTGACAATCATTGGTGGACCCCCACAACGGAATTATTGTTTGGATTGAGAAAACGACAAAAATACTTTATAAAAATAACGGCGGAAGTTTTACCGTCAAATAACCGTTGAACTACCCGGTAGTAAAAGTACGATGTCTGGCGTGGTTGCATAGTAGCACACGATATTGATTATTGATGCTTACGTGAGAAGTCACTCGCTTATACTCAATTATTCTGTGACGCCCCCCAAAAATTAGGTATACATCACCCATCTTGGGTCGTCAGATACATGGTACAAAATTCAAATACAACTTACTAATACAAATGCGTATGCAATACGACAAAAACATAATTTGTGAGTTTGAATACAATTATTATCTACTAGAGATTATACAAACTCAAAAGGAGTCCTCGTTATAATTATTAACACACTATTTCACAGAATAGTGAGGACTACTAATGTTATCCTCTGGACTGTCACTCCGTTCCCCAACTAGTCCCTGCTATGTTCTCATTTCGAGAAGAAAACGGTGAAAGAAAGGTGAGCTCAACTAGCCCGATGGGAAATATTATGACTAAGATAATGCGAATAACTTATCGTTAGCCTTCAACGGTGTTAAAGCCGATAAAATATAACAACATCAAGTTTAATCTGCGTGAAACAAGCAATCCATTAAAAGAGTCAGTAGAGAATAAAATCTACTATCTTTTATGATTTAAAAGGTTTTCATGACTTTTATCATTTGGGACTCGGCTAAATAAATAATCCACATCATTGAATCACCCTTACTACTGGCCCGAGGATATTCTTTAGTATCACGACCACAAATTATCCATGCCTACTACAACGAGGACATTCGTGTATTCATTAATGGTCATGATCATGCCAACAATTTGTCCATCAATGCACTATGGGCCAATGATAACTTTTACCACATCATTTGTAACATTACGGTCATGATTACATTAGAATAATCCCTCGGTCATAATCATACCAAGTCCATCTATGCAATCTGAGTGCCATGATGACTTTCAACATAATATAAACATGAGGATGATGACAATGATATAAGAATTCAATAAAACAAGTTCAAGAATTAATTTATCCAGAAACTAATAATGTCCAAATTGTCAACATGATCTTTGCTTTGTAGAGTAAAATTCAAGAATGATCGGAAGAATATTTCCATGAAAAGATACTAGATGAAACGCAAATATCAAGGATATTCTACTAATTTCATGGAGTATAGAAGTCAAAACTTTAACCAACCGAGTATAATAAAGAATGGAATAACAAAAGAAATCACCATGCATGCGGTACTTGTGATGTAAGCGAGTTATTCCAACAGAATAATAATAACGGAATCGAGGTCGAGGCAAAATTTGCACCGATAGGATGTTCCAAACAGAATAATATAGATTTTAACCGGTCCTGTAAAACACATGAGCGTGATGTTCCAAATGAATAATAATAATAATAAAGATTTTAACCAACCCGGTCCGGTGTAAAACACATGCATGTGATGTTCCAACAGAATAATAATAAAGACGGAACCGAGTCCTGTAAAAAACATGCATGAATGTTCCAACAGAATAATAGAAGAATGTCACCAAGTATAGGGTAAACCGCGTATACAGGTTATTCCGACAGAATAATAAGCAATGGAATAACAACGCTTCTCTTCATGAATAAGAAAGAATAACACCCCTTACCGTAAAAGAAACTGAATATATAAAAAAAGAAAGTTAGCAGAGTAACTTTCTCTCTCTATAATTTCTCTCTCTAGAGTTTAGTGAATTCGTAAGAAAATAATGAAGGAATGAGGTTCTTTTTATAGAAAAATAGAATGCATAGTAACTCATTCCTGAACGGTCCAGATTGATTTACTTTTAAACGGACGGTTCAGATTGGTTTACAGTAAAATATAATATATTCTATTTTTAATAAAAAAATAAAACTTATTATAATATATATATATATTAAAAAATTAAAAGCCGCCACCACCCGTGGCCAACTTTTCTTTATCGACAAAAAGTCTTGCACAATTTCTATATATATATATATATATATATATATATATATATATATATATATATATATATATACCAATTATTAACTTCTATATATATATATATATATATATATATATATATATATATATATATACCAATCCCATCCTAACAAGAAAATCTTCCACCTACCCAACATTATCAAACGTGGGCCCTCCATATAATTATATATATATATATATATATATATATATATAATACTTATATATATATAAAGATTTCTATCGATTATTTTGAAAAATGGGTAAATGGGGTTCATAAAATAAGCAAATTCTACAACAAATACTATAGCAATAATTGAACAAAACCGGTGACTTATCACGTAAGCATCAATAATCAATACACTGTAGTACTACTTATACTACGCCAGACATCGTATTTTTAACACTGTGTGTGTTTCAACAGTTAACAGTAAAATTCATAGTTATTTTCATAAAGTATTTTTGTCATTTTCTCGATCCGGCAATAATTCCGTTGTTGGGTCCACCAATGATTGTCTTGTTATTGTATAAATATTCCCTGTTAAAACGAATATTCCCCAATTAATCGAATATTATATAACCACTACAGATTTTGCAAAATTTATAAATATTACCCACAACTATAACATTATATCAATTTCACTCCATAATATTCAAAAATAATATTTTTAGAAAATTCATCTTTATTCAAAAAGTTGGGGTTTTACAATTGCTACAGTAATTGCTGCATCATATCTCTCATATTATTGATTCGATTATTGTCGTAGCATCATCTGCATAATATGTTATTTTATTAAATCAATAATTGAGACGACAAAGTTATTCATATTATTAAATTGCAATATTTACAATGTCTAGAAGTTCACAAGGAGAGGTTTGGTCACCTAATCATTGCGCGCCAATAGGGAGAAATCCTTATCGAAAGCCCTCTTTCCGGGAACGACATGGTTGATAAATATTGTGAGTTATAATATTAATGATGAATGTTATTAAAATTGAAGTTGTGTTCGAGTTGAATTTGGAGACGGACGTGATATTTGAGTCCTGAACGATGAAATTAGTAAAATAGTCTATAAACACAAAATTTTCCGTAATTCACTATTTGGTCAAAAAGTCAACAGCTTGACTTTTTAGGAAAAAGTCAAACTTCGAAATTTCAAAATTTATATTTTTGATAAAAATGGTTTCATTGTGTTGGAATTATTTGTGTTAGTGAAAATCGACAATTATTTCAATAATAATTAATGTCTAGAGGTTATATTGACCAATCGGGTATTTAACCGGATAAATGAGCAATTGATTGCTATTATTTCACATGATTATAACTATTTGTTCACATGTGTATACTATTGTTTCACATTCTTGTTACTATTAAGGGAGTTGGTGCAAGATTGATAATACTTGCATGACTAAGTTAAAAATGGAGGTATAGATGGAGTACTATATCTTGTAATTAGATTTTCACATGTCTAGAACTATTGATTCACATAATTTACTATTGAATCACATTATTTACTATTAGGGGAGGTGGTGCAGTTTTGATAATACTTCCATGACTAAATTAAAAATAAAGGAAAAGTTGGAGGTATTGTCTCAAAATTTTTCGAGCCCCAAAACGTCGCAATTATCGAAACTATATTTTTCTATAAATAGAAGCTCATTCTTCTTTTATTTCTCACCAATTCACAAAACCTTTAGAGCGATTATTATAAAGAGAAATTATAGAAAGAAGAAGAGAAGTCTGCTACCTCACTATTCCAAAGATCCAGCTTTTTTACTAAAGGTAGGGAGTATTATTTCTTTCTTATCCATGAAGAGAACTTCATTATTCCATCATTTATTATTCTCGTTGAATAACTCAGATACGCCGGCTACCCTATACTTGGTAAAATTCTTCATTGTTCCATTCTTTATCATTCTATTGGAACATCCTGTGCATGCGTTTCTACGATGGGACCGGTTCCGCCTTTTTATTATTCTCGCTGGAATATCCTCATCAGTGCATTTTACGCCGACCGATTCCGTTTTTATTATTCTATTGAATATCCTGTCACGCATTTTACGCCGGACCGATTCCGTTATTTATTATTCTGTTGAATAACTCGCATGTGCGGTCTATCGCATGCCTCGGTGATTTCTTTTGTTATTCCAATCCTTATTATACTCGGTTGGTTAAAGTTTTGACTTCTATACTCCATGAAATTAGTGAAATATCCTTGATATTTGCACTTCATCCAAAGATCTTTTCATGGAAATATTTTCCGAGCATTCTTGAATTTTACTCTACAAAGCAAAGATCATGTCGACAATTTGATGTTATTAGTTCCTCGGATAAATTAATTCTTGAACTTGTTTTATTGAATTCTTATATCATTGTCATCATCCTCATGTTTATATTTTGTTGAAAGTAATCAGGGCCTATAAAGGCATAGATGGACTTGGTATGATTATGACCAGTGGATTATTCTGTGTAATCATGACTATAATGTTACAAATGATGTGGAAAAAGTCCTCATTGGCTGTAGAGCATTGATGGACAAATGTTGGCATGATCACGACCATTATTGAATACACAAATATTCTTGGCCCAGTAGTGCATGTATAATTGTGGTCGTGATATTAAAGAATATCCTCGGCCAGAAGTAAGGGGTGATTCAATGATGTGGATTATTTATTAAGTTGAGTCCCAAATGAGAAAAGTGATGAAAAACCTTCTAAATCATAAAAGATAGTAGATTTTATTCTCTACTTGACTCTTCTAATGGATTGCTTGTTCACCGCAGCTTAAACTTGATGGTTGTTATATTGTATCGCTTTAACATCAAGTTGAAGGCTAACGATAATATATTCCGCATTATCTTAGTCATAATATTTTCTACTGGGCTAGTTGAGCTCACCCTTTTACTTTTATTGTTCTCTTCAGGAAATGAGAACGTAGCAGGGACTAGTCGGGGAATGGAATGATGGGCCAGATGATAGCATTAGTAGTCCTCACTATTCTATGAAATAGTGTAATAATAATTGTAATAAGGACTCCTTTTGAGTTTGTATAATCTCTAGTAGACAATATTTGTATTCAAACTCACAGTTTATGTTTTGTCGTATTGTACACGACAGTTGTATTATTAAGTTGTATTTGAATTTATGTACCATGTAAGTGGCGACCCAAGATGGGTGACGTATACCTAATTTTGGGGGTGTCAAAGTTGGTATCAAAGCTTAGGGATATGATCCCTAGCTAAGATGTGAGACTAGAACTAGGAGGGGAGAGACGGGGAATTCCTTCGCTAGTATGACCTACCTAAGTTTATTTGGTATTTGATTGGTCGGTCAAAGTATAGTGATAATATGTTGCATGTCAATTAAACCTTGTTTTGTAGCAGTGTTTAAAAATGGCATCCGAGAATTTTGAGAACATCAATGGAGCATAGGAGACCGTTGAGTCTCCACAGATCAATAACCAGGACAATGTGCATCAGGAAGGCGACAATCCTCATGCAAATAACAACACTAACCAAATGATGAACGATGGAATGTTCTGAGACTTCATGCAATTCATGCAACATCAGGCGAGAGCAGCTCCTGTTCAAAATACAGGTGTAAACACAGGAAACTCTCGGACGGTCACCGCTAAACAGTTCAAGGAGCTGAGACCACCAGAGTTTATTGGAGAGCCAATAGGGAGAAATCCTTATTGGAAAGCCCCCTCTTTCCTGGGAACGACCTGGTTGTTAAATTTTGTGAGTTATAATATTGATAATGAATGTTGTTCGGAGTTGAATTTGGAAACGCGGACGTGATATTTGAGTCCGAAACGACGAAATTAGTAAAAATAGTCTATAAACACAAAATTTTCCGGGATTCACTATTTGGTCAAAAAGTCAACAGTTGACTTTTTTGGGAAAAGTCAAAGTTTGAAATTTCAAAATTTATATTTTTGATAAAAATGGATTCATTGTGTTGGAATTATTTGTGTTAGTGAAAATCGACAATTATTTCGATAATAATTGATGTCTGGAGGTTATATTGACGAATCCAATTATTTAACCGATAAATGAGCAATTGATTGCTATTATTTCACATGATTATAACTATTTGTTCACATGTGTATACTATTGTTTCACATTCTTGTTACTATTAGGGGAGTTAGTGCAAGATTGATAATACTTGTATGACTAAATTAAAAATGGAGGTATAGATGGAGGTACTATACTGAAATTCGTATTTTTCACATGATTATACTATTGATTCACATTATTTACTATTAGGGGAGTTGGTGCAAGATTGATAATACTTGCAGGACTAAATTATAAATGAAAGAAAAGTTGGAGGTATTGTACTGTAATTTTCGAGCCCCAAAACGTGCAATTATCGAAACTATATTTTTCTATAAATAGAAGCTCATTCTTCCTTCATTTCTCACCAATTCACAAAAGATTTAGAGCGATTATTATAGAGAGAAATTATAAAAAGAAGAAGAGAAGTCTACTACCTCACTATTCCAAAGATCCGCTTTTTCTAAAGGTAGGAGAATTATTTCTTTCTTATCTATAAAGAGAACTTCATTATTCCATTCTTTATCATTCTCATTGGAACATCCTGCATCATGCGTTCTATCTTGGACACGGTTCCGCCTTTATTATTCTCTGTTGGAATATCCAGATCATGCGTTTCACGCCGCACGATTCCATTCTTTATCATTCTGCTGGAACATCCATGCCTGTATGCGTTTCTACGCCTTAGGCCCGGTTTCGTCTTTATTATTCTCGCTGGAATATCATGTGTTTTGCGTTTTTACGGCCGACCGATTCCATCATTATTATTCATTGGAATATCCTATCTGCATGCGTTTTTACGCCTACCGATTCCATCTTTATTATTCTGCTGGAATATCCTCGTCTGCGGCATTTTACGCCGGACTGATTCCGTTATTTATTATTACGTTGGAATAACTCCGCCTGTCTGGCCTATCGCATGTCCGGTGATTTCTTTTGTTATTCCATTCCTTATTATACTCAAATTGGTTAAAGTTTTGACTTCTATACTCCATGAAATTAGTGAAATATCCTCGATATTTGCGCTTCATCCAAAGATATCTTTTCATGAAAATATTCTTCTGAGCATTCTTGAATTTTACTCTACAAAGTAGTATCATGTTGACAATTTGGACGTTATTAGTTCCTGGATAAATTAATTCTTGAACTTGTTTTATTGAATTCTTATATCATTGTCATCATCCTCATGTTCATATTTTGCTGAAAGTCATCTGTGGCCTATAGTGCATAGATGGACTTGGTATGATTATGACCAGGATTATTGAATGTAATCATGACCGTAATGTTACAAATGATGTGGTAAAAGTCCTCATTGGCCCGTAGTGCATTGATGGACAGTTGTTGGCATGATCATGACCATTATTGAATACACAAATATTCTTGGCCCGTAGTGCATGGATAATTGTGGTTGTGATACTAAAGAATATCCTCGTCAGTAGTAGCGCAGTGTGATTCGATGATGTGGATTATTTATTGTCGAGTCCCAATGAGAAAAGTGATGAAAAACCTTCTAAATCATAAAATATAGTAGATTTTATTCTCTACTTGACTCTTTTAATGGATTGCTTGTTCTACCGTAGTTAAACTTGATGGTTGTTATATTGTATCGCTTTAACACTGTTGAAGAAATAACGATAATATATTCTCGCATTATCTTAGTCATAATATTTCCTCTCGGGCTAGTTGAGCTCACCCTTTTACTTTTATTGTTCTCTTCAGAAAATGAGAACGTAGCAGGGACTAGTCGGAGAACGGAGTGATGGACCAGATGATTGTATTAGTAGTCCTCACTATTCTATGAAATAGTATAATAATAATTGTAATAAGGACTCCTTTTGAGTTTGTATAATCTCTAGTAGACAATATTTGTATTCAAACTCACAGTTTATGTTTTGTCGTCGTATTGTACCACGACAGTTGTATTATTAAGTTGTATTTGAATTTATGTACCATGTAAGTGGCGACCCAAGATGGGTGACGATACCTAATTTTGGGGGCGCACAAGAATTCTTTGATCATCTCTCTCATATTATTGATTCGATTATTGTCGTAGTATCATCTGCATAATATGTTATTTTATTAAATCAATAATTGAGACGACAAAGTTATTCATATTATTAAATTGCAATATTTACCATGTCTAGAAGTTCTCATCAAGGAGAGGTTTGGTCACCTAATTGCGCTACGCAATAGGAGAAATCCTTATTGGAAAGCCCCTCTTTCTCGGGAGCGACCCGGTTGATAAATATTGTGAGTTATAATATTAATGATGAATGTTATTAAAATTGAAGTTGTGTTCGGAGTTGAATTTGGAGACGCGGACGTGATATTTGAGTCCGGAAAGATGAAACTAGTAAAAATAGTCTATAAACACAAAAATTTTCGGACTATTTCGTCAAAAAGTCAACAGTTGACTTTTTTGGAAAAAGTCAAACTTTAAAATTTTAAAATTTATATTTTTGATAAAAATGGTTTCATTGTGTTGGAATTATTTGTGTTAGTGAAAATCGACAATTATTTCGATAATAATTAATGTTTTGAGGTTATATTGACCAATCGGGTATTTAACCGGATAAATGAGCAATTGATTGTTATTATTTCACATGATTATAACTATTTATTCACATGTGTATACTATTGTTTCACATTCTTGTTACTATTAGGGGAGTTGGTGCAAGATTGATAATACTTGCATGACTAAGTTAAAAATTGAGGTATAGATGGAGGTACTATACTGTAATTTGTATTTTCACATGTCTAGAACTATTGATTCACATAATTTACTATTGAATCACATTATTTACTATTAGGGGAGGTGGTGCAAGTTTGATAATACTTCCATGACTAAATTAAAATAAAAAAAGTTGGAGGTATTGTCAGATCAAATTTTTCGAGCCCCAAACGTGCAATTATCGAAACTATATTTTTCTATAAATAGAAGCTCATTCTTCCTTTATTTCTCACCAATTCACAAAAGCTTTAGAGCTATTATTATAGAGAGAAATTATAGAAAGAAGAAGAAGTCCTGCCACCTCACTATTCCAAGATCCGCTTTTTCTAAAGGTAGAGTATTATTTCTTTCTTATCCATGAAGAGAACTTCATTATTCCATCCTTTATTATTCTATTGGAATAACTCAGATACGCTGCTACCCTATACTTGGTGAAATTCTTCATTGTTCCATTCTTTATCATTCGTTGGAACATCCAGATATAAGCGTTCTACGGGACCGGGTTCCGCCTTTTATTATTCTATTGAATATCCGTCATGCACGTGCGTTTTGCGCTGGATTCGATTCCATCTTTATTATTACATTGGAATATCCTGTCTGCATGCGTTTTTACGGACCGATTCCATTATTTATTATTCTGTTGAATAACTCTCGCAAGGTCTTTATCGCATGCACGATGATTTCTTTTGTTATTTCATTCCTTATTATACTCAAATTGGTTAAAGTTTTGATTTCTATACTCCATGAAATTAGTGGAATATCTTTGATATTTATGCTTCATCCAAAGATCTTTTCATGAAAATATTTTTCCGAGCATTCTTGAATTTTACTCTACAAAGCAAAGATCATGTTGACAATTTGGACGTTATTAGTTCCTGGATAAATTAATTCTTGAACTTGTTTTATTGAATTCTTATATCATTGTCATCATCCTCATGTTTATATTTTGTTGAAAGTCATCTGTGGCCTATAACACACACACACATATATATATCATCTTAAAATATTTTTTAGAAGAAATTAAATAGTGTTCTTTCCTCTGATCTGTTATAAATGGATTCCGTTATCATGAAGTTAACTTCATGGTACATTGGTCAATTGACTTATACAGTGCTGACACACAAAGAGATATCTGCATTTCGACACTATATTAGTCAATTGACCAAAGTTAACTTCATGCTAACCACTCCCGTTATAAATACATATTTCAAACATGGAATTGCATGTTCTCATTAGCTCATTGCCTATGTATTTTATCTACATTTGCACATTCCTCGTACTTAAATCTACATGCAAAACATCCTTTACGGTTGAAAATAAAGTACCGCAAATTAAGCCAAATAAAGGAGCTTAATTAGTACTGTGAAACATAAAGCCAATCCATTTCACCAAAAAAAAAAAGCAGAAAAATATAGTATAATCTAACTAATCATTGGATAGCTTATACGATATCTTTAATATTTCTTTGTCTTTACATTTTACTCTTCTCATGAATACCAACATATCCTTCTTCTCTACCTATTTTTGCTCTGCAATTCTCATACTAAAATTATGCTATTGTTCAAGTCTATGCTTCAAAGGCTCTACAATGGTGAACTGCCTGCACAAATCTTCTTCTTCGATAATTATGTCCAAGAAAAGCAGCAAGCCGTTGCCGATCGAAACCATGTTCAAGCTTCCTTCTCCGATTCCCAAATGGCCTTCAGGTATTCCTCAGTTCATTCACTTGTGACGTTTTTGTCTATGAGTTTTATACCCAAAATTCTGTCATAAGGTAATACTACTAGTACTGCGAAGTTGTAACTTTTGGGATTCGGTTACCATGAAGTTAACTTCATTACTAGTAAGTTGCATCAATTAATCAATCAGATCTTGACACACAGACGTAGATCACCTCCTAATTCATGCGGGTCGACAATCAGATAGTCAATTTACCAAAGTTAACTTCATGTTAACCACTCCCAAACTTTTGAGTTAATTTTGCACTATTAATCATACCTTAAAAGGCACATATTTGCACTGATAGTTGTACCTTAAGAGATTAGTTTGCTAATTAGTTGAACTCAAGTATAAAAACATTACATTGTTGTAACACTATTTGTGCAAAAATCCCTTATGATGCATGTCCGCATGCCATATTTCAAGATCTCGAGACCTGAGATTTATACTCTGCTTCATTGTTAGTACAAAGAATCTCACTATATATCTGCGCGCACATATATATAATGCTTATTATTATTAATGTATTTTGAATACAATGAACATAGGTGAAGGTTTTGCAAGTGGAACAATTGATCTAGGGGGATTACAAGTTTCTCAAGTTTCAACCTTCAACAAAATTTGGGCAACTCATGAAGGCGGCCCGGATAATCTTGGTGCAACATTTTTTGAACCAACTTCAATCCCAGAAGGATTCTCTATGCTTGGTTCCTATAGCCAACCAAATAACCAGCCTCTTTTCGGATGGGTTCTTGTTGCTAAAGATGTCACAAATGGCCAGTCAAAAGGAGCTCTAAAGATGCCAACTGATTACACTCTTGTTTGGTCTAGTGAGACTCAAAAAATAAAGCAAGATGGGGTTGGCTATATATGGCTGCCAACGCCGCCGGACGGTTATAAGCCCGTAGGCCACGTTGTCACGGGCTCACCGGAGAAGCCTCCACTGGACAAAATCCGTTGTGTCCGGTCAGATTTGACGGACACGATTGAAATTGACAATTGGATTTGGGGACCAAAAAGTGGGTTCAATGTGTATAGTTCAAGGCCAGCTGCTAGAGGAACTCAAGCTTTAGGAGCATCTACCGGAACATTTTTAGCTCAAAAGGATGGGGCTGCAATTTCTGTGAGTTGTTTGAAGAATGTGAAAAATAATTTATCCTCCGGTATGCCGAATTTTAGTCAAATTCAAGCATTGGTTCAAGCTTATTCCCCTGTGCTATATTTTCACCCCAAGGAACAATATTTTCCCTCTTCAGTAAGTTGGTTTTTCAAAAATGGGGCACTATTGTATACAAAAGGAAAAGGGAAAGAATCTAATCCGATTCGTATCGAGCCCACTGGGTCGAACCTCCCCCAAAATGGTTCGAATGATGGTGCTTATTGGTTAGACCTCCCAATCGATAAAACAGCTAGTGATAATCTCAAGAAGGGTAATTTGCAAGATGCAGGAACATATGTACACATTAAGCCTATGTTTGGCGCGAAATTTACTGATATAGCCGTATGGATTTTCTACCCTTTCAACGGGGCAGCCAGGGCTAAAATTGAGTTTATCAATATTTCCTTGGGAAAAATTGGAGAACATGTCGGTGACTGGGACCATATGACACTAAGGGTCAGTAATTTTAACGGGGAGTTAAAAAATGTTTATTTTTCGCAACATAGTAAAGGGGTTTGGGTAACTGCTTCAGACCTCGAGTTCGAAAAGGGTAACAAGGTTGTGGCCTATGCGTCGTTACACGGGCACGCGGCGTTTTCACGGGCCGGACTTGTGGTGGAAGGGAAGACGGGGATTGGAATAAGGAACGATACGGCCAGAGATAAGACTGTGATGGACACCGGGGCTGCCTTTGTGGTGGTTGCGGCGGAGTATTTGGGCACATCCGCGGTTGTTGAACCACCATGGTTGAATTATGCAAGGGAATGGGGCCCCAAGATTAGTTATGATATTGATGATGAGCTGAGGAAAGTGGAGAAGTTGTTGCCGGGAAAGCTGAAAGGGGAGTTTGACAAAATTGTGAGAGATCTTCCTCCTGAGGTATTAGGTGAGCAAGGCCCTACTGGCCCAAAAATGAAGGATAATTGGAGTGGGGATGAGAGGGTTTGACTTTGTTTGATTTTATAAATGATTTTTTTCCCATCACTTATTGGAGAGCAGATATTCTATCTCCATTTTCCCTATCCTTCTTGTGTCTTCCCACTTAAATTTTGACACATAATTTTTTATTTAATTTTAGAATTAATTGGTGTTAAATAAGAGATTATGTATCAAAATTTAAGTGAAGGGACACAAGAAGACGGGAAAAATAGGGACAGAGGATCTGCTCTCCATTTATTGATAATTTGATATTAATCTGAATCATTTATATGTTCCTTCAATAGAATTAGATATTCCATGCTTCCTTTAAAAAATAAGTTTGTATATTTTCCCTTTTTAAATATAAAAATTGAATATAACCATAGTTTTGCTAATAATAAATTTTAATGGTTAAGCTAGGATATTAAAATAATAAGATCAAATTACAAAATATTATTTCTCAATAAATTCTTTGCTATATCGATGAAACACTACTCAAATTTCTTTTACAATCAAAAACAAAAATATATTGTAAAGTTGAGATATGAATTAGCTTTTTTTTTTTGTTGAGAATAGTAAATTTGGAGATACATTTCAATCATGGGGTTAGGAGTGAGCATTCGGTTAATAACCGAACCGAATATACATTTCGGTTATAACCGAAAACCGAATTTACACTATTTTTAATATCCGAACAACTACCCGAATTACACGATAACCGAATAACCGAAATAATTATTCTATTATTCTGCTAATAACTTAATTTAACAGCTTTCTTACTTGCTTAACTTAATAAAGACTCGAGTACACAACATGAATTGATCCAACATGGCAACATCAATAACCGGACATCCATTGGACAAAGACACAATCAACAACCAAACACCAATTGAGACAGCAAAAGATGAATTACACCATAATCAACAACCATAATCAACAATTCAACAACCAGATATCCAAAAGATCATTATTACAACACCAACTGATCCAAGTCCAACAGAGTCGACAACACCAATCGAGAGTCTTGAGACAATCGAGACAACACCAATCGTCATAGCCGCCTCGCCTCGCCCACGGCCGGCCGAGATCTGAGAGTTCGAGAGTTCGCGATGAAGGGTCGCCACTTTGCCGTGGCCGATAGTTCATGAAGTTCGACACTCGAGGCTTGAGAGATCTCGAATCTGAGACCGAGAGTTTCGAGAAGACGCGGCGAGACATATCGAGACTTGACAAATGACACTTGAGATGTTTTAGATCGAGATCCGATCCGAGGAGTGAGGATCGAGACGACTCGAGAGATGTAGAGTACCGAGGTCTGACTGCCCGAGAGTTCGAGTCCCCGAGTAGTGAGTAAGACGATCGACGACCGGAGAACTGGAGTGGAAAAGGAGAAAGAGCAGAGCAAGTGAGCAGCGGCGAGGGCACAGCTAGTAGTTTAAGTTAAATGGGTTCAAGTTTATTGAGTCTACATGATGCTTAAGCCTTAAATGTTCAGTAATACATCTACTTAGCTAAATTAGTAATGATAAATTAAATGTTGTTCGGTTATTCGGTTTAACCGAATAACCCAAAATTAATACCCGTACAAACTAACCGAAAACCTTACAAAAATTTGGATATAACCGAAATAGTAAAAATAATCGAATTGTCAGAATATTTCGGTTAAATTATTTCGGTTGTGTTCGGTTTTTTGGTTATACCCGTTTTTTGCTCACTCCTACATGGGGTTCTAGGGGGGAAGCCTAAGGAAGGGGCCAGGAGGGGGACTAGGGTAAACATAGAAAAATTTTATTTTGGTGGTGGTATGATTGTATCTTAATGCATATTAACATTATACCTTTTAATACATTTTAACAGTTTATATTTTTATATTAAAAGGTCCTCTAAATAGTTAATATACAAATATGAATTTAAAAGATTAAGTTGACCTCTTAATATAAAGATATGAATTGTTAAAATATATTAAGAGATATGTTGTTGAAATGCATTAAGATGCAATCAAACTTAATCTTTGAAACACTTGTCGACTTCTTTTTGTTAAGGGGTAAACTCGAACTTGTAAACTTTTCACAGTAAAAAAAAATGTATATCATTACGTTATCACTTTGAATCAATATGAATCAGCTTAGAAATATCATACTATTGACGAGTAGGCATCATACATAATGACTACAATTTTTTAATGACCTTGGGTAAAGTTTTCTCAGTTACAGTTATTCAATAAAAAATTTGTGGGGCCAACTATACAGGCAAATAAATAAATAAGCAAATTAAAAATATAAGGGAAAATGAAAGATAAACAAAAAAAAACTCTTAATTACCTGGTTCCAAAAGAATATTATCCCACTAAATTAGGATGGCCACAAGGCCCACAACCAAGACCAAAGGAAATAGGGTTATTTACATTTTCTAGTATATTTTTTTTAAAAATTACAATAAAAGTGCATTCAAAAAATATTTACAGAATTAATACATTTTCAATATTTTATTTTCAAAATTAATGCATTTGGTATCCCTTTAATTTAGTTGGGTGTTTTAATGAGTTGCTGATGTGATAAATCAGTTCTGCAATGGTAACTGTTCCCGGTTGGTTGCCTAATCTGTGACAATTTGAATTGCATGACTTTCCCTTTTGTCGTTTCTCTCTCTTTTTTACTGAAGACTTTTTTAGTTGGAAACCCTTATTTTTTAATTTGGGAACTTGGAAACCAAATTTCTCTTCTTCTCTTTTTGATTTCTGCAGACGTTCTTATCGTTTCTGTCGGCGTTGATTTCCCGTTGCCGCCGATGTCCGCTCCGTCTTTGTCGGTATTTCGCTACTGCGCTTCGCCGTCGAAGACATTCTTTTTTCCCGATTACGTCGCTTCGGTTTAGAGTTTAGTCTTGTGCGCCAGCTCTGCTTTCTAAGTTTTATCGCGTCGCTTACTTTGTTTAGTTCGTTTGTGGTCATCGTTGCTGCTTCGTTTGGTTACTGTTATATTCTAATTTTGTTACTAGGTACTTTTTAACAATATGGAGGTTGATTAAATTGGTTTTGGAAACATGTTAATTGTGTTTTGGTTACTAGTGCTTATATATTTGGATATTGTTCATTGGTCTTTGATTTTATTACCAGTAGTTTGACATTGTTTGTTTGTTCATATTGGGTTTTTGGACTCTTTCCTTTAGCGGTAACCAAAAGCGTATTAGTGAGTGACATAACTTTATTTGTAAGACCCCAACTTTTTAATGAATAAAATCGAATTTTCTCTAATTATTATTGTGAATAATAAGGTATTAATTTGATATAATTCTCTGGTTATGGGTGAAATGTGCAAATTTTACAAAATATGTAAGTGGTTATAAAATAATCATTATTGTCGGGGAATATTCATTTGGTCGTGGAATATTCTTGTTGTCGGAGAATATTCGTACGACGGCGCAGTCATTCACTACAAAAAAATGGGCCTTTAGCAACGATTTTTCGGGCAACGACTTTATAAGTCGTTGCTAAAAGTATATGTTTAGCAACGAAATTTATCCTTCGTTGCAGATTGTGTCAGGCTTTCACTTTTTGCAACGAAATTCATAAGTTGTTGCAAAATTTCGTTGCTAATTCATTGGCGGGAAAAAATTTCATTAGAAATTCGTTGCAAAATTTTCGGCCACTTGATTTCCCGTTATCGTGGGCAACGAAAGTTTTTTTGTTGCTAAAAATGGGGCTTTAGCAACGATTTTTCAAGCAACAGCTTTATAAGTTGTTGTTAAAAGTGTATGTTTAGCAACGAAACTTGTCCTTCGTTACAGATTATGCCAGGCTTTCACTTTTTGCAATGAAATTCATAAGTCGTTGCAAAATTTTGGAAACAAAATTCGTTAGAAATTGTTGCAAAATTTCTAACCACTTGATTTCTCCTCATCGTGGGCAACGAAAGTTTTTTTGTTGCTATATTTCGTTGCCTAATATGGACCACATTCATTGGCAATAATTTTTATTTTCGTTGCATATCTTATACAAGTTTTTGCAACAACTATTAAAATGTTGCCTTAAATTAAGATAATCCCAATAAACTTGTTTTTGTATGACCATATTCGGTATTCGGAGAATTGTCAAAAAATATTTGTATTTAGTATTTTAAAATTATGTCCAAATGTGAAACATATTTGAACCTGTGACCTATCGTTTGGAACTTTGGTCATTTGACCGCTGGAGCAACACAAGTTATCTATTAATATCTTGCAAGGATTAATATTTATATCAAAACATGAGATTTTTCTCATATATTCATTTCTTCTCCTTCACTACATACCATTAATATAATCTCAAGAAGTTATATACTACAATAATAATAATAATAATAATAATAATAATAATAATAATAATAATAATAATAATAATAATAATAATAATAATAATAATAATAATAATAATAATAATAATAGTACTACTACTACTACTAATAATAATAATAATAACAATAACAATAAAGTTGCACCAATGGTGTGTAAGTTTTTTTTAACTCCCATTTTTCAATTTTTTTTTTTTTTTGACTTGTAATGTTTTTTATAATCAAATATTAATTTCTCTTTATATCTTGAATTAGAGGGTGTTTGACAATGACTTATAAGTTGGTTAAACTAAGTTATAAGTCATTTGTTATTATTTAGTGTTTGACAATAACTTAAATTTTAATTTTTTTTTACTTATAAGTCATTATTAAAAAAAATTTCTTACTTCATGTGCTATATTTTTTTTTTTATTACTATAACTATGACTATTATTATTATTATTATTATTATTATTATTATTATTATTATTATTATTATTATTATTATTATATTTACTATTACTATTATTATTAATTATTATTATTATTATTAGAATAATTATTACTAATCTTATAATTATTATTTTATTAGTATAATAATTATAATTATTACTATTATTATAATTTCTATTATTATTATTGTTGTTGTTGTTGTTATTATTATTATTATTTTTATTATTATTATTACTATTATTATAATAATTATTATTGTTATTATTGTTGTTATTATTATTACTATAATAATAATTATTATTATTATAATAATAATAATTATAATTATAATAATAATTATAATTGTACTAATAATAAAAAAAAGCTCGGCTTTGAATTCATGCTTTTTTAAAAAATAAATAAAACAATGGTCTCCTTGAGAATTGAACTCTGAACTCCAACTCTCCTTAAACAAATCTCAAACCAACTAAGTTTATAATGATTTTTTTTATTATAAAATCGATTACTTTCTAAGACTAAAATACTAAAAATACTAATTACATATTTATATCAAATACTAAAAATACTAATTAAAAAAATACTAAATACTAAAAAAATCAAATTCAAAAATACTAAAATTCAAAAAAATACTAAAATACTAAAATTTAAATTATTTTGTTAATTAATCAAAACAACAAAAATTCAAATTACATCATTAAAATATTAAAATCATAACATATTTACATCATAACATAACATATTATCATATTTACATCATTTACATCATATTTACAAGATTAAAATACTAATTACATATTTACATCATTTTATCAAAATACTAAAATTCAAATACTAAAATACTAAAATTTTACCATAGTTGTATAACATATCAAAATACTAAAATTTTACCATAGTTGTATAACATATCAAAATACTAAAGTCACTTTTACCACATTAAAATACTAATTACATATTTATATCAAATACTAAAAATTCTAATTAAAAAATACTAAAAAAAATCAAATTAAAAAAATACTAAAATTCAAATTATTTTGTTAATTAATCAAAACAACAAAAATTCAAATTACATCATTAAAATACTAAAATCATAACATATTTACATCATAACATAACATATTATCATATTTATATCATTTACATCATATTTATATCATAACACATTTACATCATTTAATCAAAATACTAAAATTCAAATACTAAAATACTAAAATTTTATTCAAATACTAAAATTTACTATAGTTGTATAACATATCAAAATACTAAAATTTTACCATAGTTGTATAACATATCAAAATACTAAAAGTCACTTACCCAACACTAAAATACTAATTACATATTTACATCAAATACTAAAAATACTAATTAAAAAAATACTAAAATACTAAAAAATCAAATTAAAAAAATACTAAAATTCATAAAATAATAAGTAATACTATAATTCAAATTATTTTGTTAATTAATCAAAACAACAAAAATTCAAATTACATCATTAAAATATTAAAATCATAACATATTTATATTATTCACATCATAACATAACATATTATCATATTTATATATTTATATCATTTAGTATAATTGATATAATATGTTATGATATAAATATGATGTAAATATGTAATACTCAGCCAGCCCACTACTACTCTACTAGCCCCAGACTCTGAACTGAAGTCCGTAACCCTCAAATCTCAATTCCCAAATCCCAAACCCAGATCTCGAACAGTCGAACTCTCAATCTCTCGTCCCAAACGGCCAAACCCAGATCTCGAACTTGTCTCAATCTCTCGACTCTCATCGGCCGACTGCCATCGGCGCATCGCCTCATCGGTGTATGATAATGTCTTCAAAATAAATTTTTAGTTAAAACACGTTTTTACTTCAATAATTGCATTTCATGACTGACGTGTTCAGTCGTTCATAGTTCATAGTACATAACATAAGAGATGAGTCTTTGGTGACCATGGCTCAGAAATGGTTATAACATTATCCATCACACTATTGAATTGATTTGGTCTATGCAAAAATAATCAATTCTCAATTTACCTCACATGGGCTCTCAGATTCTTAAAATCTCACCTTTTACCTATTCTAGAACCCTAACTTTCGATTCCTCCCCTCTCTCTCGTTTCCTTCCAAAGACAGTTGTACCAAGTGCTAGTTTATTCAATACCCAATTCAGATTTTCTTCATTGAAAACAATTTGTCATACTAAATTACCTTCTGGGTCTGGTGGGTTTTTTGGTCGGACCAAGAGAAGCTTCAGAGGTGGGATTGTAGCCATGGCTGCACCTGGTTCAGTTCAGAAATCGGAGGAGGACTGGCGCGCAATTCTTTCTCCCGAGCAGTTTCGGATTCTGAGACAGAAAGGCACAGAGTATGGTTAACATTTTTATTAAATTATTGCATCATATGGGTTTGTCTTGTTGAAATTGATTTTTCTTTGCTAAATCAACAAGTGGGTGTTATGAATTTCTTTGTTCTGATTGCAATGAGCTTATTTCTGGTGGCCGTTTCTGTTAATTTATTGTCTTTATCTTTTTGAATCTGCTGTTAATTTCATTGTGGGCCACTTTTATTCTTGTAATTTCCTTTCTATTTTTTGGAAATCATTTGCTGATGGTTGTTGTTGATTTGACGGTGCAATGACCGGAAAATTATATACATATACTACGTGTGTGTGTGAATTTCATATTGTTGTTTGGAGGCTGCTAAGTTTTCTTTTGTTATGGACTTATGGTTATGGTATGAAGAAGAATTGATTTTTATTTTAGTTATATTTGGGCCGGCCCTCTCATGAACCATTTTTTTGACTTGCACCATCTTCTGGTGCTTGTGATTTTTCATAAAGTATATAATTGTGTTTGTATGCAACCAACTTATGCTGTTTTTAATTTGCTGAGAAGTTCTAATCAGATAATTACAATTTCATTACTATCTGAATCCTCCCCCAACCCCCACACCAACCCCACCAAAAGTTTTATCAAGCCCAAGATTTAGTGTTCAAGTTACGTACCCAACAAATCAGATAAGAGTAAGAGAGATGCCTATGTAATTTCCTTATGTAGAGACTAGAGAGTAAATATAAAGCTAAATGATTCTTTAGTGTGAGTGAGGACAGGAGGAAGAAAAAGGTGGACTGTTATATGAAATCCGACTCATGACTCGAAATGAATTTTCTTTTAGGTTGAAAATATGGATTATTTGGTTAAGGAATTAGAGCATAGAACAAGTTTGTTATTATTCTTATTTCTTTTTTTCCACAAAATAAAGAAAGGGAAAAGAACATATGGGAATTACAGCGTTCATATAGTAATCCTTGAACGTAGAGCTTGTGAATAAAGGAGGGTCAAAGACCCTACAATTATGGGGTTTACAGCTCAATCTAAAATATTTCTATGCAAGTACTATATCAGATCTGTTATATGGGATGAAAATAATGCTAGTTTTCTCTGTAACTGCCATACAATCAGAGTAGGCAAAGTATTACCAAGTGACCTTGAACTACGACACACGTCTCTTCTTAGTAGCTCATAGGCAGCTCTGAATGTGTGGGAGGGAGGTTCTCTGGAATCAATATTATTATTTGTTCTATACATTTCCTGTGACAACCCAAAAATTTATAAGATCTTAAATGATTAAAATAAAGGTTAAAGAATAAAACCTAGATTGAGAATTAGAGGATTAATTAAATTTTTAAAAGAACCTATATGGTTTGATTTATGGTCAAGCAGGGAATTTTTCAGAGCTGTTTCTATATGCTACGTGGTTTATGCTTTCTATATCCTCTGTTATTCAGGATTTGAGAAAGTTCGGCGGTGCTGCTCGGGAAGTCATGGACAAGCTGAGGTTGATTGACACTGACAATTATCATGAGGTATAAACAATTGGTTTTGCCTGTAAAGTAGTCTGTAAAATTTGCACAGCAGTAACTGGCTTATAATAATTACACACCTTTCCATTATGTGGTTTCTAAACATATTTCTGAAATACTTACCTTTGAGGAAATAATATCTGCAGACACTTCGTCGAATATATGATAAAGGACCATGGAAGGATCCTAATATATCTAAAGTAATGAATTACTACTTTACATATGCAATTTCCTGATTTCTTATATTCCAAAACTTATATTACTATTCATGCAGATGGTTTTTGGCAGTTAAGTACAATGTTCCAGGCAGATACAAAACATATCAAACAGTGAGGGTACATCAATAGGTGTCAGTAACCCTTGTTTTCCACTGGTATGCTCTACTTGACCATTTTAACTTGTGTTTCGTAGAAATTCTTTTTTCTTTTTGATTTTTTCATTGAAATATAGGTTAAGTTTATTGACATTGATTTAGGTAAGGGGGACAGAGACACCCGCAGCTGAGTCAGGATTTGAGTCCGAGGATACTTCTCCTAAAGCAGCGGAGGGCTATTCAGAACTAAGGTGGACTCCTGTTAGTGAAGAGGTAAGATCTTGATAATGAATACTGATATTTGGTTAATCCGCTAATAAATTGTTATGATAACCATGCCATATAATCATTTTTAAGTATCTATTATATGGAGATCTAAGGCTGTTAATCTTGACAATTTCTAAATTCTTTTTTAAACTGAATAATTGTGTATAATGGAGCCCTTTTATTCATATCAGTTTTCTTTATTATTTATTTCTCTGTTACTATCTATAAAGACAATAATGGGTCGTAGGTGTGGGTGGTTATGAAAATGTTACTATACAAAGTCAAATTTATACATTGAGTAGATTTTTGGCGAATTCCGGTTTATTAAACTAAACACGTAAATGGGTATGGGTGAATGTGTACAATTTTATGCGAGTTCGGGTATGCATGATAAACCAACCACGATTGTTGCTTCCGGAAGGGGTTTTACCTCTCCGAAAAACATATTCTCTTAAATCACTCCTTGGTGGGTTTGTTTGCGACAAATAAGCCGTGTCTTCGGAGACAGAAAGCTTTTTTACTTCATAGTCTATTCGTCGATGTTTCAGTCTATAAAGTAGTTGAAGTCATTAAACATCTCATTGGCAATAGTCAGTGGCCTACAAATGCTTTTACTACACCAATTTCTCATGAGGAAAGAATTGGAGATCTACTTGTGTGTGTGACAAGAGATTTGCCTGATGCAAGCACAAAGTTGGATGGTAAAAATGACGGAAGTCGGGTTCTTGGAATGTCACAAGAAGAGGTAGCAAAGAGAAAATTATTTAAATGCATAATCTGCGGATGAAAGTGCCACTTGCTCATGTCGTTATATTATTTGTTTGCCTATTCTTTTCATTATATGATTACATTGCTCTAAATTATTGTTATTCTTTGTTGAAGCTTGTTATTTTTAAAAAGTCGAGGTCAAATTTGATGTCTCGCAGGATACTTCTACTTTAGGCGTTGTGGTTGTTAGACATCATGGATATACTGACTCACTAGAGCTCTCACCCGTTGATGGAAGGACACCGATATATTTTATGCATACAAGGGGTTTTTGAATGTGCTCTTTGGGGCGTGTGGTAATTACCTCATCTACCATTTTTACTTCATCTTTGGCATCACAATTATTTCCACTGCCACTAATGCACTGCATTATCATTATTGATCCATGCATTGCTTGTGTATCATGTCATACTTATCTTTTAGAACATCAAAAAGAAGGAAATGGGAAGAAGAGAAATAGAAGTTAAATTTAGTTTAATACACCAGCGAGAGTTAAAAACGAAAGTCATCAATAGAACAGTTGGAGAGAGGGCATGGTACTTGAACAGCTATAAATCAGCAATTTCATTTTCTTGGAAGAAAATCAAATTTACTAGAATATCCATTTTTATTATAACATTTAGGAATCTTACTTGGGAATTGCTAGCTCACATACGCTGGTTTACTTGTACAAGCACAATAAAATCTTAGGGTCATGGGCGTGGTGTAAAACCATCACTCTGTTATACTCAATGGATGAGGGCTTCCATTCCGGACACCATAGGCCTATTGATGGCTGTGTGGCCCTCATTCAAATTGAAAACAGTCCCCATGCCAACATTTTTCTTCTCCAATGGTTCCAATTTAACAACTGGATTGGAGATTTTCGATCAAGAGTGTTCTTGAAGTAACAAAATATTTCAGCATACATGTAGGATTTGAAAATATTTCTTCATTTTCTTGACTTGCTATTATTTTTAAATATGTGCAGGAAGACTGCTTCTACGACCTGCCTTACAATACTGGATATCAAATTTTTGTGCTACGATTACGGAAGACAATGGACGAAATTATGAAGTGTACTCTCTCTATATATGTAGATATATACTTTGATTGAAGAACTGTGGTATCTTTAGATGTTTAATTGTAAAGATAATGAATGATTATGTAGTGGATGATTTTATTAAGTTAATAATATTTTAGTTTTTTGTATTTTGCCATTATTTGCTATGGGGACATTGAGCCAGCCAGGTACACAAAAAGAATGTCAAATTTTAATTTGGCAACAATATAATTCGTTGCCAAAGCATTGAACAAGTTTTAATATAGCAATATTTTTTTATACATTTAGCAACAAAGTTTTGTTGCTAATGGCATTAAAAATTTTATATTTGGCAACGAAAAATTAACCTAATAACAACGGAGAGGATATTGTTGCTAATACTAAAATAAAAGGCAACATTTTTTATCGTTGCAAATCATATCAACTTTCGTTGCACATATAAACAAACGGCAACATATAATGTCGTTGCTAATCGACGACTTTCGTTGTTATTGAAAAATAATCAGCAATAAACATTTTCGTTGCTGATTTAACATAATGTCATTGCCAAATAATATAATCAGCAACGAAAATCGTTGCTAAAAAGTTTACATTCCGCAATGAAAGTAAGCTTAGGCAACAATTTTCATAATTTACTGCAACGAAAAATGTCGTTGCAAAATGGTTTCAATTGCAACGAAAATGCATGGTCGTTGCAAAAAAAAAGAGTTCATTTCGTTGCCAATTAGCAGACTTTTGTAACGAAATGGGGTTTGTAGCAACGACATTTTAATTATTCTGCAACAATAAATTTTGTTGCTAAAGGATCGATGTCTCTGTACGAAAGCCAAATTTCGTTGCAAAATGTATTACTTTTGGCAACGAAAAAAGACGTTCGTTATGAACAATTAAGCAACGCTTCATTCAAGCAAACGAAAGACGCAAATAACAAGAAATTCGTTGCCAAAATCCTTTAGCAACGAAATTTGGCACCTTTAGCAACGAAAATCGGTTGTTGCTGAAGCCCTATTTTTTTGTAGTGATTTGTGGGCCCCATAACAGAATAATTGTCGGATGAAGAAAACGACAAGTTTGAATTTTTATAAATAACAACAGAAGTTATTACAATTAACACATTGTTGAAATACGGTGGTTAAAATACGAATGTCTGGCGTGGATGCACAGATTGATGAATTATTGATCCTTACGTGAAAGTACTTACTCAATAATTATTACGATGTAGTTCTTGCTTAATATTTTATTTTATTGATTCAATAATTGATGCGTTGATATTTTATATTATTGTTGTTTCAATAATTGTCACTGCACAGTATTTACCATTATCAGATCAATAATTCATATTATTTGAATAATATTATTAGATAACATTAATGACAATGTCTAAAAATTCGCATGAGGAGAGGTTTGGTCACCTAATTGCTTGCCATTAGTAAGGAGAAATTCTTATTGAAAGCCCCTCTTTCCGGAACTACCGGTTGTCATAAATGTGATTCTGTAATATTATTTATGAATAATTAATTATTGATTCATATGATAAGAAAATATTTATTTTATGTGGATATAAATGTTGGATATATTTATTGTGGTTAAAAATGAAATAGTTAATGTTGAGATGTTTTATCAGTATTTTTGTCGGAATGAAGGTATTAAAAATTAAACCAAAGTTTTTTAGATATATTATGTGAGTTATAATTTTTAATCCGATCGTTGGATCGTTGTAATTTTGGATATGTTATACATATATAAGTTGAGTATATGTCCACAAATTTTGAACCGTTAAAAATGAATGTATGATTTGTTATGAATTTTAAGAGGATGGTGGTTGTAAATTGTTGGAGTATCTCGAATTTAGTATTTTGGTGGAAAATTCTAGAATTGAGTGGGCCCCACTTGTGGTTGGTGAAGAAATGTGCTGAATTTTATTTCAAATGTGGTGGGTGAGAATAGTAGCGAGTAAAAGCCATCGGAGTTGCGGTCAAGTCTGCTAACATTTTCCTATAAATAGAGGGCTAAGTTAGAATTGAAAATCACACCAGAAATATGAGCTTTCTCTCTCTAGATTATTGAGTGTATTTTGTGAGTATTTAGATACTTTGTGAGTTTCTATTCATCGCTGCAAGTTTTCTTGACCTTTATACCGATATTTTTCATCGTAAGAAATCTTGATATTTTGAGGTAAGGGGTGTTATATTCTTCTTAAAATGATATTTTCTTCAATATTATTATACCAAAATGTTGGTATGAACTTTTTATCAAATTTGAAACTTTTTTTGTCGGGGTTACTATTCACGTATACGACACTATTTACGTATATGGCACTATTCACGAATACGACACTATTCACCGAAAAATGAAATTTTTTCCTTTTTGTCCAAGATGTCTATTATGGTTACTATCTTTGATTGTATCCATGTTTTGATCTTTATTCTTGAATTTTGCTTCAAAATTGGTTATTATGGAGTATTATTGATCTTGGATAAACTGTTATACTGAATCCTTACTATTTGTCCTTCCATCTCCACCGGATTCGCTTTTCTTTAAAATATTTTTCATCATCCTCAAAGGTCCTAAATGATGATATTATTGAATATCTTTGGCCTAGTGCAAAGATGAATGATTAATCCGATGAATATCTTTGGCCCAGTAGTGCGAAGATGAGCAGTGTTGAGATGAACATGACCAACCGGTGATATGAATGAATATCTTTGGCTGTGGTGCAAAGATGTATATTGATTAAAGATGTATATTGATTGTTGTTACGAGGATAAAATTGATGATGGACTTTTAAATCTTAGAAGATAGTAGAACTCATTCTCTACTTGACTCTTCTAATGGATTCTTTATTTCAATTGCAGATTGTTGATCTAAAAACTTGTTGTCTATTATATTTTATCAGATTTTTCCCTATTGAAGACTAACGATAATTTGTTGTATATTATCTTAGTCTTAATATTCTTTACTGGGCTAGTTGAGCTCACCCTTTTCCTTTTTGTTCCATTTTTCTCAGGAGGTGAGAACATAGCAAGAACTAATCGGGGTACGGAGTGATGGTTCTAGAAAGATGTTTTAGCAGTCCTCACTATTTCTGTAAAATAGTGTTTGAATAATTGTAATGAGGACTTATTTGAGTGTGGATATTGCCTAGAAGACAATATTTGTATTTAAACTCACAGTATGTGTTGTCGTATTTTGTACGACAATTGTATTATTGAAGTTGTAGTTTGCTTTCTATACCATGTATTTGGCGACTCAGAATGGGTGTTGTATACCTATTTTGGGGGCGTCACATTATTATGTTGGTTACTATTTACCTTTTGATTATTTTAACACATTGAACATATTGAGGAATTCCATTATTACTTATCCAATTTATAATGTTTTCTGAATTTTAATTTGAAAGTATCAAGTTATGGTATGTCAAAGTTTCAATGTATAATATAAACCCCAATTAGACAGCGCAATAAACAGGTGTCCAATTGTCCAATATGTAATGACCAATAATCCTCATTGAGGTATCCCGAATGATTAATTTTATAGTGATGGTAATGTATGTATGATTAATTTTTTTTAATAGAAGGTGCAGATGGTATCTGAAATGCCATGTAAAAGTTTCCATTTATGTAGCTGATGGTCACTTATAAATAATCTTTAAAAAATAAAATTATTTTGAATATGGTGCAGTTGATAGCCAAACATTCATACAAAGGTAACCATTTTAATTTTTGTGGGTAACCAAATAGTTTTAAAATTTTTTTGTTAGTTCTCGGAGGCACAATAGTTATCTAGAAGGAGGGGTTTTGAATAGATATTTAAAATTCTTTTCGATATACTTTGTTAGTTTTGTGACGCCCCCAAAATAGGTATACATCACCCATTCTGAGTCGCCAAATACATGGTACAGAAACAAATACAACTTCATTAAACTGTGAGTTTAAATACAAATAGAGAGTATAAAAACTTAAAATGAGTCCTCATTACAATTATTGATACACTATTTTAAAAATAGTGAGGACAGCTAAAACAACTTTCTAGAACCATCACTCCGTACCCCGACTAGTTCCTGCTATGTTCTCACCTCCTGAGAAGAACAATGGAACAAAAGGGTGAGCTCAACTAGCCCAGTAAAGAATATTATGACTAAGATAATATACAATAAATTATCATTAGTCTTCAACAGGGAATAATCTGATAAAATATAATAGACAACAAGTTTTAGATCAACAACTGCAATCGGAAAATAAACAATCCATTAGAAGAGTCAAGTAGAGAAAAATTCTACTATCTTCTAAGATTTAAAAGTTCATCATCAATATTTTATCCCTGTAACATCAATCAATATACATCTTGAATCAAATATTCATCTTTGCACTATAGGACAAAGATATTCATTTGTATCACCAGTTGGTCATGTTCATCTCAACACCTGTTCATCTTTGCACTACGGGCCAAAGATATTCATTAGGTAATCATTCATCTTTGCACTACATGCCAAAGATATTCATTTGTATCATCATTTAGGACTAAGGATGATGAAAAATATTTTAAAGAAAACGAATCCAAAGAGATAATGATTAAATATTAAGGATTCGACATTACAGTTTTATCCAAGTTCAATAATATTCCGAAATAACCAATTTTGAAGCAGAATTCAAAAATAATGATCAAAACATGGATACCATCAAAGATAGTAACCATAATAGATAACTTGGACAAAAAGAAGAAAAATTCATTTTTCAAATTGAATAGTGCGCAAAGATATGTGAATAAATGCATGAGATATCGAATAGTAATCCCGACACAAAAAGTTCCAAATTTGATAAAAAGTTCATACTAATATTTCAAAGATAATGATATTGAAGAAAATATCATTTAAGAAGAAGATAATATCCCTTACCTCAAAATATCAGTACTTCTGATCGGAATATCGGTATAAGACTGAAGGAAACTTGCACTGATTAACAGAAACTCACAAAGTATCTAAATACTCACCAAATACACTCAATAATCTAGGGAGAGAAAATTTGTTTCTGGTGTGATTTTCAATTCTAACTTAGCCCTCTATTTATAGAAAAATGTTAGCACGCTGAAGCAGACTTAACCTGCAACCTGATGGCTTTACCTGCTACTATTCCCACCCACCACATTTGAATAAAAATCTCAGCACATTTCTTCACCAACCAAGAGTGGGGCCCACAAATTCTAGAATTTTCCACCAAAATGATTTATAACCTGATTTTCGAATCAGCCACCTCTTAAAATTCATAACAAATCATAACCTCATTTTTAACGGTTCAAAATTTGTGGACATATGCTCAACTTATATATGTATAACATATCCAAAAATTACAACGATCCAACGGTCGGATTAAAAATTATAACTTCCGCAATATATCTCAAAAAACACTGGTTTGATTTTTAATACCTCCAATACGACAAAATACTAATAAAACACCTCAAAATTAATTCCTTCATTTATAACCACATAAATAAATCCATCATTTATATCCACATAAAATAAATAATTCCTTATCATATGAATCAATGATTAATTATTCACAAATAATATTACAGAATCACATTTATGACAATCAGGCTGTTCCCAGGAAAGAGGGGGCTTTCCAATAAGGATTTCTCCTTACTAGCGCGCAATTAGGTGACCAAACCTCTCCTTGACAGAACTTTCTAGACATTGCCAATAATGTTATCTAATAATATTATTCCAAATAATCTGAATTCTTGATCCGATAAAGAAGATATGTAAGCGTGGCGATAATTGAAACAACAATAATATAAAATATCAATGCAGCAATTATTGAATCAATAAAATAAAATATTGAACAGTAACTACGGTGACAATTATTGAGTACTGCCTTCTTACGTAAGGATCAATAACTCAACAATACTGTGAAATACCGTATGCTACTGTGCAACAACGCGTATTACTTTACTTTAACCACCGGGTATTCCAACAGTGTTAACGATAACAACTACACCGTTATTCAATTTTGTCGTTTTCTTTATTCGACCGTTATCCATTATGGGGCCCACAATTGGCTGTGCCGTCGTACGAATATTCCCCGACAGAAAGAATATTCCACCGACAAAATGAATATTTTATAACTACTTGCTTATTTTGCAAAATTTTCACATTTCACCTATAACCAAAGTTATTATATCAAATTAATACCTTATTATTCACAATAATAAATAAAGAAAATTTGATTTTATTCATTAAAAAGTTGGGGTCTTACAACCTCCCCTCCTTATGAAATTTCGTCCTCGAATTTGACGTACGTACCTGGTGTTTCGAAAAGGTGAGGATACCTCGCTTTCATTTCTGATTCCAACTCCCAGGTCATCTCTTCAATAGCATGGTTTCTCCACAAAACCTTAACTTGTGGTATAACCTTCGTGCGTAGGACATGCTCTTTCCTATCCAAGATCTTAACAGTACCTCCCGTGACGTTAAATCTTCAAATTATCTCGTCTGGTTCTAACTTAATAATGTGGTTCGGTCTTTAACATATTTACTGAAACATAGATATGTGAAAAATATTATGAACACGAGACATACTTGGAGGTAATGCGAGTCTATAGGCCACATTTCCTATTCGGTCAAGAATCTCAAATGGACCAACAAATCTTGGATTGAGTTTTTCTTTCTTCCCAAATCTTGTAACTCCCTTCCATGGTGCAACACGTAATAATACATGATCCCCAATAATAAATTCCACGTCCTTCCGATGAAGATCCGCATAACTCTTTTGCCGATCCTGTGCCATTTGTATACGTTGTCAAATCGTTTGGATCTTCTCTGTAGTCTTGCGTACCAACTCTGGTCCCAACAATGTTGCTTCACCCACCTCGTCACAGCATATTGGAGAACGACATTTTCTTCCATACAACGCCTCGAATGGAGCTACACCTATGCTCTCCTGATAACTGTTGTTGTAGGATAATTCCACCATTGGTAGGTACTTATCCCAACTCCCTTTGACATCTAGGACACAGAGTCTTAATAGATCTTCAAGAGTTTGAATAGTCCTCTCTGATTGTCCGTCCGTTTGAGGATGGTATGCCGAACTGAATCGTAAATCCGTGCCCATAGCTTTCTGTAAGCTAACCCAAAATCATAAAGTGAATCTTGGGTCACGATCCGAAACTATGGATACTGGCATGCCGTGAAATCTCACAATCTCGTTCACGTACATACTAGTAAGACGTTTAAGGGAATAAGTCTCACGTATGGGCAAGAAATGGGCAGACTTGGTTAATCCATCAACAATAACCCAAATCACATCTATGCCTTGAGAAACCTTGGGAAGACCCGTAACGAAATCCATAGTAATGTGTTCCCACTTCTATTTCAGAATCTCAAGTGGTTGTAATGGACCCTTTGGAATTTGATGCTCTGCCTTTACACGTTGACAAGTTAAACACCTCGAGATAAACTCCGCTATCTCTTTTCATATTGCTCCACCAAAATGTATGTCAAGATCATGATACATTTTGGTACTCCCCCGAGATGGATTACAAATCGGTGTGTTGTGTGCCTCCATCATGATTCTATGCTTCAAGTCGTAATCGTTAGGAACATAAAATCCGGAGTTGACTCAAGTATTCCTTCTTCATCGATTCTTGCTTCGGAATAACACCTTCTTGCACTTTCTTCTTCATACGCATCGCTCCATGTCCGTAGCTTGAGCGAATTTTTAACTTTATCGATTAAAGTCGGTTCTACTCGCATGTTTGATATCATCACGTGGGTACTTGGAGCCTTCATCTCTATCTCCATCCTTTGCAAGTCATACAAAATGGACCTTTCTGTTAACAACATTGCACTCGTACCCGCATATGATCTTCTACTTAATGCGTCAGCTACCACGTTTGCTTATCCAGGATGATATTGAATAGTGTGATCGTAATCTTTTAATAGTTCAAGCCAACGTCGTTGCCGCATGTTGAGTTCTTTTTGGGTGAAGAAATATTTGAGGCTTTTATGGTCCGTATAAATCTCCACTTTCTCCCCATACAAGTAGTGTCTCCAAAGTTTCAACGCGAATACGACTACTGCCAACTCTAGATCATGAGTAGGATAATTCCTCTCATATTCTTTGAGTTGTCGTGAGGCATAGGCTATGACTTTCCCATGTTGCATGAGAACGCATCCTAACCCTTTGCACGAAGCATCATCGCAGATATAACAAATCCATCCGCACAGGATGGTATTGCGCAGTACAGTGCCGAAATGAGTCTCCTCTTGAGCTCTTGGAAACTCTTCTCGCATTCCTCGCTCCATACAAATTTTGTATCTTTTCGAGTCACCGAGTTAATCTGAGTAGCGATTCGAGTAAATCCTTCCACGAATCTCCGATAATAACCAAATTAAGCCTTAAAGCTACGCGACTTGATCCAATCGAATTTGGTTGCTCCCAACTTTGTCTCGCTTCAATCTTTGCTCGGTCAACAGATACTCCATGTTTTGACACCACGCGCCCAAGGAATGCTACTTCCTCGCCGAACTCACATTTCTTCAGCTTGGCATAAAACTTATTTTCACGAAGCCTTTCAAGTATCAGCTTCAAATGGTGCTCATGATCTTCACGGCTTTTGGAATAGATGAGGATGTCATCAATAAAGACAACAACAAACTGATACAAATATTCCTTGAATACACGGTTCATCATATCCATGAAAGCAACAGGAGCATTAGTCAATCCAATTCATAATGCCCGTACCGAGTTCTGAAAGCAGTCTTTGGAATATCCTCAGTTTTAATCTTCAGCTGATGATATCCAGAACGAAGATCGATCTTTGAAAAGAATTGTGCTCCTTTCAACTGGTCGAACAGGTCATCAATGCGAGGTAGCGGATACCTATTCTTGATGGCGACATGGTTTAATTCTCGGCAGTCAATACAAAGTCGCATACTCCCGTCTTTCTTCTTTACGAATAAAATAGGAGCACCCCAAGGAGATGTACTAGGACGAATGAAACCTATGTCTAAGAATTCCTGTAGTTGGACTTAACTCCTGTAGTTGGACTTAACTCCTGAAGTTTAATAGGAGCCATTCGATATGAGGTTTTAGAAATGGGTTTTGTACCCGGCTCAAGGTCAATAAAGAATTCAACATCACGTTCTGGGGGTAGACCGGGAAGTTCTTCAGGAAATACATCAGAAAATTCTCTAACAATAGAAATAGTATTCAAATCTGACGTGTTTTTGTTCAAGTCCGTGACATGGGCTAAGAAAGTTTGACATCCGTTTTTCAATAAACGAATAGTTTTATGGCTTGATATGACAGTGACTGATTTTAGTGGTTTGGTTGTTTGAATTCGCATAATAGGTTGGTTAGGAATATGAAAACTAACAACCTTACGAAAATAATCAATTTTAGCATGATGTGTGGTTAACCAATCAATCCCCAAAATCACATCAAATGCAAGAATTTTCAACGAAAAAAGGTCGGCAGGTAATGTGATGGTACCGACTTGAATCATGCAAGATTTAAAAATAGTAGATGTAACGAAAGTTTCTCCTAATGGAGTCTCAACAGATAAGTCAAAGTGTAATTTCTCTGGAGTCAAGTTTAAACGTTGAGCACAAGCAGGAGAGATAAAAGAATGGGTAGAACCGGTATCTAATAAGGTATAAACTTCACAAGAGTTTATGATTAGCTTACCCGTGATCACCTCGTTTGGGTTCCTCGCGTTTTGTGCGTACCCCGACTAGTTCCTGCTATGTTCTCACCTCCTGGGAAGAAAAATGGAACAAAAGGGTGAGCTCAACTAGCCCAGTAAAGAATATTATGACTAAGATAATATACAACAAATTATCATTAGTCTTCAACAGGGAATAATCTGATAAAATATAATAGACAACAAGTTTTAGATCAACAATTGCAGCGGAAAACAACAATCCATTAGAAGAGTCAAGTAGAAAGAATTCTACTATCTTCTAAGATTTAAAAGTACATCATCAATATTTTATCCTCAGTAACATCAATCAATATACATCTTGAATCAAATATTTATCTTTGCACCACTGAGACAAAGATATTCATTTGTATCACCAAATTGGTCATGTTCATCTCAACACACTGCTCATCTTTTTGCACTACTTGCCAAAGATATTCATTAGTAATCATTCATCTTTGTACTACATGCCAAAGATATTCATTTGTATCATCATTTAGGACCGAGGATGATGAAAAATATTTTAAAGAAAACGAATCCAGTGAGATATAAGATCAAATATTAACGATTCGTATTACAGTTTATCCAAGTTCAATAATATTCCGAAATAACCAATTTTGAAGCAGAATTCAAAAATAATGATCAAAACATGGATACCATCAAAGATAGTAACCATAATAGACAACTTGGATAAAAAGAAGAAAATTTCATTTTTGGTAAATAATGTAATGATTCGTGAATAGTCTTGATATCGTGAATAAAGTGCCGTATATCGTGAATAGTAATCCCACACAAAAAGTTTCCAAATTTGATAAAAAGTTCATACCAATATTGTAAGACCCCAAATTTTATGAAATAAAAGTATTCAATTTTTCTTATAATTACTATTCAATAAATGGTTAAATTGATAAAAGTTAAAGTTAAGGGTGATATATGAATTTTTTTTCAAAATACACAAGTGGTTATAAAATATTCATTGTTGTCGGGGAATATTCGTTTGGTCGCGAATATTCTTTCAATTAGGAATATTCGTAATGCTGCACAAGCGACCATTTGTGGGCCCTATAATGTAATAACCGTCGGATGAAGAAAACGACAAAATTAAGTTTTTATAAATAACGAGCGTAATCGTTCACAGTTAACAATCGTTGGAATACCCGTGGTTAAAATACGATGTCTGCCGTGTTTGCACAAGAGCACACTACGGTTTTACATGATATTTTTGATTTATTGATCCTTACATAAGAAGGCACTACTCAATAATTGTTACGATAATTCTTCGCTCAATATTTTATTTTATTGATTCAATAATTCTTTGCGTTGATATTTTATATTATTGTTGTTTCAATAATTATCAACGCATGATATTTCTCATTATCGGATCAATAATTCATATTATTTGAATAATATTATTAGATAGTATTATTGGCAATGTCTAGAAAGTTCATCAAGGAGAGGTTTGGTCACCTAATTGCCAGTGAAGCGAGAGAATTCTTATTGAAAGCCCTCTTTCCTGAGGAGCTACCGTTGTCATAATTGTGATTTCAGAATATTATTTGTGAATAATTAATTATTGATTTATATGATAAGGAAATATTTATTTGACGTGGATATAAATGATGGATTTATTTATGTGGTTATAAATGAAGGAATTAATGTTGAGGTATTTTATCGGTATTTTGTATTTTAATGAAGGTATTAAAAATTATACCAGTGTTTTTGAGATATATTGCGTGACATATAATTTTTAATCCGACCGTTGGATCGTTGTAATTTTTGCATATGTTATACATATATAAGTTGATTATATATCCACAAATTTTGAATAGTTAAAAATGAACGTATGATTTGTTATGAATTTTAAGAGGTGAATGGTTCAGAAATTGTTGAAGTATCCGAATTTAGCATTTTGGTGGAAAATTATAGAATTGAGTGGGCCCCACTTGTGGTTGGTGAAGAAATGTGCTGAATTTTATTTCAAATGTGGTGGGTGGGAATAGTAGCAGGTAAAGCCATCAGGTTGCAGGTCAAGTCTGCTAAAATTTTCCTATAAATAGAGGGCTAAGTTAGAATTGAAAATCATACCAAAAATATAAGCTTTCTTTCTATAGATTATTGAGTGTATTTTGTGAGTATTTAGATACTTGGTGAGTTGATATTCACCAGTGCAAGTTTTCTTCAGCGTCATATCCGATATCCAGTCAGAAGTGCTGCTCTTTTGAGGTAAGGGATAGTAAGGGATTGTAAGGGATATTAAGGGATGTTATATTCTTCATAATGATGTTATTCTTTCAATATCATTATACTGACATATTGGTATGGATCTTATTGTGGAATTTCTATTTTTTTGAGTCGGGGTTACTATTCACGTAAACGGCACTATTCACGTATACGGCACTATTCATGTATATGACACTATTTACGTATATGACATTATTTACGTATACGGTACTATGTACGAATAAGAAGTACTATTCATGAGTTACTATTCACGAGTTACTATTCATGAGTTACTATTCACGAGTTACTATTCATGAGTTACTATTCACGAGTTACTATTCACGAGTACTATTCACAACAAAATTGGTTTCTTTTTCTGACTAAATTATCGTTGATTTATGATTGTTGCTCTTGAAAATAAATGCAGTTGTTGATCATATTGTTTTTATTATCATATATAATATTTTTATAACCTTGGTGATGGAATTTCTCTTTGACTTGAGTGTAAAGATGGGTAGATTATTGGTATGATTGTGACTATGGGTTCTCTTTGGCCAGTAGTGCAAAGTTGAATTGTGACTGGTATGATCATGACCATTGAATTTACAATTGAATATTTTTAGCTTAAGTGCAAAGGTGAATTGATCAACATGGTTATAATTATTGTTTATATAAATTCTGAAATGATTATGTATTTCTTTGATATACTAATATCTTTGGCCTGTAGTGCGAAGATGAATTATTGATGAATATATTTGGCTCGTAGTGCAAAGATGACCTGTTGTTGAATATCTTTGGCATGTAGTGCAAAGATGATCTGTTGTTGAATATCTTTGGCCCGTAATGCAAAGATGAACTGTTAATGAATATCTTTGGCCTGTAGTGCAAAGATGAATTTATTAGTATGATTATGAACAGGAACTGTGATTTGGTATAACCATGATCTTTGATGTTTTAGGTAAAGACATGTGATGAAAATTATATTCGTCCTGGGTACGAAGAGGAATTTAGAATCACAATTATGATTATGTGATATTCATATAATTGTGGAAAGGAACTGTTGATTGATGTTACAGGGATAAAACATTGTTGGCGGACTTTTAACATGGAAAAGATAATAGACTGTATTGTCTATTTGACTCTTCTAATGGATTGCTCGTTCCGCTGCAACTATGGTTGAAATTTTTATCATCTACCATATGTTCTAAATCTCCAATTTGTTATTGATGAAGACTATTAATAATTTAATTATCTTTAGTCATGATATTCTTTACTGAGCTAGTTGTGCTCACCCTATTGCTTCACAATTCCTTTCAGGTAATAAAAGTGTAGCATTTGGGAGCTGGGTAACAAGGAATAGAACGGTGGTCTCTAGTTGTGGAGTTCTCCCAAAAGCGGTATAGACAAGTGTGTTGTATACATCTTTTTAGTGGTTATATTTGGTGAATCTTATAGGAGAGCTTAACCCAACGTTGGAAGGGTGTTTTGCCACTATCATACAAGATGTCTAATGACATACAACCTCGTGTCATCATAAAGATGAGGTTGTGCTCATCCACTTCTTTGTAGTATATTTACTGAGCACTACCTATATAATCTTGGTGTTTGTTTGAAGTATAATTCTCAATTTGAGACAGTGGAGATAATGATAAGTCAAGAGAAGACTCACCATTGGAAAGAATATGATAGTAATCTTCTCGTTTTTCTTTGGGGTCTATTGGGTCAACCAAGGATAATTCTGTTTCCATATGATATCTATCATAACTTAGAAGAATGGCCTCCCATGTACGAAGGTTTCCTTGAGCACTTCCCAAAGATTCTAATTTCTAAAACAGCTTGACTATACATTTATGTAAGGTGTCATTGTGACGTGCTATCCAAGGTTGGGATGAGAGTCACGGGTTGGTATATATATTTGTATCCAAACTCACAAAGATATATGTTGTTGTATTTTGCACGACAATTGTTGTAATAAAGTTGTAGTTGTTTTCTCAGATCATGTATTTGGTGACTCAGAATGAGTTGGATGGAATGGACCTATTTTGGGGTCGTCACAAATGTTTCGGCATAATGATATTGAAGAAAATATCATTTACGAAGAAGATAATATCCCTTACCTCAAAATATCAGTACTTCTGATCGGAATATCGGTATAAATTTGAAGGAAACTTGCAATCGATTAATGTAAACTCACAAAGTATCTAAATACTCATCAAATACACTCAATAATCTAGAGAGAAAAAAGAAAACTTGTTTACGGTGTGATTTTCAATTCTAACTTAGCCCTCTATTTATAGGAAAATATTAGCACGTCAAGCGCACTTAATCAAGCAACCTCGATAGCTTTACTTCGCTACTATTCCCACCCACCACATTTGAATAAAAATCTCAAAGACATTTCTTCACCAACCAAGAGTGGGGCCCACCAATTCTAGAATTTTCCACCAAAATGATTTATAACCTGATTTCCGAATCAGCCACCTCTTAAAATTCATAACAAATCATACGCTCATTTTTAACGGTTCAAAATTTATGGACATATACTCAACTTATATATGTATATCATATCAAATAATTATAACGATCCAACGGTCGGATTAAAAATTATAACTCCCGCAATATATCTCAAAAAACACTGGTTTGATTTTTAATACCTCAAATACGACAAAATACTAATAAAACACCTCAACATTAATTCCTTCATTTATAACCACATAAATAAATCCATCATTTATATCCACATAAAATAAATATTTCCTTATCATATGAATCAATGATTAATTATTCACAAATAATATTACAGAATCACATTTATGACAATCAGGTTCCCAAGAAAGAGGGGGCTTTCCAATAAGGATTTCTCCTTACTGGCGCGCAATTAGGTGACCAAACCTCTCCTTAACAGAACTTTCTAGACATTGCCAATAATGTTATCTAATAATATTATTCCAAATAATTTGAATTCTCGATCGATAAAAGGAGATCTTTGTCAGCGATGACGATAATTGAAACAACAATAATATAAAATATCAATGCAACAATTATTGAATCAATAAAATAAAATATTGAACAGTAACTACTGTGAAAATTATTGAGTAGTGCCTTCTTACGTAAGGATCAATAATTGGTGCAATCTTCATGCAATACCGTATGCCATCTCTTTGCAACAACGCGTACATTTTACTTTAACCACCGGTATTCCAACAAAGGTTAATCTGTAACAACTATGCCGTTATTCATTTTTGTCGCTTTCTTCATTCGTGATCGCTATCCGTTATGGGGCCCACAATTGGGCTCATACCGTCGCATTTAATATTCCCCGACAGAAAGAATATTCCACCGATAAAATGAATATTTTATAACTACTTGCTTATTTTACAAAATTTTCACATTTCACCCATAACCAAAGTTATTATATCAAATTAATACCTTATTATTCACAATAATAAATAAAGGAAATTTGATTTTATTCATTAAAAAGTTGGGGTCTTACAAGTTTTGTTAACGCTTTAAACACAACGGAATTATGATTTGTTTAATCTCCCTTTTAGATATGGTGAGTTAATGAGAGTGAGGCAGTTATAACAGTTATAACAATTATAGCAGTCATAGCAAGAATGTATGAGACACATTGATTTTAAGTGGTTCAGAGCACTTAAAGCTCCTAGTCCACTCTTCTACTCCTCGAGTAGGAAATCCACTAAGGATATCTTTTACACTTTCTGAATCTCACAGATTCCTTCTAGACCAGCAGTCTAGGCACTTCTTAGTTCACTCTTAAATTCTTCAAGTCCAGCAGACTTGGTTATTTACAGTTCACTTAGAACTCTTCAAGTCCTTCTGACTTGGAACTTCTTTCTTTACTTGATTAGTAGTTGATGAGTTCTTGTTTGATGCTACTCAGTTGCTGTTAAGCACTTGTTCGAAAGAACTGAGTAGCTGAGCAAGCTTTCTCTTTTTTCAGATCGTAGAGTTGAGCGTTGAGTGTTCTTCAGCGTTTTGTTTAATGTTTGCCTTGTTGAATCATCTGTAGATGTTTTGCATATATGTGATCCTTGAAATCTATCTATTGGAGCATTAAATGCGTTTGACATTTATGAACTTTGATGGAGATTTTTCTGCACATCTTCTGAATTGTATTCTGGCCCACTTACACAGCAGACTGCTTTTTCACCTAATGTGACGCCCCCAAAATAGGTATACAACACCCATTCTGAGTCGCCAAATACATGGTACATAAATAACTACAACTTTATTAATACAACTGTCGTGCAAAATACGACAACACTTAAACTGTGAGTTGAAATACAAATATTGTCATCTAGACAATATCCACACTCAAATAAGTCCTCATTATAATTATTGATATACTATTTAACAAAATAGTGACTACTAAAATAACTTCTAGAACCATCATTCCACACCCCGATTAGTACTCGCTACCCTCCCGCCTCTAGAGAAGAAAAATGGAACAAAAAGGAACAGGGTGAGCTCAAATAGCCCAGTAAAGAACATTATGACTAAGATAATATAGAACAAATTATTGTTAGTCCTCAACAGGGAAAAATATAATAGAATATAATAGACAACAAGTTTTAAATCAATATTCGCAGCGAAAATAATAATTCATTAGAAGAGTTAAATAGAGAATAAAATCTACTATCTTCTATATATGAATTTAAAAGTCAATCGTCAATATTTTATCCCTGTAACATCAATTAACATATATCCGAATCAAATATTCATCTTTGCACCGCAGCCAAAGATATTCATCACCGGGTCATGTTCATCTAAACACATGTTCATCTTTGCACTACGGCCAAAAGATATTCATCGAAATCATTCATCTTTGCACTACTGTGCCAAAGATATTCAAGAATATCATCATTTAGGATCGAGGATGATGAAAAATATTTTAAAGAAAACGAATCCAAAGAATCAAAAGAACAAATATTAGGGATTCAGACACAATTTTATCCAAGTTCAATAATACTCCATAATAACCAATTTTGAAGCGGACTTTCAAAAATAAAGATCAAAACATGGATACAATCAAAGATAAGAACCATAATAGACATCTTGGATAAAAGAAGAAAATTTTATTTTTCTATGAATAAAGTCGTATTCGTGAATAAGGTCAGAGTATCGTGAATAAAGGCTTAGTATATGTGAATAGTAATCCCGACACAAAAAGTTCCAAATTTGATAAAAAGTTCAAACCAATATTTCGGCATAATGATATTGAAGAAAATAATATCATTTAAGAAGAAAATAACATCCCTTACCTCGAAAAGAATAGTACTTCTGACTGAATTTCGGATATAACGCTGAAAGAAACTTGCACCGTATAGCAACACTCAAAGTATCAAAATACTCACAAAAATACGCTCGATATTATAGAGAGAGAAAACTTCAGATTCTGGTGTGATTTTTAATTCTAACCTAAGCACCCTATTTATAGAAAATTGCTTAGAACACCAAAGCAGAAAATTTAATAAAATAATAATTTATTTCTCAAATTTCCTACACACGCCAATATAGTCTAGACATCAGCCATACCTCAATAACAACCACAAAAACGTTTCAATTAATTTATTTAAAACTCCAAATAATAATAATTAATTAATTCGGAACTTCAATAATTCATAATAAATAGTCCTTTTGTCAGAAAAATTTGAATCTTATGTCTTTCTATAGGAAATTCCATTATCTACAACTTTGCAGAAGAAAGTTTTTCCAAATTCCAAACAAAAATTGACCGAAATCCACAAACGGGTGATTTTACAAGCTATAATCAAATTTCAGTCAAGAAATGGGCCCACAAACATGTTTAACATGTTTTAAATAATTTTTGTAATAAAAATACTCTTCCTCCTCATTTATTCATATATCCCACATTCATTGTAAAATATCACCATTATTATATTATTAAAATATAATAATATATTTAAATGAATTATTTTATAAAAAAATAAAATATCAATTTTTCAACAATTGTCACTTTAAAATTTTCTCCATCTATATCCACATAAAATGAATATTTTCCTTATCATATAAATCAATAATTAATTATTCACAAATAATATTACAGAATCACAATACTGACAACCAGGCCGTTCCCAAGAAAGAGGGGGCTTTCCAATAAGAATTTCTCCTTACTGACGCGCAATTAGGTGACCAAACCTCTCCTTAGACAGAACTTTCTAGACATTGTCAATAATGTTATCTAGGAATATTATTAAAATAATATGAATCATTGATCTGATAATGGGAAATATTATGTAGTGACAATTATTAAAACAACAATCATATAAAATATCAACGTAGCAATTATTGAATCAATAAAATAAAATATTGAACAGTAATTACTGTAACAATTATTGAGTAGTGCCTTCTTACGTAAGAATCAATAATTGGTGCAATACCGTGTGCTATCGCGTCAACAACGAATATTATTGTATTTTAACCACCAACCGTATTCCAACAAAAGATTAATTCAGAATAACTACGCCGTTATTTATAAACAACTTATACCCGCTGCTTTTTTCATCCAATCGCTTTTATTATGGGGCCCACAAAAATAAAGGTCGGTACGTATTTAATATTCCCCTACAGGAAGAATATTCCACGACCAAACAAATATTCCCGATAACAATGAATATTTTATAACCACTTGCTTATTTAAAATATTTGCATGATTTTACCCATAACTCCACCACATTAATCAATTCAACCCTTTACTATTTCAAAATAATAAATAGAGAAATTCAATTTCATTTATAAAAGTTGGGGTCATACAACCTTCCCTTCTTATGAAATTTCGTCCCTCGAAATTTACGTACATACCGGTGTTTCGAAAGGTGAGGATACCTCGCTTTCATTTCTCGATTCCAACTCCTGTGTCATTTCTTCAATAAAGATGGTTCCTCCACAAAACTTTGACTTGTGGTATGACCTTTGTCGTAGGGACATCTTTCAGACGTTAAGTCTTTGGCTATCTCTTCCTGCTTCTAACTCAATAATGTGGTTTGGGTCTTTCACATATTTACGTAGCACAAATATATGAAAAAAATTATGAACACGAGACATACTTGGAGGTAATACGAGTTTATAGGCCACATTTCCTACTCGGTCAAGAATCTGAAATGGACCAATAAATCATGGATTGATCTTGCCTCTGTTCCCGAATCTTATAACTCCCTTCCATGGAGCAATACGTAACAATACATGATCCCCAATGTCAAATTCCACGTCCTTTCGATGAAGATCCGCATAACTCTTTTGTCGATCCTGTGTCGTTTGTATACGTTGTCGAATCATTTGGATCTTCTCTGTAGTCATTCGTACCAACTCTGGTCCCAACAATGTTGCTTCTCCCACCTCATCCCAACATACTGGAGAGCGACACTTTCGTCCATACAATGCTTCAAATGGAACCACACCTATACTTGTCTGATAACAGTTGTTGTAGGAGAATTCCACCAATGGTAGGTACTTATCCCAACTCCCTTTGAAATCTAGGACACAAAGTCTTAATAGATCTTCAAGAATTTGAATAGTCCTCTCTGATTTCCCGTCCGTTTGAGGATGGTATGCCGAACTGAATCGTAAATCCGTGCCCATAGCTTTTTGCAAGTTAATCCAAAATCGTGAAGTGAATCTTGGGTCACGATCCAAAACTATGGATACCGGCATGCCATGCAATCTCATAATCTTATTTACGTACATACGAGCAAGACGTTCAAGGGAATAAGTCTCCCGTATCGGCAAGAAATGAGCAGACTTAGTTAATCTATCAACAATAACCCCAAATCGCATTTATACCTTGAGAAACCGTGGGAAAACCCATAACAAAATCCATGGTAATGTGTTCCCACTTCCATTTTGGAATATCAAGTGGTTTCAATGGACCCTTTGGCACTTGATGCTCCGCCTTTACACGTTGACAAGTTAAACACCTCGAGATAAACTTCGCAATCTCTCTCTTCATATTGTTCCACCAAAATGTATGTCAAAGATCATGATACATTTTGGTACTCCCACGATGGATTGTAAACGGTGTGTTGTGCCTCCATCATGATTCTATGCTTCAAGTCAGAATCGTTAGGAACACAAAGTCTGGAGTTGACTCGAAGTACTCCTTCTTCATCGATTCTTGCTTCTGGAATAGCACCTTCTTGCACTTTCTTCTTCATACGCATCAGCTTCATGTCTGTAGCTTGAGCAGCTTTAACTTTATCAATTAAAGTTAGTTCTACTCGTATGCTTGATATCATCACGTGGGTACTTAGAGCCTTTATCTCTATCTCCATCCTTTGCAAGTCATACAAAATGGGTCTTTGTGTTAACAACATTGCACTTGTTCCCGCATATGATCTTCTACTCAATGCGTTAGCTACCATGTTTGTTTTTTCAGGATGGTATTGGATGGTATGGTCGTAATCTTTCAATAACTCGAGCCAACATCGTCACCGGATATTAAGTTCCTTTTGGGTGAAGAAATATTTGAAACTTCTATGGTCTGAATATATTTCCACTTTCTCCTCATATAAATAGTGCCTCTAGATCTTTAGCGCAAAAACGACTGCTACCAACTCTAGATCATGAGTAGGATAGTTCCTCTCATACTCTTTAAGTTGTCGCGAGGCATAGGCTATGACTTTCCCATGTTGTATGAGAACACATCCTAACCCTTTACCTCAAGCATCGCTGTAGATAAAAAATCCATCCGAACCAGATGGTATTGTCAGAACAGGTGCCGAAATGAGTCTCCTCTTGAGATCTTGGAAACTCTTCTCGTATTCCTCGCTCCATACTTAATTTTGTATCTTTACGAGTCACCGAGTTAATCTGAGTAGCGATTAGAGAAAATCCTTCCACAAATCTCCGATAATAACCAAATAAGCCCAAAAAGCTACGTGACTTGGCCACCGATTTTTTGTTGCTCCTAACTTTGTATTGCTTCAATCTTCACCGGGTCAACAGATACTCCATGTTTTGACTCCACGTGCCCAAGGAATGCTACTTCCTCATGCCAGAACTCGCATTTCTTCATCTTGGCATATAGCTTGTTATCACGAAGCCTTTGCAGTACCAGCTTCAAATGGTGCTCATGATCTTCACAACTTTTGGAATATATGAGGATATCATCAATAAAGACGACAACAAACTGATCCAAATAATCCTTGAATACTCGGTTCATCATATCCATGAAAGCTGCAGGAGCATTAGTCAATCCAAAAGACATGACTAAGAATTCATAATGCCCGTTTCAGTTTTAAAAGGCGCTTTGAATATCCTCAGTTCTAATCTTCAGCTGATGATATCCAGAATGAAGATCGATCTTTGAGAAGAATTGTGCTTCTTACAACTGGTCAAATAGGTCATCAATACGAGGTAACGGATACCTATTCTTGATGGTGACATGGTTCAATTCTCGATAGTCAATACAAAGTCGCATACTCCCGTCTTTCTTCTTTATAAATAAAACAGGAGCACCCCAAGGAGATGTACTAGGACGAATGAAACCGATGTCCAATAACTCCTGTAGTTGGACCTTTAACTCCTGAAGTTTAATAGGAGCCATTCGATATGGGATTTTAGAAATGGGCTTTGTACTAGGTTCAAGGTCAATAAAGAATTCAACTTCATGTTCTGGGGGTAAACCGGGAAGTTCTTCAAGAAATACGTCAGGAAATTCACTAACAATAGAAATATTATTCACATCTGACGTGTTTTTGTTCAAGTCCGTGACATGGGCTAAGAAAGCTTGACATCCATTTTTCAATAAACGAATAGCTTTATGGCTTGATATGACAGTGATTGACTTTAGTGGTTTGGTTGTTTGGATTCGTATAACAGGTTGGTTAGGAATATGAAAACTAACAACCTTACAAAAATAATCAATTTTAGCATGATGAATGGCTAACCAATCAATCCCTAAAATCACATCAAATGCAAGTATTTTTCAAAGAAATAAGATCAACAGGTAATGTGATGGTACCAACTTGGATCAAACAAGATTTATAAACAGTGGATGCAATGAAAGTTTCTCCTAATGGAGTTTCCACAGATAAGTCAAGGTCTAATTTCTCCGGAGTCAAGTTTAAACGTTGAGCACAAACAGGAGAGATAAAATAATGGGAAGAACTGGTATCTAATAAGGTATAAACTTCACAAGAGTTTATGATTAGCTTACCCGTGATCACCTCGTTTGGGTTCCTTGCACTTTAACCAGTCACGACAAATGCTCTTCCAGGAACCGTTGACTTTGACTTTTCTGGGATAGCCTTTTGAGTCACCGTCCCCACTGGACTTGGTTTTGTTTTTCCACAATTATTGCATACCTTGAACTGTTGTGGACAGTTTGGGCTGATGTGTCCCTCTTTTCCACATTTATAACATACGACCGATGGTCATTCTCCTCCCTTAAAACCAGCTTCTTCATTGGTGGTCGACGTCTTCACAAAGGTCATTGTTGAATCTCCTTTTTAAAATCTCCCCGGCTTCGCTTCTTCTATTTTCATGGCCACGATTACCACCAAGAGTGGTTACCGCTTTTGTCCTAATGTTTTCCTCTCCGTCCGGTTTTCATTGCTTCAATGATCATGCTACACCGTGATGACCCTAGTTGTGGTCCCTCGGTTGAACATACTCATTATCTCACTCTAATAATTGAGCCCTATTTACAACATCTGAATATAAAGAAAATTTATGAGAGATAAGATATTGCCAAATCTCGGGTTTTAAACCTCTCAAAAACATCCTCGTCATTAGTTCCTCATTCTCTACCAAATGAGGTGCAAACCTTGATAACTCTGCGAACTTCGCCTCGTATTGGGACACCGTTATGTTGTTTTGTTCTAGTCTAATAAACTATACCTCCTTCATATGGCGAATACTTTCAGGAAAGTACTTGTCGTTGAAAAGTTTCTGAAATGTTTCCCAAGACATGCTGAGTGCGGCAGGTTGGGTACGTTTCACAGACTCCCACTAGTAGTTTGCCTCGCCACGGAACATAAAGGTGGCGAATGGAACCTTCTGTTCCTCCGTGCATCCCAAGACATCGAATATCTTGGTAATTTGTTTAACCCACGTCTCTGCCTTGATTGGATCCGACTTTCCAATAAATTCTGGTGGTCCCAACTCTTTGAACTGCTTGGCCGTGATAAGCCGCGCATTGCTATCATTTCCACCCGTATTTTGTACACGAGTCTCCCTCGTCAAGTTTTGCATGAACTGCAAAAAGTTCCTAAACATCACGTCGTTCATCGTCTGCTCAGTCGTGTTGTTTACAGGAGGAACATTGCCGGCCTGTTGCACGTTTCCTCATTGGTGAGTAAAGGTGTCTCCACGGTCTCATTCATTCCACTGTTAATATTCTCAGCTGCCATTCTTAAATACTGCCATAAAACAAAGGTTAATTAAACAAATTAACATATCACATATTAACCATATGCTCCAACTGACCAACAAATAAGCTTAGGTATAACACACTAGTGAATAGTGTCGTATTTGTGAATAGTGTCGTATTCGTGAATAGTGCCGTATATGTGAATAGTAATCCCGACACAAAAAGTTCCAAATTTGATAAAAAGTTCAAACTAATATTTCGGCATAATGATATTGAAGAAAATAATATCATTTAAGAAGAAAATAACATCCCTTACCTCGAAAAGAATAGTACTTCTGACTGAATTTCGGATATAACACTGAAAGAAACTTGCACCGTATAGCAACACTCAAAGTATCAAAATACTCACAAAAATACGCTCGATATTATAGAGAGAGAAAACTTCAGATTCTGGTGTGATTTTTAATTCTAACCTAAGCACCCTATTTATAGAAAATTGCTTAGAACACCAAAGCAGAAAATTTAATAAAATAATAATTTATTTTTCTCAAATTTTCTACGCACACCAATATAGTCTAGACATCAGCCACACCTCAATAACAACCACAAAAACGTTTTTCTCAATTAATTTATTTAAAACTCCAAATAATAATAATTAATTAATCCGGAACTTCAATAATTCATAATAAATAGTCATTTTGTCAGAAAAATTCGAACCTTATATCATTCTATAGGAAATTCCATTATCTACAACTTTGCAGAAGAAAGTTTTTCCAAATTCTAAACAGAAATTTACCGAAATCCACAAACGGGTGATTTTACAGGCTATAATCAAATTTCAGTCAAGAAACGGGCCCACAAACATGTTTAACATGTTTTAAACAATTTTTGTAATAAAAATACTCTTCCTCCTCATTTATTCATATATCCCACATTCATTGTAAAATATCACCATTATTATATTATTAAAATATAATAATATATTTAAATGAATTATTTTATAAAAAAATAAAATATCAATTTTTCAACAATTGTCACTTTAAAATTTTCTCCATCTATATCCACATAAAATGAATATTTTCCTTATCATATAAATCAATAATTAATTATTCACAAATAATATTACAGAATCATAATATCGGCAACCAAATTGCTTTCAGAAAGAGGGGCTTTCAATAAGAATTTCTCCTTCATTGTCAGCAAATTAGGTGACCAAACCTCTCCTTAGATGTAAACTTTCTAGACATTGCCAATAATGTTATCTAGTAATATTATTAAAATAATATGAATCATTGATCCGATAATGGGAAATATTGTGTAGTGACAATTATTAAAATAACAATAATATAAAATATCAACGTAGCAATTATTGGATCAATAAAATAAAATATTGAATAAGAATTCTTTGTAATAATTATTGAGTAGTGTCTTCACGTAAGAATCAATAATTGGTGCAATACTGGGTGCTATCTTGTAACAACGCGTAGACATCGTGTTTTAACCAACGGGTATTCCAACAAAGATTAACTTGTAATAACTACGTCGTTATTTATAAACAACTTATACTTGTCGTTTTCTTTCTTCATCCAATCGCTTTCAGTTATGGGGTCCACAAAAGGTCGCTACCAGTCAGTATTTAATATTCCTCGGCGGAAGAATATTCCACGACCAGACGAATATTCCCCGACAACAATGAATATTTTATAACCACTTGCTTATTTAAAATATTTGCGTATTTTACCCATAACTAACCACATTAATCATTTCAACCCTTACTATTTTAAAATAATAAATAGAGGAAATTCTATTTCATTTATAAAAAGTTGGGGTCTTACACCTAACACCTGAAAAGTTGTTTTCCTCTGACCCATGGTCCTTTCCTTAGCTTCTTCAATACGTTTCCTTCGTTGTATACTAAGGATATCTTTTGTGTCATTGGGACTGGTGAGGACTTCAACGTTTATAACCCATTCCATATTTGTTGGAATTTATCTCCAAACAAATGGTCCAGGCTCAATGCTTCTAGCACAGGCAGATGATACTCTACGATTCAGATCGTGGTGTCTTGCCATGCACCTTGGTGCTTGATCCGATGCTAGCAAACGAGAACACTACGATTTCTTTTAAGGACTGGCACACTACGATCTTCACTTGTTTGTCTTGCAGACTCTACGTTTCTGAGAACACACTACGATCTCTGAGTTGACTTCGGTAAAAGTCTGGACCACTCTACGATTTCTGAAGAGGCCCTTCAAAGCAGACACACTAGTTATGATCTTCGATGCTCTACGATTCTGTCTTGGCTTCTGCAATACCTTGATCAGCTCGATAAACTACGATATTGTTGAAGTCTATCTATTACATTTCAAGACATAGATCAACCTAACATCTTTGATCTCTTTATATATACATTCATTTACAGAATGATAAACATTAAAAGCTTAGATCAACCTAACAAATTTGATCTATCACTAAGTCCTTGTACATATATTTCTTGAAGGACTTTACAAATAATCATGAGCATTTACTTTAAACATCAATTCAAAATATGCACTCTCCCAACAAATTTCAATCTCTGCAGCAAAATGTCGGTTTCTAAATCCTTCGATCTTTTCGTGAATGCCGATTTTGAATTTTCTCTTTGCAGGATTCGGCTACTCCGGCTTCTTCTTCTTTCGTGATTTTGAATAAACTGATCGATTTCGTGACTGAATTGTCAATCTTTCTTCGATTTGGATGATCGATTTGTTTGGGTTGCTCGATCGTAAAACCTTTGTAAAGAATTGGTAACTGTCGCAGATAACAGTAACTTCTCCTTAATTTTAGCGTTTCCTTATTTATGTGAAATTGAATGATCTGACGTGGTTATTGTGTTGCACTCTTTTTGTAATTATTTTATGGATGCACTAATCTATTATTTTATGGATGCATTATTTTATGGATGAACGATTCAGTCGAGGATAACACATATTCTGTCGACTTTATATTCGCGCTGGCGGGAAACCTTCGCGCCAAGGAGGAGGACTTATTTCCGACGGATGTCCGTCGAGAATACATTAACGTCGACTGACTTAATATCGACAAAATATTCAGTCGGTCTTAGATTAACGTCGACTGAATGTGTTCAGTCGACCTTATTTCCGTCGAAAATAACGTTTTTCTTGTAGTGTGTAAAGAACCCAAGGAAATACGCTACTAGAAAAACAAGAATATATGACGAAATTTTATGACAATTTTTAAAAACAATCACAAAAGATTGTAATTTGTGATGGACTTTGTAAGCATCACAAAAAAATAGTATATATGATGGCTCTTAGTGATAACTAATCTTGCCATCAATGTATTATAATTGTGATGGTCATGTCAATCACACCAATTTTTTCACGCAAAATAAATTTTCTTTTTGAAACGCACTAAGTCAATACTTATAGATATACCCTTTTCGTGATTGCATTTAAGCTATCATTAATATTTTAATGTAAGGAATAATTAAAATATTATTTTATGACGGGGTCGTGACAATTATTAAAAAATATAGATTTTTGTGACGACTTTTATTTGCAATTACAAAAAGAAGGTTGTGAGATCCCGAATTTTATGAAATGAAAGTATTCAATTTTCTTATAATTATTATGTTATTTAGTAAATGGTTAAATTGATAAAGGTTAAAGTTAATGGTGATATTTGAAAATTTTGCAAAGTAAGCAAGTTGATATAAAATATTCGTTGTCTCGGGAAATATTCGATTGGTCAGGGAATATTCGTTTTAACAGGGAATATTTGTACGACGGCACAATCATTGGTGAACCCCACAACGGAAGTATTGTCGTATTTAGAAAAAGACAATATTATCTTTTTATAAATAACGACGAAAGTTTTATCGTTAACCTGTTGAACTACCCGGTAGTAAAAGTACAGTAATACGCGTGGTTGCATAGTAGCACACGGTGTCGATTATTGATGCTTAAGTAAGAAGTCACTCAGTTATACTCAATTATTGCTATAGTAATTGCTGAATATCTCTCATATTATTGATTCAATTATTGTCACAGTATCATCTGCATAATATTTATTAAATCAATAATTAAGACGACAAAGTTATTTATATTATTGTTTGCAATATTGACAATGTCTAGAAGTTCTGTCAAGGAGAGGTTTGGTCACCTAATTGCGCGCCAATAAGGAGAAATCCTTATCGGAAAGCCCCTTCTTTCCTGAGAACGGTCTGGTTGTTAAATATTGTGAGTTATAATATTAATGATGAATAAGTTTGTGTTGATTAAAGATGAAATTGATAGTTCCATTATGTTGGGATTATTAGTATTAGTGAAAATCGACATTTATTTCGATAGCAATTGATGTCTGGAAGTTATATTGACCAATCGGGTAATTAATCGGGTAAATAAGCAATTAATTGCTATTAATTCACGTGCTTATAACTATGTGCTCACATGTGTGTACTATTGATTTAGATGTATGTACTATTAGGGGAGGTGGTGCAAGATTGATAATACTTGCACGACTAAATTAAAAATAGAGGTATAGATGAAAGTACTATACTGTAATTATTTTTTCACATGTATAGAACTATTGATTCACATGATTGTACTATTAATTCACATGATATACTATTAGGGGAGGTGGTGCAAGTTTGATAATACTTGCAGGACTAAATTAAAAATGAAGGAAAAGATGAAGGTATTATACTGTAATATTTCGAGCCCCAAAACGTGCAATTATCGAAATTATATTTTTCTATAAATAGAAGCTCATTCTTCCTTCATTGTCACCAATTCACTAAGTCTCACAAGAGAAATTATAGAGATAGAAGCTATAGAGAGAAAGAAGAAGCGAAGTCTGCTACTTCACTACTCCAATATCCAATTTTCTTCTGAGGTAAGGAGTATTATTTATTTCATATTTTGAAGAGATTATTTTTTTGTATTTGTATGAATATTATTTTCGCTTAATATTCGTAAGGGGTATTATTTATTTCATATTCTGAAGAGATATTATTTTTCGTATGAATATGAATATTATTTTCGTTCAATATTCATAAAGAATATTATCTTCGTTCAAAATTCGTGGGAATATTACCTTCATTAAATATTCGTTGGAATATTATTTCCGTTCAAGGGATGTTATTTTTGTTCAATATTCGTTTGAAATAATATTTTCTTTCATACTCTGTAGTGTGTAAGTAATATTATTTCATTTCAGATTTTGAATTTTATACTCATTTTGTTGAAGTTTTGGCTTCTATACTCCATGAAATTAGTAGAATATCCTTGATATTTGCGCTTCATCCAGTATCTTTTCATGGAAATTTTATTCTGAGCTTTCTTGATAATTATTGATCTTTTCATGACGAAATACTATTCATGAGTTACTATTTATAGGTTACTATTCACCCGGTTACTATTCACTCAAATATTATTCACTCGGGTATTCAGGGCACTTTTCATGCCAGAGTACTATTCACGAGTTACTATTTACCCAATTACTATTCACCTGAATATTATTCACTCGGGTATTTAGGGTACTTTTCATGCCGGGTTACTATTCACGAGGTACTATTCCTGAAGTACTATTCACAGGGTACTATTCACGTGGTACCCTTTACCCGAAAAATATATTTCTGTTCTGTCCAAATTATTTTTGGTACATGAATATTATTCTTGAAATTTTACTCCACAAAGCAGTATCATGTTGATAATTTAGATATTTTTAAACTCTGGATAAATCTAGTCTTTAATATTTATTCTTGATTTCGTTTGATTAATGCTTATATCATTGTCATCATCCTAATGCTTATATTATGATGAAAGTCATCGTCGGCTTACGTGCAAAGATGGACTGTTGATCATTGGTTTTACAGTTGTATATCTTTAGCTTACGTGTAAAGATGGACTGTTGATTATTGATATCTTTGACTTATATGCATAGATGAACTGTTGATTGGTATGATTATGAACAGGGATCATTCGGTATAATCATGACCCGTAATGTTACAAATGATGTGGTAAAAGTCCTCATTGGCCCGTAGTGCATTGATGGACAGTTGTTGGTATCATTATAACCAGGGATTATTCGGTATAATCGTGACCATTGTTGAAAACACGAATATCCTTGGCCCGTAGTGCATGGATAATTCGTGGTCGTAATACTAATGAATATCCTTGGCCGTAGTGCAGGGATGATTCAATGATGTGAATTATTTATTAATTTGAGTCTCAGCGATAAAATATTGATAATACACTTTTAATTCGTAGAAGATAGTACATATCATGCTCTAATTGACTCTTCTAAAATACAGTTGTATGTCTTTGGCCTGTAGTGCAAAGATGAATTGTTAATGAATATCTTTGGCCCGTAGTGCAAAGATGAATTTATTAGTATGATTATGAACGGGAACTGTGATTTGGTATAACCATGATCTTTAATGTTTCAGGTAAAGACATGTGATGAAAATTATCTTCATCCTGGGTGCGAAGAAGAATTTAGAATCACAATTACGATTATGAGTTATTCACATGATTGTGGACAGGAATTGTTAATTGATTGATGTTACAGGGATAAAACATTGTTGGTGGACTTTTAACATGGAGAAGATAATAGACCTTATACTCTATTTGACTCTTCTAATGGATTGCTCGTTCCGCTGCAACTATGGTTGAAAAGTTTTATCATCTACCATATGTTATAAATCTCTGATTTATTAGTGATGAAGGCTATTGATAATTTAATTATCTTTAGTCATGATATTCTTTATCATTAGTTGTGCTCACCCTTTTGCTTCATAATTCCTTTCGTAATATGAGTGTAAATTTGGGTCGAGCCGGGTAATAGGGGATTAATCTATGGTCTATAGTCGCTGAGGTTTCCCTAAAATAGTATAAAAATAATTTTATTGAGAATTTCAGATAAGTGTGTCGTATTTTATACGTCATTTTAACCGTTGATTTTGGTGAACCGAATAGAGAGAGGTGAACCCAACTTTAGAAAGGTGTTTTGCCACTATCATACAAGATGTCTAATAACAGACGACTTTGTGTTATCATAAGACAGGGTTGTGCACATGCACTTGCTGATTATATCTATGAACACTACCTATATAATCTTGAAGTTTGGTTAAATTATAATTCTCAATTGGAGACAATGGATATAATTATATATCTAGAGAAGACTCACTGTAAGACCCCAACTTTTGTGAATAAAGATGAATTTTTTATAAATATCATTTTTAAATATTATGGAATGAATTTGATATAATGTTATAGTTGTGGGTAATATTTATAAATTTTGCAAAAGTACGCAAGTTGTTATAAAATATTCGATTGGTTCTGGGAATATTCGCTTTAACAGGAATATTCAATACAACCTGCATAATCATTAGCGGACCCTCTACAAATCGAAATTATTATCGGATTGAGAAAATAACAAAAATACTTTATAAAAATAACGGCGGAAGTTTTACTGTTAATCGTTGAAACACCCTGTTAAAAGTAAAAGAATACGCCTGAAGTAGTTACAAGAATATTACTGCAGTATTGATTATTGATGCTTATGTGATAAGTCACCGCTTTTGTTTTATTGGTATTATTAATGGAATAAAATGGAAAAGCTTTTATATAAAACAAAATACTTTTATAAAGTTATTCGCTTTGTTAGGCTAATAGTAAATCTTTTTATATAAAATGAATACTTTTATAAAATTATCTGCTTTTATTAGACAATAATTAGAATATATTATATTTTATTATGGATAGTATTTGCATAGTGCTCATATAGTATTTGCAAAGTAAAATCTTTTATAAAGTTATTTGTTTTATTAGATTATAAATAGAATATATTATATTTTATTTAAAAGATTTTGCTTTAAATATGGACCGTCGATTAAAAGTAAATCAATCTCAACTGCTCATGAGTTAGTTACTATGCGTACTATTTTTCTATAAATAGAAGCTCATTCCTTCATTATTTCTTACAATTCACCTAAACTCTAGAGAGAAATTATAGAGAAGCTATAGAAAAGTATTCGCCCTTCCCTACTCTTTATATTCAGCTTTTTTTACGGTAAAAGATATTATTTGTTGTACTCGTAAGGGTATTATTTCTTTTGTATTCATAAAGAGAACTTCGTTATTCCATTCTTTATTATTCTCATTGAATAACCAAAGATATCGTGACCACCCTATACTTGGTGACATTCTTCTATTATTCCGTCTTTATTATTATTACATTTGGAATATCCTCGTTCGAAGCGCTTACGCCGGACCGGTTCCGCTCTTTATTATTATTCATTTGGAATATCATGTATACGTGTTTATGATTTTACCGGTTCCATCTTTATTATTATTCGTAGGGATATCTGCGCGTTTACTGACCGGGTTCCGTCTTTATTATTCTCGGTTGAACATCCTCGCTTGCAAATTTTGCACTCGACCGTCGGTTACATTACTTAATAATCTGTTGGAATAACTTTGTCATGCTAAGTACCGCATGCATGGTGATTTCTTTTGTTATTCCATTCGTTATTATACTCGGTTGGTTAAAGTTTTGATTTCTATACTCCATGAAATTAGTGGAATATCCTTGATATTTGCGCTTCATCCAAAGATCTTTTCATGGAAATATTCTTCCGAGCATTCTTGAATTTTACTCTACAAAGCGCCTCATGTTGACAATTTGGACGTTATTAGTTCCTGGATAAATTAATTCTTGAACTTGTTTTATTGAATTCTTATATCATTGTTATCATCCTCATGTTTATATTTTGTTGAAAGTCATTTGTGGCCTGTAGTTCATAGATGGACTTGGTATGATTATGACCAGGGATTATTCGGTGTAATCATGACCGTAATGTTACAAATGATGTGGTAAAAGTCTTCATTGGCCCGTACTGCATTAATGAACAGTTCTTGGCATGATCATGACCATTAATGAATACACAAATATCCATGGTCCGTAGTGCATGGATAATTTGTCGTCGTGATACTAAAGAATATCCTTAGCCGTAGTGCAGGGGTGATTCGATGATGTAGATTATTTATTAAGCTTAGTTCCAGCGATAAAAATCATGAAAAACCTTTTAAATCATAGAAGATAGTAGATTTTATTCTCTACTTGACTCTTCTAATGGATTGCTTGTTCACTTACAGCTTAAACTTGATGTTTGTTATATTTTATCGGTTTAATGTTGTTGAAGGCTAATGATAATTTATTCTCGCATTATCTTAGTCATAATATTTCTTCTTGGGCTAGTTGAGCTCACCTTTTCTTTCATTGTTCTCTTCAGAAATGAGAATATAAATTTGGACGAAGTGGGGGACCGGAGTGATGGACCAGATGATAGTATTAGTAGTCCTCACTATTCTGTTAAATAGTGTGATAATAAATGTAATGAGAACTTATTCTGAGAGTGGATATTGTCTAGAAGACAGTATTTGTATTAAAACTCACAGCTCTCTTGTTGTATATTAAAGATTGTATTTGTATTTTGTACCATGTATTTGGCGACTCAGGATAGGTGATGTATACCTATTTTGGGGGCGTCACAGTTGGTATCAGAGATTAGGGATATGATCCCTGGCTAAGATGTGAGAATAGAACTAGGAGGGGAGAGACGGGGAATTCCTTCGCTAGTATGACCTACCTAAGTTTTTTTGGTATTAAATTGGTCGGTCAAAATATAGGGATAATATGTTACATTTCAATTAACCTTTTGTTTTGTGGCAGTATCTGAAAATGACATCCGAGAATGTTGAGAATAGCAATGGAGCACAGGCGACCATTGATTCACCACATATCAATAATCAGGATAATGTGCATAAGGAAGGCGACAATCCTCATGCAAACAACAACACTGACCAAATGATGAATGATGGAATGTTCAGAGGCTTTATGCAATTCATGCAACAGCAGGCGAGAGCGGCTCCTGTCCAAAATATAGGTGGAACCACTGGAAACTCTCGGACGGTCACCGCTAAACAGTTCAAGGAGCTGGGACCACCGGAGTTTATTGGAGAGCCAAAACCAATTAAGGCGGAAGCATGGATAAAGTAGATCACAAGGATATTTGATGTCTTGGGATGCTCCGAGGAGCAAAAGGTTCCCATTGCCGCCTTTATGTTACGAGGAGAGATAGATTACTGATGGGAATCGGTAAAGCTTACTCAACCTGTTGCACTGAAAATGTCTTGGGAGAAGTTCCAAGAACTATTCAACGACAAGTACTTTCCCGAAAGTATTCGTCACATGAAGGAGGTGGAGTTCATCAAGTTGGAACAGAATAATATGACCGTATCGCAGTACGAAGCAAAGTTTGCCGAGTTATCCCGGTTTGCGTCCCACTTGGTGGATAATGAAGAGAGAATGACGCGAATGTTTTTAAGAGGTTTGAAGCCGGAGATACGTCAACATCTTATTTCTCATAAACTGTGTTTGTATTCGAGATGTTGTAAATAGGGCTCGCTTAGTGGAGCGCCGATAACGAGTCAATGCAACCAAAAGAGAGCGTATTAAAAAATGATAATACCGGCGAGAGCGATCCATCGAAGCGGTGACAACAAGCGTGGAGGAATCAACAAAGAAGCCGAAAAATGGTAACCACTTCGGTGGTAATCGTAATAAAGCAATAAGAATGGACATTTCAAGAAGAGTAGATTCAATAATGATGGAAAGACGTCACCACCAGCACCCGTTGTTAAGGAAAGAGAACGACCACCTATCATATGCTTCAAATGCGGAGGGGAGGGACACGTCAGTCCAAACTGTGTGATGCCGTTGAAAGCATGTTATAATTGTGGAAGAGAAGGTCACTTAGCCCGATTTTATCGTTCATCAAGACAAGTTCAAATTAGGATGGAGGCACCAAAGGTCGTCCCCGGAAAAGTCAAAGCCGGTAGTGCAAGGAGAGCATTTGTTGTGACCTCCCGTAGAAAGCAAGGAACCCGGATGAGGTCATCACGATAAGCTTATCATAAACTCTAGCGAAGTCTATACTTTATTTGATACCGGTTTCTACCCATTCTTTTATTTCTCCTACTTGCGCCAACGATTAAATTTGACTCGGAGAAATTAGACTTTGACTTATCTCGTGGAAACTCCGTTGGGAGAAACCTTCATTACATCCACTATTTATAAGTCTTGTTTGGTTCAAATCGGTACCCACACATTACCTGTCGATCTTATTTCATTGAAAATACTTGCATTTGACGTGATTCTAGGGATTGATTGGTTAACTGCTCATCAAGCAAAAATTGATTATTTTCGTAAGGTTGTTAGCTTTCATATTCCTAATCAACCTATTATGCGAATTCAAGCGACCAAACCATTAAAATCAATCACAGTTATCTCAAGCCATAAAGCTAGTCGTTTATTAAAAAATGGATGTCAAGCTTTCTTAGCCCACGTCACAGATCTAAACAAAAATACGTCAGTTTTGAATGATATTTCTATTGTTAATGAATTTCCTGACGTATTCCCTGAAGAACTTCCTGGCCTACCCCAAGAGCGTGAAATTGAATTTTATATCGACCTTGAACCTGGTACAAAACCTATTTCCAAAGCCCCATATCGAATGGCTCCTATTGAACTTCAGGAGTTAAAGACCCAACTGCAGAAATTGTTAGACATTGGCTTTATTCGTCCTAGTACTTCTCCTTGGGGTGCTCCTATTCTATTCGTGAAAAAGAAATATGGGAGTATGCGACTTTGTATTGATTATCGGGTGTTGAATCATGTCACCATCAAAAATAGGTACCCATTGCCACGTATTGATGACCTGTTTGACCAGTTGCAAGGAGCCAAATTCTTTTCAAAGATTGATCTTCGTTCCGGATATCACCAATTGAAGATTAGAACCGATGACATTCCAAAGACGTCTTTCAAAACTCGGTACGGGCATTATGAATTCCTAGTCATGTCCTTTGGATTGACTAATGCTCCTGCTGCCTTCATGGATATGATGAACCGAGTATTCAAGGAATATTTGGATCACTTTGTGGTCGTCTTTATTGATGACATCCTTATTTATTCCAAAAGCCTTGAAGATCATGAACAACACTTGAGGCTGACACTCCAATAGCTTCGTGAATACAAACTTTATACCAAGTTAAGAAATGTGAGTTCTGGCTTGAGGAAGTAGCATTCCTTGGGCACGTAGTATCAAGTCATGGAATATCAGTTGACCCGGTAAAGATTGAAGTAATTCAAAGCTGGGAGCAACCTAAATCGATGATCAAGTCGTAGCTTTCTCGGCTTAGCTGGTTATTATCGGAGATTCGTGGAAGGATTTTCTCGAATAGCTACTCCATTAACTCAGCTGACTCGAAAAGATACAAAGTTCGGTTGCAGCGAAGAATTTGAGAAGAGTTTTCAAGAACTCAAGAGGAGACTCATTTCCGCAATTGTTCTGACAATACCATCTGGCTCAAAGGAATTTGTTGTCTACAGTGATGCTTCGAGTAAAGGGTTGGGATGTGTTCTCATGCAACATGGGAAAGTCATAGCCTATGCCTCAAGACAACTCAAAGAATATGAGAGGAATTATCCTACTCATGACCTAGAGTGAGCAGCTGTTGTCTTCGCACTTAAAATTTGGAGGCATTACTTGTATGTGGAGAAGGTGGAGATCTTTACAGATCGTAGAAGCCTCAAATATTTCTTCACTCAAAAGGAACTCAACATGCGACAATGACGTTGGCTTGAACTGCTGAAAGATTATGATCATACCATCCTGGAAAAGCGAACGTGGTAGTAATGACGATTGAGTAGAAGATCATATGCAAGTATTTGAAAAGCGATATTGTCAACACAAATGCCCATTTTGTGTGACTTCCAAAGGATGGAGATAGAGTTAAAGACTCCAGGGACCCATGTGATGATGGCGAATATTCGAGTAGAACCGACTTTAATTGATAAAGTTAAAGCTGCTCAAGCTACAGACCTGGAGCTGATGCATATGAGGAAGAAGGTGCAAGAAGGTGCTATGCCGGAAGCAAGAATCAATGAAGAAGGAATACTTCGAGTCAACATACCGTTTGCAATCCATCTTGGGAGTACCAAAATGTATCATGATATTCGTCATACATTTTGGTGGAGAAATATGAAGAGAGAGATAGCGCTGTTTATCTCAAGGTGTCTAACTTGTCAACGAGTTAAAGCGGATCATCAAGTACCAAAAGGTCCATTGCAACCACTTGAAATTCCAGAGTGGAAATGGGAGAACATTACCATGGATTTTGTTACCGGTCTTCCTAAGGTTTCTCAAGGTATAGATTCGATTTGGGTCATTGTTGATAGATTGACCAAGTTTGCTCATTTCTTACCGATACGAGAAACTTATACACTTGAACGTCTTGCTCGTATGTACATAAACGAGATTGTAAGACTGCATGGTATGCCAGTATCCATAGTTTCTGATCGAGACCCAAGATTCACTTCACGATTTTAGGTTAGTTTGCGAAAGCTATGGGCACAGATTTACGATTTAGCTTTCGGTAAGACCCCAACTTTTATAAATAAAGATGAATTTTCTATAAATATCATTTTTGAATATTATGGAAAATATCAAATTTGATATAATAATGTTATAGTTGTGGGTAATATTTATAAATTTTGCAAAGTACGCAAGTTGTTATATAATATTCGATTGGTCTGGGAATATTCGCTTTAACAGGAATATTCGTATAACGGCACAATCATTGGTGGACCCCACAAATGTAATTATTGTTTTGATTGAGAAAACGACAAAAATACTTTATGAAAATAATCTATGAAGTTTTACCGTTAATCGCTGAAACACCCTTAAGTTAAAAGTACAAGAATACGCTGTGAGTCGCACAAGAGAATACACCAGATTGATTATTGATGCTTATGTGATAAGTCACTCAGCTTTTTTTTTATTGGTATTATTAATGTAATAAAATGTAAAAGCTTTTTTATATAAAAATGTAATACTTTTATAAAGTTATTCGCTTTATTAGCTAATAGTAAAATCTTTTTATATAAAATGTAATACTTTTTTATAAAGTTATCTATTTTATTAGACAATAATTAGAATATATTATATTTTATTATGCATAGTATTTGTGCATAGTAGTCATGTATAGTGTTTGCATAGTAAAATCTTTTATAAAGTTTTTCGCTTTATTAGATTATAAATAGAATATATTATATTTTATTTAAAAGATTTTTGCTTTTAAATATGGACCGTCGATTAAAGTAAATCAATCTCGACCGCTCATGAGTTAGTTACTATGCAAATCCATTTTTCTATAAATAGAAGCTCATTCCTTCATTATTTCTTACTTAATTCACCAAACTCTAGAGAGAGAAATTATAGAGAAGCTATAGAAAAGTATTCTCGCTACCTTCCCTACTCTTATATTCAGCTTTTTTTACTAAGTAGGGGATATTATTTGTTGTACTTTAGGGGTATTATTTCTTTTTTATTCATGAAGAGAACTTCATTATTCCATTCTTTATTATTCTCACTGAATAACCAAAGATACGCCGATATACCCTATACTTGGTGACATTCTTCTAATATTCCGCCTTTATTATTATTCTGTTGAATATCCTCGTCTGCTCGCTTACGCCTGCTGACCGGTTCCGCTTTTTTATTATTATTCTGCTGGAATATCCTGTCTCAGGCGCTTACGCCGACCGGTTCCATCTTTTTATTATTATTCGCTGAATATCCTCGTCTCAAGCGCTTACGCGGACCGGTTCCGCTTTTTATTATTCTCGTTGAACATCCTCGCTTGGCAAGTAATTTCGCCCGACCGGTTCTATTTATTATTCTGTTGAATAACTCATCATGCAAGCACCGCATGCATGGTGATTTCTTTTGTTATTCCATTCGTTATTATACTCAAATGGTTAAAGTTTTGACTTCTATACTCCATGAAATTAGTGGAATATCCTCGATATTTGCGCTTCATCCAAAGATTCTTTTCATGGAAATATTCTTCCGAGCATTCTTGAATTTTACTCTACAAAGCAAAGATCATGTCGACAATTTGACGTTATCAGTTCCTAGATAAATTAATTCTTGAACTTGTTTTATTGAATTCTTATATCATTGTCATCATCCTCATGTTTATATTTTGTTGAAAGTCATCTGTGGCCTGAAGTGCATAGATGGACTTGGTATGATTATGACCAGGATTATTCTTGTAATCATGACCGTAATGTTACAAATGATGTGGTAAAAGTCCTCATCGCCCGTAGTGCATCGATGGATAGCTGTTGGCATGATCATGACCATTAATGAATACACAAATATCCTCGGTCAGTAGTGCATGGATAATTTGTGGTCGTGATACTAAAGAATATCCTCGGTCAGAAAGTGTGGTGATTCGATGATGTGATTATTTATTGTCGAGTCCCAAATATAAAAGTCATGAAAACCTTTTTAAATCATAAAGATAGTAGATTTTATTCTCTACTTGACTCTTTCTAATGGATTGCTTGTTCCACCGCAGCTTAAACTTGATGTTTGTTATATTTTATCGCTTTAACACTCGTTGAAGGCTAATGATAATTTATTCTCGCATTATCTTAGTCATAATATTTCTTCGGGCTAGTTGAGCTCACCCTTTCTTTTTCACCGTTTTCTTCAGAAATGAGAATATAGCCGGGACGAGCCTGGGAAACCGAGTGATGGACCGTATGATAGTATTAGTAGTCCCTCACTATTCTGCTAAATAAAGTGATAATAAATGTAATGAGGACTTATTCGAGAGTGGATATTGTCTAGAAGATGATATTTGTATTAAAACTCACAAAGTTATCTTTTGTCGTATTGATATTAATTGTTGTATTTGTATTTGAATTTTGTACCATGTATTTGGCTAACTCTGTAGATAGGTGATGTATACCTATTTTGGGGGCGCCACAATTGGTATCAAAGCTTAGGATATGATCCCCGCTAAGATGTGAGAATAGAACTAGAGGGGAGAGACGGGAATTCTTCGCTAGTATGACCTACCTAAGTTTTTTTTGTATTTAATTGGCTCACGTAATATATAGGATAATATGTTATATGTCAATTAACCTTTTGTTTTGTGGCAAGATCTCAAAATGACATCCGAGAATGTTGAGAATAGCAATGGAGCACAAAGCACCGCTGATTCACCACATATCAATAATCGATAATGTGCATCGAAGGCGACAATCCTCATGCAAACAACAACACCGACTAAATGATGAATGATGGAATGTTCAGAGGCTTTATGCAATTCATGCAACAAAGAAAGTAGAGCGCTTCCCGCAAAAATGTAGGTGGAACCACCGAAACTCTCTGACGGGCCACCGCTAAATGCTTCAAGGAGCCGGACCACCGAGTTTATCGGAGAGCCAAAACCACTTAAGGCGGAAAGCATGGATAAAGCAGATCACCAAGATATTTGATGTCTTGGGATGCTCCGAGAGCAAAAGGTTCCCTTTGCCGCCTTTTATGTCATGCGAGGAGAGGCAGACATCGGTGGAATCCAGAAAGCGACTCAACCCGCCAGACCGAAAATGTCTTGGGAGAAGTTCCAAGAACTATTCAACGACAAGTACTTTCCCGAAAAGTATTCATCACATGAAGGAGGTGGAGTTCATCAAGTTGGAAAGTAATAAATATGACCGTGTCGCAAAGACGAAGCAAAGTTTGCCGAGTTATCCCGGCCATCCCCCACTGGTGGATAATGAAGAGAGAATGACGCGATGTTTTTAAGAGGTTTGAAGTCGAGATACGCCAACATCTTATTTCTCATAAACCGTGTTTGTATTCGATGTTGTAAATAGGGCTCATTAGTGGAGCGCGATAACGAGTCAACGCAACCAAAAGAGAGCAAAAACAAAAAAAATGATAATACCAATGAGAGCAACCATCGGCTATGACAACAAGCGGAGGGAATCAATGTGCCGTAAATGGTAACCACTTCTGGTAATCAGGCCAAAAAACAATAAGAATGGACATTTCAAGAAGAGGAGATTCAACAATGATGGAAAGACGCCAAAGACCAAAGACCACAGTTAAGGAAGGAGAACGACCACCTATCATATGCTTCAAATGCGAGGGGAGGGACACATCACCAAACCACGCGATGCCATCCCAAAGCATGTTATAATTATGGAAGAGAAGGTCACTTAGCCCGATTTTGTCGCTCACCAAAGACAAGTTCAATTTAGGATGGAGGCACCAAAGGTCATTCCCGTAAAAGTCAAAGCCAGAGAAGGCAAGGGAGAGCGCTTTGTTGTGACCTCCCAAAAAGCAAGGAACCCGAATGAGGTCATCACGTAAGCTTATCATAAACTCTAAATAAGTCTATACTTTATTTGATACCGGTTCTACCCATTCTTTTATTTCTCCTACTTGCGCCAACGATTAAATTTGACTCCGAGAAATTAGACTTTGACTTATCTCGTGGAAACTCCGCTGGGAGAAACCTTCATTACATCCACTCGCTTATAAGTCTTGTTTGGTTCAAATCGGCACCCTCACATTACCCGTCGATCTTATTTCATTGAAAATACTTGCATTTGACGTGATTCTAGGATTGATTGTTAACTACTCATCATGCAAAAATTGATTATTTTCGTAAGGTTGTTAGCTTTCATATTCCTAATCAACCTATTATGCTAATTCAAGCGACCAAACCATTAAAATCAATCACGGCCATCTCAAGCCATAAAGCTATTCGCTTATTGAAAAATGGATGTCAAGCTTTCTTAGCCATGTCACGCATCTAAACAAAAATACGCCGCTTTTGAATGATATTTCTATTGTTAATAAATTTCCGACGATTCCCTCAAGAACTTCCCGCCTACCCCTGAGCGTGTGAAATTGAATTTTGTATCGACCTTGAACCCCTAAGACAAAACCCATTTCCAAAGCCCCATATCGAATGGCTCCTATCAACTTCGTGAGTTAAAGACCCAACCGCAGGAATTGTTAGACATCGGCTTTATTCGGCCCTAGTACTTCTCCTCGGGGTGCTCCTGCTTCTATTCGTGAAAAAGAAAGATGGGAGTATGCGATTTTGTATTGATTATCTGGAGTCAATCATGTCACCATCAAAAATAGGTACCCATTGCCACGTATTGATGACCGCTTGACCAAATTGCAAGGAGCCAAATTCTTTTCAAAGATTGATCTTCGCTCCGGATATCACCAATTGAAGATTAGAACCGATGACATTCCAAAGACGGCTTTCGTAACTCCTAAGACGGCATTATGAATTCCTAGTCATGTCCTTTTGATCGACTAATGCCCCGTCGCCGCTTTCATGGATATGATGAACCGAGTATTCAAGGAATATTTGGATCACTTTGTGGTCGCCTTTATTGATGACATCCTTATTTATTCCAAAAGCCGTGAAGATCATGAGCAACACTTGAGGTCGACACTCCAAAAGCTTCGTGAATACAAGCTTTATGCCAAGTCAAGAAATGCGAGTTCGCTCGAGGAAGTAGCATTCCTCGGGCACGTAGTATCAAGTCATGGAATATCTCCTGACCCAAAGAAAGATCAAGCAATTCAAAGTCGAGCAACCTAAATCAAGATCAAGCACGAAGCTTTCTTTAATGGTTATTATCGAGATTCGTGGAAGGATTTTCTCTAATAGCTACTCCATTAACTCAAATTGACTCGAAAAGATACAAAGTTCTATTGAGCGAAGAATGTGAGAAGAGTTTTCAAGAACTCAAGAGGAGACTCATTTCAAAGACTGCTCGACAATACCATCCGCTCTCGAGGGGATTTGTCATCTACAAAGTGATGCTTCGGGCAAAGGGTTGGGATGTGTTCTCATGCAACATGGGAAAGTCATAGCCTATGCCTCAAGACAACTCAAAGAATATGAGAGGAATTATCCTACTCATGACCTAGAGTTAGCAAATTTTGTCTTCGCACTTAAAATTTGGAGGCATTACTTGTATGGGGAGAAGGTGGAGATCTTTACTGATCATAAAAGCCTCAAATATTTCTTCACTCAAAAGGAACTCAACATGCGACAAACGACGCTTGGCTTGAACTCGCTTGAAAGATTATGATCATACCATCCAATACCATCCTCGAAAAGTTTAACGAACGTGGTAGCCGACGATCGAGTAGTAAGATCATATGCAAGCACGAAAAGCGATATTGTCAACACAAAGGCCCATTTTGTGTGACTTGCAAAGGATGGAGATAGAGTTAAAGACTCAGGACCCATGTGATGATGGCGAATATACGAGTAAACCGACTTTAATTGATAAAGTTAAAGTCGCTCAAGCTACGCACCCTGAGCCGATGCGCGTATGAGGAAGAAAGTGCAAGAAGGTGCTATGCCGGAAGCAAGAATCGATGAAGAAGGAATACTTCGAGTCAACTCCAGACTTTGTGTTCCTAACGACCCTGATTTAAAGTATAAAATCATGATGGAGGCGCACAACACACCGTTTGCAATCCATCTTGGGAGTACCAAAATGTATCATGATATTCGTTATACATTTTGGTGGAGCAATATGAAGAGAGAGATAACGTTGTTTATCTCAAGGTGTCTAACTTGTCAACGAAGTTAAAGCGAGCATCAAGTACCAAAAGGTCCATCAGCAACCACTTGAAATTCCGTAATGGAAGTGGGAGCACATTACCATGGATTTCAAGCACCGGCCTTCCTAAGGTTTCTCAAGGTATAGATGCGATTTGGGTCATTGTTGATAGATTGACCAAGTCCGCTTCATTTCTTACCGATACGAGAAAACTTATACACTTGAACGCCTTGCTCAGATGTACATAAACGAGATTGTAAGATCGCATGGTATGCCAAAGATCCATAGTTTCCGATCGAGACCCAAGATTCACTTCACGATTTTGGGTTAGTTTGCAAAAGCTATGGGCACAGATTTACGATTTAGCTTCGCAGATATCATCCTCGCATTTGACGGACAATGGAGAGGACTATTCAAACTCTTGAAGATCTATTAAGACTCGTGGTCCTCGACTTTCAAGGGAAGTTGATAAAGTTCTTACCATCGGTGGAGTTTTCCTACAACAACAAGCTTATCAAGCAAGTATCGCATGGCTCCATTCGAGGCGCTAGATGGAAGAAAGTGTCGCTTCCAAAGATGCCGGGATGAGGTGGGTGAAGCAACGTTGTTGGGACCGAGTTGGTACGTGATGACTACGTAAAAGATTCAAACGATCCGAAGAACGATAAAAACCTCACAAGATCGACAAAAGAGTTATGTCGATCTTCATCGAAAGGACGTGGAATTCGATATAGAGATCATGTGTTGTTACGTGTTGCTTCCATGGAAAGGAGTTACGAGATTTGGAAAGAGAGGAAAGCTCAATCCTCGATTCATCGCCCATTTTTAATCCTCGATCGAGTAGGAACTGTGGCCTATAGACTCGCTTTTACCGCCAAGTATGTCTCGTGTTCATAACGCTTTTCACATATCCATGTTACGTAAATATGTGAAAGACCCAAACCACATTATCGAAGTTAGAACCGATTTAAATAGCGGAAGATTTGACGTATGAAGAGGTTCCCTGCTCAAATCTTGATAAGAAGGAACATATTCTACGCCCAAGGTTATACCTCAAGTCAAAGTTTTGTGGAGAAACCACGATGTCGAGGAAATGACTTGGGAGTTAGAATCAAATGAAATCAAGGTATCCTTACCTCTTCGACATACCAGTAATGCATTCTAATTTCGAGGGCTAAAATTTCATAAGAAGGGAGGTCAGTAAGACCCCAACTTTTATAAATAAAGATGAATTTTCTATAAATATCATTTTTGAATATTATGGAATGAATTTGATATAATGTTATAGTTGTGGGTAATATTTATAAATTTTGCAAAGTACGCAAGTTGTTATATAATATTCGATTGGTCTGGAATATTCGCTTTTAACAGGAATATTCGTAGATAACGGCAAGACAATCATCAGTGGACCCCACAAACGGAATTATTGTTTTGATTGAGAAAAAACGACAAAAATACTTTTTTTAAAAAATAATCACGAAGTTTTACCGTTAATCGCTGAAACACCCTTAGTTAAAAGTACAAGAATACGCTGTGAATAAAGCACAAGAAGAGACACCAGATTGATTATTGATGCTTACGTGATAAGTCACCTAGCTTTTGTTTTATTGGTATTATTAATGTAATAAAATGTAAAAATTTTTTATATAAAATGTAATACTTTTATAAAGTTATTCGCTTTATTAGTAATAGTAAAATCTTTTTATATAAAATGTAATACTTTTATAAAGTTATCTGCTTTTATTATATAATAATTAATTAATATATTATATTTTATTATTATATATAAGTTTTTATAAGGCCTCGTATAATATAGTGTTTTTAGATAGTAAAAATCTTTTTTATAAAGTTATTCGCTTTATTAGATTATAAATAGAATATATTATATTTTATTTAAAAGATTTTGCTTTTAATATGGACCGTCGATTAAAGTAAATCAATCTCGACCGCTCATGAGTTAGTTACTATGCAATCCATTTTTCTATAAATAAAGCTCATTCCTTCATTATTTCTTACTTAATTCACCAAACTCTAGAGAGAGAAATTATAGAGAAGCTATAGAAAAGTATTCTCGCTACTTCCCTACTCTTATATTCAGCTTTTTTTTATTATTTGTTGTAAGGAATATTATTTATTTTTTGTATTCATGAAGAGAACTTCGTTATTCCATTCTTTATTATTCTCATTGAATAACCAAAGATATACTTGCGACTACCCTATACTTGGTGAATATTCTTCTATTATTCCATTATTTTATTATTATTCGTTGAATATCCTCTGTCAGGCGCTTTTACGCCGACCGGGTTCCGCCTTTTATTATTATTCTCGCTTGAATATCCTCGTCATGCGCGCTTACGCCGACCGGTTCCATCTTTTATTATTATTCGCTGGAATATCCTCGTTCATGGCTTTTTTGCCCGACCGGTTCCGCTTTTTTATTATTCTCTGCTGAACATCCTCGCTTGCGCAAGTAATTTTGCCGACCGGTTCCGCTTATTTATTATTCTGTTGAATAACTCGCTCATGCGCGTACCGCATGCATGGTGATTTCTTTTGTTATTCCATTCGTTATTATACTCAAATAAGTTAAAGTTTTGACTTCTATACTCCATGAAATTAGTGGAATATCCTCGATATTTGCGCTTCATCCAAAGATCTTTTCATGGAAATATTCTTCCGAGCATTCTTGAATTTTACTCTACAAAGCAAGATCATGTCGATAATTTGACGTTATTAGTTCCTAGATAAATTAATTCTTGAACTTGTTTTATTGAATTCTTATATCATTGTCATCATCCTCATGTTTATATTATGTTGAAAGTCATCTGTGGGCTCAGAGTGCATGTATGGACTTGGTATGATTACGACCAGTGATTATTCGGTGTAATCATGACCGTAATGTTACAAATGATGTGGTAAAAGTCCTCATTGGCCCGTAGTGCATCGATGGATGCTTGTGTTGGCATGATCATGACCATTAATGAATACACAAATATTCTCGCCCGTAGTGCATGGATAATTTGTGGTCGTGATACTAAAGAATATCCTCGGGTCAGAAAAGTAGGGTGATTCGATGATGTGGATTATTTATTGTCGAGTCTCAAATATAAAAGTCATGAAAAACCTTTTAAATCATAAAGATAGTAGATTTTATTCTCTACTTGACTCTTCTAATGGATTGCTTGTTCCACCGCAGCTAAACTTGATGTTTGTTATATTTTATCGCTTTAACACTGCTTAAGGCTAATGATAATTTATTCTCGCATTATCTTAGTCATAATATTTCATCGGGCTAGTTGAGCTCACCCTTTCTTTCACCGTTTCTCTTCAGAAATGAGAATATAGCCGGACGAGCTCTGGGAACTGAGTGATGGACCGATGATAGTATTAGTAGTCCTCACTATTCTCGTTAAATAGTGTGACAATAAATGTAATGAGGACTTATTCTCGAGTTTGGATATTGTCTAGAAGACAATATTTGTATTAAAACTCACAAGATATTTTTGTTGTATATTATTATTGTTGTATTTGTATTTTGTACCATGTATTTGGCGACTCAAGATAGGTGATGTATACCTATTTTGGGGCGCCACAAATTGGTATCATCAAGCTTAGGATATGATCCCCAGCTAAGATGTGAGAATAGAACTAGAGGGGAGAGACGGGAATTCTTTCGCTAGTATGACCTACCTAAGTTTTTTTTGGTATTTAATTGGCTCACGTAATATAGGGATAATATGTTACATGTCAATTAACCTTTTGTTTTGTGGCAAGATCTCAAAATGACATCCGAGAATGTTGAGAATAGCAATGGAGCACAAAGACCGCTGATTCACCACATATCAATAATCGTGATAATGTGCATCAGAAGGCGATAATCCTCATGCAAACAACAACACCGACCAAATGATGAATGATGGAATGTTCAGAGGCTTTATGCAATTCATGCAACAAAGAAAGTAGAGAGCGGCTCTCGCCAAAATGTAGGTGGAAACACCGAAACTCTCTTGACGGTCACCGCTAAATGCTTCAAGGAGTCGGGACCACCGAGTTTATTGGAGAGCCAAAACCACTTAAGGCTAAAGCATGGATAAAGCGTATCACCAAGATATTTGATGTCTTGGGATGCTCCGAGGAGCAAAAAAGGTTCCCTTTGCCACCTTTATGTTGCGAGAGAGGCAGACATCGTGGGAATCGTAGAAAGCGCACTCACCCGCCGACTCTAAAATGTCTTCGGGAGAAGTTCCAAGAACTATTCAACGACAAGTACTTTCCCGAAAGTATTCGCCACACATGAAGGAGGTGGAGTTCATCAAGTTGAACAGTAATAATATGACCGTGTCGCAAAGACGAAGCAAAGTTTGCCGAGTTGTCCCGGCTTATATCCCCACTTGGTGGATAATGAAGAGAGAATGACGCGATGTTTTTAAGAGGTTTGAAGTCGAGATACGCCAACATCTTATTTCTCATAAACCGTGTTTGTATTCGATGTTGTAAAATAGGGCTCAGCTTAGTGGAGCGCGATAACGAGTCAACGCAACCAAAAGAGAGCAAATGAAAAAATGATAATACCAATGAGAGAGAATCCATCGGCTATGACAACAAGCGTGAGGGAATCAACAAAGCCGTAAATGGTAACCACTTCTGGTAAATCAGTACCAAAACAATAAGAATGGACATTTCAAGAAGAGGAGATTCAATAATGATGGAAAGACGCCAAGACCAAAGACCAAGCTTGTTAAGGAAGGAGAATGACCACCTATCATATGCTTCAAATGCGAGGGGAGGACACATCACCAAACCGCAGCTGATGCCATCCCAAAGCATGTTATAATTGTGGAAGAGAAGGTCACTTAGCCCGATTTTTGTCGCTCACCAAGACAAGTTCAAATAGGATGGAGGCACCAAAGGTCATTCCCGTAAAAGTCAAAGCCAGAGTGCAAGGGAGAGCATTTGTTGTGACCTCCCGTAAAGCAAGGAACCCGAATGAGGTCATCACGGTAAGCTTTATCATAAACTCTAAATAAGTCTATACTTTATTTGATACCGGTTCTACCCATTCTTTTATTTCTCCTACTTGCGCCAACGATTAAATTTGACTCGAGAAATTAGACTTTGACTTATCTCGTGGAAACTCCGCTGGGAGAAACCTTCATTACATCCACTGCTTATAAGTCTTGTTTGGTTCAAATCGGTACCCTCACATTACCTCGTCGATCTTATTTCATTGAAAATACTTGCATTTGACGTGATTCTAGGGATTGATCGTTAACTACTCATCATGCAAAAATTGATTATTTTCGTAAGGTTGTTAGCTTTCATATTCCTAATCAACCTATTATGCGAATTCAAGCGACCAAACCATTAAAATCAATCACGGCCATCTCAAGCCATAAAGCTATTCGCTTATTGAAAAATGGATGTCAAGCTTTCTTAGCCCACGTCACGCATCTAAACAAAAATACGCCGCTTTTTGAATGATATTTCTATTGTTAATGAATTTCCGACGATTCCCTCAAGAACTTCCCGCCTACCCTCAGAGCGTGAAATTGAATTTTGTATCGACCTTGAACCCGGTACAAAACCCATTTCCAAAGCCCCATATCGAATGGCTCCTATTGAACTTCGTGAGTTAAAGACCCAACCGCAGAAATTGTTAGACATTGGCTTTATTCGTCCCTAGTACTTCTCCTCGGGGTGCTCCTATTCTATTCGTGAAAAAGAAAGATGGGAGTATGCGATTTGTATTGATTATCTGGAGTCAATCATGTCACCATCAAAATAGGTACCCATTGCCACGTATTGATGACCTGTTTGACCAACAGAGGAGCCAAATTCTTTTCAAAGATTGATCTTCGCGCCCGGATATCACCAATTGAAGATTAGAACCGATGACATTCCAAAGACGGCTTTAACTCCTGGTGCGGCATTATGAATTCCTAGTCATGTCCTTTTGATCGACTAATGCTCCCGCCGCTTTTCATGGATATGATGAACCGAGTATTCAAGGAATATTTGGATCACTTTGTGGTCGCTTTTTATTGATGACATCCTTATTTATTCCAAAAGCCGTGAAGATCATGAGCAACACTTGAGGTCGACACTCCAAAAGCTTCGTGAATACAAGCTTTATGCCAAGTTGAAGAAATGTGAGTTCGGCTTGAGGAAGTAGCATTCCTTGGGCACGTAGTATCAAGTCATGGAATATCACCGACCCAAAAAAGATTGAAGCAATTCAAAGTCGGGAGCAACCTAAATCAAGACCGAAGTACGTAGCTTTCTTGCTTTAGTTGGTTATTATCTGAGATTCGTGGAAGGATTTTCTCGAATAGCTACTCCATTAACTCACCGACTTTGAAAGATACAAAGTTCTGTTGGAGCGAAGAATGTGAGAAGAGTTTTCAAGAACTCAAGAGGAGACTCATTTCAAAGACTGCTCGACAATACCATCCTGCCTTGAGGGATTTGTCATCTACAAAGATGCTTCTAGCAAAAGGGTTGGGATGTGTTCTCATGCAACATGGGAAAGTCATAGCCTATGCCTCAAGACAACTCAAAGAATATGAGAGGAATTATCCTACTCATGACCTAGAGTTAGCAAATTTTGTTGTCTTCCACACTTAAAATTTGGAGGCATTACTTGTATGGGGAGAAAGTGGAGATCTTTACTGATCATAAAAGCCTCAAATATTTCTTCACTCAAAAGGAACTCAACATGCGACAACGACGCTGGGCTTGAACTCATTGAAAGATTATGATCATACCATCCAATACCATCCTCGAAAAGCGAACGCGTGGTAGCCGACGATTGAGTAGAAGATCATATGCAAGTACGAAAAGCGATATTGTCAACACAAAGGCCCATTTTGTGTGACTTGCAAAGGATGGAGATAGAGTTAAAGACTCTGTGGACCCATGTGATGATGGCGAATATACGAGTAGAACCGACTTTTAATTGATAAAGTTAAAGTCGCTTCAAGCTACGCACTGAGCCGATGCGCGATGAGGAAGAAAGTGCAAGAAGGTGCTATGCGCAAGCAAGAATCGATGAAGAAGGAATACTTCGAGTCAACTCCGCACTTTGTGTTCCTAACGACTTCGATTTAAAAGTATAAAATCATGATGGAGGCGCACAACACACCGCTTGCAATCCATCTCGGGAGTACCAAAATGTATCATGATATTCACCCATACATTTTGGTGGAGCAATATGAAGAGAGAGAGATAGCGTTGTTTATCTCAAGGTGTCTAACTTGTCAACGAGTTAAAGCGAGCATCAAGTACCAAAAGGTCCATTGCAACCACTTGAAATTCCAAAATGGAAGTGGGAGCACATTACCATGGATTTCAAGTACATCGGCCTTCCTAAGGTTTCTCAAGGCATAGATGCGATTTAATCATTGTTGATAGATTGACCAAGTCTCGCTTCATTTCTTACCGATACGAGAAACTTATACACTTGAACGCCTTGCTCGTGATGTACATAAACGAGATTGTAAGATCGCATGGTATGCCAAGATCCATAGTTTCGATCGAGACCCAAGATTCACTTCACGATTTTGGGTTAGTTTGCAAAAAGCTATGGGCACAGATTTACGATTTAGCTCAAAGATATCATCCTCGACGGACGGACAAATGGAGAGGACTATTCAAACTCTTGAAGATCTATTAAGACTCGTGGTCCTTGATTTCAAGGGAAGTTGGGACAAGTTCTTACCATCGGTGGAGTTTTCCCACAACAACAGCTTATCAAGCAAGTATCGCATGGCTCCATTCAAGCGCCAGTATGGAAGAAAGTGTCGCTTCCAAAGATGTTGGGATGAGGTGGGTGAAGCAACGTTGTTGGGACCAAAGTTGGTACGTATGACTACTTAAAAAGATTCAAACGATCCGACAACGATAAAAACCCTCACAAGATCGATAAAAGAGTTATGCCGATTTTCATCGAAAGGATGTGGAATTCGATATAGAGATCATGTGTTGTTACGTGTTGCTCCATGGAAAGGAGTTACGAGATTTGGAAAGAGAGGAAAACTCAATCCTCGATTCATCGGCCCATTTTAATCCTCGATCGAGTAGGAACCGTGGCCTATAGACTCGCTTTTACCGCCAAGTATGTCTCGTGTTCATAACGCTTTTCACATATCCATGTTACGTAAATATGTGAAAGACCCGAACCACATTATCGAAGTTAGAACCGGACGAAATAGCGGAAGATTTGACGTATGAAGAGGTTCCTATTCAAATCTTGATAAGAAGGAACATATTCTACGCCCAAGGTTATACCTCAAGTCAAAGTTTTGTGGAGAAACCACGATGTTGAGGAAATGACTTGGGAGTTAGAATCAAATGAAATCAAGGTATCCTTACCTCTTCGATATACCAGTGTACGCATTCTAATTTCGAGGGCGAAATTTCATAAGAAGGGGAGGTTGTAAGACCCCAACTTTTATAAATAAAGATGAATTTTCTATAAATATCATTTTTGAATATTATGGAATGAATTTGATATAATGTTATAGTTGTGGGTAATATTTATAAATTTTGCAAAGTACGCAAGTTGTTATATAATATTCGATTGGTCGGGGAATATTCGTTTTAACAAGGAATATTCGTACAACGGCACAATCATTGGTGGACCCCACAACGGAATTATTATCGAATTAAGAAAAACGACAAAAATACTTTATATGAAAATAATTCTAAAGTTTTACCGTTAATCGTTGAAACACCCTCAAGTTAAAAGTACAATAATACGCGTAGTTGCATAAAGAAGACACCCAGATTGATTATTGATGCTTATGTGATAAGTCACTCAATTTTATTTTATTAGTATTATTAATGTAATAAAATGTAAAAGCTTTTTATATAAAATGTAATACTTTTATAAAGTTATTCGCTTTATTAGACTAATAGTAAAATCTTTTTATATATAAAATGTAATACTTTTATAAAGTTATCTGCTTTATTAGATAATAATTAGAATATATTATATTTTATTATGCATAGTATTTGCATAGTGCTCGTGATAGTGTTTCCATAGTAAAATCTTTTTATAAAGTTATTCATTTTATTAGATTATAAATAGAATATATTATATTTTATTTAAAAGATTTTGCTTTTAAATATGATCGTCGATTAAAGTAAATCAATCTGGACCATTCATGAGTTAGTTACTATGCAATCCATTTTTCTATAAATAGAAGCTCATTCCTTCATTATTTCTTACGAATTCACTGAAACTCTAGAGAGAGAAATTATAGAGAAGTTATAGAAAAGTATTCTGCTCCTTCCCTACTCTTATATTCAGTTTATTTTTACTAGATATTAGGAATATTATTTCTTTTGTATTCATGAAGAGAACTTCATGTTATTCCATTCTTTATTATTCTCATTGAATAACCAAAGATAATGCGACTACCCTATACTTGGTGACATTCTTCTATTATTCCGCCTTTATTATTATAGTGTTGGAATATCCTCGTCTGACCTCGGTTCCGCTTTTTATTATTCGACCGGTTCTCGCCGGGACTCTTTATTATTATTCTTATTTGGGACATCCTGTCATAATGCTTACGCCGACCGGTTCCGTTCCGCTTTTATTATTCTATTGGAACATCCCGCTTGCGCGAATTTCGCCCGACCTCGTTCCGCTTATTTATTATTCTCGTTGAATAACTCATTCTATGCTGGCACCGCATGCATGGTGATTTCTTTTGTTATTCCATTCGTTATTATACTCAATTGGTTAAAGTTTTAACTTCTATACTCCATGAAATTAGTGGAATATCCTCGATATTTGCGCTTCATCCAAAGATCTTTTCATGAAAATATTCTTCTGAGCATTCTTGAATTTTACTCTACAAAGTAGTATCATGTTGACAATTTGGACGTTATTAGTTCCTAGATAAATTAATTCTTGAACTTGTTTTATTGAATTCTTATATCATTGTCATCATCCTCATGTTAATATTATGTTGAAAGTCGTATGTGGCCTGTAGTGCATAGATGGACTTGGTATGATTATGACCAGGGATTATTCGGTGTAATCATGACCATAATGTTACAAATAATGTGGAAAAAGTCCTCATTGGCCCGTAGTACATTGATGGACAGTTGTTGGAATGATCTTGACCATTAATGAATACACAAATATTCTTGGCCCATAGAGCATGAAAAATTGTGGTCATGATACTAAAGAATATCCTTGGCCGTAGTGCAGGGGTGATTTAATGATGTGGATTATTTATTAAGCTGAGTCTCAGCGATAAAAGTCATGAAAAACCTTTTAAATCATAGAAGATAGTAGATTTTATTCTCTACTTGACTCTTCTAATGGATTGCTTGTTCACCGCAGCTTAAACTTGATGTTTGTTATATTTTATCGCTTAACATTGTTGAAGGCTAATGATAATTTATTCTCGCATTATCTTAGTCATAATATTTCTTATCGGGCTAGTTGAGCTCACCCTTTCTTTCACCGCTCTCTTCAGAAATGAGAATATATCCGGGATGAGTCTGGGAACCTGAGTGATGGACCGTATGATAGTATTAGTAGTCCTCACTATTCTCGTTAAATAGTGTGACAATAAATGTAATGAGGACTTATTCGAGAGTGGATATTGTCTAGAAAACAGTATTTGTATTAAAACTCACAGCTCTTTTGTTGTATATTAAAGATTGTATTTGTATTCTGTACCATGTATTTGGCGACTCAGAATAGGTGATGTATACCTATTTTGGTGGCGTTAGAGGGAGGTTGTAAGACCCCAACTTTTGTGAATAAAGATGAATTTTCTATAAATATCATTTTTGAATATTATGAAATAAATTTGATATAATGTTATAGTTGTGGGTAATATTTATTAATTTTGCAAAGTACGCAAGTTGTTATCTAATATTCTATTGGTCGGGGAATATTCGTTTTAACAGGGAATATTCGTATAATGGCACAATCATTGGTGGACCTCATTAACGGAATTATTGTTGATTGATTGAAAAACGACAAAAATACTTTTTATGAAAATAACTACGGAAGTTTTACCAGTTAATCTGCTTGAAACACCTTGTGTTAAAAGTACAAAGAATAATGCGTTGTTGCACAAAGAATATTACCAGTATTGATTATTGATGCTTATGTGATAAGTCACTCGCTTTTATTTTATTGGTATTATTAATGTAATAAAATGAAAAACTTTTTATATAAAAAATGTAATACTTTTATAAAGTTATTCGCTTTGTTAGGCTAATAGTAAAATTTTATATAAAATGTAATACTTTTATAAAGTTATCTGCTTTTATTAGACAATAATTAGAATATATTATATTTTATTATGCATGTTGTTTGCATAGTGCTGTGAGTGTTTCCATAGTAAAATCTTTTATAAAGTTATTCGTTTTATTAGATTATAAATAGAATATATTATATTTTATTTAAAAGATTTTGCTTTTAAATATGGACCGTCGATTAAAGTCAATCAATCTCAATTGCTCATGAGTTAGTTACTATGCAGTCCATTTTTCTATAAATAGAAGTTCATTCCTTCATTATTTCTTACTTAATTCACCGAAACTCTAGAGAGAGAATTATAGAGAAGCTATAGAAAAGTATTCTCCTCCTTCTCTACTCTTATATTCATTTTCTTTTACTTAGAAGGGATATTATTTGTTGTACTCGTAAGGGGTATTATTTCTTTTGTATTCATAAAGAGAACTTCATTATTCCATTCTTTATTATTCTCACTGAATAACCAAAGACACGCGACTACCCTATACTTGGTGACATTCTTCTAATATTCCGCCTTTTATTATTATTCATTGGAATATCTTGTCTTGCTTTTACCACTACGAACCGTGTTCCGGCTTTTTATTATTATTCTGTTGTAATATCTTATCTACGTGTTTACGCCGACCGGGTTCCATCTTTATTATTATTCTGCTGGAATATCCTCGTCATATGCGTTCTTACGACGACCGGTTCCGCCTCGTTTTATTCTCATGGAACATCCCGCTGCTGCGAATTTTGCCTCGACACGGTTCCGCTATTTATTATTCTGCTGGAATAACTCGCTCATGCCAAGTACCGCATGCATGGTGATTTTTTTTGTTATTCCATTCGTTATTATACTCAAATGGTTAAAGTTTTGACTTCTATACTCCATGAAATTAGTAGAATATCCTTGATATTTGCGCTTCATCCAAAGATTTTCGTGGAAATATTCTTCCGAGCATTCTTGAATTTTACTCTACAAAGCGATTATCATGTTGACAATTTGGACGTTATTAGTTCCTAGATAAATTAATTCTTGAACTTGTTTTATTGAATTTTTATATCATTGTCATCATCCTCATGTTTATATTTTGTTGAAAGTCATTTGTGGCGAGAAAGTGCATAGATGGACTTGGTATGATTATGACTGTGGATTATTCTTTGTAATCATAACCGTAATGTTACAAATGATGTGGTAAAAGTCCTCATTGGCCCGTAGTGCATTAATGAACAGTTGTTGGCATGATCATGACCATTAATGAATACACAAATATCCTTGGTCCGTAGTCCATGGATAATTTGTGATCGTGATACTAAAGAATATCTTTGGCCGTAGTGCAGGGGTGATTCGATGATGTGGATTATTTATTAAGCTGAGTCCCAGCGATAAAAGTCATGAAAAACCTTTTAAATCATAGAAGATAGTAGATTTTATTATCTACTTGACTCTTCTAATGGATTGCTTATTCCGCTGCAGTTAAACTTGATGTTTGTTATATTTTATCAGTTTAACACTGTTGAAAGCTAATGATAATTTATTCTGCATTATCTTAGTCATAATATTTCTTATTAGGCTAGTTGAGCTCACCTTTTCTTTCATTGTTCTCTTCAGGAAATGAGAATATAGCTGGGACGAGTCGGGAAACGGAGTGATGGACCAGATTATAGTATTAGTAGTCCTCACTATTCTGTTAAATAGTGTGACAATAAATGTAATGAGGACTTATTCTGAGAGTGGATATTGTCTAGAAGACAGTATTTGTATTAAAACTCATGACTCTCTTGTTGTATATTAAAGATAGTATTTGTATTCTGTATCATGTATTTGGCGACTCAGAATAGGTGATGTATACCTATTTTGGGGGCGTCACACTCACCATTGGAAAGAACATGACAGTAATCTTCTCATTTTTCTTTGGGGTCTATTGGGTCAACCAAGAATAATTCTCGAGTCATATGATATATATCATAACTTAGATGCATGGCCTCCCATGTACGAAGGTTTCCTTGAGCATTTTCCAAAGATTTTAAATTTCTAAAACAGTTATTAACTGTACTTTTATGTAAAGTACCATTATAAGGTGTTGTGGTCGAGGCACCATGAGAGTTACATATATTTGTATTAAAACTCACAGCTAATCTGTTGTCGTACTCTGCACGATAGTTCAACAGTTGTATAAATGAAGTTTATAATTTATTTTTGTAGTATGATATGTAAAACCCCAACTTTTTGAATAAAGATGAATTTTCTATAAATATTATTTTTGAATATTATGGAGTGAAATTGATATAATAGTTGTGGGTAATATTTATAAATTTTGCAAAGTACGCAAGTTGTTATATATTATTCGATTGGTCGGGGAATATTCTTTTTGTCGTGGAATATCCGTACGACGGCACAATCATTGGTGGACCCCACAACCAAATTATTTTCGGATTGAAAAAACGACAAAAATATTTTATTAAAAATAACGGTGGAAGTTTTACCGTTAATCATTGCTGAACTACTTTCGGTAGTAAAGTACAAGAATAATGCGTGGTTGCATAAGAGCACACCTGCATTGATTATCGATGCTTACGTGAGAAGTCATTCGCTTTTGTTCAATTATTGCTATAGTAATTGTTGCATAGTAAGATCTCACGTTATTTGATTCAATTATTGTCGATATTTTATATATTGTTAAAATCAATAATTGAGATGACAAAGTTATTAATATTATTATTTGCAATATTAACGATGTCTAAAAGTTCCATCAAGGAGAGGTTTGGTCACCTAATCATGCGGCCAATAGGAGAAATCCTTATTGAAAGCCCCTCTTTCCGGGAACGACATTGGTCGATTAATATTGTGAATTATAAAAATGATGATAAATATTGTTGAATATTATGAGTTATAATTTTATTGAAGATTATGTTGATTAAGAAAAGAGTATTAATTGATAAGCAATAGATGTTTACTCTATTATTTTGCTAAATTAATATTTCTTCTATTAAATTTTGGAAGTGGGCATATTATGAGATGAAAGGGGCAATCATCAATTTTCTTCCAAGTGGGTAATCAAGCGTGATGTAGCTTGTTGACAAAAAAATCTCCAATTATGCTACTTTTTGATAACTTATGAGTGGGGAGATGTTTTCATTGGACCATTTCTTTAATTTAGCATGTGTTGTCTATTTATATATATATGATATTGGGTTGCTTTGTTCTTATTGGAGGAAGGTTTGAATTTTGCATCCGAATAATTGATTCAGCCAATTAAGTTGTACTCTATAGTTTTGTTTTACTTGAGGAGTTAGGCCCTCGTGAATTATCGACGCAAGCTTTCAGTTTGGCCCGTGAATTTATTTTAATTGTGCATCCATGAATTTTCTTAAAAATAGCATTCCCTTTCCATTCTTCTATAAATAGAAGTTCATTCCTTCATTATTTCTTACGAATTCACTGAAACTCTAGAGAGAAATTATAGAGAAGCTATAGAAAAGTATTCTACTACTTCCCTACTCTTATATTCAGTTTCTTTTACGGTAAGGGATATTATTCTTTTGTATTTGAGAAGAGAACTTCTGTTATTCCATTTCTTTATTATTACGTTGAATAACTCAGATACGCTTAATACCCTATACGTGGTGACATTCTTCTATTATTCATCTTTTATTATTCCGTTGGAACATCCTCGTTCTCAGGTTTTACGCCTTAGGACCGGGTTCCGCCTTTTATTATTCCATTGGAAAATCCTGTCTGTGCTTTACGCCGGACCTAGTTCTGTCTTTATTATTTCATTCTTTATTATTCTGTTGGAACATCCTGTCGGTGTGATTTTCACCTGACCTGGTTCCATTATTATTATTCTGTTGGAATAACCTGCCTATGCAAAGTACCGCATGCATGGTGATTTCTGTTGTTATTCCATTCCTTATTATTCTCAGTTGGTTAAAATTTTGACTTCTATACTCCATGAAATTAGTGAAATATCCTTGATATTTGCGCTTCATCCAGTATTTTTCGTGGAAATATTCTTCTGAGAAATCTTGAATTTTACTCTACAAAGCAGTATCATGTTGACAATTTGGACATTATTAGTTCCTGAATAACTTAATTCTTGAACTTATTTTATTGAATTTTTATATCATTGTCATCATCCTCATGTTTATATTTTTTTAAAGTCATCTGTGGCCTGTAAAGCATGGATGGACTTGGTATGATTATGACCGTGGATTATTCTTGTAATAATCGTGACCGTAATGTTACAAATGATGTGGTAAAAGTCCTCATTGGCCCGTAGTGCATTGATGGATATTTGTTGGCATGATCATGACCATTAATGAATACACAAATATTCTTGGCCCGTAGTGCATGGATAATTGTGGTCGTGATACTAAGAATATCCTTGGTAAGTAGTCGGGGGGTGATTCGATGATGTGGAATATTTATTAAGGCGAGTCTCAAATGATAATAAAGGATGAAAAACCTTTTAATCATAAAAGATAGTAGATTTTATTTTCTACTTGACTCTTTTAATGGATTGCTTGTTCATCCGCAGCTTAAACTTGATGTCTATTATATTTTATCGCTTTAACATTGTTGGAGACTAATGATAATTTATTCTCGCATTATCTTAGTCATAATATTTTTCATCGGGCTAGTTGAGCTCACCTTTCTTTCACCGTTCTCTTCGTGAAATGAGAACATAGCGAGGACTAGTCGGGAAGCGGAGTGATCATCCGGAGGATAGCATTAGTAGTCCTCACTATTCTCGTGAAATAGTGTGTTAATAATTGTAATGAAGACTCCTTTTGAGTTTATATAATCTCTAGTAGACAATAATTGTATTCAAACTCATAGTTATGTTTTGTCGTATTGTACACGACAGTTGTATTAGTAAGTTGTATTTGAATTTTGTATTATGTATCTGACGACCCAAGATGGGTGATGTATACCTAATTTTGGGGGCGTCACATGATATTTGGCGACTCAGAATGGGTCGTGTGGACCTATTTTGGGGTCGTCACAAAGGTATTTTGTGATGGAATTTTCAAGCCATCACAAAATAATAAAATATATGATGACTCTTAGTGATGAATAATTTTACCATCATTATAGAGTATTTGTGACTGCCATTGCAATCACCAAATCTTATGTAGAAGTAATTTTATTTAGTAAGTCAACTCACATATGTTTACTTTTATATTTTGTTTTGAAATTATAATCATGATCTGGACTTTGGTGTAGGGGTAATACTCGTTATTTAGTTTGCAAATGGGAGAGAGTTCGAATCCTTCAAGTATCATTTGATACAATTAATACAGTGAAATAAATTATACGTAAATAGAGATTCACGTTCTTACTTTTTTTTGTGATGACTTTGACAATCACAATAGATTATGTGTTAATGTGATTGTATTAATCATCACAAAAGCACTAAGCGTTTGCGTGATTGCCAAAACCATCACATAAAACCTTTCATGATGGGCGTATACAAGACGGCCATTGTGATGCTTAAAGCCTGATGTAAACCTTTCGTGATGATTTTCTTACTTTTTGTAATTGATTTTGGCCATCACAAATGACCATTTTTTTAATAATGAATTACAATCAATCTTAACCTTAACCAATACACGTAACCCAACCCAACCCCAACCCCACTACCGGGCCAAAATCCCAAGCCCAAGCCCAAGTATGTCATGAATATAAAACTAGTAGTTTTCAAAACTATTGAAAACTGTCCAAACACAATTCACTTATGTTATGTTTGAATTGAAGTAATAAAGGTGGCAATGGAATGATTCATTCCTATGAAATGAAAAAAATTGTGTTGGGCTCCGATTGAAATGCCATTATTTTATTTTTTTTGCTATTTTTGACTGAAGTTTAACATTTTTTCCTAAGATTTCATGCCCAAAGCCTTATGAGTAAAAAATTTTATCATTGAGTCATGATTGTCTTGAGAAAGGGAGAGCATGGAATAACTCATTCCAACTAGAATAGAATGAATCATTCAAATCTTTATTTCATTCCTTCAATCCAAACGCAGCATAACCATCTCAATATTTATCCATCCAAAATCCGATACCCATTCCATGTATAATTATTATTAGAAAAATAATATATCTTGGGATTTTATATGTCGATTTTTTTGTCGTGAGTTACGTGGATAAATATAATTTGTAATATTTTATTGATATATTTGATATAGTGTCTCTTATAATAAACTTATTAGTATTGATATATATACGTTGTAATTGTAACTCAACAGAAAATTTTTGTAATACATAACAAAACTCTTATTATTAACAAGCCCTTCTATACCTTTTTTATGTTATGGTTGTGGACAAAAGTCCTATAATACTACATCAGTTTCTAAATATTAGATTATTTTTAAAATTAATTTAAAATATTTTAAATTTTCAAAATTAATATAAATACATTTAAATTTTGACAATACAATTAAGAATAGTATAGAGTATAGACTATGTAAAAATTTTAAATTTAATAATGTTGATATTTGAAAAGTTAGTATTAAGTTTATATTTGATTTTTAATTAGGGAGGATATATCTTTCAAGAATAGACCATAAAAATATATCAAAGTTGAACTAACTTCAATTAATACTTATTATTTTAAGGTATTATCATTCCCATTGCGCAGTACCGTACCAAACAGGCTATTAATTAAGTTATTACTCCCTACATTCCTATATTTTTATATGTAGTTCGTTTTAGATTTTTTTATTATTATTTTTATTTATTTGTCGTTTGTGGTTATTTAGGAGAATTGACCACTATTTTTTTCAAATTGCCCCTTATTACTTCACATAATTTTTTGATCCATATTTATCATTATCCTATACTACTCCTCTACTCTTAAGTCTTTCTCTCCTTCTCCCAATAAAACTATTTCATCTACTCCTCTACTCTTATATGTGAGGTGAAGGATATTATAGACAATTGATAGTATAGTTAATGTTTTTCAATCATTTCCTTAATTCTTACATGTCTAAATTAAACGACCTATATTAAGGAAGAAAGGGAGTAATACTTAATAATTGATTTGTAATAATTAAAGTACATTTAAGTAGTTAAATAGATGGGCATATCTATCTGCTCAGAATAATGGCTCACCCTCCTAATTAATTAACTAAGCCCCAAACTTGCTGGCATTTGCAGTTATGGTGTTATCTTCATAAAATTATTACTCCTTCCATTCCTATATAACTGTCGCTTTTGTTAATTTTGATTTTTAGGAGAATTTTTCTTTTATTTTTCTAGATTATTCCTAAAATATCTCGTCTTTTCAAGTGCAATACTCCTATGTAATTTCAACATTTTATTCTACTCTCAAATACTTACGTTCTCAAAAAAGGGATAATTTAGTAATTTTATTTTAATTTTACACTTTATAATAGAGGATTATTACTCTCTTTAAAAAATGAGTTTTGGCCTCCAACAACACTTAATACACAACCGAGGGAGTATCGATAAAAAATGAAAATGGTGGTGAAGCTAGGCCTAGGCTAGCTAGGTAGTTCGGATCGTTACATCTTAACACAGTTAGTTTTCGCACTAGGAATTGTGAATTATATATTTAAACCACATTTACAAAAGGTTAGTTGCATAAAAAAAGGAGAGGGGGAGAGGGGGAGAGGGGAGGGATAAATGTAAAAAGTTTTTTTTTATACATGAGATAAATTTATGTCGATAAAGAATATCGATGTATGTGGATATATGAAATAGTTAGAAATTAAAAAAATATATTTTTTGGATTGTAAGAATGGAATAAAGAAATGAAAGAAATAAAAATAGTACATTTGATGATCATTTTGGAGGATAAATCATTCAAATGGAATGAAAATTCATTTCATCCCTTTGCTTTTATATACCTTAAAATCATTTCATTAATTCCGTCTTCATTAATCATTTCATTAATGAAATGGAATGATTACATTTCATTAATTCTAGTTGAAGCATGCATACATACCCTTTTGTATGTATCTCAGCTGAAACGGCACGCAGGCTTTTGGATTGGATGCTAGTGCTTACCTTTCAACATCAAATGCGTTACAAAGCTAGCTAACTGGAATAACGACCTCTTTCCCTCTCTTAATATCATCTATATCATGTTCATAGTACATTTTATATATGAATAACCTTAATTTGCAATTAGTCCTCTGGGATTTTCTATTTTCAAGTGAAGTTTCTTTGAGCCAAAGGGAAGAGATAATATCTCCGAGGGGAATATCAATTACATTGGTAAGAATATATATATAGTCCTGCTAACGAATCGGATATGGCAACATACGATTCGTACTGTCACCATAGAACATAAAACCGTCACCGTATCCATAGTATACTGTGATTTATTTTTTATTATATAACGATTTGTCCGAATCTGCCATATACAGTTTAATTCGTTATGGTTATGAGATTTTTCATATATATATATATATATATATATATATATATATATATATATATATATATAGTTCATGCATGGAATTATAATTTTTCCTTAAGATGTTTAGTATATTTTATTTTTTGAAGACATTTTTTTATGAATTATTTTTGTCTGTTACTGTAATTTTGAAATGTTTATTCAAATTAATTTTGTCTCTGTATGATTTGATAATTGTGCAGATATTTATCAATACAGACAAATAAACAGTTTTTTTATGGTATTATCTATGCTTGACAATTTCTTCCTTGAATTAAACCTTGTGTATGAGTACAAGATTTGATAGCAAAGCTAAAGAATTTTCAAATATATATATAAGAATAGGTAAAAGGCAACTTTTTAAATTGTTCATCAAAGCTAGCACCATCACATCTCTTGCTTTATCAATGGCTAATTATAGCACTAGTATTAATTCTAGGGTTTGCATGAAGCATGCAATAAGATTTCAAGCAGATTTTTGAAACTCTGACAGATTTATTTGTATGTATTAGTATAGTATAGTAGTACTTTTTTTCTTTTTCTATTGGATAAATATTAATTTATATTCAATATATATATTTCTCTTTTTGGTTTTAATTTCTGCTAAAAAAAATTTGAATATGAAACATGCAGAAGAAGGAGAAGAAGAAAAAGGGAAACTAATTCTGGGTAATGTCTGCAATGGAAAATAGGGAAGAAATTGCGTTTGCAAAGACGCGCATCGCGAAAAGGTCACACCAGCTTCTCTTTTCATTTTTATTTTTTTTAGTAATAATTATTTTTCTCTTTTCATCTCCTTAATTTTCTCTCTTCTATGATAAATAACTTATTTTTTTTATTTTTTTTAGTATTAATGAATTTATTTTGAGTTTGTATCATCTCACAAAAGCTTAGAGAATTGTATCACGAGCCCTTTTATTCTTCCACTCTGTCAATTGATTGAAATAAAATAAAGCAAATAAATTATCATCATTTTTCTTAATAAAAATTAGTATATGAAAATTAATTTTCCTTTAATCACGTCCCATAATTATCTCTACTGAAATTTTCAATTAAGGCCTCTAATTAAGCTGGTTGTCTTAATTTCTTAAATTTAATGTTGATGAGGCGATCAAATGGAATGGTATTAATTTTTGCCTAAATTTTGGTAGAAGAATTGCAGTGATTAGCATATTAATTACAACCCATTTAAGGGAGCAGTGTTATGATCAAACGTTTTTAATTACCAGCAGCACTAATTTTCTATGCACAAAACAATTTTTCTGGTTGAGTTATAGGGACAAAAAAACGTTAATTAGAAATATATATTTTTAAAATAAAAAATATATATTTTTCTTAAAACTTATATTTATTGGACATATTAAGAATTTCATTTCACTTTACGGCTTAAAAATACAATAGAAACATTTTTAGGCATTTTTATATGTTATTGGACACACTTAAATATTAAACATGCCAAATCGAAAAATCAAATAATGATTCGACATTTAATAGTAATATGTTAGGATTAGCATGTATCATTTTAACTTGAGCTAATTTGTTAAACTTTAATCAATTTGATTCATATAATGTTGTTTTGAATTAATTTAGTAATTTAACAATAAATGTTTAAAGATATATTTTCTTCGTCAGTCCGTTCCAAAATTAGAGATATAAATAGACTATAATTAAGTGACATTATGATCATAATTTATCAATACTTTTTCGCTATCATTTTCAATATGACACTGACCACCACCACTGAATTTCTTACTAATTAATAATATTAAGATTATAGTATTTGAGAACATAAAATTATCTTTAAAAAAAATCGTTTTATAAATATATATTTAATTTTGAGACGGAGGGAGTAAATAATTTACCTTAGTCATGATATCCGATTTTCTCACTAATTCAAGTCTTCTAGTGATCCGATTCTACACCCTAGCTTCTTGCTATATCTTGACCCCCTAGTTCTTCCAACTTTATCTTAACTATAAATTTCTTAATTATCTTGAAATATAATCTGTACTATTACTACCTGCAGGATTACTCTATATTCATCCAAAAGAAGAGCCTTTAATTAATTAATTAAATAAAAATTGCCTACTTTATATATAAACCATATGTAGTACTAGTATTATTCAGGGAAACCAAAGTAAATAAAAATTTCTTGGGGGTTACCATTTACCAAGTTTCTCTATTTAAGGTAGCTACATTTCTGTTCTCCATCCACTTTTTGAGCACCAATTAAACTTCACAAAAAAAAAAACACAAGCAAACATCATTATTAGGGTAATCTCCAAACCCAATGATTTTTTTTGATAATCTCGAGAAGAAATTAATTATCATTTGTATATATTTATTTGTCTATGCCATAGAATATTTTTATATATATATGCTCCGGCCTGCAGTTTTTATATGTTAAAACACTGAAAATTTGTAATCTTTTTAAGCTTTTTATACCGCAGGCCGGCATTCGACATGCAAAGTTTTGTCTTGGAGTATTCACTCTTGTTGTGCTTTTTAATTTTTTGTTTGAAAAAAATTAACTAAGTAATGGGATTTGGCCTAAAAAGAAGAAGGAATTGTTGTTTCATCATGTTGGTGGGCAGGAGATTCAAAATGGAAGCACAGGGTGGTGGAGAAGTGAGGAGGCTTCATATTATTTACTTCCTCAGTCGAAAGGGTCGTATCGAACACCCTCATCTCATTCGAGTTCATCATCTCTCTCGTAATGGCGTTCGTTTACGAGGTTAGTTAATGTATACATTAAGACGCGACATTTATCTAATTAATGTTTTATGATTTTGAATGAAATATTTGTATAATGTATGTATGCCAATCAATAAATATTTGAATTGTTATGTCTCTTAAGTAATTAAGGGAGTTTGGCTGATTCAATTTCTGGTGAAATTAATTTGTGAAGATGTTAAGAGATGGCTTTCGGAATTGCGAGGGAAGGACATGCCGGAATCTTATGCTTGGTCATATAAGCGGTTCGTGAATTCTATATATAAATCTCATCCCTCCATTGTTTATTTCCTTAAATTTCACATAGTAGTTAATAAAAATACATTACTATAGTTTTTGGGCAATAATAATTAATTAGATTATAGAAAATTAAATTATTAAGAAACCTCATTTCTGTATGAAATTTCTATGGAAAAAATTTTCCAACTCATATATTATAGGAAAATATATAATTATGAAATTCTTTTTACAGGAGATATAAGACAGGTTTTGTATGGCAAGATTTGGTGGATGAGGACCTCATCACCCCAATCTCTGACAATGAATATGTCCTCAAAGGATCCGAAATTTCCTCTACCACTTTTGATGACATTGGTAATATATAATTCAAAACAACTTAATTAATTCCCTTTTTTTTCTTTAAAATCAAAACAATTAATTTCTTTAGTTTCCTTTTATAAACATCATATTTATTTAGAAACTTAAATTTCTAACATTAATTTAATTCTTGCACGTTAATTTACAGATCAAAAAGAAGATTGTACTAGTGTTGAAGCTAAACCCCAAGTTTTTCAAAAACCCTCATGCAATCAACAAACAATTCAAGAACACCTACAAACTCCAATGGATAATAATATGTACACAAAACCATTGCTTGAAATCGAAGAGGAATCGCCTCCTTTTAGCTCCGAGACATCTACACAAACCGATGATTCATTGAGGGTCGAGGAAGAAAATCATTCGGATACAACAAGAGAAGAAGAAGACATTAATCAAAAATGCCCATTTTATTCAACTTTCTTGAACAAGAAGAACACAAATGGCGGCCGGAATGATTTCAAGGCCGAAAATTCATCAGCATCAAAATCGACGTTTACAAAGAGTAGGAGGAGTTGCTCGAATAATGCATCAAATATGTTTCGAAATTTGATCACTTGTGGGGGTGTGGATACTAATGATTCGGGCATGGTGTTGATCAACCGGCGAAGAAGTAAAAAAGGTTCCAATTTAGATATGTCTACTTATAAGCCGAGTGGTATTAATAAAATGGCAGAGATTTGCAGAGGGGAAACTGTTGGAGGGTCTGAGAGGATCTCTAGGGTTTCATGGAACCAACAACAAAATGTTGGCGGTGGCAGATAAATCTATTTCAAATGGATCATCACTTCACTTTTGATTCATTAAATTATTAGTTGAATTTATTTATTTTTTTGCGAATATATATCACAAGAAAACATTCCTTTTTAAATAATCGACAATTATTCCTTTCCAAATTCGTAAATATTACCTATTTTATGTTTATCTTTAATGATAATAAATTGTTAGTTTAGTGGACCTGATAACGAAACGTTAATTACCGTAATTTTACATGATTATCGAATCTTTTTGTGAAACAAATGGAGTGAATTAATTAGTATAATATCGTTTTCTTTATTTTTCTTTTTTAACACAAGAATTTAATTGTTTCTCAATTCAATAAATATTTGGGATTTTTATTGGTGGAAAAAAAGACACTTTTTAAATGCATTTTATAATTGTTTCCTATAGAGGTATCTCACTATTTTCAATTAAAATAAAATACGAACTTGTATAGAATGCTATTTTTCCAATTGGTCTATACTTTTTAACAACTGAAAAAAAAAACATTATTATTGTAGACCCTCTTTACTGTTCATAAATTTTCTTTATGTACATGTGATGTTTTTATTTCTTCTATTTTTCCAATAACATTTGTTTTGAATTTGGTGACAGAAAAAGCTGGGATGAGTCAAAGAAGAATAAGAAGATTGAAATGAATAGACAGAAACCAGTTCCTGCTCCATATAAGCCTGTTAATGGCCCAAATTGCTCGTAAGTTCCATCTCCAAACAAACCCATTTAAATTAAATTAAAAAAAGGTTGTCACAGTTTATAATTTATACTTTTTAATGAGGAAGACTTTTTCATTTTCAATCTTTAATAAGCATTCGACTCAATTAATTTATGGCTATTTTATTTGGCTTAAGCACTCGACTTGATCGCATGTTACCATTTCGCATTCTGCTTATCTTGCTGCATTCGACTTATTTAATCCCATGTTGTTACCATTTGGCATTCTGCTTAACTTACTGTTCCGCCCAAAATGCCGCCTTGGCTTACATAAACCTTACATAATTGAGCCTCAAAACCGTCTTTGGAACTCTTTATTTCCACTATAATTGTGTTTAGTTGGTTAGTCAAATTCCTCCGATTCAACTGATGAGGTCTTAGCCTACCGGTTAAGACTGAGGTGGTATCAACATTTCCATGTTATAAACTACAATTTAAGTCCTACTTCTCTTCACCTTTTTTTGTTAGTTTTTGACAAAATTTAACATACTCGCTTTTAGAGGAGAGCAGGAATCGATTTCCCAATCAAAACCGCACCAATAGTTTTGATGGCATATTAGCATTAAGGCGGCTGCAGGTTTTTTAACTTGATGGGGTAAAATTATTTAAATTATTAAAAAAAATGGCGGGTTCAGGATACTTGCCCCTTGTAGACAATTTTTTTAATTTTTATATTTTTTATTATGTATATATATATATATATATATATATATATATATATATATATATATATATATTATATTACAATGAAAATATAATAAGTAATAATATATGGTATATATACACTATATTGACTCATAATAAACTTTTTTAATCACAACTGCTCATAAGTAAGTAATTTATTATTTATTTTAAAAATAATATAAATTAGATTATTATTTAGTTTAAAATATTATAGATATATATATATATATATATATATATATATATATATATATAAAAGGATATGAGTCATATATGATTAAAATTTGATTGACAAAGTTATAAATTTTCAATTTGACCCCGTATAATAGAAAATTTATAAAATTTTAGTGGGGTCAATTTATATATATTATTTAAAAATTTTAAAATTTACCTTACATTATAAAATAAATTTTTTTTCGAGTGGGGTCAATTGACCCCACAAAAGTGACGTGGCTTCGCCACTGCATATTAGAAACTGCAGTTACGGTTTTAGTATAGAAACCATACCTCTTAAGGAACCGCACCCGTTTAGAGTTCTAAGTTTTTTAATATTTGTCATGTTTTTGAGAATATTTTCGAGTTATTTTAAGTTGTACAATTTTGCATGGTTTAAGAGTTTAAGTTTGAAACAATAGTTGTATTAGAGTAATGTATGCATTTTCAAAATTTGTATGGTGCTAATTAAACTTTAGCTTTTCAATTTGGGGAATTGAATGTTTTGAATTAATTTGTGATTAGTTTTCAAGTATTTAACTTTTTGTAGTTGGGTATTATTTACGACACCAAACCAACAATGTTTGAGATTTATTTGGAATTTGAAAAGTATATAGGACATGTTTATATTTATTTTTTCAATTGATTTTCAAGCCGAAACAACACCATTAAAAATCGTACCGCGCCAATCCAAGCAATTTCATAATTTCTAATTTAGACAACCACATCAAAATGAGAATTTTATTCGGAATCGATCTCATCATGTCCACCCCAATCACTACCAAGATTCAAATCCAAACACCCACCACCCCTACAAAATCCAAAGGGATTATTGCATGAATATATACTTTTGTTGTCAAGCAAGATAGTGAAACTAATTGTAATTGAATATTTCACTTTATGCAGGCAATGTGGAAAGAATTCAAGCCAGAAAAGTTGAACGCACATATGAAGTCCTGCAGAAGAATGAAGGCCTTGACCGCTAATTCTTCTTCTCATCGGAGATAAACCGATTCTCCACCCCGGGGACTTGATTAATAAGTAAATGTTTCCTCCAGTAACTTTTCAGTGTAAAGTGAACATAGGCAGATGATGATTATGGAAATAAAAGATATACTTGGGAAGTAATTCTCATTTCTATCTGTTTGCTTTGGAGCTAATATTGTTTTATTTTGCCATTCTATCAGCCAAGTTTGGCATTGCAGTGCATACTGTTGGTTAGATTTAAGATCTAACACAATCATTATTGGAACATAAAGTACAATCATATATACCAAAAATGTATTATATGAACAATATAAAGTAAAAAACACACTATATATCAACTAAAAACCTTAATTACTATAACATGTGCTCAAATACATGAAGCTCAACACTAGATAAACTCCAAATCGTGCCACTCACTCACTAGTTCGCGAACAGGTTCAAGTTCGGTTCGAGTCCAATTGGATTGCCTTGTCGAGTTCGCACATATTATCGCGTTCGATTATTTGATCCAACATATTCATGAACCATGTTGTTCGGTTCAATTCGATTGTGTTCCTGATCGGGTTCGGTTCGAGTGGTTCGCGAGTAGCTCGTGAGATGTTCGAGTATTTACAATAATTGGCTTAAATTTTGCTTTAGTGCGTTGATGATGTTCACAAATATGATGATGTTCGTGAACATGATAATGTTCGATTATATTCGCGAACTCGAGCATGTTAAAGCTAACACATGTGCATTGGTTCAATCGAGTTACTCGAATTACAACCCTAACCATGTCATAAGACTCATAATAACTATTAGTCAGATTTGGCATTTGCAGGCACAAGGAGAAAACTAAAGTTAACCGGGAATAATACAGTACATATGTTTGGTGTTATCGTTATTTATAAATGAACGACAAAGCTCCAAATTAATGATAGTACAGTACCAGTACAGATAATTTGAACTTTTAATAACCCTTTTCAGTGAAGAACAAAAGGATTTGAAGTTCATTTCAACTTTACACTTGAATTAATAAAGCAGCTACAAGCTAATGTCGTAACTCTATCAGTTAGTTCTTCACCCAGAAAATTGCAAAAGAATGCTTGAAAATGCTACGGTTAGATCCAAACCCATATAATTTCCTCCATCTTCAATCTGTTGTCAGTAATTTGTACCTTTGCTAACTACCTGTTTGCATAACAGCGGAATCAACATTATCCAGTAGGAACCCATATAATTTCTTCTTCAAGCCTTCTATCCTCTCATTAGCCCCACTTCCATCTGGAACTGAATCATCCAACCACTGATCAACCCTTTTAAGCTGCCCGAGAAGACATGCAATTTGCGAGTCTCCTTCTCCTTTCCGCAATCCAAATCCATCGTTTAGAGATGCATCCAAATAATTTAAGAACCATGATCCCGATAGTAAGAGCAGTTTTTCAGCTAAACTGGCTGCCTGCGATAATCCATTTCCTGTGGACTGCCCCCCTTCCTTTTCAGTGGTTGTTTTCTTTGTGGTTGGAAGATGCTGCCTTGAATTATATGGCGACGTCTTCAATCTTGAACCTGATATAGGAGCTTCTTGGTTTCTAGGGCTTCGCTTCTGATAATCAGGTGAATTGTTCTCCACCTCAACTTTTTTTGAACAAGTTTCTAGGACAACATAATGGCATTTCTCACCATTTAAGTTTCCCCTCTTATCTTCCTTCGTAAACAAACCAAATTTTGAAAGGTTGGTCCCTACAGCAGCTTGAACCCAAGATGTGGCATTCTTGTCCGTGAATTTTTTACACATTTCAGAAAGGGAGCACTGCAAATTACAGTAAGCACTATTATCTTCGGGTAACTTTACGTTGAGCAAGGCATTAATAACAGTAGCTGCTCTCTGAATACTCTGATGAAGGTTCAGAAATTCATCAACTAGTGGAAATGCAGAATCTTTTCCAGATGACTTGCACAGTTCTGCAAACGTGCTGGATCCACAAAAAAAAAAAAGAATTAAACTAAGCTTGAACAATGGCGCAATAACAGGAGCAAGAAAAAAAAAGTTTAAAAAAACGCATAAGATAGCATAAATTTTCCATGTTTTTTACACTTAAAATCAAGGTTATTTATTCATGAATCAAAATATTCACTAGTATTTCATTTGTTCAATTATTCAAGCACTGAACTCAACCAGGCTCCCGTTAGGCAGCGAGTTCTCAAAAACCAATTAGAAAAAACAAGAGCATCTATCATTTGAATTACATCTCCTTGCAGGAAAAAAATTAAATTGTGGAGGTGGTACCCAACCTCTAAATATAGTTGGAAGCATTTGGCTCAATAACATCAACCTCACGAGGAAAATAATTATTAAGAAGCTTAATTGTACATGCTTCAACTAAGAATTGTTCAAAGCATCATATGTAAGCTTAAGAGAAGTTCCAGAATACACAGTTCAGAACTAACATAAGCAAAAGCCATATAATGTAGCTATCAAAGAATAACATGTGGTCTACTTACCAAGAAAATCATAGTAAATAAATAAATTGATAACGTTTGGCCTTCCAAATACAAAATACCATTTTTTTCATTTTATTTGGGAAACCATTTAGCTTTTCTGAATGTATGTCCGTGAAAGGACCAGCCCACTGGGAAACTAAACCTTACTTATGAGGATTTTGTTTTAGAATAATAGGAGTTGTAAAAGAAATAGTATATTACATGCGCCCTTCCAAAATACCATTTTTAACTTTTATTTGATATACCATTTAGCTTTTCTGAATGTATGCTAGCGCAAAGACCAGCCCACTGGGAAACTAACCTTACTTGTGAGGATTTTGATTTATTATATGGGAGTTTTGTTAATTGATAACCAATGACAACCCAAAGTTCCAATCGATCACCGAGTAAAAGAAACAGTATATTGATATACCGTCTACGAGTCGAGAGTTGCATGTACATTTAGGGTGAGGAATCAACACCATAATGTTTTCAGCATTCAATACTTAGACGCACAGATCAAGTTACTAAAGAACTAAGACCAGAACTACCACTCTTTCTAGACACTCACTCTTTGCACAATGACTTAACTTGGAACATCAACAACTAGGTACCATTGATATTCACTGATTAGACTCCGAAAAAGATACATAAGTAACATGTTTGCAACTACATTTTAACTCTGGAAGGAGCTTAGAATATAAATCAAAGGTGGTATCAGATGTCATGCAAAGTGTGGTCAATAAGGCTGTGTTTTTCCTTCCAAATTTTTTGGAAAGAAGGAACTTTTCCTTTCCATCCCTCTCATCCCCCAAAATAAAACTCACAAGCAGGGGTTAAGGGATTTTCCGGTTGATAATGAAGTACAAAAATTATAATAGAATTATCATCCCTTAAATGGGACCTTAGAGGATTGAAATACAAAGACCTCATCGAAAATGAAGCATTTTGATATAGGAGGAACTTCTCCGATCTCCAGAACAAATGCAAGTTGCAAGCACACGGTCTTGACTATGTAGAGAAAATTTTTATACAGAAAAAAATAATAACAAACTAAACTGTATAGCAATATGGTGAATAAAGAAAGCTAAGTCATCCAGATTAAAAATTAAATCTTTTACTATGTAAAGCATAAACTTACATAGTTTCAGGAGGCTTTGTCATAAAATTAGCAGAGTACAACAAAGGTAAAAGTTCAATATGTCAATGAAGATCAAAGTTTAATGTCAATAAACAAAATATTATTTATTTGATAAAGACAATAACACGACAAGAGATAATTATATACCTCATGCATTGAAGAACACCCTCTGTAGCTGAAGTCACTTGTAATTCGTGTACAGCAGCCAAAAATTGAGCATTTCTATTAGACATAACTTCCTGAAATGCATCATAAATTACATAAATACCAAGATTTGGCAAGCAACATAAAAGTTTTATGGAAAGAATTTATATTATACCTTTCCAAGATCATGCACAGTAGATGGAAGTGAATCCCACAATACCTTTGCATCAGACCAAGTTTTGAAACTGAGGGGCACCTTAATAAGACGACTTGGAACAGTGCCTTCAGTTGATGGCTTTAACTCTTTTGAAATAGGCTTGCTGAAAAGTCTAGGTGAATCAATCATATTCTTGTTTTTAAGCGGTGAAACACTCGCAATTGGATGCTTCAGTGTTGATTCCTTTTCAGATGAAAGTTTTCTGCCAGATTGAACATGTTTAAGTGGTGAAATGCTCAAATTTGGATGCTTCAGTGTTGAGTCCTTCTCTAACGAAGTTTTCTTGTTTGAAAGGACATGTTTATGTGGTGAAATTCTCGGGCTTGGAGGCTTCAATATTAAATCCTTGTCCAACAAAGATTTTCTATTTGAGGGAAACTGTTTAAGTGGTGAAATACTTAAATTTGGATGCTTTAATATCAGATTCTTTTCTGAGGAAGCTTTTCTACTTGAAAGAACCTGCAGAAGAAATATTTGGATTAAGCACACTTAATATCAACACAAAATGTCTTTTGTGTCCCTAATTAATTATTTCTCTCTCCAAAATTGTCCCTAATTAATTATTTCTCTCTCCACAATTGCATTTACTAAACATATTAAATAAAGGGGTAAATTAGGAAAAAATAGTGCAATATTGCATAGAGATTCCAAAACGACACTTATATAGAATAAAATTAAACTCCCTAAAACGTCATTTAATCTGAATAGGAGGGAGTATATTACAAGTGTCATTCCCAACATCAGATTATTAAGATTAACCACCACAGACATCGATAATGAAGTGCACTACTGATAGGAAAAGTACAAAACTAAGTTAAAGTGTAAAGCTGTACAAATGACGGAATGGACTAGCTCAAAACAGGATATGAACCCAAATAGGAGAGCTTATTCTCCCAATAGAGACGCTAACTTTTAAACCTTAGACGCAACATAAAGAACACATCTCTTCACAATGAACAAGCAAACATAGTTAGGGGGCATTTGATAAAACTGAAAGAAATAGTTCTGAATGTTTACGTAATCTGAATGAGTTGAATGAAGCAGAATTCTGAATGAAAAAAATTGTTTGATAATTGATATGTCTGAAACATCTAAATAACAAATTTTTAGTATTTTCTCCCTCCGAAAAAATTCAAAATTGTTGTAAATTTATTTAATATTACTTAATATAATAGTTAATATTATAAAAAATATATATATAAAATACTTCATTCAACAGTCATTCAACCCATTCAGTCCAAAAAATTACACTTGGCCATTCAACCCAAAAATCTGACTGATTCAGCCATTCAGATTATTTTTATTCAAAACAAACGCACTAAATGGTTCGTCGATTCAGCCATTCAACTTCATTCAGCTCTAAACAAACACCCCCTTAATGTCCTATTAAACCAGCCTTGAACCCCTTGCAAATAAAAAGGCGAAGAGTAACTAAGTGGTTTGGTGACTGTTCCCCTCATAATATGGAAGTCAGATTTTATTACTAATTTTTTTTTAAAATAAGAATTAAAAAAAACTACCCAGCTCAAACCCTGGTTTTCATATATTTTGGGATATATAGTTTCTTCTCTTTTTGGGGCTGAAAAGAGGTAAGTAATTCTTTATCAAAGAAGTATTGAATTCCAGTTTGAAGCAGAGGAACAAATTGTACAAGGAATGACGACTACCACTACAAAGGGTTCCAAGTAAGAAACTTTAATCAGCCATTTGAGGTAAAATATAAAATCAAAATAAGTCGCACAGTGAAATGCAAAATCACCTGGTACAAAAGGGTGAAAACATAGAACCACCCAGAAAAAAGAGTAACTTTGGCTGAAAACATAAACTGAGCATTTTTACCAATTAAAATACAAAATCGAAATAAAGAGTTCGGAAATATAGCTTTTTGCCCCATAAGGGCAAGACGCAAGTCCAGTGGAATGAGGGGACAGGGTAGCCCCGACTTCCGTAGGTCCTTGGTTCGACCTCCTAATGAAAATTGAGGTCCTTGGCACACAGTGATATTCAAAATCATCTTGAACAAGAGTGAAAACGTTGAACAACCCGGAAAAAGAACAACTTTGGCAACATAAATTGAGCAATTTTTACCATTATTTTTCTACTAAAAAAAAAACAAATATCTAATCGCCCAAATGTAGGTAAATCAATCAAAGAAAATGCATCCCCAAAACATATAGATAACACCATTCAGAATCATATACAAATATATAGAGAGAAAGTAAAAAACATACAGAAGCAGAATCAGAGGATCCCGGCCGTCCACCATTTTTAGCCGCCGGACTGCGATCCCAACCTCGACGGGCCGAATCCAAACTCAATCTCCTCGGCTCCGAACCCTCAATCTTCCCATTCCCCAAAGAAACTCTTCTCAAATTCATCTCCGGCAGCTTCACATTCTCTCTCCTCCCCTTCTTCCCGGCCCCAATCAGCAACGAATCGCTCCCAATCAAATCCTTTGGATCCCCAACACATTCTCTCCTCTTTGGCACCGGCTTCACCCCGCGAAGCACCGGAACAGGGGACCCCGAGTCAATCCGAGTCACGTGTATGAACTGCCCGAGTTGAATCTTATCACTCAGTATCAAATCCACGTCACTCTCCGACACCGATACGTAAGCCGAGTGAACCGAATCGGAAACCCTCAAATAAAAGCCCTTGCTCTGCCATAGATCGTCGGCGCCGGCGAGCGACGGCACAATGCCGATCACTTGGAGGAGAGGTGACCGGTGCTCGCCGGCGACCTTGGCGGTCTTGTTGTGGATGTTATGGAGGAGTTTGGAGAGAATTCCTGGGACGTTATGGACGCCATTGATGAGAGAAAGAAAGGGGATTGACCTGAATACTGCAATGGGGGGTATTACCATTGCAGAGAAAGAAAGGGATTGAGCTGGTTCTATCGAATCTCAATAGGATGTCATCGGAGAGAGCATCGCTTTCTTATATACAGAGGACACGTGTCCAATTGGGATGTGGGTTTGTGAAAGCAGAGTTGATGCAGAGGGAGTTCTTTTAACAGGATTTATGGTATAGTAAATATATTTGGTATTATTATTATATTATTTATAGTATAATTATACTACTGTCTACTCCCCCGCTACAGAATTAAATTTTAATTGATTTTTTTTTTGTATATTAAAAGAGAGGATAAAATAAAATAAAAAATTATATTAAATTTTTTATTTAATTATATAATTTTTTATAGAGTAGTAGTGATACTTTATTCAAGACACCTAAAAGAGCTGAACTTATTCAAAATGGACCTAAATGAATTGGTTTGAGTCGGATACCACATTGTTCAAACAAAATTGTTTAATTAAACAAGCAAAAATAGTTTGTTCGAATTAGATTTCTTTAATGAATTTAAATTAAAGTTCAAGTTAGGTTTATAGTGTTTTAATTCTCGTCAAATCAATGTAATATAATGAAATATGTTATAAAACTCAAAATAATAAAATATGTTATAAAAGACAAAATAGTAATGATTATGTTTTACAACTGATTAGATATTTTAATTTATAATTTAATTTATTCATTACATACAATTATATAATTTAGTAAATCAAACATAATTTTAAAAATAATATAATAATATTACAATTACTACAAAAATATTAAAAACGAACTAAACAAATATGTTATAATAATTATATTATCATATATTATATTATGTAACTAAACTAATAAATTTATGTTTGGCAAACCAAACCCCACCTAAGTCTAAGTTAAATTAGACTTCACAAGAGTCTGATTTGTTACAATTCTAGTAAGTAAAATAATATATATTACAAATATTTAAGTTTATTATTTGACTGTCAATTATATTGATAAGTATTAGTGATAATTTTTAGAGAGATATATAAAATGCAAGTGTCTTTTTATAATTTTTATTAATTCTATGTATTTATAAATTTTATAATTGTAATTTGATATAAATTTATATTAATATATGAGTCTTACTAATTCGATGCATTTATAAATTTTATAATTACAATTTAACATAATTTATCATAATACATCGTGGAGGACTCTTCTAGTAGAGATGAGAGGAAAAAAGAATTCGGTTATCATGAAGTTAATTTTATGGTAAGTTGATCAATTGACCAATAGTAAAGAGAGATCAACTCTCGACTTGTGTTTCGATATTGTATTGGTCAATTGATCAAAATTAACTTTATATTAACCGATCCAAAAAGAGATGGAGATTTAGGGTGATATATTCTCACATGTTATCTGTGAAAGCAAAAGCCAAGTCCAAGCCTACACTCCAAGCTAATGCTGACAAAATTCAACTGATTAATAAATTATATTATAGATAGGTAACTGATATAAATTTGGAATATGATATTTTCTGAGTGGTTTCTACAAATGTTAAACAAATTGTATGTATAGTTTTTTACTGCACATGGTACTGCTGTTTGATGAACCAATTGTAGTGGGAAATATCATTTTTCAGTTCTCACAGATTTTCTGGAAGTATGTAGTTATGTAAGAAAAACAAAAGAATAAAATAAAAGAAAAAATTGGATCCTTATGTTAAGTTGAATCCTTAACATAAGGATCTAACTTAACATCATTAGGTGTGTTATTCGGATCCGGTTATTATAAAATTAACTTTATGGTAAGGTTGGATATTAAGGGTTTATCCTCTTAGACTTGATCTATTTTTACTTAGATGTCAAACTCTATGATACCACGTGATCCTAAGGTACTCTCATATTTAGTTAATTTATTGAATCATGTTACCATAAAGTTAATTTTATGATAAATTAGTAAATTGATCAATAATACAGTGTTGACACGCAGATAGAAAAATCATCTCACGGCCTGCGTATCGATATTATATTGATCAATTGATTAAAATTAACTTTATGCTCACCACTGATATTGTTTACCTAACTCCTCATTTTAAACAATTGCAAATCCATCTTAATCCTTAAACACACCATTGACACATCAAATGCCATAAGAAATTTGGTTAGTAACTAGTCAAAAGTCACATATTTCAAGTTAGCTGGAAATTCAAACACAGCAAAATTTGGTCCTGCAAAACGTAACCATTAGTTTTCCCAACAAAAGACGCACAAGTACATATACTACTCGAGTAGAGAGGTGGTAGGGGGGGTTGGAGGAGAGGGTAATTGAAATGTCATAAACCTCAGGACAGAACATAACAGCTATATAATATAGCAGTAATAAAAAAAAATCAGATTGGATGGGTCCCACTGAGGTCTAAAAGCTTCAACTGCAATCTAAATTCTTTTACAGTTTTACCTGACCTGAGTGGAGTCCAAGAAATTGAATTCCTCCACATTACTTGTTGCCTTGTTGGTATCAACAACGGGCAATATAATTTAATAACACATGCATGCTTACCCACAACAAAATTGGGCCACTTAACTTTTTTAACTATGGACTGTCTTTTGTATTATTTTTTTGTTAAGAGCGAGGATTATATCACGCTCTTATAAAAGATATTTTTTTATAATAATAATATTTTAAAAAATTATAAAAATACGGTTACCTCACTATTTTATGTGAGATGTCTTTTTATAATAATAATATTCTAAAAAATTATAAAAATACCCTTTTATACATAATATGAGAGAGAGTATATTCATATAAAAAATTGAGAGTTATTTCTAATACTATATACTCCATCCCTTTTAAAATTAGAATTACATATTTAAAATAAAAAAAAATTTTACTCTTTAGAATATATCTTTTGTTAATGTCAAAAATGCAAGTAATAGCATAGCAGCACTCAATCTACCTAATAATTGACTAAAATATAAGAGTCATTTTGACTTCCGAATATAATTTGAAACATTTTTTACTTCCAAATTAATATTACTAATACTTTCAACTTTAATAATTACTATTATAAATATTTATCCTATCTAAAATATACTACTAATAAAAATTTTAACATCAAATAATTAATGTATTAGATAGAATTAGAGAAAAAAAATATAATGGAGGAGAGCCAAATCCCCCCTCCACCGCTATAAAAAAATGTCAATAGAGAAGAGTGGAGTCAAGTTTTATATAACCTTAATCTGTTATTAGAAATGTCATCAGATTAATTTTAAAAAACGAATCAATAAAGTTGAGTTGTCAATCTGATTGAAGGCTTAAATTGTCGGTAGTGTAATGTTTTAATGTACAATTCAACAAGCCAGCCATCTGATAACCTGTTTGTCTGGCCCCATGCTTGATTCATCATTATATAGATCTTGATCAACCAAATTTAAAAAAAATAAATAAATTAATATTTTCATATTATTTTTAAATATTTTTATATGAAAAGTATCGCTATAAATATATAGTGACAGCAAAAATCGACGATTTTCATATGTAAATATCAAAAAATCACGTGAAAATATCAGTTTAAAAAAAATAACATATCAAAATAAAAGAAAAATAAACAGCGCAACAAGAGGAAAGTACAATAATTGAACTTGTAAATTAATGATGTCAACATCTGAGAGTCTATTTTAAAATTAATGTAATAAATTTTATTATATATAAGTAAATTTTAAGTTTATATCAATTGATTGCATGAAAGTTAAAACTTTAATATATATTAAGAAGATTTTTATATGGTAGCTGAATAATTTTTTTACTTAGTAGTAGTTTTTATTCTGAAATAAAAACAGAGAGCAATAAAAAAAATATTTAAATTAAAATTAAAAAAAATTTAAAGAATGACATGTATCTCATTTTTTTTCTTCTTTCAGTAGCAATATGTTACACCATCTAAAATGGGACATTTCACCTTTACAAAGGCCTTCATTAACATCAACTACCCACTTAAATTTGCCATTAAGCAAACAAACCTTGATAACAATAGAATCAACCATTCCATTTGGGCTATCCACATTACTTCTTATTCTACCCACTTTTCCTATTTCTACAAAATACCATTCATTTCAATTCTTGCTCAAGAAAATGGCAAGTGAATTTAATGGAGGAAAGTTTCGCTACGATCTTTCCATGTCAAAGAGAACTCGAAAGCCATTGAATCGCCAAAAAGAAGACAACCAATGCACCTTGAAATCGTGCTTTTCGGACAAAGAAATTCCTCGAAAAGGAGAAAATGATGAGAAAGAATATTATGTCAAAGTAGTTGATGAAGGGGAAGAAAGTGATCACAAAAGCTTGAAGCAACTGATTGAGGGGAGGAATACACTTGGCCAACACTTCACAACTGAGGAAATGAAGCAGCCTGTGTTGGTGCACAAAGATAATGAGAAAATACTTCAGTTGGTGGTTAGACACCATGAGTAGAGTGAGGTTCAAAGAAATGGTGAGTTGGTGCGCGAAGGTTTTGAGTCGTTTGATAAAGAATAAACGGGACTCACGTATCGGATCTCGGAGAATATCGAGTCTTCGATGATTACCTATCATGTGTTTGAGATGCATATCATATATTATATAATCAATGATATATATGGCTTCTTATAATTGATTACTACATTGTATTGATACTCTTAATATTTGGGAGATGCATCTATTCATTATGTATATATCATCTAAATTTAAACATTAGAAGAGCATTTTTTTGGAAAATTGTACACCAAGCAAGCAGAATGTGTATAATACCTTATTTTTATCCTATAAAGAAGTGAGAGATGATTAGAAGGTTGAGATCGTTATTTGAAGTGGTTGACACTACATTTTAAATTTTTTTCGGCTAAATTTTTAACTAATATTTAGAGTATAATTACGAACAGTAAAATTATTCTTAAAAATTGTCGTGTTAAATTTGGTCCCATAATTTTACATGAGAGTTGAGACGGCCAAATAAGCAGTTTAATCAAGTAATACTAATGAACAATATTATCATGTCTATTGCTTATATACGACCAGTTAAGCATTTTAGAAGTCCCACATCGCCTATTTGAATAGAAAAGACATAACACAACGGCTATATAAACAGGCACGAGGCCAACAGTTAAAGCACGCAGCCATGTGGTGAGCACAAAGCGAACTATTCTTTCGCCTTTTACTAAAGAATACCGTGGGTTCGTCACTTACAGTGGCATACGCCCATTTTTGGAGGGTCCAATCCGATAGGGTTTGGCCCCTAAAATTTTAGTTAAATAATCGTTACCTTAGGATTAAAGTCTTGGTCCAGTTGGCCAGAATACTTGACTGGAGGACTGGTCTAGTTGAAATTTATACATAAAGTTGAGTTTTTTAATTATAATTTATGTACACATAAAATTGTAAAATTCTCTGGAGAAAAAAACTGATTCCTTTTGTAACTTTATTATAATAATGTCAATTTAGAGTTAATACTTATTTTATGTTAGGTATTAAAACTGATTCCTTTTTTTAAGAGAAAAGAACTGATTCCTTTTAACAAGTATTAAGAGCATAGTTGTATAATATTAAATGTTATACATATTTTATCGTGTAGATATTCATTCCATGATCCAAGATCATAGCTCTTTGATCTGTTTGAGTGGTATTGCTTATCGCAATAAGAAAGAACCTATCTTCCCAATCTCTTATTTCCTATCCATTAAACTTAAATGATATTTATTAGGTAACCTCTGAATTCTAAATAAGCCTATTTGACAATGTAACTTACCAAAGACATTTCTTTTTTTTTTTCACACGTTAGCTTGTGCACAAATACATCAGGTCATTCCTATACCCATGTGAAAAGACTTTTTAGTTCATCGTGCTATTGCTCTTGGTTTACATACGACTACATTGATCTTAGTAAAGGGTGCTTTAGATGCACGTGGTTCCAACCGTACACGAGATTTTCATCTCATACGGCTCCTCTTTTATGTGCATAATGAAAAATAAAACAGGGAATCAAAAAAGATGAAAATATTTTCATTATGAACTGAGTATTTTCAACCCAACCCATTTCATGAATAAAATGTGACCAATTAACCAACCAACAAAACTGCTTGTTACAAATAACATCTTCTTGTTGCATCGAAACAATATCAATTGTTTATATTGTCCTTGTATTGGAAAAATAAGTGTTATTTATTGAGTAGAATATAATAGTGAGAAAATCAAAATTATATTTTTAATAATTGGAGGTAATATTCAGAACTAAGCAATTAATACTTTAATTAAAATTCTCAAACGACAAATATTAAGAGACAAAAATATTTGTATAAAATGACATTTTAAAAGGGAGTAGTATTTTATAAGGCCAAGGATGAGTACCAATAGTTGCTGAGAGTGCTTGGAAATTTAGAACAAATAATGGAAAGAAAATAATGTAATAGTCCCACATCGAAAATTGCGTAAGAAGTTAAACGGGCGGTTTACTTCAAAACGAGTGGTTTGGTTGTTCCTCAAAACCATGATCCTTCAGGCAGTTAACGGGATATGATGAGTGGTCAAAATTGCAAAAAATTATGCAATATGGGTGTCTTCTCCAAGCCTGGTTACGACAATTAGGCACTCCCATTTTCTCCAATCTGATCCCCAATAACTTTTCAAAGTTTTGTTGCTATGATATTAATTGACTATAATATTTTTTATCATATTTTTTTCTCGTATTTTGTCTTCCATTTGTAACATTTTCTTAACAGGTAATTTTGAAAATATTGTAGTTAATTTTTTTAAATTATATAAAGCGTCAAATAATTTAAGAAAATAAAATCATATATTATGAGAACGAAAGGAGTAATACTAAATAGGCACAATAACTAATTTATATTATATATATATTACATTTAATCATAATTATAAAGTGTGTTAGTGACTCGTGAGAATGTCCCAAGATTTAATAGTGACTAGCAAGTCTTGTATAAAGCCTAAGATCATGGCCTTCATTTTGAATTATGTATTATTGTTTACTTAATTATGTTAACTCACATGTTATTTTAACAAATCCAGTGTTCTTAAATAAGAAAATCCATAACATTGACAAAATGTGACTAGAGGATGCTCGAATTAAAAATGTTTATTGCATTTGCTTTCATGTGTTCTTAAATTTTAACGGTCAACTCATTAAATTATAATTTTTTTACAAAAATTAAATTTTCGTCTAAGTGTTAAAAGTTAACAGGATATTTATGTGACACCACATCAGATGTTTAGGTGGATATTCAATTATTAAAAAACACAACAAATTAATGACTCGATACAAATCACTTCAAGACTTCAACCTTTTCCTTTTTCCTCCAAACGTTCTTTCAATTTTGAAATCGCAACTGATGGCAGAGCCAGGAGCTAGGGCCATCAGATTGCCGAGGTCATTAATGACCCAATCGATGGTCATGATGTCATCGACGATTGGTTCCGATTCTTTCACGACGCTAACGTGTGCCGAGTGTAGCGCGTAAGACTTGAGGTCGTCTTTGGAGTTGTTGCAGCTGTGGAGTATGTGAGTGAAGGTAAGGGAACAAAAATGGGTGCGGAGGAGCAGGTCAACGGTGAGGTGGAGTATGTGAGTGAAGGTAAGGGAACAAAAATGGGGATTTTGACGTAGTTTTTTATTACTCTAATTTTTTTTATATGATTTGGGATTTTAGCGTAACTAGTTTTTGAGACTATTGATTTTGGGATGTTAGGGCTTCTTTTTTTATTTATGTCATGGTTGTTGTGTTTGATTGAAGAATAAGAAGCAACAGTTTTAGGTGACGAGAAAGACGTTGGAAGGAGAGTGGTAGAGCATGGGTGGTTCGGTGGTGTTGACTTGAGAGATGTTGATCGAGTCCATTACGATAACTAAATTCAAGACGAGTTTTCAAATTTCTTCATAAACCCAACATTTGAAATCAAAATTTAGAATAGAGGAAAAAATCTTGCTAAATTGTGAATTTGAATTAGAGGTAAATATGATGATATGAAAATAGAAATTGATAAATTCACATCAGAAAATTATATTTGCACATGAAAATCGTCGCTATAGATCCTATAATGACGATTTTCACCGTCGCGATACATCTATAAGAATACTTTTCATGTGGAAATATAAAAAAATGTGAAAATATCAAATTTCATATGAAAATATTTGACTTTTTATATGAAGAAGATGAAGGTGAATCAACACACTTGGGTAAGTTAACTCAATTAATCAACTCATTTTTTCTTTCTTAGTCAACACCCATATCAGCTTTCTCTTTTTTCAACCAGTGATCACCTCATATTTCTCTCTCCTTCGTTATGCACATGTGTATTTTCTGTTAAAAGTCACTTTCTTAACGATTTTTGTAACGTTTTGAAAAAAAAATCAATTTAGTGAGTCGAATGTAAAAAAAATGAATTCAAAGATGCAAATGTAAACCGATGTCGAGTATAGTAAGGAAATTGTGTTTAAAACTCATTCTAATTCTGTTTTATCACAACACATTAAGTTAGACAATAAGTCTTGGCGGACAGGTTTGTTCGACCGGAATATTGGACCGGTGTAATTTTTTTTTGTGACTCCTAAAAAATGTATAGTATTTATTCCAACTAGAATTTTTACAGAATACAGTGTTTTTAGGTATAATTTGGATACATATAAAAAACAAGGTTATACAGTCTGGCTAAACTATGAGAGTAGTAGACTGTGCGTGTAGAGTATTTTGCGTAGATTAAGATTCAGATCCCACGTGCACACATGACACCACCCTCTGTATAACCGTGTTTTTTATATGTATTCAAATTACACCTAAAAATATTGTATTTTATAAAAATTCAAATTGAAATAATATTATACATTTTTTAAGAATTATAAAAATAAAAAAACAAACAAAAATTAGACCGGTCCAAAAAAGCTGTGCGTAGAACTACTCTAAATTAGATGTTCAACGCAAATGTTTTGATCTATGTGCATAAATTATGAGAGAGCTAATTGGAAATGCAAAAAACTTATAAGATTTGTATAATTCTTTTGTTAAGTCCCACATTACCTAACCATCAGATTTATGCTACGCCATTCCGGGTATAAATAAGACATGCAGCATACATTCCAACATACTTACCTGGATGGGGTCAATGGGTGATCAAGATGGCCCATGGCCTAGGGTAGTGACCTTCATTGCACTTTGGAGGGGTGCTATTCTAAGGTCTACCCAAGTGGTGGAGCCTACATCATAATTTGTGATAGTGGGGGCCTGCGTTCGCGCGGCCTCCTAACAATTTTACTTCAATATTATTATTTTTAATACTATCTTGGTTCATTATTGCCAAGATAATGGCCTACTTCTTTACATCCACCGTGCAATGCATGCAGTTATTGATAGACAGAAGTCCCTTTACGAAACTTTTGTTATTGGGTTAGCCATACACTTCACATGTTTCTAGCGATTCACATGGCATCATCAAATGATACAAACTCTTGAATGCCAGAGGAATCATTACCGCAGGGCATAGAGGGGGAATGCCAGAGGAATCATTACCGCAGGGCATAGAGGGGGAGGTCATAAGCGTCTATACCGTAAAATCGATTTTCGACAGAATGAAAAAGACATATGGTAGATATTTTGTTCTGTTTGAAGTTTCGTATGTAAAATCCTTGTTAAGGTAAAATTTTGGAAAAAAAGTTTAAAACATGACATGTATCTCATATTTTGACCAAGGAGTATTTTACACCAATTTCTACTTTATTAGGAAGGGTTGTTTAATCAACTACCCCTTAGCATCAACTACCCTCTTAAATTTGCCATTAAGCAAACAAACCTTAACCATTCTATTTGGGCTAATCCACATTACTTCTTATTCTACCCACTTTTCCTATTTCTACAAAATACCATTCCTTTCATTTTTTGCTCAAGAAAATGGCAAGTGAATTTAATGGAGGAAAATTTTGCTACGACCTTTCCATGTCAAAGAGAACTCGAAAGCCATTGCATCGCGAAAAAGAAGGCAACCAATGCACCTTGAAAAGCGGGACTCACATATCGGATATCGGAGAATATCGACTCTTTGATGACCAATCTAGGGTTTTGACTTATCATATGTTTGAGATGCACATCATATATAATCAATGACATATTTGGCTTCTTAAAATTGATTAGTACATTGTTTTGATACTCTTAATCATCTATTCATTGTGTGTATATCATCTAAATTTAAACATGAGAAGAGCATTTTTATGGAGAATAATAGTACACCAAGCAGAATGTGTATAATACCTCGTTTTTAATGAGAAGGTTGAAATCGTTATTTGAAATGTTGACACTTTATTTTAAAGAAAATTCGATTAGATAGTGGCATACGCCTATTTTTGGAGGTGCTTACCCAATAGGGTTTGGCCCCTAAAATTCTAGTATCATCTTTTTTTTATATGGAAACTGTAGTAGCTAGTCTGGCATTTTATATTTCTAATAATAAATAGTTGTTCGGATTTATTTTTGGTACCCAAATTTTACTTGCGCAATTTTACAACAATGATATTTTTGTTTTCATTATTTTTTATTCAATAAATAACCCTCCTTTTTAGTGTCAATATTGAAATTTAAATTTACTTATTACTAATAAACATAGTATTACTTGTGTTTCATAATGTGTCCACTTGTATAAAAATAAATAATAAGGGATGAAGGGAGTAATTATTGATGTTAGGGGTCTCAAATTTTTCATTTCAGAAAATTTCAAATGATGTGTCAATGTAATACTGGTTCGATAGATCTCACTCGTGTCATGTCATTTAAGACCAAAATTTTAAATTATATTACATTCAATCGTAATTAAAATGTGTAAAGCGAGGATGTCATAGATTTAGTAGTGACCACTGACCAGCGATTGATCATTGGCCTTCATTTTGAATGATGCATCATTGCTTTGCATTACATCTCGATTATGTATAATTCCCACATTGCCTAACCATCAAATTTATACTACGCCATTGGCCGTATAAATATGACATGCATCATACATTTTAACGTACTTACCTGGATGGGGTCAATGGGTGATCAAGATGGCCCATGGCCTAGGTTAGTGACTTTCATTGCACTTTGGAGGGGTGCTATCCTAAGGTCTACCCAAGTGGTGGAGCCTACATCATAATTTGTGATAGTTGGGGCCTGCGTTCGCGCGGCCCTTAACAATTGAAGTTCAACTATTTTTTATTTATTTTTTGTCTCTTGCTGTGTAATGCAGTTTCATGTTTTATGCTCTTATACCCCGTCGTACAGACACACCTAGGACTTGGTCTCACTCGACCCTGTTATTTTGAGGTCATACTAGTTCTTAGTTTATCTCTGTTTTTGACTCATTTAGTTTATAGCCAATACCTTAAATATAAACTCCCCAATAAAATTAAAAATAAAAATATTCTAATGAAAATGAAGTCAACCCAAACTTAATACAAGAATATAGCTTTCATCTAATGTCAAAACTCAAGTAACATTTCTAAATTCCCAATAAAATTATATTTTTCAAAAACCCAAAAAAAATTAACTAAAACCCATTTTCAACCCAATACCTTAAATATAAACTCCCCAATCATCCATTGAATAAAGTAAATTCCTCACATTTACAGAAGGGTATATTCCCTTTACAAAAATTATCCACGATTCACCAATATATACATACCAATAACCTCCCACATTGATAAATCTATAAAGGTTGTTTAAGGAGAGATGTCAAGTACCAGCGCAAGCAAGTAATGGTATGGATCTCGAGGAGCAAAACGAGAACACTGGCGAGATGGGTCATACCCCCTGCTAATCTTAATATATTTCATGGCTTACTGTGTATGTTTGGGTAAATAAAATTTTTACGTCTGTCTAATTTGAAATAATGAATTCAGTGAGTTGATTAGAAAAATTAAAAATTTAATCAACTATTTATCAATTTTGATGGCCAAATTATTAGTTTTCCAAAAATTTAATATCCCCAACATTACTATAAAAAACATTTATCAAATATCAGCTTATTTAAATTAAAAACCAAAGCCAAAAAAGATAGTCGGGACTAGTAATCCAACTTTAATACTCCAACCATGTTCTATTCTTTAAAATATTGAAGTTCTAATCCAACTTTAATACTCCCATGTAAAAAAAATACTAGGCTCAACTGAGTGAAAATTGAAAGATAATTGAAAGCATTGCTAGAAATGAAGTTGAGAAATTATGAGATGGTAAAATGTACAAGGGATATCGTCTACCATTAATCTTGTCTAAAGAAATTCTCTAAGAATCCTCTTGATTAAAATTAAAAAATAGAATCATCATTATATAATCAAAAGAAAATAAAAAGTGACACATACACCTTAACAAGTTATAATCCAAACGATACATTACAGCTTTGCAAGCTCCACTTGCCTCAATCCTATAAAGCTATATAGCTTTATAGGATATAAAATAGATCAAAGGGGTCCCTCAGCTTCTCATTTTACATGCCTTCAGCTCTTCCGGCACTAACCAAGAACCGAAGAAGCTGAAACACTAACAATTTTCAATTTAATCTCAGCACAGCTCTTTTAACGCAACCAGTATGCAAACATCAAACTTCAAGAACTCTTATCAACTGGTTTTATAGGAAATAATCCGGTGTTCTTCTGGTTACATCAGGTTCTCCTCTCCTCGGAGCTGGCTCAAACTGCAAATAAGAAATTATGAGCCACACTTCAAACTTGTTTTTTCTTCTTCTTTAGCTACAATCATGACTATCTAATTAATAGTGTGGGTGGTAGAAAAGGTTTGCTGCTTTACGCAGCTTGTGAGCATCCGACCAAGTATAAAAGCATTGATGGGGGAGATGATATTTGAGAAATCAACCCAATTGGGTATAATAAATTTCATTAAAACAAATACTCTAATGCTACATTTGGATTGGAGTAATGAAGGTAGGAATGGAATTACTCATTATATTCCTTCAATCCAAATGTAGCATAAGAGTGACGTGAGTACGATGGATGATGGATAAAAGTAGGGTTGTGAAGTTTGAATATCATTCAGGACAAGTAAGTGTTATACACCAGTTGAAATTGACTATAAGCTATACCTGTGCAGCTTATCAGCTCATTATATTTTTGCTGATGAAAAAAGGTCAGGTAAATTTTCAATAACTTAACATGCTTATAATTTAACAGTCAGTACCAGTGAGGGAATGGGTATTGTAAGCAAATGGACGTGTGTAGAGAGCGAGAGAGACCTGGATAAATGTATGCCCTCTGCAGTCATCAACTTCCAAAATTGATGCCATGTTTCCACAACGATAACAATAATTTGGTGCACTAAAAATAGTAACGACTTTTTGTTCCTGTCATGTATAACAGACCATTAAGCAACGCGCAATTCAGTGATGGAGTGTGTATTTAGAAAAAAGAATGGATATGATGTAGATAATTACATGTCCCCAGTTAAATCCTTCCATAACCAACTGATGAGCTCTAGCAATAAGCTTCAGGTTGTTGGTGTGGTTAAATTGCTCAGATATATCCTGCAAAGGATTTCAGTTATCAGGACATAATTAGAGCAACAGAAAGAGCACAAACTGACTAGAAACCACAAGGGTAAAAATAATACTTGGCCAAAAGTGTATCCAGCACCACGGGGAGATATTCCCCAACCGCAGCGGTCATCTGGGTCAGACCACAAAAGATCACACATTGGGCCTTCATGGGGAACTTCTTGAACACGATCAAAGTTTCTTATATTATCAAGTGTTTCAATGGAAGGAGACAATCCTCCATGCAGACAAAATATCTCCGATTCAACCTAGTATATTAAAGGAAGAACATATATGATTGAATCAGATTTTTTATAGAAAACACAGCTTACTGCTTACTTGGTGGAGTAATGTGATGTAATAGAAGTACTTTCAATATGAACATGCATTTAAGAGTGTTTGCTAACCACAAAAAGTAAAAATAAAATAAAAATAACTAGAGTTTTTCTTTACAACGTACATTACGGAGAAGGTAGAATTTGATATTTTTCAAATGCATTTGCATATTATGAAAAATTCAAAATATATTTTATAAAATGCATTTAATGTTATATATCAAATAATATTAGAGTTTCCATTAACAATAATTGTTTTTCAAACTCTACCAGTAAAAATGTTCCATCCCACTCCACTGCTATGGGCACTCGAATTTGACATGCACAGAGACTATACACAACTTGTGCTTAATTTTGCCAATCAAGAAATTAAAATATACATTTAACATCCTAAAATGGATACAAAGTCATCATTTTTTGGTACAGATATCACCATATAACTGAGAAAACTGAAAACTCCCTACTTTTAGAAAAAAGCAGAGGCGAGCGAAAGAGGAGCAGAGCCACCCCCCACCCCACCCCACCCCTCCCCTCCCCCCACCCAAAAAAATAATATTATGTGATTATGTATACACCCTTACCATCACCCCATCCCACCCCACCCCACCTCACCTCACCTCCCACCCACACCCCCACCCCCACCACACCCATACCCCCACACCCCCACCCCACCACCACCACCCAAAAAATAATAATATTATGTGATTATGTATACACCTCTTACCCCCACTCCCACAAAAAAAATAATATTATGTGATTATGTATACACCCCACCCCAACCCCCCTACCCCCACCCAAAAAAATTATATGAAAAGTATATGAAAAAGTATAGTAAAAAAAAAAAAGCAGAATATAATTATAAAAAAATCTAGAGAAATATGTGTTAATTTTTTTAATATAAATTGAATTTAAATTAAATTTGAACATTTGGGGGGTATTTAGGTCACTTTCTAATTATTTATTTCATTCTTAGATGTATTCATAACATCAACCAAACATGTACATGGAATATTAAAAAATCATTCTATTCCCTTCCTTATTCCATTCCCTCATCTATTCCATTCCCTACTCTATTCTATTCCTTCAATCCAAACGTAGCATAAGAGAACCATTACATTCCAACGGCTCATCTCAAGCTCATTCAAAACATAGCATTGAAGCACAAAAGTAAAGTCCGGTCCCCATAAACAATGATTGCTTCAACTGTTTTGCAGAAAATGCATTAGGGGCAAAAAGAAACATACAAGAGCATACTACTACTGAACAAAAAATCCAATTCTATACAACACTGCATTGTTATGGATTTCCACTACTATCAGGGCCACAGTATTAGATGATCAACTAAAATACTGAAGTAGGCATTCAAGGCCTCTAAATTCAAGGCAACACTCACATGCACCCATAAGAGAGGGAAAAAAAAGGGCAAGACGAGCATTCCACCAGATATTATATTTCCTAGAGGGGAGAGGTGAGGAGAAGTCATCTAATTACTATTCCTCAAAATTTGAGATTACAAGTAATAATATAAATAAATATATAGCATGAGATAAAAAGGCTTCAATTTGTAATCAAGGAAAAAGAGACTGAATGTAATAAAGAAATTAAGGGCATAACATTGCTAGAGAACTTCATCAAAGAATCATATAACAAAATGTAAGAACAAATAAACAGACTAACCAGTGCAGTAAGTGGAAAATAATCAAAAAGATCCGTAAATATCTTCCAAACATTAGCATTGCCATACCTGCAAACAAACAAAAACTTTATGTACCAGCAACAAAATGCAAAGTAAAAGAAGTTTGGAATTAGTACATGTATGTAGCATTGCCATACCTGCATTTATTTGTACCTACGTGACTAACTATTAGTCACCCAATTCATCGAGTGGTTAACAACATTCAAGTGTAACTACCACAGTTTTAATTAAAAATTTAAAACACAGATCTGTGCTTTCAGTTATGTTAATTACCAACTGCTCTAAAAGCTTGAGCTGATAGATAGAGGACCCAACAATGTACATTGGGATGAACAATAAATAACAAAACATTTTGACTCAGTTAGACCTAAAGAGCACTAGGGTGAACAAACTTACTTCCGTAGGCATTCATCATAGAATCCATAGACCTGAGTAATCTGTAGAAAGATGCATAAGCCAAATTTCAGCTCATTGCATTAATTGCAAAAATTCTACTTGTGTATAGAAATATGATACAGGAGAAAAAAAATAAAGAAGAGAGCAACTGCCAACATGTCAACCAAAATGGGCCACATCATAACACCTGCTTGGAGTACCAGGCAAGGGGTTGTATTGTTAACTCACTTCAAAGTATCACTTTGATAAACGAGCTGGCTGCCTAAGATTGGGTGATTAGCCAAATGAAAAGTTCTTTAGGAACCTAGTGTAAATATTTTTTGGGAGGTTCTTTGTTCAGAGTGGGACTCTGGTTGGTTGTTTGGGTATAGGTGCGCCTTTTATCTAGCTTGTACTTTGTATACTGTGCAATGTGCATCTATGTGGGTAAATCCCCTTATTGACTCTATATAATGAAATTATATACTTTTTTAGAAAACTAGTACTCCCTCCGTCCCATAATTATAGGCTAATTTCTTTTGGCACATAGTTTAAGTGACAATTTTTAACATAAATTTTTCACATATACCCCTTAATATGGAATTAATGAATAAGTTAATTACTCTTTACTTATCACACTGGAACTCTCAACTTCATTGATTGACGTGTACTGACCATTAAAGTCCATAACCATAGAACTTTAACCAAAGAGAATACAACATTAAATGTGGTGATAAAAATAATGACATTGAATGTTATTTCTTCAAAAAAAGAGTAATGGCTGAATATTTATTATAAGTGCATAAAAGTAAAACAATGAACCAACTAAATTTTATAAATAGTAAATAGTAAGTAGCCTATATATTGGGACATCTCAAAATGGAAAATCAGCCTATAACTATGGGACGGAGGGAGTAATATTTTTTTTAGTTGACATGTTTGTTAAAGTTCTATCCTACTTTTGGGTCATCATAACGACATCCACTACCAAGTCCCTCAGCTACCCGTCACGGCCTTGTTATTGTCATAATGTCATCATCGCCCTCAGGCCTCAACTCGGCCAAAAGATGTGTAGGGTAAGCTCAGATACCCAAATTGGATACTTTTCCAGCTCTTATAACATGTCATTATACAGAATCATTTTTATCCCTAACAATGAGTCCGTCGATAAGATGAGACTTGAAGAAAGAAACAACTTTGTAATTCAAATTTTGATTTGAAACATTTGACAGCGTAAGAGCAAACTAAGTTTTTGGCAAGCCAAACTAAGTAATAATAAAATACCTGTCTGCTTTCATGATTTCCCCTAAGAATTGTGATTCGCTGGTGATAACGCACTTTGAGAGCCACCAGAAGCTGAATCAAGAAGCAAAATACAAATAATAACATGCATGTTGATAAGCAAATCAATACAAAAGAAATGATCAGTAACCCACATAAGGCAATTGATGTTTAGGGCGGCTAATTTATTCATAAATAATTCAGGGCCGGTTTGTCTAAAAGATACTTTATGTTTGTCACTCTTTAAGCAAGTCAAGTTTGAATGTACTTTTTAGATGGTTTATTTGAAGTGATTGAAGAACAGTGCTCAAACTCATTTAGTCTTGAAATGACTTGTGTGTGTGTGGGTCTATACATACATACATATATATATATATATATATATATATGTGTGTGTGTGTGTGTGTGTGTGTGTGTGTGTGTGTGTGTATTGCTTTTGCTAACCACCACAAAGAAGGTAGTAGGTTAGCATTGTGCCTGAAGATGAAAGGAAAACCTGTAACCAAATAAATGCCAGGTTTTTCTTCAACATTGTCATTATTAATTTTCATGTTCTACTTTATCCTCAATTAAGATGATGTAGCAAGGACACCCGAGTTTAATTTTATAAATACATCTCAAAACACCACTACCACAGAAGAGAGGATTTGATCACAATCAAAATTTGTAGTAATAATAATCTTCAATAATTCAATAGTCTAATTAATTTGTGGGGTCCTAAATCCCACTAATAAACAAATAATTACATCAATTACTCTTACATCAAACATAATAAAACTTTCATAAAATAAATAGAATTTTCTTCTTGGCTTTGAACTTGTCGTCCTCATCATATGTAATACAATACATCATACCTGCATTTTAGAGTTTTAGAGGTGACCTTCATAGTGGATTTACAATTGATGTAAGAATTTTAAAAAAAATGCTAAGTTTAAAGGCTAACTGGCTAAGAAACCTAAATTAGTTCAAGCCGAGACGTCTCTATGAAGCTCCCACTAACCAGGCTCCAAGTAAGCCCTTTCCTTAAAAACCGGAGCTGGAGCTCTAAGCTAAGCTTGTTCTGTTAGGTTCGTTTCTAACTCAATCGATATTAGCATAAAATTACGACAGAAGTGACGCATCTTACTTGTCAAAAACTTCTGACAGAAGTGTGAATATAAACCAGTAAAAAGAAAATAAAAACCAAAACCAAACAGCCACCAAATATATCCTTTTTCACACAGTTGTAGATATAGCACGTGGTGTAGCCTCTTACCGTGACAGTTTCAACTGAATAATACCCACGATCCACATAATCTCCCATAAACAGGTAATTTGTATCTGGACACTGCCATAACAGAGCAACCAAAAAAGGATTAAGAATAACAATAAACTACATCATTAAGCAAAATGATGATTTTTATACTTATATTTTACAATAAAATACATAATTGCAAAAGCTAGAAAGAATCAGAAAGCCTTGGATGGAGACAGCCCCGTTTATTATCGTGTACCACTATCTAGAAAGTCCAAATACTGACATTCAAAAAGTCAAGTTGAACAGAAATTTTCAATCAAGTATATAGAAATGACCAAAAAACTTTGCATATCTACTTCCCGGTATGCCCTCTCTATATGAATGTAGTTGATAGTTGATAGCTTAAATTATGGTCTAGACTTATTGATATTCATGTGAAGCTGTTAAGGTAAATCAAACTACGACCAAAATAGGGGTATAAATTTCAAATATCCAATAAAGCCATAAAAAGTATTTTTTTAATAGAACAAGTAACTTTATAGAATAAGAAAGAGATTACAAGATGAGGGGAGACAAGGAGACCACCCATGACCCACCCTAAAATAAGTGGGGGAAAGAAAACTCAAGAACCTACAGCTCTCCTTTTTCAAAATAATGAAACACTTGAAGAATGCAATAAACTATCTTTACAATATAATTATATGAAGTTGTGAACATGTCAATATAGCAAAACTATGTCTCAAGGAACATGTCAAATTGTCAATATAGCAAATTATGTCTCAAGGAACATGTCAATACAATAAAATATGTCTCAAGGAACATGTATATATGATGGGGATTTGGAACATGCCAAACAATGTTACAAATAAGATACTAACATTTAGTTCTTACTGACCAAAAAAATATATTCAGTTCACAATTCTCATAAAGCATGGATAATATTAAGTAAAGGTACATTTATTGACGCATCAGTACGAACTACTTACATGCTCAAAAAGAAAAATAGGAAAATTATGTATGCACAACATTCTCCTCATATTTATAATTTTATAGTGACATGTCATAATTGATGATTCCAGAATCTTGATCAAATTTATCACATGGCATTTCAGCTTGCTACAGAAACATAAGACCAAACTCCATCTTCAATCTCATTTTTTTTGCAAGTCTAAAACTTTTATTCTTCTAGCTCAAAATGCAAAAGAAAAAATAGGAGCCGAGAACATAAATGTAACCTTTCCTCCAATGCGAAAAAGTTCAGCAAGATCGTGAAATTGCCCATGAATGTCACCACATATGGTCACAGGGCTTTTAACAGGCTGCAGGTAAGGAAACAGAAATCAATGAACCATTAGGATATGGTTAAACTTGTTAATGAGGCAAGAAAAGAAAACAGCAGAAAATTATTTGTGTAATTATCGTACCAATTTCATGTGATCACCAGTCTACAGAGCTCAGAAAATATGATGCAAATAAGAAGTTTTAATTCAAAGGTAAACTTTATGTCTATCAAGAACACGCAACTATTGTATTCCTTAAAAATGAAATGATGGGGATAAAGGTTGTTTTCTTCCGGCTTATCATCAAAAATATCATAGCGTGAGTTCCTTTCGTTTACCTCTCACTGAACATAATGTAATTGTGGTAGATTGTATTCGAAATAACGTAGTCAATGTTCAAAATGACAACTCCTCTCACAATCTCACCTCTCACTCTGCTAAAGGGAATAACATTTTAAAGAGAACATATAACAGTGCAACAAATGAATGCACTAAATTATCAGAGAAATAATAGCAAAACAATTTCTTAGAGAAGAAAAATGTACAAAGTTGTTTTTGAAGTTAAACCGGGATCACACAATCCAAGCAATTAGGATCTCACTCTCACGTATCATGCCTGAATTAGAGGAATCAAAATTTCCCATAATTGGTGTATTCAGATGCACTTTCAGAATTTCAATCGATGAATCCTTTATTATCCTTTTATTTTTCATTGTTCTGAGTGTAAATCACACAGATGTTCAAGACTTTCCTAATATGCATACTCTTGTCCAGAGTTTCTCATGTATTATACTGAGAAAATTTGTGAAAAAGAAGATTTAGACCCAAATGCGTGTGAGAGAGACAATCAGAAATTGATTTTCCTCAATATCACAACTGCTGAGAGATTTAATGCTGATCTTCCACCTCAACAAAAAAAGAAAGGAAAGAGGGGGAGAGAGATAGGTGACATGAGGAGATATGGCTTTTCATCTGGACACTTTTACAGCTTTGACTTTTAAATAAATATCTTCAGGATATATCCTCTATAATCAATCAAACTACTATGCATATATGTTTATCCTTGATAATTTATTTATGATACAAACATGTACCACAACTTAACCTCTTATATATTATCTCATGTAAATATATATATATATATATATATATATATATATATATATATATATATATAATATATATATATATTATATATAAATATATATATATATATATATGTGTGTGTGTGTGTAAAAGGAAAATGTGTATTACCTTATAAAAATATAAATGCTCCCGCTCTCATTAAATTTTAAATTTTGCTCCTCTAACATTACTGCTTTCACACCTGCTCTCACTCTATATGCTTAGTTTATGACACTAGGAACTGCATAACAGTGCTTCTTAACATTTGAATCAAATACAAATAAAAGACAGAAAGAGACTGGAGAATAGAGATGAAACAATGTCAAACAAATATTGCAAAAGAAATTAAATGCTCATCACTAAATTGTGTGCTCAACTGTAATGAAATTAGTGTAATAATTGGAACAAAAGTGCTAGTAAAAATATATAATACTCCCACTGTTCCACCAAAAGAGTCGCAATTGACTTTTTGACTATTTAAAGTTAATTTGTAAAATCAATTGATTTTATTTTAGTTAATTTAATCATAATTTTTTAAAACTATCTAAAAGGTACTACATATAACAAAATTTGTTATTTCCAAGACTTATATGAATCACATCAATTTTAAGTTTAGGATTTCACAAATTGACTTCAAAAAGTCAACGGAGTTAGTAAGCTAAATCAAAAGGGGGAAATAATAAAAAAAATACCTGAACATTGCTTTCTTCCATTAGTATCTCTTTAGCCTTGTCACACAATGCCCTAACCTATATCCAGAAAGAAGCTAGTATATATTATCATACGAATATCCAAAAAGAAGCTAGTATGTATTATCACACGAATATCCAGAAAGAAGCTAGTATGTATTATCATACGAAACACCCAATCAAGCAACCATGACATGAAGCAAAAGCAGCATAAACTTTCCACAAGAATTCAAAGAAAGTTGTTCACAAGATTGAAAGATCTGCTACATTCTTTGTTTGCTTACCTAACACTGGAAATAATTTTTAGTTGAAATTATATATTAGGAGGAGAGAAAAGGTGAGGCTTTTTAGTATTCTTCCGGCGTCTTCATTGTCCCTCACCAAATTCATAAACCAAACAGTACCGTTCTTAAAATTCAATTTCGCACCAAACAATCCGAGCTCAAATATTATCACAAATCACTCTAATCATATAGAATTATCCAATATAAACACACATATTATTTCTATTGGAAACCTTAATATTGATACATAATAAACCCAGATCCGGAGGAAATTAAACCGTCAAATGGGTTAGAAATTCAACAAAAACAACAACAAAATGGATGACATCTGACCAGATTAATAATAAAAAAAATAGAGATAGATAGATGTATAGAAATAGAGGAACCTCAGGTTCGGACAAAGGTTTGCACTGCATAAGTTGTGAAATCTGTTCATCGAGGTTGCCATGTGCATTCGATGCGACCAGATCCACATTCATCTTCCTTTTCTCTTTCAATCTTAGTGTATTATGTAAAAACGCACAGATTTGCAGATATTGTTTGTCGATATATAAAATTTCACAAAAAAGGTTGCTGTATGTTGTAGAGAGAGAAAACTCGACTCTGGAGCGGTGGTGCAACCAGAGAAGGAGAGAGAAACCCTCGGGGTTCGCCGGATCAACATTTTATAGACGATGTTAAAAAGATAGGTTAAGTACACTTATATCCCTTGAATTATAGCAAAACTTACACAAGTGAACTTAAATTATAAAAATTAATAATAACAGTCCCCAAGTACAAAAAATTGACCCTCTAGATCCATTTTCGGCCAAATAAATGATGCATCGTTGGGCTAATAAGTCACCCGAAAGATGAATGAAGTACAAAATATTTGTCCAATAAAAAATGTCCAAGTACACAATTCAAATTTTAAATCTATCTAATAAAATACAAATGATTTTGAATTTTCCGCTCACTCAATAAATCATTTGGGCCGTCCAAAGTTTGAGATAAATCTCGCCGTCCATACATTTATCTAATAAAATACATCTATCTATCTATCTAATTTATCTAATAGTGATTTTGAATTTCCCGCTCACTCAATAAATCATCTGGGCCGTTCAAAGTTTGAGATAAATCTCAAGTCTACAATTTAAATTTAGGAAATTAGTTATATATATGAAGTCTATTTTACCCTCAAAAGTACTTTAACTAAAAAGAGAATCTTTAGTTTAGTGTACTTACGTGGGGTCCATTGCGTCTACTTGTATTTTTTTTTTAAATTGTTTGAAAAATAGTAAAATCCCTATTTATGAATACTCTATATAAGAATAACCTCTACAATATTATAAAAAAAATTGGTCCCAATTTAGGCCAGTTATAAATATGAATAACCTCTAAATTGTATTATGTTATATATTTTTTAAGTCTCAGATAGAAAACTATACCTCTATATAAATAATTTAATATCATATATATATATATATATATATATATATATATATATATATATATATATGAGAGAGACAATATTAATTTTAAAAGATTACATTTTATATAAAAGACTACGTACATTTCTTATATAAAGGACTACATTTTTTATAAAAACTATATTTCTTATAAAAGACTACATTTTCTATAAAAGACTACATTTTTCTAGTTTGGGTGTTCGGATAATATTTTGTATCAATACCTCTATTTAGTAATAACCTCTCAATTAGAATACAAATACTTTGGTCCCAAGTCTATTCCTAAATAGAGGTTTTACTGTAATAGTTAAAGACATCTTTTATGGGATGGATGAAGTAAGACGTTAAAGCAAGGAAATCAATATGCAAAACGGGAAACATAGGATGTCAAGCAAAGAGGATACGTGTGTGATATGTGTAGATGCAAGTCTAGATCAAAAACACTAGTACTGTATTTAAATGATTAGAATTTTCAGTAATTTAATTAAGAGAATTGATATTTTCACAAGTTGAGATGAATTGTAAATGGGGTCTGCACTCATGAAAGAGTACCTTGTTTAATTAATACTTTCACTTGTGTTAATTAATTTCCCACTTCAATTGTACACTTTGCAGATAAATGCAAACGCAGACATAAACAAAAGCACATGCAGGATTTTCACCAACTAGAACACTTTGCATGCTGCTTAATTACTCCAGCCATGCACCTGTGCTCCAAATAGATTCATAAATTTAACAACTTCAGAAACATAAGCTCGATCGACGCATTTCTATAACTTAAAGAACTCAGGTCACTTGTTTAGTGCTCAAAATTTAACATACAACCATGTTCTACATGCATTTCTCAGGTTAGTCAAGTACAAGCTATATAGAAAATTCAAGATATTCCAGGAAACTTCCTAGAAAAAATGAAGATTTTTCTTATAACTATGAAATAGGCAAGTGCGAAGCGGAGCGGAGCGGAGTGAGGGAGCAAACCAGGGCGGGCCGCTCCAATACAGAGTTATGAGTGGCGCGGGGCGCACCATGTTCGGTGGAAGTTTTGGAGTATCGGCGGACGCGCCAAAGATCTCGGTTAGGTTCTAGAGTATCGACGCTGGGCGCGTCGAGTGACAACCTAGCGGTTTAGAGGCGGGCGGGCGGTCGATGTACATCAGTTTTAATGGTTTGGTTTTCGAAGGACATTATGTGTATTTAGGCTCTAATGTGAATTAGTGTTGGAATAAGATTAGTAGTTATAAAATACTATCTATTGTAAACCATATGGAACTGAATCAAGTTGAATAACAAAAAGAATTAACGCCTCCCGTGAACTACCCATATTGGAGAACCACGTAAATCTCTGTGTTAATTCCTTATTATCGTGTGTGATCTAATTCTAACACTTCTCTTTAGAGTTGGTCCACTTTAAACAGTTACTGGAAACTAATACTTCCTTTAAGAGAATGTCGATCATATGATTTCTGTCAGTCGATAATATGATTTCTGTCAATCATGTTATAATACATAGCATGGATATATAATTTTTATCTTGCTTACCATCATTAGTTCATTTGCATCGACAGAACATACATGTAGTGCCACAAAAAAGTATCCAAAGAACACCTCCAGCATTAAACACATGGCTTTCGCTTTCAGGTGTTGGCCAGCCCATGTGATCTCCTACAACAATGTGAAACCAATTAGTGAAAAGATGATATGTCTAAGAGAGATCTGTACGTAGTAGGATTGATACAATGAAGCTGCTGATGCAGATGATCGCGGGAACCTTCATGTTTGTTAAATATGATGTAATGAGTCTCGTAACAACATAAACAAGAGCAACTTAATTGGTAGTACAGAACTTTTTTGAACCAGTAAGTCCAAGAAATCCTTGCATAACTTTTCCGATCTCCTTGATTAAGTCTATAAAAAAAAGAAGCACATATTTGAATTCCAGTAGTCAACAAAGGAGAGGGAACGAATGCTTATTTGAACCGGTCAGAGGAAATGATTACATGTGTGAAACTTGAGTGCAGGCAGCCCAGCCGACATTAAAGATTGCTGCACCCTATAGTCTGCAGCTTGGCTAATTGAGTTGTGCCCAAGGATCATGCAAGGAAGGCAACCACCAAAAACTGAAGAAAATGAAAAAGCAACCAAAACAGAACCAGCACCATGCCATATTTTGAATGTCCAAACCTGTCAATCTAACAGGTTAGTCGAGCATAGACAGTACAAATTGTTCTACTGCCCAGTAAAAACCTCAAGTACTGGTAGATATCAAGGAGAACTTGTTATTGGGGACAACTTAATCAAGACCAAGTGTTTAATTTCAAACAAATTATTCTTTATACATGTTGAGAACTCACAACTAACCATTTAAGAATAATATTTACTTCCGGTATCAAAGACCATTTTCCAAAGCATTACAAAACAAGGTCCCGGGCATGGAGCAGTTCTCTAAAAGTCTAAGCATGGAGCAGGAGTAAGCGTATAGTTTAAGCAATCCCCTGCTCCGATGTTTGAATGCCATGACATAAGTTTTAGAGGACTGCAAAAATAAATTCCCCCATTCAGTTGAGCCAACCACAAGTTTGTATAGAAGTAGTTAGTGCATCAACATATAGAGTATTCTTCTAAAACAAATTGGCCAATAATAACAAATAATGAAATATATATGAGCAACATATATAATATGTGATAAATGTTTCATTACTTACATTTTTAACTTGTAGAAAGAAGATATGTCAACAAAGTTGTCGATGAAAGATAGATACTACTACATATAAACAGATTATGTACCAATAAGCGCTTGCTTAGTCATTCAGTGTAGATATATATATATATATTAAAAACGGGTCAACTAACTGATTTATCGGTTGAGCCACCGGTTCGACTGATAGTCAATTGGGTCAATCGATTTTTGACCAAAATTAATTAATTAGTTCAAACTAGACAAGAGTGTGAACCGATTCCAATTTCCACCGGACTGTTTGGTCCGGGTTTTAAATCATGCTCGGTAGTCCTCTTCTTATGTATTGTGTTGTAATAATACCTCGTTCCAAAAATAAAAGCCCATTATTTTGTTTATTTATTTGTGTTTTTACAAACACTATTAAGGTTTGTATGGTACTTACTTTGATATGGAGTACTATTTTAATATAAATTTTATTAGAAAATTATGTTTAATAATTATATTATGATTTTTATTTCATAAAAAAGTCGTGGAACATTCGTTTTTCCATATATTCAATATTATTCGTTGACAATAAAATAAATGTTTAAATTCTCTTACAAATTTAGAGCATTGTTTTAATTTTATAATAAGTTATAGTAATAACCTTCCTTTCATATCCTAACAATGCTGGTTAATGTATATTGGCCTTGTGATGAAAAAAAAAAAGAAAAGAAAAAAAAAGGTAGAAAGAAAGTAGAACTAAAAAATTCTAGCTCCCCTAGACCCCCTTGACCGCCCGCCTTCTGTCTAGCGACTTTAAAATATTGTATATATATAAAGCCTCTAGGACCAGGTTATCCAAAAACTAATACCAAATTGCACTTCCATCAGTAATTTGTTTGTATGTTTTCTAACTACATTATTTAGTATTTTCCTATATCTTCAATAATATACAAAGTTGTGGAACAATATCATCTTATATTAACTTAATTTATTATTTGTGCTATTTGTAGTTCAATCATCAGTTGTCCTTTTTAGATAAAGGAACAAAAAAAAATATAATTAAAATAATTAGACGCGATAACGGCATGTACCGGCCCAAACAGTATGAAATAAAATGGACGGACCAAAAAGACCCGGGTTTTTATGAAAGAAAAAATTCACTTGTTGTTTCAAATTTTCACTTACCGAGATCACTTTTGTGCCTATTTTTTGTTAATTTTTTTGGTTTGACCCAAACTGGTCAGGCCAAATAGGCCCGAATATTTCTGGGCCAAAAAATTTAAGCCCAAAACTCAGCCCGCGGGCCTGAGCCTCTTTTGCCAAGTCTAAAAATAATGATGTTTTGAAATTCCTAATTAAGTGTTTCGAAATTACTAAAGTGCAATTCGCTACCACACCGGCATAGATATGCAGAGACACAAAGGGAAATATATTTTACAGCAGAAGCACTGATATCATCAGAACTCAGGAGTAAAAGAGTACACAAGTAAAAAATAAAATAAGGCTACGAATAGTAGCATTGTTGTATTGTAAATGAAAAGAGTGAAACTCCCAAATTGGATTTAAACTATTTCTCTTAAATAATATATTTTTATTAAAACTATATCGATTAGAATGTTTTCTTAAAAATAAAATAATATTAAAAAAGAGTAGTCTAATTTGTTTTTTTTTATTTACAAAAATATCACCCGCGGCCCACTTATTTTTTAAAAGACTCATTCCGATTTTATATGCATTTGGACTCACAGTCCAATATGTGTGATTTGCATGTGTGACATTATTTATCCTCGGTATGAAATAACACTCAACCATTTGATTCAACATATTATTTCGTTGTATTAGTTTTGTTCGTTACAGTTCATTTTGAGTTATTTATTTTATTTCATTATTCTTGTATTCTATATTCGTATTGGGCATTTGACTCGTGTTGTGTTTTTCTTTCGACAGGTAATCATCAGGGGGATCAAGGGTAAGTGTGATGAGAGTTTCCTTCATTCTAATGGTTTAAAAATATTATGTTTAGGCTTGATATATCAATTTATTTAGAGTTGTAATAATTAGCTTAGATTGTGGTTTGAGTCAGTGTGGTATTTATTATGGTTTGTCTTGTGACGTTATTTGGTTATGAGACCATTCTTTTGTGACATAGAACTTTTATTTCGTTTTGTTATGTTTTGTGCGTAATCTCTCTTTCTATTTCGGAAAGAGGGTGTTACAAAAATTTTACTTATTTTTTAAAAAAATCTTTAAAATAACGTAATTTTAATAAAAATATATTATTTAAGAAATATGCTTTAGATCCATCAAGATGAAACCCGATCTAAATGCTGTGAAATTGAACAATTATATGAACAAGTTTGACCACAAGAGCAATCCACTAATAATAATAATTTCTAATCCCAGCCATCTCTTTCCATTTTGACCCCCATCATTCTGTTGTGGAGTACTTATTCCAGTACCACTGCTACCAGTAGTTGTATTAGCTTTAATTGCTCCTACAAATATTTAAACAATTAAGTTAAAAATTAAGGGAACTGATATTTCCACCTATATATACATATATATATATTTTTTTTATTGATATTTTCACACGGTCCTCTCTCATATGAGCATACAGTGAGTCTCACATTTCATGTGCAAAAATATCAAAAAGGAATCATCAAAATCAATAAATCCACAATATGAATTTTATTAATTAATTTGTGTTAGAAAAAAAAAAGGAACAATAATAAGTGTTCTTACCACTATAAACTGGACTGCTAGCTTTTGCTGCCTTACTGCCCTGATGACCAAATTGAAAGAAAACCTGAGCATCTGGTGAATTAGGAGCCAAATGTAGAAGAGCTGCACATCACAACATCATCAATCATCAGTCCTAGCAAAAAGTTTTGGGTATTTCCACATTTTGCTATATAAATTATTTGGTCATTTGTCTCTTCATAATGATATTAAGGAATTCACGAGTAATTACTCACGACCTGACTTCAAGAAGACTCAAAAAGCATTTTTCTAACTTATCGTGTCGTCAAGTTCCCGATATTAAAAATTGCCTATAAATAGCCGAGAGCAGATCCTCTGTCCCCATTTTTCCTGTCTCCCCACTTAAATTTTGACACCTAATCTCTTACTTAACACCAATTAATTCTATAATTAAATAAAAAGTCATGTGTCAAAATTTAAGTGTGGGGACACAAGGGAGACATGAAAAATGGGGACAGGGAATCTGATCTCATAAACAGCCACACCCAAAAAAAACACACACACACACACTTACCTGGGCAATGGGAAACATTGGCAGGGGCATGACAAACAGAAGGGAGGCCTAGAGCAAGTGTGACATTAATATTAAGTGCCAAATCCGGATCGTTTCCATCTTTAACAATCACACACAAGCACTTCCTGTTGGTATTAAGCAGTTGTTTGAGACCATTACAGCAATCTGGAGTAGGATATTTTGCCTTACCCCCAACATATTGCAAGCACGTCGCCAATCCAACCAACTGTTGTGTACATTCTTTCTTGTTCTTGGCATCATCCGACCTCGTTACACCCCAAAACAACGACCACATTATCACCACAAAAATTGAAATGTTGCTCATAACCATGACAATTTTGTGACTAGGTTGATATTACAACAGTTTGGGAGGTGAAGCAGAGTGTTTTTTGATGTATTTATGGACGAGTATTTAAAGAACAAAGCGAAGTACTCATTTTATATTAAGATTTGTTAAAAGGGACGAAAGTGGAACAAAAAGTTTGTCACTTCACCAACCCCACTCAAGGTTATGGGGGGAAAGAATGATGATATGAAGAGTTTAGAATGTTGAATTAATTATGCTGATTTTCTAGTGTCCATAAATATTATAAACTTTATTTAGTGACACCACTTTGTGTTATAATGACATCACAACAATTTTTTTCATCTCGAAAAACATGCAAACACTCTACGTGGATAGAAAAAATGGACACGAGTGTATTTGAATTTCATCTATTTGTGTTTTGACCCTGATGGAGGTAAAAATATATACACTCCTGTTCATTTTTTTTCCGGCAATTTTTCCTGTCTTATCAGGAAAAACATATAATGAGCTCATATTCCCTCTTTCATTGGTCTCCTTTTTAGGTGAAAATCACTGTTCTGACTATTTTAATTTTAATTTTAATTTTATTATTTTACTGTTTTTGAAATTTTATATTCTCTTGTTGATGTGAGTAAAATATTTCTAAAACATTATTAATAAAGGGTAATACAATAATTTCTCTTACTGAGTATTCTAAAAACATATTGAATATAAAATTCCCATAAAATTTAACCAAGTAAGGATTGTGGGTCTCTATTGGAAAGTTTCTTAGGCATAAAACCCTCCTTTATTTAGGTTGGAACATTGTGATTATGTTGAATATTTGGAGCTAGACCTTTCAAATTCCAAAATTCTTGAGTTCCATTACTAGTAAATTAAGTTTCACTGAATTTATTTAGAAACTGTTTTAGTTTTTTGGTTTAATATAATCAACTTCATACTTTTAATATAAACTATAGAAAATGTGAAATTTGGCACAAGCTCAATTCACTTGTAACTAATTTTATTTGTTTTTTGTATTCAAAAAATTTATTTGTTATTTGTTAATTTTAAATTATACTTGTTCTGAGACATTTTTAAGTTAAGATGTCATAAAAAGTAAGTTACACCTCAAACGAAATTTCACTATACATTAATTTAGTTGACAAAACATTTTTCTATAAAATCTTAACATTTTAAATTTGATTCTCATTATATAGAGGAAGTATAACATATGCTCAGAGCCAACTTTTGATTTGTATGAATCAATTGTTAACTTTTTCATTTTTTGTAGGAAAAACTTTTTTTATTAATTAAGCTTGAAATCTTAATGCTACATTTAGATTGGAGGAGTGAAATTAGTGAATGAATGGAATAAAGAAGGAATGGAATGGTGTGTAGAATAAATAATTCATAACATTCCTGGTTGGAAAGCGGAAGACGGTAAAGAATAGAAACAATCACATGAATTGAATTTATGTAACTTTGCAATCACAAAAATTTACAAAGTTGGATAAATTGACTATAAGCCGTCACAAGGTTTATAAATCTAAGTAATAAAAGTTGTTTCATAATAATAACCCTAACAGACTATTTATACTACCTAATTAAACCCTATAAATAAATAAAATTCAATAAACTTAAAAAGTAAGCCTAAAACATAAACGAGTCCAAATAGTTAAACCTACTTGACTACTAATTAATAAATAAAAATACATCAAATATTTAAATTGTCCATAAATATCAAAACATAAATTATAACGAATCTTGACGGATAACTCCTCTCGTGTTATTCCCCTTTTCTTGGAGAAAATTCGACCTCGAATTTTAAAATGAAGTAATATCCAACACCAATAGTTAGACATTCCCAATCTTTTTTGGACAAATTTTGCACGATGTTGTAGCCCCAATATTTTTTTGGGAAGTAACTCTGAAATAATCAAAGCATTCGTATTAACTTGCATTTGCAACAAATGATCAAGACTGATCATCAAAATTTTTCAAATTGTCGAATATAAGATTTTGAACAATCTCATAATTAATCTCAATTTCTACGATATTCATATTCTTATTTGGCATTGACTTCAAATCATGATCATCCTCAACCACTAAGATTGGTTCATCTGCAATTATAACAGCTTCTTCAACTACCTCCTTCATGTCTTCCACGCTTTCTACTAAAAAGGACAAATCACATGTCTGAGAAATATGATTGATGACACTACAAATTTCTTGAGGATTTTTTATGTAGGCTATTAAATTCTTGCAACACCTACTAACTTTATTAGTCAGAAAAGAAATCTCTTTTTGATGCTCTTCTCGAGCTCTTATTTTCTCAACTTGATATCGATGTTTCAATTTGTCAAGTCTATAATATGCTTCTACCAATTCCTCCATAAGATCATCATATTCGGGTAACAAGTGTTTACGATGAAGTACATAAATTTCATACTCCAACAAATCACACCTATCTTTAAGGTAACTAATTTTGTCCTTAACTTGTAAAAATTTTCTTTTGTAGCTCTAGACATTTTAATAATAAGATACAAGGGCTAAACGAGTCATTTATTGATTCCTACAACCCAAACGTAACATAAAAGAGAGTTGCGAATGAGCAAAAATTGTGCAAACTTTATAATTTAGTTTAGGCAGGCCCATTTACATCATACGTTTAGTTGACCCATAAAATTATTTACTGAACCCATATCCAGGCCAATGCACTAATAACCCAAACTTACAAATTTTTCCTTTTTTCCTGGATGGGCTGGGTTGGGGCAGGGTCGGCATAACATGCTGATAATTTTTTTTTAATTTGGGCTGGGCTGGGGGTGGTGGGCTGGGGAACCTCATTAGTCATCGCAACACCGTCTTCATGATTGGTCGGTGAGGTTAGACTTCATTATAATCACCGCCCCACTAGTCCTCAAACCTCATTAGTCATCGCAACACCGTCTTCATGATTGGTCGGTGAGGTTGAGATGAAATTGTTCATTTGGTTGAATTTTAAGTACATTAAGATAGGAAACCTGGGGTGGCGATTTAATTTTTTAATAAATATTTTGTAACTATTTTTATATTAATATTTTTAAGTATATGATGACTTATATTTATTGAATTTGTGTACATATAAATTCATTGATAAATATCACGAATCATATGTAATTTATATGTTTGAATATTTTTGTATGGTTTTTGAATTCATACAATTAGATTCAATATTATTATTGATTTTAAAAAGTCAACTCAAGACATTTTTACATTTAAAATTAAGATAATTCATTAAAAATTATGAATAATGAAACTTACAATGACTCGTACTTTTTAGATAGTGAATATTCATCCTTGTATTAACTAAATTAAAGTAGTTAAAATTTAAAAATATAAATTAATTTTAAAAAATTAATAATGATCTTATAATTTGAAATAAATGTAATAATGGTTAAATACTTGTAATATCTCCCCATTTTACTATTTTTTAAGTTTTTTCATATTTTTTATTCTAACACCGTAATTTTAGGATTCGGTTACCCTGAAGTTAACTTTATGGTAAATTGATCAATTAATCAATACGCGAATAGAGATCACCTCTAGCATGCGTGTCAACACACGTAAGTCTACTATCACATAAAATTGCTCAAATGCACTAATATGCATATTTTGATGGCTCATGTGCAGAACAAGTTACGTGGACTATCAAAATATGCATGTGAGTGTATGTGAGCGATTTTATGAAATAATAAACTTGTTTTTATATTAATCAATTGACCAATAAACCACCCATAGTTTTATGATCTTATCCTTTAAATAAAATACCATATCTTATAGGGATTCTACTCTCCCCGGAAGAATCTGATTAGCATGAAGTTCATTTTTGAGTAAATTAATAAATTGGTTAATAAAATGCTGACCTTGTGTGCGTGAGTGTTTGAGTACTTTATTAACCAATTTACCAATTTAATTTTTGAACTTTATGCTAACTGCTTCCCTCCCTCCCAGACAATCTCTATATATATCTGGCTCTCTTACTAACTTCAACTCCCCTTATGGCCTTATCCTACTCTTCTTCAAACTCCCCCAACAACTCCTCTCCCTCCCCAAGGCTCAAATCCTAATTCTGTACCCATGGCTTTACCCAGTGGCACCCAACCTGACGCTGGAGCCAAACTCATGGCTCTACTCACCGACACCCGACCAGAGATTTGGCACAACCGACTGGCTACATGCCCGACGCCGGAAAATGCTGCTCCGGTTCTGTCGGCTGGCCCTCCGGTGTCCAATCTCAATCCGGTGGCAATCGCGCATTCTGATATCTCAAAAGGTCGCCATTTGAATGGTGATCACGTTGTTTACGATGTAGATGGTAGGTTGCCTGGTGAGGTCCAATCTCCGCTTGAAGTCTCTCCAATTATCAGGTATTGCACCCATCCTGCCCTTGTTTTGGGCCGTCAAATTGCTGTGAATAAGACTTATGTGTGTTATGGACTTAAACTTGGAGCTATTCGTGTGCTTAATATGCACGCTGCGCCTGCGTTGAGATCATTGTTAAAAGGACATTCTCAGGTTTGTTCCTCTTTGCAAATTCTAGGGAATTCTTTTTATTTACTGTTAAATTTGTTATATGCTAATTTAGTTTGTTTTAATAAAGTTTTGAAAAATTGCTTAGTATAATTGCTGTATGATGTTATATGTATAGTATGCCTGTTAATTGATATTATTAATTAGTTGCATATACTTGAATGGAAGTGCTTTTGTTTTGATTGTGATGGACAGTAATTTTTCACAATTGATTCTGAATAGTAGAAGCAAGTGTAAAAATTTTGATTTAGGTTTCTCCATGTTACTGTATAGCGGAGGAGATTCCTGATTTCCTGTTGACTAATAATTCATGCGTTGGTAAGGCTTAAGAAAGTGTTCACGTTGTCCTTTATTTCTAGCTGATGTTATGTTCCTTGGTTGTTTCATTATTTCTTCTGTTCTTTTATATGGTAGTATTGTTTTACGATCATGGGATCTAGTCTTAATCTCAATCTGATAAGAAATTCACAGTCCAATTTTTTACGAGGATGTTTGTTTTTTCATTTACTCAGGCGGTCAGGGACATGGCTTTCTTTTCTGTGGATGTTAACCTTTTGGCTAGGTAGCACTCTTAACTTTTCTTAATCATCTTGTTTAATTTCTTTTTAGAGAAATTCTAATGTGCTTCTATGCAGTGCAAGTGCAGATGGGCGGGTTTTTATATGGAAAATAATTGAAGGTACTGATGATGAAGATAAGCCACAAATTACAGGAAAGATTGTTATGGCAATTCAAATTGTAGGATTAGTGAAATTTACTCATTCCCGGGTTTGCTGGCACTGCCATAAACAGGTACACTTTCTTCTGTTGTAGTCTATTTTATAGACTAGTTTCATTTTATTTACAAGGCCTAACATAGACATTTCTCCTTATTATTCTGTTTTTTTGTCTGAGTTGTACAATTGTTTTATACGTTTCTTATGCCCTCTCTTGCAGGAAGTTCTTGTAGTTGGGATTGGAAATAGTGTTCTGCGGATTAATACCACAAATGTTGGGAAAGTTGGAGTTTATTCGGAGGGGGAACCTCTCAAATGCTCTGTTGACAAGATGATTGATGGGGTCGAATTTGTTGGTAACCATGCTGGAGAAGTGACTGATCTTTCAATGTGCACCACTTGTTTGGTTTCCGCATCAGTGGATGGCACGGTTAGTCTTTCATCTGATACCTTTTGATTACACATAAAAATACAATTTTTTGAATGACAAATGAAGGAAATTGGCTATAGTGGGAGTCCTCGAAATGGGTTTTCAAGTGAACGGATTATGATGTTTGACTTTAGTAATGTGGAAGTTGGAATCAAATTGGAAATGATTCTTTAATTTTGTCCTTCAAATTGGGGTCTGCTGGACAATGAGATCCTCTCAGGATCTGTCAAGCTCCTTCTTGTTTACTTGAACGGTTTAGTCTACATTAGCTTTACAATCAGGTTAGCTTTATGAGTTCCAATATTCATTTTTAATAGCGAGGCTAGATCTTTTTATTGTATATAATACTTATTTCTTACCAAGGAAAAGGACACCTTCATTTTCAGAGATTAAGGTGGATGTAGACCTTTTTAAGATTGATGTAATGCCATATGGACATTATTTTGTATGAATCATGTGCTAATAAAAACAGTGCCAGTTAAGTGATCCATCTCAACCCAATCATCTTGTCTATGTTCAAGTTGAATTGGTAATTACTGTGCTAGACTGAACTACAAGTTTTGATTATTCTCAACTTTTCATGTGGAGAGAACAGGTGGGAAGGGGAGAAAAGTGGATAAATTCACTTGCAATGTATTTGCTGTTATATATTATGGTAGCGTATTCTTCTGTTTCTTTGCAGCGGAAATAATTTGATGTACCATCTCAAAAGTATTGTTGAATATATTGTCATATTGCCTGGTGTACTCTTTATTGTTTTAATTGTATTCGAGTATGGATTTTCTCCAGTTTGGAATTACTGAGCAATTAATAATTCCATCTGTTGGACATGATTTTGAGCTTTCTTGATCAATCTGAAGTGTTTATTCTTCCTGTGCATAACATGTTAGATGGTTACTGCAAATTTTAAGTCTCTGTGTATGACAGATAAAAGTTTGGGAAGAAGGCAAGCTACTTCCCATAGCGGTATTAAGACCATACGATGGCCAACCTGTTTGTTCCGTTACATTCTTGACTTCCCCACACAAGCCACAACACATTTTACTAGTCACTGGGGTATGTTCTGAATTGTACTTTTATTCTTATATCTTTTGTAGTAGCCTTTTTACTTATAAAATATTTATATATACAAACATCTTTGTGGGTAGGAGTCGGATCCATACAATCCATTTCAGCTTTTATTTTACATAATAGTTCAATTTGTGGGCTCAATTATCAAATATTTGTTCTGTTTCCATATGAAGGTCCAATGGAAATTTGTTCTTGGGTTTCAATAAGTCTATGTTTGAGTTCTCTGATAGTGACGCCTCTATAAATACTTCTACCGATCCAAAAAACTTATCTGTGAGAGATGTGTTTTTATATTTCATGATTTAAATGTACCTTTACAGGGTCCACTGAACCACGAAATAAAGATATGGACATCAACAAGTGAAGACGGATGGCTGCCTCCAAGTGATGCTGATTCGTGGCACTGCACCCAGACATTGGAGCTGAAGAGTTCTGCTGGAACCAGAGATGAATATGTGTTCTTTAATCAAGTAATGCCCGTGTCTCAAGCAGGTCTTCTTTTAATAGCAAATGCCATGAAGAACGCTTTATATGCTGTACACTTAGACTACGGTCCTAATCCGGCTGCAACCCGAATGGACTATATTGCCGAGTTCTCTGTTAGTATGCCAATTTTGAGTCTTACAGCGACTAGCGATTTGGTACCTCATGGTGAACAAATTGTTCTGGCTTTTTGTGTCCAGACCAATGTCATTCAACAATATTCTTTTCATTTGTCTCAGTGCTTACCACCCCCACTGGAGAATTTGTTTGAGAGGCTGAACCCTAGTTTTTCTGATCAGGAATGTGCTGAGGTTGCCACTTCACAGGAAGTTGCTACTTGAGTGTGGAATCTTAAACCTCTCTAGTTATTAATCGACAGTAAATAAAGATACATAGTGAAAAGAGTAGAAGAAAAAAAATGTAATTTTTTTTTATTGTATTATAAATGTTGTATTATAAAATGAGCAAACAGTTTGGACTCGATTTTTATTCGCTCAACTAAAAATTTAATTCGAGCTCGACTTGAAATATAAATGATTCAAATATGAATAAATTTTAAAATTCCATAAATTACTTGAACATTCTCAAATTATAATTTTCTATTCATTTAAAAAGTTCAAACTGCTCGAAATAGATTCAAGATCGTGTTCGATTAGGTAGCTAAACGAGTTTCAACCATATTTTATTTTATACTCGATTTGGTTCATTTTTATTCTTATTGTTTAGTGTAGTAATCCTTTAACCCAAAATTTTAAGAACACTTTAAAAATCCTACGTTATAAATAATTAAACCCCCAACCTAGTTTTAAGAATTTTATTTGCCTCTATTACACCACTTCTTCTCCTCTTGCAATCAAACTCTTGAATATCCTTTTATACTCGCGGGAGTAAGAAGAAGAAAGGTATATAGTAAAATTTAACTAATTTTAAATCCTTTAATTTTATTTCTCTGTCATCAAATATATGTATTAAATCTTGATATTGGTTGGTTGTAAATCATGTAGCGAGATATTTTAGCTGATGCTGCCCTAGCACGTCTCAATTCTTACTATTTGCCTCCCTACTATTTTATCTCACGTCAAGTACTAATTAAGATCTGAATGATTAGTATATTTTAATAAATTAAATTATTCGAGTGAAAATAATATCTGAATTTAAAAAGTTATTTGGTAATTAAAAAGTATAAATATTTGAATTATTTTTAAATTTTAAAATATCAATTTTAAAATTTAAAATATCTCGAATTAACTTTTAAAAAATTAATAATGATTTTAAAATTTGGAATGGAGGGAGTATAATATTTATAGAGACTCTATATAGATTTAAAATTTTCATGAAGAGACCACTATTAATGATTTAGATTTATATCTTTCATTTACCGATTATTAAGAGACGATAAAAAATAAATAAAATTTTATCAAATGGAGTTGTTGAGAGGTAAATAAGCGCCACCTTAATGTAATCACTATAATTTTTTATCTTTTTTTTCTTGTCTTTTCTTGTGAATGTAGGTCAGATAAGTTTGTTTGTTGGGCAAGTGGGACAAAAAAAAAATTTATTTTTATAATGATCCTTTTCATGGTCTGGGTGAAAACACTGACCATGAAAAAGACCCTTTTGCAGTTGCAACTAGTTAAGATTAATACGGTAAATAAACAATTTAAGGCTGAAAGAATAAAAAGCCTCAATTAAAAAAATAAAAAATAAAAAACAAAAATTAGTAACAAGTTAACAACTACTTAATTAACAAGATGAATAAAAATTATAGGTAGCCTTGAACCCCCATCAACCATGTCCATGATTTCCCTCATATGCAAATAGTTTTCTCCAACATCTTAGGTATTATTTTTCAAATAGTGTTTAGCTATATAAATGTTTATATTATTCACATATAAACATTTAGCTAAAAACATGAATAATATCATTTTCACTGATAATGTTCTTGAATGTTGAGGATTCAGTCTCCATCCAGCATTTTTTAGTATTCATTTATAAATTGTGGTTCAACTAAAAATGTTTTTAGTGTGACAGTTTGGTTTAAGGTGAAATATGTATTAAATTTTTCCTAATTTATAAGTTGTCTTTTCTTAACTAAAAGATTTGGTGACTATAATTAAGACAATTGTCTCTCAACCTATAACAGCATCTCCAACAGTAGTAGTAAATTTTTTTTTTTCAAATTGATGTTTGTTCACCTACGTGGCAATTTGAAGAGCATTATTTGTTACTTTCATATTTTGTGTCTCACCAGTTTCTTCAATTTAATGAGCTATACATTAAGCATAATAAATATTTTTAACCTTAAATTATAGATTTGAAGAGTAAGAAGGAGGATGCAGATTTGAAGAGAAAAGAATATTTGTTGACCTACGTGGCAGTTTGAAGAGACTGTTGGAAATGATTTTTCTGATGTGACTCACCTATTTGAGTATCCCAAAGTGGTTGAAGAGACTATTGGAGATGCTATGATGAACACTATATATATATATATATATATATATATATATATATATATATATATATAACACATGTCTTAATCAATTTTGACTACAAAACCTAAAAACTAACAAATTAATTTCTCAAAAAGACTGACATATGATGCTAAACTTATCCACCCTCATTAAAAACTCAAATGAATGTTTTCTTCTTTTATTTTTTGTTTAGTTAAAAACTCTTTAATAAAAGAATTAGATGCAACTTAAATTTTCCGTGTTTTTCTTCTTTTTTTTTTCCTCCATTTTAAAACTCAAAAACATAAATTCCTATAGTTATGAAAATTAAAAAACCCTCCTTTGTTGAAATTTATTAAATCATTGAATTCATAAAGAGCTAAATTTATACATGCAGTGTTACCTGGAATCATGTAGCCACCTGTTTGCACAATGTAGTTTTGCTAAAGCAATTTAGACAATTTTGCTACCACAAGGAGAAAGCCCATACTCTCTATTTGAGAATGTCTATGATCTGTTCATTATAAGTCTCTCATTTTCAATCACTCCCTTTTGAATTTGATTTAAAAAAAAAAGCTGAATAATAGAGAAGAAATAAAGAGGGTGTATTCAAATAAGATTTTTAAAAATTTTTAAAGAATTTAAAAGTTTGGTTGTATAACATAATCACATTCACATTCATCACATAGTCACATTCTTCACATAGTCTCATAATCAAATTCATCATCAAATCAGACAGAAAGACTCTTAACAAGATTTGTTATCTATCATTTGATAATCAAATAATGAACTTATTGGAAATTTTTTATTTCCGGCGTCCTCGATTTTGTACTTGTTATTGAGATCCTCCCATAATTCTCATGTCGTATTTTCCATGAACTTGACTTGATACACATCGTACAATTAATTGGATAACGTATTTAGAATTTACCCTTTACACATGAAGTTATCTTGTTCCCATTTTACACATGAAGTTACCATGAGCAATTGGGGAATATGAAAGCCTTGAGAAATCTTTTTACCAATGGAACTGCGTTTAAACGGTTACCTGATTCCTGTTGGAAATGGGATTTGAATGAGAAAATTGACTCGAGTCGGGTCGTGGTCGTGACGGGCGGGTTCGTGATATATATTTTTTATCATCACAATACTACGTCGTTTTGACGACGGTTACACACGAATTTTTCTATAAATGAATGATGTGGGGCGTATTTCTGAAAAAGATAATTTTCCCGTTCTCTCTGTTCCGTCCCGTCAGAAAATTTTCCCTCCCCGTTTTGCAGAAAATTTCCCGTTCCATTTAGCAGTAACCTTTCCCGTTTTGCACTTCAATAGAATTCCCGTTCCCTTCTGCAATTCCCGTTCTGTTTCTGCAAGAATTCCGTTTCTGCAGATTCCGTTCCTTCCCACCGTTCTGCAGTGTTTTCCCGTTCTGCAAATCTTTTCCTGTTTTCTGAGTAAGTGTATTCATGCACCACTTTCATGCATCATTATTATTAATAGTAAAGTTCGAGTACATAACATAGAATTTGCGTTCGATGAATTCTTAATTTTGTAATGCTACTAATTAAGAATTGAAATCCGTTTTATCTTGGGAAGCAATTATTCAATTAACCCTTAGCATCTGTGGGGGAATAAATCTTTGTGAATTCAAAGGACTCGGATTTATATTTTTCATTTTACACATTGTTTCTGTTTTGCATAATTTATTATTATTATATTTATATGCATTATTAAATAATACTATATATTATAGGTAACAATCTTAAAGCAAATTTATATTTTCTATAATTATAGTATTGTTTTATGTCAACAGGAAATTGTTTTATGTGAATAAAAAATGGTTTTATAAATAATAAAAAAAAAATCTTTGTGTTGTAGAAACTGAATTTGTTCACTTGAAAAATTTTGTTGACTTTTTGTTTATTAATACATGTTATATATTAATACACATAATTCTAGAAATTAATTTCTGTTTGTGGGCCCAAATGCAAATTAAGGTTCACTTGACCTAATTGAATTAAAAGCATAAATTAAGGTTCGCATTATGATTAAATGAAAAGACGGAAGAGTCAGAAAGAAATGTGCTAGACCCGGGAGAAGCCTCCACGTGTCCCAAGGCAGAAGACTCGTGGAGGCGGCTCATTTTTGGGAATTGATTGAGGGATTGGATTGGTGGCTAGAAGGGCAGGACTATCTGGGCATTACTCTAATGATTAAGGGTAAATTTGGAATTTCTCAGGGTCATGTGCCTAGCACATGACCACTCTCGAAAATCCTATAAATACCCCTTCCACTCCATTCTGAAAGGGACTTCTCTCCAGACTCAAGACTTGGACTCTCAGAAGATCAAAATGACCCTTTTTGGTGACTTAAAGGCTCGGAGATTCCACCTAAAAGCACTAGAAAGGGGTTTGAATATTCATTCAACTCGAAGGACTCAAGAAGGCTCTTGGAATCCCTGTTACCCTAACACGGTTCCCGAATTCTAGGGGTTCTGCCACGCACCATTGGAGTAATCGCCCACCTGTCGTTCTCCCCTCTTCAATCAACCAATCAATTCCGTGCTCTTTGTGGATTTCTCTCTTCCTCAGCCAACATGAAACCCTAACCCTAGCAAGGTACGATTTCCTTGCCCACATTTCTTTGGCGACTCTGCTGGGGAGGTGTAGAATTTGTGAAGGGTATGCCCACAACTCGAAGTGGGAGAATTACAGGAAGAGCTGTTTCACCAACAAATAGTATTACCTTACAAAATTCAGTTCCAAGGCAAACAACTCAAGCTTTCCAAGGCACAAATCTGGATTTTGACCAACCACTTATTGAAGACGCTTCGAAAGGAAGTTCAACAACACCACATATGGCCAATCAACAACACACAAGCGCAGGAAGGCAAGGCGAGGATACGGTGGAGACCCAGAATCGAATCTTTGTCTGCAACCTGGAGATGCTCAAGGCATTGAAGGAAGCACGAGAAGGGCAAGGAATGATGATGGCCATGATCTTTGGAAATCAGAGAGAAGCAAGAGGAGATGGGAAATTTCGCGCGGCCGGTTGATCTGATTCCCACTTTCAAGGCCATGTTCCCGGAAGTTCGAATGGGAACAAGCGGTGTGGAAGACAACAATAATGGTAGCAACAACAAAGAGAAACAGATTGTACCTTCATTGACTGAAAAGTCAATCGGTTCCAATAATCAACTGGGAGCTCCAGAACAGTGGTGATGTACCACAACCTAGGTTGGAAGCAAGCCAACCTCAGACAAATATCATCCCAACTGCTCTTCCAGCATTTTTACAGTGCAGATGCCAACCGTCCCAAGCCATGTCCGTGAGTGAGCCAAAGAAATGCCACCAAAGTGCGGCTTTGCCGCGATGCAATGTCAGACATCAACCAATCTCTTCACCATATACACCGCCAATACAACAGTATATTACAACACCCCAGAGAGTTCATGCCACAAGCCAGTACGTGACGAAGGATGATATGATCGATGTGATCAATCAACTTTGCAGGCAGACATCCCGACCCTCGGAGTTAGACTTTACTCCACCTTACCCGGCACACATTCGGAGGCAACCTTACCCAACAGGGTATATCGAGCATCCTCCACAATTTCCAAAATACAACGGGGAGAAAGGAAATGCCAAGGAACATATTGCCAGGTTTGTAGAGTCGATGTCTCCGTGGCTAGGATATGATGAAGTAAACAACCACAACTTGTTGATGCGGGAATTCAATAAGACTTTGACGGATAGTGCCTTCAGTTGGTACTACAACTTGGAGAAGGGATCAGTCCATGATTGGGATGATCTAAAATTGCAATTTTTTAAGAAATTTTTCTATGTGCAGAAACAGGTAACCATCGTAGAGCTCATGCGATTCAAGCAGAAGCCAAACGAAGAGTTGTCAGATTATGTGGATAGGTTCAGGGCCCAAGCACGTAAGTGTGCGAGGAATTGAAGAAAAAAGAACTTAGTTAGCATTTGCAACAATTGTGCCTTAGATGCCTTCAAGCCCCACCTCATCACCAAGGCTTGTGATTCCTTCACGACCCTCTCATCTTTTGCACAAGACTTAGGGGGAATCATGACATTTCCCACCAGTCATGTGATGGATACATGGAAGAACAAGAGGACATCAACTGTGGCTTTGGTGGATTCTCAGTCAAAACCACAAGGGGGCAAGAGGGAGAAGAATGAGAAATTTGAACGAAGTAGAGAAAAGCACGGGGACAAGTATACCAGAATGCCAGTTCCGGAGGCTATCACATGCAGCGAAAAGGCGTTCAGGAGCCTGTACGAACAATGGGTCGAGCACGGAGTATTGAAACCTCTAAAGCCCCGGTTGGTTGTAACGGAAGAAATGAAAAGAAGACCAGACTTTTGTGTATACCACCAATACGCAGGGCATTCCACTATGGACTGTTACAGTCTGCGGAGGATATACCATGAGAAACTGGCAACCGGGGAGATTGAACTAGGAGAAGAAACGTGTAACACTATCACCCATGGTGCAGTCCCGGAAGTCAAGAACCCAAATATTGGCTCTACCATCGAAAAACTTTGAACTACAGATGAATTAAAAATCCACCCAAGATGGTGGTCCACCAAAAATGGTGGTTTAAGTCCTCAAGAGTATCCCTTGCCAAGTAATTGGATGACCAAGGTTGGAGGCACAAGAATTGACGAATTAAAAAATATATATATATATAAAAAAAAAAAAATCCACCCAAGATGGTGGTCCACTCTAAATGGTGGTCAAGTCCTCGTAGACTGCACTTGCCAAAAAATTGGATAACCCAAGTGACGAGGCACCCGATTTCAAGTCCTCGTAGACCGCACTTGCCAAGAAATTGGACGACCTAAGTGACGAGGCACTCGATTTCAAGTCCTCGTAGACCGCACTTGCCAAGAAATTGGATGACCCAAGTGACGAGGCACCCGAGTGTTACACTTTATCATTAAAAGTGAATGAGGCACCTGACTATAAGTCCTCAGACCCCAAAAAGTTATACTTTCAACTTTAAAAGTAATCGAGGCACCTGACTATAAGTCCTCGAACCAGACAAGTTATACTTTCAACTTCAAAAGTAATCGAGAATTTATTATTTGAAACGTTATGCTTTTCGTTAAAAGCAATTTTATTATCAATAAATTGTCAAACTTCCGCTTATGCTTGAATATTTTTTCTAATCTTTAAAAAAAAAGGTATAGATTCAAGTGTTAGTTTGCATTAAAAAAAACATTTTTTTCTTGAAAAGATTCATGTTTACTGTTTTATGAGACCTATTGTTGTCTTGGAGTCTTAATCCGAACAACTTAAGATTCAATGTTAAATATTGAGTTTTAAAGAATTGTTAAAATTAAAGGCAATCAATAAGGATAAAAGAAACTACAATTTGATAAATGAAATATATGTACATGAATTTTCTCATACAGGAAATGAAAAAAATTATGAAAGCTCATGATCTAAAGGCCATGACATGTCAAACTAAAGAGAGGAGAATAGCTAAAGCCTTCAAGTCGACAATGGTGTGGTACTATGAGCCTTCGTATTGGAGACATGAAGTGACTTCCGAACGAAGTACAACAACATGATGATTGAAAATAAAGAGATCCAACCTAGCATGGAAGGGAGACATGTCCAAGAAAAGCTAGGAGATACCTAGATATCCTTGAAGAGCTCCTCTAGGGCTTTCCCTCCTAGGGTTTGCTCCTCTAGAGGTTCACTCTCCTAGGACTTTCGTTTTCAAGGCTTGCAAAATATCAAGCTTCAAGAAGTGACTTCAAAATATTTTCTTGCGATCATCTCACCAAAGGCGTGACTTACGCGCAGGGGGAAAATACTTACTGGTAGATGACATAGACATCCTCCAGAGTATAGATGCATTCCCCCCAAGCAGTGACGAATATGCATGTGGAGGAGCACCACGGTTCTATTGAATACGAGTGTCCCTGCATAGCAAGATTCAACAAAAAATGTCAGCTTTTTTCTTTATTACATCCACATAATCAACATTCTCAAGTATCTCGTTGATCCAATGCTGCCATTCCTGAAGGTGGCTAGATGAATTAGACAAAATGTGAAGGAGGAGGCCATTAGGTTGGTTCCCCTAGGGGTTAACCCGTAGGGTTTAGCCACCTAAGGAGCTCTCCTCCTCTTACATTTAACTTCTCCTTACTCGTTGAATCAACTGATTAGAATAAATGCTACTTCACCGGAATATCCGAGCCAAGGACCTTGTTAAGGTGAAATGGCTCGGAATAAATTCTTCTTCATTGCGGTGTTGCCTCTTTTATTTGAAAATATCCGAGCTAAGAACCTTGTTAAGGTAAAATGGCTCAGAATGGATGCTTCCTCGTTGCGGTGTTTCTTTTTCTTTCAGAATATCCGAGCCAAGGACCTTGTTAAGGTGAAATGGCTCAGAATAAATTCTTCCTCCTTGCGGTGTTGTCCTTTCTTTCAGAATATCTGAGCCAAGGACATTATTAAGGTGAAATGGCTCGGAATAAATCCTTCCTCCTTGCGGTGTAGCCTCTTTTCTTTGGAAATATCCGAGCTAAGATCCTTGTTAAGGTGAAATGGCCCGGAATTGATGTTTCCTATTTGCAGTATTGCCTTTTCTTTCAGAATATCCGAGCCAAGGACCTTGTTAAGGTGAAATGGCTCGGAATAAATTCTTCCTACTTACGGTGTTGTCCTTTCTTTCAGAATATCCGAGCCAAGGACCTTGTTAAGGTGAAATGGCTCGGAATAAATTCTTCCTCCTTGCGGTGTTGTCCTTTCTTTCAAATACCCGAGCCAAGGACCTTGTTAAGGTAAAATGGCTCGGAATAAATCCTTCCTCCTTGCGGTGTTGTCCTTTTCTATCAGAATATCCGAGCCCAAATCCTTGTTAAGGTGAAATGGCCCTAAAAAAAAGAGAAAATACTACAATTACCTAAAAAGAGAAGTCGATAAAGCAATCAGTGGTGATGATTTATTATCATGGTACTAATAAAGAAAACATACATCCACCAACCTCAAGATTTTTTTTATCGAAGCCGTACTCACTGACTTACAGTCAAAAGGATAGTTAGCGCGAGATTCTGATCAAGGACCAATCGATTCGGCGAAGGCGTGGGCTTATCTACTGCGGTGATTTACAGAGCTTGACCCTACTAATTTGGATGGGTCTTCGAGTCGAAACGTCCTTAAGATAACAAATTGAATGCTTCACTACCTTTGTTTCATGCGTCTATCGGCAAAGACAAACCACCGGTGGCGAAAGATAGCAAGAGGGACAATTGATATTGCCGAAAGGGGTCCCTATTTTCTATTTTCGGGACTTGCAAGATCGAGCTCATGATTTTTTCGAAAATTTGAAACAGAATTCACAGAGTTAGAGTATTTTGCACGATCGTCACTCCAAAGGCGCGACTCTCGCGCAGGGCCCAAATGTGGGCCCAAATGCAAATTAAGGTTCACTTGACCTAATTGAATTAAATGCATAAATTAAGGTTCACATTATGATTAAATGAAAAGACGGAAGAGTCAGAAAGAAATGTGCTAGACCCGGGAGAAGCCTCCACGTGTCCCGAGGCAGAAGACTCGTGGAGGCGGCTCATTTTTGGGAATTGATTGAGGGATTGGATTGGTGGCTAGAAGGGCAGGACTATCTGGGCATTACTCTAATGATTAAGGGTAAATTTGGAATTTCTCCGAGGTCATGTGCCTAGCACATGACCACTCTCCAGAAAATCCTATAAATACCCCTTCCACTCCATTACGAAAGGGACTTCTCTCCAGACTCAAGACTTGGACTCTCAGAAGATCAAAATGACCCTTTTTGGTGACTTAAAGGCTCGGAGATTCCACCTAAAAGCACTAGAAAGGGGTTTGAATATTCTTTCAACTCGAAGGACTCAAAAAGGCTCTTGGAATCCCTATTACCCTAACACGGTTCCCGGATTCTAGGGTTCTGCCACGCGCCATTGGAGTAATCGCCCACCTGTCTTTCTCCCCTCTTCAATCAACCAATCAATTTCGTGCTCTTTGTGGATTTCTCTCTTCCTCAGCCAACATGAAACCCTAACCCTAGCAAGGTACGATTTCCTTACCCACACTGTTATTATATATATTATAATTTTATATATTCGACAGTTTGTTTATTCTATTATGGTTTGCATGTTAATACATGTCTATGTTGCATGTGCTAAATGTTAAAACGTTTTAGAAGTAAAATAATAATATACATGACTGGAAAAAGGTTGCTGCTAAGAATTAATAGTTAAAATAAAATCAATGTGCTGAACTTGCTTTTATTTTGTTTATATATATATTCTGATTGCATGTTAATTTATATAAGATTATATGTTAAATGTTTTTATATATATATTTCGTTATTATATAAATTACATGTTAATATTTTAATTACATGCATGTTGTATGCATAACTATTTTGCCTTAATTACATACTGTTTTGACTGTTCGGTAAATTTTTTTTTAATTACCGAATGTACTAATGTTTCATGCATTTTGTATTTTGCATATTAGTATATTATATAAAATAATTGCATGTTAAGTAGATATATAATATTATGTTTGATATAATATGTATATGAGTAAACTGCATGGATAGTATACTGCATGGACAGTATGCATGGATAGTATGCAAAAAGTTATTCTGCAAAATGATTGCATCGTTGCATGTTAACAAATATTACTAAGTTACAGTATATAGATTACTGTTAAACAGTATTTCATTTTGACAATAATTCGTTCATCCATATATTATATTAATTATTTAAATTTGGTCCGTTTTGATAATAAATGAATTTATCTTGTACTGTATAGTAAGTTAATAAATTAGTGCAGTATAATAGAGGTTCATTGCATGTTATTATATTTATTACATGTTGACTGATGTTTATATTATGTTATTATCCTAAGTGATTATTGTGTAATTATCTTTGTGTTGGAATTTTAATAAAAACTTGTCCAATTTTAGAATACAAATTGTTTTAAAACAGAAATTTATTTTGATTATTGATAGTCTTTATTTGTATAACAGAAATGGCTTCTACAAGCACCATTCCTGCCGTGAGTATGTCTCATGGAGAAAAGCCTGAAAGGTTCAATGGAACTGATTTCAAGCGTTGGCAACAGAAGATGCTCTTCTATCTCACAACACTGAACTTGGCTCGGTTTCTACAAGAGGATTGTCCTACTCTTGTTGAAGGAGAAACTGACAAAGAAACGGTGGTTGCAGTTGATGCATGGAAACATGCAGATTTTCTTTGCAGAAATTATGTAATGAATGGTTTAGATAATGCATTATATAATGTATATTGTACTATTCAAACTGCAAAAGAACTTTGGGAATCTTTAGATAAAAAATATAAAAGCTGAAGATCTTTGGCATGAAAAAAATTCATAGTCGGTAAATTTCTTGATTATAAAATGATAGATTCCAAAGCAGTTATCACTCAGGTTCAAGAATTGCAGATAATTCTACATGACATTCATTCTGAAGGAATGTCATTAAGTGATTCATTCCATGTTGCTGCAATGATTGAGAAGCTTCCACCATCATGGAAAGACTTCAAGAATTATCTGAAGCATAAACGCAAAGAGATGAATCTTGAAGAACTGATTGTGCGACTTAGGATTGAAGAGGACAATCGAGGATCTGAGAAGAAGAGTGGGAAGAATTTCATTGAAGCAAAGACAAATGTTGTAGAACAAAGGCCAAACAACAACAAAAGGAAGCGTGAAGGCAAAGAAGCCTTCAAGGCCAAGAAGAAATTCAAGGACAAATGTGACGCCCCCAAAATTAGGTATACATCACCCATCTTGGGTCGTCAGATACATGATACAGAATTCAAATACAACTTACTAATACAACTGTCAGTGTATGCAATCGACAAACATAAACTGTGAGTTTGAATACAAATATTATCTACTAGAGATTATACAAACTCAAAATGAGTCCTCATTACAATTATTATCATACTATTTCACAGAATAGTGAGGACTACTAATGCTATCCTCTGGACCATCACTCCGTTCTCCGACTCATCCCAGCTATATTCTCATTTCACAAGAAAACGGTGAAAGAAAGGGTGAGCTCAACTAGCCCAATGAAGAAATATTATGACTAAGATAATGCGAGAATAAATTATCATTAGTCTCCAACATTGTTAAACCGATAAAATATAATAGACATCAAGTTTAAGCTGCAATGAACAAGCAATCCATTAAAAGAGTCAAGTAGAAAATAAAATCTACTATCTTTTATGATTAAAAAGGTTTTTCATCACTCATTATCATTGAGACTCGACAATAAATATTCCACATCATCGAATCACCCACTGCACTCTGACGAGGATATTCTTTAGTATCACGACTACAATTATCCATGCACTAAGGGCCAAGAATATTTGTGTATTCATTAATGGTCATGATCATGCCAACAACTCATCCATCAATGCACTACGGGCCAATGAGGACTTTTACCACATCATTTGTAACATTACGGTCATGATTACAATCGAATAATCCTGATTCATAATCATACCAAGTCCATCTATGCACTACAGCCACAGATGACTTTCAACATAATATAAACATGAGGATGATGACAATGATATAAAAATTCAATAAAACAAGTACAAGAATTAATTTGTCCAAGAACTACTAATGTCCAAATTATCAACACGATGATCTTTGCTTTGTAGAGTAAAATTCAAGAATGATCGGAAGAATATTTCCATGAAAAGATCTTTGGATGAAGCGCAAATATCAAGGATATTCTACTAATTTCATGGAGTATAGAAGTCAAAACTTTAACCAACCGAGTATAATAAAGAATGGAATAACAAAAGAAATCACCATGCATGCGGTTGCTTAGCATGACATGTTATTCCAACAGAATAAGTAAATAACGGAACCGGTCGGTAGAAATTATTGCAAGCGGGGATGTTCCAATGAGAATAATAAAGAATGGAATAACAATGAAATCACCATGCATGTGGTACTTGCGTGACGCAGTTATTCCAACGTAATACTAATAAGATTTTAATCAAGTCCGGTAAAATGCATGCATACATGATATTCCAAATGAATAATAATTAAGACGGAACCGGTCCCAGCATAAAATGCATGAGACGGGATATTCCAACGAGAATAATAAAGATTTTAATCGGTCCAGAAAAACGCATGAATGTGATATTCCAATGAGAATAGTAAAAGACGGAATAATAGAAGAATGTCACCAAGTATAGGGTAGAATCAGCGTATCAAAGTTATTCCAATGAATAATAAGCAATGGAATAACAACAGTTCTCTTCATGAGTAAGAAAGAATAACACCCCTTACAGTACAACAAATAATATTCCCTACCTTAAGAAGAAGAGTATCTTGGATATATAAGTAGTGAAGTAGCGAGAATACTTTCTTCTTTCTCTCTATAGTTTATCTCTCTAGAGTTTCAAAGAATTAAGTAAGAAAATAATGAATGAATGAGCTTCATTTATAGAAAAATGGAATGCATAAGAATTAACTCATGAGCATTCGAGATTGATTTACTTTAATCGACGATCCATATTTAAAGCAAAATCTTTTAAATAAAATATAATATATATAATATATTATATATATAACACATGTTGTTTGAAAAAAACAACCTCCTCCGTTGAAAAAATTTCTCAGCTTTTTCCCCAAATTCTTCTTCCAACATGTGGGCCCCACCCACATGTCATTATCCATCATATATATATATATATATTGAATACTAATAAAGTATATATAATATATATATATATATATATATATATATAACATTACCGTATATATATACGTAACCCCCATTTTCATTTTTTTTTTCCCCCCACCCGCGTCATTTTCACACACATCCTTATCACATACATCCTTATCACACACACGATATTATATATACATCTTTGAAGCGTCTTCTACCAATTATTTTGAAAAATAGGTAAATGAGTGTTTATAAAATAAGCAAAACCGAGTGACTTCTCACATAAGCCTTTAATAATTAATACTGGTGTACTTCTATGTAACCACACGTACATCTTGTATTTTACTACCTCTGAGGTAGTTCAACAATGATCAAAGGTAAAACTTCCGCCGTTATCTCGATAAAATATTTTTGTCGTTTTCTCGATCGACAATAATTACATTGTGGGGTCCACCAATGATTGTCTTGCCGTTATACGAATATTCCTGTTAAAACGAATATTCCCAACCAATCGAATATTATATAACAACTTTATTTCTTTGCAAAATATATAAATATTACCCACAACTATAACATTATATCAATTTTCTTTGCATAATATTCAAAAAAATATTTATAGAAAATTCATCTTTATTCAAAAAGTTGGGGTTTCTGAAATGGAAATGGGATTTGAATGAGAAAATTGACTTCGGTTGCCTGTCGAATTATGACGAAGTGGTTCGTGATATATATTTTTATCATCACAATAATATGTCGTTTTGACGATTTGTTACACCTAATTTTCTATAAATGAATGATGTGGGGCGTATTTAAAAAAAGATAATTTTCCTGCTTCTCTCTGTTCAAATCCGTCGGAAAATTTTCCTCCCTGCTTTTGTGAAAATTTCCCATTCCGTTTAGCAGTAACCTTTCCCGTTCTGCACTTCAATAGAATTCCCGTTCCCTTCTGCAATTCCCGTTCTGTTTCTGCAAGAATCCCGTTTCTGCAGATTCCGTTCCTTCCCACCGTTCTGCAGTGTTTTCCCATTCTGCAGATCTTTTCCCGTTTTCTGAGTAAGTGTATTCATGCACCACTTTCATGCATCATTATTATTAATAGTAAAGTTCGAGTACATAACATAGAATTTGCGTTCGATGAATTCTTAATTTTGTAATGCTACTAATTAAGAATTGAAATCCGTTTTATCTTGGGAAGCAATTATTCAATTAACCCTTAGCATCTGTGGGGGAATAAATTTGCTTTAAGGAGACTTTGTGAATTCAAAGGACTCGGATTTATATTTTTCATTTTACACATTATTTCTGTTTTGCACAATTTATTATTATTATATTTATATGCATTATTAAATAATACTATCTATTACAGGTAACAATTCCATCATTCTTCTCAAGAACCTCAAAGAGTTGGCTCTTAATGGATGCTGATGAGATTATTCTTCCGAGGTGGGAAATTCCAGAATGGATTACTGATCAAAAAATGAAATCTTCAATTTCTTTCGACATGCCACTGAATCCGACAAATAATTTCCAGGGGATTATTCTTTTGGGTGGTTTATGTTAATTCTGACATATATTTTGATCATCCCAATTACTACTCTGCTGTTATAAAAAATAAAACAAGTGGCATTATTTATCAAATGATTATTTATTGAATGGGAGAACTTGTGCCTTTTGAGCCAGCTAGACTGGAGCTGCTATGTTGTTGCTATATTATTAGTGCATCTCTTGATGGGATCCATTCCTACACAACGCAGGAATGTTAAGATTTCAGCTAAACTTAGCAAAAAATAAAAATAAAAATGGTACTTCTGTTGGAAACAAACAGTTTTAATAGCAGTGCAACAGTCCAACAGCAACAGCAATAGCAGTGTAGCAGCAGTGTATTAATAAGAAGACTCAAAAAATAAAATTGGAACAATTTAGCTGTAGATGACAGGAGCCGAGGCTTACAATTGGGCTACAGGCGGTGATTGTGTGTACTCATCACAGAAGGAGACTGTAGCGAATCACATTTTTCCTGAGTAAATAAAATAAGATTTTACTGTAATAATTTTTTTTTGTATGTATTATTATATTATCATGTGCAGTATAATGTGTGATGTGGTGATATGTTAAGTATAATAATTAGTATTTATTATATTTAATAAATACCAATCTACTTTCATGGAAATGATTTACGAATTTTATTTTATTTTTATTTTTTTTTCCCAAATTGGTGTAATGCATTTTATTGTATTTAGTATATGTTATAAGTGGTGCATTAAGTGCAGAGAGAAAGGTAGTGGGTTATGCTTGCCAAACACAGCCTTAAAATTAAAGCTTATCAGTAGAAAATTAACACTCAGCCTATTAACGTGGCCTTTAAACAGGAGTTACTGACTTAGTGGTCTAGCATGTGCTGGCAGTTATTTAATAACCTAGCTCTATAATTCAGCTTACCTATAATATGATTAACCGAACCAGTATGTTTATAAAACAGAGTTTTGTTTTGTTTTTTCTTAAGGTCAGTTTTCTCTCTAGTAAACATAAACAGTGGCATACAAATTCTAAAATTTCTACGAGATGGGTTAAGCTAGTAAGAGTTAGAAGAATACCCAAATTTTGGGATTATTGAGGAAGAAGAGCTGGAACAAAAGACAACAGAAGCTATTGTCACAGAGAATTCGAAATTTTAAGGTAATCTTCTCTCTATCATATAGTACATATACATGTTTATGAAAGAAATGTGTTATTTGATGTATTTGCGATGTTGGGATTAAATGGTTGAGTACGCTTAGCTGGTAAAGTAATTGGTAAATTTAATTTGTATAACAACCAAGCATGTAGGGATTATCAAAACTCACAGTTTTCTTATATCAAATATTTTTCTTTAATTTAGAGGAAGGGTGGTATGTATTTGTTTACAGTAAATACGTTTGGCTAAACTGTGAATAACAGTGTGTGATGTTAGATTATATAACCACTGATTACTTACAGAGTTTTGGTATCATTTGTAGCAGAAGATATGTTATGGAAACTTAAAGTAAATTAAAGATAATCAAGTTAAGAAATTATTTAGTTTACAAACTAATATGTTGAGTTTAGCTGTGTATATCAGACTGTTATGGCTGGAATTTGTGTAAAGGAGATAGGTTGGATGTGTGAAGGCATAAGGGAGATAAAAATGGGATTGAAGAGCAAACCAATAGCTATGCAAAAGATGTCTTAAAACTATGCACACTAACTGTTCGATAAAAGTCCCTAATGGACTGTTTTGCTTAAAAATTGATTATTTGATAGAATTAAAGCCTAGGCTGGATATGTATACCATACATGATGATAATTAGAGTATTTGAGTTTGTCAAGTTAGAAAAAAAAACAACTTAATTTTAAGCTTCAATGAAAAGTCAAAAATTTATTTAGTGAGTCAGATTCGGCCACTGTTTTGAGTGGCCTATGGAATCTGAAATGGAGTGATCAGAACTTCTAAATAAAGTCCTTTATATGATACACAACCTATGTCAAATTTGTCACAATCTGGTATATAAGCTAAATTATACAAGACCGCAAAGTGACCACGCATGAGAGGAAAAGCTCTTGCCAAAAGGCGCAGACAAGTACCAATGACTGAGCAGTTGGTGAACAATTAAAAATTTATTTTGACAAACTAACATAATTTTATGAAACTAATTATCAAGTATGGTTTTGGTTAGTTTTATAATTATGTATATAGACTTTCCTTTGGGATGTGTAAGTCTAGAGTTGAAGGAGAACGGGAGCAGGGCTACTGCCTTAGCAGCAGCAGTGAACATAATTGGCTTGGCCTGGGAGCTTTACATTAGCTTTCAGTTAGTACACTTATATGGCTAGAGATGCTTAATTGTTGGTTCCTTCTTATAAGCAAAGGTATCACCTATTTTGAGTTCCAAAATCTAATATAAACGGGTTAAAACTTTCTAAATAAAAAAATATATATGATTTACATCAAATCTCCAATTCAATGTGGATGCTCGCATATGTAGAAGCTATAATGAAGTAACAAGTTATAAAGCAGAAGAGTGGCAAGGTTAGGGACTGTTAAGTATGTTTGGGACCGCAAGGCCAACCTAGGCCACACTTAGCTTGGCTTAGCCTTCACCTGACGAGTAAAGCTTGGCTTCCCACATGGCTAGTCAAGTTGGGACTGTTATTTTAAAATAAAAAAAAAATTGTTTGATGCACTTAGTTGAAAAAGGGACTGTTTTGACATTATGAAGGAAAATAAGATTATGTAACACTATGACATACAAAAATGAAATTATAAATCATGGAAAAGGACTATGCATGAACCATACATGTGGGAAATACTCTCAAAACATGAACTAAGCTATGAAGACACCTTGTGTGCTATAAATTAAGTAACAAAAGCATGAAATGCTCATATACTAAAGTTACTAATAGAGTGTAAATAATTATTGTAATAAGCATACTGAACTCTATTAAAGGGACAAATGACTATTTTGAGAGCATGAATGAGGTATTTGAAAAATGTGTACAAGTATTTCAAAAGTAACAACACAAACTAAAAAATATAATCAATGTGATTATGTGATATGTGAAAATACAAACTATATGACTTGTATGTTTGGCTAATGTACTTGTACATACAAATATAATTGTGTAGGCTTTGTGAGAACAAGTTAAGCTGAATTTAATCAATAGTCTACGAACAAGGCAAGTATCTAAATCTTACTCTTTATTGAGCAAGTATTTTAAGATTATTCATATGTTGACAGGTTCTCTAATTTTTGAACTGTCTTTCATTATTTATGAATATTGTAAGATTGAATAATCTTTTTATTCCAATCAGCTTCAAAAGATTGGGTAAGCTAATTATCTTATGCATGAAGCAGTTGCAAAGAAGTCGAGCCATTCTTTCCGGCGGAGACATTACCGTGAAATATTTCAATTAAGTCTTGAAATATTATTGTGCCATGATTTAAGCTGTCCAGCTATATTGTTGTAGTTGGAATCTAAAACTGAGATTGAACATACCCTTAAATGGGATATTTTTATTGCACTCTGGGAGTGGTGATGTAGAACATGAAAATTGTTCTGAAAAAGATAGTATTGATCAATACAGGGCATAAAAGGCTGATCACCCTACGTGCTCGTAAGTTAAGACGGTTCATCTGATAATATTTCTGATTGAACCTTTTCAAGAAAAGAAAAATATGTTCATGGTCTTAAAACCTCTCAGTTATTCAATGTTGTTATGATATTTCAAAAAATGTGAATGATTCAAGATTTATTGCTTTACAGTTTTGATTCACTGACAAAGCATGCTTCAAAGAAAATATTTATTTCTTGTTAAGCTTTAAAGAATGCTATTACTTGCTGAGCAATTAAATGCTCATACTTGTTTTATTAAATGTTTTCAGCTGAGCAGACTCGGGCAGAAGGGTCTGGAAAAGACAAGGAAAAAGGAAAAATAGGAGAATAGCTGAAGAGTGTTGTAATAGATAGTTTTCATATTTGTAAATATTAAACTATCATGTAATAAACGCTTAAAGGTTTGCGTACCTGGGATTAGAAGAACTTTGATGTAATAACTTTATTAAGTTCATGTTTATTATATTCTGGAAGTTTTATATCGTGAGCACTGAATAAGGGTTTCAAGTACCCGAATTAGGGGGCGTCACAGAGACTCTGGACTTGTGTTTTTTCTAACCGAAAGTCCGAGAAACCAAGTTTGGCCTCCCCTAATTCTTTAGTCGTACTCACTCATGTGCGCGAACCCATCCCTTTTACACAATTAAGTTACAAACCCAAAGCCAACATTTACTAATATACACAAAGAATGTTTCCAAAATAGACGATATAAGATTATGGAAAAAACTATGAAATTTGGAGCATAATCAACGAGTTCATCATCTTCAGTTGTTTTTATTCCTTTTGAGTATATCAGATTGCACCCAAGTTTGAAAAAGAAAGGAAAAGAATAAAGAGCAGTGGGTGGCATCTTTGTTCACATTTTCATTACCTAATACTATATAATTCCCGTGTACCCTTTTCCTCTGTTTCCGTCCGCTTAGAAGCTTGCTTGTTGCTTCCTTTAACTACTCTTGCAGGACACTTGTTTGGAATTGTATTATTATAAAGCCCCGGGCGGCAGTTGGATCCAACTAAATCCAGAAGAAAATTATTACGCCCTGGCCCAGTGAAAATTAACCCTCAAAGTTTCTTACAGCTTCACTAGAAATTCATGGGAAAGTTAATAATACTTCCTTTTCCACAAGCTTGTTGGGGAAAAGGTTTGTGGTTGTAACAGTCCATTATCTCCTTTGTCTTGTCTTAGTGTTTGCTAATGCTAATTATCTTGTGACCATCTTCCATCTTCAATCTTCAATTCCTACTACATGTCCATGGCTTCTACCAGTAGCCAAGCTGATTCTTCAACTCCTCACTGTGATCATGATGTCTTTTGAGTTTCAGAGGCCCAGATACCCGCAATTCCTTTACAAGTCATCTATACGATGCTTTGACGCGGTCTGGAATCCGAACATTCATAGATGATGAAGAAGTACGAAGAGGAAAAGAAATTAAGCCGGAACTGCGAAAAGCTATCCGAAGATCAAGGATGTCTATTATTGTTTTCTCAGAAAACTATGCTTCTTCGAGATGGTGTCTCGACGAGCTCGTGGAGATCCTTCAATGCAAGAGAAGTAACGGCCAGATTGTTCTTCCTATATTTTACGATGTTCAACCATTCATTGTACGTCATCAAAGAGGGAGCTACGCAAAAGCTTTCGAAAACTTTATGGAGGATTGGGAACCTTGGAAAATGCTTTTCATCTCTTGTTTGCCAAGTTGCATAATCAGAGGGTGGGGCTTTGCAAAACCTTTTGAAAACAACAGATTGGCCGACTGGCGAGCTGCATTAACTGAAGCTGCAAATATCTCGGGATACGATCTGAAAAATGAAGAAAATGGGTAAACCCTTGCGGACCTTATTCTATCTCATTCCTAATTACATCGATCTGCTTAATCAACCGATCCAACTTCTATCTTCAAAGCTGCTTAAAATTAATTATTCGCAAAGTTTGCTAGTAAAGACCGTTTAATAATTTTAGTAATATACACTTGTTCTATTTACAAAATAATAACTGATTATTTGGAATCAGAATAGAATTAAGATCCCTTGTAGTTTACTTTGTCAAAATTACACATTGAAAGATATGGAAAAATATGTCTGTATATAAGCAATTAAGTTACTATCAATATCAATCAATAGTATCTTCAAATCATGACTTGTTGGGTGAGCCTGCTCTGTATGTGGTGGTGGTGGGCTAGTATCTTCCAAAAGATACTATTGGGGAAATTCGATGATTTAAAGGCCTTATTTTGATATATTTGATTGTATTCGGACCTGGGATTTCATAAACCATCTAGTCCAAGCTCCATGTTCTAACTTCTGTTCGCTTAGATTCAGTCATCAATTTAATTTAGTGTTTTTTTTAGGAAACAATTTGTCAGATTAGATGATAAATATCCAAAGATTCTATTCTCCATCATCACAATATCATAAAAGTACATGCCACATATATTAGAAAGCAAGACATGTATATTCTACTTGTATACTATTTGCAGTACAGTGATGATGAAAGAAAAAGTGAACAAACAAAATATATCTTAGGAGCTCTCTACTCCTCGTTTTTTTAGCATCAAATTGGGCAGTTTTATAGTGTTTTAATTCTTAGTATGCCTCTTAAACTCTCAATGCAGAAGCCTTTGAAAAACACAACCATAGTTGTTTCGTGTATCGAAAATCTCCATATCGTGTTTCATGTATCGTATCATAAAATGATAAATATGGTAAAATATATTTAAACATATAAAACACACAACTTATTAGACAATCAAGCATGTTTTGAAAGATGAAGAAAATGGGTAAATAAACTGTGCGGATCATGAATATTATTTTTTGTTTGGAAATTTTTTTCAGGAACGAAGCGAGATTTATTGAAAAAATTGTTAGGAATGTTCGACCTGAAGTAAACTTGAGATGCTTGAATGTTCCCGAGTATCTAATCGGTGTAGATTCTCATGTTAACTGCATAAATATGTTACTGAGCATTGGTACAAATGATGTACGTAAAATTGGGATCTGCGGGATGGGTGGAATCGGTAAAACCACAATTTCCAAATCTGTATACAATAAACATTTAAACCACTTTGAAGGCAGTGCTTTTGTTGAGAATATCAAAGATGTTTCAAAACAACCAGATGGTCTACTTTGTTTACAAAAGAATCTTCTCAATCAACTTGAGAAAAAAAAATGTTAAGCTTTCTAATAGTGATGAAGGAATCAATTGGATAAAAAATATTTGTTGCTCTAGAAGGGTTTTGATCTTACTTGATGATTTGGAGGACTTAAATCAGGTAAATCAATTAGCAGGACAGAAAAGTTGGTTCAGTACAGGAAGCAGAGTCATCATGATTACAAGAGATGCGAAGCTGCTTAAAGAAGCACAGGTAGATCATACATATGAAATGAAGGTATTGGATGAGGATAAGTCTGTGGAGCTCTTTAGACGGCATGCAATTGGAGAAGAAACTCCGTCCGAAGATCACATATCGCTTTCAATAGATATAGCAAGATATTGTGGAGGCCTTCCATTAGCTCTCGAGGTTATTGGTAGTCATTTGCGTCGGGAAAACTTGACGTATTGGAAAAATGCCTTGAAGGAGTTTCAAAGTAAACCTCATAAGACGATTCAGGATCAGCTCAAAATAAGCTATGATGCACTTAGCAGAGATAGAAAGAAAATATTCCTTGATGTTGCATGCTTTTTCATTGGGTGGAAGACTGAGTATTTAGTTAAGTTTTGGGATGGTTGTGGGTTCTTTGCTGAAAATTCTATTAGAGATTTGATGGACAAGTGCTTATTAAAATTTGACGAGGATAACTGTTTATGGATGCATGATCTTGTTCGTGATATGGGTAGAGCAATTGTTGTTGATGAATCTGACAGTTTGCTTAAAATGCCCAGCCGATTGTGGATTCATCAGGAAGTACGTGATCTGCTACAACACCCCAAGGTAAAAGGAATTTTTGCAGTTCAAAATTATTGTAATTCATTTGAAATTTAGACCCTCACCCTACTAGCTCTCACTCAGGGTGCAGAAGCAGTTGAAGGGATTCGCTTAGATCTCTCCTATTCACAGTCCATTGATTTGAATACCAAAGCATTTGAAGCCATGCACCAGTTACGACTTCTTCTAATCAAGAGAGTTGATGTTACTGGATCCTTTGAACATTTATTTGGTAGCCTAAGGTGGCTCAGTTGGCAATACTGTTCTTTGAAGAGTTTACCCTCCAATTTTCATCCTAGAGAACTTGTTGTGCTTGACATGAAATACAGCACAATCAGTAAACTATGGGAGGGGGTTAAGGTATGAGATTACTCCACCATTGTTTTCTCTCTTTATTCAGGTCTTATGTAGGGATGACAATGGTGTTGTGTGGTTCCGGATATTCAGTGATTTGGAAACGCACCGGCCTTTAAAAACCTTGTACCGGAACCACACCACACCAGTACCGGTTCAAAAAATTTCTATACCAAAATTGCACCGGCAAATTTATATTTTGAACCGCACCGCACCAATCGCATGCAATCTTTGATAATTATTTGTAAACTTCAATTCCATCATCTTGCACGGCGACGTGGTACAACTTTCATCTAATCTTCCACCTTACATGCAACCAAAGACCCGCGCACCGCCGGTTCAAAAAACAAAGTGGTGCACCTACGGTTCAAAGGCAAATACCAAAACCGTACCGCACCACCCCCGGCAAGGCCAACAGTTCAAATAAAAACCGACCAGTTCGATGGGTTTTGGATCGGTTTCGGTTCAAATTGCCATCCCTAGTCTTATGTTTGACCTGCTGCATAACTTTATTTTTAGTTTTGGACAAATGTGGTAAGAGATATTTATTTGATATTTTGTACTTTCACACAGTATTTAAACTATCTGAAGATCCTCGATCTCTCACGGTGTAAGTCCTTGGTGGAGACCCCAAACTTTACCGGCGTAACAAGTCTTGAGCACTTGATACTTAGAGATTGCGAAAGGTTGTCAACGATTGATCCATCAATTGTACTTCTGGATAGGTTGTGTTACTTGGACCTATTTGGGTGCAGAAATTTGAAAGCATTACCTAATAATTTGGGGAATATCAAACGTTTGTTTTACTTGAATCTACGTTATTGCAAGACCCTCATAGATCTGCCCACAAGCATTTGCAAGCTGATATCACTAGAAGAACTGCATCTGGAAGGCTGCTCATATCTGAAACAACTGCCGGAGCAATTGGGAAATATGGAAAGCTTAAAGACTTTAAATGTACGTGAAACATCGCTTACAGAATTACCTCATTCAATAGGACGTTTAACTAGACTGGTTCACTTGCATTTGTATCGTTGTAAGGAGCTTAAAACTCTTCCCACCACCATTGGCAATTTGAGATCACTAGAAAAATTAGAAGTCATTGATTGCTCAAATCTGCACCGGTTTCCTGAGCAATTGGGGGATATGGAATGCTTGCTTCACTTGAATGTAAGGCATTGCAGAATTAGAGATCTTCCGCTAAGCATGTCCAATCTGAGATCACTAAAAAAGTTATATGTCAGTGGTTGCTCAAGTCTGGACGGATTGCCCGAGCAATTGGGAAGAATGGAATGCTTGATTGACTTGAATATAAGTAATCTAAAGAAACTTACAGATCTTCCGGCAAGCATTTGCGATCTGAGAGCACTCATAAAAGTTATATCTTGAAGGTTGCTCAAAGCTGGAACGACTGCCGGATGAATTGGGGAATTTGGAATGCTTGCTGGACTTGGATTTAAGAAAATGCAAGAACCTTATAAGTCTTCCAACAAGCACTTGCAATATGAGATCACTAGAAAAATTAGATGTCAGCGGTTGCTCAAAGCTGGAACGATTGCCAGAGGAACTGGGGAATTTGAAAAGTTTAAGGACGTTGAATGCGAGTAATACATTGCTGGAAGAATTACCTGATTCAATAGGACATTTAACTAGTCTGGTTCACTTGTGTTTGAAGGATTGCAAGGAACTTAAAACTCTTCCAGACAGCATTTGCGATTTGCAATCTCTAGAAGAATTAAATATACATTCCTGCTCTCTACTGCGGCAATTGCCGGATGGATTGGGGAATATGGTAAGCTTAAGGAATCTGCATGCATTTAATACCAGGTGTCAACAGCTACCTGATTCTATACAAAATCTGAAGAAACTTGAAAGGTTATCTCTAGGTTTTCAGGACAGAGATCCTGATCAGTTAAGCTCCTTCAAAAAAGTTCTCCTGCCTTTGAAAAGTTCCTTGCGATTTCTGAGACTGCGCAATTGTGGTCTGTGTGAGGAGGACATTCCAAATGATATGGTAATCAGTTTACTTTCATTGCAATCCCTGGATTTGAGTGGAAACGATTTCTGTAACCTGCCTTCTACCCTCTGTCAACTATCCAATCTAACAGGCCTCGACTTGAGTTACTGCAAGAGTCTTGTGTCACTCCCGGAACTTCCTCCTAGTCTACACAAGTTAAATGTACGTGGTTGTACAGCAATGAAAAAAATCATACCAAATCTCTCCAATAGTTTGGTTCGAGTGCAGGGCTTGGAGAACCTCAAATTAACTTCTTTTTCTATGGCATGATGCAACAATTTGGCAATGAACACTAGTTTTAACTAGAGTCTCTTCCAGGTCTCTCTCAATCCCTGTTTCTCTCTCTCTCTATGTGTATACAACCATAGAAGATTGGATTATTTATCAAAGCATGTAATCTGCAATTTCTTTTGAGTTGCCGCTGATAATTTTCAAGGGATTATTCTCTGGGTTGTTTATGCTCACCCGCATGGCTCTTAGTTTGTGTGGGTGAGCAGTATAAAATCAAACTTGAGAAGTGGAGATAGCAGGCTATGATGAATGCTGTGAGAAGTTGAGACAAGTACTAACGGGTCTGCTGTCTGGACACTACTTTATTAGTGCATCTTCCCTGCCCTCCCTGCCCTGCCCTGCCCTGCTCTGCTCTGCTGTTCAAGGTGATCTATCCCTTTATACTGTTGCTATTGTCTGTCCGAAGTTCAGTTATGTTGGTTTTATAAGATTTTTGTATATATGTTGTTATTTTTTGTTGGATATATTCCCCTTTTCGTCGTACCTGTATATGCTTTTATTGCAATGTATTGTAGATTGTGAAAATACTATTTACTCCATTTGTTTTTGTATTTTCTCCATTTCAAAATATAGTTATTTTTGGCAAGTAAATATGAGCTTGCAAAATAAATAAATAAATACTAATAATAATAATTATAAATAAATAAATAAAACTATGATGTTTACTGGAGCAAAGCTGATATAACAAATAATACAACCGGCAAGGAATGGAATCATAGTCAAGGTTTCTATAATAATTGTGCAGGAGGGTATTCATGGGTGAAGTGGAGATAGCATCAAGATTTCCATCCATCTATGAAGATGAAAATGTGCATTATTGCAACACAACAACATATGGTTGCTACCCTACAGAATCTGAAGTCGATGATGATGATAACCCCACAGAAACTGATGATGATTCTGAGGAGGAGGAGGAGGAAACTGAGAGGGTTTTTGATGATCATAATCCCTCAGAAACTGAGAGGGTTTATGTATGATGTTAGCCTCAAGAGAGGCCATGATTTCGATTTGAACACAGAGCCTAATGAGGAAAGCTCAAAAAGATTGAGACAAGTACTAATGGGTCTAGACATTACTACTTTTGTGCCTCCTATATACTGCTCAAGCTGCATGTTGACAGGACAACTGTCTGTCCCAAGCTCAGTTATGTTGGTTTATAAGATTTTTGTATATATGTTATTATTGTTGGATATATTCCTCTTTCCTTCACACTTGTAATGTATTGTTTTCACTGTCTGTCCCAAGCTCAGTTATGTATTGTTTTTTCTTTCCTTCACACCTGTAATATATTCCTCTTTCCTTCACACCTGTAATGTATCGGTCTATTTTAGAATTGAAAGAGTAAAACTTATGTAGTACCTTATACGATTAAGATCTTAAGTTCATCCCTTGTTTAATATATCTTGCATACCTTCCTTTAGCGACGGACCGGGAGACTATTCGGTCCGTCGTTATATGTTGTCCGTCGCTAAAAGCTAAGACGACGATTCTATATATAGCGACGGACCGAATCGTCGCCCGATCCATCATAGCTTAATTAATATCCGGATCGGTACCTTATAAGCATCTTTTTAGTAGTTATTATCATCCTTTTGGTTTTGCTAATTTGTGCCGAGGTTAGGATATTCGTTTCTTTGTAGGGTAAATCCATATATAGACCTAATCAGGGATGCGGATCCAGGCTATTTGGTAAGTGGGGTCAAATTTAAAATAAACAAATTTTAAGTAAAAAAATAAAAATATAGTAAAATAAATTACAAAACTAAATAGTGCCCAAATTAATATTATTTATAGTAACATTTTTTGAAATTTCATTACTTAAAATTATTGTATTATAGTCTCATTTTTATTAGTTATAAAAATCCACAAGCAATTACATAAAAAAAACCCGCAAGTAATTACAAAAAATCTCAAAGTAATTGCTAAAATTATGAAATTATAAATAATAAAAAAATGCAACATATCAAATTTTCTCTAAAGTCAAACTAGGGAAGAATTAGGTGAAGCCGCTAATGAGAAACGGAGAGACAAAAAGTACTATAGTGACCAAGGTAGTACTACTATATGATATGAACTTTGAAGAATTTAATACTACCTCCAATCTAAAATTAGATATATATTTTGCCTTAGAGGAGTTTCGCAAATATCCCGAAAAGACTGTTCAGGATAGACTTAAAATAACCTATGATGCACTCAGTGAACATGGAAAGAAAATCTTCCTTGATGTTGCATGCGTTTTCATTGGATGGGACAAAGATTATTTAGTTAAGTTTTGGAATGGTTGTGAGTTCTCCCCTGAAAATAGTATTAGGGAGTTGTTGAACAAGTGTTTATTAAAAGTTGATGAGAAAAATTGTTTAAGGATGCATGATCTTCTTCGTGATATGGGCAGAGCAATTGCTGTTGAAGCATCCGACCGTTCACTTGAAAAGCACAGTCGAGTGTGGATTCATGAGGACGTATGTGATCTGCTAGAACACCAGAAGGTAAAAGGAAAACTTGTAATCTTTTGCAGTTAAAGATTTAACAATGTTAGAAATTATCATAATTTATTTGAAATTTAGAGAGTATAATTATCACACTCACCCTACTCTTACTCAGGGAGCAGAAGCTGTTGAAGGAATTAGTTTAGATGTCTCCAATTTACAGTCTATTGCGTTGGAGACCAAAGCCTTTGAATCGATGCACCAGTTACGATTTCTTCTAATCAACAAAGTTGATGTTACTGGATCCTTTGAACATTTATTTGGAAAGCTAAGGTGGCTTAGTTGGCAATACTGTCCTTTGAAGAGTTTACCCACCAATTTTCATCCTAGAAAACTTGTTGGGCTTGACCTGAAATACAGCAAAATCAAAAAACTGTGGGAGGGGGTGAAGGTATGAGATTACTCAAAATATTGTTTAGGTATTAATTATTTTTAAATCTTGCTCCATAATTTTATTTCATATTTTTGTGTTTTTGCACAGCATCTAAACAATCTGAAGATCCTAGATCTCTCATACTGTAAGTCCTTGGTGGAGACCCCAAACTTTACCGGCGTACCAAGTCTTGAGCGCTTAATGCTTAGAGATTGCAAAAGATTGTCAACGATTGATCCATCAATTTGCAAGCTGAGATCACTAGAAGAACTGCATCTGGAGGGCTGCTCATGTCTAGACCAATTGCCGGAGCAATTGGGAAATATGAAAAGCTTGAAGACTTTGAATGTAAGTCATACATTGCTTGAAGGGTTACCTGATTCAATAGGACAATTAAGTAGGCTGGTTCACTTACGTTTGGGATTGTGTAAGGAACTTAAAACTCTTCCCACCACCATTTGCAATTTGATATCACTGGAAGAATTAGATGTCTCTGGTTGCTCAATTCTGCGCCGATTTCCTGAGCAATTGGGGGATCTGAAATGCTTGCTTAGTTTGGATCTTAGGTTTTGCAGAATTACAAATCTTCCCATAAGCATGTCCAATCTGAGATCACTAAAAAAGTTATACATCCGTGGTTGCTCAAATCTGCGCGGATTGCCCGAGCAATTGGGGGAAATGAAATGCTTGCTTGACTTGGAAATACGTGATCAAGATAACCTTACAAATCTTCCGGCAAGCATTTGCGATCTGAGAGCACTAAAAAAGTTAAATTTTGAAGGTTGCTCAAATCTGGAACGATTGCCGGAGGAATTGGGGAATTTGGAATGCTTGCTGGACTTGGATTTAAGTTGGTGCAAGAACCTTATAAATCTTCCAGCAAGCACTTGCAATATGACATCACTAGAAAAATTAAATGTCGGTAGCTGCTTAAATCTGAAACGATTGCCGGAGGGGATGGGGAAATTGAAAAGGTTAAGGTCTTTGAATGCTAGTAATACATGGCTGGAAGAATTACCTGATTCAATAGGAGATTTAAGTAGTCTGATTCACTTACATTTGTTCAAGTGTAAGAATCTTGACACTCTTCCTGACCGCAATTGCGATTTGTCATCTCTAGAAGTATTAAATATCGGTTACTGCTATCTACTGCAACAATTGCCGGATCAATTGGGGAATATGGTAAGCTTAAGGAATCTGGATGCATCTTTTATTGGGTGTCAAGAGTTACCTGATTCTATCAAAAATCTGAAGAAACTTGAAAGGTTATCTCTAAGTTTTCTGCACAGAGGTCCTCAGTTAAGAGCCTTCGAAAGATTTGTTCTACCTTCCAAAAGTTCCTTGAAAAGATTGGAACTCCCTTATTCTGGTCTGCATGACGAGGACATTCCAGATGATATCGGAATCTGTTTACTTTCATTGCAATTCCTGCATTTAAATGGAAACGATTTCTGCAACCTACCTTCTACTCTCTGTCAAATATCCAATCTAACAAAGCTTTTCTTGAGTAACTGCAAGAGTCTTGTGTCACTCCCGGAACTTCCTCCTAATCTAGAGACGCTACATGCAAGTGGTTGTACAGCAATGGAAAAAGTATCAAATCTATCAAACTTGAAACGCTTGCGGGGCTTGGATCTTTCAAATTCCAATAGATTGGTTGAAGTGCAGGGATTAGAGAACCTCACATTAATTTTTCTTGACATGGCAGGATGCAACGATTTGTCAATGAATACTACTCTTAACGAGAGTTTCTTTCAGGTATCTCTCAATCTCTCAATCTCTCTCTCTATATGTGTGTGTGTGTATATATATATATCTTCCTCAGAATATTTGTCTCAAATTAATCTTCGTCTCTATGTAATAGCGGTACTTTGAACGTGCTGATGATGATGAATCTAGTATTTTACTTCCAAAGTGGAATTTTCAAAATTGGATCATTTATCAAAGCATGGAATCTACAATTTCTTTTGAGTTGCCGCGGAGTCTACCAGATAATTTCCAAGGGATTATTTTCTGGGTTGTTTATTCTCACCATTCTTCCATAGTCTACAGGGCTAATATAACAAATAATACAAGTGGCAAGGAATGGTATCAATATCGATGTCTCAGTAGTAGTTTGGTAGGGCATTCATGGGTGAGCTGTATAAAAAAAAACTTCAAAAGTGGAGATAGCATCAAGATTTCCATCACAGAAGATATTAATGTGAAGGTGGAGAAATGTGGGGTTCATTGGTTCATTAGAAGTGAAGGCGATGAAGATGAAAATGTGCATTATTGCAACACAACATATAACTCCCATCGTGATGATTTCTACCCTATACTATCTGAAAACGATGATGATGAATATGATTATTATGATGATTATGATTATGATGAGGATGAGGATGAGGATGAGGTGGAAACTGAGAGGGAGATGTTAACCTCAAGAGAGGCCATGATTTCAATTTGAACACAGAGCCTAATGAGGAAAGCTCAAAAAGATTGACAAGTAATTGAGACAAATATTTATGGGTCTAGACATTACTTTTGTACATCTTCTACTTACTTTTGTGAATACTTACTTACTATCCAACCCTTAAAAGTAAGTATCTCTGTATGTATTTGCTAACCGAACCGTATATATTAGAAGCAAAGATCACTTAAAAACACTCCATGTCAGGCAATATATAAAAAAAACTATGATGCAATTGAGTGCAATTGCACAAGTGTTTTCCTGAGATAGATCAGAGATACGTTTCCAAAGGCTATCATGTTCTTTAAGGGGCCGGGGTTATAGCTGGATCAAGAAAGGGTTCCAACATCTCCACAAGAAAGAGAATCCAATCCTGAAATCACTCTTTCATCTCATTTTTTTCTTGAAAAAATTAAAAATAATTCTCCTCTACTTCACCTTTCATTCATCAAATTCAATTTCGTACAAAATACCCCTACATTTGTAATCTCATGCATAGTTGTCATGGCGTCGCCTAGGCGTCCTTTCGTTAGAGAATGGACGCCGAGCCGCCAAGACTCACGCATTAGTAGCGGGCCCAAATTAAGTGATTAAATTATTTTTTTACCATGACTCATGGACTTTTCCAATTACCCAAGTAACTCAACCTATGACTACAGCCTAACTCATGACCCACTCTTTTGAATGAGAGTAATGATCGTGAGGGAGACGGAAATGACTTCATAGTTGATGACTTTGCTTGAGCTATGAATAGAGACAGTAAAGAGTTGAGAGTTTTTCATACTGTTAGTTATTATGTTTTGAGTTTTCGTGTATATAAAATTTATTGTGCAATATACTTTTGAAGTTAAATAAATAATGTATAAAGTGTACATTAATGTTACGACTTGTCACTATACGAATGCCATGGCGGGCACCTTATCGCTAGGCGTCTTGGCGGTCAACTACCGCCGCGTCCCGCCTTGGCGACAACTATGATCTCATATACCCCCTCCCTGGGCGTGTGGGCCTGCAAATTTTTTGACTTTTTTGTGTAAATGGAATTCACAATGAGAATTTTATTCTTCAATAATCTGATTTTGGATTCATTAGATTCTATAGATAACATGGTGACAATTTGCTTAATTGTTTATATGGAGAGCCCTCTCATTCAACAAAATTGGTATGAAAAGAAGCATATGTTGAGGCATGAATATCTCTCAGTGATTTGCACTAAAAAGAAGTTCCTTTTTATTGGTTGGATATGATGGAACAATGAAACATATATTTCTTTGGATAGTGGATTATTTGCTAATGGTAATGGACTATTCAGTCCCATGTTTGTCAACCAGACACCAAAACCTAGCGGTCCACTCCTCCCTGGGAAAGTTTGGTAGGCTTCTTTGCACAAAAGACTTGCTACTGGTAGCATTACATAATTGAAGAATGAAAAAGGCCCATGCATGAAACAATTCACTTGAGATTCAGTAATCAAAGACTTGAATAAATTTTGGAGCACTTTTGTAACTTGTAAGGCATAACAAGCTTTTAAGGTTTAAAAATTAACAAGGTAAGGAAGAAATGGCCGGGATGTGGGTCCCATATGCATTATGCTTGATGTGGAAAGTGTGGAGGGAAAGAAATAGAGGCTTACTTCTGAGGGTGGCTCTTCCGGTATGCAAAATGATCAGTGGTATGATGCTGAGTTAAATGTTTTATGGGGTTTAATTAGGAATATTTTCTAGGTCTTTGATCACGCTTTTTATGACCTAGCTAGATGATATTAGACTGAGATAAATTTTTTGTAGATCTTAGCAGGATACGTGTACATCTGGTTGGGGATTCAGGAGGTCTGCTCCGTTTGGTATAGGCTTTTTCTTATTGTATGGCTAATTTTTTGTGGGTTTGAATATGGGTTCTGCCCCACTTTGGGGGATATGGTAAGCTTAATTAAGGCCACTGCATCTGCATGCATGCATCTAGAATTGGGTGTCACATACATACGCTACCTACCTTCTACCCTCTGTCATTGCAATCCCTGGATTTAAGTGAAAACAATTTCTGTAACCTACCTTCTACCCTCTGTCAACTATCCAATTTAACACAGCTCGACTACTTGTATGACTGCAAGTCTCTTGTGTCACTCCCGGAACTTCCTCCTAATCTACACATCTTTCATTAAGCTGCAAGTGATTGTCTATCAAACTTGAAACACTTGGGCAACAATTTGAACACACAGCCTAATGAGGAAGCTCAAAAAGATTGACAAGTTGAGACAAGTACAAATGAGTCTAGACAATATTACTTTTGTGCATCTCCTATATATCTACTGCTCAAGGTGGTGACAGGATTAGCTTCCATTTTATATTGTTTACTACTTGATCTATCCCTCATGCTGCCGCTATTGTCTGTCCCAAGCTCAGTTATGTTGGTTTATAAGATTTTTGTATATATGTTATTATTGTTGGATATATTCCTCTTTCCTTCACACCTGTATATGCTTTTTATTGCAATGTATTGTACTTGTGTGAAAATATTGTTTATTCCATCTGTTGTGAAATACAAGATCAATTTTGGCCTTTTGAAGTAAATTTGAGATGTTTTTAAATTTAATATTGATACGATTTAAATTTTAAAAAAGTTATGCTACTAATAATATTTTTAGACAATTTAGAATTTTTGTACTCCTATTGTCAAAATTTTATGGGGTGCACTCTAAATTGATTGTTGCACGCCCTTATATATCACTATATTACCCTTAGTTAATGTTAATAGTCTTAATCACATGTTTTTTTTTATGGAATTATTCTTGTGATAATTTAAAACAATATCATATTATGTTTGTTTTATCCAAGATTATTTAAAAGATTGGATAAAAATTTATCGTTTGGACTATTATACCCTTACCATTAATAACAAAAATATCATATTCTAATTAGTTCGAGTATACATAGATAGGATAAGATATATAGATTTTTTAAATAAAGTTAAAATTAATTTTGTCCACAAAATTTTAGTCTCAAATGGTGAGAATTATAATATTTCGTTAGACATTGTATTAAATAGCCCTCTTTTATTATTCCAAGACTAATAACTAGTCTTAAATGTATTTTTAAAAATAAATAAAAGACTTAAAATTAAAAACCTAATTTATGTGTAATTTTTGTTAACAAACATACTCACAATTAGAGATGGGCGTAGTATAGAGCCCGGCCGTACTACCCTCAACTTTTTTTAAATTCTATAATTACAAAATTCAAGAGAAGACAAGTGCCCTAGCGGAGATCCCAAGTTGGATCCAACTAAATTTCCAAAAGAAAATTAAATGTAAAGAAAGTGCCAAGAGGAAATTCCGAAATTGCAATTGAAATTGGGAGTTTTGAAAGGTAATAAATGTTATTATAATCATAATAACATTTTTTATCTTTTTAATTTTTCCGTAACATCGATTTTGTCCGGATCTTCCTCTCTTTCGAAAAAGGGATATAATATATAACATTCACTATCCTTAATGTGGTTGACTAATTAATATTCAAAATTTTTAAAAAAGTATAATATCTAATACACCCTTCAAATTATAATGTTTAATATATCTACTAAATATAAATTTGAATATTATAGTTTTTACTTAATTTGATCTAATTAATTAAATTATGAACTTTTGTATATGTGTCCCAATAAATAACATAAATGTCAAAAATAATAAATATTTATTTTATCGTAAAAAATAAAGTCGTACACTTTTTTGTAAATTAAATTTCTCAAAATTTAAAATTTATGTAATATACATTCAATTTTTTTTTTGTAGTTAAAAAGTTAAATTTTAATAGCCAAAAAGTACAAATTAACGCAAAAAAATTATAATTATTTTTTCTAAATATTAAAATTTACATAAATAAAACTTATTATTATATAACTAATCTAATATTCATATATAAAGTATAAAAAATTATATTAATTATTTTTCTCAAATATTAAACTAAACATAAGTTATACTTTGGGCATAGTTATTTATAGTAAAAATGACAAATGTTGTTACTAAAAAAATATATTAAGAGAATTTTTTTTAACAAGATAGAGGTAATAATAAATATTATTATATATTTTTTATTCAACATTGCACAAAAACAACATCAACTATATACTAAAAATATAATCAAAAAATCATAAACATCTTAAATTTTGACATATAATTAAAATCATAATATGAAAAACTAAAATATCAACATACTCAATCACTCTAATTAGAAAAACTCTATTAATAATTTAATTAAAAAATTCTTAATATTTGTATCATTCATCCAAAATATGTATTAATTAAATTAAATTATTTGAATGAGATAGTCTTAATTACAAATAAAACTATAATTAAAATATATTGTATTAAAAAGCGATAATTAAACATATATATATATATATATATTAAAGAATTAAAATTTGATAACATACAAGGATAAATATATAATTTTATCTATTTAGTCAATCCTAAAAATTTATAAGAGTACTAATTGTTATTTAAAAATTAGAGGGGAGGTGAATGTTATTATGATTACGTAGAGGAGGTGTCAATGTAATTTTCTATGTAGAATTCAAGACAAAAGAAGAAGACAAGGCAAGGATGAATGGATGATTCTTAAATCTTTGCCAGCCGATTAGTGTCTTTAATTTTCCATAGAAAGGTTGTTTTGAAATTTCAACACAATATCAGCCATAGATTTCAACTACAATATCAGCCATAGAAAGGTTGTTTTAATCTGTTTTTTTTTTCTTTCTGGTGAAAACTCATAGATTTCAACTACTGATGTCCATGGCTTCTACAAGTAACCAAGTTACCTCTTCTTGCTCTCCTTCTTCATCTTCAACTCCTCACTGGAACCACCATGTCTTCTTGAGTTTCCGAGGTACAGATACACGCAATAGTCATCTATACACGGCTCTAAAGCAAGCTGGAATCAAAACCTTCATAGATGATGAAGAACTACCAACGGGAAAAGAAATTAAGCCAGAATTGCGAAAAGCTATCCGAGAATCAAGGATGTCTATTATAGTTTTCTCCAAAAACTATGCTTCTTCTAGATGGTGCCTTGACGAGCTTGTGGAGATCCTTGAATGCAAGAGAACAATGGGTCAATTGGTTCTTCCTTTATTTTACGATGTTGAACCATCTGTTGTACGTCATCAAACTGGGAGCTATGCCGGAGCTTTTCAACACTTTGATGACGAGTCGGATAAACCGAAGGTGAAGAATTGGCTAGCTGCTTTAAAAGAAGCTGCAGATCTCTCAGGACATGTTCTTGCAGATGGGTAACTAGACCTTCATCTCTCATCTTCTTAGTTTAGTTGTTTGATTAATCCACCGATTTAAGTTCTATTTACAAAATAATCATTTGATTATTTGGAACAGAATAAATGATCCCTTTTAATTTACTCTTTTTCTGAAAGAAAAAAAATACCTTTAGCCTGATTTGGGTCATTTTATAGTGTTTCAATTATTAGAAGTGCACTTCTTAAACTACTTCTGTTGTAACGTACTCATCTCCCAACTACTTTATCACATGCATTACATCATGAATATTACTTTTTGTTTGGAAATTCTTTGCAGGAACGAAGCGAGATTTATCGAAAAAATTGTTGGGAAAGTTCAACCAGAAGTAAACTTGAGATTCTTGAATGTTCCCGAGTCTCTAATCAGACTAGATTCTAATTTTAACTGCATAAATACGTTATTGAGCATTGGATCGGATGATGTACGTATAATTGGGATCTATGGGATGGGTGGAATTGGTAAAACAACTGTTTCCAAAGATGTATACAATAAACATTTAAATCACTTTGAAGGCAGTGCTTTTGTTGAGAATATCAAAGATGTTTCAAAACTACCAGATGGTCAACGTCGTTTACAAAAAGATCTTCTCAGTCAACTTCAGAAAAAAGAAAAAAAAAGCATTAAGCCTTCTAATAGTGATGAAGGAATCAATTGGATAAAAAATATTTGTTGCTCTAGAAGGGTTTTGATCTTACTTGATGATTTGGATCACTTAAATCAGATAAATCAATTAGCAGGACAAAAAAGTTGGTTCAGTACTGGAAGCAGAATCATCATGGTTACAAGAGATGCGAAGCTGCTTAAAGAAGCACATATAGATCATACGTATGAAATGAATGTATTGGATGAGGATGAGTCTTTGAAGCTCTTTAGACAACATGCATATATGGTTTGGCACTATGGAAATGGAAAATTGCCTTAGAGGAGTTTCGCAAATATCCAGAAAAGACTATTCTGGATAAGCTTAAAATAAGCTATGATGCACTCACCAAACATGGAAAGAAAATCTTCCTTGATGTTGCATGCATTTTCATTGGATGGGACAAAGATTATTTAGTTAAGTTTTGGAATGGTTGTGAGTTCTCCCCTGAGAATAGTATTACAGAGTTGTTGAACAAGTGTTTATTAAAAGTTGATGAGAAAACGATGCATGATCATCTTCGTGATATGGGCAGAGCAATTGTTCTTGAAGCATCTGACCGTTCACTTGAAAAACACAGTCGAGTGTGGATTCATGAGGAAGTACGTGATCTGCTAGAACACCCGAAGGTAAAAGGAAAACTTATAATCTTTTGCAGTTAAAGATTTACAATGTTAGAAATTATCGTAATTTATTTGAAATGTAGAGCATATAATTCCCACACTCACCCTACTCTTACTCAGGGAGCAGAAGCAGTTGAAGGAATTAGCTTAGATCTCTCCAATTTACATTCTATTGCGTTGGAGACCAAGGCCTTTGAAGCGATGCACCAATTACGATTTCTTCTAATGTACAATGTTGATGTTATTGGATCCTTTGAACATTTATTTGGAAAGCTAAGGTGGCTTACTTGGCAATACTGTCCATTGAAGAGTTTGCCCACCGATTTTCATCCTAGAAAACTTGTTGGGCTTGACTTGAAATACAGCAAAATCGAAAAACTATGGGAGGGGGTGAAGGTATGAGATTACTCAAAACATTGTTTCCTCTTTTTATTTAGGTCTTATGTTTATGTGGTTAAAGATACTGATTTCATGTTTCTGTACTTTTGCACAGCATCTAAACAATCTGAAGATCCTAAATCTCTCATACAGTGAGTCCTTGATGGAGACTGGCATACGGAATCTTGAGCGCTTAATGCTTAGAGTTTGCAAAAGATTGCCAACGATTGATCCATCAATTTGCGAGCTGAGATCACTAGAAGAACTGGATCTGGAGGGCTGCTCAATCTTGGAACGATTGCCTGAGGAATTGGGAAATATGAAAAGCTTGAAGGCTTTGAATGTAGGTGATACATTGCTTGAAGGGTTACCTGATTCAATAGGACAATTAAGTAGGCTGGTTCACTTACGTTTGAAATGGTGTAAGCAACTTAAAACTCTTCCCACCACCATTTGCAACTTGATATCACTAGAAGGATTGAATGTTCGTGGCTGCTCAATGTTGGAATGATTGCCGGAGGAGTTGGGGAATTTGGAATGCTTGCTGGTCTTGGATATAAGCGATTGCTGGAGCCTTACAAATCTTCCAGCAAGCACTTGCAATTTGTCATCTCTAGAAGAATTAAATATGGTTTACTGCTCAAATATGAAACGATTGCCGGAGGAGATGGGAAATTTGAAAAGGTTAAGGATTTTGAATGCAAGTCAAACAGGGCTTGAAGAATTACCTGATTCAATAGGACATTTAAATAGTCTGGCTCACTTACAATTGAGTGGGTGTAGGAATCTCAGGAGTCTTCCCGACTGCGTTTGCGATTTGTCTTCTCTACAAGTATTAAATATCTATGGCTGTTCTCTACTGCAACAATTGCCCGATCGATTGGGGAATATGGTAAGCTTAAGGAATCTGGATGCATTTAATATTGGGTGTCCACAGTTACCTGATTCTATCAAAAATCTGAAGAAACTTGAAAGGCTTTCCCTGGGTTTTCGGGACAGGGATCCTCAGTTGGCCTTCAAAAAAGTTGTCCTACCTTTCCAAAGTTCCTTGCGATTTCTGAGTCTCCTCAATTGTGGTCTGTGTGAGGAGGACATTCCAAATGATATCGTAATTAGTTTACATTCATTGCAATCCCTGGATTTAAGTCAGAACAATTTCTGTAACCTGCCTTCTACCCTCTGTCAACTATCCAATCTAACTGACCTTTACTTGAATGACTGCAAGAATCTTGGGTCACTCCTGGAACTTCCTCCTAACCTACAGAAGCTAAATGTACGTGGTTGTACAGCAATGGAAAAAATACCAAATCTATCAAACTTGAAACGCTTGCGGGACTTGGATCTTTCAGATTCCAATAGATTGGTTGAAGTGCAGGGCATAGAGAACCTCAAATTAAGATTTCTTGACTTGGCAGGATGCAACGATTTGGCAATGAATACTACTTTTGATGAGAGTTTCTTTGAGGTATCTCTCTCTCTCTCTCTCTCTCTCTATATATATATATATATATATCTCCTCAAAATATCTCTCTCAAATCTTCGTTTCTATGCTGCAACAGCGGTACTTTAATCGTGCTGATTATGATGAATATTCAAATATTTCACTTCCAAAGTGGAATTTTCAAAAGTGGATTATTTATCAAAGCATGAAATCTACAATTTCTTTTGAGTTGCCGCGGAGTCTACCAAATAATTTCCACGGAATTATTCTCTGGGTTGTTTATGCTCGCTATTCTACCTATATGACCTACATAGCTAATATAACAAATAATACAAGTGGCCAGGAATGGCACCATTTTCGAAGTTCCAAATACTTCATGTCTGATATAAATTGTTTGGGAGGGCATTCATGGGTGAGCTGTATAAAATCAAATTTCGGAAGTGGAGATAGCATCAAGATTTCCATCTCAGAATATTTTAATGTGAAGGTGGAGAAATGTGGGGTTCATTGGCTCATTGGAAGTGAAGGCGATGAAGATGAAAATGTGCATTAATATTGCAACACAACAACATGATCATGATTTCTTATACCCTCCAGAATCAATTTCATGTATAGTATAATATATACGTATATAAATACATATAAATTAGATTTACAACAAATCTAATTACTAAGCATGCTGCCACCACTTGGTAGGCCGGCTGAACAATTAATTATTCTTCTATTATTTAGATTAAAAAGTTCAGTTGAATGTATTTCCTGTGTCAAAAATGTCAGTATTCTTAGCAAAGATGTCATTTTGATAAAATAATGTTTACCTGTTATGAGTGGAGGAGGAAGGATATTCCCGTCTTGATGGGCGGAGTCCAGATTCTGCTTGCTCTAGCTCCCTTTAATTTACCCGATTTTATTTTTAAAAAAAAATCAATTTAAGAAAAATAGAAAGTTTTATTTTAAAAAAAAAAAATGAGTACAGTTCATAAAATATATATTAAAAAAATAGAAAATTTATTTATTTTTAAAAATGAGTAAAGTTTAATAAAATATAGATTCAAAGAAATAAAACTTTATTTTCAGAAAAAAAAAAATTATTTTTAAAAAAATGAGTAAAGTTTCATAAAATATAGATTCAAAAAAAAAAAAACTTTATTTTCGGAAAAAATAAAAAAAATTATTTTTTTAAAATGAGTGAAGTCATAAAATATAGATATAAAAAAGTATAAAATTTAAAAGTAAAAATTTATTTTTTAAAAAAATTATGTTTATAAAAATGAGTAAAGTTTAATAAAATATAGATTAATATATATATATATATATATATATATATATATATATATATATATATATATATATATATATATATATATATATATAAATAAACCTGTATTTTTTAAAAAATAGATTTTTTTTAAATATGAGTAAAGTTTAATAAAATATAGATTCAAAGAAATAAAACACTATTTTCAAAAAAAGTAAAAAAATATTTTTTAAAAAAAATGAGTAAAGTTTCATAAAATATAGATTCAAAAAAGTAAAACAAAAAACTTTATTTTCAGAAAAAAGCAGAATTTTATTTTTTAAAAAATGAGTACATTTTCATAAAATATAAATTTTAAAAAAAGCATAAAAAATATTTTTAAAAATACGAAAATTTTATTTTTCTAAAAATGAGTAAAGTTTCATAAAATATAGATTCAAAAATAAATAGAATTTTTTTAATTTTAAAAAGATGTGTAGATTTATTTTATTAAACTTTATTCATTTACTTTATTTTCTTTTTTTACTCATTTACTTTATTTACTTTAAAATTATTTTACTTTTATATTTTAAACTATTTTTCGAATCTATATTTTATGAAATTTTACTACTTTTTTTAAAAAATAAAAAAATTATTTTGTATGAAAAATTAAGTTTTATTTTTTGAATCTATATTTTATAGAATTTTACTCATTTTAAAAAAAAAAATTACAATTTTTTTTGAAAATATAGCTTTATTTTCTTGTATTATTTTTTTGAATATTGTTTTTAACTTCACTCACTTTTTTTATAATTTTTTTTATTTTTTTGAAAATAAATTTTTATATTTTTGTTTTATTTTTGAATCTATATTTAATGAAAATTTACTCGCTTTTAAAAAAATTATTTTTTTCTAAAATTAAAGTTTTATTTTTGAATTTCTTTTATTTTGAATCTATATTTTATGAAATTTTACTCATTTTTTAAAAAATTTATTTTTCCTAAAAATAAAGTTTTATTTTTTAAAAATATATTTTTTGAAACTTTACTAATTTATTTTTAAAAAACAATTATTTTTTCTATAAATAAATAAATAAATAAAATCGGGTAACTTAGAGGGACAGAAGTGCAAAAAAAGTCGAATCGGGTTAAAGATAAACAGGTCGGGTTACAGTCAAATCGGGTAAAAGGGACAGAAATGCAAAAAAAAATATATTCATTTTAAGGACTTAATTGACGAAAAATGAACTTTATGGACGACTTTGAAAGTGAGTAAGTGTAAGACCCCAACTTTTATGAATAAAAATGAATTTTCTATAAATATCATTTTTGAATATTAAGGTCTGAATTTATTATAATGTTATAGTTGGGGGTAATATTTATAAATTTTGCAAAGTAAGCAAGTTGTTATATTATATTCGATTGGTCGGGGAATATTCGTTTTAACGGGGAATATTAAATATAACTAAGACAATCATTGGTGGACCCTAAATGTAATTATTATTTTGAGTTAAGCGACACAAAATTATCTTTTATAAAAATAACGGCGGAAGTTTTACTGTTAACTCGTTGAAACACCCGGTGTTAAAAAGTACGATAATCTGGCGTGGTTGCATTGTAACACACATATTGATTATTGATACTTACGTGAGAAGTCACTCAATTTTGTTCAATTATTGCTACAGTAATTGCTGCATAGTATCTCAAGTTATATGATTAAATTATTATCAATATTTATATATTATTAAATCAATAATTGAGATGACAAAGTTATTAATATTATTATTTGCAATATTAACGATGTCTAGAAGTTACACAAAGAGAGGTTTGGTCACCTAATCATACACCAATAGGGAGAAATTCTTATTGGAAAGCCCTTCTTTCACGGGAACGACTTCAGTCGATTAATATTGTGAATTATAATAATGGTGATAAATGTTGTTAAAATTATTAAGATGATTTTTTATGAAGTTTTGCTTATTTTATGGACCACCCCCATTTACCCATTTTGCAAAATAATCGGTAGAAATTTCTTAAAAGGTGGGCCCACATGTGGGGCCCACGAAAGAAAATGGGGGGGGGGGGAATCTGGGTTTTCAAGAGTTAATTGCCCCTTCGCAAATAGTTGTTGTCTCTTCGATATTACCAGGAGTCATTTTGACCATTCGTTAAGACTAAGAGCTACTTTCGGTTCTTCATAAATAGAAGCTCATTCCTTCATTATTTCTTACTTAATTCACCTTTGAAACTCTAGAGAGAGAAACTATAGAGAGAAAGAAGAAAAATATTCTGCTACTTCAATACTCCAGTATTCAGTTTTTCTAAGGTAAGGGGTATTATTATTTCGTATTCACCAGGAGAGTTATTTTCTTTCAATACTCATAAGGGTTGTTATTCCATTCTTCATTATTATGTTGGAATAACCTGTCTATGCGAAGTACCACATACATGGTGAAATTCTTCTGTTATTCTATTCTTTATTATTCTGTTGGAATAACCTGTCTGTGCGGTCTATCGCATGCCTGGTGAATTCTGTTGTTATTCCATTCTTTATTATGTTGTTGGAACATCCCGTGCATGCGAATTACGCATGACACGGTTCCATTCTTTATTATTCTGTTGGAATATCCTATCCATGCGGATTCTGGCATGACCAGTTCCATTCTTTATTACTTGTGGAAATGATCCGCTTCACGTGGATTACCACATAGCGGTAAAAATCCATTTCGCGCTTTCATATATTCTATTATACTCAAATGGTTAAAGTTTTGGCTTCTATACTCCATGAAATTAGTGGAATGTCCTTGATATTTGCGCTTCATCCAGTATCTTTTCATGGAAATATTCTTCTGAGCATTCTTGAACTTGTTTTTATTGAATTCTTATATTATTATCATCATCCTCATGTTTATAATATGTTGAAAGTCATATGTGGCCTGTAGTGCATAGATAAACTTGGTATGATTATGACCAGGGATTATTCGGTATAATCATGATTGTAATGTTACAAATGATGTGGTAAAAGTCCTCATTGGCCGTAGTGCATTGATGGACAGTTGTTGATATGATCATGACCATTGATGAATACACGAATATCCTTGGCCTGTAGTGCATAGATAATTTCTGGTCGTGATACTAATGAATATCCTTGGCCTGTAGTGCATAGATAATAATTTGTGGTCGTTAATACTAATGAATATAATTGGCCGTAGTCTTGGTGGATGATGTGGTTTATTTATTAAGATGAGTCTCAGCAATAAAAGTGATGAAAAACCTTTTAAATTATAGAAGATAGTAAATTTTATTCTCTACTTGACTCTTCTAATGGATTGTTTGTTCCGCAGCAGTTAAACTTGATGTTTGTTATATTTTATTAGTTTAACACTGTTGAAGCCTAACGATAAATTATTCTTCATTATCTTAGTCATAATATTTCTTACTGGGCTAGTTGAGCTCACCCTTTCTTTCACTGTTCTCTTCAGGAAATGAGAACGTAGCCGGGACGAGTCGGTGAATGGAGTGATGGTCTGAGATGGTGTCATAGTAGTCCTCACTATTCTATAAAATAGTGTGATAATAAATGTAATGAGGACTCCATTGAGTGTGGATATTGTCTAGATGGCAATATTTGTATTAAAACTCATAGCATATGTTTTGTTGTATTTTACACGACAAACAGTATAATTAAGTTTTTATTTGTATTTTGTACCATGTATTTGGCGACTCAAGATGGGTGATGTATACATTTTTTTGGGGCGTCACGGTTAGTATCAAAGCTTAGGATATGATCCCCCGTGAGATGTGAGACAAGAACTAGGAGGGAGAGACGGGAAATTCCTTCGCTAGTATGACCTACCTAAGTTTATTTGGTATTTAATTGGCCGGTCAGAGTATAGGGATAATATGTTATATATCAATTAACCCTTGTTTTTTGGCAGTATTTGAAAATGACATCCGAGAATGTTGAGAATAGCAATGGAGCACCAGAGACCTTTGAGTCACCACAGATCAACACCAAGGATAATGTGCATCAGGAAGACAATAATCCTCAGGTGAACAACAACACCGACCAAATAGCGAATGACAGAATGTTTAGGAGCTTTCTGCAATTCATACAACATCAGGCAAGAGCGGCTCGTGTCCAAAATACAGGTGGAAACACTGGAAACTCTCGGACGGTCACCGCTAAACAGTTCAAGGAGCTGGGACCACCAGAGTTTATTGGAGAGCCAAAACCACTTAAGGCGGAAGCGTGGATAAAGCAGATCACCAAGATATTTGATGTCTTGGGATGCTCCGAGGAGCAAAAGGTTTCCTTTGCCACCTTTATGTTGCGAGGAGAGGCAGATTACTGGTAGGAATCGGTAAAGCGTACTCAACCTGCCGCACTGAAGATGTCTTGGGAGAAGTTTCAAGAACTATTCAACGACAAGTACTTTTCCAAAAGTATTCATCACATGAAAGATGTAAAGTTCATTAAGTTGGAGCAGAACAATATGACCGTGTCGCAGTACGAAGCTAAGTTTGCCGAGTTGTCCCGGTTTGCGTCTCACTTGGTTGATAATGAGGAAATAATAATGCGGATGTTTCTAAGAGGTTTGAAACTCGAGATACGTCAATATCTGATTTCTCATAAACTGTGTTTGTATTCAGATGTTGTAAATATGGCTCAGTTATTGGAGCGCGATAACGAGTCAACCCAACCAAGAGAAAGCAGACGGCAAAATGATAATATCAGTGGTAGTAGTCATCGAAGCGGTGACAACAAACGTGGAGGGAATCAATATGCCAGAAATGGTAACTACTTCGGTGGTAATCATGGCCAAGACAATAAAAGTGGACATTTCAAGAAGAAGAGATTCAACAATGATGGAAAGACGTCATCACCAACACTCGCTATTAAGGATGGAGAACGACCACCTATCATATGCTTTAAATGCGGAGGGGAGGGACATATCAGTCTAAACTGCGCGATGCCATCCAAAGCGTGTTATAATTATGGAAGAGAATGTCACCTAGCCTGATTTTGTCGTGCACCAAAGACAAATACAGTTGGAACGGTGACACAAAATACCCTCCTAGACAAGTCAAAACCAGTAGTTCAAGGGAGAGCGTTTGTTATGACCTCCCAGAATGCAAGGAACCCGAACGAGGTCATCACGGGTAAGCTTATCATAAACTCTAGCGAAGTCTATACCTTATTTGATACCGGTTTTACCCATTCTTTTATTTCTCCTACTTGCGCTCAACGATTAAAATTGACTCTGGAGAAATTAGACTTTGACTTATCTGTGAAAACACTGTTGGGAGAAACCTTCATTACATCCACTATTTATAAGTCTTGTTTGGTTCAAATCGGAACCCTCATATTACCTGTCGATCTTATTTCATTGAAAATACTTGCATTTGATGTGATTCTAGGGATTGATTGGTTAACTACTCATCATGCAAAAATTGATTATTTTCGTAAGGTTGTTAGCTTTCATATTCCTAACCAACCTATTATGTGAATTCAAACAACCAAACCATTAAAATCAATCACTGTCATCTCAAGCCATAAAGCTATTCGTTTATTGAAAAATGGATGTCAAGCTTTCTTAGCTCATGTCACAGATTTAAACAAAAATCCGTCAGATTTGAATGCTATTTCTATTGTTAATAAATTTCCTGACGTATTCCCTGAAGAACTTCCTGGCTTATCCCCAGAGCGTGAAATTGAATTTTTTATCGACCTTGAACCCGGTATAAAACCCATTTCCAAAGCCCCATATCGAATGGCTCCTATTGAACTTCAGGAGTAAAAGACCCAATTGCAGGAATTGTTAGACATTGGTTTCAATCGTCTGAAATCGCCTCCTTTGGGTGCTCCTATTCTATTCGTGAAGAAGAAAGATGGGAGTATGCGACTTTGTATTGATTACCGAGAATTGAACCATGTCACCATCAAGAATAGGTATCTGTTACCTCTTATTGATGACCTGTTTGACCAGTTTCAAGGAGCACAATTCTTTTCAAAGATCGATCTTAGCTTACGGATATCATCACCAAGGTTAAAAGCGAGGATATTCCAAAGATCGCCTTGAACTTCGATGCGGGCATTATGAATTCTTAGTTATATCTTTTGAATTGACTAATGCTCCTGCTGCCTTCATGGATATGATGAACCGAGTATTCAAAGAATATTTGGATCACTTTGTGGTCGTCTTTATTGATGACATCCTCATATATTCCAAAAGCCGTGAAGATCATGAGCAACACTTGAGGCTGATACTCCAAAAGCTTCGTGAAAATAAGCTATATGCCATGTTGAAGAAATGCGAGTTCTGGCTTGAGGAAGTTGCATTCTTTGGGCACGTGATATCAAGTCATGGAATATCTATTGACCCAACAAAGATTGAAGCTATTCAAAGCTGGGAGCAACCTAAATCAAATGATCAAGATGAGCTTTCTCGGATTAATTTGGTTATTATCGGAGATTCGTGGAAGTATTTTTTCGAATTGCTACTCCATTAACTCAGCTGACTCAAAAAGATACAAAGTTCGGTTGGAGTGAGGAATGTGAGAAGAGTTTTCAAGAACTCAAGAGGAGACTCATTTCATCACCTGTTCTGACAATACCATCTGGCTCGGAGGGATTTGTCATCTATAGTGATGCTTCAGGCAAAGGGTTAGGATGTGTTCTCATGCAACATGGGAAATTCATAGCCTATGCCTCACGACAACTCAAAGAATATGAAAGGAATTACCCTACTCATGATATAGAGTTGGCAGCTGTTGTTTTTGCGCTTAAGATTTGGAGGCATTACCTGTATGGAGAGAAGGTGGAGATCTACACGAATCATAAAAGTCTCAAATATTTCTTCACCCAAAAGGAAATCAATATGCAACAACGACGTTGGCTTGAACTATTGAAAGATTATGATCATACCATCCAATACCATCCTGGAAAAGCGAACGTGGTAGCTGACACACTGAGTAGAAGATCATATGCGGGTACGAGTGCGTTATTGTCAACACAAAGGCCCATTTTGTATGACTTGCAACGGATGGAGATAGAGTTAAAGACTCCAGGGACCCACATGATGATGGCAAACATACGAGAAGAACCGACTTTAATCGATAAAGTTAAAGCTGCTTCAAGCTACGGACACGGAGCTAATGCGTATGAAGAAGAAAGTCAAAAGAAGGTGCTATCTGGGAAAGCAAGAATCGATGAAGAAGGAATACTTGAGTCAACTCCGGACTTTTTGTTCCTAACAACCCCGATTTAAAGTATAAAATCATGATGGAGGCGCACAACACACCGTTTGTAATCCATCTTAGGAGTACCAAAATGTATCGTGATCTTCGACATACATTTTGGTGGAGCAATATGAAGAGAGAGAGATAGCAGAGTTTATCTCAAGGTGTTTAACGTGTCAACGAGTCAAGGCGAGCATCAAGTACCAAAAGGTCCATTGCAACCACTTGAAATTCCGTAATGGAAGTAGGAACACATTACTATGGATTTCAAGATCGGTCTTCCCAAGGTTTCTCAAGGCGTAGATGCAATTTGGGTCATTGTTGATAGATTGACCAAGTCCGCTCATTTCCTACCTATACGAGAAACTTATACACTTGAATGTCTTGCTTCAGATGTACATAAACGAGATTGTAAGACTTCATGGTATGCCAAGATCCATAGTTTCGATCGAGACCCAAGATTCACTTCAAGATTTTGGGTTAGTTTGCAAAAAGCTATGAGCGCATTTCTGATTTAGCTCTAAGCATATCATCATCCTCGAGACGGACGGCGATCGGGAGAGGACCATTCAAACTCTTGAAGATCTATTAAGACTCGTGTCCTTGACTTCAAGGGAAGTTGGGATAAGTTCCTACCATTGGTGGAGTTTTCCTACAACAACAATTTATCAAGCAAGTATTGGCATGGCTCCATTTGAGGCGTTGTATGGAAGAAAGTGTCGCTTCTCGGATATCTTTGGGATGAGGTGGGTGAAGCAACGTTGTTGGGACCGGAGTTGTTGAATACGTATGACTACGGAAAAGATTCAAACGATCCGACAACGTATAAAAACCTCACAAGATCGACAAAAGAGTTATGTTGATCTTCATCGAAAGGACGTGGAATTCGATATTGGAGATCATGTGTTATTACGTGTTGCTCCATGGAAGGGAGTTACTGAGATTTGGAAAGAGAGGAAAGCTCAACCCTCGATTCATTGGCCCATTTTAATCCTCGATCGAGTAGGAACGTAGGCGTATAGACTCGCTTTCTGCTTAAGTATGTCTCGTGTTTCATAACGCTTTTCATATCCATGTTACGTAAATATGTGAAAGACCCGAACCACATTATTGAGTTAGAACCGGATGAAATAGAGGAAGATTTAACGTATGAAGAGGTTCCTGTTAAAATCTTGGATAAGAAGGAACATACTTTACGCTCCAAGGTTATACCTCAAGTCAAAGTTTTGTGGAGAAACCACGATGTTGAGGAAATGACCTGGGAGTTAGAATCTGAAATGAAATCAAAGTATCCTCACCTCTTCGACATACCAGGTACGCACCCTAATTTTGAGGATGAAATTTCATAAGAAATGGAGGTTGTAAGACCCCAACTTTTTAAATAAAGATTAAATTTTCTCGAAATATATTTTTGAATATTATAGTGTGGATTTGATATAATATTATAGTTGTGGGTAATATTTACAAATTTTGCAAAGTACGCAAGTTGTTATATAATATTCAATTGGTCAGGGAATATTTATTTTAATAGGGAATATTCGTACAATGGCACAATCATTGGTGGACCCCACAACGAAAAGTATCATTTGAAAAATGACAAAAATACTTTATGAAAATAACGGTGGAAGTTTTACTGTTAATCTGTTGAAACACCCTTGTTAAAAGTACAAGAATACGCTGGCGTGGTTGCATAGTAGCACATGGTATTCATTATTGATGCTTACGTGAGAAGTCACTCGGTTATACTCAATTATTGCATAAAGAATCACGTATCATATCTATCATATTATTGATTCAATTATTGTCACAAAGATCATCCGCGTAAAATGTTTTTATTAAATCAATACTTGAGACGACAAAGTTATTCATATTATAAATTGTAATATTTACAATGTCTAGAAGTTCTGTCAAGGAGAGGTTTGGTCACCTAATTGCGGCACCAATAGGAGAAATCCATATTGAAAAACCCTCTTTCACAGAACGACTGGTTGATAAATATTATGAGTTATAATATTAATGATGAATGTTGTTCGAGTTGAATTTGGAGACGCGACGTGATATTTGAGTCCTAAACGACGAAATTAGTAAAAATAGTCTATAAACACAAAATTTTCCGGGATTCACTATTTGGTCAAAAAGTCAACAGTTGACTTTTTTGGGAAAAGTCAAACTTCGAAATTTCAAAATTTATATTTTTGATAAAATAGTTTCATTATGTTGGAATTGTTTGTGTTAGTGAAAATCGACATTTATTCCGATGATAATTGATGTCTAGGGGTTATATTGATAAATCGGGTAATTTATCGGATAAATGAGCAATTAATTACTACTAATTCACATGCTTATATAACTATTTGTTCACATATGTGTACTATTGAATCACATTATTTACTATTAGGGGAGTTGGTGCAAGATTGATAATACTTGCATGAATAAGTTAAAAATGGAGGTATAGATGGAGATACTATACTGTAATTCGTATTTTTCACATGATTATACTATTGATTCACATGATTGAACTATTGATTCACATTATTTACTATTAGGGGAGTTGGTGCAAGATTGATAATACTTGCAGGACAAAATTAAAAATGAAAGAAAAGTTGGAGGTATTGTACTGTAATTTTTCGAGCCCCAAAACGTGCAATTATCGAAACAATATTTTCCTATAAATAGAAGCTCATTCTTCCTTCATTTCTCACCAATTCACAAAAGCTTCATTTGTCATCTACAGTGATGCTTCAGGCAAAGAGTTAGGATGTGTTTTCATGCACAATGGGAAAGTCATAGCCTATGCCTCACGACAACTCAAAGAATATGAGAGGAATTATCCTACTCATGATCTAGAGTTGGTAGTAGTCATTTTTACACTAAAGATTTGGAGGCATTACTTGTATGGTGAGAAAGTGGAGATCTTTACGGATCATAAAAGCCTCAAATATTTCTTCACCCAAAAGGAACTCAACATGCGGCAACGACGTTGGCTTGAACTGTTAAAAGATTATGATCATACCATTCAATACCATCCTGGTAAAGCGAACGTAGTAGCTGACGTGTTGAGTAGAAGATCATATGCGGGTACGAGTGCGATATTGTCAACGCAAAGGCCCATTTTATATGACTTGCAAAGGATGGAGATAGAGTTAAAGACTATAGGGACCAACGTGATGATGGAGAATATACGAGTAGAACCGACTTTAATCGATAAAGTTAAAGTTGCTCAAGCTATAGACCTGAAGCTGATGCGTATGAGGAAGAAAGTGCAAGAAGGTGCTATGCCGCAAGCAAGAATCGATGAAGAAGTAATACTTCGAGTCAACTCCAGACTTTGTGTTCCTAACGACCCTGATTTAAAGTACAAAATCATGATGAAGGCGCACAACACACCGTTTGTAATCCATCCTGGGAGTACCAAAATGTATCATGATCTGCGACATACATTCTGGTGGAGCAATATGAAGAGAGAGATATCGGAGTTTATCTTAAGGTGTTTAACTTGTCAACGAGTTAAGGCGGAGCATCAAGTACCGAAAGGTCCATTGCAACCACTTAAAATTCTAGAATGGAACTGGGAGCACATTACCATGGATTTCGTTACCGGTCTTCCCAAAGTTTCTCAAGGCATAGATGCGATTTGAGTCATTGTTGATAGATTGACCAAGTCGGCTCATTTCTTACCTATACGAGAAACTTATACACTTGAACGTCTTGCTCGTATGTACATAAACGAGATTATAAGATTGCATGGTATGCCAGCATCCATAGTTTCTGATCGAGACCCAAGATTCACTTCACGATTTTGGGTTAGTTTACAAAAAGCTATGGACACGGATTTACGATTTAGTTCGACATATAATCCTCAGACGGACAGACAAATAGAGAAGACTATTCAAACTCTGGAAGATTTATTAAGACTCTGTGTCCTTGACTTCAAGGGAAGTTGGGATAAGTTCTCACCATTGGTGGAGTTTTCCTACAACAACAATTATCAAGCAAGTATTGGCATGGTTCCATTTGAGGCGTTGTATAGAAGAAAGTGTCGTTCTCCAGTATGTTGGGATGAGGTGGGTGAAGCAACGTTGTTGGGACCAGAGTTGGTACGTATGACTACGGAAAAGATTCAAACGATCCGACAACTTATAAAAACCTCACAAGATCGACAAAAGAGTTATGTTGATCTTCATCGAAACGACGTGGAATTCGATATTGGAGATCATGTGTTGTTACGTGTTGCTCCATGGAAAGGAGTTACAAGATTTAGAAAGAGAGGAAAGCTCAATCCTTGATTCATTGGCACATTTTTAATCCTCAATCGAGTAGGAAATGTGGCCTATAGACTCGCTTTACTGCCAAGTATGTCTCGTGTTCATAACGTTTTTCACATATCCATGTTACGCAAATATGTGGAAGACTCAAACCACATTATTGAGTTAGAACCAGACAAAATAGCGGAAGATTTAACGTATAAAGAGGCTCATGTTAAAATCTTGGATAAGAAGGAACATGTTCTACGCTCCAAAGTGATACCTCAAGTCAAAGTTTTGTGGAGGAACCACGATGTTGAGGAAATGACCTGGGAATTAGAATCTGAAATGAAATCAAGGTATCCTTACCTCTTCGACATACCAGGTACGTACCCTAATTTCGAGGGCAAAATTTCATAAGAAGGGGAGGTTGTAAGACCCCAACTTTTATGAATAAAGATGAATTTTTTATAAATATCATTTTTGAATATTAAGGTGTTAATTTGTTATAATGTTATAGTTGGGGGTAATATTTATAAATTTTGCAAAGTAAGCAAGTTGTTATATTATATTCGATTGGTCAGGAAATATTTGTTTTAACAGGGAATATTCGTACAACGACACAATTATTGGTGGACCCCATAACATAATTATTGTCGGAGTTAGAAAATGACAAAATTATTTTTTTATAAAAATAACGGCGGAACTTTTACCGTTAACTGTTGAAACACCCAGTGTTAAAAGTACAATACTACGCGTGGTTGCATAGTAGCACACAGTATTGATTATCGACGCTTACGTGAGAAGTCACTCAGTTTTGTTCAATTATTGCTACAGTAATTGCTGCATAGTATCTCACGTTATTTGATTCAATTATTTTCAATATTTATATACGATTAAATCAATAATTGAGACGACAAAGTTATTAATATTATTATTTGCAATATTAACGATGTCTAGAAGTTCTGTCAATGAGAGGTTTGGTCATCTAATTATGCGCCAATAGGGAGAAATTCTTATTGGAAAGCCCCCTCTTTACTGGGAACGACCTGGTCGATTAATATTGTGAAATATAATAATGGTGATAAATGTTGTTAAAATTATTAAGATGATTTTTATGAAGTTTTGCTTATTTTATGGACCAACTCCATTTACCCATTTTTCAAAATAATCGATCAAAATTTCTTAAAAGGTGGGCCACATGTGGGGCCCACGAAAAAAAAAATGGGGGGGAATCTAGGTTTCAAGAGTTAATTGCCCATTCGCAAATAGTTGTTGTGACGCCCCCAAAATAGGTATACATCACCCATCTTGGGTCGCCAAATACATAGTACAAATTTCAAATACAACTTAATTATACAACAGTCGTGTAAAATACGACAAAACATAATCTAAGAGTTTTAATAAAAATATTGTCATCTAGACAATATACACACTCAATGGAGTCCTCATTACATTTATTGTCACACTATTTAACAGAATTGTGAGGACTACTAATGCTATTATCTGGACCGTCCCTCCGTTCCCCTACTAGTCACGGCTACGTTCTCATATCCTGAAGAGAACAGTGAAAGAAAGGGTGAGCTCAACTAGCCCAGTAAGAAATATTATGACTAAGATAATGCAGAATAAATTATTATTAGCCTTCAACAGTGTTAAACTGATAAAATATAATAAACATCTAGTTTAACTGCAGCAGAAAAATCCATTAGAAGAGTCAAGTAGAGAATAAAGTCTACTATCTTCTATGATTTAAAAGGGTTTTCATCACTTTTATCGCTGAGACTCAGCTTAATAAATAAACCACATCATTCCTGCACTACGGCCAAGGATATTCATTAGTATCACGACCACAAATTATCCATGCACTACAGGCCAATGATATTCTTGTATTCATCAATGGTCATGATCATGCCAACAGCTGTCCATCAATGCACAACGGCCAAGGAGGACTTTTACCACATCATTTGTAACATTGCGGTCATGATTATACTGAATAATCCCTGGTCATAATCATACCAAGTCCATCTATGCACTACAGGCCACATATGACTTTCAACATTTTATAAACATGAGGATGATGACAATGATATAAGAATTCAATAAAACAAGTTCAAGAATTAATTTATCCAGGAACTAATAAATTCCAAATTGTCAACATGATACTTCTTTGTAGAGTAAAATTCAAGAATGCTCAGAAGAATATTTTCATGAAAAGATACTAGATGAAGCGCAAATATCAAGGATATTCCACTAATTTCATGGAGTATAGAAGTCAAAACTTTAACCAACTGAGTATAATAAAGAATGAAATAACAAAAGAAATCACCAGGCATGCGATAGATCGCACAGACAGGTTATTCTAACAGAATAATAAATAACAGAACTAGGTCATGCGTAAACATCCAGACAGGATATTCTAACAGAATAATAAACAACGGAACTAGGTCATGCGTAAACGCACCGACATGATGTTCCAACAGAATAATAAAAATGGAATAACAGAAGAATTTTACCAAGTATAGGGTAGTCCGCGTATACAAGTTATTCCAACAGAATAATAGAGAATGGGATAACAGAAGTTCTCTTCATGAATAAGAAAGAAATAATACCCCTTACCTTAGAAAAACTGGATACTGGAATAGTGAGGTAGCAGACTTTTCTTCTTCTTTCGCTCTATAATTTCTCTCTATAATAATAATTGCTCTAAAGCTTTTGTGAATTGGTGAGAAATGAAGGAAGAATGAGCTTCTATTTATAGAAAAATATAGTTTCGATAATTGCACGTTTTGGGGCTCAAAATATTACAATCTGAATACCTCCAACTTTTCTTTCATTTTTAATTTAGTCCTGCAAGTATTATCAAACTTGCACCACCTCCCCTAATAGTAAATAATGTGAATCAATAGTTCAATCATGTGAATCAATAGTATAATCATGTGAAAAATACGAATTACAGTATAGTACCTCTATCTATACCTACATTTTTAACTTAGTCATGCAAGTATTATCAATCTTGCACCAACTCCCCTAATAGTACATGAATGTGATTCAATAGTACACACATGTGAACAAATAGTTATATAAGCATGTGAATTAGTAGTAATTAATTGCTCATTTATCCGATAAATTACCCGATTTATCAATATAACCTCCAAACATCAATTATCATCGGAATAGATGTCGATTTCCACTAACACTAATAATCCCTACACAATGGAACTATCAAATTCATCTTTAATCAACACGAACTTATTCATCATTAATATTATAACTCACAATATTTAACAACCGTGTCGCTCCCGAGAAAGAGGGGCTTTTCGATAAGGATTTCTCCTTATCGGGCGCCAAGATTAGGTGACCAAACCTCTCCTTGATGAAACTTCTGAGACATTGTAAATATTGCAATTTAATATCTGAATAACTTTGTCGCCTCAATTATTGATTTAATAATATATCATTTATGCGTATGATACTTGTGACAATAATCGAATCAATAATATGAGAGATATGATGCAACAATTACTATAGCAATAATTGAGTATAACCGAAATGACTTTTTACGTAAGCATCAATAACCAATACCGCAAGCTACTATGCAACCACGCCAGACATCAGTAATTTTACTACTTAGGGTAGTTCAACAGCTTTTAACGGTAACACTTCCGTTATTATTTTTATAAAAGATAATTACATGCGCTTTCTTACTACGACAATACTTCCGTTATGGGGTCCACCAATGATTGTGTTGGTCGCATTTAATATTCCCTCGTTAAAACGAATATTCTCCTCGACCAATCGAATATTATATAACCACTTGCTTACTTTGCAAAATTTGTAAATATTACCCACAACTATAACATTATATCATATCCACACCATAATATTTAAAAAATATATTTCGAGAGAAATTAATCTTTATTCATAAAATTTTGGGTCTTACAGTTGTTGTGTCTTCGATATTACCAGGAGTAATTTTGACCATTCGTTAAGACCAAGAGCTACTTTCAGTTCTTCTATAAATAGAAGCTCATTCCTTCATTATTTCTTACGAATTCACTGAAACTCTAGAGAGAGAAACTATAGAGAGAAAGAAGAAAAATATTCTGCTACTTCACTACTCCAGTATTCAGTTTTTCTAAGGTAAGGGGTATTATTATTTCGTATTCATGAAGAGAGTTATTTTCTTTCAATACGCGTAAGGGTTATTATTCCATTCTTTATTATTATGTTGGAATAACCTGTCTATGCGAAGTACCACATACATGGTGAAATTCATCTGTTATTCCATTCTTTATTATTACATTGGAATAACACATCATGTAAGGCTCTATCGCATACCGTGAATTCTGCTTTTATTCCATTCTTTATTATCTTTGTTGGAACATCCTATCTCATGCGAATTACGCATGACCTCGCTCCATTCTTTATTATTCTATTGAATATCCATGCGTCAGGTGGGATTACGACGCCCCTAGTTCCATTCTTTATTATTCTCGCATTGAATATCCTGTCTCTACTGATTCGCGCATGACACGGTTCCATTCTTTATTACTTGTGAAATGATATGTCTCACGTGGATTACCGCATGGCGGGTGAAAATCCATTTGCAGTTTCATATATTCTATTATACTCAGTTAGTTAAAGTTTTGGCTTTTATACTCCATAAAATTAGTGGAATATCCTTGATATTTGTGCTTCATCCAGTATCTTTTCATAGAAATATTCTTCTGAGCATTCTTGAACTTGTTTTATTGAATTCTTATATCATTATCATCATCCTCATGTTTATAATATATTGAAAGTCATCTGTGGCCTGTAGTGCATAGATGGACTTGGTATGATTATAACCAGGAATTATTCGGTATAATCATGACTGTAATGTTACAAATGATGTGGTAAAAGTCCTCATTGGCCATAGTGCATTGATGGACAGTTGTTGGCATGATCATGACCATTGATGAATACACGAATATCCTTGGCATGTAGTGCATGGATAATTTGTGGTCGTGATACTAATGAATATCCTCGCCAGTAAAGCTGGGGATGATGCGCTTTATTTATTGTTTGAGTCTCAAAATGATAAAAGTGATGAAAAACATTTTAAATCATAGAAGATAGTATATTTTATTCTCTACTTGACTCTTCTAATGGATTGCTTGTTCCACTGCAGTTAAACTTGATGTTTGTTATATTTTATCAGTTTAACACTGTTGAAGGCTAACGATAAATTATTCTACATTATCTTAGTCATAATATTTCTTACTGGACTAGTTGAGCTCACCCTTTCTTTCACTTTTCTCTTAAGGAAATGAGGACGTAGCCGGGACGAGTCGAGGAATGGAGTGATGGTCCGAGATGGTGTCATAGTAGTCCTCACTATTCTATAAAATAGTGTGATAATAAATGTAATGAGGACTCCATTGAGTGTGGATATTGTCTAGATGACAATATTTGTATTAAAACTCATAGCATATGTTTTGTCGTATTTTACACGACAATTTTATAATTAAGTTTTTATTTATATTTTGTACCATGTATTTGGCGACTCAAGATGAGTGATGTATACCTGTTTTGGGGGCGTCACAATAAGAACAGAACTGTCAGTCTGCCTTTAGAATTTATAAGAAAGGTATAAAGAATGGGATCCCTTCTTCTCAAAGCCAAAGAAAGATAGTAGATATATAGTACTCCCTCCATTCCTAAAAGATTGTCGTTTAAGGTTTTGGCACATTGATTAAAAAAGTGTCATTTATCAAGTAAAATTTGTTTGAAATTCCATCACTACCCATTTATGGGAAATTGAAAACTATTAATACAAAGGAGAGAATGTCTTGGGACAATGAGAGAAGGTAGGGGTAATATAGGAAATTAAATAATTTATTCTCCTCAAAAGTTGTAAACAACAAACTTTTTGGAACAAATTTTTTCTCCTAAAACGACAATCTTTTAGGAACGGAGGGAGTAATTATGTTGATTCTGAGGCGTCATCAGCCGAAGCAACTAAAAATTATTGAAAGAATGAGCAAAGGCAATATTTGTAACGACAAGAAGCAACACTTTCGTTGATTAAGGTTCCGGTAAAGTATCGTGTGCTACTGTGTAATACCGTGTGATACTGAAGAGTAACGCGTGCTACTGTGGAATATCGTGTGATATTATAAAGTACCACATGCTACTGTGGAATAGCGCGTATTACTGTACTTTTATAACCGAATATTTCAACAGTTAAAGGTAAAAAATTTGCCGTTAATTTTTAAAAAGGTTATGTTTGTCGCTTTTCCTATCCGATAAATATTCTGTTATATAGCTTACCAATGATTGGTTATTTCGGAGTCGTCGTATGAATACTCCTCGACAAAAAGAATATTCCCCGCCAAAACGAAATTTTCTAACAGGCTGTTCACTTCATATAATTTGCACATAACCCTCATAACTATAACATTTATTGAATCAACACTTTACTATAAACACTTTAAATTCTATTAAAAGTCGGGGTCACGAAAACATATTTATCTCGAATAAAATATAAACCAACTAATAATTCATAATTCATTCAATTTACCTTTATTTATCGCATAAAATCATTATTCGCATTCCAAAGCTTAGATGTAGATAATAAAACTTGAGAAATATATAATCTTATAGGGCAAAAGTCCAAAAATACCCCTGAAGTTTATCCCGATATGTGACGCCCCCAAAATAGGTCCATTCCATCCAACCCATTCTGAGTCGCCAAATACATGGTACAGAAATAACTACAACTTTATTAATACATTTGTCGTAAAAAATACGACAACATATATATTGTGAGTTTAAATACAATTATTGTCTTCAGGACAATATACATACCCAAATAAATCCCCATCATAATTATTGATACATTATTTTACAACAATGGTGAGGACTACTAAACAACTCTCCCTAGAATTTTCATTCCATACCTCGACTTGCACTTTCATATATTTCTCGCCTCCCGAGAAGAAAAATGGAACAAAAAGGAAAAGGGTGAGCTCGACTAGCCCAATAAAGAATATTATGACTAAGATAATATACAACAAATTATCGTTAGTCTTCAACAGGAAAAATATAATAGAATACAATAGACAACAAGTTTTAAATCAATATTCGCAATGAAATAATAATTCATTAGAAGAGTTAAGTAGAGAATGCAAACTACTATCTTCTATGTATGAATTTTAAAGTTCATCGTCTATTTTTATCCCTGTAACATCAATCAATATATATCTGGGATCAAATATTCATCCTTGCACAAGGACATTCACCATTGGTCATGTTCATCTAAACACTGCTTCATCTTTTGCACTACGGGCCAAAGATATTCATCGAAATCATTCATCTTTGCCTACGGGCCAAAGATATTCATCAGAAATCATTCATCTTTGCACTACTGGCCAAAGATATTCATCATAAATCATTCATCTTTGCACTACGGGCCAAAGATATTCACCAGAAATCATTCATCTTTGCACTACGTGCCAAAGATATTCAATAATATCATCATTTAAGACCGAGGATGATGAAAATATATTTTTAAAAACGAATCCAAAGAAACAAAATGACAAGGATTAAGGATTAAGGATTCAGACTTTGTTTTATCCACGTCCAAAAATACCTCAAAAATAATCATAGTGGTGTAAAATTCAAGAGAATGATCAAAACATGGATACAATCAAAACCAAAGATCCGAATAGATATTTTGGACAAAAAGAAGAATTTCATTTTTTGGTGAATAGTGCCGTATTCGTGAATAGTGCCGTATACGTGAATAGTAACTCCGACACCAAAAGATAGAAATTTTACAAAAAAAACATCTTCACGCTTCGTGAATAGTAACTCGTGAATAGTAATTCATGAATAGTAACTCGTGAATAAGAACTCATGAATAGTAACCCCGATATGAAAAAAGTTCCAAATTTGATAAAAATTTCCAACCAATATTTTGGCATAATGATATTGAAGAAATAATATCATTTGAGAAGAAAATAACATCCCTTACCTCGAAAGACAAGAGATTTCTAGTTGAAACACCTCGGATATAAAGCTATGACTTAAACTTGCACCGTATAGCAATACTCAAAGTATACTCAAAATACTCACAAGAATACGCTCAATAATATAGAGAGAAAAACTTGGCTTTACGGTGTGATTTTCAATTCTAACCCAAGCACCTATTTATAGAAATTGCTTAGAACACCAAAGCGAGAAAATTTAATATAATAATATATATATATATATATCAAAATTCTCTCGCCATTCTTGAATCTGAAAATCTAGAATTCAACCCATTCAAATCACATGTTAGACCCAAAAAACGTTTTTCTTATTTTAAATATTTTAAACTTCCAAAAATCAATTATTTCGGAGCTTCGGAACTTCAATAATTCATAATAAATAGCCCTTTTATCAGAAAATTCGAATCTCGCGAGTTTTTATAGGAAATTCAATTCTCTACAACTTTACAGAAGAAATATTTTCCAAATTCCAAACAGAAATTGACCGAAATCCATAAATGGGCGATTTTACAAGCTATAATCAAATTTCAGTCAATAAATGGGGTCCACCGACATGTTTAACATGTTTTAAATATTTATTACAACAAAAATACTCCTCCTCCACATATACTCATATATCCCACATTCATCGTAAAAATATCATCGTTAATATATTATTAAAATAATATATTTAAATGAATTATTTTATCAGAAAAAGATAAAATATTAATTTTCAACAATTGTCACTATAAAAATTTTCTCCATCTATATCCACATAAAATCAATATTTTCCTCATCATATGAATCAATAATTAATTATTCACAAATAATATTACTGAATCACAATATTGACAACTGAGCGGCCTTCCGGAAAGAGGGCTTTCCAATAAGAATTTCTCCTACTTGGCCGCAATTAGGTGACCAAACCTCTCCTTGACGAACTTTCTAGACATTGCCAATAATGTTATCTAATAATATTATTCAGATAATATGAATTATTGCTTCGATAATGAAAAATCTTGTGTAATGACAATTATTGAAACAACAAAGAATATAAAATATCAACGCAAAGAATTATTGAATCAATAAAATAAAATACCGAATAAAGAATTATCGTAACCATTATTGAGTAGTGCCTTCTTACGTAAGAATCAATAATTGGTGCAATACTGGTGTACATCTTTTGTAATAACGCCAGACATCGCGTTTTTAAACCACCGGGTATTCCAACGATGTAAATTCAGTAATAACTACGCCAGATTTTTAAACAACTTATTTTTGTCGTTTTCTTCCTCCAATCGCTTTTAGTTATGGGGCCCACACATCGCTACTTGTGCATTTAATATTCTCCTGACAGCATTTAATATTCCACGACCAAACGAATATTCTCCGACAATAATGAATATTATATCACCACTTGCTTATTTAAAATATTTATGATTTTACCCATAACTAACCACATTAATCAAATCCACCCTTACTATTTCAAAATAATAAATAAAGGAAATTCCTTTTTATTTAAAAAAATTTCGGGGTCTTACACGATATCCCACTTACACTCTAAACTATTTTTTTTCTTCTAAAAGTGCCCTTAACGTTACAAATTTAAGGTCAATTATACCCCTCCCATTAACAGACATGCCACCTTGACAAACGGAGCTGACACCTAGACAAAATTTGCTGACAAGGCAATGCATACATGAAAAATATCTAACAATTCAAATCAAACATATTTGTCCCAATACATGTGCCCATTATCAATATAACTTATTATTATTATTATTATTATTATTATTATTATTACTATTATTATTATTATTATTATTATCATCATCATTATTATTATTATTATTATTATTATTATTATTATTTATTATTATTATTATTGTTTTGTCCTTTTCATTCCGGAATATAAAATTAGTGTTGGAGTTTTAAATTCTATTTAAATATTTTTTAACAAAAAATATTGTAATTAATGATACTTTTATATAATTTATAATTAATATAATTTACTATATAAAATTAGTCAAAAATTATTTTTAAAATACCTTGAATAATAATAATACTCTCTTCTCCATCCCATGCCCGTTCAACCCATAAAATCAATCCCCTCAGTCTCCTTCTCTGAATCCCCCTCTCTCTCCCAAATCGCCGTCGTCGACATCTGGAATGCTACCACCCTTCATCAAATTGGGAAGAATAGATGTGTTTTGAAATAATGTTATCCTCTCTCTCTCTCTCTCTCTCTCTCTCTCTCTCTCTCTCTCCTTGCCGGATGAACAAATCATGAGGATAGACTGAAATGGATTTTTGTTGTCGATTTTGAAGGATCAACAAATATATACATCAGATCTGAAAAAGGATCTTCAATCATCAAATTAATTAATACTTTCGTATGCCTCACGAACAAATACATCAGATCTAAAAAAGGAGTTGTGTGTGTATACATATAAAAAACATACATCAGATCTAAAGTTTTCTCTCTCATAATTTGTTATGTGGATCTCTTTGAAAAAAGAGTTGTGTATGTATACATAATACATATATCAGATCTAAAACTTTCTCTCGTGATATGTTATCTGGATCTAAAGCCAGTTTATACAAACATGCGGTATATATAGTCTTTCTTCTAGTTTCATCTTTTATTCTTTGGCAGATCTTCTCAAACTGAAAAACCTTGATGATTGATTGGGTAATCAGTAATCTACATGATTAATTGTTTATTCAAGAGTGTAGTAAAATACTCGTGTGAATGTGTCAGTGATTTCTAATGTGACGCCCCCAAAATAGGTATACATCACCCATCTTGAGTCGTCAAATACATGGTACAAAATTCAAATACAAACTTAATTATACAACTGTCGTGTAAAATAAGACAAAATATAAGCTGGGAGTTTCAATAAAAATATTATCTTCTAGACAATATACAAACTCAATGGAGTCCTCATTACATTTATTATCACACTATTTAACAGAATAGTGAGGACTACTAATGCTATCATCCGACGACCGATCACTCCATTCCCCGACTAGTCCCGGCCTATATTCTCATTTCAAGAGAGAACATTGAAAGAAAGGTGAGCTCAACTAGCCCAAGAAGAAATATTATGACTAAGATAATGCGTAATAAATTATCGTTAGCCTTCAACAAAAGTTTAAACCGATACAATATAACAAACATCAAGTTTAACTTCATCTAATAAGTAATCCATTAAAAGAGTCAAGTAGAGAATAAAATATACTATCCTTTATGATTTAAAAGGTTTTTCATCACTTTTATCCCTGGTACTCAGCTTAATAAATAATCCACATTATCCCTGTACTACGGCCAATGATATTCATTAGTATCACGACCACAAATTATCCATGCACTACGGGCCAAAGATAATGGGTTTGGCACATTATACGTTCGTTTTGGTTGAAAAAATATTTAAGCGTTGAAGAAATGGGTTTTGTACTGGGGTCAATACAAAATTCGATTTCACGCTCTAGGGTAGGACAAGAAGTCTTCAGGAATACATCAAGAAATTTATTAACAATAGAAATACCATTCAAAACTGTGACTCTCATCCAAGACTTGGATAATACGTCACATTGATACCTATCAACTTGCCACCATTATTCACGATGTCCCCTACGAAAAAGTCCGGCTTTTGCATTCCACACAAGGAAGTCAAAAACGAAAGGCTCAGGGCTCTTTACTTATGGCTTGATATGACAGTGATTGACTTTAGTGGTTTGGTTGCTTGAATTCGCATAACAGATTGGTTAGGAATATGAAAGCTAACAACCTTACTAAAAGCATGATGAGTAGTTAACCAATCGATTCCTAAAATCACATAAAAGGCAAGTATTTTCAAAGAGATAAAGTCGACAGATAACGTGAAAGTGTTGATTTGAATCAAACAAGATTTATAAATAGTGGAGGTAACGAAGGTTTCTCCCAACTGAGTTTCAATAGATACATCAAAGTCTAACTTCTCCGAAGTTAAATTCAAACATTGAACACAACTAGGTGAAATAAAAGAGTGAGTAGAACCCCAGATATAACACTTCGATAGACTTCATGAAGAGTTTATGATTCACTTACCCGTGATAATTTTATTCGTGTTCCTCGTCATGAAGAAAAAAAGCGCTCTCTTTAAACTACCGATTTTGGCTTGTCCGGGACATCCTTTGACATCACTATTCCAAATTTGGACTTGACTTCACCATACGACAAAAATCGAGCTAGGTGACCTTCTCTTCCGCAATTAAAACACGCTTTTGATTCTTTAACATGCACGATTTGACGGATGTGTCCCTCCCGCTTAAGATTTGAAACATACGACCGGTGGTCGCTCTTCTTCCTTTGAAACGCGGGTCTTTGGTGTTGTTGTCTTTCCATCATTATTGAAATTTCTCTTCTTGAAATGTCCATTTCTATTATCTTGGCAATGATTACCACTGAAGTGGTTACCATTCTTGGCATGATAATTTCCCCCACGATGGTTATCATTGTTCCGATGGTCGTTGCCACCGGTATGATTATTATCGTGTTCTTTGGTCATTACCTACCTTTTTGTGATGACTCATTATCGCGCTCCACTAATCGAGAGCCCTATTCACAACATCTGAATATAAACAAAGTTTATGAGAAATAAGGTATTGATGTATTCCGGGTTTCAAATCTCGCAGAAACATTCGCGTCATTCACTCTTCATTATCTACCAAATGAAATGAAAACCTGAACAACTCGGCAAATTTAGCCTCGTATTGCGACACGGTCATATTGTTTTGCTCCAACTTGATAAACTCCACCTCCTTCATGTGATTTAATACTTTAGGGAAGTACTTGTCGTTGAACAACTCTTAGAACTTCTCCCAAGACATCTTGAGTGCATCATCGTTGAGTACGTTTTTACGATTCCCACTAGTAATCTGCTTTCACGCGAACATAAAAGGTGCCAAAGGAACCTTTTGCTCCTCAAAGCATCCCAAGACATCAAATATCTTGGTAATTTGCTTTAACCACGCCTCCGCCTTTAAGTGGTTTTGGCTTTCCAAAAACTCCAAATGGTCCCCAGCTCCTTGAATCGCTTAGCGATGACCGGTAGTGGGTTGCCATTGTTTCCACTGCATTTTGAGCAAGTCTCTCTCGTCGATGTTGCATGAATTGCATAAAGCCTCCGAACATCCCATCGCTCATCATTTAATCGGTGTTGTTATTTATGGGAGGATTATCACCTTCCCATTGCACATTATCCCGAGTATTGATCGTTGGTGATTCAACGGTCTCCTTTGCTCCATTGCTATTCTCAACATTCTGGATGTCATTTTTAAATCTCGCAACAAAACAAGGGTTAATTGACATGTCACATATTATCCCTATACTCGAATTCCACCAATTAAATACCAAATAAACTTAGGTAGGTCATACTAAATAAGGAATTTCCCGCCTCCCTCCTAGTTCTTGTCTCACATCTCACCATGAATCATATCTCTAAGCTTTGATACTAACTGTGACGCCCCCAAAATAGGTATACATCACCCATCTTGAGTCGCCAAATACATGGTACAAAATTCAAATACAAACTTAATTATACAACTGTCGTGTAAAATACGACAAAATATAAGTCGGAGTTTCAATAAAATATTGTCTTCTAGACAATATACAAACTCAATGGAGTCCTCATTACATTTATTATCACACTATTTAACAGAATAGTGAGGACTACTAATGCTATCATCTGGACCGTCACTCCATTCCCCGACTAGTCCCAGCTATATTCTCATTTCCTGAAGAGAACATTGAAAGAAAGGGGTGAGCTCAACTAGCCCAGTAAGAAATATTATGACTAAGATAATGCAGAATAAATTATCGTTAGCCTTCAACAGTGTTAAACTGATACAATATAACAAACATCAAGTTTAACTCATGGCGGAATAAGTAATCCATTAAAAGAGTCAAGAGAGAATAAAATATACTATCCTTTATGATTTAAAAGGTTTTTCATCACTTTTATCCCCGGTACTCAAATTTTAATAAATAATCCACATTATCCCCTCAGATTACTACCAATGATATTCATTAAGTATCACGACCACAAATTATCCATGCACTACGGGCCAAAGATAATGGGTTTGGCACATTATACGTTCGTTTTGGTTGAAAAAATATTTAAGCGTTGAAGAAATGGGTTTTGTACTGGGGTCAATACAAAATTCGATTTCACGCTCTAGGGTAGGACAAGAAGTCTTCAGGAATACATCAAGAAATTTATTAACAATAAAAATACCATTCAAAACTGTGACTCTCATCCAAGACTTGGATAATACGTCACATTGATACCTATCAACTTGCCACCATTATTCACGATGTCCCCTACGAAAAGTCTGGCTTCGGTGCATTCCACACAAGGAAGTCAAAAACGAAAGGCTCAGGGCTCTTTACTTATGGCTTGATATGACAGTGATTGACTTTAGTGGTTTGGTTGCTTGAATTCGCATAACAGATTGGTTAGGAATATGAAAGCTAACAACCTTACTAAAAGCATGATGAGTAGTTAACCAATCGATTCCTAAAATCACATAAAAGGCAAGTATTTTCAAAGAGATAAAGTCGACAGATAACGTGAAAGTGTTGATTTGAATCAAACAAGATTTATAAATAGTGGAGGTAACGAAGGTTTCTCCCAACTGAGTTTCAATAGATACATCAAAGTCTAACTTCTCCGAAGTTAAATTCAAACATTGAACACAACTAGGTGAAATAAAAGAGTGAGTAGAACCGGTATATAACACGGTATAGACTTCGCAAGAGTTTATGATTCACTTACCCGTGATAATTTTATTCAGGTTCCTCGTCATGAAGAAAAAAAACGCTCTCTCTTAAACTACCGAATTTTGGCTTGTCCGGGACATCCTTTGACATCACTATTCCAAATTGGACTTGACTTCACCATACGACAAAATCGAGCTAGGTGACCTTCTCTTCCGCAATTAAAACACGCTTTGGATTCTTTGCATACTTTGACGGATGTTTCCTCCCATCGGCATTTGAAACATACGACCGGTGGTCGCTTCTTCTTCCTTTGAAACGGTCTTTGGTGTTGTTGTCTTTCCATCATTATTGAAATTTCTCTTCTTGAAATGTCCATTTCTATTATCTTGGCAATGATTACCACCAAGTGGTTACCATTCTTGGCATGATAATTTCCCCGATGATGTTATCATTGTTCATGGTCGTTACTTACCCTGGTGATGATTATTATCGTGTTCTTGGTCATTACCTTTTGGTTGTGATGACTCATTATCGCTCTCCACTAATCGAGCCCTATTCACAACATCCGAATATAAACAAAGTTTATGAGAAATAAGGTATTGATGTATTTCGGTTTCAAATCTCGCAGAAACATTCGCGTCATTCACTCTTCATTATCTACCAAATGAAATGAAAACCGGAACAACTCGGCAAATTTAGCCTCGTATTGCGACACGGTCATATTGTTTTGCTCCAACTTGATAAACTCCACCTCCTTCATGTGACGAATACTTTAGGGGAAGTACTTGTCGTTGAACAACTCTTAGAACTTCTCCCAAGACATCTTGAGTGCATCAGGCTGGGTACGTTTTACAGATTCCCACTAGTAATCTGCCTCTTCACGCAACATAAAGGTGCCAAAGGGAACCTTTTGCTCCTCAAAGCATCCCAAGACATCAAATATCTTGGTAATTTGCTTTAACCACGTCTCCGCCTTAAGTGGTTTTGGCTTTCCCAAAAACTCCAGCGGTCCCAGCTCCTTGAACTGCTTAGCAGTGACCAGCCGTGGGTTGCCATTGTTTCCACCTGCATTTTGAACAGGAGTCTCTCTCGTCTGATGTTGCATGAATTGCATAAAGCCTCTGAACATCCCATCGTTCATCATTTAATCGGTGTTGTTATTTATAGGAGGATTATCACCTTCCTGTTGCACATTATCCTGAGTATTGATCGTTGGTGATTCAACGGTCTCCTTTGCTCCATTGCTATTCTCAACATTCTCGGATGTCATTTTTAAATACTGCAACAAAACAAGGGTTAATTGACATGTCACATATTATCCCTATACTCTGACCGACCAATTAAATACCAAATAAACTTAGGTAGGTCATACTAGCGAAGGAATTCCCCGTCTCTCCCCTCCTAGTTCTTGTCTCACATCTCAGCCATGAATCATATCTCTAAGCTTTGATACCAACTGTGACGCCCCCAAAATAGGTATACATCACCCATCTTGAGTCGCCAAATACATGGTACAAAATTCAAATACAAACTTAATTATACAACTGTCGTGTAAAATACGACAAAATATAAGCTGGGAGTTTCAATAAAAATATTGTCTTCTAGACAATATACAAACTCAATGGAGTCCTCATTACATTTATTATCACACTATTTAACAGAATAGTGAGGACTACTAATGCTATCATCTGGACCGTCACTCCATTCCCCGACTAGTCCCAGCTATATTCTCATTTCCTGAAGAGAACATTGAAAGAAAGGGGTGAGCTCAACTAGCCCAGTAAGAAATATTATGACTAAGATAATGCAGAATAAATTATCGTTAGCCTTCAACAGTGTTAAACTGATACAATATAACAAACATCAAGTTTAACTGCAGCGGAATAAGTAATCCATTAAAAGAGTCAAGTAGAGAATAAAATATACTATCCTTTATGATTTAAAAGGTTTTTCATCACTTTTATCCCTGGTACTCAGCTTAATAAATAATCCACATTATCCCTGTACTACGGCCAATGATATTCATTAGTATCACGACCACAAATTATCCATGCACTACGGGCCAAAGATAATGGGTTTGGCACATTATCGCTTCGTTTGGTTGAAAAAAAAATATTTAAGCGTTGAAGAAATGGGTTTTGTACTGGGGTCAATACAAAATTCGATTTCACGCTCTAGGGTAGGACAAGAAGTCTTCAGGAATACATCAAGAAATTTATTAACAATAAAAATACCATTCAAAACTGTGACTCTCATCCAAGACTTGGATAATACGTCACATTGATACCTATCAACTTGCCACCATTATTCACGATGTCCCCTACGAAAAGTCTGGCTTCGGTGCATTCCACACAAGGAAGTCAAAACGAAAAGGCTCGTGGCTCTTTACTTATGGCTTGATATGACAAAGATTGACTTTAGTGGTTTGGTTGCTTGAATTCGCATAACAGATTGGTTAGGAATATGAAAGCTAACAACCTTACTAAAAGCATGATGAGTAGTTAACCAATCGATTCCTAAAATCACATAAAAGGCAAGTATTTTCAAAGAGATAAAGTCGACAGATAACGTGAAAGTGTTGATTTGAATCAAACAAGATTTATAAATAGTGGAGGTAACGAAGGTTTCTCCCAACTGAGTTTCAATAGATACATCAAAGTCTAACTTCTCCGAAGTTAAATTCAAACATTGAACACAACTAGGTGAAATAAAAGAGTGAGTAGAACCGGTATATAACACGGTATAGACTTCGCAAGAGTTTATGATTCACTTACCCGTGATAATTTTATTCAGGTTCCTCGTCATGAAGAAAAAAAACGCTCTCTCTTAAACTACCGACTTTGGCTTGTCTGGGACATCCTTTGACATCACTATTCCAGCTGGACTTGACTTCACCATACGACAAAATCGAGCTAGGTGACCTTCTCTTCCGCAATTAAAACACGCTTTGGATTGCTGCGTACAGTTTGGACGGATGTGTCCCTCCTGTCGGCATTTGAAACATACGACCGGTGGTCGTTCTTCTTCCTTTGAAACGGGTGCTGGTGTTGTTGTCTTTCCATCATTATTGAAATTTCTCTTCTTGAAATGTCCATTTCTATTATCTTGGCAATGATTACCACTGAAGTGGTTACCATTCTTGGCATGATAATTTCCCCCACGATGGTTATCATTGTTCCGATGGTCGTTGCCACCGGTATGATTATTATCGTGTTGCTGGTCATTACCTTTTGGTTGTGATGACTCATTATCGCGCTCCACTAACTGAGCCCTATTCACAACATCTGAATATAAACAAAGTTTATGAGAAATAAGGTATTGATGTATTTCGGGTTTCAAATCTCGCAGAAACATTCGCGTCATTCACTCCTCATTATCTACCAAATGAAATGAAAACCGGAACAACTCGGCAAATTTAGCCTCGTATTGCGACACGGTCATATTGTTTTGCTCCAACTTGATAAACTCCACCTCCTTCATGTGACGAATACTTTAGGGGAAGTACTTGTCGTTGAACAACTCTTAGAACTTCTCCCAAGACATCTTGAGTGCATCAGGCTGGGTACGTTTTACAGATTCCCACTAGTAATCTGCCTCTTCACGCAACATAAAGGTGCCAAAGGGAACCTTTTGCTCCTCAAAGCATCCCAAGACATCAAATATCTTGGTAATTTGCTTTAACCACGTCTCAGCCTTAAGTGGTTTTGGCTTTCCCAAAAACTCCAGCGGTCCCAGCTCCTTGAACTGCTTAGCAGTGACCGGTAAATGGAGTTGCCATTGTTTCCACCTGCATTTTGAACAGGAGTCTCTCTTGTCTGATGTTGCATGAATTGCATAAAGCCTCTGAACATCCCATCGTTCATCATTTAATCGGTGTTGTTATTTATAGGAGGATTATCACCTTCCTGTTGCACATTATCCTGAGTATTGATCGTTGGTGATTCAACGGTCTCCTTTGCTCCATTGCTATTCTCAACATTCTCGGATGTCATTTTTAAATACTGCAACAAAACAAGGGTTAATTGACATGTCACATATTATCCCTATACTCTGACCGACCAATTAAATACCAAATAAACTTAGGTAGGTCATACTAGCGAAGGAATTCCCCGTCTCTCCCCTCCTAGTTCTTGTCTCACATCTCAGCCATGAATCATATCTCTAAGCTTTGATACCAACTGTGACGCCCCCAAAATAGGTATACATCACCCATCTTGAGTCGCCAAATACATGGTACAAAATTCAAATACAAACTTAATTATACAACTGTCGTGTAAAATACGACAAAATATAAGCTGGGAGTTTCAATAAAAATATTGTCTTCTAGACAATATACAAACTCAATGGAGTCCTCATTACATTTATTATCACACTATTTAACAGAATAGTGAGGACTACTAATGCTATCATCTGGACCGTCACTCCATTCCCCGACTAGTCCCAGCTATATTCTCATTTCCTGAAGAGAACATTGAAAGAAAGGGGTGAGCTCAACTAGCCCAGTAAGAAATATTATGACTAAGATAATGCAGAATAAATTATCGTTAGCCTTCAACAGTGTTAAACTGATACAATATAACAAACATCAAGTTTAACTGCAGCGAGACAAGTAATCCATTAAAAGAGTCAAGTAGAGAATAAAATCTACTATCCTTTATGATTTAAAATGTTTTTCATCACTTTTATCGTTTGGTACTCGACAATAAATAATCCACATCATCCCCTTTTACTTACTAAGGATATTCATTAATATCACGACCACAAATTATCCATGCACTACGGGCCAAAGATAATCGTGTTTTCATTAACGGTCCTGATCATGCCATAAAACAATTCATCTTTGCACCCTTGGCCGAAGAGAATCCATAGCCATAATCATACCAAAAACTCGTCCATCAATGCACTACACGCCAACGAGGACTTTTTTTCCATATCATTTGTAACATTACTTACCATGATTATACCTAATAATCCTCGGTCATAATCATACCTAGTCCATCTATACACTACAGGCCACAAATGACTTTCAACATAATATAAGCATGAGGATGATGACAATGATATAAGAATAAAACAAGTTTAAAAATTAATTTATCCAGGAACCAATAACGTCCAAATTATCAACATGATAATGTTTTGTGGAGTAAAATTCAAGAATGCTCAGAAGAATATTTCCATAAAAAGATACTGGATGAAGCGCAAATATCAAGGATATTCCACTAATTTCATGGAGTATAGAAGTCAAAACTTTAACCAACTGAGTATAATAACGAATGGAATAACAGAAGAAATCACCAGGCATTCGATAGACCGCACAGACAGGTTATGCCAACAGAATAATAAATAACGAAACCAGGTCATGAGTAAATGCACAAACAGGATATTCCAACAGAATAATAAATAATGGAACCAGGTCATTCGTGAACGCACAAACAGGATATTCCAACAGAATAATAAATAACGGAACCAAGTCATGCGTAAACACATAGACATGATGTTCCAACAGAATAATAAATAATGGAATAACAGAAGAATTTCACCATGTATGCGATACTTCGCATAGACAGGTTATTCCAACATAATGATAAAGAATGGAATAATAGAAGAATTTCACCAAGTATAAGATAGCCCGCGTATACAGGTTATTCCAATAGAATAATAAAGAATGGAATAACAAAAGTTCTCTTCATGAATAAGAAAAAAATAATACCCCTTACGAATACAACAAATAATATCCCTTACCGTAAAGAAGAGTATTCCGACTGGTAGGGCGAGGATATTCTTGAAGAAAACTTCACCTTTCAAGCTACAAAGATTCTTAAAAATCTAAAGAAATACGCTTCCAAGATTATGAAGAATTCTCCGAACTTCCGGTGTGGTTTTCAATTCTAACTAAGAATCCTATTTATAGGAAAATAGAAAGGATATTATCTTTTGCACTATGCAATAAAATATAATATATTCTAAATATATATATATATATTATTTAAAATCTAATAAAACAAATAACTTTATAAAAGTATTCTATTTTATATAAAAAAATTTACTATCACAAAAACATTATGCAGTACTATGCAACACTATGCATAATAAAATATAATATATTCTAATTATTGTCTAATAAAACAAATAACTTTATAAAAGTATTATGTTTTATATAAAAAAGATTTTACTATGCAAAACACTATGAATAATAGAATATTATATATTCTATTTATAGTCTAATAAAACGAATAACTTTATAAAAGTATTCTCATTTTATATAAAATGTTTTCCTGCTTTTATTACATTAATAATACTAATAAAACAAAACTCATCATCATTATTATAATTCACACTATTAATCGACTGTGTCGTTCCTGTGAAAGAAGGGGCTTTCCAATAAGGATTTCTCCCTATTAGCCGCAATTAGGTGACCAAACCTCTCATTGGCGAACTTCTAGACATCGTTAATATTGCAAATAATAATATTAATAACTCATCATCTCAATATATAAAATATCGACAATAATTGAATACAACTGAGTGACTTCTCACATAAGCATCAATAATCAATACCTTGTGCTACTATGCAACCACGCGTATTACTGTATTTTTAACACCGGGTGTTTCAACAGCTAACGGTAAAAGCTTCCGTAGTTATTTTCATAAAAATATTTTGTCGTTTTCTCGATCCGAATGAATAATTCCGTTAAGGTCCACCAATGATTGTGTCATTGTCGAATATTCTCTCGTTAAAACGAATATTCCCCGACCAATCGAATATTATATAACAACTTGCGTACTTTGTAAAATTAATAAATATTATCCACAACTATAACATTATAACAAATTCATTCCATAATTTTGAAAAAAAATATTTCGAGAAAATTAATTCTTTATTCGTAAAATTTGGGATTTTATATCTAACACTTGGATTCATATTCTATCGGCATTTGTTTGATAAATGCTTCTGGGTCTTTATTTGTAGAATGATTTTAACTTCGAGCACATGAACTGGTGAAAATAACAAATTTTTAAGAACCCAAGTGAAAATACACGCCTAGTTAACAAAAAATACACAGGTGTCAGTTCCGTTTGTCAAGGTGGTATGTCTGTTAACGGGTGGGATATAATTGACCTTAAATTTGTAACGTTAATGGCACTTTTGGAAGAAAAAAAATAGTTTAGGGTGTAAGTGGGATATCGGGGTAAACGTCAGGAGTATTTTTGGACCTTTGCCCAAATCTTATATATGATAATTTATTTTTAAAATGTCAATCCACTATTCTGGTATTATCACCATTTTACTTTAACAAAAATATTATTTTTGTTTTTATCATAACTCATTCGTTACTTATGCGTTTACATCCCGACACCTCATGAGCTTACTAACACTTCTAAAATATTTAAAATATTATTCTGAACTTTCCAAACAATTTTCACATTTTTCGGATTAACCGACCATTTTCTATAATTATTTCTATTTATAAAAACTACTCCCTCCGTTCCTAATTATTTGACGTTTTAGAGTTTTTTATTTGTCCCTAATTATTTGACGTTTGTTCAAATCTAGGAGAATTAATGACAATTTTTCCAAAATTACCCCTCATTACTCTAACTATTTTTGATACTTTAAACTCTTTCTTTCTCCTTATCCCAACAAAACTCTTCTTATTCCAACAAAAGATTTAAGGGTATTATATATACACAATTTAGTACTATATTTAATATTTTCTAATCATTATCTTAATTCTTGTATCCACATCTAAAACGTCAAATAATTAGGGACGAAGGGAGTATCATTTAATAGCTTTAAAATAAAAATACTAACTCCATATTCTTTTATGTCTTTAAAATATCATCAGTATTAATCTTATATTATTATAAGATTTTCCAGTAAATTTCATAATTTTCCACCGTTCATAAAATTTTCTATGAATTTCTTCTATTTTTAAACTAACTTTAAATAGCTTAAAAATATAATAAATACTTCTGATTTTCAATAATTCATCAAATATTTACAGAAATTATAAACTGATATTACAAGATTTCTGTAAAAATATTTCAGCCCAAATAATATTTTTGATAATTTAATTATAATTTTCAATATTCAAAAACTTCAATAATTCATAATAATTAGCGCTTTTACCAGAAAATTATGGATCTTATGTCATTTTCATGTGAAATTTAATTCTTTATAACTTTGTAGAAAAAAGTTTTTTCAAATTTCGCCTCTAACATAGAGAAATAGTCTTATCGAAAAAGTTCACCAGTAACGAATTTTTCGATCATCTTCTCTGGCGACTGCAAAACTTTTCCGGCTAGTTTTTCTTAAATTTTCTGCCCAGATCAGATCTACTGTATTTTAGCACTCCAACCATGCATGATCTTAAATTTGAAAATAAACCACCAATCACCGCTAGATTTAAGTTTTTCGATGAAATTCTGACAAAGCTTAATCTCTTAATTTCTTATTTTCTCTTATTTAATACTTGTTCAAATCATCTAAAACAAGTATAAATATAACATCTATACATACAATTCATTAAATTAACATCTAATCAAATGATTACTTTTCTTGGTTTCATTTTCTTCTTTCTTCTTCTTCTTTTCATCTTCTTTCTTTTATTTCTTTTTCTGAACTTGGGCTACGGGATGGAGTGTAGAATGAGAAGGGTGCTGAATATTTTGCTTCATAAGGTCAAAATTAATTAGCAAACATTAGGCCCACATCCCCTCTTTTCTTCCCATTTTTCCTTTGTCTCCCACTTTGTCTCCCACATGTTTCCCCCCATCATTTTCCACTCACTCTATCTAAATTATACCAGCCATTTCATCCGCGCATGGCTGCTTTCTAGAAGAATAAAATCTCTCTCCTCTTTTATTTTTTCATTTATCTGATTAAGTGACCATTTATCAATTTAATATTTTACAGTTTTAGAATAATAATCATAAATTAAATTAGAATTTTATTTCATAAAAGTCGAGATCTTACATGTACAATGGGTTTGCAAGCTAGTTGTACAACTTAAACAAGTCAATCATGGAAACCGAGTTTTAGATTCATCGATTGAATCCTTACTCGAATGGTTCCTAGGCTCACATTACATCATTTAAAAACTTGTATGTAATAAAAATAGCAACAAAACGTATATAATTTACAAACTTCTTCTTAACAAGTGATTCATCGGTTAAATCTTTGTATGTGAGTGAAATAAGATTCCCGCTTTCTCTAGATACAAATCTAGGGTCGCGTGGTTGGTATTATTTACTAAACTAGAAAGTAAACTAGATCTATCTAAATCTTAGCCATTTTAGCTCAAAGGTTCAAGTTTTGAGGCTTTTGAACCGATTGAAAGTTAGATATGGCTAGATCTAGGATAGATTTAGTCAATACAACTTTAAATATTCAATATTTACATAAAATAAACAATTAAAAAGTTAGATTTATGCAATACTAACTAAGAACTATATATATAACACTTATATATAATAAAGTGATAAATGAACACAGATATGAAGAGATCTTATAGTCTTGCATGAGATCTGCTAACAAACGGATTTTTGCGCCTTAAACCTCGATTTTCACCGATTAAAACTTGATATGTTGGAGTTTGTATATATATATATATATATATATATATATATATATCTACAATTGAGATTTACATACTTTGAAGCAAGATTAATTGAGTTATTTCTCTCTCCAGCTCTCAGATTTTCTCTTTCCTAGGCCTCCTTTCTCTCTAGAATCTCTTCAAATGAGCTTGGAGGTCTGATATATATAGACCTACCAGAACAGTAAGTATACTGCTACCGGTCCTGAGTGGTACCACCGTCTCAAAGTCTGTTCTCAATCGATCGCTACATTTGTTTCATCAAACCTTCATAACTGCAATCCGGGAATCCGATGGAGATGTGTCATACTATTCCAGAAAGTTCTTTCTGAGAGTTACGCAATGACATAGGGCTTGACCTTTCCGAATCCGAGAAGATGGGTCCATGATCAGTCACTACTACAAAATACTAAATAGAAAACACTTAAACCACAACGTTTTTATAAAAAACGTTGTGGTATTTTTTTTACAACGTTTTTATAAAAAACGTTGTGGTATTTTTTTTTACAACGTTTTTTAAAAAAACGTTGTAGATATATATACAAAAACGCTATCTATTTGAAATGACATTTTTTTAGTTTTAATTAGATAACGTTTTTTTTAAAACCATTGTCTATGAAAAAAACACGGAGCTAAATAAAAAAGGCGGTGCTCTCTTTCGCATTTGTCACCGAGTGTCTTCTTCTCTCTCCTATCCTATCTCTGTACTCTCTCTATGATGGAGGTACTTTTTGTGCGAACGAACGCCTCATCGGCGACACTCAAGCTGTGTCTCCGTTCGATTTGATGACGACCTGTCCAGTTCGTCGAAGTCTGGTGTGTCGATGCCGCCGTCGCTGGCGATGTTTGTAGAGAATCGGGAGTTGCTAATGATACTCACAACTTCGGTTTCTCCTCAAAATCTCGCCATTTTTGAAGCTTCAGAATCATTAAGGAGCTTTAATTCGATTTGTTTCACGGTTTCAAGCATGGAATTCGAGGTTTTGGTTTGAAAATTTTGAATAAATCTAGGGCTTTTATGAGCGTCTCTATTGGATCTCAAACTACTACTAATGATGCCTTTTTCTCGGATAAATCTAGGGCTTTTACGGTGTTGGCTGGCGATCTCCGGTCAGTGTTAGGGCTACTGCGACTCCTGGCTCGAACGTTTCCATCGAAAGATCGCGACTATGGGTATAGTCAGCTCTTTTGTATTCAATTGTTGTATATTTCATGTTTTTTCATGTTTTGCCTGCTTTCATACCTTTTTTTCCTTTCTGGAAGTTAATCTAGGGCTCGACCTCTCCCCACCGGAGCGCAAGCAATTCGTCAGGAAAGTTGGCGAATCCTACCTCGCAGACCTGCAATCCAAAGCCGAAGCAGCGCGACAAGCGGAGGAAGAAGAGCCTGAAGAAGAAGATGACGAAGAGGGACAGAGAAAGGGAAAGAGAGGCGGCGCTAAAGAGTACGACGATGATGGAGATCTCATCATTTGTCGTGTGAGTTTAGATTCGATTCATCATTTTATATTTTTCTTGGAGTATTAGAATTAATTAAATGATTTTCTAAGTGTTTAAAGTAAAATGATTTTTTATTTTTTGGTTTGATTATGAATTGTTTCTTTGTTTGTGGTGTAGCTAACTGATAAGAGGAGGGTGACCATTACTGATTTTAAAGGGAAGACTTTGGTGTCAATAAGGGAGTACTATAAAAAAGATGGCAAAGAGGTTCCTACTTCTAAAGGTATCATTCGCTTCCTACTTCTAAAGGTTGCTTTTTGAATTAGCTAAATTTATTTCCGAAACAAAACATGGTTTACTACTGCAGAATTTGCTTTAGCAAGAGGCTTTTATGTATTATTTTTGTTTTCTTTCGGCTCAGAAAATCCATAAAAAATAAAGGCTTTGAATAATATTTTGATTACTGGTGCAGATTTTCCAACCATGGATTCAGAACAGGAGATTTGAGTATTTGACCCTAAAATTTGTGAAGGACAAGCTGCTTCGACTCCTTTTGGTTAAGGGCAAGCCTAATGTACCACTCATTAGAGAGTTAGTCTAATTCTTTATTTCTGTACTTTTTTTTAAACCTTTTTCTGCAAGAAAACTAATTAGATAGCAACTGGGGAAATTATATCACAATCATTTATTTGTATTTAATTTTGAAATTGACAGGATCTTTCATGAAATTGACAAGAACAACGATGCATACATTTCAACAGCTGAGCTTAGACTTCTGATCTTAGGAATACAACTAGAAGACGACGATTTTTAAGGGGTGATTACGCTGAAAGGTCAGGGAAATGTTTGAATCAGTGGCCAGTGGTGGCCGTGGAACGAACAGTCTTTTACAGAGAAAGAGCTGCTGGGATGTACTCACCCTTGGCATATGCATTTGCTCAGGTAATTAATTAATTGGTCAGTATATGTATGTCCTATATATGTTACATAGTAAGGAGTAGTAGTGTTAAGTAATTTGATTTTTGTTTTGCAGGTTTTGGTGGAAATACCATACATATTTGTGCAAGTTGTGGTATATGGTGTTATAGTATATTCAATGATTGGATTTGAAAGGACAGTAGCAAAATTCTTGTGGTACTTATTCTTCATGTATGCCACTTTATTATACTTCACATTTTATGGCATAATTATATTGAAAATTAAAATTGAGATGTATGGATAGTTTGGCATTATTGAGATTTAAACGTATTGTATGATATTAATATTCTTTGTAATTGGCATTACAAAGAATTATTGGGATGTAAACGTATTGTATGGTATTAATATTCTTTGTAATTTTAACTATATATCAGGCATTAGCATATTGCAGGTGCATTGGTAATATAGATGAACCACAATTTTTTTTTTATTGTAATCTAAAACATTTTAAAAACGTTGTGTGAAAGTTCCTAAACTTTGTCTGATATATTAAACTACAACGTTTTTATCCAGAAAACGTTGTGGAATCATACAATCTACAACGTTTTTAAGCATTTGTTAATTTATGGAAAACAAATCTACAACGTTTTTTTTAAAAAAACGTTGTGGAATGTGCTTAACTACAACGTTTTAAAAACGTTGTGTAAGGGTGTCAAATAGATGACACCCTTAATCACGACGTTTTTCTGACTGAAACCACAACATTTTTTCTGCGTTGTCTATTTACTGTTTTGTAGTAGTGAGTTTAGCATCTTCAAGTCTCTGTAGGCAATCCGTTGAACTGTCTTGTGCAGTTTGCACTCGGGATTATTACAATGGTAGTTGTGACCTTATCCACAACTGGACGGTTGTTTGTTTGGTTGTGTTTGGCAAAATGACATCTTTGCCCTCCCGGTGTTGTCTCCAGGGTTGATGTGACTTTTAGTTGTCCCTCGGGTTATTTTCGAGGTTTGACTGCAACCAACTATGTTTTTCTTCAGGGTTGTCTCCGAGGTTGATTTGATATCCCACGGGGCTATCTCCGAGATTAGATGGTAATTCTCCAGGGTTGTCTCCGGAGTGAATGTGGTAATCCTCCAGGGTTGTTTACAGAGTGGAAAAAACACTTTTGCCCTTATGCATTGGTTAGTAACAGAAAAACAAAAGTTCGAGCGTCTACAATACACATTTTTTTGAATTTGTAACACAAAAATTATATATTTGCTTATGATATAAATTGGTTTTCATGTTTTTTATTACCTACTTATTTATACCGGTTCTTTTTAACAGATTATGTACACATGTTGATTTTTATAAATGACTTCAGATTTGTGAGTTATAGATTATTTTTCTTTTGATAGAATGTTATTTTAATGCATGGAATTGAGGATACAGGGTGGATATTACTCATATATTCTATAAGTAATGTTTAACAGTGAATATATGACATTTCAAGAAGATTTTTCTACCAGATCATCGACAAGAAAGTTTTTTTTTCATGCATGGAGTAGCAATAAGCAAATGAAAGTACGACAAATTTAATTTAAAAGAAAGAGGTAAGCATTTCAATATTATGAAGTATGTAATTAGCAACATCCAATTTTTATTATTATTATCATCATGGAGCATAGCTACGATTTAAGAGGAATTGTTACCAAGTCAATATGAGCATATGTTGATGTAGTAGTTTTTAGGAGTTTATTTTTCATGTGGCATAGTGTATCTTAAGTGTTTGATGAAATGAGGCTGAGTTTATTTTTCTAGGTTATGGATGGATCCGGTTAGTATGAAGTTTTTTTTTTTGGTAAGTTGGTCAATTGGCCAGTAAAATACTGACACACATTTAGTCTCGCCTGCGTGTCAGTATTCTATTGGTCAATTGACCAACTTACCCAAAAATAAACTTCATGCTAACCACTTCCGTTATGGATCATGTGTCATGTTTAGAGCATCTCCAACAACCTCTTCAACCACTTTGGGATACTCAAATAGGTGAGTCATCAGAAAAATTATCTCCAACAGTCTCTTCAAACTTGGTCATCAAATTTACAACCTCATTCTCACTCTTTAAATCTGCAACCTCATTCTCTCTCTTCAAATTCCAAAATTCCAACCTACAACCTACATGCTTCTTTCTTATTTTAACAATCATATCTACATGCATAAAAAGAAACTAGAGCTAATCTGCAACCTCATTTTAGAAGCTGATTAAATTCATAGATCGGGATAGAGAAAACTAGAACACAAGTTCCAAAATTCCAATATGATCAAATTAACTATAAGGGTCGTACAAAAAGAATAGATTAACTCTTCTTTTCACCTCCGGTTGTCTTCTTCTTTGATGTTACCTGCGAGTACAAGAAAGTTCCAAATATAGCAATGGCAGATCCAAGGGCATTCAAAGGCCTAACCGGATTCCTGAAAACCAAAACTGTGGCAATAATCACCACCACTCTCTTCATTGTGTTTCCAACTGAGAATGTCAGTGGGCTAATGTCATCCAATGCTTGATAAGATGATTGATTATACAGATGATAAAACACCCCAGACAACATTACCCATAGATAAAATCTTGATGATTTTCCTATAGTTTGAATCGCCTTGTGATACCCTCCAATCCATTGAGAACCCTCTACATAAATTGCCACAGGAAATAGATAAAGCATGGATATTATAGTAATCCAGCCATACAAATTCAACCCATCTACTTCCTTAAACATCTGCAAACTCTTTTTCGAATAAATGTTTCGAAAAACAAATCCAACATTACTAATTAAAGCCCCCCACAAGCCTCCAAAATTAAAAGATACTTCAGTCACAGCAGCCAGAGAACAACCCAAAACAATTAGGAGAATTGAGAGCCAAACTGGTAAAGGGTATGTATCACCAAGTACAGAGGAAAATCAACAATGAAAACAGGTTCTGCAGATTTGATTACATGGGTGAAAGAAACAGCAACTTTAGAGAATGAAACACAAGCAGAAATGTGGCCAATTGTATGGAAAAGTACAGGTCCAAGAAGAGCAATGATAAATGACTTGGAGATTTTTGGGCAAGATTGAAGCTTTGTAGACCATAAAATCAACATGAAAACTGACCCACAAAAGAGCTGAAAAGTGGCAAGTAGCCATGGAAATGGGAAAATGTTTAATACCTTTTTGTTGTAGATGTTGAAAATGTTGGGATATTTCACATGAATCCCACATTGGATAAATTCAAGAGTGTAGATGACTTAATAAGTATGTTAGAGCCTCAACCTGATAGGTTAACCTTTTAGGTAAGGAGATGGTCCAACATGCTTATTGGATCCGTCTACATAAGTGTGCGCTGCTAGGTGATGAATTGATGTGGGATGGATCGTGCAATTTCGCTACAAAATGGTATCAAAGCCTCATGGTTCGATGTGTCCAAGTAACAACTCCAAGGTGCGAGAGTAAAAAATAAATTCGCAGGCCTCGTGGGAGAGTAAGTATCAACTCCAAGGTACGAGGGGAGTGCGCAAAGGTACAATTCGCAGGCCTCGTGGGTGGAGTAAATAGAGTTGAATCAGGTGGAGCACGGGATGATTTGAGTCGGGTGGAGCGGGCTTAGGAAGGCTCTAGGGAAGTTGTTGAGACATGTTTGCCCCGGACGTGGTGGAGATTAGAGTCAAACAAAGCTCTTGAAGGACTCAAAGGTGAAGTATTTGAATCGGGTTAGGCAGGGCTCGGATGGCTCTAGGAAAAACTGCTGAGACACACACGTTTGCTGTTGGCGTGGTGGAGTAGTATTAGAGTCGAGCAGAGCTCTTGAAGGATTCAAAGAAGGTGTGCTTAATGATGAGAATACTCTAGTATGATACTTGTGATGGGTATTCAAGTAAAAGGTGGAGATTGTTGGGATATTTCACATGAAATCCCACATTGGATAAATTCAAGAGTGTAGATGACTTAATAAGTATGTTAGAGCCTCAACCTGATAGGTTAACCTTTTAGGTAAAGAGGTGGTCCAACATGCTTATTGGGCCCGTCTACATAGGTGTGCGCTGCTAGGTGATGAATTGATGTGGGATGGATCGTGCAATTCCGCTACAGAAAACAATATTCTGGAAGTACCAGAAGCCAAAAACAAGAGCAAGTTGGATGTTTTTGTTTGGCTTTGAAACCTCAATTTCTCCATCTGGGCTTGATTCTTGTGGGACTTCTTCTGATGCTGCTCTGAGGATCTGGGATTTGGGTTTTGAAGAAAACCCAAAAGGAATTTCATTGACTTTGCTGAGATTTGATCTCGGATTATGTAACACCTCAGTCCCACATTGAAAGATAGGAAAAATTTTGTCTGCATATAAGGAAATAAGTTACTACCAATAGTACCTTCAAGTCATGCCTTTTGGGAGCCTGTGGTGAGCTAAGTTGACCCAAGAAGATACTATTGGGCCAGTAGTTTTAGGCCTTATTTTGATGGATTTGATTCGATTCGGACTTGGAATTTGACCCGAGATTTGTTCCGGACTCGAGATTCGACCCGGGTTGTTTATATATGGGTATCGAGCCGACTCTCTAAAGCTCGGTGCCGGGTCATCCGACGGGTTCTTAGGAGGTGGGGACACGGTGGTGGTATTATCCCACAATGGAAAGATGGAGGTCCTGGAGGTGGGGACACGGTTTGCATTTCAGTATTATCCCACAAACGGCTAGAGAGGCAAAGATTTTTGGGCCGTGTAGTGATCGGCTCTCCACGGGGACGTCAGAAATTTAAGTGGGGAGTTTGTAACACCCCAATCCCACATCGAAAGATAGGGAAAAAATTTGTCTGCATATAAGGAAATAAGTTACTACCAATAGTACATTCAAGTCATAACCTTTTGGGTGAGCCTGTGGTGGGCTACGATGACCCAAGAAGATACTATTGGGCCAATGGTTTAAGGGGCCTTATTTGGATGGATTTGATTCGATTCGGACTTGGGATTTGACCCGAGATTTGTTCCGGACTAGGGATTTGACCCGAGTTGTTTCATATGGTATCAGAGCCGACTCTCGAAAGCTTCTGCCCGGTCATCCGACGGGTTCACGGGAGGTGGGGACACGAATGCTGATGGTACTATCCCACAATGGAGAGATGGAGGTCCGGAGGTGGGGACACGAAGTCAGCCGGTATTATCTCACAATGGCTAGAGATTCAAAGATCTTTGGGCCCGTGTGTGTGATCGGTTCTGACGGGGACGTCAGAAATTTAAGTGGTGGAGTTTGTAACACCTCAGTCCCACATCGAAAGATATGAAAAAATTTGTCTGCATATAAGGAAATAGTACCTTCAAGTCATGACCTTTTGGGAGCCTGTGGTGAGCTAAGTTGACCTAAGAAGATACTATTGGGCCAGTAGTTTGAGGCCTTATTTTGATGGATTTGATTCAATTCGAACTTAGAATTTAATCCGAGATTTGTTCCGGACTCGGAATTTGACCCGGGATGTTTCAGATTAGATATCTGAGAAGTGGGTTTTGAGAAAGATCCAAATGGGTAGCCGTGGATTTTCTTAAAATTGGGGGAATCTTGATTCCAATAGGGTTTGTTGAAAGGAAGAGATTTTGGGTTTCTGAGATGTTGAGTTTTGTTCACAAGATTTGGGTCCAAAAGTGAAGCATTTATTGAATATTTGTTAGATTTGGATAGAGTGACATTAGATGACGGAAGAAGATTCAAAGTGAGCATTTTGAATAGACACACTGTGAGAGAGAGATTCTGCAATTAAAAATGAAGGGAAGTAGATTAGAGGTGTGAGGAGGAGATTAAATTAATTAATGGTAATGGAATTCGCAGCTCCTAAATTAGCCATTTTGATTGAGATTAGGCCTATGTAGGTACATAGTCACTTTGATTTTGAGTGAGATTAGGCTTATGGAGGTGTGACGATTTTTTTTAAAAATTACTTTCCCCAAACTTTACACTATGTTTGTGATTTTTCAAAATAAATTGTTCATTTTTTTGACTAAATAGTGGTCCAATTTTACGTACATTTCTTCTTCTTTTTTTTTTTTATAAAAAAACTCACAAATAAAAAAAATAATTAAATTTTTAAATTTTTCATCCATTTCAAAACATATAAACAGAGTGTTAAATTATGAAATTTGATAATGAGAAGATAGGAATATTTGTAAATTAGTAAACGAGATAAAATATAAAAATATCAAGTAGTATTTAACGCTTGACACATTAAATCATTTTTTCTCATTACAAGTATAACATGATATGTTGTTATGTATACTAGTTGATAACTCATGTAATGCACGAGCTAGTTTCAATAATAATTTTAATAATTTATTATACATTTATGTCAAAAAAAAATAATATATAATTTAGTAATTATTTTTACTCGTGACGTGCCTAGTAACACTAATCAAATAGTCATATTTGGGTTTAATTGGAATACTAATTCCTAATAATTTTTTATGCTAAATTAAATTGATTATAGTAATATTTGAGAAAGAAAATCTATACTATATATTTCAATTAATTAATTTAATAATGATATTTTCAAAATTTTAATTGGCTATATCTAAAAATTGAATATCTTAATAAAATTATAATAATTAAATTATCTTACATAAAATTGGTCAAGATATATTATCTTAAACAATTTTTTAATAAAAAATATTATAATAAGTTTGGTAGAACGAAAATAAAAAATAATTTAGATTTATCTTCTCTTGTTAGAGAATAAAAATAAAAAATTATTTATGTGTATCATTATTTATGTGTATTTATATATAATAATAAAAAATATAAATTATCAAATTAAGTGAATTAATTCACTTAATTAATTAAAAATGGAGTCAACGATTTTTTAAATTAATTTGATTGATATCATATTTATGTGTATTTATATATAAGTATTGATTAGCCAAAGCAAACATTAAAAATCACATGCAACAAAAAGAGTTGTCTGCTGCAAGTAAATACAATACTCCAGTGTGTAGAATAGAATGTAAAGAGAAATGATTCCTTTTATACCCGTATTTGTGAGTTTTTCATTGCTGAAATATTACTAGTAATTATATTTTTTTTAAAATATGTATAATAAGTGAGATTCTCTCATAATTTTATATAATTTTTTATTGAAAACTGTTAATCCATAACATAAAATATTATTTCTACAACAAAAGTGTCGATATAGATCCTATAACGACGGTTTTCACCGTCACTATACATTTACAGCGACACTTTTTTGTGAAAATAACATTTTATGTTGTAGATTTAACAATTTCCTTTTATATTTTATAATTATAATTAAACATAATTTATCAATTTTTTAAACATCCAGAAATTTTTCAAAAACTTAAACTTGTAAATTCAAAAGCAAAACAAACAAACAAACCCACCTAAAAATTCACAATTTCATAGATTGAAGGATACAAATTGATACAATCAGAATTTTACAAAACAATTTCTTGGCTCATTTTTATGTAGGAGGGAGTATGTACAATGCCGCATGGCAGTAATCAGTTGTAAAAGAATAGATCGTCAGCCATGAACATCTGATCTCTCCTTCCAGAACCTCTACCATCTTCTTCATTCTTACCCAATGTGATCAACGGTAAAGATTGATCCTCCTCCCCCTCAGAAAGCTGACTAAGTGCATCAGACGGCAGGAATTGATCCACGTCATCAGTGTTTAATTCTTCTAGTTTTCGTACAGTTACCGGACAGAATAGATCTCCCCCCTCAATACCGAGCAAGACAGCAGAATCAACCCCGTTAAAAATAGCCGGCGAGCAACGGCGGTCTGTTAGAGTGGATCCGTCCGGTGAAGGAGACGGAGACGGTGGTGCATTTAATGGAACGTGTACTTGTTCGCTCGCTGGAGCTGAGCTTCCAACAACGGTTTTGGCTTCGACGGAGTGAATTGGAGATGGAGATTGGCTCGATTTTCCGTCGTTATAGTCCGTAACGAATTCTTGTTTGGTTACCGGAGATAAATTTTCCATACTGTTTACAGCTTCGCTAGAAAACATCGGTGCCGGCGACGGAACTCTGAAATGATTGAACTCATTCCGTACATCAGAATCTCCATTGTAAGCCGCTGAAGGAGACGGTGTGCCGGTGTTCATCGAATCTGTTGTTTCGCCGGAAAACTCACTATTGCCGTTTGAGTAATCTGGTGCTATCGATGGAAAGCCGGTAAATCCGGAAACAGAAAATCCAGTGGGAGACTGGCTATTAACTTCAAAATTCGGCGCTGAAGCCGGAATTCGATCTTTGCTGGAATCTGACAATTCGCCTGAAAAATGATTAATGCCGGTAGAGTAGTCCGGTGATAGAGACGGAACTCGATCATTGCCAGAATCTAACAATTTGCCGGAAACATCAGCGATTGAGTCATCCAAACTCCGTGCAACAGAGACCACAACAATCCACGGATTGTAGTAAACCTCCGTTAAATTGATCTTTACGCCGTTTACGGTTAAACTTCCGTCAGTTTCTCCGGTAACAACCATCTTGTTCGGAGCCATCGTCTCCATCAATGTTCCAGCCGGAACCCTAGAAAGCTCCATTAAACGCAGCCGTTTAGGCACCACATGGTGAAGGAAATCGTAACGGAAACCGTCAGAAGATGAGAACAGAGTCGCATCGGCCGGAGCAAAGACCGTAACGGCCTTTAATCTCAACAGATCCAATCGTTTAATCGCCATCGCCGTCGCTACGATCGTGAATCCTCTCCTGTTCAAAGCCTTGATCGCGTGATCAAGAAATGATCTATCGACCCGTGATTCAATCTCCACCGTCGGATTAGGTAAAAAGCATTTAGACGCTGAGGTGGGGTCCAGAACACCGTCTATTCCATGGACGGTGAGATAATCGTCCACATAGAGATCCGGCTGCCGGATCGTAACGGCCAAGATCGGTTTCTTGGATCCGGCGACTGAGACATCTCCGTTGGATTTCCTCGAAAGGAACAAACAGTATTCGCCGTGAAGTGTCCGGATCTCGGAGATTTCCCCGTCGCCGGAAGCACGTGACGAGAGGTTTTGCCACGTGAGGGGGAGGTGGAGGGTGTGGTAACGGAGGAGGGAAGTGGTAAGGCGTGGAGGAGCATGGCGGTGGTTGTTTAATATCGCGGAGGCGAAAGAGAACGCGAAGTCCGGCGGGGCAAGGATGGTGCCGGAGGCGTTATTGAAGGCCGTGGAGAGAAGGGTGCTAGCGAAGAGGGAGTAGCCGCGGGAGGAGAGGGTTTCCGCGGCGGCGGTGGCGGAGGAGGGCGACGGAAGGGAGGTTGAGGAATTAGCCCAGGAGAGGATGATGCAGAAGAGGAAGGGGAGAGAGAAAGTGAAGAGGGTGAAGAAACTGTGATCTTGAGGAAAGATTCTTGCCATTTTTGTGTCTGTAAAAGCTTTGATTTCTTGGAATTGGGAAGAAACTTTGGGGTGTTTATATTGCAGAAAAGGGTTTTAGTAGGTACTGACGGTTATGTGAGGGAAATGATGCTGGGCGGGAAAGAAGAGTTTATTCTTTTCAAAATAGGGCCTATATCTCTATGGCTATATTTATTTGCAAAGATTATATTTGGAATAAAATTTTAATCTCTTTTAAATTTAGACTTTGGATTATTACACTCTGTTTCTGAGTTTTGAACAGAACAGAAAAGAAAATAATAGATTACTTAATTTTAATTTTTTTCTTTTCTTGCATCATTTTTGAGTTCTAATAAAAATAAAAGGAAAATATCACTTTTATAAATTTACCCTTATATTAATTATAACCATTGAACCATGAATAAAAATATGCAAAATAAATTTAATCAAAAAAAAAATAGGAGACAAATCTGGCCGGAAAGTTACCGAAGGGGGTGAGATTGGGATGCCGGAGCGCCGACAAAAAAATCTGAAGATGAATTTGTTCAGTTACACTGTTGCAGGGAGCTTGGGCTTGAACCGAAGAAGGAAACTTGTTTGCGGCAAGTTATTCGCGCCTATACTTTTCTCTTTATCAAATTAGGTTTAGTAAATAAAAATAAATTGAGGATATAAGTTGTAATTAAAAATTTATTATATTAAAAGTTGAGAATAATATGGGAATTATAAAAATATTACTTATTCCAATTTCTTTTTCGTCCAAATCAGGTCAATTTTGGACGAAAAAGTGATCAAGTTTTCTATCCATTTCTTTTCTTTTTCGTTTATTAAAAAACTCAGAAACATAAGAATTGAAAAGAAAACATAAATTTTCAGTCTATTTCTTTTCTTTTCTGTCCATTTTCAAACTCAGAAACAGAGCGTTAGTACTCTAGGGATTATAAAATGACTTAATAGTCTTTAGATTATAATTATATTCCAGGAATTATAATCCTAGAATTAATAGTCTTGAGATGTAATCTCATAGATTGTTATAATTCTTGCAAACAAACATAGTGTGACGTCCCCAAAATAGGTATACATCACATATTCTGAGTCGTCAAATACATGGTACAGAATACAAATACAACTTAATTATACAACTGTCGTGTAAAGTACGACAAAATATAAGTCGTGAGTTTTAATACAAATATTGTCGCCTGCAGGCAATATTCAAACTCAAATTCAATATTATTACATTTATTTTCCACTATTTCACCGAATAGTGAGGACTGCTAATGCTATCATCTAGTTCGTCACTCCGTTCCTCGACTAGTCCCTGCTACGTTCTCATTTCCTGAAGAGAACAATAAAAGTAAAAGGGTGAGCTCAACTAGCCCAATAGAAAATATTATGACTAAGATAATACAAAATATATTATCGTTAGCCTTCAACAGTGTTAAACTGATACAATATAACAACAATCAAGTTTAACTACAGCGGAACAAGCAATCCATTAAAAGAGTCAAGTAGAGAATAAAATCTACTATCTTTTATGATTTAAAAGGTTTTTCATCACTTTTATCGCTGGGACTCAGCTTAATAAATAATCAACATCATCAAATCACTCCTGCACTACGGCCAATGATATTCTTTAGTATCACGACCACAATTATTCATGCACTACGGGCCAGGAATATTTGTGTATTCATTAATGGTCATGATCATGCCAACAACTGTCCATCAATGCACTACGGGCCAATGATGACTTTTACTACATCATTTGTAATATTACGGTCATGATTACATCGAATAATCCCTGGTCATAATCATACCAAGTCCATCTATGCACTATAGGCCACAGATGACTTTCAAAAAAAATATAAACATGAGGATGATGACAATGATATAAGAATTCAATAAAACAAGTTCAAGAATTATTTTATCCAGGAACTAATAACGTCCAAATTGTCAACATGATACTACTTTGTGGAGTAAAATTCAAGAATGCTCGAAGAATATTTTCATGAAAAGATCTTTGGATGAAGCGCAAATATCGAAGGATATTCCACTAATTTCATGGAGTATAGAAGTCAAAACTTTAACCAACCGAGTATAATAAGGAATGGAATAACAAAAGAAATCACCGGGCATGCGATAGATCAGATATGCGAGTTATTCCAATGTAATAATAAATAACGGAATCATATAAAAACATGCATACGACATGATATTCCAACAGAATAATAAAGATTTTAATCAGTCCGTAGAGAACGCATGATACATGATATTCCAACGTAATAATAAAGACGGAACCAGTCGGTGTAGAATGCATGACATGGATGTTCCAACAAAATGATAAAGAATGGAACAACGAGATAATTTCACCAAGTATAGGGTAGCTCAGGCGTTATCTGAGTTATTCCAACAGAATAATAAAGAATGGAATAACAGAAGTTCTCTTCATAGATAAGAAAGAAATAATACTCCCTACCTTTAGAAAAACTAGATACTGGAATAGTGAGGTAGCAAACTTCTCTTCTTCTTTCTATAATTTCTCTCTATAATAATCGCTCTAAAGCTTTTGTGAATTGGTGAGAAATGAAGGAAGAATGAGCTTCTATTTATAGAAAAATATAGTTTCGATAATTGCACGTTTTGGGCCTCGAAAAATTTCAGTACAATACCTCCAACTTTTCCTTTATTTTTAATTTAGTCATGTAAGTATTATCAAACTTGCACCACCTCCCCTAATAGTAAATAATGTGATTCAATAGTAAATTATGTGAATCAATAGTTCTAGACATGTGAAAATACGAATTACAAAGATAGTACTCCATCCATACCTCCCATTTTTAACTTAGTCATGCAAGTATTATCAATCTTTGCACTAACTCCCTAATAGTAACAAGAATGTGAAACAATAGTATACACATGTGAACAAATAGTTATAATCATGTGAAATAATTGTAATCAATTGCTCATTTATCCGGTTAAATACCCGATTGGTCAATATAACCTCCAGACATCAATTATTATCGAAATAATTGTCGATTTTCACTAACACAAATAATTCCAACACAATGAAACCATTTTTATCAAAAATATAAATTTTGAAATTTTGAAATTTGACTTTTCTAGAAAAAGTCAACTGTTGACTTTTTGACCAAATAGTGAATTCCGGAAAATTTTGTGTTTATAGACTATTTTTACTAATTTCATCGTTCCGGACTCAAATATCACGTCCACGTCTCTAAATTCAACTCCGAACACAACTTCAATTTTAATAACATTCATCATTAATATTATAACTCACAATATTTATCAACCGTGTCGTTCCTGGAAAGAGGGGGGCTTTCCAATAAGGATTTCTCCTATTGGCGCAATTAGGTGACCAAACCTCTCCTCGATGTAACTTCTAGACATTGTAAATATTATAATTTAATAATATGAATAACTTTGTCGCCTCAATTATTGATTTAATAAAATAACATATTATGCGATGATGATCTTGTAACAATAATCGAATCAATAATATGAGAGATATGATGCAACAATTCTTGTAGTAATAATTGAGTATAACCGGAGTGACTTCTCACGTAAGCATCAATAATCAATATCGTGTGCTACTATGCAACCACACGACATCGTACTTTTTACTAATGGGTAGTTCAACAGTTAACAGTAAAACTTCCGCCGTTATTTTCATAAAAAGTATTTTTGTCGTTTTCAATCGATAATAATAATTCCGTTGTGGGGGGTCCACCAATGATTGTGCCGTTGTACGAATATTCCCTGTTAAAACGAATATTATATAACAACTTGCGTACTTTGCAAAATTTATAAATATTACCCACAACTATAACATTATATCAAATCCACACCATAATATTCAAAAATATATTTCGAGAAAATTTAATCTTTATTCAAAAAGTTGGGGTCTTACAACCTCCCCTTCTTATGAAATTTCGTCCTCGAAATTAGGGTGCGTACCTGGTATGTCGAAGAGGTGAGGATACTTTGATTTCATTTCAGATTCTAACTCCCAGGTCATTTTCTCAACATCGTGGTTTCTCCACAAAACTTTGACTTGAGGTATAACCTTGGAGCATAGAATATATTCCTTCTTATCCAAGATTTTAACAGGAACCTCTTCATATGTTAAATCTTCCTCTATTTCGTCCGGTTCTAACTCAATAATGTGGTTCGGGTCTTTCACATATTTACGTAACATGGATATGTGAAAAACGTTATGAACACGAGACATACTTGGCGGTAACGCAAGTCTATAGGCCACAGTTCCTACTTGATCGAGGATTAAAAATGGGCCAATGAATCGAGGATTGAGCTTTCTTCTCTTTCCAAATCTTGTAACTCCTTTCCATGGAGCAACACGTAACAACACATGATCTCCAATATCGAATTCTACGTCCTTTCGATGAAGATCAGCATAACTCTTTTGTCGATCTTGTGAGGTTTTTATACATTGTCGGATCATTTGAATCTTTTCCGTAGTCATACGTACCAACTCTGGTCCCAACAACGTTTCTTCACCCACCTCATCCCAGCATACTGGAGAACGACACTTTCTTCCATAAAATGCCTCGAATGGAGCCATGCCAATACTTGATTGATAACTATTATTGTAGGAAAACTCCACCAATGGTAAGAACTTGTCCCAACTTCCTTTGAAGTCAAGGACACAGAGTCTTAATAAATATTTAAGAGTTTGAATAGTCCTCTCCGACTGCCCGTCCGTCTGAGGATGATATGCCGAGCTAAAACGTAAATCCGTGTCCATAGCTTTTTGCAAACTAACCCAAAATCTTGAAATGAATCTTGGGTCTCGATCAGAAACTATGGATACTGGCATACCATGCAGTCTTACAATCTCATTTATGTACATACTAGCAAGACGTTCAAGTGTATAAGTTTCTCGTATTGGTAAGAAATGAGCAGACTTGGTCAATCTATCAACAATAACCCAAATTGCATATATGCTTTGAGAAACCTTGGGAAGACCAGTAACGAAATCCATAGTAATGTGCTCCCACTTCCATTCTATAATTTCAAGTGGTTGCAATGGACCTTTTGGTACTTGATGCTCCGCCTTGACTCGTTGACAAGTTAAACACCTTGAGATAAACTCTTTATCTCTCTCTCTTCATATTGCTCCACCAAAATGTATGTCAAGATCATGATACATTTTGGTACTCCCAGATGGATTGCAAAGCGGTGTGTTGTGCGCCTCCATCATGATTTTATACTTTAAATCGTGGTCGTTAGGAACACAAAGTCCGGAGTTGACTCAAGTATTCCTTCTTCATCGATTCTTGCTTCCGCGATAAAGCATCTTCTTGCACTTTCTTCCTCATACGCATCGACTCCAGGATCTCAGAACTTGAGCAACTTTAACTTTATCAATTAAAGTCGGTTCTACTTCTACTCATATATTCGCCATCATCACATGGGTCCTGAGTCTTTAACTCTATCTCCATCCTTTGCAAGTCACACAAAAATGGGCTTTTTGTGTTGTGAATATTACACTTTCGCACCGTGATATGATCTTCTACTCAATTCGTCCGCCTACCACGTTTGCTTTTCCGAGGATGGTATTGGATGGTATGATCATAATCTTTCAACAGTTCAAGCCAACGTCGTTGTCGCATGTTGAGTTCCTTTTGAGTGAAGAAATATTTGAGGCTTTTAGATCCGTAAAGATCTCCACTTTCTCTCCATACAAGTAATGCCTCCAAATTTTAAGTCTTGAAGACAACAACATGCTAACTCTAGATCATGAGTAGGATAATTCCTCTCATATTCTTTGAATTGTCTTAAGGCATAGGCTATGACTTTCCCATGTTGCATGAGAACACATCCTAACCCTTTGCCCGAAGCATCACTGTAGATGACAAATCCTCCGAACGGATGGTATTGTCGAGCAGTCTTGAAATGAGTCTCCTCTTGAGTTCTTGAAAACTCTTCTCACATTCCTCGCTCCAACCGAACTTTGTATCTTTTCGAGTCAGCTGGGTTAATGGAGTAGCGATTCGAGAAAATCCTTCCACGAATCTCCGATAATAACCAGCTAAACCGAGAAAGTTACGTACTTCGATCACTGATTTGGGTTTCTCCCAGCTTTGGCTTCAATCTTTGCCGGGTCAACGGATATTCCATGACTTGATACTACGTGCCCAAGGAATGCTACTTCCTCAAGCCAGAACTCGCATTTCTTTAACTTGGCATAGAGCTTATATTCACGAAGCTTTTGGAGTATCAGCCTCAAGTGTTGCTCATGATCTTCACGTCTTTTGGAATAAATAAGGATGTCATCAATAAAGACGACCACAAAGTGATCCAAATATTCCTTGAATACTCGGTTCATCATATCCATGAAGGCAGCAGGAGCATTAGTCAATCCAAAAGACATGACTAAGAATTCATAATGCCCGTCTGGGGAGTTAAGGCGGCGTCTTTGGAATATCCTCGGTTTTAACCTTCAAATGATGATATCCGAGCGAAGATCGATCTTTGAAAAAATTATGCTCCTTATAATCCCGATCAAACAAATCATCAATACGTGGCAATGGGTACCTATTTTTGATGGTGACATGATTCAACTCCCGATAATCAATACAAAGTCGCATACTCCCATCTTTCTTCTTCACGAATAGAACAGGAGCACCCCAAGGAGGCGTACTAGGACGAATGAAACCAATGTCTAACAATTCCTGCAATTGGGTCTTTAACTCCTGAAGTTCAATAGGAGCCATTCGATATGGGGCTTTGGAAATGGGTTTTGTATCGGGTTCAAGGTCGATACAAAATTCAACTTCACGCTCTGGGGGTAGGCCAGGAAGTTCTTCAAGGAATACGTCAGGAAATTTATTAACAATAGAAATATCTTTCAAATCTGACGTATTTTTGTTTAAATCCGTGACATGAGCTAAGAAAGCTTGATATCCATTTTTCAATAAACGAATAGCTTTATGGCTTGAGATGACCGTGATTGATTTTAATGGTTTGGTCGCTTGAATTCGCATAATAGGTTTATTAGGAATATGAAAGCTAACAACCTTACGAAAACAATCAATTTTTGCATGATGAGTAGTTAACCAATCAATCCCTAGAATCACGTCAAATGCAAGTATTTTTAAGGAGATAAGATCGACGAGTAACGTCTGCGATTCTACCGATTTGAATCAAACAAGACTTATAAACGATGGATGTAATGAAGGTTTCTCCTAATGGAGTTTCAACAGATAAGTCAAAGTCTAATTTCTCCTGAGTCAAATTTAAGCGTTGGCGCAAGTAGGAGAAATAAAAGAATGGGTAGAACCGGTATCAAATAAGGTATAGACTTCACTAGAGTTTATGATAAGCTTACGTGATAACCTCGTTCGGGTTCCTTGCTTTCTGAGAGGTCACAACAAATGCTCTCCCTTGTACTATCGGCTTTGACTTTTTTGGGACGGCCTTTGGTGCCTCCATCCTAGCTGAATTTGTCTTCGGTGGACGACAAAATCGAGCTAAGTGACCTTCTCTTCCATAATTATAACATGCTTTGGACGACATCGCGTAGTTTGGACTAATGTGTCCCTCCCCTCCACATTTGAAGCATATGATAGGTGGTCATTCTCCTTCCTTAACAACGGGTCTTTGGTCTTTGCGTCTTTCCATCATTGTTGAATCTCCTTTTCTTGAAATGTCCATTTTATTGTCTTGGCTATGATTACCACCGAAGTGGTTACCATTTACGGCATGTTGATTCCTCCACGTTTGTTGTCCTTGCTTTGATGGTTATTACCACCGGTATTTTCATTCTGTTGTTTGCTTTCTCTTGGTTGCGTTGACTCGTTATCGCGCTCCAATAATCGAGCCCTATTTACAACATCGAAATACAAACCACGGTTTATGAGAAATAAGATATTATCGTATCTCCTGTTTTCAAACCTCTTAAAACATTCGGTCATTCACTCCTCATTATCAACCAAATGGGATGCTGGCCGGGATAACTCATAAAATTTAGCCTCGTATTGCGACACGATCATATTGTTTTGTTCAAACTTGATAAACTCCACCTCCTTCATATGACGAATACTTTCGGGAAAGTACTTGTCGTTGAACAGCTCTTGGAACTTCTCCCAAGACATCTTGAGTCGTCGCCAGTCGGTGGAGTGCGTTTCTGATTCCCACCATTAATCTGGCTCTTCACGCAACATAAAGGTGGCGAAGGGAACCTTTTGTTCCTCGGAGCATCCCAAGACATCAAATATCTTGGTTATCTGCTTTATCCATGCTTCCGCCTTAAGTGGTTTTGGCTCTCCAATAAACTCCGGTGGTCCCAGCTCCTTGAACTGTTTGGCGGTGGCCGTCAAGAGTTGCCGATGTTTCCACCTGCATTTTGGGCGAGGCCGCTCTCGCATGATGTTGTATGAATTGCATGAAGCCTCGGAACATTCCATCATTTATCATTTGGTCGGTGTTGTTGTTTGCATGAGGATTGTCGCCTTCTGATGCACATTGTCACGGTTATTGATCATGTGGAGACTCAGCGGTCTCTGTGCTCCATTGATGTTCTCAACATTCTCGGATGCCATTTTCAAATCTTGCCACAAAACAAGGGTTAATTGACATGAAACATATTATCCCTACACTCTGTTGACCAATTAAATACCAAATAAACTTAGGTAGGTCATAGTAGCGAAGGAATTCCCGTCTCTCCCCTCCTAGTTCTAGTCTCACATCTTAGCAGGGGATCATATCCTAAGCTTTGATACCAATGTGGCGCCCCCAAAATAGGTATACATCACCTATTACGAATTCGTCAAATACATGGTACGAGAATACAAATACAACTTAATTATACAATTGTATGGGTGTAAAATGCGACAAAACATAAAATTGTGAGTTTTAATACAAATATTGTCGTCTAAACAATATTCAAACTCAAATTCAATATTATTACATTTATTTTCCACTATTTCACCGAATAGTGAGGGACTACTAATGCTATCATCAATTAAAATCACTCCATTCCCCAAACTAGTCCTGCTACGTTCTCATTTCACGAAGAAACAATAAAAGTAAAAGGTGAGCTCAACTAGCCCGATTAGGAAATATTATGACTAAGATAATGCGAGAATATATTATCGTTAGCCTTGACAATGTTAAACGATACAATATAACAACCATCAAGTTTAATCTGCGGTGAACAAGCAATCCATTAAAAGAGTCAGTAGAGAATAAAATCTACTATCTTTTATGATTTAAAGGTTTTTCATCACTTTTATCATTTGGGACTCGACAATAAATAATCCACATCATCGAATCACCCACCACTTTCTGACCAAGATATTCTTTAGTATCACGACCACAATTATCCATGCACTCTACGGGCGAGAATATTTGTGTATTCATTAATGGTCATGATCATGCCAACAATTGTCCATCAATGCACTACACGGGCCAATGAGGACTTTTACCACATCATTTGTAACATTACGGTCATGATTACAAAATAATCCTCAGTCATAATCATACCAAGTCCATCTATGCACTTTATAGGCCACAGATGACTTTCAACAAAATATAAACATGAGGATGATGACAATGATATAAGAATTCAATAAAACAAGTTCAAGAATTATTTTATCCAGGAACTAATAATGTCCAAATTGTCAACATGATCTTACTTTGTGGAATAAAATTCAAGAATGCTCGGAAGAATATTTTCATGAAAAGATCTTTGGATGAAGCGCAAAATATCGAGGATATTCCACTAATTTCATGGAGTATAGAAGTCAAAACTTTAACCAACTTGAGTATAATAAGGAATGGAATAACAAAAGAAATCACCGGGCATGCGATAGACCGCCCAGCGCGAGTTATTCAACGAGAATAATAAATAACGGAATCGGTCCGGCATGAAATGCATGATGAGATATTCCAACAGAAATAATAAAGATTTTAATCGGTCCGTGGTAGAAACGCATGAAGCGACGGGATATTCCAACGAGAATAATAAAGATTTTAATCGGTCCGCGTAAAATGCATGCAGACGATATTCAGCGAGAATAATAAAGATTTTAACCGAGGTCCTGCGTAAACGCTTGTGAGCAGGATGTTCCAACAGAATGATAAAGAATGGAACAATGAAGAATTTCACCAAGTATAGGGTAGCAGCGTATCTGAGTTATTCAATAGAATAATAAAGAATGGAATAACGAAGTTCTCTTCGTAGATAAGAAAAAAATAATACTCCTACCTTTAGAAAAAGCTGGATCTTTGGAATAGTGAGGTAGCAAAATTCTCTTCTTCTTTCTATAATTTCTCTCTATAATAATAGTTCTAAAGCTTTTGTGAATTGGTGAGAAATGAAGGAAGAATGAGCTTCTATTTATAGAAAAATATAGTTTCGATAATTGCACGTTTTGGGGCTCGAAAAATTTTAGTACAATACCTCCAATTTTTCCTTTATTTTTAATTTAGTCATGGAAGTATTATCAAACTTACCACCTCCCCTAATAGTAAATAATGTGATTCAATAGTAAATTATGTGAATCAATAGTTCTAGACATGTGAAAATCTGAATTACGATATAGTACCTCCATACATACCTCCATTTTAACTTAGTCATGCAAGTATTATCAATCTTGCACCAACTCTCTAATAGTAACAAGAATATGAAACAATAGTATACACATGTGAACAAATAATTATAATCATGTGAAATAATAGCAATCAATTGCTCATTTATCCAGTTAAATACTGATTAGTCGATATAACCTCCAGGACATCAATTATTATCGAAATAATTGTCGATTTTCACTAACACAAATAATTCCAACACAATGAAACCATTTTTATCAAAAATATAAATTTTGAAAATTTGAAGTTTGACTTTTCTCGAAAAAGTCAACTATTGACTTTTTGACCAAATAGTGAATTTCGGAAAATTTTGTGTTTATAAACTATTTTTACTAATTTCATCGTTCCGGACTCAAATATCACGTCCACGTCTCTAAATTCAACTTCGAACACAACTTCAATTTTAATAATATTCATCATTAATATTATAACTCACAATATTTATCAATCGAATTCGTTCCCGGAAAGAGGGGCTTTCGATAAGGATTTCTCCTATTGGCGGCGCAATTAGGTGACCAAACCTCTCCTTGTGAGAACTTGTAGACATTGTAAATATTGCAATTTAATAATATGAATAACTTTATCGTCTCAATTATTGATTTAATAAAATAACATATTATACGAGATGATACTTATGTGATAATCGAATCAATAATATGAGAGATATGATCGCACCAATTCTTTGTAGCAATAATTGAGTATAAGCGAGTGACTTCTCACGTAAACATCAATAATCAATCTGGTGTGCTACTATGCGAACCACAGCGTATTCTTGTATTTTTACTACTGGGTAGTTCAACGATTAACGGTAAAACTTCATAGATTATTTTTTATAAAAAGTATTTTTGTCATTTTCTCATCATCCGATAATAATTCCGTTGTGGGGGTCCACCAATGATTGTCTAGTTATGCGAATATTCCTGTTAAAATGAATATTCCCAGCCAATCGAATATTATATAACAACTTGCGTACTTTTGCAAAATTTTGCAAAACATTTGTAAATATTGGGGTCTTACCATGTCTATATATATAAAAAGGTTTTATATTTTCATTATATTAAATCCACATGATAATATTGAAAAGTAAAATAAAATAAAATTTTGAGAAAAAAGAAAGAAATTAATCTTTATTCAAAATTTGGGGTCTTATAAATTTAAGGCTTAAATATGAATTACTATTCTAAACTATAGGTCATATTTTCCACTTCGGTAATTCACCTTTCAATTTTGTCAATTAGATGATTGAACTATTAATTTTTTCTAAGCTTATCCAATTGAGCATGTAACGTCAAAAATTGCTGACGTGGCATGACCACGTGGCAATACAGTGCTTATGTGTTAAAAAGCTAATCTTTAAATTATTTTATTGACTTTAAAGGATAAAAGAGTAATATAACATTTTATATCAACTTAAACTAAATTTAAACAAAAATAAAACCCAAACTGATCAGATCTGGCAAACGATTTCATCTTCCTCCATCACGCTGCCAGCCTAAGCAGCCATGCCTTGGACAGATGCGTTGAGTTCATGCCTTCCCCCTTTGTCATCCCCATCGACCCCCCCACCGCTAAAAAGCTATGCGACTGTGGTGTCGCACACATTTCCACCACCGTAAAGACGGATGATCCGCATCAAGACACCCAACAAAGCGAGTTTCGAGATACTAACCCCACCATTGCCACCACCCTCCGCCTTCACGCTGTTATTGTTTCTCCTTCCCCACCATCGATCTCCTCCTCATCATACTACCTTAGATACATGCTCCTCATCCTCTGGGCCAAGACTTTGAGGTCCTGGCCGGCCTGACCCACTCACGTGACTCTAACTGTTGTTATCATGATGGATAAATAAGGATTTACTAGAGTTTTAGATAGTACTTGGTCAATCAGATATTGTTGTTATGCTTGATTAGATATTGTTGTTTGATTGTGGCCCACCCACTCATTGGATCTGGTTTTGGTGCCTCGTTTTCGGTTTGAGTTGGTGTCTATGTCAGTTTTGGGGTGTGGGTCTGCTCTGTTGGAATTCAAATTGATTTAAAATAGAGTTTTGCTCTGTTGAGTCTAATCTGTGACGCCCCCAAAATAGGTCCACACAACCCATTCCGAGTCGCCAAATATATGGTACAAAAAATAACTACAACTTCATTATTACAATTGTCGTACAAAATACGACAACACATATGCTGTGAGTTTAAATACAAATATCTGTGACTCTCATCCCTATACCTGGATAGCACCTCACAGTGATACCTTACCTAAAGGTATATTCAATAACTGTTTTAGAAATTAAAATCTTTGGAAAATGCTCAAGAAAATCTTCGTACATGAGAGGCCATGCATCTAAGTTATAATAGATATCATATGACTCGAGAATTATCCTTGGTTGGCACAATAGACCCAAAGAAAAATGAGAAGATTACTATCATGTTCTTTCCATTTGTGAGTCTTCTCTCCAATTGAGAATTATATTTCAACAAACTCCAAGATTATATAGGTAGTGCTCGTAGATATACTCAGCAAGTGGTTGTGCACAACAATGTCTTATGATAACACGAAGTTGTATGTCATTAGACATCTTGTATGATAGTGGCAAATCACCCTTCCAAAGTTGGGTTCACTTCACCCTATTCGGTTCACCAAAATGATCAACGGTTAAATGACGTATAAAATACGACACACTTATCTAAAATTCTCAATAAAATTAGTTCCATACTGTTTTAGGGGATACCTCAACAGCTATAGACCACCGTTCTATTCCCCTGTTACCCCCGCTAGACCCAGCTACACTCTTATTACCTGAAAAGAATTGTGAAGTAAAAGGATGAGCACAAATAGCCCAATAAAGAATAGCATGATTAAATATAATTAAATTATCAATAGCTTTCGTCAGTAATAAATCATTGATTTAGAACATATGGTAGATGATAAAACTTTTCAACCATAGTTGCAGAGGAGTGAGCAATCCATTAGAAGAGTTAAATAGACTATAAAGTCTATTATCTTCTCCATGTCAAAAGTCCACCAACAATGTTTTATCCCTATAACATCAATCAACAGTTCATGTCCACAATCATGTGAATAACTCATAATCATAATTGTGGTTCTAAATTCCTCTTCGCACCCAGGACGAAGATAATTTTCATAACCTGAAACATCAAAGATCATAGTTATACCAAATCATAGTTTCTGTTCATAAGCATATTAATAAATTAATCTTTGCACTACGGGCTGAATATATTCATTAACGGTTCATCTTTGCCCAACAGGCCAAAGATATTCAACAACAGGTCATCTTTGCACTACGGGCCAAAGATATTCAACAACATGTCATCTTTGCACTACATGCCAAAAATATTCAACAACAAGTCATCTTTGCACTACAGGCCAAAGATATTAAAAATTCAAAGAAATATATAATCATTTCAAAATTTATATAAATAATAATTCTAACCATGTTGATCAATTCACTTTTGCACTTAAGCTAAAGATATTCAATGATCATGATCATACCAGTCAACAATTTAACTTTGCACTACTAGTCAAAAAGAACCCATAGTCACGATCATACCAATAATCTACCCACATTTACACTCAAGTGAAAGAGAAATTTCATCACCAGGATTATAAAAATGTTATATATGATAATAAAAATAATATGATCAAAACATGGATTTATCTCTGTGACATCAATCAATATACATCTTGAATTAAATATTCATCTTTGCACTACGGGCCAAAGATATTCATTCAATATCGCCAATTTAATTCATGTTCATCTCAACACTGTCCCATCTTTGCACCTACGGGCCAAAGATATTCATCGAGTAATCATTTATCTTTGCACTACAGGCCAAAGATATTCATCAAGTATCACCATTTAAGATTGAGGATGATGAAAAATATCTTAAAGAAACGAATCCAGTGAGATTCGTACTTTAGTTTATCCAACTTCAAAAATACTCCATAATAAACAATTGTGGAGCAAAATTCAAGAATAAAAATCAAAACATGGATACAATCAAAAATAGTAACCATAATAGACAACTTGGACAAAGAAAAGAAAATTTTAATTTTTCTGTGAATAATGTTGTATTCGTGAATAGTGCTGTATACATGAATAATGACGTATACGTGAATAGTAATCTCAACATGAAAAGGTAGAAATTTCATAAGAAAAATCATACTTCATGAATAATCTAAGTGATTCGTGAATAATTAAATATCGTGAATTGTGCTTATAATCGTGAATAGTAACTCCAACATAAAAAGGTAAAAATTTCATAATAAAATTCATACCAATATTTTGGTATAATGGTATTGAAAGAAATAATATCATTTACGAAAAAATAACATCTCTTACCATCCCTTACCTCAAAAAAACAGTACTTTTGACTGGAATATCAGATATAATTTTGAAGGAAACTTGCACTGAATAGCAACTCTCAAAGTATTTAAATACACACAAAAATATGCTCGATATTATAGAGAGAAAAAATTTCAGATTCTGGTGTGATTTTCAATTCTAACTAAGCACCCTATTTATAGGAAAATGCTTAGAACGCCAAAGCAGACTATTTAATAAAATATTAATATTTCTAAAAGTTTTCTAAGCACACCTCCTTGACCAATTCATCAGCACACCACAAGTGGGGCCCACTAAAATTAGCATTTTCCACACCAACAAAAAGTTGGGCCCACCATGTTTTTTAATAAAAAAATTTATTTTCGAAACTTCAATAATTCATAATAAATAGCCATTTTATCAAAAAAAATACAAATTTTATGTCCATTTTGTATGAAATTTAATTCTCTACAACTTTGTAGAAGAAAGTTTTTCCAAATTCCAAACAGAAAATGTCCGAAATCCACATACGGATAATTTTTAATACCTCCATTCTGAGAAAATACTGAAAAAATACCTCAGCATTAATTCCTTCATTTATATCCACATAAAAATAAATATTTCCTTATCATATAAATTAATAATTAATTATTCACAAATAATATTATAGAATCACAATAATGACAACCAGGTCGTTCCCAGGAAAGAAGGGAACTTTCTGTGACAACCCCAAAACAGGTCCATTCCACCTAACCTATTCTGAGTTGCCAAATACATGGTACAGAAAACAACTACAACTTTATTACAACAATTGTCGTGCAAAATACAACAACACATATGCTGTAAATTTTGATACAAATATATACCAACTGTGACTCACATCCCAACCTTGGATAGCACGTCACCATGACATCTTGTATGATAGTGGCAAAACACCATTCCAATGTTGGGTTAGCCTCACCCTAGTTGATTCACCAAATATAACTACTAAATGATGTATACAACACATTTTTCTATGCTGTTTAGGGAGAATCTCCACAGCTAGAGACCACCGTTTTATTCCCACATTATCCTGCTTTCCGGCCCACTACACTCTTATTACACAGAAAGGAATAGTGAAGCAAAAGGTGAAGCACAACTAGCCGATAAAGAATATCATGACTAAAGATAATTAAATTATCAATAGCCTTCATCAAGAATAAATCGAGATTTAGAACATATGGTAGATGATAAAACTTTTCAACCATAGTTGCGGTGAACGAAGCAATCCATTAGAAGAGTCAAATAGACCATAAAGTCTATTATCTTCTCCACATTAAATGTCCGCCAACAATGTTTTATCCCTGTAACATCAATCAACAGTTCCTTTCCATAATCATATGAATAACTCATAATCATAATTGTGATTCTAAATTCCTATTCGCACTGTGATTGAAGATAATTTTCATCACCGTCTTTACCCGAAACATCAAAGATCATGGTTATACCAAATCACGCCTCTGCTCATAATCATACTAATAAATTCATCTTTGCACTACGGGCCAAAGATATTCATCAACAAATGTGACGCCCCCAAAATTAGGTATACATCACCCATCTTGGGTCGCCAGATACATGGTATAGAATTCAAATACAACTGTCGTGTATAATACGACAAAACATAAATTGTGAGTTTGAATACAATTATTGTCTACTAGAGATTATACAAACTCAAAAGGAGTCCTCATTACAATTATTATCACACTATTTCACAGAATAGTGAGAACTACTAATGCTATCTTCTGGACCATTACTCCGTTCCTTGACTTGTCCCAGCTATATTCTCATTTTCTGAAGAGAACAGTGAAAAAAAAGGGTGAGCTCAACTAGCCCAGTAAGAAATATTATGACTAAGATAATGCAGAATAAATTATCATTAGCCTTGAGCGATGTTAAACCGATAAAATATAATAAACATCAAGTTTAACTACAAATGAACCAAAGAATCCATTAAAAAGAGTCAAGTAGAAAATAAAATCTACTATCTTTTATGATTTAAAAGATTTTCATCAACATTGTTATAGCCGAGACTCATTTCAATAAATATTCCACATCATCGAATCACCCCCTTACTTCTGCCAAGGATATTATTCTTTAGTATCACGACCACAATTATCCATGCCTTACGGGCCAATAATATTTGTGTATTCATTAATGGTCATGATCATGCCAACAACTCGTCCATCAATGCACTACGGGCCAATGAGGATTTTTACCACATCATTTGTAACATTACGGTCATGATTACACCGAATAATCCTCGGTCATAATCATACCAAGTCCATCTATGCATTACGAATACGAGATGACTTTCAACATAATATAAACATGAGGATGATGACAATGATATAAGAATTCAATAAAACAAGTTCAAGAATTAATTTATCCAGGAACCAATAACATCCAAACTGTCAACATGATACTGCTTTGTAGAGTAAAATTCAAGAATACTTAGAAGAATATTTCCATGAAAGGATACTGGATGAAGCGCAAATATCAAGGATATTCCACTAATTTCATGGAGTATAGAAGTCAAAGTTTTAACCAACTGAGTATAATAAAGAATGGAATAACAAAAGAAATCACCATGCATGCGATAGACCGCACATGCAGGTTATTCCAACAGAATAATAAATAACGGAACCAGGTCCGGCGTAAAACGCACAGACAGGATATTCCAACAGAATAATAAAGAATGGAACCAGGTCCGACGTAAAACACACAGACAGGATGTTCCAACAGAATAATAATAAAGACGGAACCAGGTCCGGTGTAAAACACACAGACAAGATGTTCCAACAGAATAATAATAAAGATGGAACCAGGTCCGACACACGGATAGGATGTTCCAACAGAATAATAGAAGAATGTCACCAAGTATAGGGTAAACCACGATATCTGAGTTATTCCAATGAATAATAAGCAATGGAATAACAACAGATTCTCTTCATGAATAAGAAAGAATAACACCCCTTACATTAGTAGGAGATTGAATAACTTAAAGATAGTGTAGTAACAAAATACTCTTCTTCTTTCTCTCTTATTCTCTCTATACTTTCTCTCTCTATAGCTTGATGGAATTCGTAAAAAATAATGAAGCACTAGGCCTCTATTTATAGAAGATTTCTAGCTTAGCACTTGTCATGTGAAAAGGCAAGTGGCTTGACGACTAGTAAAGGTAATTATTATTTAACGAAGGTAATTACTATTGACGAAGGTAATTACTATTGACGAAGATAATTTCTATTGACGAAGAGACTCTTTATATACATCAATGATTGAATAAATATTACCACAAATCATTTTATTTTTAATCAACACATATTTAATCTTTCAACAATTATTAATCATTTATAACTTGTCGTCTCAATTATTGATTTAATAATATAACATATTATATGATGATCTTGTGACAATAATTGAATCAATAATATAAGAGATATGATCGTGAATTCATGTAGTAATAATTGAGTATAGGTGAGTGACTTCTCACGTAAGCATCAATAATCAATCTGTAGTGTCTTCTTATGCTGACCACGCATATATTCTTCGTACTTTTACTAAGGGTAGTTCAACAATTTTAACGGTAACACCTCATTTGTTATTTTTATAGAAAGATAATTTTGTCGTTTTCTAACTACGACAATACTTCCGTTAATGGGGTCCACCAATGATTGAGCCGTCGTATCTAATAATATTCCTCGATAAAAAAATATTCCCAGGCCCACGAATATTTTATAACAACTTGCTTACTTTGCAAAATTTATAAATATTACCCACAACTATAACATTATATCAAATTTATTCCATAATATTCAAAAATAATATTTATAGAAAATTCATCTTTATTTATAAAAGTTGGGGTCTTACTGACCTCCCCTTCTTATGAAATTTAGCCCTCAAAATTAAGTAGTGCGTACTGATATGTCGAAGAGGTAAGGATACCTTGATTTCATTTCAGATTCTAACTCCCAAGTCATTTCCTTAACATCGTGGTTTCTCCACAAAACCTTGACTTGAGGTATAACTTTTGAGCATAGAATATGTTCCTTCTTATCCAAGATTTGAACAGGAACCTCTTCATACGTCAAATCTTCCGCTATTTCGTCTGGTTCTAACTCAATAATGTGGTTTGGGTCTTTCACATATTTACGTAACATGGATATGTGAAAAACGTTATGAACACGAGACATACTTGGCGGTAAAGCGAGTCTATAGGCCACAGTTCCTACTTGATCGAGGATTAAAAATGGGTAATGAAGCGAATCGAGGATTGAGTTTTCCTCTCTTTACAAATCTTGTAACTCCTTTCCATGGAGCAACATGTAACAACACATGATCTCTATATCGAATTCCACGTCCTTTCGATGAAGATCGGATAACTCTTTTATCGATTTTGTGAGGTTTTTTATCGTTGTTCGGATCATTTGAATCTTTTTCGTAGTCATACGTATTCAACTCCCGGTCCCAACAACGTTGCTTCACCCACCTCCTCCCAATTATCTTTGAGAACGACACTTTCTTCCATACAACGCTTCGAATGGAGCCATGCCAATACTTGCTTGATAACTGTTGTTGTAGGAAAACTCCACCAATGGTAAGAACTTGTCCCAACTTCCCTTGAAATTAAGGACACAGAGTCTTAATAGATCTTCAAGAGTTTGAATAGTCCTCTCTGACTGTCCATCCGTCTGAAGATGATATGCCGAGCTAAATCGTAAGTCTGTGCCCATAGCTTTTTGCAAACTAACCCAAAATCATGAAGTGAATCTTGGGTCTCGATCAGAAACTATGGATACCGGCATACCATGCAGTCTTACAATCTCGTTTATGTACATACTGACGCAAGGCGTTCAAGTGTATAAGTTTCTACGTTTGTCGGTAAGAAATGAGCGGACTTGGTCAATCTATCAACAATGACCCAAATCGCATCTATGCCTTGATAAACCTTAGGAAGACTAGTAACGAAATCCATGGTAATGTGCTCCTACTTCCATTCTGGAATTTCAAGTGGTTGCAATGGACCTTTTGGTACTTGATGCTCCGCTTTAACTCGTTGACAAGTTAGACACCTTGAGATAAACAACGCTATCTCTCTCTTCATATTGCTCCACCAAAATGTATAGATTTAATATCATGATACATTTTGGTACTCCTGATGGATTACAAAGCGGTGTGTTGTGCGCCTCATCATGATTTTATACTTTAAATCGTGGTCGTTAGGAACACAAAATGCTGGAGTTGACTCAAGTATTCCTTCTTCATCGATTCTTGATTCCGGTATAGCACCTTCTTGCACTTTCTTCCTCATACGCATCGATTCGTGTTTGTAGCTTGAGCGGCTTTAACTTTATCAATTAAAAGTCGGTTCTACTCAGATATTACGCCATCGTCACATGCGTCCCCGAGTCTTTAACTCTATCTCCATCCTTTCCAAGTCACACAAAATGGGTTTTGTGTTGTGAATATTACACTAAATGCAGTATATGATCTTCTACTCAATTAAATCATGACTACCACGTTAAGCTTTTCTAGGATGGTATTGGATGGTATGATCATAATCTTTCATGATTCAAGCCAACGTCGTTGTCGCATGTTGAGTTCCTTTTGAGTGAAGAAATATTTGAGGCTTTTAGGATCCGTAAAAGATCTCCACTTTCTCTCCATACAAGTAATGCCTCCAAATTTTAAGTCACGAAGACAACAAATGCCAACTCTAGATCATGAGTAGGATAATTCCTCTCATATTCTTTGAGTTGTCTTGAGGCATAAACTATGACTTTCCCATGTTGCATGAGAACACATCCTAACCCTTTGCCCGAAGCATCACTTTGTAGATGACAAATCCTCCGGCAGGATGGTATTGTCGAATCAGTCTTTGAAATGAGTCTCCTCTTGAGTTCTTGAAAACTCTTCTCATATTCTTCGCTCCAACCGAAGTTTGTATCTTTCAAAGTCAAATTTGAGTCGATGGAGTAGCGATTCAAGAAAATCCTTCCACGAATCTCCGATAATAACCAAATTAAACCGAAAAGCTACGTGCTTGGGTCAGCGATTTAGGTTTCTCCCAGCTTTGAATAGCTTCAATCTTTGCCTGGGTCAACAGATATTCCATGACTTGATACCACGTGCCCAAGGAATGCTACTTCCTCAAGCCAGAACTAGCATTTCTTCAACTTGGCATAAAGCTTATATTCACGAAGCTTTTGAAGTGTTAGCCTCAAGTGTTGCTCATGATCTTCACGGCTTTTGGAATAAATAAGGATGTCATCAATAAAGACGACCACAAAGTGATCCAAATATTCCTTGAATACTCGATTCATCATATCTATGACGACAGTAGGAGCATTTGTCAATCCAAAGGACATGACTAGGAATTCATAATGCCCGTCTGAGGAGTTACGAAAGCCGTCTTTGGAATGTCATGGTTCTAATCTTCAATTGGTGATATCCTAAGCGAAGATCAATCTTTGAAAATAATTTGGCTCCTTGCAAGCGGGTCAAACGGTCATCAATACGTGGCAATGGATACATATTTTGATGGTGACATGATTCAACTCCCGATAATCAATACAAAGTCGCATACTCCCATCTTTCTTCTTCACGAATAGAGCAGAAGCACCCCAAGGAGAAGTACTAGGATGAATAAAGCCAATGTCTAACAATTCCTGCGGTTGGGTCTTTAACTCCACGAAGTTCAATAGAGCCATTCGATATGGGTCTTTGGAAATGGGTTTTATCTGGGGTTCAAGGTCGATACAAAATTTAATTTCACACTGGGGTAGGCGGGGAAGTTCTTCGAGGAATACGTCGGGAAATTTATTAGCAAATGAAATATCATTCAAAGGCGATATTTTTGTTTAGATCTGTGACATGAGCTAAGAAAGCTTGACATCCGCTTTTCAATAAGCGAATAGCTTTATGGCTTGGCCGTGATTGATTTTAATGGTTTGGTCGCTTGAATTAGCATAATAGGTTTATTAGGAATATGAAAGCTAACAACCTTACGAAAACAATCAATTTTTGCATGATGAGTAGTTAACCAATCAATCCCTAGAATCACGTCAAATGCAAGTATTTTTAGGGAGATAAGATCGACGAAGTAGCGATGTGATTACCGATTTGAATCAAACAAGACTTATAAGCGATGGATGTAATGAAGGTTTCTCCCAACGGAGTTTCCACAGATAAGTCAAAGTCTAATTTCTCCTGAGTCAAATTTAATCGATGGCGCAAAGTAGGAGAAATAAAAGAATGGGTAGAACCGGTATCAAATAAAGTATAGACTTCGTTAGAGTTTATGATAAGCTTACCCGTGATGACCTCATTCGGGTTCCTTACTTTCTGGGAGGTCACAACAAACGCTCTCCCTTGCACTACCGGCTTTGACCTTTCTGGGACGGCCTTTGGTGCCTCCATCCTAGCTGAATTTGTCTTCGGTGAACGACAAAATCGGGCTAAGTGACGTTCTCTTCCATAATTATAACATGTTTTAGACTGACATCGCGCAATTTGGGTGATGTGTCCTCCCTCGCATTTGAAGCATATGATAGGTGGTCTTTCTCCTTCCTTAACAACGGGTGTTGGTGCTGACGTCTTTCCATCATTGTTGAATCTCCTCTTCTTGAAATGTCCATTCTTATTGTTTTGGCCCTGATTACCACCGAAGTGGTTACCATTTCTGGCCTGTTGATTCCCTCCACGCTTGTTGTCACCGCTTCGATGACTACTCTCGCTGGTATTATAATTTTGTCGGCTGCTCTCTTTTAGTTGCGTTGACTCGTTATCGCGCTCCACTAACTGAGCCCTATTTACAACATCTGAATACAAACACAGTTTATGAGAAATAAGATGTTGACGTATCTCCGGCTTCAAACCTCTTAAAAACATTCGCGCCATTCTCTCTTCATTATCCACTAAGTGGGACGCAAACCGAGATAACTCCGCAAATTTTGCCTCGTATTGCGACACGGTCATATTGTTTTGTTCCAACTTGATAAACTCCACCTCCTTCATGTGGCGAATACTTTCGGAAAAGTATTTGTCGTTGAACAGCTCTTGGAACTTCTCCCAAGATATCTTGATCTGTTGAGTTGAGTACATTTCTACCGATTCCCACCAAGTCTGCCTCTCTGCACAAGAACATAAAAGCGTGAAAGGGAACCTTTTTCTCCTCGGAGCATCCCAAGACATCAAATATCTTGGTGATCTGCTTTATCCATGCTTCCGCCATAAGTTGTTTTGGCTCTCCCTTAAACTCCGGTGGTCTCAGCTCCTTGAACTGTTTAGCGGTGACCGCCCGAGAGTTTCCAGTGTTTCCACCTACGTTTTGGACAGGAGCCGCTCTTGCCTGCTGTTGCATGAATTGCATAAAGCCTCTGAACATTTGATCATTCATCATTTGGTCAATGTTGTTGTTTGTATGAGGATTGTCGCCTTCCTGATGCACATTATCCTGATTATTGATATGTGAGGAATCAACGATTATCACTTTGTGCTCCATTGCTTATTCTCAACATTCTCGAGATGTCATTTTCGAATCATCGCCACAAAACAAAAGGTTAATTGACATGTAACATATTATCCCTATATTATGATCGACCAATAAAATAGCACATAAACTTATGTAGGTCATACTAGCGAAGGAATTCCCCGTCTCTCCCCTCCTAGTACTATTCACACATCTTAGCCGTGGATCATATCCTAAGCTTTGATACCAACCGTGACGCCCCAAAATTAGGTATACATCACCCATCTTGGGTCGCTAGATACATGGTCACGAATTCAAATACAACTTACTTAATACAACTGCCGTAGGTATGCAATACGACAAAAACATAAACCGTGAGTTTGAATACAATTATTATCTACTAGAGATTATACAAACTCAAAAGGAGTCCTCATTACAATTATTATCACACTATTTCACGAGAATAGTGAGGACTACTAATGCTATCCTCTGGACCATTACTCCGCTTCCACTGACTCGTCTAGCTATATTCTCATTTCACAAGAGAATAGTGAAAAAAAGGGTGAGCTCAACTAGCCCGATGAAGAAATATTATGACTAAGATAATGCGTAATAAATTATCATTAGCCTTCAACAGTGTTAAACCGATAAAATATAATAAACATCAAGTTTAATCTAAGGTGAACCAATGATCCATTAAAAGAGTCAAGTAGAAAATAAAATCTACTATCTTTTATGATTTAAAAGGTTTTTCATCATCATATAAATTTGAGACTCGACAATAAATATTCCACATCAAATAAATCCATCATTTATATTCACATCAAATAAATATTTCCTTATCATATAAATCAATAATTAATTATTCACAAATAATATTACGAATCACAATTATGACAACGGTAGTTCCGCTCCTCAGAGTGGGGCTTTCGATAAGGATTTCTCCTTCTTGGCGCCAAGTAATTAGGTGACCAAACCTTTCCTCGATGTAACTTTCTAGACATTGCCAATAATGCTATCTAATAATATTATTCAAATAATATGAATTATTGATCTGATAATGGAGATACTTTGCAGTGACAATTATTGAACAACAATAATATAAAATATCAACGCAACAATTATTGAATCAATAAAATAAAATATTGAGCGAGAATTCTTGTAAAAATTATTGAGTAGTGCTTCACGTAAGAATCAATAATCCAAAAATCTTTGCAATCTGGTGTCTTCTACTATGAAATCACGCGTATTCATCGTACTTTAACCACCGGGTATTCCAACAAGATGTTAATTGAATAACTACTGCCAATTATTTATAAAAACTCATTCTTGTCGTTTTATTCATCCGACAGTTTTCCGTTATGGGGCCCACAAATGACTGCACCGTCGTATGAATATTCCCCGACAACAAGAATATTCCACGACCAAACGAATATTCCCCGACAACAATAAATATTTTATAGCCACTTGCGTATTTTGAAAATTTTATATATATCATCCTTAACTTTAAACTTTTATCAATTTAACCATTTACTAAATAGAAAAATTGAATACTTTTATTTCATATAATTCGGGGTCTTACACTTTCCGATAAGGATTTCTCCTTACTGGCGCGCAATTAAGTGACCAACCCCTTTTTTAGACAGAACTTCCTTAGACATTGCCAATAATGCTATCTAATAATATTATTCAAATAATATGAATTATTGATCTGATAATGAAAAATACTGTGCAACGACAATTATTGAAACAACAATAATATAAAATATCAACGTAGCAATTGTTGAATCAATAAAATAAAATATTGAACAGTAATTACTATAACAATTATTGAGTAGTGCCTTCTTACGTAAGAATCAATAATCCAAAAATACTGTGCAATACCGTGTGCTACTATGAAATCACGCGTATTACTGTACTTTAACCACCGGGTATTCCAACAGTGTTAACGGTAACAACTACGCCGTTATTTATAAAAGCTCATTCTTGTCGTTTTATTCATCCGACAGTTTTCCGTTATGGGGCCCAAAATGGTTGCGCCATCGTATGAATATTCCCCGACAACAAGAATATTCCACGACCAAACGAATATTCCCCGACAACAAAGAATATTTTATAACCACCTACTTATTTTGAAAATTTTACATATATCACCCTTAACTTTAAACTTTTATCAATTTAACTATTTACTAAATAAAAAAATTGAATACTTTTATTTTATAAAATTCGGGGTCTTACATAATCAATTGGTTGTTTCAAAGCTGATTTTTTATGCATACTACTTTATTTTTTATGGAATTAGTTTGGTGTTGTTCTGGTCCCCTTTTCCTTCTTGTTATTCTCGTTGGAATCTAGCGATTCACATCCCCTACTACGCAAAATCAATAGACAAATAGATCTGATTGAAATTTGTTGTTGATGTACAAATCATTATTGATCGTGAAACTGGAAATGAGACTCAGTCTCGTGGAAAAGGTGGTGGCAAAAGCGGTGTATTTCACGGTGGATGATGTGTAGGTAGATATGGTGGAGGTGGTGGCTATGGAAGAAGTCGCCGGGAAGGTGCTTGAAGTGGTTATAGAAAAATGGACTTTAGTTTTAATGTGACGATTTTGCCTTTAAATATATCAAAAATGTTTAATCATAAAATAAAATTTGTTTTTTGAAACACATCAGCTTAGTTAAGCCCCACTCAGACAGCCACGTCAGCAATTTCTGACGTGGCATGCTTAATTGAATGAAATTGGAAAAAAATAATAGTTCAATCATCTAATTGACAAAATTGAAAAGTGAATCACTGAAGTGGAATATGACCTATAGTTTATGATAATAAATCATATTTAAGCCTAAATTTAACATATCAAAATCAGAATAAGTTTTTAGAAGTTTTAAGTAATTTTTTTAACTAATATACACCAAAAACTAAAGTATTAGAGACTTTATCTTGGAAGTTTAATTCTCCTCCAAATGAATTAATAAAAATATTCGACACTAAGAAACGATCTAGTTTATCAACTGAGTTAGAACTTTAGTGTATATTCTGTTCATTCGAAGTGAGTTTTCTTTCGTATTTCTCTTTTTATTTTTGATTTGAAAAAGGGCGCACAACATAATTTTACTATAGGGGAAAAAGTCATTAACTCAAAAATGGATAAATCAAAAAACAAGTCTTCAGATATACTACAATAAAAAAAAGAAGAATTTAAAAAAGAAGCCCAAATTAAGGTATACTATGTCTACTTTTAATTAACCAAAATAAGGTATAAGCCCAAACTAAGCACTGTTGGAACCATACTAGTACTAGTTGAAAAACATGTTATCGAAAAAACTATAAATGCCAAAACTATATATATTTATTTATGGTTGGTGGTGTCGCCTTTAGTTCCACTCGACCCCCTTTACCAGGTCGGGATCTTTAATGCGTGGATAAATACTTGATTAAGCGACAAAGAACTATTGATTCTTCTAATAATCAATTAGCAAGTTCCGAAGCAAGTGGTGATATTAATAATTCACGTGTAGAGTTCAATCCGAATGATATTGTTAGTGATCTGGGGTTACGTGTGACACCCCCAAAATAGGTATACATCACCCATTCTGAGTTACCAAATACATGGTAAAGAATACAAATACAAACTTAAATATACAACATGAGCTGTGAGTTTTAATACAAATATTGTCTTCTAGACAGTATTCAAACAAATAAGTCCTCAATACATTTATTATCACACTATTTCACAGAATAGTGATGACTACTAATGCAAACATCTGGACCGTAACTCCGTTTCCCGACTAGTTCCAGCTATATTCTCATTTCCTGAAGAGAACAATGAAAGCAAAGGGTGAGCTCAACTAGCCTAGTAAGAAATATTATGACTAAGATAATGCAAAATAAATTATCGTTAGCCTTCAACAATGTTAAACTGATAAAATACAATAGACATCAAGTTTAACTGTAGCGGAACAAGCAATCCATTAGAAGAGTCAAGCAGAACATGAAATCTACTATCTTCTATGATTTAAAAAGTTTATCAACAGTTTTATCGCTGAAACTCAACTTAATAAATAATCCACATCATCGAATCACCCCTGCACTACGGCCAAGGATATTCATTAGTATCACGACCACAAATTATCCATGCACTACGGGCCAATGATATTCGTGTTTCCACCAATGGTCATGATCATGCCAACAACTATCCATCAATGTACTACGGGCCAATCAGGACTTTTACCACATCATTTGTAACATTACGGTCATGATTATACCAAATAATCCCTGGTCATAATCATACCAAGTCCATCTATGCACTACGGGCCAAAGATGACTTTCATAAAAATATAAGCATTAGGATGATGACAATGATATAAGAATTCAATTAAAAGAAAGTAAAGAATAAATTTTTAAAGATTTATAATTTAATTTATCCAGAATTTAATAATATCCAAATTGTCAACATGATACTGCTTTGTGGAGTAAAATTCAAGAATAAAATTGTATCAAAAATGATTTGGACCGAAAAGAAATCAATTTTTGTCATGAATAGTACCCTGGGTGAATAGTAACTTAGTGAATAGTACTTCGAGAATAGTATCCCGTGAATAGTACTTTGTCATAAAAAGGTACTTATCAAGAATGCTCAGAATAATATTTCCATGAAAAGATACTAGATGAAGCGCAAATATCAAGGATATTCTACCAATTTCATGGAGTATAGAAGCCAAAACTTAACAAAATGAGTATAGAATTCGAAATATGAAACGAAATAATATTACTTACATACTACAGAGTATGGAAGAAAATATTATTATATACGAATACTGAACAAAAATAATATCCCTTACAACTGTTGAACGAAAATAATATTCCTTACAAACATTAAACGAATATAATATTCCTTACGAATATTAAAGGAATATAATATTCCTTACGAATTTTAAACGAATATAATATTTCTTGCGAATATTGAACGATATAAAATTTCCCCTACTCCATTTCCATTTTCATCCAACATACACACACACACCCCTTACCCTTTCACTATCACACACACACATACCAATTATATATATATACACACACCCCACCCACATTACCCACTATCACTTTTCTTCCACCTATCACTTTCACAACTATCACTTTTCCACCACTTTTACTACTTTACACACACATTGAAAAATAAGACCCCAACTTATTAATAATGAATAAAATCAAAAAAATTATTTTTAACCTCTATATTATTATTGTGAATAATAAGGTATTAATTTGATATAATACTTTGGTTATGGGTGAAATGTGCAAAATTTTTCAAAATAATTATTATTGGTTATAAAATATTCATTTGATATAATATTTAGTTTGGTGGTGGAATATTCTTTTTAAAATAAGGGAATATTAAAAATATTCATTTGTAGAATATTACATTTATGGGCCCCTAACGGATAATATTCGGATGAAAAAAATGACAAAATTGAATAACGGCGTAATTATTCTGAGATTAACCTTTTTGTTGGAATACACGGTGGTTATAAAAATACGATGTCTGGCGTTAGTTGCTTGCGATAGCACACGGTATTACCTGATATTGTTGAATTATTGATTCTTACGTGAAGGCACTACTCATAATTATTACGATAATTCTTGTTCAATATTTTATTTTATTGATTCAATAATTCTTTGCGTTGATATTTTATATTATTGTTGCTTTCGATAATTTTCACTTTGCCATCATCTCTCCATTATCGGATCGATAATTCATATTATTTGGAATAATATTATTAGATAGCATTATTGGCAATGTCTAAAAAGTTACATCAAGGAGAGGTTTGGTCACCTAATTGCGCCGCCATTAAGGAGAAATCCTTATTGGAAAGCCCCCTCTTTCACAGGAGCGGCTTTGGTTGTCATAAATGTGATTCTGTAATATTATTTGTGAATAATTAATTATTGATTCATATGATAAAGAAAAATATTTATTTTTGTGGATATAAATGTTGGATATATATATTTTATATGGATAAAAAATGAAGGAATTAATGCTGAGGTGTTTTATCAGTATTTTGTCGGATTGGAGGTATTAAAAATCATCCGTTTGTAGATTTCGGGTATGTTCTGATTGGAATTTAGAAAAAGTTTCTTCTACAAAGTTGTAGAGAATTAAATTTCCTATGGAAACATGCGAGTTTCAAATTTTTCTGATAAAAGGGCTATTTATTATGAATTACTGAAGTTTGAAAAATAAAATGATTTTTATTAAATTATGGGTGGGACCCACTTTTTTTTTTTCAAGCATGTGAAATTTTGAAATTTTTTTCAAAGAAGGTATGCTTGAGTCTTGTTTAAAGCATCGTAGAAAATTTGTTGATTAAATAATATTATTTTATTATTTAGTCTCTCTATAATTTAACATTTTTTTATAAATAAACGCTTAGGTTAGAATTGAAAATCACACGAAAAACAAGTTTTCTTTCTCTCTAGATTATTGAGCGTATTTTTGTGAGTATTTTAATACTTTGAGAGTTGTTATTAGGTCTGAAGTTTACATTGACTATATCAAAATTCGATCGAAATCGGTTATTTTGAGGTAAAGGGATGTTATTTTTTTCTTAAAATGATATTTTTTTCAATATCATTATCTTTGAAATATTGGTATGAACTTTTTATCAAATTTGGAACTTTTTGTGTCGGGGTTCTTATTCACGTATCTATACGGACTTATTCACGAATCGACCTTTATTCACGAATCTGACCTTTATTCAATAGAAAAATGAAATTTTCTTCTTTTTGTCCAAGATGTCTATTATAGTTCTTATCTTTGATTGTATCCATGTTTTGATCTTTATTTTTGAATTACTGCTTCAAAATTAGTTATTATAGAAGTATTATTGAACTTGGATAAAAGCATGTCTGAATCCCTAATATTTGTTCTTATTATCTCCTTTGGATTCGTTTTCTTTAAAATATTTTTCATCATCCTCGGTCCTAAATGATGATATCCTTTGAATATCTTTGGCACATAGTGCAAAGATGAATGATTACCTAATGAATATCTTTGGCGTAGTGCGAAGATGAGCAGTGTTGAGATGAACATGACCCATTGGTGATACAAATGAATATCTTTGGCATGTAGTGCAAAGATGAATATTTGATTAAAGATGAATATTGATTGTTATTCTGGGGATAAAATATTGATGATGGACTTTTAAATCTTAGAAGATAGTAGAATTCTTTCTCTACTTGACTCTTACAATGGATTGTTGTTTCATTGCGATTGTTGATCTAAAACTTGTTGTCTATTATATTTTATCAGATTTTTCCTGTTGAAGACTAATGATAATTTGTTGTATATTATCTTAGTCATAATATTCTTTCTTGGGCTAGTTGAGCTCACCCTTTTCCTTTTTGTTCCATTTTTCTTCTCGGGAGGTGAGAACATAACGAGGATCTAGTCGGGGTATGGAGTGATGGTTCTAGAAAGATGTTTTAGCGATCCTCACTATTTTTTGTAAAATAGTGTTTGAATAATTAATAATGAGGACTCCTTTTGAGTTTGTATACTCTACAGTATACAATATTTGTATTCAAACTTACATTATATAAGTGTTGTCGTTATTTTGCTTGACGATTTGTATTCTTGAAGTTGTATTTATTTATGTACCATGTATTTGGCGACTCGAAATGGGTGTTGTATACCTATTTTTTGGGGCGTCACGATTAGTATCAAAGCTTAGGGATATGATCCACAGGTGAGATGTGAGAGACAAGAACTAGGAGGGAGAGATGGGGAATTCCTTCGTTAGTATGACTGACTAAGTTTATTTGGTGTTTATTTGGTCGGTCGAGTATAGGGATAATATATGACATGACTATTAACCCTTGTTTTATGGCGATATTTAAGAATGGCGGTGAGAAGCGTTAATAATGGAGTAAATCGAGACCAGTGGAGACACCTTTGATCACCACCGAGGAGCGTGCAGCGAGGAAGGCAATATTCCTCATATAAACAACACTCTAGAACAAATGATGAATGATGGGATGTTCGAAGTTTTTTGCGGTTTATGCAAAACCGAGACGAGGAAACTTCGTGCACGAGAATCTGGGTGGAAATGCTAGCGTCGCGGCGGCTTGTCACAACCAAGCGATTCAAAGAGTTGGGACCACGAAATTTAAGGAAAAGCGGATCCGATCATGGCGGAAGCGTGGGTCAAGCAAATTACCAAGATATTGATGTCTTGGGATGCGGAGGAATAGAAGGTTCCATTCGCCACCTTTATGTTCGCGATGATGAGGCGGACTCTTGGTGGGAGTCTGTGAAGCGTACCAACCCACCCGCCTTTCGGCATGTCTTGGAAAACATTTGAAACTATTCAATGACAAGTACTTTCACGAAAGTATTAAATCATATGAAGGAGGTGGAGTTTATCGATTTGGAACAAAACAACATGGCGGTGTCCCGATACAAGGCGAAGTTTGCGAGTTATCGAGTTTGCACCTCATTTGGTGAAAATGAGGAGCGAATGACGAGGATGTTTTTGAGAGAGGTTAAAGCCCTAGATTGACAATATCTTATATCTCATAAATTTGCTTTATACTGAGATGTTGTAAATGGGGCTCAATTATTAGATCGAGATAATGAGTATATGCAACAAAGGGACCACAACGAGTCATCTACGGTGGCGGCGGTCATCGAAGAACAACGACAACGAGAGGAAGGAAAGCATTGGGACAAAGCGGTAACCACTCTGGTGGTAATCGTGGTAAATGATAATAGAAGGAGGCGAGTCGGGAGGAGATTTCAAGAGGAGAAGTCTGAACAATGATAGCGTGAAGGCGTCATCACAAACATCAACTATTTTTAGGGGAGGAGAAGCGAGCCTTGCCGGTCGTTTGTTACAAATCTTGGGAAGGAGGACACATCATTGAAAACGCCCCTACAACAATCCAGGTGTGTTATAAGCTGTGGAAAGGAAGGTCATATAGCTAGAGATTGTCTAGTTGCGAAACCAAGTTCAACGGGGATGGTGACTCAAAGGTTGTCCGGACAAGTCAAAGTCGGTGGTTCCGGGAAGGCGTTTGTCGTGGCCCCCAAAATGAGGAACCCAAAGCGAGGTGATCACGGGTAAGCTAATCATAAACTCTTGCGAAGTTTATACCTTATTGAATCTGGGTTCTACCCATTCTTTTATCTCTCACTACTTGTGCTCAACATTTAAACTTGACTCAGGAGAAATTAGACCTTGACTTATCTGTTGAGACTCAGTTAGGAGAAACTTTTATTACATCTCACATTTATAAATCTTGCTTGATTCAAGTCGGTACCATCACATTACTGTTGAGCCTTATTTCGTTTGAAAATTCTTGCATTTGATGTGATTTTAGGGATTGATTGGTTAACCACGCATCATGCTAAAATTGATTATTTTAAATAAGGTTGTTAGTTTTCATATTCTAACCAACCTATTATGCGAATTCAAACAACCAAACCATTAAAATCAATCAACATGTCATATCAAGCCATAAAGCTATTCGTTTATTGAAAAATGGATGTCAAGCTTTCTTAGCCCATATCACGGACTTGAACAAAAACATGTCGATTTGAATACTATTTAGTTGTTAGTGAATTTCTGGCGTATTTCTGAAGAACTTCGATCTACCCCGAGGCGTGAAGTTGAATTCTTTATTGACCTTGAACACGATACAAAGCCCATTTCTAAAACCCCATATCGAATGGCTCTATTGAACTTGAGGAGTTAAAGGTTCAACTACGAGGAGTTGTTGGACATCGGTTTTATTAAATCTAGTACATCTCCTTGGGGTGCTCTCTGTTATTATTAAGTAAAGAAGAAAGAGCGGGGGAGTATGCGACTTTATATCGACTCTGAGGAATTGAATCATGTCACTATCAAGAATAGGTATCCGCTACCTCGCATTGATGACTGTTTGACCCGATTCAAAGGAGCACAATTCTTTTCAAAGATCGATCTTAGTTACGGATATCATCGGTTTGAAGATTAAAAGCGAGGATATTCAAAGGCGCTTTGAACTTCGATGCGGGCATTATGAATTCTTAGTCATGTCTTTTGGATTGACTAATGCTCTACTTGCTTTCATGGATATGATGAGCCGTGTATTCAAGGAATATTTGGATCGGTTTCGTTGTTGTCTTTATTGATGACATCCTCATCTATTCAAAAAGCCGTGAATATCATGAGCACCATTTGAAGTTTGGTATTGCAAAGGCTTCGTGATAACAAACTATATGCCAAGTTTGAAGAAATCGAGTTACGGCTTGAGGAAGTAGCATTCCTTGGGCATGTGGTGTCAAAACATGGAGTATCTGTCGACCCGTGAAGATTGAAGCCATACAAAGTTAGGAACAACCAAAAGTCGGTGGCCAAAGTCGTAACTTTACGGGCTTAGGCATTTGGTTATTATCGGAGATTAGTGGAAGGATTTTCTCGAATCGCTACTCAGATTAACTTCGGTGACTCGTAAAGATATAAAATTCGGTTGGGCGAGGATTGTGAAAGAGTTTTCAAGAACTCGAGAGAAGACTCATTTATTTTGTTACGACAATACCATCTGGTTTGGATGGATTTGTTATCTCTGATGATGCTTGGGCAAAGGGTTAGGATGTGTTCTCATGCAACATGGGAAAGTCATAGCCTATGCCTCACGACAACTCAAAGAATATGAGAGAAATTATCCTACTTCATGATTTGGAGTTAGCGTGATCGTTTTCGCGTTGAAAATCTGGAGACACTACTACACATATGGGAGAAAGTGGAGATCTATCTGGATCATAAAAGCCTCAAATATTTCTTCACCCAAAAGGAACTCGATATGCGACAACGACGTTGGCTCGAAATTTGTTGAAAGATTACGATCGTACCATCGATATCATCTGGAAAAAAAAAGCGTGGTAGTGGCGCATTGAGTAGAAGATCATATCTTGAATGCGAGTGCAATGTTGTTAACCTGAGGTCCATTTTGTATGACTTGCAAAGGATGGAGATAGAGATGAAGGCTCAAAGTACCCACGTGATGATATCAAACATCTGAGTAGAACCAAACTTTAATCGATAAAGTTAAAAATTGCTCAAGCTACGGACATGGAGTGATCGTATGAAGAAGAAAGTGCAAGAAGGTGCTATTCGAGAAGCGAAATCGATGAAGAAGGAATTCTTGAGTCGACTCCGGACTTTGTGTTCTAACGATTACGACTTGAAGCATAGAATCATGATGGAGGCACACAACACACCGTTTGCAATCCATCACAGGAGTACCAAAATGTATCATGATCTTGACATACATTTTGGTGGAGCAATATGAAAAGAGAGATCGCGGAGTTTATCTCGAGGTGTTTAACTTGTCAGCGTGTAAAGGCGGAGCATCAAATGCCAAAGGGTCCATTACAACCACTTGAGATTCCGAAATGGAAGTGGGAACACATTACTATGGATTTAGTTTCTGGGTCTTCCCAAGGTTTCTCAAGGCGTAGATGCGATTTGGGTTATTGTTGATAGATTAACCAAGTCGCCCCATTTCTTACCTATCGTGAGACTTATTCCTTGAGCGTCTTGCTAATATATGCGTAAATGAGATTATAAGATTGCATGGCATGCCGTATCCATAGTTTTGGATCGTGACCCAAGATTCACTTCACGATTTTGGGTTAGCTTGCGAAAAGCTATGGGCGCAGATTCTGATTGATTTGGCATACCATCCTCAAGCGGACGGACAATCGAGAGAGGACTATTCAAACTCTTGAAGATCTATTAAGACTACTGTGTCTTAGATTTCAAAGGGAGTTGGGATAAGTACCTACCATTGGTGGAATTCTCCTACAACAACAGATTATCGAGCAAGTATAGGTGTGGCTCCATTTGAGCGTTGTATGGAAGAAAATGTTGTTCTCGATATCTTTGGGGCGAGGTGGGTGAAACAACATTGTTGGGACGAGTTGAGTACGAATGACTACGAGAGAAGATCAAACGATTCGACAACGTATACAAGCGGCACAGGATCGACAAAAAGAGTTATCTGGATCTTCATCCGGAAGGGCGTGGAATTTAATATTGGGGATCATGTATTGTTACGTGTTGCACCATGGAAGGGAGTTACAAGATTTGGGAAGAGAGAAAGCTCGATCCACGATTTGTTGGTCCATTTGAGATTCTTGATTGAATAGGAAATGTGGCATATAGACTCGCATTACCTCCAAGTATGTCTAAATGTTCATAATGTTTTCACATATCTATGCTTCGTAAATATGTTAAAGACCCGAACCACATTATTGAGTTAGAACCGATGAGATAGTAGAAGATTTAACGTCGAGGAGGTACTGTTAAGATCTTGGATAGGAAAGAGCATATCCTACGCTTGAAGGTTATACCACAAGTTAAGGTTTTGTGGAGAAACCATGCTATTGAAGAAATGACACAGGAGTTAGAATCAGAAATGAAAGCGAGTATCCTCACCTTTTGAAACACCGGTACGTCACGTCGATTTCGAGGACGAAATTTTATAAGGAGGGAGGTTGTAAGACCCCAACTTATTAATGAATAAAATCAAATTTCCTCTAATTATTATTGTGAATAATAAGGTATTAATTTGATATAATACTTTAGTTATGGGTGAAATGTGCAAAATTTTTTCAAAATAAGCATGTGGTTATAAAATATTCATTTATTAGGGAATATTAGTTTGGTGGTGGAATATTCTTTACGTAGGGGAATATTAAATGCGACGGCAGCGACCATTTATTTGGGGCCCCATAACGGATAACGGTCGGATGAAGAAAATGACAAAATTGAATAACGGCGTAGTTATTCTCAAATTAACATTTGTTGGAATACCGGTGGTTAAAATACGATGTCTGGCGTGGTTGCCAAGATAGCACACGGTATTACACAATATTGTTGAATTATTGATTCTTACGTGAAGGCCTTTACTCGATAATTGTTATACGGTATTCTTGTTTCAATATTTTATTTTATTGATTCAATAATTCTTTGCGTTGATATTTTATATTATTGTTGCTTTCGATAATTTTCACTTTTATCATCTCCATTATCGGATCAATAATTCATATTATTTGGAATAATATTATTAGATAGCATTATTGGCAATGTCTAGAAAGTTACATCGAGGAAGAGGTTTGGTCACCTAATTGCGGCGCCATTAAGGAGAAATCCTTATTGGAAAGCCCCTCTTTTCTGAGGAGCGGCTGGTTGTCATAAATGTGATTACGTAATATTATTTGTGAATAATTAATTATTGATTCATATGATAAAGAAATATTTATTTTTTTGTGGATATAAATGTTGGATATATATATTTTATATGGATAAAAATGAAGGAATTAATCTTTGAGGTGTTTTATCGATATTATTTTGTCGGGATTGGAGGTATTAAAAATCATCCGTTTGTGGATTTGGGTATTTTACGATTGGAATTTGGAAAAACTTTCTTCTACAAAGTTGTAGAAAATTAAATTTCCTATGGAAACATGTGAGTTTCAAATTTTTTTTACGATAAAGGGCTATTTATTATGAATTCTTGAAGTTTGAAAAAATAAAATGATTTTTATTAAATTATGGGTGGGACCCACTTTTGATTTTTCAAGCATGTGAAATTTCTTTGGTTTTTTGTTTTTCAAAGAAGGTATGCTAGACTTGTTCAAAGCATCGTGAAATTTGTTGATTAAATAATATTATTTTTATTATTTTAGTCTCTTATGATGTTCTAACATTTTTCTATAAATAAACGCTTAGGTTAGAATTGAAAATCACACGAAAACAAGTTTTCTTTCTCTCTAGATTATTGGCGTATTTTTTTGTGAGTATTTAAATACTTTGAGAGTTGTTATTGGTCTGCAAGTTTTTGTCGACTATATCCAAATTCATTCGATTAAATCTGATTATTTTGAGGTAAAGGATGTTATTTTTTCTTAAAATGATATTTTTTTTCATATCATTATCTTAAAATATTGGTATGAACTTTTTATCAAATTTGGAACTTTTTGTGTCGGGGTTACTATTCACGTATCATCCGTATCTGACCTATTCACGAATCTGACACTATTCATAAAAATGAAATTTTCTTCTTTTTGTCCAAGATGTCTATTATGGTTACTATCTTTGATTGTATCCATGTTTTGATCTTTATTTTTGAATTACGCTTCAAAATTGGTTATTATGAAGTATTATTGAACTTGGATAAAAGCTATGTCTGAATCCCTAATATTTGTTCTATTATCTCACTTTGGATTCGTTTTTCTTTAAAATATTTTTCATCATCCTCGGTCCTAAATGATGATATCCTTGAATATCTTTGGCACATAGTGCAAAGATGAATGATTACCTAATGAATATCTTTGGCCGTCTAGTGCAAAGATGAGCAGTGTTGAGATGAACATGACCAACCGGTGATCTGAATGAATATCTTTGGCACATGGTGCAAAGATGAATATTTGATTAAAGATGAATATTGATTGTTGTTACATGGATAAAATATTGATGATGGACTTTTAAATCTTAGAAGATAGTAGAATTCTTTCTCTCTTGACTCTTACAATGGATTGTTGTTTTTAATTGCGATTGTTGATCTAAAACTTGTTTATCTATTATATTTTATCAGTTTTTCCCTGTTGAAGACTAATGATAATTTGTTGTATATTATCTTAGTCATAATATTCTTTCTTGGGCTAGTTCCATTTTTCTTCTCGTGGAGGTCACCCTTTTCCTTTTGATGTTCCATTTTTAGCGGTCCTCAATATTTCTCAATCCGAACAATAATTACATTGTGGGGTCCACTGATGATTGTCTTGAGTCATTTAATATTCCCTGTTAAAACGAATATTTCCCGACTAATCGATTATAATATAACAACTTGCATACTTTGCAAAATTTATAAATACTACCCACAACTATAACATTATATCAAATCCACACTATAATACTTAAAAAAATATTTTGAGAAAATTAATCTTTATTCACAAAATTTAGGGTCTTATATTACGTAAATCAATTGAAGACTTTGCTATTGTGATTAGAGATCAAGTTCGAAGAGAGTATTTGACTAGAGGTCCATGTCAACCAATTGCCCATAATTATCCCCAAAAATACTTTTCTAATGTGAAGAGAAGCTTTCGGCCCACTTGGTTTAAAAATTTTGACCCCCCCTATAAACATGTTCTAGTTTCACCATTGTTTATCCATAATCCAGTATAAATAAAAACATCAATTGCTAATTAATAATTTTATCAATTTAAACATTTCATAATAATTTCATCATTCATCAATTCTCTTAGGATTTAAGAAAACAGAAATTAAACAATAATTTAAGATTACTCCAATAGTAATAATTTTGAAGACTAAATTACTAAAAGATTAAAGATGTAAACATTAAATTATTAAAATTCATCAAAATTCTTTCTCTTAGCCCTTAGGATTCTCAAAAGCCAAACAAAGGTAAAAGAAAAGAAAAATTAATTGGAAATAATTGGAAAAATTAAAACAAACCTAAATTAAAGAAAAAAATTAAATAATATAATTACAACAAGTCAACAATCAGAAAAATTAATAAATTAAAACTACAATAATCAGAAAAATTAAAGAGATCATCTTGATTCTTAACATGAATAATATAATTTGAAAGACATTTAGGCTAACTTAGAATTTAGAAATTACCAAATTCCAAGCAGTCTTTGGGCAGGTGGAGGTGCCAATTTGGAGGCGATGGCTATGGAGGCGAGAGGTGAGTGAGGAAGTGAGGATCAAGAGGCAGGCAGTCGTGTCGCGACCGGAGAGTGGAGGCTAGAGGAGGAAGATAGTAAGAGACAGAAGAGTGAAGACAGTGAAGAGAAATTCCTAAATCCCTAATAAAATTTTATTATTATTGTTTTTAATGAAACAATGTCGTTTCATGTTACATTAAAAAGAAGAAGAAATAAACAAACCTGTGTTGTAGAGTCGGAAGACAAAGTGACGAAGAATACCGGGCGGTGGTGGCGGTGCCCCCCTCCACCCCCGCCTTTAATTCACTTTGGACATCCCTCTACCAGGGTTAAATGCCCCCCGCCCCTAGTTCCGCCTCTGACTATAAGATGAAGAAAATATGACTAGAGTGGAGAGTTATCGGTACAGTGCATGGAAGTTGCTTCCTAATTGTGTATTTCATATACAGTACTGTATATAGACTTGTCAGCATCAAAGTAAATAAGTCCAGTGAATCGACATTAATACAATCCACATATAGTAAAACACCATTATTAACCATAAATAGAATATGCCTACCCAACCATATGCAAATGGGAGGTTGTTTCCAGTTCCCAGTTCCCAGGGGTATTGTTGCAATTGGTGGAGGATCGGATGAGATAATTTTAGATCACAAACAACACCAGCCAGCCAGCTATGCCATCCCCACCTGCAACCCAACCTGATGAAGTACTTCATGTCAGAAACAACAATAATACTGGGTGTTAACGTCAAATTTTGTATGCATGACGAAATCACCAAAACAGCAGGCCAAAATCACGTTAACAGTTGATGAAGTAGTTGATTGTATTGTTGTGAAATCAAACTCACGAAATACACACAAATAAACATACATACATCATTGGAAGAGATATAGAATATGGACAGAAGAATTACATGGAAACCCAATTGAAAAAAAATCACGGAGAGAGATAAGAAATCCACTAGAATAATATGGAGAGCACAAATTATTTATTTGTGTCATATGTAATTGTGTTCTCCTCCAAACCCTTTCTTATTGATGTATTTATAACTTTTATGTCCACTCGAATTCAATTAGGAGTAGTAGTCCTTATTAGAATCACCTTATAACTGCTATTAATGATTAACTCGCCGTGAAAAACACGACAGAAATAACGACTACTATAGTCATTTGCCATTTTAAATAATTCTGATTCCATGGCCCGATTCTCGATTCTTAAATCGAGTAGAGGGAGAATACCGCGATAAATCGAATTCCAAAATCCCATCATATTATTTAGATATATAAGAGAAAGCGTTTTCTTTTAAGAATGCATCTGTTTCGATCTTTCTTTCTAACCCACCTTTTTCTAAAACCCTCCTAACACTTTGTAATTTCCTCAACCACCATCAGCCAAAATGAGCTCTCGGGGGAACCCAGTTCCTCTTCTTTTTCCCACCGGCGTATTTCCCGTAAGCGCCTATCAACGTCGAGAGTAATCTTCTTACCTCATCAAATAAGGAAACACAATATTACTTTAATAAGGATTCTCACACTGTCAAAATAAATATATATATGGCCCAACACCAGACTCGGTCCACTAAATAAATTGGGCTACAGTTTGGCTAGACCCAAATAATCACATCCTAACATTGCTCCCTAGTCTCTTATTTATAAGGAATTTAAAATAAGAGAGTATACAAATTTATCCCAACCATAGATCCGTATCTGCCGAAGACGAACTGTCTCACCCAAACACCATACGTCGAACAGATAACCAGCCTTATCAAAACCGCAGATAAATAACCAATCTTATCACAACCGAAGATATAAAGAACCAACCTTATAACATAGATGTTCGCCCTAAGGGCTGAACATACCACATAACTCCATAAAAAACAAATGTTCGCCCCAAGGGCTGAATATACCACCGAACTTCATAAAAAAACAAATGTTTACCCCAAGGGCTGAACATACCACATAACTCCATAAAAAACAAATGTTAGCCCCAAGGGCTGAACATACCATAAAACTCCATAAAAACCAAATTTTCGCCCCAAGGGATGAATATACCACCGAACTTCATAAAAAACAACTAACGTTTGCCCCAAGGACTGAACATACCACCAAACTCCATAAAAAACAAATGTTCGCCCCAAGGGCTGAACATACCACCGAAATCCATAAAAAAAACAAATGAAACATCCAACCAAACACCATAAAACATGTTCGCCCAAAGGGCTGAACAGGAAATCAAACATCATTCAAAAATTAAGAATAAAATTCGTCAAAGATCTGAATACTTATTTTATTAATAATATGGAAGAATAACATATTTGAATCCCCTAACTACAAACTACTGAAAATAATTCCGAAGTCAACCTGCATGTCAACTGCTCTTGATCTCAGACCCATCCATCGCCCGAAGCCAGGAAGTACCTGACTTCGGCACTTCTACAATCTCGTATGGCCCCTCCTAGTTCAGCATCAGCTTCCCAAGATTTTGAGGCATTTTTTCTTCCACCTTCCGAAAAACCAAATCGACAACTTTAAATCTTTTGAGCTTAACCCCTTTGTTATAAAACCTAGCAACCCTTTTCTGGTAAGCCTCCAACTTTACTAGAGTCGCCTCCCTGACTTCCTCTAATAAATCCAAGTTGGCACGGATACCCTCATCGTTGTATAACTCTTTGAACTGGCTGAACCGAAGTGAAGTAGAACCAATCTCTACAGGAACTAGGGCATCAATACCGTAGGCCAATCTGAACGGTGAGTCTCTTGTTGTAGTCTTTGGTGTAGTTCGATAAGCCCACAACACACTCAGTAATTCCTCAGGACATCTTCCTTTCACCTCATCCAGTCTTCTCTTTATCCCACTCAACAATGTCCTATTGGTAAGCTCCATCTGACCATTAGACTGAGGATGAGCAACAAAAGTCTTTTGATGCTGAATTCTCAACTCTGTTAAAAATGGCTCAAATTTTGAGCCCACAAACTGGCGACCAATATTATCCAAAATCACCACCAAAGGAATATCGAACTGGAAGACAACAAATTCCTTCGAAAACTTTAAACACTCATGCTCCGTAATCTGTCGTAGGGGTTTCGCCTCCACCCACATGGTTATATAATCAATAGCCATTGTCACAAAACTAACTTGCCCATTCTCCTTCAGTAATGGACCCAATTTGTCAACCCCCCATACAACAAAAGGAATTGGAGACAAAACCGAGTACAAATCCTCTAGCAATTGATGGGTAATAGAACTATTCAACTGACACTTTGAACACTTCTTCACATAATCCGTCGCTTCCTTAAAAATCGTAGGCAAATAGTATCCCTGCCGAAGCACCCTATACGCCAACGCCTTCGCTGCCATATGATCTCTACAAATTCCTTCGTGAACCTTCCGAAGGACATATTCAGCCTTGGATGTAACCAAACATTTAAGCAATGGAGAAGAATAGGCCCTTCTATACAAATCTTGGTCTATTAGCACAAAACTCGAACTCCTATGCTTATCCTTTTTCGCCAACATCCAATTCGAAGGAAAGACGCCATCAGCCAAATCCAGGTTCTCGGGAATTTACTAGTTGAAATAGGGTGAAAAAGAAGTCAATGGAGGGGCGACGCCTATTTCATAGCAGAAGGCGATGAAAGCCATAATATGGATGTAGGAGTTCAAAACTAGTTGAGTGAAGCCGATGTTGATAAACCCTAAGAGGGAAATGATGATGGGGTGAAGGGGTAATCGAACCCCCTTCTCTAGAAGAGTAAGGGGCATGACTATCCATCCGTCGGGTCGGAGATAGATTCGATCGGTGGGTGAAGGCAATTTTAGTTGATCAGTTAATGGTATTTGATAGTGTTCCCGGATCACGAGGATATCTGAGTCGGTGATCTGGGAGGGGGTGTTGGCATGGGGGAATCTTATTTCGTTGGGATATTCACACATCATTTTTTGAAAAACAGTCTCTGTTTTGGTTGGATTTGGATTTTGGGAGGAAGTTCCAGGGGTGGTGATGGTGGAATCAATGGTTATGGTACTGAAATTTGGGTTTAGGTTTGGGTTTTGGGAGGAGGTTCCGGTGGGGGTAATGGTAGAATCAGTAGATAAGGCACAAATGGTGGATGTGGGTGGTGCAGGGATGGTCGAAAGGGGAATGGCGCAGATGGGTTCATCACTGGAGGATGTGGTGTTAGTAGGAGTTTGAGAGGAAGCCATTGATGAAGCTTGGGAAGATGATAACCAGGGAGAGAAATTTGCTAAAGGGGGATAGAGTTCTGAGATTCAAATGAAGCAAAGAAATGTCTGTTTTGGGGAAAATGTTTGTTTTGTTTGAGAAATAAAATTTGAAGTTAAATGTCCTTTCAGTTATTCCCGAATACCAAGGGACGACTCATTAATGGATGTCATGATGGGACACGTGGATGGAGTTGAAAAGTTGGATTGACGTGTGGGCTTCAAAGATTCTTGGGCTTGATCTTGATTAGTTATTGGGTCATGTTTGGAGTACTCTTCCATTAAATATTTTATTTAAATGGAAGACTGGGGGGCAATATTAGGATGTAATTATTTGGGTCTAGCCAAGGTTTAGCCCAACTTATTTAATGGACCAGATTTGGTGTTGGCCCATATACGTTTATTTGGACAGTTTGCTCAAATAGTGGGAGAGTTCTTATTAAAGTAAAATTATGTTTCCTTATTTGGTGGGATAAGGAGATCTAACTTGAGAAAGAAGCGATCAATCATTAATTACAGTTATAAGGTGATTCTGAAAAGGATTTATACTCCTAATTGGATTTAGGTGGACATGACTTCTATAAATACAACAACAAGCAAGGGTTAGAGAAAACAATAACATATGCCACAAATAAACAATTTGTACTCTCTATATTATTTTAGTAGATTTCTCATCTCTCCGTGATTTTTCCCCAATTGGGTTTCCACGTAAATACTTGTATCTATATTTTATATCTCTTCTAATGATGTGTGTATGTTTATCTGTGTATATTTCGTGAGTTTGATTTCACAACAATACAATCAACTTGTTAGCGCGATTTTGGCCTGCTGTTTTTTGGTGATTTCGTCAAGAGTACAATATCAGGCGTTAACATTTGGCGTCGTTTGTGGGAAAGCAAAATTTGTTCTAAAAATCACCAACACAGTTAATCTCATCTCCATTGACTACGTCAAGAAGGCGGAGCTTACATATAAATCTAAGTTGCTTTCTTTTATCAATTTAATAATATATATAGAGTCCGGATCTTAGCCTCCTCACCCCTTTAGCGGATTTTAATTTAAGAATCGATCATCACATATCAATCATCTTCATACTTTTAGCGACGGACAACATATAGCATCGCTAAAAGTATAGATGACGGTTGTATGGATGACCGAATCATCATCCAAAATCGCTAAATGGGGTGAGCTTTGATGAGTTGGATAAGAGGTGAACTTAAGATCCGATCATATATATATATATATATATATATATATATATATATATATATATATATATATATATATATATATATATATATCCAACATATTGTTTGGGATTTCTGATATTGATCTAATATTTAATGCTTACTTTACATATAAAACATATTGTGATTACAAGCTCATACAAAACACCATTCTTGGAATAGTAGATTTCTGTTTGTAGTGACATGATTAATATTGACACATGTGAGCTTAATTATTTCCAGAGAATATGCAGTGATATCTTTCTTTCTCTAGATCTCTTGGTTAATTTGAATACATGATATCAATATTGATAGATAGATGATATACGCACGTCTAGCTTTTGTTATAAATTGCTGCATGATTTTTTGAAAACATTATAAAGGTAGATGTATTTGTTTCTTTCCATATATGTAACACAATAAATGTTGTTGCGGACATAATTATATAAGAAGCTGGAGTAGGCTTGGTACCATGTATACTTATGTTTATTTGGATCGATATTTTTATATATATGTAAATGTACGTTGGTTATAAATTAATTACCTTCAGTTTCATGACATGCAGTACCAGATCCATCATGAGGTCGGTATTGTGATGACGAAGTGGCTGACATTAGTTTGGATTTATAGTTACACCACTACAATGACTGTGGAATTTAATCATAGCGACCCACATCTGTCAGCACGTTCAACAATTGCGATCACCAAAACCAAATTTTATAATTGGATGACAATATTCGATTTTTCGGCGAACCCGTCAGCACAACACATTTAGTGCTCTCATTATTGGTTTTTTATGATCTTCAGGTGGCGGAGAAAAAATATTATTGGGCAGGCCGCTTCAAGTAATGACAATTCACTTCAGCCTATATCACATCGGTTTCTTAGCCTTTCATTGCTACTAACTTATAACGTTTCCTTCATGGCTTCTTAGCCTTTCATTTTTCAAATAAGAATAGTAATGTTATAAGATATGAAACACTTTCTTTTTCCTTTCCCATTTTCATATAAGAAAATAAGAAATTACATGTTTGCTCTAAAAAAATAATTTTTTAAAACTCGAACGCGCTTGGAGGTTGCCTTTTTTTGAAGGAAAATTTGTTTGAATATTAATAATATATGTATTTGTTGAAAAGGGACTTATTGAAGAGATGGAGAGAATTTCAATATGGTATTTGTTGAGCGATAAATCTGAACTTGTGATATTGTGAACTTGTGATTATTTATTATATATATATATATATATATAAAAGTAAAAATGTATGTCTTAAGTATATGTATATTAAAGGTACATTATGTGACAATTTTTTTAGTTATAATGACAGGTTTCACCCGTCGCCATAAATTTCAAAAAAACTCGTCATAATACTTTCATCATATGTATATACACAATAGTGTATATATATATATATATATATATATATATATATATATGGTTCTCATTTATATAAAACTTCTTATAGACACTATTTTAAAGAACCCAAACATTGTCACCGAAATCAATTAAATGGAAGGCTGAGATGGGAAAAAATATATTGCCAACCGCTACAACATGTAGTGACCCAAACAACATACTCTAGCGGCTACTATTTTAATAAAAGTCAAATTAACTTGCTAACGTGGACCCATATTTTCAGATAGAAAGATATAAAATGAATTTATTTTTTTTATATACCAACCGCTATAGCTTGTAGTGGCTTGGTGTTAATTATTTTTTATAACATGGGTCCATTTTTGAGAAATAGAATGATAAAAAGGGAATTGTTTTTATATACCCACCGCTACAGCTTGTAGCGGCTTGGTCATAATTTTTTTCTTTTTTTGTGTCATATGTTGTCCCACTTTGTTGGTAATAGTGTTATTACTTACCTTTGTATTACTAATACTAATATTAATTAAATGAGAATTAAAAAGGCAAAAAAAGGCAAAAATATTATCTTTCTATCTCTCAATTTTCTTACAACGGAAGTCATTAAAAAAAACCAAGCCGCTACATCTTGGAGCGGTTTGGTAATAGTGTTATTACTTGCCTTTTTTTATTTCTAAAGGCAACACTAAAGGCATTAAAACAAAAAAAAAATTCCAAGCCGCTATATCTTGTAGCGATTGATAATTGTGTTATTACTTGTCTTTTTATTACTAATACTAATATTACTTAAATGAGAATTAAAAAGGCAATTAATATTAGTATTAGTAATAAAAAGACAATTAATATTAGTAATACTAATAAGAAGGCAATTAATATTAATAATAGTAATAAAAAGTAATTAATATTAGTAATAATAATAAAAGGCAATTAATATTAATACTAAAAAGGCAATTACTAATATTAATACGAAAAAGACAATTTATATTAGTATTAGTAATAAAAAGGCAATTAATATTAGTAATAGTAATAAAAAGTTAATTACTAATATTATTACTAAAAAACAATTAATATTAATACTAAAAAGGCAATTACTAATTATCGACGTCGGGATTTTTGGATGTCCCTTTCCGTTACTTGTTCTTTGGTGTTCTCATTTTAGGTGAGATTTGTTTGAAAAAACAAGTGAAAAAGGTCCCACATGTATAATGTCGATTTATGGGACTCTTAAGAGTCGCCATTGGTTTTTTAAATGGTTGTACCAACACAATCGAGAAAAAGCTTTGCACATTGATTCGATGATGTGACAATCGATATACTGGTCGGTGAAATCGAGATTCGCTTTAGGGTCCGGGGACTTGGTTATCTGGGGGAAGGTGTTAGGCACCCCCGACATCCTGTGTTACCACTGATCGCCTCTTTTCAAGAAACTATTATCACAATGTGTGTGTGTGTGTGTGTGTGGGTCGATGTGTTTGTTATATGGAAGTTGTATGAGGTCTCGTTCAACCTATATACAGGTGGTTTGAATTTATGTAAAAATTCGCTTTTAGCAAGATATAGCAGGATGTTTTATAAAAGAGGTTTTTCAAACCCTGATGCTCAATAGGAATTGAGACCTTTTACACTCCCATATTTATTAAGTGATCGGCAGGATTGATTTTATTTGACGGATGCGAGGCATCCGTATGAAAATAATATACAAAAATAATGCCGACTTCCTCATGGGTATGGAAACCATCTGAGGAAATTCAGACACCGCAAAATAATTTACAAGCTGCTTACAGCTGAACATGTCCATCACGGGAACCGAATCTAGATTCAATGGGATGAATCTGTGATCACATGATTCCTAGGCTCACAAAATACTGCAGTTTATATGAAAGCGATAGCGGTATATATATAAAAGTCAGAAATATATATATATATACGCATGATCACCAACCACGAAGCACCTCCATGGGGATCGAAATATAAATAAAGTCATTAAAGCTATCAACCGCCACGGAGGAAACTTCTAAAGGACGAAACGTAAATAAAGCCATAAGAGCGATCAATCGCCACGAAGGAAACTCTGTGAAGGACGAAATAAATATATATATATATATATATATATATATATATATATATATATATATAAAAGCAATAAACGCATCAATGTAAAATCCGAAATTTAATCGAATGTAGTTCGACCACGCTTCATATATATATAGTATAAATATATATATAAAAGCGAGTAAATGCACCGATATAAAATCAGTGCTCATCGAATGTAGTTCACCACGATTCATATATATATATATATATATATATATATATATATATATATATATATAAGCGAGTAAACGCACTGCATCAAGTTCAGGCTCATCGAACAAAGTTCGACACACAATTAATATATATAAATGTAAATATATATATATATATATATATATATATATATATATATATATATATATATATATATATACAGAAATGAAATCACCGAATCAAGTCCGGTAAAAGCAAGCAACACGACTCTCAACGTGTAGAAGGGTGTGTGCAAAGATGAAGAGAAAGACCTCTAAAGTGTGTGAGAAAGCTTACATTTGACTGATAAAAAGGCTTCTATATCTTTAGAGTGGGTAAACACTAGCTTTTGTGGGTACAAAAGAGGCTATATATGAGCTCACAGGGTGTTTAAAAGGGGAAATACATCAGATGGGCGAAAGTGCGAGAGCAAATTGTGTAGGGTTTCCCCGTCTTTTTTCTCTTAAAAATCAGCACCCCAAGCCCTCTATTTATAGGCATATTAGTCGCAGGTGTACCAGAGGCAACCTGGGTTGGCCCGTGTTTGTCGGGTCGGGTTGTCTCAAAGTACGTGCACTCAATCACTGTAATGTCCACTCGGATTTTCGTGTGCAATCCGCATCCGCTTTGAGGTATACAGACCTATTTCGCATCGTCGTTGTCGAGAGTTGTGCGATGGCATGAGATTAGAGTTTGTCGCGAAGTCATTGAAGATGGGACGATGCCCTCCTTCTTCAAGCTTCAACTTTCATCCGTTACCCCGCACAATAGTCACTCGGGATTGGTTAGCCTTGTGGGACATCGTTGCGTAGAGACGTGATGTGGCATTGTGTTTTGACGAGATGACGATGTTGCCCCTCACTGGTGTTATCGCCGGATTGGGCTGATAAAGCAGACGTTGATCAGATTTCGTTGAGATTGGACTGCTGCATTGTCATCTTTGAGGTGTGCCTGTTTTCCCGATGTTATTGTCGGGTTGGTGCAGTGTATCTCGTTGTGAGCGCTGAGATTGAAGTTGGTCGCATTTGAAACAAATATTTCCGGGGTTATCGTCGAAACTGCATTCCTTGGGGTTATCACCAAGGTTAGTGGCTATTCCCATGGTTGGGACTGAGACTGGATACCTTGGGGTTATCTCCGAGATTAATCGATCTTCTCTGGTGGTGCCGGTATTTGTATCGGTAGGTCTCGGGGTTATCTCCGAGGTTGAAATCGTTATCTGTTCACGATCCGGGGTTGATCTTTGAACTTCCGGTAGTATCCCAGGGTATGGATTTGGATTGTCTTCGTGGTTCTCTCTTAAAATCTAATCATCCCTCCCGCAATGTTAATGTAATAAGAGTATGAGAAAATTTTAAGTGTCTACGGATGCCTCTCTTTATCATACTCATGCATGGTGATGCATGGGTAGGATAAAGAATCCTAGACACTTGAAACGCAACAAGATGAACGTGGTACTATGGATAGTAAAATGATGCAAATGTATGATGCATGTGTACGGGGTTGTAGCCCAACATGCTTGGGGTGATTCTTTAAATCCTGTTGCTTCAACTGGGGATTGGCAATCTTGACCAGATCCGATGTGTGTCAATCATTAGGATGTTGATGTTGGAGTTATCACCAAATTCCTGTGTCTTTGATAACGATTTGATTATGAAGATGTACCTCTTATGTGTAAGAGATCTGTGGGGATAAAGCTTGATCTGTTTGAGGATGTGTATAACATATTCCATCATCTATCCTCTTTGATAAAATTGATCTTTTTCGGCTCAGACGCTGTAACATGTTAAGATCTCTCACTGGATTTATCGCCAACAAGAAATGTTGTCGGGGGTGCTCGACCTTCGCTTGACGTGTGCTTCATCGACATGTGAATCAACTATTTGAAAATCCTATGGGATATACTTTGTTAAATTTCGCTTGACCTTCACGATGCGTGAATCAACTACCGAGATTCTATAGATTATCAAGGTTGCTTGACCTTGACATATGTAGATCAACAGAGCATTGCGTTGTGACCTCGTCGGGATCCACTGGGAATACGACGCGCTTGGGTCTGAAGACCTCGAATAGCTCTAGAGCTCTGATAGGTTTAATCGCTATTGGTTGAAATGACGTCAAGGTTGCTTGACCTTCGTTGATATATGTGTCAACGGCTGAGCATGCGTTGTTACTCCCTCCGGAGATATATGTTGTAATCCCCGTCGGGGATCTATTGGGGACTCATGAGTACGTGCGCCACTCCCGAATAGTTCTCAATGCTTCGATGGGTTTACTTGCCATCAGTTGGAATAACGTCAAGGTTGCTTGACCTTCGTCGATAGACAAGTCAACAGATGAATGTGTTGTAACCCCCGTCGGGGACTCACGTTGTAACCCCCGTCGGGGACGTATTTAGGGTAACGACCCGGAGTTGACGGCATCGGACCTGTACGAGGTATTGCCGAATGTGATTTATGACAAATGAGATCATTGGCAGGGTACACCTCGTGTTCGGGTGATTACCAATGGGCGATGTGCAGATTCAAAGTCTCATCCGAGAAAACCGAGATTGATCTTTGTTTTGCTCAATCGCGTGGCATTTTTATTCTCGTTTAACCTTTCTAGTCCGGCCGGAACTCCGTTTCAACTTGAACTGGGACCGACTTGGAGGGTGGGACCCATGTAGGGGTACAGCAGTGCACCTCTTTGTAAGTCGCAGTGGAGCTGCGCCAGCGTGAATTGTAAATCCTGCAGGCTGGTCTTCACAAGTCATTTTCCAACTCGCTTTGCATAGATAAAACCGCGAGCCATCTTCAGATCTACTGAGTTTGGGCTACTTTCTGCAAATTCTGTCACCGTACAAGTGTTCTACACTATCCTAGTAATGTATGCATGTAATTTTTTCCAATTTCTGTCCGTTAGATTGTGAGATATCGCGCGAAATGCATCTAAACACATAGTAGTGATTATGTATGCACAAATGACTTGATAAAAAATATTCAACATAGTAAATATTAGTATTAAACCATACTGAACATAATGATGTGAAAAAATTTGACTTTTGAGACAGTCAAATTGGCACCTTTTTCTACTATTTGTTGTCCTATTTGAGGTCTAATGTGCAAAAGGTAGAAAGGCGAAGTACTCCTAGCATTGAGGTTGGCCTTATGCATGATGATTTTAATTTTTTATGCATATATTATGTATATAACTTTGGGGCATGTGTGCTACTGAATGGCCACCTAGACATGCCTATGTGCATGTGGATAGTCCTATTTTCAAAGGGGACTATGTCAAAATTTTTCCAAATGTAGGCATTGGGTAGTCATGCATTCTAACTCTATTATATGTTAAAGTAAATGCATGCATGCATATAGTCATAAATACATTTTAGAAAGCTCCAGGTAAGGAAATAATACCACACCCTTTATGAGGTGATTTGGAGACTTGTTGTCCAGATATTATGGATCCGGATCAGCCGAGCAGTTCCTACAAGACCGCTTCTGGCGTACGGCGGAGGGCTTCTGAGGTTCCTCGTCCTCGTTCTGTCAGACAACCACGTCGGTTGGTGGAGGCTGTGATACGTCTTGTCCAACCAGATGTGCCAGATGTTGAGGACGAGGAGGCGGATATTCCGATAGAGGATCCCGCTCGTGCTGCACATGTCCCTCGTAGGGAGCTTCTGAGCATTCAGGTGGTGAACCCAGAGTTGCTGGGTGATTTGGGCAAACATCCATCGATATACTTGCATGAAAATGAGGTATGGCGTTAGACTTTGATCTTCCTTCTTTCCTATTGATGAGGATTAAAGGGTTTTGATGTTGATCTGCATTTCATGCAGGTTCCAGGATTTACACAGCCTCGAGGGAACTGGTTTAGCATTCACTCCATTTATTAGGCGCTTCATCCTGACTACAGAGCGATAGTGCATGAGTGGGGATTTGGGGCGTTCTTTTCCATCCTTCCCCATCGTTGTCCCTGGGGTTACCTCAGGGCTTTGTCTAAGCGATGGTTTCATCAGACTTAGTCACTCCACCTGCTGGATTGCGAGGTGATGATGATGCCTATGGATTGGCGATTTATCACAGGTATGGAATTTGGAGGGGAGCTAGTGCCTTGCATGACGAATATCACCCCTACTGCCGTCCGATCCTTACTAGGAGTTCTGGCGGAGGCGCCAAAGCGCGGGATCGTCTGCTCAGTCCTTTGGCGTAGATACTATGAATGGGCTATTGAGTGAGCCCATGCACGATGATGTCGATCGTGGATCGCGTTCTGCGGCGATTGTTCCTCGATGATCATTCGAGGTCGCTTTTATAGCGAGATAACTCTTCCATGGTATCTTTCACTTTGGTCAGCGCTACACGTGATGTGGACCATATTGGAGAGTATGATTGGGGCTCTTACACCTTTGCCTATTTCCTCTGGGGCATGCGCATGTGCTCACAGGGTTTGATCGAGGCTTGGCTAAGATTTTACCCATTTCTGCTGGTGAGTATTTCTCTTGTCTTTTCCCATTCATAGGTTAAGAGTGTTTACTAATAGCAGATGTTTTGCCATTGTGTTGGCAGTTTTGGGCCTATGAGAGGCTCCAATGTTTGCGTCCTGTGAGTGTGTTAGGTTTAGATACCTATCCACGAGGACGACGATGGCACCACTCTATTTTTCCGGAGGTCCTCAGATTCGAGGATTCACTCACCGCCAGTATGCAAACGGAGTTACTGACGGCGGGTACCATTACATGGATTCCCTATTCAGGGGAGCATTTGACCATCAGATTTGAGGATGGACATCCGACCGGAGTCGAGTATTTGATCTCTACCAGGAGAGTTCCTCTCTTCACTGATGGAGGCCGGAGCTCTATTTAGGAGAGCATGCTATTAGGAGCACCACAAGGGAGATCCAGATACCGATCTTGCCTCCCGCCAGCGCCATCGTTGGCTGTATCACACAACACACCACAACCGATATCCCATTGTTGGGGGTTGACGATTTTGCATTGTCAAAGGGTCCATGTACTCAGGAGACGTTCCAGCGTTGGTGGTTCCCTCGTACTATTGGAGCCCAGTCCCGTGCCACACAGTTTATGTGGGACATGGTTCCAGGATCTTTGATGATGACGGATTGGGTAGCTTGTGTCCTAGCTCCGACTCATATGACCCAGATTGATAGTTTGACCCGGCAGTTGGACCAGGCACATGTATTTATTCGGTATTTGGGCGAGATCCAAAGAGAGCGAGTCATTTGTTCCTTCTAGCTCAGTCTTGGCCCCTCGTGACGACCCATTTTGTTTCTTGGGCGCAGATCCTCCTCTTTATAGGATCGACATCCCTGCTGATAGAGATCCAAATGACTCGGGAGGAGTTACATCAGGTGGACATGATTGAGGACGTGGACATCGAGACCATGGTCTTCTTCTGATGTATATTCTCGTTATATCTTTTGATAGGCCTCTGTTAGATATTGGGTGGCTGTTCCCCATTCTTGTTATATCTTTTGATAGGCCTCATTAGTAGTAGGGCGGTTGTGCCCCATTTCCTGTATTTGTAGTTTATGACAGGTCGATGTATTAGATGATGATATATTTAGGAATGTATGCACCGCTTTTCATTCCCTATATCATATTGCCATCCATTATCTCTGTTATGCATGTATCATGTTATGCATATGTATGTATGTCCAGAGATATTCAAAGATTGACCTGGATGGTCTTATGACACACGCTCGCATGTATGTCTTCTTTGACGCTTAGCCAGATAGATCATACCCCACCGCCAATCGGTGGTGGCATTAGGTATGCGATCGTGGTACGATAGCATGTCACCACCGCATGTGGGTGATCAGTAGATCTGTTCTGCGCAAAGATACCATGACCCTTTTTGGCATTTCGTGTTCCCTCGCAGGATTTGTAGACGGATGCTTTAGAGCATTGGCTACCGATAGGAAGGTATTCCGCTTTGGCACCCATGAGTTGACTCTACTTGCTAGAGGAGTATGCACGTTTGATGATCTTTCGCCGCCTTGACAGGCACCTTGCGTGCAACTAGCTTTGGGAGACATGAGTAGATGATTCATGACTCTCACATGATTGAGACGCAGAGTAGTGCAGGATGAGCTGACATCTGGCCACGTGATCTCTCAGCGTTTTCTGTATGACAGATTTGGCACGGAGGATGGCTACTCACGACATTCCGGGGATTTTATCGCGTCGGAGGATCATTGGCGTTTGGCCAGAGTTGATGTACTGATGCTATGTGTACTGTCATATGTGTACATGCCGCGATATATGGATGAGATAGATATAGGCGTTATCATGGCCGTGAGAGCTCTCAGGGAGGGTCGTACCATTGTGCCTATGATCGTAGCAGAGACCCTGCGGTCGGCATCCTATTGTTGCACGTATCACACAGGAGTGTTCACAGGGAGTTCGGTTATGTTGTACGTGTGGTTTATGTCACACTTGAGATCGGTTGGTACCCTTAGACTGCATGGGTATTTCTTTTCCCATGATGTGGCTATGTCATACTCCTTTCAGCCATCGGAGTGCATAGATGCTCTGTCCTGGTCCGCATTTTTGGCAGATATCAGAGATCCATTTAGCATATTGCTGTGCTCGGGGCTTTTCTCACCATACAGCTTCATTACTCACGCTCCGCATGGATTTCCTCCTCTAGTCGGCGGCGAGGGGCGTGACTACTTATCACCCATTGGCCGTGATGTCGCATTCGACCAGGCCTGAGATTTTCATCCTTTCGAGGCGATAGTCGTTGTTCACTTCTCAATATCTCTCAGAGAGGATCGATCCCGTGTGTATGATTGCTGGGATCAGCGTGAGATAGCTTCTTTTTCTGTCTGTCATCCCGGTTATTCGGCAGAGTATTCCGCATGGATGGAGACAGAGATTTTATCTACCGCAGCAGATGTCTGCAAACCGGATATTGAGTCGACGCGATGTAGAGCCCATGGAGGACATTGATACCTACATCGAGGAGGATCCCGCTGCTGGGTTGCCAGCATTTCTTCCGGATTCTCCTAGTACCAGTACTTTTGTGATTCAGCACTCAACACAGTACTTAGAGAAGAGTCTTCAACTGATGACCTTTGAGAGAGACCAGATTCGATCTATGATGTCGACTGCTCTTGACATGAGGGACGCCGCTTTATTGGAGAGAGACGAGGCATTAGATCGCAGAGATGCCGCTATTGTTGAGCGGGATGAGGCTATATCAGCTAGAGATGCAGTGATAGTTGAGCGGGATGAGGCTATATCTGCCCGGGATGCAGCCATCACAGATAGCACTGCAGTGAGGTCCCTTACTACTGGCATGATTGTAGAGATGAACGCATATATTGATGATCATATGGTCACCATGCAGATGGCTACAGATCTTTTGGGTCGTGTGGATATTCTCATACAGGAGACCACAGCTTCGCCTCCGTCTTCTGAGAGGGACGCCATGTTGGGCTTGTTAGCTCGCATATACCTTGACTTGTAGATGAGCTTGTATTTACCTGCACAGACTAGCTTAGCCATTTTGTCATGTACAATTTACATTGTATATATATCAAACAACATTATATATGACAGGGAATATATTTTTGGATCACTTCCCTTTTAGATATGCCTTGTTATTTGCTTGATATTTTGTCTGCTGCTTTAGGGCTTGTGATCTTGATGTATTCTGAATTCCTCCTGGGTGGATGGACATTGAGTTGTCTCTGGATAGTTCAGAATGGATCATCGATCTATGTGTATCCCTACCATCTTTGGTGTCTTGGGACTTATTTCTGAATGGAAATGTGGAGAGGAGTGTGGCTTTCCTCTCTCCTAGAGATCGACCAGCACCACGAGATGGTCGCCAAGATTTCTATTTAGGAGAGTTTAGTTAATTCCACCTCTTATGGATTGGTGTTGCTCTTCAAGGTATGACCGCAGCTTAGACGGTCGCCGAATCTCCTATTTGGGAGGAGTTCAGGTAATTCCATCCCTTCGGTCTGAAGCCACATGAAATGTAGTGTATTGAAGGTTGATCCCCGTATCAGTTGACAATGGTTTGTGTTTTGGTAGGGGGTGAGACCGCACCATGAATGGTCGCCACGTACTCCTATCAAGAAGAGATCAGTCTGCGTAGTTCAACCTCGGTGTAAGAGGTTCAACGTCAGATATGGCGTAAAATGGTGTAGGAATGTTTTTGGTTGTTTTTGTTTTATGTAAGGAGAAGAGGGTAGAAATGTTTTTGTTGTTTTTGTTTTATTGCGACCGGGCCATATGAAATGGTTGCCTACGTACTCCTATTGAAGAGGAGATCAGGTCGACGTAGTTTGCCCCTCAGGGCGAGACAAAAAGCGTAATCCCATGTGCAGGTCAGAGTGCGGGGAGGAGAAAGTTTAATCCTAGGTTGAAGATAAATTGCGGGTAGGAGAAGTTTGATCCCATGTATGGGTAGCCAAACTGCAAACGCAAGAGGTTCAATCCGCGATGGGATGACCTGAATTGTATGAGCTCAAAGGAGAAAGCCAGGCTGCTTGCTTGAAGAGTATGTTTCCCTGAGGGGCAAAGTGTAGATAAGTTGTATATGGTGAAGGGTTAAAGAACCGGAATGACTGGTGACCTGATGATTATACACCAGGGTGTTTGCTGGTTACTTCAGACATAATACCGTTTCACGGTGTCTGAGTTGATGATTTGGGGAAATTCATCGCTGTCCATTTCTTGCAATCTGAGAGCGCCTCCTGTCAATACTTCCTTGACAATAAACGGGCCTTCCTGCTTAGGAGCAAATTTTCCTTTAGCTTTGATCTTGGTTGTCGAATCTTCTTCAAAACCAAGTCATGTCGCTTAAACCGCCGTAGTCGACTTTTTTTTGTTGTAGGATCCGGCGATCCTTTCTCGATATAATGACCATGGAAGATAGTCGTGGTTCGCCTTTCGTCTATTAGAGACAATTGGTGATACCTGTCTTGTACCCATTGGTCTTCATCCAGCTGAGCGTCGATCAACACTCTGAGGGATTCCATCTCAACTTCTATGGGGAGCACTGCTTCTATCCCATAGGTTAAAGCGTAGGGGGTTGCCCCAGTTGAAGTGCGCATTGAGATTCTGTAGGCTAACAGAGTCAGAGGCAAAATAGGTCAGGCCAATCTTTGTGGTTGGCGGACATCTTTTGCATAATCTTCTTGATGTTTTTGTTAGCCGCTTCAACAACACCGTTCAACTTCAGAAGATAGATGACAGAGTTGAGATGTTTGATGTGGAATTTACTGCATAATTCCTCCATCATTTTGTTATTGAGGTTCTTGGCATTGTCTGACACAATCACCTCTGGTTGTCCATATCGACAAATGACATTGCTTCTGATGAAAGCAATGATGACTTCTTTAGTAACCCTGGGGAAGGAGGCTGCTTCTACCCACTTGGTAAAGTAGTCGATCATGGTGAAGATAAACCGATGACCATTACTGGCTTTAGGCTCGATGGGCCCGATAACGTCCATTCCCCACATTGAGAAGGGCCAAGGCGAACTCATATTGTGGAGTTCCCATGGAGGGGCATGTATAGCATTCCTATGAATTTGGCACTGATAGCATCTTTTGACATGGTCGTTGCAATCAGCTTTGAGGGATAGCCAATAATGTCCCGTCCTGAGGACTTTCTTGACAAGGAGGGAGCCACTCATGTGGGGGCCACAGACTCCGCCATGGATTTCATCCATAAGCCTTTGGGCTTGATCTTTGTCTAGACATCTGAGGAGACCTAGTCCTGCATCTCTTTTGTAGAGCGCATCTATACTCAGATAGAATTTCATAGCAAGTCGATGGATCCGCCTTTTTCTCGGTTGGGCTTCCTCACGGTGGTGTAGATCCATCTCGTAGATATTCCTTGATATGCTGATACCAAGGATGATGGATGGGAGGTAGCTCATCCGATACTTCTCCAACGTAATTCCCATAGGTGTTGGTGAAAATCAATACGCTTAAAAACACGCAAGTGCACGTGGTCAACAAGTAATATAGTAGTGAATAAAGTATCGTTCCCACGAGGACAAAATATCAAGAATCTTAACTTCACAATTATCAATTTTGTATTAACCCTAATTTTATTAAACTAATCAATTCAATGGTTTTAAATTATATAAAAAAAACTAAATTAATAAAGAAATAAACTATTCCAAAACAGTCACCAATAACGAAATCCAGAATTTCAAACAATTAATGGAGAATTAGACTTATGATTTCACCTTGAGCTTCCCTCTAATTTTCCAACCTTTATTCCAACTCAATTCAATATTCTAGTTCATTAATCAAGAACACGAACGTAGTAAGAGCCACCTCTCGATGCACTAATACCATATTAATATCAATCCACAATTAAGATAGAAATCCGTTAAACACCTAAATTAACCAACTCACTATATCTCTATGTGAACTGCAATCAAAGAAGGTTTAAGTTTAAGCTCTCTATACGATTACATGCGATGTCAAGCGTATCTCTACCTTAACAATAATCACAAATCTGCTATCGACAAAATTCGTGACACATGCTATATTAACTAAGTCTACATTCGAATCTCCTCTCTCGATTCCTTTCAAATCCACAAAGAACTGTTGATCAGGAAATTCATAAATTCACGCTCAAATTAACATAGATAAACTAAAAATATCTTATTGAATTGGAAATCAAAGTTATAGAATCATCGTTTCGCCCAAGGATCCACCACAAGTCTAATAAGTAAATTAGTTCATAACGAATGGATTAAAAACTGAATAATTTGTGGAAAACATCCTTCCAATTACAAATAGATGAAAGAGATGAAGAATTATGGAAAACCCCTTCACGTAGCCTCGATTTGTAACCGTCGTGACAATCTCTGAAAATTACTCCTCCAACGTTCGCTCTTCAATCCTTGGAATCGCTCTTGAATTATGCCTTTATGTGTTGTAAGTTTGTTGTTTTTCTACGAAATAGCAAGCTCTCCTTCTCTTCTAGCCGATCTCCTTTTATCAGAGTCCAAATGCATCATTCCAGTCCCACAAACCGAGCACCAGCAGAAGTTGAAACGAAAACAGATACTCAGAATGGGACTCCACTTACGGGTGAAGAGAGAATAAAGTCTGATAAAAGCCTTCCCAGTGAATAGCTAACTTCAAGATTTTCTTTCCTCAACTTTTTTCCACTTTTGCTCTAAAAAGATCGCCTTTCCTCGCCAATTGCATCCATGACCACCCTACACATAAAATATCATGAAACGAGTAAAAACGAACACAAAACATGAAGATAACTACGAATTTAAACTTGAAATGAATGTCGATTCGTGTATATAAAATCCACTTATCAAAATCCCCCAAACTTAAATCGTGCTAGTCCTCGAGCACAAATCAAATTACATGTTATGCAATGCCATGAAATGCAATAACAATCTAAATGCCTAAAAATCCAACAACATCGCATAAACTAACTTATCCCATCTGCCTCAGAGAAAACAAGCAACTCTACAATACGAATTATCAGAACCAATCCACACTTACATATTAATTCTCAATTCTTGAACAACTATTACTGGTATAGCGTGCGTGTGTGATCAACATCTAAGATAACTTATACGGACCCAATTTCAATACATAAACAACTTCTTAGAAGGAATCATACAGTGCAAACTCAAAAATCTCAAAGATAGGCACGATTCAACTAAAATTAAACTCAACCAAATTCAAGGGTACATGCAGGATACTTATACTTTCTTTTCTTCCCTTTTTTTTAACACGGGGGCTTTTTGCTCTTTTTCCGTGATTATTTCCCTTTTCTTTTTCTTTTGATAGATGGTTGGTGAGTGCGTTTTACGCTCCATCTCACGCTTGTGTTTATGGGGAGTGTTTCTCCTCAACTCACCACAAGAATCAACATGTTTCATTCTTTCTTTTTTTTCTTTTTTCTTTTTAAACAAGCTTATATATCCCACATGTATTCCCCCAAACTTAGGTTTGTGCCTAAGTTAAGCCTTCACTGCCTATCCTAGTCATTTTCTAGTTCACCCTAGCATTATCCTTTAGAAACTTTTTATGTATCAATTTGAACTAACCGGTCAACAAAGATGTTATTAGTGCTACCCCTTTTATAACAGTTTCAAACAAGTCCAAGAATTGATTCATAACAGAAATTATATCATAGTTCTAATAATCCATACTATATTGGTTAACTTGTTCACAATCTCATCATTGGCCCACAAAAATAACATGAAAAATGCGACACCGTTGGACATATGCAAACACACTATTTAACTATTTTTTTTTATATATGAAAACAATGCAAAATCCTAACTACTATGCAAATACCTATTCTATAATGCAAAACTAGATATGACAACAAAAAATTTAAAAAAATTGCATGTATACAACTAAACAAATTACTCCCCCAAACTTAAATAAGACAATGCCCTCATTGGATAACAATAAAGTGCAATAGGACTTCCCTGGAATCGTCTAAGTCTGGGGCGGTGGTTGGTGCTCTTCCTCATCGGAATCACTAGGAGGAAAGCGAGGTAATGGACCGGGTTGTTGATATGGAAATTGAGCCGCCGGGTTGAAACTTTGAAGCGTTATGTTGAATGAGGTGAAAGATGCGTTCATGACATCAAACATGTGATCTTGGCGCATCGTCAATCGCCGCATTTCCTGGCGTGCTGCCCTATTATACGCATTCATCTGATTTTGGAACTCAAGGAACTGAGTACTAGAAAATGCCTCAGTCTGCGGAACCTGCTCGGTTCCTTGATCTCCAATTGTTTCATCCTCCTCCCCCGAGGTATCTTCGGTATCGACTTCGTCTTTCGACGCCGATGGAAAAATAAAACCCAAACCCCGTGGATGTGACTCTCTTCCACCCCAAATGGAATACCGCACAATCAGTCTTGAATCAAGCAAAGCAAGCGGCGGTTGAGTGGGCTCATCATCAGAATAACGCACCCCGGCGTTGCGGCACAACGCACATATAAGTGAAGGGTGTGGCAAACCGCCCGAAAAATTTCCACGTAAGCACCGGCGGATGGAGAAACTGATGATGGCCCCGACGTCGATAATAAAATCTTGCACAATGGCGTATAACAGTAACACCTTCTCTTTGGTGACGTCCGAAGTGTGTTGGGACGGAAGCAATTTCGCACATAAAAATGCGTACCATATCTTACCATACCGGCTTAAGTCCTTGCTATTGAACACCGTTCCTCCCTTCCTACCTTTGGTCCAAGATGTACCCGGCTTAGTCATATTTTTAATAACCTCCTCATAATCCGGGTCAAAATCCCTCATTTGGGCATACTAACAATGGCGTGGCACCCGCAACTGATAGTAAGCATTGATGGTATCATCACTGAAAGGAACCATTCGACCCCGCACAAACGCTTTGAAGGAAGCTTTGTCTTCGGCGTTTGCATAGAATTCCTTGACAATATTAACCACGACGGGTGTCGGATGTTCGGTGAATTTGATCCACCCCTTTTGGTAAATTTGGGACATCATCTCCCGTCGTTCCCCTCGAGGGCCAAACCACGCCTAAAGCATAAGTGCCTTAGATTGCATGTACTCATAACGATTCGATTACATGGCGACACTCACAAATTTTCAAGTGATTATATGTGGTTTGTGGTGGAGCGCTGAACTCGCTCCCCACATGGCGTTTGGTGTGTCGGTTGAGAAGCCATTGAATTTCAAAGAAGAGCTCTTTGCTAGTAAACACTTCCTTTTCCAAAACTTGGTTCAAGCACTTTATCAAACACTTGGTGTGCGATTGGGGTAGGATACACAATTTATGAAATTTGAACTTGGAAATTGGTGTATATGGTAGAGATGAGATGAAGGCCCAAGTACGCACTAGAATTTTCTCTAAAAAACAACCTCTCCAAATGCCCTAATTCGAAAATTTCAATGTGGGAAGAAATTGAGATGAGATAGAGGGATATATATAGAAGTGATGTGGGGGAGATGAAGTGGTGGACGTGATGGAGGCTACGTGATGGAAGTCGTGGGGTAGAAGGTGGGTTTAATTGATTTAGGTAGTGGTAGTGGTGGTAGTAGTGGTTTGTATCGTGGGTTGTGTTTAGGAGAGAAAATAAATAATGAACCAGGTTTGTGTGTGAGGGGGATATGGCTGGGGCATGCGGTTTAAATTAGAACGTCTACCTAGGATTTAGGGCCCCCGCCCCGGCGGGAGATGCTAGGCCAAAAAGGCCCGCCCCCGCGGGCATGCCCACTGTTAAAAATTTTGGCTAAAATTTTTTTTGAGATGCAAAATTCTCCGATTTTCCTCCATTTCGTAGTCATTGTTGCTCTGACTCACGTTGGACCTCTCCTGAATCCAAAACATGCAATATGTGAGCTTAATGACGACTTGGAGTTTCAATGAGATTTTTAGTACTTTTCAGAGATTAGCAAAACTTATAATTGACAAGACCTAACTACTGCTTCATAAACTATATCCTAACAAATTAAACATGAACTATGAAAAATAAAGAAAAGTTGGGGTGCCTCCCAATTAGCGCTTGATTTTAAGTCGTTCAGCCTGATTACTCCTTGTTTTACTGTGTATCGGCGATGGTAATGTTGTCGGCGTCCCAATTTGACTCGCCACCCCAATAATGCTTTATCCGTTGACCATTGACCTTGAACGTTTCTAACTGATTACGACTGTAGAGTTCAACGGCACCATGAGGAAATTCTCGTTTTATAGTAAATGGTCCCGACCATCTCGACTTAAGCATTCCTAGAAATAATCGCAGCCGTGAGTTGAACAAGAGGACTGATTGGCCCGGCTCGAATGTTCGTTGCACAATTTTTTGGTTGTGCCATCTTTTAACCTTTTCTTTGTATAGCTTGGCATTTTTGTAAGCTTGGAGGCGGAATTCGTCGAGCTCATTTAGTTGGAGTAGCCTCTTTTCTCCTACAACGGCTTGATCAAAATTCAATTTCTGTATGGCCCAGTAAGCCTTGTGTTGTAGCTCCACCGGTAAGTGACATACCTTTCTGTACAAGAGTTGATAAGGTGACATCCCGATTAGCGTTTTGTATACAGTCCGGTACGCCCATAATGCGTCGTCCAATCGAAGTGACCAATCTTTTTGACTCGAATTTACGACTTTCTCCAAAATTTTCTTAACTTCTGTGTTCGAAACCTCCGCTTGCCCATTAGTTTGAGGGTGATACGCTGTAGCCACCTTGTGATTGACCCCATACTTAGCTAAAAGAGTCAGAAACGACTTATTGCGTAGTGGATCGCCTTCATCACTAATTATTGCTCTTGGCGTGCCAAATCTCGTGAAAATGTTTTTCTGAAGGAATTTGAGGACCACCTTGGCATTATTAGATGGTAACGCTGCAGCTTCAACCCATTTCGAGACGTAATCCACCGCGAGCAGAATATCCTGATTGCTCAAAGACGTCGGGAATGGTCCCATGAAATCGATGCCCCATACATCAAAGATTTCCACTTCAAGAATTATTTGTAGGGGCATCTCATTTCGTTTCGAGATGTTTCCCACCCTTTGGCATCTATCACATGTTTTCACAAATTGGTGGGCGTCTTTGAACACTGTAGGCCAATAAAACCCAGATTGAAGCACTTTTGTCGTGGTGCGCTCACTCCCGTAATGTCCACCGTATGCCGATGAGTGGCATTCTTGTAATATGTTGTGGACTTCACTGTATGGGATACATCGTCGAATCATCTTATCGGCGCATTGTTTAAACAAATACAGCTCATCCCACATGTACCACTTGATGTCATGAAGAAACTTCTTTTTCTGTTGTCGTGTAAGATCCGGGAAGCATCTTGCTTACCACATAATTCGCTAAGTCTGCGATACCACGTAAATTCAGATTCAACCCAAATAATCGTTCATCCGGAAAGACTCGTTGATCACGATCTATCTTCATCCTTTTCTCCGGTTTTCCAACCTTGATAAATGATCGTGCAACTTGATTCTCCGTCCCTTTCTATCTTTAATTTCTAAATCAAACTCTTGAAGTAGGAGAATCCATCGATAAGGCATGGCTTAACATCTTTTTTCGCTATTAAGTACCGAATCGCCGAATGGTCCGTGTAGACTATTACCTTAGTCCCGATCAAGTATGCCCGGAATTTGTCAAACGCGTATACCACTGCAAGTAATTCCTTTTCCGTAGTAGTGTAGTTCATTTGAGTCTCTGTGAGTGTTTTTCTTGCAAAGTATATGGCGTGAAACACCTTGTCTTGTCTTTGGCCCAAAATACCCGATCGCATAGTCGCCAGATCACACATAAGTTCGAATGGCGTTTTCCAATCCGGGTACGACTATCACGGGTCAGAAGTTAATTTCTTCTTCAATGAAGTTAAACGGACTTACATTCCGCAAGAAAAGTTTGAAAGTGGCATCCTTCTCTAAAAGACCATAGAGGTTTTGCAATCTTAGAAAGTCTTTTATGAACCTCTGTGAGAACCCAACATGCCCCAAAAACTTGAATACCCTTAAATCGAGGCTCTATGGAGGTAGTTTCTCGATCGTGTCTAACTTTTCCTTGTCCACCTCCAATCCTTGAGCCGACACCTTATGTCCTAAAATTATGCCCTCTTCAACCATGAAGTGGCATTTTTCCCAATTTAGTATGAGGTTTGTATCCTTACATCGCTGCAATACCATGACTAGATTCTCTAAGCAAGTGTCAAAATTGTCCCCATAGACCGAGAAATCGTCCATGAAGACTTCAACGTTTTTCTCCACTATATCCGAAAAAATAGCCATCATACAATTTGGTAAGTTGCGGTGCATTACAAGATCCAAATGACATTCTCCTGAATGCAAAGGTGCCGTAAGGGCAAGTGAATGTTGTCTTTTCTTGATCCTCAGGAGCGATAGCAATCTGATTATATCCCGAATATCCATCCATAGCGTAAAACTCATGTCCCGCTAACTCGCTCTAACATTTGATCGATAAAAGGTAGCGGAAATGATCCTTTCAGTTGCTTTATTCAATCTCCTATAATCGATGCACACCTCCAACCTCGTCATCGCCCTTGTTGGAATTAACTCGTTATCCTCATTCTCAATTACCGTCATTCCCCTTTCTTGGCACACAATGAATCTGGACTTACCCATTTACCGCTGTCGGAATTGGATATATGACACCCAAGATCCAATAATTTCGCAATTTCCTTCTTGACCACTTCCTTCATGATTGGGTTAAATCGACGTTGATGCTCCACCGATGGACTTGCATCATCCTCCATCAGAATCTTGTGCATGCAAAATGATGGGCTAATGCCTTTTATATCCGCAATCGTCCATCCAATTGTTTGATTTATGATCCCTAAGCACCCTCAAAGAACTTTTCTTCCCGCAATTAGATTAAGTAGATAGAAATAATTACAGGTAAAGAATTTAAATCGCCTAAATACGAATACCTGAGATATTTAGGGAGTGGCTTAAGTTCCAATGCCGGTGGCTCCTCCAATGATGGTTTCAATTTTTTTGCAACTGTCTCCTCGGTGTGCAGAGGTTCAACCGGTGCTCTGAATCGGCTAATTAGTGGCAACGAGTCTAGTATCTGTAATAAGTCCACAAATTTCGAGTCATCTTTTTCTTCATCCCCCAATAAGGTTGTTTCTAACGGATCATTGATCAAACTCTTGTTAATATCTTCGCTGGTAATTTGCTCAATTAAATCCATTCGATAACATTCTTCCTCATTCGTAGGATATTTCATGGCCTTGAACACATTGAATTTTATTTCTTGATCTTGGACCCTCATTGTAAGTTCTCCTTTTTGCACGTCTATGAGTGTCCTTCCCGTGGCCAAGAAAGGTCTCCCTAGGATGATCGGGATGTTCTTATCTTCATCGAAATCTAGTATGATAAAGTCCGCAGGGAATATAAACTTATCCACTTTTACTAAAATGTCCTCTACAATGCCTCTCGATATGTGGATCGACTGTCCGCCAACCGTAATGAAATATTCAGAGGCTTTGGCGCCAGCAAACCCAATTATGAATATACCGATAATGGCATCGGTTTATACTACTTCCCCAAATCACATAAGCACTTGTTAAACGACATCTTCCGATCGTACACGGATAGTAAAGCTCCCCAGTCTTTGAGTTTTGGTGGAAGCTTTTTCGTAATAATCGCACTACACTCCTCTGTTAGTGCCACTTTGCTTTTTTAAGTCTTCCCATTTCTTCTTCCTCATTGAATTCCTTCATAAACTTCGCATAACTCGGCATTTGTTCTAGGGCCTCTGCGAATGGGATGTTAATCTGAGTTTCTTGAACACATCTAAAAACTTTCTTTAATCGCTTATCCGATTTCGCTTTTAAACCCTCTCATTGAAATGGCGGTGGAGGATAAACAATCGGCTCGCTGTTTCATTTGTTTCCTCATTTTGTTACCTCCACAGTCATATCGCTCATCAACTTTTTCCTCCTGTTCTTTGAATTTTCTGCACTATTCCCACCGAGGTGTTTTCCACTTCTCAACATAACTGCTTGACATTGCTCAAGATTACCCTTCAGATTTCTTTCGGTGTCACTAGGTAATGTTCCTTGTGGTCTATTATTCAATGTCAATGCAATTTGACCTATCTGATTCTCTATGTTTTTGATAGCAATAGCTTGATTCTTCATAGCCAAATCGTTACTAGTCATGTACCTTGCCCATGTTTCCTCCCCATTGGATTTCCTGTCCTGCTGTTGAATCTGTTGTGGATGACTATGAAAACCAGGGGGATATGATGGTTGTGGAGTTTGAGTTTGCTGATTATTGCTCCATGAAAGGTTTGGGTGGTTCCTATTCCCCTGGTTGTAGGTGTTTTGGTAAGTATTTTATGGAATTCTATCAGTATTTATATGAACCGAATCGGATCTTTGGATTTATCAGACACAATCGCTCTGTTGGATGATCACCCGCACACAATTCACATACTACCAAAACCTGCTGAACTTGTTGAACTTGAGCCCCTTCCATCGTATTTACCCTCTTATTCATCGTATCAAACTTCATGGATAAGGCAGTAAAGTCGTGTTGTATATACATTACTCCATCTAATTCCAAGATCCCACCGCCTTTGCTCAGGTCATTCTTCTTGCATGGGCCACCGGTAATTATTTGTCGACATTGTTTCTATCAAATTGTAGGCTTCCTCGTAACTCTTAGCCATGAATGCACCGCCCGATGCCGCATCAATGCTAGTTCTGACATTTCCATGTAGCCCGTTATAGAAGGTGTTCATTTGTAACCATTTGGGCAATCCATGATTTGGGCACTTTCTGAGTAATTCCTTGTATCTTTCCCATGCCTCATATAGTGACTCCCCATTCTACTGCTCGAACATTATGATGTCATTCCTCATTTTCAGCTCTTGGCGGGAAAAAATTTGGCAAGAAATTTTTGAGCCAAATCCTCCCATGTAGTGATCGAACCCATGCAGAAGAATGTAACCAACTCTTCGCTTTGTCCCAGAAAGTGAATGGGAACAAGCGAAGTCTCACTGCCTCATCCGACACCCCATTGTACTTGAACGTGTCGCACATTTCCAGAAAACTGATCAAATGCTCATTCGGATCATCGTTTGCCATTCCCCCAAACTGACATGAGTTCTACATCATCTGAATGGTCCCAGGCTTTATTTCAAAAGTGTTCGCAACAATTGCAAGCCTAGTAATGCTCGATCATTGCAGATCACCACCCTAGGTGTGGCAAAATCCCTCAACGCTTTACGGTCTTCTACGTACCATCGCTTTCTTCCTTATCGTAATTTTCAATTGATTGCCTTGTTTCTCAATCCACTTACTCAACTTTTGAAATCGTCTGCACAATGTCGCCCTCAAAAAAGGAAGCAAGTCCGATGTTTAGATCATGTTTGCATAAACCAATGTCGAAAACCCGAAATAGAAAAAATAAAATAAAAATGTTTAAGTAAAAAGCGGACTAATTAAACCGATATTGTAAAAACAAATATTAAAATCTCTACTTAAATTGTCCCCCCTAAGAACGGCGCCAAAAAACTTGTTGGTGAAAATCAATACGCTTAAAAACACGCAAGTGCACGTGGTCAACAAGTAATATAGTAGTGAATAAAGTATCGCTCCCACGAGGACAAAATATCAAGAATCTTAACTTCACAATTATCAATTTTGTATTAACCCTAATTTTATTAAACTAATCAATTCAATGGTTTTAAATTATATAAAAAACTAAATTAATAAAGAAATAAACTATCACAAAAAATCACCAATAACGAAATCCTAATTTCAAACAATTAATGGAGAATTAGACTTATGATTTCACCCTGAACTTCCCTCTGATTTTCCAACCTTTATTCCAACTCAATTCAATATTCCAGTTTATTAATCAAGAACACGAATGTAGTAAGAGCCACCTCTCGATGCACTAATACCATATTAACATCAATCCACAATTAAGATAGAAATCCGTTAAACACCTAAATTAACCAACTCACTATATCTCTGTGTGAACTGCAATCAAAGAAGGTTTAAGTTTAAGCTCTTTATACGATTACATGCGATGTCAAGCGTATCTCTACCTTAACAATAATCACAAATCTGTTATCGACAAAATTCATGACACATGCTATATTAACTAAGTCTAGATTCGAATCTCCTCTCTCGATTCCTTTCAAATCCACAAAGAACTGTTGATCAGGCAATTCATAAATTCACGCTCAAATTTACATAGATAAACTGAAAATATCTTATTGAATTGGAAATCAAAGTTATAGAATCATCGTTTCGCCCAAGGATCTGTCACAAGTCTAATAAGTAAATTAGTTCATAACGAATGAATTAAAAACTGAATAATTTGTGGAAAACATCCTTCCAATTACAAATAGATGAAAGAGAAGAAGAATTATTGAAAACCCCTTCACGTAGCCTCGATTTGTAACCGTCGTGACAATCTCTGAAAATTACTCCTCCAACGTTCGCTCTTCAATCCTTGAAATCGCTCTTGAATTATGCCTTTGTGTGTTGTAAGTTTGTTGTTTTTCTACGAAATAGCAAGCTCTCCTTCTCTTCTAGCCGAAATCTCCTTTTATCAGAGTCCAAACGCATCATTCCAGTCCCACAAACCGAGCACCGCCAAAAAAAAGTTGAAACGAACAGACACTCCAGACCGGGACCCCGCCTGAAGCGTGGGGTATAAGATAATAAAGCCGCCTCGGCGGAAACTAAAGCTATCTGACTTCAAGATTTTCTTCCTCAACTTTTTTTCCACTTTTGCTCTAAAAAGACCGCCTTTCCTCGCCAATTGCATCCATGACCACCCTACACATAAAATATCATGAAACGAGTAAAAACGAACACAAAACATGAAGATAACTACGAATTTAAACTTGAAATGAATGTCGATTCGTGTATATAAAATCCACTTATCAATAGGTTGGGGCCTTGTGTAGGGAAATTATGATGCTTGGCAAATGTTCCTTATCTGATATGCGAATCAAGGAGGCCAAAGTTGCTAATGCGTCCGCAAAGTCATTCCTATTACGAGGAATGTGTAGAAAGGAGATTTCTTCGAACTCCAAAGCCATCTTCAAAACTCGCCATGGTAAGGCGTAAAATGTAGTTCCTTGGTTTGATAGATTCGGTGGATTATTTGATTACCAACTCCGAATCTCCAAAGACGAGCTTAACTTGCGATGCCCATTGAAAGGGAAAGTTTTAGCCCCATGAGATGACCTTCATACTTTCGCCCATATTGTTGGTGCTAATAAACCGTAATTTGATTTGCCGACGGATATCGCTTCCCCGACGATACTAGAACCGCTTCCAGCTCCGTAACCTTCCATATTAATACTCCATCAAAATACATCTTCTATGATTGGCGTGTATCGTACTTATGGTGTTCTTTGCCTTCATCATTACTCCTTCATCGAAAAATATGTTTCAAGGGTTTGAAATCCCCGAAGGTGCGGCCAACCCGATTGATCGCGATTCCTTGACCCTTGATGGACTTTTTTGAGTCACATATACGATGTCAAACTGTTGTAGGATCAACTTCCATCTGGACAGCTGATAATTTAACATAGGTTTGCTGAACACATACTTGAGAGGATCCACGCGGGATATGAGATGGGTTGTGTGACCATGGAGGTAATGATGTAACCTCATGGAGGCCCATGCTAAAGCACAACACGTCTTTTTCGATCGTAGTGTACTTGTGTTCACCGCTGTCAACCTTTGAACCTTTTCTTTGAGGTAATAGATAGCTTTCGTTCTTGGCCTCTATCGTCCTTCTGTCTCCAAAGACGCGCGACCCATGGCATTGTCACTTATGGACATGTACATAAACAGGGGAACATCATCCCTGGGCGGCACCAAAACGGGAGCTTTGACTAGCTATTTCTTGATTGTAAGGAAGGCCTTCTGACACTCATCATTCCATTTCATGGAGGAGTTCTTCTTTAATAGCTTGAAGATTGGCTCACAGGTTGCTGTGAGTTGGGAGATAAACCTACTAATGAAGTTGATTCTTCCCAAAAATCCCCGTATTTCCTTCTCTATCTGAGGAATGGGCATTTCAGTGATGGCTTGGATTTTGGCAGGATCCAGCTCTATCCCTTTGTGGTTGACTAGAAATCCTAGCAACTTGCCTGATTTAACGCCAAAGGCGCACTTAGCTAGATTCAACATCAAGTTGTACTTACGCAACCTGTTGAACAACTTTCTGAGATGGTCTAAATGGTCATCCTCCTTCCAGGACTTGACAATGATGTCATCCACGTAGATCTCGATCTCTTTATGCATTACGTCATGGAAAAGAGCCATCATAGCTCGTTGATAGGTGGCTCCGGCGTTGATGAGGCCGAATGACAACCGTCTATAGCAAAAAGTTCCCCAAGGAGTGATGAAAGCAGTTTTCTCATGATCTTCCTCGGCAACCATGATCTGATGGTACCCCGCAAAGTAATCAATAAAGGAGTACATGTCGTATTGCGCAGTATTGTCAATGAGAATGTGGATAAATGGCACGGGAAAACTATCTTTTATGCAGGCTTTGTTCAAGTCCCGATAATCCACGCAAACTCGCACCTTCCCTCCAGGTTTAGGCACGCGTACAATGTTGGATATCCACTCAGGATATGTAGACAGCATTATGATGCCAGCTTGAAATTGTTTCACAATTTTTCTTTCACCTTTAAACTCCACTCGTGTTTCAAATCACGAGTTTCGCTGACCGGCTTAAATCCCTCTTTAATGGGAAGGCGATGAAGGACAATGTTAGTGGATAAACCCACCATGTCTTCATGAGACCATGCAAACACATTCTGGAATTGGGTTAATAGCGTAACCATATCATTCCGTTGGTTTGGGGTAAGGTCTGAAGCAATCTGGATTAACTTAGGGCTTTCTAATGTTCCGAGATTGAAAGAAGTGGTTTGATCAAGGTTGGGTTTGGGTTTGTCTTTGACCCATTCTTGAATTTCTGGAGGCACCTCAATGTCATCCTCCAGTATATCCATTAAGGTCAATTCATGTCTACATCAAAGGTACAATCCTCGTGTAGAAGAGGCACCAGATCGTTAAGTACAGTACATATTTAAATTCGAGTCCTCAAACAAAATATGCTTTCACTTAGTATATATATGAAACGTGTTTGATCATACACGTTGTTAGCATATATCGGCAAAAATAAACCGCTAATCATGTATAGAAAAGTAAGCGCTTATTATATCTAAAGGGCGTAAAGAGTTTCGCCGCTTTTACCCTCGACGACCAATGCAAGGAATGTTTGCTCCAATTGGTAAGAGCAAAAAGTCCGGTGAACCGCAGCATGATGGAGGGATTTTCATCATCCTCCTCGTCCGAATGATGGCCATTACATCTAGGTAATCATCGCTTGGGTGTATCTGCTGGTATGTTCATCATGAACGATGATACGATATCTGACATCATCCGTATGACGCCTTGATTGATTCTTCATTCCTCTTCTTCCATCAAGGATTTGGAACAAAGACTTCTTTCCCTTTACCGTACCCTATTGGGACATAACATAGCCATTACATTGGGCGGCACCTTTACGGAGGTTGTGCGGACTCAGATTTTGAAGGCGGTTAAACGCCACATGGTTGAAGTCAAGGAATCGATGATGCTTATGAGGATTCCCGTGACTGAGTCATGCGAAATAGCCTAGTCCAATTGGTTCCAGCTTTTTGCTTGGTTAATCGAATGGGGTACTTGATACCTGGCAATCTTTACCCAACCCTTGTCCCGCTTTTGACCTAACGACATCATTTCTTGAGTGGCTGACATCACTTCGGCAGAAATCTGGGGTTCGGGCAGTGGCGTTCCAACAACATGGTATTGGATATTGCTTATTTCCAGAGTATGAAAACTAATTGGCTCAACATCATCATTAGCATTGATGAACGGCATGTCCCGTCTTTGAGGAATCTCCTGCTTCGCCGATCGTGACTGTGCTATTGTTGATAATGTATTTCAACTGTTGGTGAAGAGTGGAGGGGACTGCCCCTGCCATATGAATCAATGGTCGTCCCAGGAGTAGGTTGTATCCTGAGTCTATCTTGAGTACATGGAAAGATACACAGAATGTATAAGGACCAATTTCGATTGGCAGCTCAATTACTCCGACCGAATTTTGCTGGGCTCCATCAAAAGCTTTGATGATGGTATGGCTACTCCGAATTCGGTTGAGATTGATGTTCATCTTCACCAAGGTAGCGTATGTGCAGATATTCAGAGAGGAACCTCCATCTATTAAGACTCCAGCTACCATATATCCGGAGGACAAGACTACAATGTGCAACGATTTGCAATAACCGGTCCCTTCGGGCGGTATGTCATCATTAGTGAAGGATATCACATTGTTATTGAAAATGTGATCAACCATATGTTGAAACTTTTCCGTGTCCACTGATGTCGGTAAATAGGCTTCTTTTAGAACCTTTAGCAAGACCTTCCGGTGATTCTCGGAGGTTAGGACCAAGTCCAAAATTGATATTTGTTGTGGAGCTGCTTTCAAGCTTAAAACCACCGTAGCTTCATTATGACCCATAGCGCGGAGGAAATTTTCAATCTTTTCCATGGGTATTTTCCCCTTTGATTTGGTGGTGGGCTTCATCACTTGATGGGGGAGATACAGTGGATTTTCCTTCAACACTGCAGCAGTTGTATGTGAGGTGGATCCTTCACCTTCTTCATAATTCCACGTAACCTCAAGCAAGCTAACAATAGGATATTGTGCTCGTGATGGCAAATTGATTGGCTCGAGCGCCACTTTCAAAGGATTGTTTCCTCCCTTGAGTTGAATTGTTGGCGTTGTGAGTAAGGTATTAATCCCATCAGTTTCAGTGGATACGACTGCTACCACACTTTTCCACTTGGTAGGGCCTATATTCTCACTTGCATGTAACACAGTGTCGTCGTCTGCTAGGCGCAGGACACCACTGTCGATTAAATTTTGAATAAGATGGCGGAGTGCCCATCATTCTTCTGTGTTGTGACTGTGAGACTGGAAGTGATATTGACATACTCCATCAGAGTTATACCGTCCCGAACGGGGGTTGATTGGGGGTAGAAGGGAACTGATCCTTCCTTTATTAATTAATATATGAATGATTTCCTCCATAGGTTGGCCCAGATATGTGAATTCCCTTTTGTTGGCGAAATCCCGACGGGCTTTGGCATTTGCTCTCTTTGTCACTTTGTCTTCCAGCATTTCATTTTCTGAAAGTGACGAAGGAATATTCATGATAAGAGGTAGGAGACTGGCATGCTCCTGGCTGATTAATTGACGAGTCACTTGATGCTGATAAGTCACCAGTTCCGCCAATTGTTCAATTTATTTGCAGAGAGCTTTGATTTTTCGTTCCATTGTGAACTGGAACTTGGCATAGTCCCATCTGTCATCACCGTCTTTGATGGTCTAGGAGGAATCACAGCTGAAATTGGAACTCTGTCCATTGCTCCAATTAATCATGTTGACCTCTTCTTCTTTGTGTTGAGGAAGAGAGTTATTTTGAACATGAGGCTGATTGGGTTTGGTGACTACGATCTCCCCGTTGTCTATTAGGTCCTAGATCTTGTGTTTCAAGGCCCAACAATCCTGAGTATCATGTCCAGGTGCCCCGACATGATAAGCACATTTCCTAGCGACATTGAAACCCCGTCCATTAGTAATTCATTTGGTGAAGAAGATGCGTAATTTTCTTCTGTGTTGTCGGAAGATTAAGAATGTTCTCGAGGGTATCCCCAAAGGGTGTAAACACTCGAGGGCTTTTGACTTCTCACGCTTTTGGTATTGGAGGGTTTGTAGATCGTCTTTGGAAAGGAGTGTAGTTTTTCCTTTGAATAGGCGGTTTTGATTGCCTTTTTGTCCCTCGCAGATGTCGTGGAAACGCCTTCCTCTTTCTTTTTATGGATCCTCCGGGGTTGTTCCCATAATTTCCAGATTGATGTGATCCGCAATGACTTTGAGTCTGTTTAGGTCTTGAATCTTTCCCCGACTTCAATCCCATCTCACCCATCTCCCTATGCTTGACCATTTCAGAAATGGTTTGCCGATCTTGGCTAAAACTCTCTCATAGAAGGAGCTTCTTGTATGTCTATGAAAGTCATGACCATTTCTAACTCAGTCATGGCAGACTAACTTGGGCAGCCAGACGTCTCCACCTCTGAGCATACTCTCTGAAAGATTCGTTAGGCTGCTTCTTGATCTTGGTAATTTGATACCGATCAGGAGCCATCTGAGTCTGAAAGTCAGATTGAGTGAGGAAGGCATGTGCTAGCTCTTCCCAAATATGGATTTTGGAGTTGTCTAATCTTGTGTACCACTTAACGGGCTTCTCGGGTTAGACTCTTTTGGAATAATTTCATTCTCGAAGTTTTTCATCCTCTCATAGATCCAAGTTCTCCAATAAACACTTTTAAATGTGTGTAAGGATCTCCTAACTTGTCATATTTTTTAAAGTAAGGAGTTTTAAATTTTTTGGGTAATGAACACCAGGAAAAATACACGGATCAAGATATGAAACACTCCGTGTGTTCCAATTCCTTTGATAGCGCAAGGGTCTCTTCCATTTGAGGACTTTCTTTTTGATGTCACCGGTATCCGGATCTCCAAAGGGATGGGCAAGATCAAGAGTTTTGTTGGTCGATCCAACCGTGGTTCGAGATATGGTAATGACCGGATTCCTCCTCGTGTGAGGATTCACTGTCTGGGTATTTTCTCGACCGTGTAGGCGGGTGTAATTCTTTGAGTAGAACAACCAAATTTGTAATCTGCTTACTTAATCCATCAAATTCTTTATGAGAAACTAGATTAAGTTCATCGCCTGGGATGACGACATGATTGATTGATCGAGGGTTGCCTTTTGGACTTTGAACGGGTAGTAGGTCCGATTGATTCCCTACGAAAAGACCGGCATAGTTTAGTCTTTAGGGGATGTATATAATAACATGCTATGTGATGTGTCCATTTTAGAATTTTATCTCAGATAACGGATGTCACCGTTTGTAGCATGTATGTTCACACATTTCTTCATATTTCTCATTACATGTAGATAGATATGGAATGAAATTACAAGTAATTGTGTTTACAAGTAATTGAAATGAGAGCATGAAGAGACTTCCCTCCGCTTTTGGGTTTATCGGGTCGACCTATCTTAGGTTACTCTCATGCTTTTTGGCATGAAGGTTCCCAAATCATCGCAATCTACTTGACGGGAAGTTAATCTGGTCTTTCAACTGGAGTGAATTTGGGTGGTGCCTTTCCTGAGCCTTAGAGAATTAGTCTTCTCATGAGTCCAGTAATCAAACACCGATGGGATAGCCTCCTGGTGGAGGGACCACACAACATACATTCACATATATCGCGTCTCACCGTATGAAAATGATGACATGTGCGAAGCACTAATATCACAAGCAATTATGGTGCGAAGCACTAGCATCACAAGCAGTTATGGTGCAAAGCACTAGCATCACAAGCAGTTATGGTGCAAAGTACTAACATCACAAGAAGTTATGGTGCAAAGCACTAAGTGCAATAAGGAAATGCATTCGTACACATTCATCAAATGTAAATGCAACATCCACACACAAGCGAATAATGCTTTGAAAAGATTGAAATAATGGCTTAAGTCCTCTTAATCGAGTCCCCAGCAGAAGTCGCCACCGTCGACGCCGGGATTTTTGGATGTCCTTTCCGTTATTTGTTCTTTTTGGTGTTCTCATTTTAGGTGAGATTTGTTTGAAAAACAAGTGAAAAAGGTCTGACATGTATAATGTCGACGATGGGACTATTAAGAGTTGCCAGTTGGTTTTTTAAATGGTTGTACCAACACAACCAAGAAAAGGTTTGCACATTGACTCAGTGATGTGACACTGATATACTCTTGGTCGATGAAACCGAGATTCGCTTAGGGTCCGGGGACTTGGTTATGCGGGGGGAAGGTGTTAGGCACCCCCGACATCCGTGTTACCATGGTGACCGCCTCTTTTCAAGAAACTATTATCTGAATGTGTGTGTGTGTGTGTGTGGGTGGGTCAATGTGCTGTTATATGGAAGTTGTGTGAGGCCTCATTCGAACCTATATACACAGGGTTTGAATTTATGTAAAAATTCAATTTTTAGCAAGATATAGTAGTGATGTTTTATAAAAGAGGTTTTTCAAACCCTGATGCTCAATAGGAATTGAGACCTTTTACACTCCCATTTTTATTAAGTGATCGGCTAGATTGATTTTATTTGACGGATGCGAGGCATCCGTACGAAAATAATATACAAAAATAATGTCGACTTCCTTATGGGTATGGAAACCATCTCGAGAAAATTGAACCCGAGAATAATTTACAAGTCGCCACAAATTGAACATGTCCATCACGGAACCGAATCTAGATTCAATGGGATGAATCTGCGATCACATGATTCCTAGGCTCACAAAATCTGCAGCTTTATATGAAAGCGTAAGCGGTATATATATAAAAGCTATAAATATATATATATGACGGGATCACCAACCACGAAAGCACCTCCATAGGGATCGAAATGTAAATAAAGTCATAAAAAGCTATCAACCGCCACGGAGGAAACTCCACCAGACGAAAATAAATAAATAAATATATATATATATATATATATATATATATATATAAGCAATAAACGACCGGATGTAAAATCTGTGCTCATCGAATGTAGTTAAACCACGATTCATATATATAAGTATAAATATATATATAAGCGAGTAAATGCAACGAATATAAAATCCAGGCTCATCGAATAGAGTTCGACCACAGTTCATATATATAAATATATATATATATATATATATATATTAAAAGCGAGTAAACGCACTGCACCTAAGTCTAGGCTCATCGAACAAAGTTCGACACACAATTAATATATATATATGTATATATATATATATATATATATTAAAAGCAAATAAACGCCTCCGCATCAAGTTCAGGTAAATCGAGGCATAACTCGATAATATATATATATATATATATATATATATATATATATATATATATATATATATATATATATATATATATCGAAATGAAATCACGAATCAAGTCCTAAAAAATCAAGTAACACGACTCTCAACGTGTAGAAGGGTGTGTGCAAAGATGAAAAGAAAGACTCTAAAGTGTGTGAGAAGGCTTGCAGCTGACTGATAAAAAAAGCTTCTATATCTTTAGAGTGGGTAAACACTGGCTTTTGTGGGTACAAAAGAGGCTATATATGAGCTCACAGATGTTTAAAAGGGGGAAATACACTGTATGGGCGAGTGCAGAGCGAATAATAGTAATAATTATAATAATTTTAAAAAATTTAAAATTTTAAAAAAAAGATTATATAAATTATAAAAATATTTTTATATGAAGCTGATGTGTATTTAAAAAAAATATTTTTATTATTTTATTAATTTAAATTATTTGAGTAAGGAATAAATTTGATAAATCATTTTTATTCTCCATTAAAATAAAATAAAAAGAAATTATTATTATTATTTAAAAATTATTATTATCATTATTATTATTTAAAAATTATTATTATTATTATTATTTTGAAATTATTAGTAATACTATTATTATTATTAAAATTATTGTTATTATTTTAAAATTATTACTATTAATAGTATTTTATTATTATTATTATTATTATTATTTTGAAATTATTAGTAATACTATTATTATTATTAAAATTATTATTATTATTTTAAAATTATTACTATTAATAGTATTTTATTATTATTATTATTATTTTGAAATTATTATTATTATTATTATTATTATTATTATTATTATTATTATTATTATTATTATTATTATTATTAGTTTTGGAATTGTTTAGGTGAAGTAGTTAATAGTTTTGTTGGTTTGTCCTATAATAATCCACCTGCTTGCCTTTTATGTGCTCCACGTAAGCAAAAAAATGGAGTCAACTTGCACAGTCAGCATTCCGTCCGTTTTTTGGACGGAAATCGAACGAAATGACCATTTTGTAAGTTTTTGAGAGTACAGTTATTCGATTGTAACAAAAAAAATTTCGGTAACCACAATAAAAACCGGACCTTAATACAATGACCAAAAAGTTATTTATCCCCTTCTTTTAACTAACAAAACTAACAAAAAAATTGTTACACGTCATGATTCATATCCACTTAAACACCCATTAGTGGGTATATAATTACTAGTAATAGAAAATAGTCATAGTGTTATTTCTATTTGATAGAAAATATGTAATTATTGGTAATTATTATTGTGAGTATTTTATATAAATTCAAAATTATTGAAAATAATTTTTCTAATATTGATCTTTTGCTAAAATATTAATGTAGTAATTTTAGTTGAATAATTCTTCCATATGATTATTGTAAAATGTAATCAACAATCATAAAAGAACTATCGAACTAATTAATTCAGCATTACTTAGTAAATCATATTAAAAATTTTAATATGTCTATAAATAGCAATTCATGATTTATTCAATTAGTGAACACAAAATTTTAAACTTATTCAAATATGCCAATAATAAATTAAACTTATAATAATAAATAACAAACAATATCACATATTTTATATGGACAATGAGTTATTTTAGTTAAACTAAACATGTTGACAAATAAATTAAAAAATAAATATAAATTATATAACTAATAAGGATATTTATGTCCCAATTATTGAATATAAAAGGTAATTGTGTCAAAACAAAAATTTCAAGGGTATATATATATATATATAGGAGCCTTCCATAAAGAATCCTATTGCCATGAGAACTGCAAGCAACAACCCCTTTTTGGACCGCTGATAAACTTATCTAAGGTCGAGATGAAACATAATATACCCAAATTTCAAGACAACTTGTACCGATTTTTATTTTAATACGAGGACCCCACCATAGTCAACATGTTGTCAGCTTATCAAATAAAATGAATTTTTAATATTAAATAATGCCCGATCGACATTAATAAAATTTTGTACCTACCGTGCTTTTTATAAAATACTCCCAAATTGCCACAAGCTCTTACTACCAATTAAAAAAAAAAAAAAAAAAAAAAATCCAAGCTCTACTACCGCTAAAAAAAATATAAAAAAAAAAAACCTAAGACAACCTCTTCCTATTGCACAAGTTCTTTATTTGCTATTCTTTATAAAATATTTGTTATTTTTATAACTCTTTCATTTAATAACAAATAAAGAATTATAATTCAAATAAAAAATAATATTTTTATTAAATAGATATAAAATAACAAATAAAATAATTCTTTAGACATTAAAAATAGAAATAAAAAATTATAAAAATATATTTTTATAAAATAGGATATTATTTTTTATTTGAATTATAATTTTTATTTGTTATTAAATGAAAGAGTTATAAAAATAACAAATATTTTATAAAGAATAAAGAAATAAAAGAACTTGTGCAAGCCTCTAAGAGGTCAGTTTGCTTGATTTTTTTTTTTTTTTTTTTAATGTATTGTAAGAGTTTGTAGCTACCGAGAGTATTTTATATTTTTTAAGTTTACGCGAATGTGTCGAAATCACGACTATCAAATGTATCAAATATATCAAAATATATCAAATGTATCAAAATATATCAATTATCAAAATGTATCAAATGTATCAAAATATATCATCAAATATATCAAATATATCAAAAAATATATCAATTATCAAAAATATCAAAATGTATCAAAATGTATCAAAATATATCAATTATCAAAAATGTATCAAATATATCAAAAATATATCAAAATATATCAAATGTATCAAAAAATATATCAAATTATATCAAATGTATCAAAATGTATCAAAAATGTATCAAAAATATAAATCAAAATGTATCAAAAATGTATCAAAATATATAAAAAATGTATCAAAATATATCAAAAATATCAAAAATATATCAAAATATCAAAATATATCAAATGTATCAAAATCATATCAAAAATATATCAAATGTATCAAAATATATCAAATATATCAAAAATGTATCAAATGTATCAAAATGTATCAAAATATATCAAAATATCAAATGTATCAAATATCAAAAATGTATCAAAATATATCAAATATATCAAAATCATATCAAAATATATCAAAATGTATCAAAATATCAAAAATATCATCAAATATCAAAATGTATCAAATGTATCAAAAATATAAAAAATATCAAAATATATCAAATATATCAAATGTATCAAAATGTATCAAATGTATCAAAATATCAAAATATATCAAATATATATCAATGTATCAAAATGTATCAAATATCAAATATATCAAAATATATCAAAATATATCAAATATATCAAAATATATATCAAATATAAATGTATCAAAATATATCAAATATATTATATCAAAATATCAAATATATAAATATATCAAATGTATAAATATATATCAAATATATATTAATATATCATATATATCAAAATATATCAAAATATATCAATATATCATTTGATATATATATTTTATATATATATTTTATATATTGATATTTATGATATATTTTTTTTATATATTTGATATATTTTGATATATTTTTATATTTTTGATATATTTTGATATATTTGATATATTTTGATATATTTGATATATTTTTGATATATTTGATATTTGATATATTTTTTTTGATATTTTGATATTTTTATATATATTTTGATACATTTTTGATATATTTTTGATATATTTTGATATATTTTGATATTTTGATATATTTTGATATATTTTGATATATTTGATATATATTTGATATATTTTTGATACATTTTGATATATTTTTTATATATTTGATATATTTTTGATATTTTTTGATACATTTTGATATATTTGATATTTTGATATATTTTTGATATATTTTTGATATATTTTGATATATTTTGATATATTTTTGATATATTTTGATATATTTTGATATATTTGATATTTTGATATATTTTTGATATTGATTTTTTTGATATTGATATATTTTTGATATATTTTTGATATATATATTTTGATATATTTGATACATTTTGATATATTTTTGATATATTTGATACATTTTTGATATATTTTTTATATTTTGATATATTTTGATATATTTTTGATATATTTTTATATTTGATATATTTTTGATATATTTTGATATATTTTTGATATATTTTTGATACATTTGATATTTTGATATTTTTGATATATTTTATATTTGATACATTTTTGATATATTTTGATATATTTTTGATATATTTTGATATATTTTGATACATTTGATATATTTTTGATACATTTTGATATATATTTTGATATATTTTGATACATTTTTGATATATTTTGATATTTTTTGATATTTTTGATATATTTTTGATATTTTTATATATATTTTTGATATTTTTGATATATTTTTGATATATTTTTGATTTTATATTTTTGATATATTTTGATATATTTTTGATATATTTTATATTTGATATATTTGATATTTTGATATTTGATATATTTTTATATTTTTGATATATTTGATACATTTTTGATATATTTTTGATATATTTTTGATATATTTTTGATATATTTTGATATATATTTTTGATACATTTTTGATATTTTATATTTTGATACATTTTTGATATATTTTTATATTGATATATTTTTGATATATTTTGATATATTTTTGATACATTTGATACATTTTGATGATAATTGATATATTTTTGATACATTTGATACATTTTTGATATATTTGATACATTTGATAGTCATGACTCAAAGACATCATGTAAACTTAAAAAAAATATAAAATACTCCCAAATTGCATAAGCTCTTACTACCGTTAAAAAAAATAAAAAAAAATCCAACCTAAGACAACCTCTTCCTATTGCACAAAGTTCTTTTATTTGCTATTCTTTATAAAATATTTGTTATTTTTTATAACTCTTTCATTTAATAACAAATAAAGAATTATAATTCAAATAAAAAATAATATCCTATTTTATAAAAATATATTTTTATAATTTTTTATTTGCTATTTTTATAAAAATATTTTATATTCTTTATTTGTTATTTTATAATAGATATAAAATAGATATAAAATATTTTTATAATTTTTATATAACAAATATATTAATTTCTTCCCACTTTAATTTGTTATAAAAATATATTCTTTATAAAAAAATAGCAAATAAAAAAATTTATAAAAATATATTTTTATAAAATAGATATTATTTTTTATTTGAATTATAATTTTTTATTTGTTATTAAATGAAAGAGTTATAAAAAATAACAAATATTTTATAAAGAATAAAGAAATAAAGGATTTGTGCAAGTTCTAAGAGGTCAGGTTGGTTGATTTTTTTTTTTTTTTTTTTTTTTTTTTAAATTTACTACGGGTACATTTTTTTTTATTTTTCCCCACTTAAGACAGCTTATACTACTTACTTAAGATAAAGCTCATACTACCGGTATTAAAAAATTGAAAAAAAATCTACTTAAGACAAATTTTGTCACTACCGGTATTAAAAAAAAAAAAAAATTATTTTATTCAAGCAACTTGTCGCTAAATGCACTCTCGAACTCGCAACCTCAAACTCCAAACACACGCTATATGACCACCCGAGCACCACTTGCCTAGTCAAATTAATTTCAAATGCAAGGATATGTCTTTATATTAAAACTTCACCATCCCCCAAAATCTATATTCTTGCATTATTATTATATTACTAAACAAATATTATTAATAAGTCTATATAATACATATGGGGTTTGATATTTAGAAATAAGTTAATATCTATATTTATTAAGCAATGATTATTAGTAATGATTTTATATATTAAGCAATGATTTTATTATTAAGAAATGATTTTATTATTAATAAAACTAGTGAAGTATAATAATAATGTGATTATCGAATTTATAAAAGCAAAGAAGTATTATTATAATAATAATAATGTGATTATCAATATTAGAAGTACAGATTATACCAATACTAGTACTGCATAACATTAAGAGGAATAATACATATTACATGTTCATTTTCATAAAATAAAAAAAAACATAGAATGATTAATACAACCGACGCCTATTTTTTTGGCTCAAGAATCCCTAGCACTCGATAGTGATTTCGCTTATCGTGGCTTCGGCTTCAAAGCCACAAATTGCACATTTTCGATGAGTCTTAGAAGGAATGATTTTCTCGAGTGCACTCTCAATCTAGATTGTTTTTTGCGCCCTTTGTTTGAGAAATATTAGGCGGCAAAAACTCTTCTTCTTCTTCCACCTCCGCATCTTCATCGCCATTATCGTATCCCATATCATGATTCGATCTCCAACTCGCGGCAATCAATGTCGCCATCCGCCAGCCAAGAATATTCTCATCCGGATCATACCGGGTCAACCAACTCTTTTCCTCGCATTCGCTTAAGAACAATTTTGTAACTCCTGATCGAAAGTAAGCCGCTTTTTCGCTAACTCCCGTAATCACCCATCAAATGATTATAAATAAGATTGCTTGATTTTGTTCAAGTCGCAGATGTGGAGTTAAAGAGTAAGTCTTCACCATTGCTTTTGTTCGCGCTCTCTTGTCCACCGATGAAGGATCATGCTCACGGTATTTGTGAAATACTTTTGTCGTGAAATATCTCAAGATGTGCTCGCATAATTCACCGTGAGTGAGAAAACATTTGGCGCTATATATGTTACCGATCCCAAATGTCGATTGTTGACAACTTCTTTATATCTTCCACCACTTTCAACAGATTCAGATTATATACATCGTGATAAACCTTAGTATCGCGACACACATCTCACTAAGTTTATGAACATCAGATTTCATGGAATCGATTTAATCGACGCTGAAAACGCCTAAACATCTCTTTGTGTACACACTTGTGCAAAGATGAACTTCTAAAGATGAACCGAGTACCATAATCCTTTTACGATGTTTTGTTATGTAGTCGGCCTTCCTCTCCCCGATAAACCGCCTTTTCTACAAACTTTTTTGACTCTCAAGACAAAACATAGCATACCAAGGATGCATTAACATACTCATCAAAAAGGCATTCATGCTCTCGCTTCTTCCAAAGGGTAGTCATTCCCGCCAGGAAAAATATCTCTTTGATATGCTGAATCCATTTCGTCAGACATCATACAAACTTCCAAGCCATTCATTAGTATACAATTCATAGAACTTATCGTAATATGCCAACGCTTCTTCAAATTCCTCGATGGACAATGAGTTATACACACAAATGTTAAAATCATTTTTGAACGATGGGTGCTCATAATAAACATGATGCAATTTTTCAGAAATTTATCACTAATATGCCAAGAACACAATAAATGATGACTAGTTGAAGTACCGTAGCAATAGCATTACTCATGGCTCTGCCTTGATCAAAGGATGATGGTCAGTAGGTGCTTTGTAGTCCATGGCTTCAAGCCATGTCCAGAAACCCAAACGAAAAGTGTCCTCTCGTCTCGCCTCGTAATAAAGGTAAATCCAAACAATATAGATCGATAATGGTGGTCAACCCGCAATGGAACAAACGGATGCCATACTTATTTGTCCCAGATGTACTATCAAATGTCACAACGCTCCGAACCGCTGATACATAAACCTCGATCAAGGCCAACCCACAAAATACAAGCTATGCGGTTGTTTTCACCGTTTCACTTTAAAAAAAATTTGTCGGCACTTCCTGGATGCAAGTTTGTTCAAATGATCGACAAAGAACAGTGCATCATTTTCATCTCAGAATCACGCCTTAAATCTCGCACCACATTTTCAACATCATGCAGAGAGAAAGGAACATTTTGCAAACCACCTCCCATCAGTGCTCAAAACATTCATCATCTTACTAGACCAATAATTTGACTTATTTAAAGTGTCAATTAAATTTCTTGCAACAGAGTAATATTTCGTGAGTCTCGATCAAATCTACTTTGGTGGGGGTCACTAAGTGATGATTGTGTTTAATTCAACAAAGAGAAATACGCCAATTGTCTTCTTTTCTTATCAGGACAACATATATTCTAGCTTTGCACATTGTTCGTCCCCATCGAGTCTCTCCGCCTCAGTTATTTTATTACTACTATCTTCATCATCGTAAAACTCTGCCAACAATTGGTGTACCTATTTTCTTACATACATACCGCCAGATCCGATATCATTCAGATAGCAGATGTTTATGACTAGTTGCAATTTAATCTCAAATCCATTTTTATGAAATATATGATCTATAAAAATATTCAACCTCTTCCAACGCATAAAAAATAATCGACCAACGCATTTTAACAATATCGATTTATTATTTCAACTTCAATCGACAAATTCAGATGTATTATATGACATTTTGAAAATTATTATAATTTTGAAAAACTTACTTGTGAATAATAAATTATGATGAATTTTGCTCGATCGTAACTTCAACTTGATTTTCTCAAGTGAAAGGTAAAAAGCAACAAATTGATGAAACAAATTAAATAATAATAAATAAGAATGGTGAAAAGAGAAAATAATATCGTAGAAAATAAAATTATTTTAAGGATTAAGATAACTTGAGAAATATAGAATTCTCCGATAATATTTAAAGGTAAAAAGACCAAATTGATACAACTTTATAATAATAATAATAATAATAATGGTAATAAAATAATAAAAGTACATAAAAGTTTGCATATAATATGGAACGACTTTTATACTCAATTGTAATAATAATAATAATAATAATAATAATAATAATAATAATAATTATTGAGAAATTTAATTTGGGGGAAATGAACTGCTTTAAGATATATACAAATTCAAGGTAAATTAAAACAAATAGGCCCGTGGGTGCTCTCGGGTGGTCATTCGACGAGGATCGGTGCTTGAGGTCACGTTCGAGTCTGCTTAGCAGAAAAAAAAAATTTCATTTGCAAGCCATTATAAATCGTACTTCTACTTAATGGTTTTATTAATAATATAATTTTTTTTTCATATAAGTTTCAGATAGCCTCTACCAAATTTAAGCAGTGTTTTATTAATAATATAATTAAAAGAAACAAAACAACAAAGGGTAAACCTATTCTCAGACTACTTACGAAAGAAAAGCAACAAAACTTTTTCTCGCCATGTCGACTACTTTTTTCTCGCCACATCGCGGGAGAAGAACACCGCAAGCTTTCTGTGAATATAAAAAGTCAGTGACCCATAACAAGATTAATGTTTTTGAATTTGGTCCTAAAATAATTCATGTAAATTTGGACTTACTCACCTTATTTAAACGCCTATCGAGAACATATGTTGTTCAAACTAAAGTTCACTTGCCAAGCTAGATAAAATAAAAATAATGTAGAGAGAGAGGAGTATTTCTAAGAGAGGAGCAAAAAACTTCAACAAGTAAGTTTTTATTTATTGTTATTTGTTCAGCTTTTTAATAGTTTCGTTGTTGTTATTTTTATCACCGCATGTTATTACCGAATTAAAGGGATATAATACCATGCATGTATTTGTTTTTGTTGTCATTAATGCATGTTATCATCGTGATATTATGCATGATGTTATTATCATTGTTGTTATTATTTTCGATAATAACAACAAAATAATGCAAGATTTATAATGATCACTTTATATTTTATTAAAGAATGATATTTATTTTAATATATTAATTAGACTAATTGACATATTTTTACAAAAATAAGAAAAATATTAGAGGGGATAATAATAAATATAGATATTAACTTATTTCTATTTTAAAAAACCAATTAATAGATTTTGGGGATGGTGAAGTTTTACTATAAAGATATATCCTCGTAGAAATTAGCAATAGGCCCGTGGTGCTCGGGGTGGTCATACGACGAGTGATCGGTGCTTGAGGTCGCGATTTCGAATCTGCTTAGCAAATGAACAAATTTGCATACCAAAATTTTTTTTTTTTAGAGATAAATTGTCAAATGTGACAAAATGCATTCTACCGGTTTTTTTTTTTTTTTATTTTATTTTAATTTGTGTTTGATGAAGTCAGATCATATATATATATATATATATATATATATATATATATATATATATATTTATTTTTTTTTATTTTTTTAATTTGTCGAAATATCATTATACATATTATACAATGGAGAAAGAAGATAAAAAAATTAAAAAAGCTGTTTTTTGCTTAAGTCGCACTCTACTTAAAAAAAAAAAAAAAACTTTTGGCAAAGATAAAGATGCATCGATAAGTATTATTTTATTATTATGTTTCATTTATTGTTTTTATTTTATTCCAAAGGTACTCAATTGTTCACTTATTGTTTTAATTTATTTTTCTTCTTATTGTTTTTGTTTTTAATAGTTTCGCTTTTTACTAGTTTTTAATGCATGTTAATATTATTACATTATATACACGCATGTTATTGTTATTATCGCCATTTTGCAAAAGATGTTACTTTCAACTTGATTTTGTCACGATCTTAATACTAATATGGAATCGATGTATTTTTTTAGGTAAAAGATGGATAGTGAATACGGGCCAATTGATCCAGTGTTCTCGCATGATCAACAAGATCATGTATCGATGACATATATCATGGGAGAGATAGGGGAAAACTAAGCTCCAAATAATATAATCGATCGTAAATATAATCAAGGGGCTTTGACAAAAGAACAAAAAATCCTTTTAGATAAATGTGGATTTGAGTATTTAGTTATCAAGGTGTCAGACACCAAACCGATCTTGTCCGATATCCGCCTTTAGTAGTCGAGAGATGGCGCCTTAGACCAATACTTTTCATTTAAACTGTGGAGAAATAACAATCACGCTAGAGGATGTTCACTTTATTTTTGGGTTACCGGTGGTGGAAAGCCCTTAATCGTCCCTCATTGTCACCCACCAATTTGAATTATTTTAGGATTGTTTTGAGATAAATTAGTCGGTGAATATTTTAGTTCAAAAAACGCAGCAGGTAATTTCATTAGTGGGTCAGCATCTAACATTTTAATAATTGTCCCGAGAATGCAAGTAAAGATGTCAGTAGGCTTACACACAAAGGCATACATGTTGTGGTCAGTGTGGGGGCAATATTATTCCCTAATAGAATAGAAATAAATAGCACCCACGATATATGTCTTTTATTGCCAACGTCAAGATCAGGTAACTTACTCTTGGGGCGCTGCAAAATGTTAGCATATTTGTACGCATCTTTATATACCGCTACTAGAAAGGAGTTAAATACATTAATGGTCAGGTGTTACATTGTTACAAATTTGGGCTTATGAGCGCAGTAAGTATTGGAAAGCCAAACCCTCGGCCACAATCATCCTTATGGTTACCTAGGGCTTTAGCATGATGTCCTATTTTGGAGCCCACAGCTACCTCCGTAGACGGAGAATCCCCATCACCATTTGTCATTTTACCGAGGGGAGTTAGATATTAAGTCTATGTGGGATGTGGTTCGCTACCTTACATAATGTGGGATGATGATATCGCGATTTAATTTTGAAGGCGATTGTTGGGATCCGTGGGGTCCCTCGATCCACTTTGATATTGTGGAATTTCGTATGATGCTTGATCGTGCGATGAGACAGCCTGTTCATGCAAGGCATACCATCACCAAATTAAAACCACTTGCGACCTTGGGAAGGAGAAAAGTTTAAATTTATTGATGTCGAGGATCGTATGGCCTCGAGAGGGAATATATTTCATGTGGAGGCATACATGGATCATCTCAAGGACAACAAACCGAAATTGCCGATTATGTCCCAATAGATGATTACATGGTCCGGTATAGAAAAATTACACGCTTGAAAATCCAATCGACCTCGACAAACAAGCTTACCACGATATAGTTGTTATGAGCCTCGGCCATTTACAACCAACAACACCTTATTCAAATGGTATAAAATTATATTCTTCTTTAATAAATCATGTATTGAGTAAATACTTAATATTACATTTATTCATATTTATTGTTAATAATATTTGTTTGTGTTTATCTTATATGACAAAGTCGAGAGTGCAAAGTCAAGCTTGATAAATTTTCAAGATTTACTCACCGCCTCCCGAGTTGGTTCTCGCAAAAAAATAATTGGGATTTCCAATACGCCTCTATACGACTTCAAGCAAGAGGTAAACAAATACCGATTGGATGGGGGGTCCCCACAAATTTTGGACCACAATCCCAATACACACAACTCAATGAAGGGCTTGGGAAACAAACCGATTATGTTGTACAAGAGAGCTACATACCCACCCCACAAGTAATCGAGAGAGCTCCATTCCCACCACCCAAGCTTCACGAGGAGTGTTACATTCCAACCTTCCAAACCTATGAGGAGTGTTACATTCCAACCAACTCTTCATTCATGGACTTTCTCGACGCCAAGGATCTAGTTCACAAAAGGTATATATAGTTATGTTAATAAAGATGGTTTTAATTATTATTGCTATATAATAATAATGTACATTTGGGTCTCAATCGTGTACAAGATGCGGAGACCACATCTCTTATGGACCAAAAGGGTCCTTATCCAAAAGACTTAAAGATCGAAGGAGACATTTGTAAATAAACATATGTTTGGAAACGTGGTGGCACCGTAAGGGATTTATATCCTTTATCACATCCGCGCCAGCTTATATGAATTAGAACACAATGCAAAGGCAACCTTAGGGCCCGGAGTCGATATTCGAGCATGTCATCGACGCTTATATGTTGTTGCTACGAGACGTAGAGAATAAATACTACAGTGTCGCGGAATACAAAGGTGGTCCCAATTTGGTTTCATGAATTCATTCTTCATGATCTTGGGTGGCTATGTGCCACGCACTAACGTGAATATCGTATGGAGTTTTTTGCGATCCGTATGTTAACCAAGATGTTGGTCCACCTTTACACGAAATGCAATACATATTCACGCCGCAGTGTAGTACCAATCAACGCCATTTTGTCTTGTTCCTATTCGCAAATAAGATCGATGGTTACCATAATCGACCAAGACTACAATGACACTAAGTATATTAAGTTACATGAAATGTACTCGTAATTCAAGTAAAGTCATGCAGATGTTTAATTTTAAAATATTTTAATTTTATAATGTCCTTTAATATTAAAAAATTATTAACCAACTACTTTGTACACGCAGTATATTTGATACCATTTTGTTTGCAAAATGGTAATCCGACAAGCGAGTGGCCCAAATGGTAAATCCCACCGCAAGCAGCATCTTTAAAGATTCGAATCAAACAACACAACAACGCAGATCGTGGCATTTTTGTCTCCAAAGTATGTCGACTGCTTCGTTAGGGCCAATGGTAATATTTCAAGAAGAGTAAGTGGTCCTCGAAGATGTCACGCCTTTTCGTTATCACAAGGCGCATGGGAGCTCTACAAGAAATCCAGCAAGATTACTTCCTACCGAGATATAAAGGCCATTGTATTAATCATTCTATGTTTTTTTTATTTTATGAAAATGAACATGTAATATGTACTATTCCTCTTAATGTTATGCAAGACTAGTATTGGTATCAATTATCAAAATATATCAATTATCAAAATGTATCAAATGTATCAAATATATCAAATATATCAAAATGTATCAAATGTATCAAAATTGTATCAAATGTATCAAAATATATCAAAATGTATCAAAATGTATCAAATATATCAAAATATATCAAATGTATCAAAATGTATCAAAAATCAAAATATATCAATTATCAAAAATGTATCAATTATCAAAATGTATCAAAAATATATCAAAAATGTATCAAATGTATAAAATATATAAAAAAAAATGTATCAAATGTATAAAATCATTTCTTAATAATAAAATCATCATTAATATATAAAATCATTACTAATAATCATCATTAATAAATATAGATATTAACTTATTTCTAAATATCAAACCCCATATGTATTATATAGACTTATTAATAATATTTGTTTCAGAATATAATAATAATGCAAGAATATAGATTTTGGGGATGGTGAAGTTTTAATATAAAGACATATCCTCGGGTCAAATTAATGTACCAGGCCTGTGGTGCTCTGGGTGGTCATACGACGTGTGTTTGAGTTTGAGGTCATGAAGTTCGAGTCTGCTTAAAGCAAAGAAGTTGCTTGAATAAAATAATTTTTTTTTTTTTTAATACCACCATGATAAGTCAGACTTCTACCGGTTTTTTTTTTTTTTTTTTTAATACTACCAGATGAGTCTGATTCTAACAGATAAAAAAAAAAAAAAAAAAAAAATGTACCAAAAAAAAAAAAAAAAAAAAATCCAACCAAAGACAACCTCTTCCTATTAACATAAACTTTTATTTGCTATTCTTTATAAAATATTTGTTATTTTTTATAACTCTTTCATTTAATAACAAATAAAGAATTATAATTCAAATAAAAAATAATATCCTATTTTATAAAAATATATTTTTATAATTTTTTATTTGCTATTTTTATAAAGAATATATTTTTATAACAAATTAAAGTGGGAAGAAATTAATATATTTGTTATATAAAGAATTATAAAATATATTTTATATCCTATTTTATATCCTATTATAAAATAACAAATAAAAGAATATAAAATATTTTTATAAAATAAAGAAATAAAAAATTATAAAAATATATTTTTATAAAATAGATATTATTTTTATTTGAATTATAATTTTTATTTGTTATTAAATGAAAGAGTTATAAAAAAAACAAATATTTTATAAAGAATAAAGAAATAAAAGAACTTGTGCAAGTTTAAGAGAGGTTGTGCTTGGTTTTTTTTTTTTTTTTTTTAATACAAATTGCAAGAGCTTATAATAAGCTACCGGGAGTATTTTATATTTTTTAAGTTTACGAATGTGCTTGAGTCATGACTATTAATGGAGAAATGCTTAAAATAAAATAAAAAAGGCACAAAATGCATAAGTCGTCTTGCTTCGGGCATTATTTAATATTAAAAATTCATTTTATTTCAATAAACCACAACATGCCAGGGGTAGTATTTATAAATTTTTCAAAGTATGCAAGTTGTTGTAAAATATTCGATTGGTCCGGAAATATTATTTTCATTTAGAATATTCGTATATGACAAAGACAATCATTGGTGGACCCTTCCTAACGGAAGTATTGTCGTAGTTAGAAAACAGCGTAATTATCTTTTTATAAAAATAATCGCAGTATGTTACCAAGAAAAACTGTTGAACTACCTCGGTAGTAAAAGTACAAGATAATACTGGCGTGGTTGCATAGTAGCACACGGTATTGATTATTGATGCTTACGTAAGAAGTCACTCAGTTGTACTCAATTATTGCTACAGTAATTGATGCATCATATCTCACATATTATTGATTCAATTATTGTCACAGTATCATCTGCATAAAATGTTATTTTATTAAATTAATAATTGAGACGACAAAATTATTCATATTATAAATTGTAATATTTACAATGTCTAGAAGTTTTGTCAAGGAGAGGTTAGATAATCTAATTGCGCGCCAATAGGGAGAAATCCTTATCGGAAAGCCCCCTCTTTCTTGGGAGGAGCGACACGTTGATAAATATTGTGAGTTATAATATTAATGATGAATGTTATTAAAATTAAAGTTGTGTTCGGAGTTGAATTTGGAGACGCGGACGTGATATTTGAGTCCGGAGCGATGAAATTAGTAAAAATAGTCTATAAACACAAAATTTTCCGGAATTCATTATTTGGTCAAAAAGTCAATAGTTGACTTTTTCGGGAAAAGTCAAACTTCAAAATTTCAAAATTTATATTTTTGATAAAAATGGTTTCATTGTGTTGGAATTATTTGTGTTAGTGAAAATCGACAATTATTTCGATAATAATTGATGTCCCGGAGGTTATATTGATCAATCGAATATTTAACCTGGATAAATGAATAATTGATTGCTATTATTTCACATGATTATAACTATTTATTCACATGTGTATACTATTGTTTCACATTCTTGTTACTATTAGGGGAGTTGGTGCAAGATTGATAATACTTGCATGACTAAGTTAAAAATGGAGGTATAGATGGAGGTACTTATCTTTGTAATTCAGTATTTTCACATGTTCTAGAACTATTGATTCACATAATTTACTATTGAATCACATTATTTACTATTAGGGGAGGTGGTGCAAGTTTGATAATACTTCCATGACTAAATTAAAAATAAAGGAAAAGTTGGAGGTATTGTACTATAATTTTTCGAGCCCCAAAACGTGCAATTATCGAAACTATATTTTTCTATAAATAGAAGCTCATTCTTCCTTCATTTCTCACCAATTCACAAAAGCTTTAGAGCGATTATTATAGAGAGAAATTATAGAGAGAAAGAAGAAGAGAAGTCTGCTACCTCACTATTCCAGTATCCAGTTTTTCCAAGGTAGGGAGTGTTATTTCTTTCTTATCTATAAAGAAAACTTCATTATTCCATTCTTTATTATTCTCGTTGAATAACTCAGATACGCTGAGCTACCCTATACTTGGTGAAATTCTTCTCATTATTCCATTCTTTATTATTCTCATTGGAATAACTCAGATACGCCTGCTACCCTATACTTGGTGAAATTATTCATTGTTCCATTCTTTATCATTCTCGTTGGAACATCCTCGTCATGCGCGTTCTACTACCGGACCGGTTCCGCCTTTATTATTCTGTTGGAATATCATGTCTATGCGCTTTTACGCCGGACCGATTCCGCTTTTATTATTCTCATTGGAATATCTTGTGCATGCGTTCTGCCGGGACCGATTCCGCCTTTTATTATTCTCATTGGAATATCCTCGTCATGCGTTTTTACGCCGCACTGATTTCCGCCTTTATTATTACTCGTGGAATATCCTGTTTGTTCGCTTTACGGGGACTGATTACATTATTTATTATTCTATTGAATAACTCGTCTGTGCGATCTATCGCATGCCTGGTGAATTTTTTTTGTTATTCCATTCCTTATTATACTCAGTTGGTTAAAGTTTTGACTTCTATACTCCATGAAATTAGTGGAATATCCTTGATATTTGCGCTTCATCCATTTCTTTTTCATGGAAATATTCTTCTGAGCATTCTTGAATTTTACTCTACAAAGCGAAGTATCATGTTGACAATTTGGACGTTATTAGTTCCTGGATAAAATAATTCTTGAACTTGTTTTATTGAATTCTTATATCATTGTCATCATCCTCATGTTTATATTTTGTTGAAAGTCATCTGTGGCCTTTTAGTGCATAGATGAACTTGGTATGATTATGACCAGGATTATTCGGTGTAATCATGACCGTAATGTTACAAATGATGTGGTAAAAGTCCTCATTGGCCCGTAGTGCATTGATGGACAGTTGTTGGCATGATCATGACCATTATTGAATACACAAATATTCTTGGCCCGTAGTGCATGGATAATTGTGGTCGTGATACTAAAGAATATCCTTGGTCGTAGTGCAGGGGTGATTCGATGATGTGGATTATTTATTAAGTTGAGTCCCAGCGATAAAAGTGATGAAAAACCTTTTAAATCATAAAAGATAGTAGATTTTATTCTCTGCTTGACTCTTTTAATAGATTGCTTGTTCCGCTACAGTTAAACTTGATGGTTGTTATATTGTAACAGTTTAACACTATTGAAGGCTAACGATAATATATTATGCATTATCTTAGTCATAATATTTCCTGCTGGGCTAGTTGAGCTCACCCTTTTACTTTCATTGTTCTCTTCAGGAAATGAGAACGTAGCAGGGACTAGTCGGGGAACGGAGTGACGGACCAGATAATAGCATTAGTAGTCCTCACTATTCAGTGAAATAGTGGAAAATAAATGTAATAATATTGAATTTGAGTTTGAATATTGTCTAGATGACAATATTTGTATTAAAACTCACAGCTTATGTTTTGTCGTACTTTACATGACAGTTGTATAATTAAGTTGTATTTGTATTCTGTACCATGTATTTTGGGGGCATCACATATTGAGCCCTTTTCTTCCGGTCAACGCAAACTAAGCCCCTTTCTATTCAAAAATTTGGACTTTGAACCCCCAGGCGCCACATATGCGTTGACCTGCTGACGTGGCACATGTGGCGCCTACGTGGCAGGTTTGACGTGGTATTTAATATTATAATTTGGCACGTGTTCTCTGCTGACGTGGCGTCTTTTGAATTTTTTCCAAAAATTGCCTCTCCAATGATTCGAACCTGCAATCCATCGTTTGGAACTTTAGTCATATGACCACCCGTGTACCACAGGCCTAACTGTTAGTAATTTGCAAGGAATAATCTTTATATCAAAACATGAGATTTTCCCTAAAACAATTAAAAAACTTTACTGATTTACACACAACATTCATTTCGTTCTTTTTCTTTCTCTCTCATCCAACTCTCGCATGAAATCGTCTCTATCTGAAGCTATAAAGTGAGGCAAAAGGTTAGGGTTCCATTGTCTCTCTCTCTCTTGCTGTAATCTTGAACTTCGCGAGGAATGAAAAGAGGAAAGCAACACCCTAAAGAAAATAGCCATCAAAAGGTTGGGGAAGGTTCAATCTCCACTAGAGTCAGTGGGATTTCATCACCAAGGTATTATGGGTGTGGGATACGAGTACGAATTTGTACATCGTCAAAGGGACTCAGTGTTGGGAAGAAGCTTTATGGTTGTTCAAATTATGGTGTAAGTTATTATATTTACCTTGATAAAATTTTAATTTTTTACATATAATCATAATAATTGATAACTGTATGTTTAATGTTCTACAGACCCAAGCATTTTGTGGCTTTTTTCAATGGATTGACTCTACCCACATGTTAGAAGATTCTGGGGTAGAGAATGATTTGGGTCTGTTGAATATGAGGAGCATAGAAATTGATCTACAGATGATGAAGGAGAAAGCTCATGACTTGGGAGTGCAAATATCGAAATTGGAAAAAAATAAAGTCCAATTGAAGAATGATTTGAAGTGTTTAAAAGAAGAAATAAGGAATTTACAAACTAGGGAGAAATGGTTTCTACTTGTAATTGGGTTGTTTCTTGTGTTGTGTTTGAGCATGTTAAAAATCATGAAATAGTTTAAATTGTTTTGATGTTTGAAAAAAATTGATATATAAATGGGGATTGTATAATGTTGTTTGGATAATTAGATTATTTGAAGAATGATTTTGTTTGGATAATTACATTATTTAAAGAATGATTTTGTTTGGATAATTGTTTGTATTTGAATAATTATTTAGCAAAACAGAGGCTACTTCACTAATTGGGGACATTCCAAATTATTTGATTTGTTCTTTTACAAAATAGCGCATAAAATATGAGCAGGGAGCATCCCATTGTTCAAATTGTAGTCGCATTGATAAATAAGCAAAACATAGCACTCATCTTAGAAGTGCAAGTATTATGAATATGACATGAAGCTCTTAATTCGTTCATAGGATGCAGTCCCATTGTTTAAACTGCACATAATTGTGCAATCCCATTGTTAAGAAAATGTCAGAACTGCAGCACTTTAATTATAATTGTGCAATCCCATTGTTAAGAAAATGCATACCTAACAAACTGTAGCCCTTTAATTATAATTGTAACTGTAACAATTGTACAAAAAACTTAATAAGAAACTCTCCTTTTCATTTAATCAGTAACACCATTGTCATGATTACAAACACAAAAATAAATATAAGAGTCTAGGATACCATACACCAAATAAACCATCCAGGCCAGTATACCAAATAAACCTTACTGTATTAGTTTTTTATTTTGTGTTTGACATTATACAAACACCAAAAACCACTAATTAAATTTTTTACACAAAATGATAATATATATTAATAGATCTTAAAATTCTACTCCTTGTTCACACATTCTTGAGTACCACCAGTCTTGTTTGTCACTCCACTTGACTGGCCATCACCCTCTGGTCTTCTTCCCCCTCTAGTCTCCTTGAAGCTGTTATACAAAGCTTAAGCCATCAAACGATCCTCTATTTTAGTCTCTCCAGTAAGTGCAGTTGTCGCTCTTATAGCACAAACATCAGTTTTGGTGTGGCCTTAGGTGCAGTTTTCTCTTGACTTGGTGGATGATGTGCATGCGTAGTCCTTGGGCCAGATCCGGCTAAGTAACATCTCCCAGGTATGCTCTATAAACAACAGTTGGTTAACACAATAAGTGTACATATGCTCTGTGACTGGATGGTTTCTACACTCAAACTATATATCAAAATAAAAACCAAAATGGATCTACAATAAAACCTTGACAAACTAATTAATGAAATGTACTGAAACAAGTATACAAGAGTAATCATTCACATATACTTACTGAAATATAAGTGTTGCCGGTATTTGGGGAAATGAAACAACCAACACCAGGTGGGACCCATTCTCTTCTTGCACGATTTCTCGTGATTGGACCCTTATTTGCCATGTCAGTTTTATCCATAATAACTTGTTCCTAAAATTGTTAACATATGTTTAGAGCAATATTACTAATGTAACTAAACATGCTTAATCAAACTAATGAAGGGACATACCTTCACTCCTTTTCCCTTCTGCCCACTGTCTCCCTCATCTTGTACAACTTGTTCCCCTTTCCTTCTTTGTTTTCTTTTCTTCCCATTATCTCCCTTATCTTGTACAACTTGTTCCTGCAAAGATAAACCAAAAATTATTAACATATAATAATAAAAGTTCAGTCAAAAGAATGCTTAATCAAACTATGTAAGGGACATATATTCACTCCTTTTTCCTTCTGCCCACTGTCTCCCTCATCTTGTACAACTTGTTCCCCTTTCCTTCTTTGTTTTCTTTTATTCCCACTATATCCCTTATCTTGTACAACTTGTTCCTGCAAAAATAAACCAAAAATAATTAACAAATAATAATAACAGTTCAGTCCAAAGAATTTTTAAAAAACTTGCACATGTGTACCAAAAATACTTACATCTGATTGTGTTGTTTGTGTAGATAACTTGCAGGTGACACGATTGTGGCCAGCTGTCTTGCAGGTACAGTAAGACCCCGAATTTTATGAAATGAAATTATTCAATTTTCTTATAATTATTATTCTATTTAATAAATGGTTAAATTGATAAAGGGTTAAAGTTAAGGGTGATATGTGAAAAAATTTCAAAGTAAGCAAGTTGATATAAAATATTCGTTATGTCGGGAAATATTCGCTTGGTCGGGGAATATTCATTTTAACAGAAAATATTCGTATAACGGCGCAATCATTGGTGGACCCCACAACGAAATTATTGTCGGAGTTAGAAAGCGACAGAAATATATTTTTATAAAAATAACGGCGAAAGTTTTACCGTTAATTATTGAACTACCCGATGGTAAAAGTACAGTAATACGCGTGGGTGCATAGTAGCACACGATATTGATTATTGATGCTTATGTGAGAAGTCACTCAGTTATACTCAATTATTGCTACAGTAATTGCTGCATAATATCTCTCATATTTTTGATTCAATTATTGTCACAGTATCATCTACATAATATTTTATATTATTAAATCAATAATTGAGACAACAAATTTATTCATTTTATTATTTGCAATATTGACGATGTCTAGAAAGTTCTGTCGGGGAGAGGTTTGGTCACCTAATTGCGAGCCAATAGGGAGAAATCCTTATTGGAAAGCCCCCTCTTTCTTGGGAATGATTTGGTTGTTAAATATTGTGAGTTATAATATTAATGATGAATAATTTTTAATAGATTAAAAATGTGTTTATTAAATATAAAGGATTTGTGGTAAATATTTATTCAATTTTTTTTTATATAAATATAGGGATTTGTTATAAGGCGTTTGTTGTAAGTTTGACATAGTATTCCATGGGAAGATTTACTAATATTATGGACCGTCAGTGTGACGCCCCCAAAATAGGTATACATCACCCATTCTGAGTAGCCAAATACATGGTACAGAAACAAAAACAACTTCAGTAATACAATTGTCGTGCAAAATACGACAACACATATACTGTGAGTTTGAATACAAATATTGTCTAATAGGCGATGATACAAACTCAAAAGGAGTCCTCATTACAATTATTGATACACTATTTTACAAAATAGTGAGGACTACTAAAACAACTATCCCGAACCATCACTTCATACCCCTTTAGTTCTCGCTATGTTCTCACTTCCGAGAGAAAAAAAATGGAACAAAAAGGAAAAGGGTGAGCTCAACTAGCCCAAAGAAAGAATATTATGACTAAGATAATATACAACAATTTATCATTAGTCTTCAACAGGAAAAATCGATAAAATATAATAAACAACAAGTTTTAGATCAACAACTGCAATGAAACAACAATCCATTAGAAGAGTCAAGTAGAGAATGAATTCTACTATCTTCTAAGATTTAAAAGTCCATCATCAATATTTTATCCCCAGTAACATCAATCAATATACATCGTGAATCAAATATTCATCTTTGCACTACGTGCCAAAGATATTCATTTTAGATCACCAATTGGTCATGTTCATCTCAACACTGCTCATCTTTTACACTACGGGCCAAAGATATTCATCGATTAATCATTCATCTTTGCACTACAAGCCAAAGATATTCAAGAATATCATCATTTAGGATGAGAGGATGATGAAAAATATCTTAAAGAAAACGAATCCAAAGGAGATAAAAGATCAAAGATTAGGGATTAGGATTCAGACATTACAATTTATCCAAGTTCAATAATACTCCATAATAACCAATTGTGAAGCAGAATTCAAAAATAAAGATCAAAACATGGATACAATCAAAGATAGTAACCATAATAGACATCTTGGATAAAAAGAAGAAAATTTCATTTTTCGGTGAATAGTGTCGTATTCGTGAATAGTGCCGTATACGTGAATAGTAACTCCAACACAAAAAGGTAGAAATTCCACAATAGAATCCATACCAATATTTTGATATAATGATATTGAAAGAATAACATCATTATGAAGAAAATAACATCCCTTACCTCAAAAGAACAGTACCTCCGGCTGAAATATCAGGTATAAGGTTGAAAGAAACTTGCACTGAATAACAACTCTCAAAGTATCTAAATACTTATAAAATACGCTCGATAATATAGAGAGAGAAAGAGAGAAAACTTGTTTCTGGTGTGATTTTCAATTCTAACTAAGCAACCTATTTATAGGAAAATGCTTAGAACGCCATAGCAGACTAACCTGCTACCTGATGGCTTTAACCACTACTATTCAAGCCCACTACTTTTAAAAATAAATTTCAGCACATTTCATTTCTCACCAACCAAAAGTAGGGCCCACCATATTTTTAATAAAAATATTTATTTCTGAAACTTCAATAATTCATAATAAATAGCCCTTTTATCAGAAAAATACGAATTTTATGTCTATTCCATAGAAAATTAAATTCTCTACAACTTTGTAAAAGAAAGTTTTTCTAAATTCAAATCAGAAAATATCTGAAATCCACATACGGACGATTTTTAATACCTCCATTCCGACAAAATACTGATAAAACACCTTATCAATAATTCCTTCATTTATAACCACAATAAATATATCCATTATTTATATCCACATAAAATAAATATTTTCTTATCATATAAATCAATAATTAATTATTCACAAATAATATTATAAAGTCACAATTATGACAACCAGGTCGTTCCCAGGAAAGAGGGAGCTTTTTGATAAGGATTTCTCTTTATTGGCGCGCAATTAGGTGACCAAATCCCTTTCCTAAACAGAACTTCCTTAGATATTGTCAATAATGCTATCTAACAATATTATTCAAATAATATGAATTATTGATTTGATAATGGAGATACCGTGCAATGACAATTATTGAAACAATAATAAAATAAAATATTGAACCAATAAAATAAAATATTGAACAGTAATTACTGTAACAATTATTGAGTAGTGCCTTCTTACGTAAGAATCAATAATTTCAAAAATACTGTGCAATACCGCGGTCTTCTTGTGCCACGCCAGACATATTCTTTATTTTAACCACTAGATATTCGCAACAGTGTTAATGGTAACAATTACGCCATTATTTATAAAAACTCAAACTTGTCATTTTCTTTATCCGACAGTTATTCTATTATGGGGCCCATAAATGGTGCGCCATCATACGAATATTCCCCGACAGTAAGAATATTCCACGACCAATGATGGAAAGATGTCAGCACCAGCAACCGTTGTTAAGGAAGGAGAAAGACCACCTATCATATGCTTCAAATGCGGAGGGGAGGGACACATCAGTCCAAATTGCGCGATGCCGTCCAAAGCATGTTATAATTGTGGAAGAGAAGGTCACTTAGCTTGGATTTTGTCGCTCACTCAAGACAAATTCAATTAGGATGGAGGCACCAAAAGGTCATTCCCGAAAAAGTCAAAGCCAGGTAGTCTGAGGTAGGCGTTTGTTGTGACCTCCGTAAAGCAAGGAACCCGAATAAGGTCATCACGGTAAGCTTATCATAAACTCTAGCAAAGTCTACACTTTATTTGATACCGGTTCTACCCATTCTTTTATTTCTCCTACTTGCGCTCAACGATTAAATTTAACTCCGGAGGAATTAGACTTTGACTTATCTGTGGAAAATCCGTTGGGAGAAACCTTCATTACATCCACGGTTTATAAGTCTTGTTTGGTTCAATTTGGTACCCACACATTACCTGTCGATCTTATTGCATTAAAAATACTTGCATTTGATGTAATTCTAGGAATTGATTGGTTAACTACTCATCATGCAAAAATTGATTGTTTTCGTAAGGTTGTTAGCTTTTATATTCCTAATCGACCTATTATGCGAATTCAAGCAACCAAACCATTAAAATCAATCACTGTCATCTCAAGCCATAAAGGTATTCGTTTAATGAAAAACGAATGTCAAGCTTTCTTAGCTCATGTCACAGATCTAAACAAATCGATTTTGAATAATATTTCTATTGTTAATGAATTTCTGACGTATTCTCTGAAGAACTTCCCAGCCTACCCCAGGCGTGAAATTGAATTTTGTATCGACCTTAAACCCTAAGACAAAACCCATTTCTAAATCCCCATATCGAATGGCTCTATTGAACTTCGTGGAGTTAAAAACTCAACTGCGAGGAATTGTTAGACATTGGCTTTATTAAATCCTAGTACTTCTCCTTGGGGTGCTCCTATTCTATTCGTGAAGAAGAAAGATGGGAGTATGCGACTTTGTATTGATTATCGGGAGTTGAATCATGTCACCATCAAAAATAGGTACCCATTGCCACGTATTGATGATCTATTTGACCAAATTCTGAGGAGCCAAATTCTTTTAAAGATTGATCTTCGTTCCGGATATCACCAATTGAAGATTAGAACCGATGACATTCCAAAGACGGCTTTAGGAACTTCGAAGACAGGCATTATGAATTCCTAGTCATGTCCTTTGGATTGACTAATGCTCCTGCTGCCTTCATGGATATGATGAACCGAGTATTCAAGGAATATTTAGATCACTTTGTGGTCGTCTTTATTGATGACATCCTTATTTATTCCAAAAGCCGTGAAGATCATGAGCAACACTTGAGGCTGATACTCCAAAAGCTTCATGAATATAAGCTTTATGCCAAGTTGAAGAAATGCGAGTTCTGGCTTGAGGAAGTAGCATTCCTTGGGCACGTGGTATTAAGTCATGGAATATCTGTTAACCCAGCAAAGATTGAAGCTATTCAAAGTTGGTAGCAACCTAAATCAGTGACCAAAGTACGTAGCTTTCTCGGCTTAGCTGGTTATTATCGGAGATTCGTAGAAGGGTTTTCTCGAATCGCTACTCCACTAACTCAGCTGACTCGAAAAGATACAAAGTTCGGTTGGAGTGAGGAATGTGAGAAGAGTTTTCAAGAACTCAAGAGGAGACTCATTTCAGCACCTGTTCTGATAATACCATTTGGTTCAGAGGGATTTGTTATCTACAGTGATGCTTCGGGCAAAGGGTTAGGATGTGTTCTCATGCAACATGGGAAAGTCATAGCCTATGCCTCACGACAACTCAAAGAATATAAGAGGAATTATCCTACTCATGATCTAGAGTTGGCAGCTATTGTCTTCGCACTAAAGATTTGGAGGCATTACTTGTATGGGGAGAAAGTGGAGATCTTTACGGATCATAAAAGCCTCAAATATTCCTTCACTCAAAAGGAACTCAACATGGGACAACGACGTTTGCTTGAACTGTTGAAAGATTATGATCATACTATCCAATACCATCTTGGAAAAGCGAACGTGGTAGCTGACGCACTGAGTAGAAGATTATATGCGGGTATGAGTGCAATATTGTCAACGCAAAGGCCCATTTTGTATGACTTGTAAAGGATGGAGATAGAGATAAAGACTCCAGGGACCCACGTGATGATGGCAAATATACGAGTAGAACCGACTTTTAATTGATAAAATTAAAGTCGCTTTCGAGAATTCTGAGATCCAGAGTGTGTGTATGAGGAAGAAAGTGCAAGAAGGTGCGATACCTAAGTAAGAATCGATGAAGAAGGAATACTTCGAGTCAACTCCGGACTTTGTGTTCCTAACGACCTCGATTTAAAGTATAAAATCATGATGGAGGCGCATAACACACCGCTTTGCAATCCATCACAGGAGTACCAAAATGTATCATGATCTTCGACATATATTTTGGTGGGGCAATATGAAGAGAGATATATACTGCTTATCTCAAGGTGTCTAACATGTCAACGAGTCAAGGCGAGCATCAAGTACCAAAAGGTCCATTGCAACCACTTGAAATTCCGAATGGAAGTGGGAGCACATTACCATGGATTTCAAGCATCGGTCTTCCCAAGGTTTCTCAAGGCATAGATGCGATTTGGGTCATTGTTGATAGATTGACCAAGTCTGCTCATTTCTTACCGATACGAGAAACTTATACACTTAAACGTCTTGCTCAGATGTACATAAACGAGGTTGTAAGATTGCATGGTATGCCAAGATCCATAGTTTCTCGATCGAGACCCAAGATTCACTTCAGCGATTTTGGGTTAGTTTGCAAAAAAGCTATGAAGCACAGATTTACGATTTAGCTCGGCATATCATCCTCGGGACGGACGAACAATGGAGAGGACTATTCAAACTCTTGAAGATCTATTAAGACTCTGTGTCCTTGATTTCAAGGGAAGTTGGGACAAGTTCTTACCATTGGTGGAGTTTTCCTACAACAACAGCTTATCAAACAAGTATTGGCATGGCTCCATTCGAGCGTTGTATGGAAGAAAATGTCGCTTCTCCAAAGATCTTTGGGATGAGGTGGGTGAAGCAACGTTGTTGGGACCGGAGTTTGTACGTATGACTACAGAAAAGATTCAAATGATCCGGCAACGTATAAAAACCTCACAAGATCGACAAAAGAGTTATGCTGATCTTCATCGAAAGGACGTGGAATTCGATATAGGAGATCATGTGTTGTTACGTGTTGCTCCATGGAAAGGAGTTACGAGATTTGGAAAGAGAGGAAAGCTCAATCTTCGATTCATCGGTCCATTTTTAATCCTTGATCGAGTAGGAACTATGGCCTATAGACTCGCTTTATCGCCATGTATGTCTCGTGTTCATAACGTTTTTCACATATCCATGTTACATAAATATGTGGAAGACCCAAACCACATTATTGAGTTAGAACCGGACGAAATAACGAAAGATTTGACGTATGAAGAGGTTCCTGTTCAAATCTTGGATAAGAAGGAACATATTCTACGCTCCAAGGTTATACCCCAAGTCAAAGTTTTGTGGAGAAACCACGATGTTGAGGAAATGACTTGGGAGTTAGAATCTGAAATGAAATCAAGGTATCCTTACCTCTTCAATATACCAGGTACGTACCCTAATTTCGAGGGCGAAATTTCATAAGAAGGGGAGATTGTAAAACCCCCAACTTTTTGAATAAAGATGAATTTTCTATAAATCTTATTTTTGAATATTATGGAGTAAATTTGATATAATGTTATAGTTGTGGGTAATATTTATAAATTTTGCAAATTACGCAAGTTGTTATATAATATTCGATTGGTCTGGGGAATATTCGCTTTTAACAGGAATATTCGCATAACCAAGATAATCATTGGTGGACGCCTACAACGGAATTATTATCGGTTTGAGAAAATGACAAAAATACTTTATGAAAATAATCATGGAAGTTTTACCGTTAAATCGTTGAAACACCCTTGTTAAAAGTACAATGTCTACGCGTAGTTGCACAGTAGCACACGGTATTGATTATTGATGCTTACGTGAGAAGTCACTCAGTTTTGTTCAATTATTGCTATAGTGATTGTTGTAAATTTTGCTTATTTTATGGACCCCTATTTACCCATTTTTCAAAATAATCGGTAGAAAGTTATTTTATATAATAAAAGGTGGGGGCCCATGAGTGGGACCCATGTGTTGGGCAATGTCTTGGGTGAAATGTTATGTTTGTCACGGGTTGGATGAAGGAAAAGTTAGTGGAGTATTATGTATATATAATATATATGTTTTATATTATATATATATATATTTTATATTATATATATATATATATATATATATATATATGATTATAATGAATGAAGTGAGTGGGGAAATTCACTAGTGCAATCCAAATGAATGAATAATATTAGCATATGTTTTATATATATAATATAATATATATATATATAATATATATTATATTTTATTTAAAAGATTTTGTTTTAAATACGACCGTCTGCTTAAAAGTAAATCAATGCAGGACCGCTCATAGATTAGTTACTATGCATTCCATTTTCCTATAAATAGAAGCTCATTCCTTCATTATTTTCTTTTAATTCAATTTGAACTCTGAAGCGATAAACTATAGAGAGAAAGAAAAAGTATTCTGCTACTTCACTACTTATATATCCAAAGATTTTTCTTCTTAAGCTAGGGAATATTATTTGTTGTATTCGTAAGGGTGTTATTCTTTCTTATTAATGAAGAGAACTGTTGTTATTCCGTTGCTTATTATTCTCATTGGAATAACCTATATACGCCATCTACCCTATACTTGGTGACATTCTTCTATTATTCCATCTTTACTATTCATTTGGAATATCCTCGTCTGCATGCGCTTTCTGTGGGACTGATTTAATTTCTTTTTATTATTCTTGGAATATCTAGTTCACATGCGCTTTACGCCGGACCGGTTCCGCTTTTATTATTATTCCGTTGGAACATCCTCGTCCATGTATTTTACAATCGGACTTGGTTCCGCCTTATTATTATTCTCGCTGGAACTTCCATGCTGTGTGTTTTACACCCACATGGTTCCGCTTATTATTATTATTCCGCTTGGAACATCCTCGCCTATGTATTTTACACCGGACTGGTTTACGTCTTTAGTATTACTTTGGAACATCCCGCTTGCAAACTTTTCCCGACTCGGTTCCGTTATTATTATTCTGCATTGGAATAACCTATCTATCTGAATACCGCATGCATGGTGATTTCTTTTGTTATTCCATTCTTTATTATACTCAGGTTGGTTAAAGTTTTGACTTCTATACTCCATGAAATTAGTAGAATATCCTTGATATTTGCGCTTCATCCAAAGATCTTTTCATGGAAATATTCTTCCGATCATTCTTGAATTTTACTCTACAAAACAAAGATCATGTTGACAATTTGGACGTTAATAATTCCTGGATAAAATAATTCTTGAACTTGTTTTATTGAATTCTTATATCATTGTCGTCATCCTCATGTTTATATTTTGTTGAAAGTCATATGTGGCCTGTAGTGCATAGATGGACTTGGTATGATTATGACCAGGGATTATTCGGTGTAATCATGACCATAAAGTTACAAATGATGTGGTAAAAGTTCTCATTGGCCCGTAGTGCATTGATGGACAGTTGTTGGCATGATCATGACTATTAATGAATACACAAATATTCTTGGCCCGTAGTGCATGGATAATTGTGGTCATGATACTAAAGAATATCCTTGGCCGTAGTGCAGGGGTGATTCGATGATGTGGAATATTTATTAAAATTTGAGTCTCAAATATAACAGTGATGAAAAAACCTTTTTAATCATAAAAGATAGTAGATTTTATTTTCTACTTGACTCTTTTAATGGATTGCTTGTTCTCACTGCAGCTTAAACTTGATGTCTATTATATTTTATCGGTTTAACATTGTTGGAGACTAATGATAATTTATTCTGCATTATCTTAGTCATAATATTTCTTCTTGGGCTAGTTGAGCTCACCTTTCTTTCACCGTTCTCTTGAGTAAAATGAGAACATAGCAGGACTAGTCGGGGAACGAGATAACGGTCCGAGGATAACATTAGTAGTCCTCACACTATTCGTGAAATAGTGTGTTAATAATTGCAATGAGGACTACTTTTGAGTTTGTATAATCTCTAGTAGACAATAATTGTATTCAAACTCACAGTTATGTTTTGTCGTATTGTACACTTATACTTTGTATTAACAAGTTGTATTTGAATTTTGTACCATGTATCTGACGACCCAAGATGGGTGATGTATACCTAATTTTGGGGGCGTCATAGCATCGATGCAAAAGGACAACCTCTGATCTAGAAATCAGGATAAATAAAGTCTTCAACCTACCCAAGACAGTAAAGTGATACATCCGGCGGGTAGGTGAAACAAAGATCGCAAATACGTAAAAAGTATGACAAGTCACATCAAGCGCCCACGCCAAGCAACTTGAGATCTGTGAAGATATTTGAATAGCCTTCAACTGGCTACTTTCCAACCAAGGATTGGGAAGAAGTATAAAAGAGAAAGAGCTTCAAAGATCAAAGGTTCTTTGGCGATGTATTTTGGAGAAAAGGTGGACTGATCCAAGCAAGTGATAGTGAGTCCGAAGGCTCACTCTACGATCCACCAAGAACACTCAGAAGTCAGATCAAGCAAGAAGTAGAAGTGTGAGTTCTACTATGTAGAAGTGAGAGTTCTACTACCTGAAGAGTGTTCTGAACTGCCGAGAGAAAGAAGAGCATCATGTCATCTGGATGTCCATCATGGGAAGACTCTAAGTACAATAGAGAAGAGCTTATAGTCATCTTAGCAAGTCCATCATGAGAAGGCATCGAGTAGCAAGAAGGGAGATCACAAAACCCATCTTGGTGACAAGCATGAGAAAGCTTCTAAGTACCTAACAGAAGAGCCTACAGTCATCTTAGAAGCCTCTCATGTGCAGCCATCAAGTACCAAGGTGAATGATCTTCAAGGCAGTTCATTAAGGGGTCATCCGGAGTAGTTGAGCAACTTAAGAAGCTAAGCATCATGCAACACTCAACTGCTCTTCAAGGATGATCAAGCCAAGCTGTTAAGGATAAAAGATGTTCAGAGCATGAAGACATCCTAGCAGCTCAGCACCAACTCCAACAACAACTCAACGAAGCCAAGGCCTGAGGGGTCCTTGTCCGAAGGGACTAAACAAAGAAGGGCCAAAGGGTCCTTGTCCAAAGGGACTAAATGAAGTTTCAAGCCTGCTAGGCTTGAAGAGTTCCTAGGGAACTAGAGAAGTCCCAAGGCTGCTGGCCTTGAAGGAATCGTAAAGATTCAGGGTGCTGCCATTCCTTAGTGGAAATCCTGCTAGTTGAAAGTAGAAGAGTGGATTAGGAGCTTAAGTCTCTGAACCACTTAAAACCCCTTGTGTCTTTTACATTATGTCATTTACATTATGTCTATAACTGCTATAACTGCTATGTATGTTCTAATTGCTTACAACTAAACTAACCCAACGAACAATGTATGTATGATTTTGAATATATCAATGAAGAGGAATCTTTTACTTATTCCGCTGTGCTTGAAAAGATTCTTATGTTTGTCATATACTTAAATATGAACAATACAACATAAACCCAAAAAGTATTTGAAATAAAAAGGATCAATTCAACCCCCCCCCCTTTCTAGATCTATTATGCCCTCTGGGAACTAACAATTGGTATCAGAGCAGGTTCTCATGCTATATTCAAAAGCTAATCACTTTGAGTCTGATCCCAGGCACTAACATTGTTCTAAACTTAGTTTAGTAGTAAGTAACTTGTTATATGCAGAAGAGCTCACACGTTGGAAATATTGTGTATAGGTAAAAATGTGTATACACCTGAAGCTGCTCAGATTGGTCCATATCCTAGATTGCTATATCAACAAGACCAATCCTAGCCTGCAGTCAATCTTGTTGTCTGAAGACCAGACGAGAGAAAGAGAGTAAGAGACATCAGTGACAAAGAGTAAAGCATTCATCAGTCTGAAAGATGAAGATGTCACGTGTATTAAGAAATGATGATCGAAAGGAGAAAGAAGATCTTCTCAAACTTATGAGTGACCAACCAACAACTGGGCGCTATCTCTGTAAACTCAAAGATGTCAAAGATCTTAATACCACGATTCTCTTGATCTACATCTTCAAGACCACGACTGATTGATGAAAAGCCAACAAGAGCATTAAGCTGAAAGGAGCAAAAGTAAAAGCTATGCACATCAATACCTGAACTCAGTATATCTAAGGTAAATGACTGTTAAGAAACTGACAGTAAAAAGGTACGGTTCCTCACCATTATTAATGTATACATCATAGTTTCACCATCTTATGAACTATGACAGTATTCTGTTAAGAAGTCATAATCTACCTAAAAAGGTGAAGAGAGAAAGTAGTCTGAAGATGGAAAATTCAAATGTTTACAAACTTTCTCTTTAACCAAGTTTTAGGCTGAAGATGACATCTTGAAGAAAATCTGAAATAGATCATAAGAGTATCACAGACCAAATGAACTTTATGTTAAGTAATCATTACTGGTGTACTAGTATGTATGTATAAGCCTATGTTCTAGGTGTTTGACAACACACAGAGAATGATCAGATCTACAAGAGGATCTTGCTGATTTGTAGAAACTGATCACATCCATGAATCAACTAGATACTCATACATCGTAGAGTTGTTTCGCACTCGGTGAACACTTAAACATTGTGAACATAACCCAGTAAATGATGAAACCATCGTAGATAAAAAGTGTGTCATTAATTATCATATCCCACACACACTCACCATCATGCATCTCAAAAATGTTTTATCTCAAGATAGTTGCATGCATGAATATGTATGTTGGTGATAAACATGATGATTATCCAGTTTAGAGAAATAGGGGTTTAGAAAACTAATCTAGCAGGACCCATTCAACAATGGAGACCAAAAGTAGAAATATACTTAAACCTGCAGGTACTTGGTCAGTCTGACCACACTAAGGAATGCTGAAGCAGAAGACTTCATTCATTAGGACTCAACCAGCAGAAGGCTAAGGAATGTTCAGAGATGAGTCTGATAAGGTTCCTATATGTCCAAGCCTGTCCTTGAAGACCCTCTGAGCTAACCGGAGTGGAGCTCTCATGGCTGCAAATATGTATATGGGAGCATGCCATGAAATAGAAGATAAAGAGGATTCTATGTGCCCATATCTAGAAAGACATGCTTTATGGAAAGGATCCTCAAGGGAAGCTTACAACAGAAGATCGTTGAGCTTAAGACAAAAGGAGTTCTTTACGAAGCAGAACTTCTGAAAACAAAGGATTGTCAAAGAAGACTACGTTCGTAGTGCTGTCAAATGATTGTAGAGTGATCAATCCTGAAAATACTCATCTCTACGATACAAGGAAAACTAAGCAACGACGATGATTCCAGTCAGAAGGAGAAATGTTGGGCAGCCTTCAAATGAACATGAAGAAGGAATCACATCTATTTGAGAAGACAGCATCAACAATGGGGGAGCAGTGATCTGTTAAGGAATAACAACACTATTAAACCTGGAAGAGATATACCAGCTACAGAGTCTCAAAACTTTATGGCTGATGAACTAAATGAAGATCCATAGTAAGTAGGAACGTCTCAAAACGTACTACTGATAACCCTTCAGCCACCCAATCCATAATCATGAAGTGCCTACGATCAAACATATGATCGTAGTGTAAAAAGCAAGAGGACACCACGATTTCAGCAATGCAGTTGTCTAAAGCTGGTAGAAGACCTCCCCGCCAGAAAAGGTCTAATGAGATGTTATTGCAAATCATTGTCATAGCACTTCATCTGGAAAGCGCCTCAGGGACAAACCTGACCCTTAGCTAACTCTAAGAGGTTGGCCCTTCCTGAGCTACCTTATCCCAGAAGGAATGCTTGATCTAGTTCATCTCAAAAGAACCAAGTCAGTCAACGATCGTAGAGTTGAACTTGAGGAGGACTAAACGATTGTGGTACAAACTCAACGATCGTAGTCCTACCAAAGGGTATTCCAGTTCACAAGGAGCATGAATAATGAGACATCTGCTAAGCCATTCAAGTTGAGGAGATAAGTTCGAATACATCAGTGATTGAGCTATGCTGCATCGAAGTAAGGAGGAAAGACAAAGCCATCCACTGTAGCATCTCTTAGAAGTTGATCGTTGAGTCAACAAAGGAAATCGTAGAGTCTATAGCTGCCTCATCATGCCACTCTATGAATCAAAAGGTCAACGGTCAAAGCCACGTCAATTAAATGCCCACTCTTCAAATAACTAAAAAGTTGTGGGGAGTTACAACTCATTACTGGGCAATGTGCAACCAATGGACAGTTGACACATCACTGAGTATCACAGTTAGAAGGAACGCCATAAAGACGAGTTCAAATCATGCAGACGATTACTAAAAGATATCGAACCTTTCTCCCTCCCATTTTCAAAACCCTAGAAAGCTTTTCAAGAGCAAAATCAGTTAACCCTCCAGAGCCTTACCAAATCTCAGTCAGCCATCTCGCATAATCTCTCTAAATCAAACACCCACAGTCTTCGAACAATTCAAATGGAAAACTGGCAAGTTATCACCGACATTCAGCTTGGAACCAAATCGTTTGAGAAATCTGAGAAGAAGTTCAGGGACATACTTAGACTCGTAAAGGAAGCTGGGTTTTCAGAATGTCTCAAGGCGAGTACTCATGTATACATTGACCTGGTTAAGGAGTTCTACTCAAACATCTCCATAAACTCTGGAACTCTTTCTACCAAGGTTAAAGGTCAGATTCTGAAGCTAAAATTTTCCGACCTGAATCAATGCCTAGGTTTCCCTAGCCAAGGGCTGAAGAACCTTGAAGATGTCAACATCGAGTAAGCGAAGGAGTTGATGGGATACCAAAGAAACCCTAGTTTCAAAGACATGAAGAAGAAGGAATTCCCTGAAGAGTATGAGTTCCTAGCTGAAATTGTAGGAAAGTGCATACTGTGTAAAAACACTGCACATGATACGGTGATTGATCAACAATCAAGATAATGTCAAATTTATAGTTCAAGAAACAAATTGACTTTGGAGCCATTTTGTTTGATCATATCTCTAAGTGGGTAGAGAAAGCCGAGAAGAAGCCACCCACAAGGTATTTCATTGAAGGTTCTTTGAGTATCATTCTCAAGAAGAAACTAGGAGGAAAATCAAGGAAGATGAGGGAGAAGCCTTGAATGTGCACAAGGTGATGTCTCCACAGTTATTTGAGAACTGGAAGAAGAACCCCAAAGAGAACAAAAGGCTGACAACTGGGAGCAACAGTAAAGCCTCTGCAAAGAAGAGGAAGATAGTAAAGACAGAGAGCTCTGAGTCCAGTGACTCTGCAGCAGTTGAAATCACGCCAGCTAGGAAGAAATCAAAAGTGGTGAAGAAAGCTGGTAATGCTAAGAAAGCTCAGGCCCCACCAAGGAGAGTTTCCTCCATGAACAAGGATAAAGAAGAAAAGGCCCAAACTGCTGAAACCACAAAAAGAAGAAGCATCATGTTGCTTCAAGGGCGATCGACAAAAAAAGCTAAGGTGGATGACAAACCAAATTTTAGCTTCTCAAATCAATGATCTCTGGAAGAAAGGGACGAGAGTCACAGAAGAGAAAGAAAAGCGAAAATGTGGTCCGGTCTCCAACCAAGATCCAAAGAATGAGAATGAAGCTGATGTGATGAAAGAAAGTGCAGAATCTGCTGATGAAGAAAAGTGCTCAAGCCCCATGGACAATTCTCAGAGAAGCCATACTGATGATGAAAAAGAAATTCAAAGTGACCAAAGCGCATCCCCAAATGCCACTGCCCCAACGAGCCCAGAGAATGGGTCAGAAAATACTACTTAAGAAGAAGATGAAAATGTCCCCCCCCCCCAATCCAGAAAGCTCTCATGATGACTCGAGAAGTAATGAGTCAAAGAAAGAAGAATCACCGCGCCATGCCGAAGAAGAGGAGTTAGAGCTCAAGAAGAAGAAGAAAGTGCTCTCTCTCAATAGTTGAACCTCTACAAAGAAGGAAGAGCTACAGGCTGCAAGTCCAGTTTGCATCCAAAAAGAACAGTGGTCAATCAACAGCCATCATTGAATTAAGTGATGATGAGTCTGTATCCTCAAGAGAAAGTGCTGAAGATGAAGCCAGAAGTGAAGAAGAGAAATCTGAGGAAATACTTGTTGAAGAAGGTCTTGATAATGAAACTCAACAAGAAGGATTTTCTGTTGAAGATGATCAAGAAGAGTCTGAACATGAAATGCAACAAGAAGACCTCTCTGCTGAAGCTGATCTAAACGGTTCTGGTTCTGAGAAGGAAGAAGCAGGAAATGATTCCACTCTGAAGATCAGGAATCAAAAAACTCAAAATTTCACCCTGTTCTCTCACCTGCAAGATTTACCAAGAGAATTATGGTAGAAGTTCCTAATGAACCATCAGAAACTCCTCCTGATAGATGAATAAACTATGGAGGTGAGCAGCTTAGAATAGTCAAAATGACTTCCTTTGACTTAGTCAAGAACTGGAACAACATGAAGCTAGACTGCTCAACCATTCTCTACAATCCTGATGATTTGCTGATGAGATGGTTCTTCCAGTGGATGCCATGGCTAAAGGCCTTTACTGAAGGAGATAGAAGCTACTTCAGCTGGTGTTACAAGACTTTTCCAAGTATGGAACTAGTAGCCCAAAACTTTCCAAGGGTGAAAACTTATGCTACCAAGATGATAACAAACCAGTCCCACTTCAAGGTCTATCGACATGCTGGAAATCTCTACATCCCCTACGATCGTAGAGTGGATTCTGAAGGAAAAAGAGTCATGACCAAGGAGCAAATCGTAGAGTCTATTCACTCTACTGCTGATGATATTCAAGTCCAAAACCAGAAGCCTTCTTATGATCAAGCACTACTATCAGACACTCCATCATCCTCTGCAAGCAATTGGTACTCCACGATTGTTTAGATTATCCAAACCTTTGAAAATCTGTCCAAAGATGATGATCGTAGAGTCCAATCTGCTCAACCTGAAGCTGCAAATCAAGAGGATCAAACTGCTTTGAAGTAGGAACTACTAAAGAGCTCTGATGATCTAAGCAAGAAGATATCTATGCTCACTGAAGAATCACAGAAGTAGACAGCAGTAGGAGATGACTCTTTCCAGCACAAGCTTCAAGATATCTTGGCTGATGTATCTCTCAAACTCCAAGAAAGAGATAACATCTATCAGAAGGCCATCCAAGATCAGAAGGCAGAAGCTCTACAAGTTCAGGAGGCCAATGCAAAGCAGATTGAAGCCCTCTCTGACAAGATTGACGATCTGAAACAGTCCTTCTCTGTGCAACTTGAGCTCGGCTAGCAAGAACTAAAGTTTGAAGTTGCCAACTCCTCCTACCTGATGGAGCAGCTTAATTCCAACATGGAGCAGCTCTCTCAAATGATTGATGACAAAAAGGGGAAGAAAAAGAAGCATAGAAAGAAGAGGAGCAAGAGGCACCAAAAGAAGAGCAGAGGGTTAAGGGAGAAGAAGCCAAAGAAGAAGAAAGTAGCAACAGATAAAGAATCATCATCTGAGGGGGAGCCTGAAGATAATGATACCAAAATCGCAGAAGCTGAAGGGGAGCCAGATCAGAAAGGTGATGAAGGGGAGCCAAGCAAAGATAGAAGGTCATCATCTGAGGGGGAGCAAGAGCAAGAAGCAGAAACAGATGAGTAGCTGATCAACAAGAATCCTGGAAACACACATGGAGCCAAGGAGGTACATCTCTAATCTGTTAAGAATGTTCTGGATCCAGGATATAGAATGTCTTAATGTATAAATTGTCATATCAATATAAATGACATTCATGATTAACTATTTTAGAAATACAGCTGCTCACTGTATATAAGATTCATTCATAACATGCATAAGCACCTATTATTTTTGTCATAATCAAATAGGGGGAGATTGTCAAGAATAAGCATGTGAATGCTATTCATATATATGTATATGAATGAATAATATGCAAGTATGCTTGCATTAAGAAAAGCTGTAAAGTCCTATGATAGACAATAGAAATATATGTACAAGGACTTAGAATGAATTGATCAAATATGATAGGTTGATCCTACATAAAGCAAAACAGCTTTGTAAAGTCCTTAAAAAGAAATGATGTACAAGGACTATAAATATAGAAAGATCAAGCTTGTTAGGTTGATCTTATGATGTAATAGATAGGCTAGTCGATCGCCGAGCAACGCACTGTAAGTGATAGTCCCGGGTGAGTCAAGGTTAACTCGGGAGCTATCGAGGCAGAATAGGAGTATGCAAGATAGTAGATCTCGGAGTTCGTAGACTCCAGGGGAAATGAAAAAGGATCGTAGTGTATCGAGAAGAGCTTCCTTGGGATCGTAGTGTGCTGAGGATCATTGAGACAGCTTGCCTACGAGCCGACCGGTCATCTGCCCAAGCCAAGACAGAAACGTAGACTACACTCAGAGTCGTAGAGTCTACTGATGCCGAAGCCAAGTCAAGGATCGTAGATCACACTCGAGTTAAGTAGAGTTTATTGATTATATCTGAGAGATCGTGAGTCGAGCAAGATCGGATGAAGACAACAGCACAAGGCGTAAATCGTAGAGTGTCAATATCCGATCTCGGGATCGTGGTGTCTCGCGACAAATTAAAGTCAATCGTAGAGTGCGAACTATGACTCCAAAAAAGTGCTCACAATGCTAAGTCAGAATCGTAGAGCAGATACGGTTCTCAACGAATGAGCACTCCCAGAATATCCAAAGATACGAAGCCTCCGGTTAAGACTGCAAAGATTCATTCCACAAAGAAGTGGAACCAGAGAGCACTCAAATGAATGGCATGCAAAGCTAACAGAAAGATCTCGACAAACCCAATCAACATTAAGATTGAGGTGTAAGGCCATTCGTGATGAAGTCTTCCACAAGGAGATCCAAAGAAGACTTGAGAAGCTGACTAAGGAAAATCAGCCTATGCAGTAGCTATCAAGTGTACAGAAGACAACAATCTTGGAAGCAACCAAGATCGTAGTGTTTGCCAAACAAAGAAGGAACCGATGGAAGGTGAACCGAGATCTTTGGTCACCTCACGAAGAGCAAGGCTAAAGTGATTAAGTGTAGGGTCAGTTCATTGATGATAAGTGAGCGGAGATCACAAGAAGAAAAAGCAAATCAAGCCGCCAAAAATCTGAAATGTCTTAATGTTCAGAAGGGGACCAGAGCAAGGAATTAGGCCATCGGTATCGAGAGAACGAAAGCAAATGTAGTATTGAAGCACTACACAATACAAGGAAAAGGTGTTCTACATTAAAGATCCAATCAACACTCTTCTGGATCGTAGTGCTGACTCTACTAGTCAACGAGCAACAATGAACAAGACACTACGATCAGGTCCTTGAAGACATGCATCAGAATCATAGAGTTCGAATACCTGAAGACTGAAGCATTGACAACGGTTCAATCTGAAGGGTAATATTCAGACAAGTGCTTATTAAGAGAATCGATGCAAAAGGACAACCTCTGATCTAGAAATCGGGAGAAATAAAGTCTTCAACCTACCCAAGACAGTAAAGTGATACATCTGATAGGGTAGGTGAAACAATGAAGCTACAGCAGTCGAGAAAAAAGTATGACAAGTCACATCAAGCAGTCTACGTCAAGCAATTTGAGATCTGTGAAGATATTTGAATAGCCTTCAACGGCTACTTTCCAACAGAAGGATTGGGAAGAAGTATAAAAGAGAAAGAGCTTCAAAGATCAAAGGTTGCTAGAGCAGTGTATTTTGGAGAAAAGGTGGACTGATCCAAGCAAGTGATAGTGAGTCCGAAGGCTCACTCTACGATCCACCAAGAACACTCAGAAGTCAGATCAAGCAAGAAGTAGAAGTGTGAGTTCTACTATGTAGAAGTGAGAGTTCTACTACACCAAGAGTGTTACGAATCTGACCGAGAGAAGAAGAGCATCATGTCATCTGGATGTCCATCATGGGAAGACTCTAAGTACAATAGAGAAGAGCCTACAGTCATCTTAGCAAGTCCATCATGAGAAGGCATCGAGTAGCAAGAAGGGAGATCACAAAACCCATCTTGGTGACAAGCATGAGAAAGCTTCTAAGTACCTAATAGAAGAGCCTACAGTCATCTTAGAAGCCTCTCATGTGCAGCCATCAAGTACCAAGGAGAATGATCTTCAAGGTAGTTCATTAAGGGGTCATCCGGAGTAGTTGAGCAACTTAAGAAGCTAAGCATCATGCAACACTCAACTGCTCTTCAAGCATGATCAAGCCAAGCTGCTAAGGATAGAAGATGTTCAGAGCATGAAGACATCTTAGTAGCTCAGCACCGACTCCAACAACAACTCAACGAAGTCAGGACCTGACGGGTCCTTGTCCGAAGGGACTAAACAAAGAAGGGCAAAAGGGTCCTTGTCCAAAGGGACTAAATGAAGTTCCAAGCCTGCTGGGCTTGAAGAGTTCCTAGGGAACTAGAGAAGTCCAAAGGCTGCTGGCCTTGAAGGAATCGTAAAGATTTAGGGTGCTGCCCTTCCTTAGTGGAAATCCTGCTAGTTGAAAGTAGAAGAGTGGATTAGGAGCTTGAGTCTCTGAACCACTTAAAACCCCTTGTGTCTTTTATATTATGTCATTTACATTATGTCTATAACTGCTATAACTGCTATGTATGTTCTAACTGCTTACAACTAAACTAACCCAACGAACAATATATGTATGATTATGAATATATCAATGAAGGGGAATCTTTTACTTATTCCGCTGTGTTTGAAAAGATTCTTATGTTTGTCATATACTTAAATATAAACAATACAACATAAACCTGAAAAGTATTTGAAATAAAAAGGATCTATTCAACCCCCCCTTCTAGATCTATTGTGCCCTTTGGGAACTAACATATTCGTCACATGAAAGAAGTGGAGTTCATCTAGCTAGAGCAAAATAATATGACCGTGTCACAGTATGAAGCTAAGTTTGTTGAGTTGTCCCAGTTTGCATCCCACTTGGTTGATAATGAGGAGAGAATGATGCGGATGTTTCTAAGAGGTTTGAAACCTGAGTTACGTTAATACCTAATTTTCTCACAAACTGTGTTTGTATTCAGATGTTGTAAATGGGGCTCAGTTATTGGAGCACGATAATGAGTTAACCCAACCAAGAGAGAGCAGCCGACGAATCGATAATACTAGTGGTAACAGTCATCAAAGCGGTGACAACAAACGAGGAGGGAATCAAAATGCCAGAAATGGTAACCACTTCGGTGGTAATCATGGCCAAGATAATAAAGTGGAAATTTCAAAAGAGGAAATTCAAGAATGATGGAAAGACATCAAAGACCAACACTGTTGTTAAGGAAGGAGAACGATCGTCGGTCGGATGTTACATACATCTGGGAGGGAGGACACATCGGTCAAACTGCACGCAAAGAACCCAAAGCATGTTACAATTATGGAAGAGAGGTCACCTAGCCCGATTTTGTCGTGCACCAAAGTCAAGTCCAGCTGGGATGGAGGCATCAAAGACCGTCCCAGACAAGACAAAATCGGTAGTTCAAGGGAGAGCGTTTGTCGTAACCTCCCAAAAAGTGAGAAATCCGAACGAGGTCATCACGGGTAAGTTAATCATAAACTCTAGCGAAGTCTATACCTTATTTGATACCGGTTCTACCCATTCTTTTATTTCTCCTACTTGCGCTCAACGTTTAAATTTAACTCCGGAGAAATTAGACTTTGATTTATCTGTTAAAACTCCATTGGGAGAAACCTTCCTTACATCCACTATTTATAAGTCTTGTTTGATTCAAATCGGTAACCACACGTTACCTTTCGATCTTGTCTCTTTGAAAATACTTGTATTTGATGTGATTTTAGGGATTGATTGGTTAACTACTCATCATGCTAAAATCGATTATTTTCGTAAGGTTATTAGCTTTCATATTCCTAACCAACCTAATATACGAATTCAAGCAACCAAACCACTAAAGTCAATCAATGTCATATCAAGCCATAAAGCTATTCGTTTATTGAAAAATGGATGTCAAGCTTTCTTAGCCCATGTTACAGATTTAAACAAAAATACGTCAGATTTGAATGATATTTCTATTGTTAATAAATTTCCTGACGTATTCCCTGAAGAACTTCCTGGCCTACCCCCAGAGCGTGAAATTGAATTTTTTATCGACCTTGAATTCGATACAAAACCCATTTCCAAAGCCCCATATCGAATGGCTCCTATTGAACTTCAGGAGTTAAAAATCCAACTCTGATGAATTGTTGAGACATCGGTTTCATTCGGCCCCAGGTCGTCGCCTCCTTGGGGTGTTCATGTTCTATTTGTGAAGAAGAAAGATGGAAGTATGCGACTTTGTATTGATTATCGGGAGTTTAATCATGTCACCATCAAAAATAGGTACCCGTTACCTCGTATTGACGATCTGTTTGACCAGTTGCAAGGCGCCAAATTCTTTTCAAAGATCGATCTTCATTTCGAATATCATCAATTAAAGGTTAAAACTGATGACATTCCAAAGATCGCTTTAAACTTCGAAGACGGGCATTACGAATTCCTAGTCATGTCTTTTGGATTGACTAATGCTCCTGCTGCCTTCATGGATATGATGAACCGAGTATTCAAAGAATATTTAGATCACTTTGTGGTTGTCTTTATGATGACATCCTTATTTACTCCAAAAGCCATGAAGATCATGAGCAACACTTGAGGCTGATACTCCAAAAGCTTCGTGAAAACAAGCTATATACCAAGTTGAAGAAATACGAGTTCTAGCTTAAGGAAGTAGCATTCCTTGGGCACGTGATATCAAATCACAGAATATCTGTTAACTCAACGAAGATTGAAGCAATTCAAAGCTAGGAGCAACCTAAGTCAGTGACCGAAGTACGTAGCTTTCTCGGCTTAGCTGGTTATTATCGGAGATTCGTAGAAGGGTTTTCTCGAATCGCTACACCATTAACTCAGCTGACTCGAAAAGATACAAATTCGGTTGGAGCGAGGACTGTGAGAAGAGTTTTCAAGAACTTAAGAAGAGACTCATTTCAGCACATGTTCTGACAATACCATCTGGTACGGAGGGATATGTCATCTAAAGTGATGCTTCAGGCAAAGGTTTAGGATGTGTTCTCATGCAATATGGGAAAGTCATAGCCTATGCCTCACGACAACTCAAAGAATATGAGAGGAATTATCCTACTCATGATCTAGAGTTGGCTGCTGTCGTTTTCGCACTTAAAATCTGGAGGCATTACCTGTATGGGGAGAAGGTGGAGATCTTTACGGATCATAAAAACCTCAAATATTTCTTCACTCAAAAGGAACTCAATATGCGGCAACGACATTGGCTTGAACTGTTGAAAGATTATGATCATACCATTCAATACCATCCTGGAAAAGCGAACGTGATAGCTGACACATTGAGTAGAAGATCATATGCGGGTACGAGTGCGATATTGTCAACACAAAGGCCCATTTTGTATGACTTGCAAAGGATGGAGATAGAGATAAAGACTTCAGGGACCCACGTGATGATGTCAAGTATATGAGTAGAACCGACTTTAATCGATAAAGTTAAAGCTGTTCAAACTACAGACCTGGAGCTGATGCGTATAAAGAAGAAAGTGCAAAAAGGTACTCTTCCAGAAGCAAGAATAGATGAAGAAGGAATACTTAGAGTCAACTCAAGACTTTGTGTTCCTAACGACTCTACTTTGAAGTATAAGATCATGATGGAGGCGCACAACACACCATTTACAATCCATCCTGGGAGTACCAAAATGTATCATGATCTTCGACATACATTTTGGTGGAGCAATATGAAAAGAGGGATCGCGGGGTTTATCTCAAGGTGTCTAATTTGTCAACGAGTCAAGGCGGAGCATCAAGTGCCAAAAGGTCCATTGCAACCACTTAAAATTCCAGAATAGAAATGGGAGCATATTACCATGGATTTCGTTACCAGTCTTCCCAAGGTTTCTCAAGGCATATATGCAATTTGGGTCATTGTTGATAGATTGACCAAGTCTGCTCATTTCTTACCTATACGAGAAACTTATTCACTTGAACGTCTTGCTCGAATATACATAAATGAGATTGTAAGATTGCATGGTATGCTAGTATCCATAGTTTCTGATCGAGACCCAAGATTCACTTCACGGTTTTGGGTTAGTTTGCAAAAAGCTATGGGCACGAATTTACGATTTAGTTCTGCATATCATCCTCAGACGGACGGGCAGTCAGAGAGGACTATTCAAACTTTGGAGGATCTATTAAGACTCTGTGTCCTTGACTTCAAAGGAAGTTGGGACAAGTTTTTGCTATTAGTGGAATTCTCCTACAACAAAAGTTATCAAACAAGTATCGGCATGGCTCCATTTGAGGCATTGTATTGAAGAAAGTGTCGTTCTCCAGTATGTTGGGATGAGGTGGGTGAAGAAAAGTTGTTGGGACCGGAGTTGGTACGTATGACTACAAAAAAGATTCAAATGATCCGGCAACGTATAAAGACCTCACAAGATCGACAAGAGAGTTATGCTGATCTTCATCGAAAGGACGTGGAATTCAATGTTAGAGAACATGTGTTATTACGTGTTGCTCTATGGAAAGGAGTTACAAGATTTGGAAAGAGAGGAAAGCTCAATCCTCGATTCATTGGCCCATTTGAAATCCTTGATCGAGTAGGAACTGTGGATTATAGACTCGCCTTACCTCCAAGTATGTCTCGTGTTCATAATATTTTTCATATATCCATGTTACGTAAATATGGGGAAGACCTAAACCACATTATTGAGTTGGAACCAGATGAGATAGCGGAAGATTTAACATACGAAGAGGTACCTGTTTAAATCTTGGATAAGAAGGAACATATTCTACGCTCCATGGTTATACCTCAAGTCAAAGTTTTGTGGAGAAACCACGATGTTGAGAAAATGACCTGGGAGTTAGAATCTGAAATGAAATCAAGGTATCTTCACCTCTTCGACATACCAGGTATATACCCTAATTTTGAGGACAAAATTTCATAAGAATGGGAGGTTGTAAGACCCCAACTTTCATAAATAAATATTAATTTATCTCGAATTATATTTTTGAATATTAAGGTGTGAGTTTGTTAAAATGTTATAGTTATGGGTAATATTTATAAATTTTGCAAAGTAAACAAGTTGTTATAAAATAATCGTTTGGTCGGGGAATATTCTTTTTGTCGGGAAATATTCGTACGATGACACAATCATTGGTAGACCCCACAATAGAATTATTATCGGAGTTAGAAAACGACAAAATTATCTTTTTATAAAAATAACGGCGAAAATTTTATCGTTAACTGTTGAATTACCCGTTGATAAAAGTACAGTAATACGCGTGGTTGCATAGTAGCACACGGTATTATACAGTATCTAGGATTATTGATGCTTACGTAAGAAGGCACTACTCAATAATTGTTACAGTAATTACTGTTCAATATTTTATTTTATTATTTCAATAATTACTGCGTTGATATTTTATATTATTGTTGTTTCAATAATTGTCACTGCACAATATTTCCCATCATCAGATCAATAATTCATATTATTTGAATAATATTATTAGATAGCATTATTGACAATGTCTAAGAAATTTCTGTTTAGGAAAGGGATTTGGTCACCTAATTGTGCGCCAGTAAGGAGAAATCCTTATCGGAAAGCCCCCTCTTTCCTGGGAACGACCTGGTTGTCATAATTGTGATTCTGTAATATTATTTGTGAATAATTAATTATTGATTTATATGATAAAGAAATATTTATTTTATATGAATATAAATGATGGATAGGAAAATATTTATTTTGTGTGGATATAAATGAAGGAATTTAGCATGAAATAATTATTGAAAGTTTGATATATTATCTTCCCCGATAAAATATTCAGTTAAATATATTATTTTAATATTACATTATAATAGTATAATGTGATAATATAAATAACTTTGTGAATAGCCACCTTTTTGACAAACAAATTCGGTGCCTAATTTGCCTTAGCATTATGCAGGGGTTGGTGGGAATAATATTGTAATTCATTAATTGCAGCATGTGGATTAATGGGTGGAGGTTAGATAATTGGTTTTGAATTCTCTGCATGCATCTTTTCAAAATTGTTAAGCTATTTGATTGGGGGAAGTGGTTGGTAGAGAATATTGTCTGCAAAGCATTTGTTTTCCTAAATTTTGTGGACCCTCACCTATATTGATAATTGTGAAGTTAGGCATTGAAATATGCTCCAGCAAAAACTTAATTTGCAAAACTTGCTTTCAAGAGTGGGCCCTAAACTATGAAAAAATAAGAAGAGTTAGGTAAAAGTTTGGCAGGAGAAAAATTAGGCAGATTCGTTTATCTCTCCCTCTGTTGCTATAAATAGGAGGTAACCCTTCCTTCCTAAAACACACCACTTCAATATCAGAAATTCTTATTCTATAATATTGTGAGTATTTTTCTTATGTATAAGGATACTTTGAGTATAGATTTTTTCTGCAAGATTTTCTCAGAATAATATCCGATATTCCAGTCAAATCCAGTTTCTACTAAGGTAAATGATATTATTTTGTTTCAATACTCGTAAGAAATATTATTCTCTTTCATACTCCATAGTATGGAAGGGATATTATTTCATTTCATATTTCTAAATTTAAACTAACAATGGTAAGTATTTCTTTTATAATTCCTGAAATTAGTAGAATATCCTTGATATTTGCGTTTCATCCAGTATCTTTTCATAAAAATATTATTCTGAGCATTCTTGATAAATTTTAACCTTTTCATGCCGGAGTACTATTCACGGGGTACTATTCCCGAAGTACTATTCATGGGGTACTATTCACTCGCAATAATTCAATTCACGGAGTACTATTCATGATAAAAATTGATTTCTTTTCATTCCAAATCATTTTTGATACAATATTATTCTTGAATTTTACTCCACAAAGCAGTATCATGTTGACAATTTGGACATTATTGAATTCTGGATAAATTAAATTATAAATCTTTAGAATTTATCATTTGCTTAAATTTAATTGAATTCTTATATCATTGTCATTATCCTCATGTTTATATTGTTATGAAAGTCATCTTTGGCCCGTAGTGCATAGATGGACTGTTGATTGGTATGATTATGACCAAGGATTATTCGGTATAATCAGGACCCGTAATGTTACAAGTGATGTGGTAAAAGTCCTCATTGGCCCGTAGTGCATTGATGGACAATTGTTGGCACGATCATGGCCATTGGTGATAATAATGAATATCATTGGCCCGTAGTGCATGGATAATTCAGTGATGTTGATTATTTGTTAAGCTGAGTCTCAGCGATAAAATTGATGGTAAACTTTTAAATCATAGAAGATAGTAGATACCATACCCTACTTGACTCTTCTAATGGATTATTTGTTCCGCTGCAGTTAAACTTGTTGTCTATTATATTCTATCAGTTTAACACTGTTGAAGGCTAAAGATAATTTATTCTGCATTATCTTAGTCATAATATTCTTTACTGGGCTAGTTGAGCTCACCCTTTGCTTTCATTGTTCTCTTCAGGAAATGAGAATATAGCTGGAACGGAGTGACGGTCCAGATAGGTTGGCTATAGTAGTCCTCACTATTATGTGAAATAGTATGGTAATAAATGTAATGAGAACTTTATTTGAGTTTGTATACTCGCTACGAGACATTATCCGTGTTGAAACTCTCAGCTACGTTTTGTCGTACTGTATCAAAGAAGTTTGTATTTAAATTCTGTACCATGTATTTGGCGACTCAAGATAGGTGATGTATACCTATTTTGGGGCCGTCACAAATACAACTTTAGTAATACAATTGTCGTGCAAAATATGACAACACATATAGTGTGAGTTTGAATATAAATATTATTTAATAGACAGTATACAAACTCAAAAGGAGTCCTCATTATAATTATTGATACACTATTTTACAAAATAGTGAGGACTACTAAAACAACTATCCTGAACCATCACTCCATACCCCGGCTAGTTCCTGTTATGTTTTCACCTCATTAGAAGAAAAATGGAACAAAAAGGAAAAGGGTGAGCTCAACTAGCCCAGTAAAGAATATTATGACTAAGATAATATTCAACAATTTATCATTAGTCTTCAACAGGGAAAATTTTGATAAAATATAATAGACAACAAGTTTTAGATCAACAACTGCAGCGGAAACATCAATCCATTAGAAGAGTTAAGTAGAGAATGAATTCTACTATCTTCTAAGATTTTAAAATCCATCATCAATATTTTATCCCTGTAACATCAATCAATACACATCTTGAATCAAATATTCATCTTTGCACTACAGGCCAAAGATATTCATTTGTGTCACCAAATGGTCATGTTTAACTCTACACCTGTTCATCTTTGTACTATGGGCCAAAGATATTCATCAGTTAATCATTCATCGTTTCACTACAGGCCAAAGATATTCAGTAATATCATCATTTAGGACTGAGGATGATGAAAAATATCTTAAAAATAATGAATTCAGTGAGATAAAAGATCAAAGATTAGGGATTTGTATTACAGTTTATCCAAGTTCAATAATACTCCATAATAACCAATTGTGAAGATGAATTCAAAAATAAAGATCAAAACATGGATACAATCAAAGATAGTAATCATAATAGACATCTTGGACAAAAAGAATAAAATTTTATTTTTCTGTGAATAGTGGCGTATTCGTGAATAGTGCCGTATACGTGAATAATGTCATATATGTGAATAGTAACCCCGACGTAAAAAGGTAAAAATTCCACAATAAAATCCATACCAATATTTCGGTATAATGATATTGAAAGAATAACATCATTATGAAGAAAATAACATCCTTACCTCAAAAGAACAGTATCTCCGGTTGAAATATCAGGTATAAGGTTGAAGGAAACTTGCACTGAATAGCAACTCTCAAAGTATCTAAATACTCACAAAATACGCTCGATAATATAGAGAGAAAGAGAGAAAACTTTTTTCTGGTGTGATTTTTAATTCTAACTAAGCACCTTATTTATAGGAAAATGCTTAGAACGCCATAGCAGACAAACCTGCTACCTGATGACTTTACCTGTTACTATTCAAGCCCACCACTTTTGAAAATAAATTTCAGCACATTTCATTTCTCACCAACCAAAAGTGGGGCCCACCATATTTTTAATAAAAACATTTATTTCCAAAACTTCGGTAATTCATAATAAATATCCCTTTTATTAGAAAAATACGACTTTTATGTCCATTCCATAGGAAATTAAATTCTCTACAACTTTGTAGAAGAAAGGTTTTCTAAATTCAAATCAAAAAATATCCGAAATCCACATACGAACGATTTTTAATACCTCCATTCCGACAAAATACTGATAAAATACCTTATCAATAATTCCTTCATTTATAACCACAATAAATATATCCATCATTTATATCCACATAAAATAAATATTTACTTATCATATAAATTAATAATTAATTATTCACAAATAATATTACAGAATCACAATTATGATGACGAATTAGTTCTCTCGAAAAGAGGGGCTTTACGATAAGGATTTCTCCTTATTAGAGCGCAATTAGGTGACCAAACCCCTTTCCTAGACAGAACTTCCTTAGACATTGCCAATAATGCTATCTAACAATATTATTCAAATAATATGAATTATTGATCTGATAATGGAGATACTATGCAATGACAATTATTAAAACAATAATAATATAAAATATCAACGCAGCAATTATTGAACCAATAAAATAAAATATTGAACAGTAATTATTGTAACAATTATTGAGTAGTGCCTTCTTATGTAAGAATAAATAATTTCAAAAATATTGTGCAATACCATGTGCTACTGTGCAACCACGCGTATTACTGTATTTTAACCACCAGGTATTCCAACAGTGTTAACGGCAACAATTACGTCGTTATTTATAAAAACTCAAACTTGTCGTTATTTTCATCCTATAGTTATTCCGTTATGGGGCCCACAAATGGTCACAAGCGTGTCGTAAATTTAATATTCCCCGAAGCGGTGAAATATTCCACGACCAAATGAATATTCCCCGACAACAATGAATATTTTATAACCACTTGCTTATTTTGAAAATTTTGCACATTTCACCCATAACCAAAGCATTATATCAAATTAACACCTTATTATTCGTAATAATAATTAGAGAAAATTCGATTTTATTTATAAAAAGTTGGGGTCTTACAGTCGGTGGTGGTTTTAATAGTAAATTAATCTGGACCATCGATGGTGGTTTTAATATTAAATCAATCTGGACCGTCGATGGTGGTTTTAATACTAAATCAATATGGACCGTCGATGGTGGTTTTAATACTAAATCAATCTGGACCGTCGATGGTGATTTTAATACTAAATCAATACAGACCGTCGATGGTGGTTTTAATAGTAAATCAATCTGGACCGCTGATGGGTGGTGGTTTTAAAAGTAAATCAATGCGGACCGCTTCGGTTTGTGGTTTTTAATAGTAATCAATATGGACCGTCCGTTCTAATAGTAAATCAATCTGGATCATTCATGAATCAATTACTATTTAGTCCATTCTACTATAAATAGAAGCTTAATTCTTCTTTCATTCTCACCAATTCACTTAGACTCACAAGAGAAACTACAGAGAGAGAAACTATAGAGAGCAAGAAGAAGAGTATTTTACTACTTTACTATTGCAGTATCCAGTCTTCTACTAAGGTAAGGGGTATTATTTCTTTCGTTTTCATGAAGAGAGTTGTTTTCTTTCAATACTCGTAAGAGATATTATTTATTGTATTCGTAAGGGGTATTATTTCTTTCGTATTCATAAGGAATACTATTTTTCGTATTCATCCTTTAATATATAGCCTAATAACTTTATCTCTCGCTTGAATTAAATGCATAGTATGACGGTGAAAATCCATTTGCGATTTAAGTATGTTATTTCTTTTCATATTCTTAAATCTAAACTTACTATGGTAAGTATTGCTTCTATAATCCTTGAAATTAGTGGAATATCCTTGAGCTTTGCGCTTCATCTAGTATCATTTCATTGGAATATTGATATAAACTCTCTTATTAAATATCAATATTTTCACCGGAGTACTATTCACGGGTTACTATTCATCCGATTACTATTCACTAAAATATTATTCACTCGAGTATTTGGGGCACTTTTCATTCCGGGGTACTATTCATGAGTTACTATTCACCCGATTACTATTCACTCAAATATTATTCACTCGGGTATTCGGGGCACTTTTCATGCTTAGAGTACTTATTCACGGGTACTTATTCTGAAGTAATATTCACGAGTACTATTCAATTTAAAAAATTATTTATTTTCTGTCCAAATTATTTTTGATACATGGATATTATTCTTGAATTTTACTCCACAAAGCAGTATCATGTTGACAATTTGGACATTATTGAATTCTGGATAAATTAAATTATAAATCTTTAAAATTTATCCTCTGCTTTATTTTAATTGAATTCTTATATTATTATCATCATCATCATCATGCTTATATTGTGATGAAAGTCATCTTTGGCTTACGTGCATAGATGGACTATTGATTGGTATGATTATAACCAGGGATCATTCGGTATAATCATGACCCATAATGTTACAAATGATGTGGTAAAAATCCTCATTGGCCTGTAGTGCATTGATGGACAGTTGTTGGTATGATTATGACCAGGGATTATTCGATATAATCATGACCATTGATGGTTACATGAATATCCTTGGCCCGTAGTGCAGGGATAATTCGTGGACGTGATACTAATGAATATCCTTAGCCCGTAGTGCAGGGATGATTCGATGATGTGGTTTATTTATTAAGCTGAGTCCCAGCGATAAAATTGATGATAAACTTGATGTTATTATATTTTATCAGTTTAACACTGTTGAAGGCTAACGATAATTTATTTTGCATTATCTTAGTCATAATATTTTTTACTGGGATAGTTGAGCTCACCCTTTTGTTTTCATTATTCTCTTCAGGAAATGAGAACATAGCCGCGACTAGTCGGGGAACGGAGTCCTCACTATTTAGTGTGATAATAAATGTAATGAGGATTGAATTTGAGTTTGGATATTGTCTATGAGACAATATTCGTGTAAAAACTCTCAGTTGTTGTATAATTAAGTTTGTATTTGTATTCAGTACCATATATTTGGCGACCCAAGATGGGTGATGTATACCTATTTTGGGGGCGTCACAGGTACTGCATACCATTATTGTGCCTTTCCTTGATAATTTGTATGACTTGGTTTTTTCAATTTTGTTTTGACTTGCAGCACTTGACTCCTCATGCAGCTCCCTCCTTCTCAACTTTTGTGGCCTTCCTCTCGCTGTCTTAAATGGAGGAGGTAATGGTGGAGTGATATTAACTCTTGGCCAAAATCTCTCCCCTCTAACCACACTCAACATTTTTGAATATGCTCTCAGATAACTATGTAACCTAAACCAATGTGACACATAGTCTGCAGGATTGTATCTCATGTAGAACATAGATTCACATGCATGTGCACAAGGAATTCCACTGAGTTCCCAAGCCTTACAAGCACAGGTGCGAAGTTTCAAATCAACTGTGTACCCATCAGGTACACTCCTAGATGTTACCTCAAACTGCATATCCCCATTGTATAACACAACATACTGACAAATGTCTTCAATGTTTTTGTCAAGTATTTTTTTTGGTCTTGGACAAATGTCCCATTTCTTTTTGATGGTTATATCTCTCTTCTGTTGTAGTCTAGCCATTAACAACTGTCTGATATCTTCCAATAATTCAATCAATGGTTTTCCTCTTGATTGGATTATGTATCCATTAAAACACTCACAGAGGTTGTTGTCCACGATGTCATACTTTGTATCAATCTTGAAAAAAGCCTTGCACCATTTCCTAGGATTCCTAGCCATCAAGAAGTCATAAGCCCCTTCATCTAACCCCTTAATTCTTTCCATCTCATCCTCAAAATCAATGTTAGTTGTGGATTTTTCAGCCCTCCAAAAAGATTTCTACAAAGCTAACCTCTATACCTCTTCCTCATATTTGCATATATATGCCTTGCATAGTTTCTAGTTTCTGAGAAAGGAAACAGACAATCTAATTCACCAGCTAATCCCTGCAATACAAACACAAAATTATATGTTAGAAACATCACATGTATTACAAATAATAATTAAAATTGAAGTAGCAAATGTATAACAAATAACAGTTGTTGGATAATTACCTTTTGTTGATCACTAATGAAGGTCCACCCTTCACCATCATCTAACTTCAGGTCATCTTTAAGCACTGTCAGAAACCACTCCCATGAATCTTTATTTTCTCCCTCTACAACAGCCCAAGAGATTGGAAACATTTGGTTGTTTCCATCTCTACCTACAACACTTAAAAGCTGCCCACCACAACAGCCTTTTAGAAAGTAACTATCCAGGCCAATTATTTTCCTACATCCAGCTAGCATACTAACTCTACAAGCCTTAAATCCAATATAAAGTCTTCTGAATTCAGTTGCACCAGTATGAAATACTTGATACAAGTCAATTGTAATCCCAGAATTTGATCTTCTTAACTCATCAATGTAAGACCCCAACTTTTTAATGAATAAAATCGAATTTCCTCTATTTATTATTGTGAATAATAAGGTGTTAATTTGATATAATGCTTTGGTTATGGGTGAAATATGCAAATTTTTCAAAATACGTAAGTGGTTATAAAATATTCATTTTTGTCGGGGAATATTCGTTTGGTCATGGAATATTCTTTCTGTTGGGGAATATTCGTACGACGACGCAACCATTTGTGGGCCCCATAACAGAATAACTGTCGGATGAAGAAAAAGACAAATTTGAGTTTTTATAAATAACGGCGTAATGGTTACCGTTAACATTGTTGGAATACCCGGTGGTTAAAATACGATGTCTGCGTTATTGCATAATAGCACGGTATTGCCACGAATTTTTTTCAATTATTGATTCTTACGTGAGAAGGCACTACTCAATAATTATTACGATGAATTATTGTTCAATATTTTATTTTATTGATTCAATAATTCTTTGCGTTGATATTTTATATTATTGTTGTTTCAATAATTGTCACTGCACAGTATCTCTATTATCAGATCAATAATTCATATTATTTGAATAATATTATTAGATGGAATTATTGGCAATGTCTAGAAAGTTCTGTCAAGGAGAGGTTTGGTCACCTAATTGCGCGCCAGTAAGGAGAAATCCTTATCGAAAAGCCCCCTCTTTCCTGGGAACTGCCTAGTTGTCATTATTGTGATTCTGTAATATTATTTGTGAATAATTAATTATTAATTTATATGATAAGGAAATATTTATTTGATGTGGATATAAATGATGGATTTATTTATGTTGTTATAAAGGAAAGAGTTAATGTTGAGATGTTTTATCAGTATTTTGTCGGATTGGAGGTATTAAAAGATCAAATCGATTGTTCTTACGACTTTATATCAGTGTGAGTTATAATATTTAATCCGGACCGTTGGATCGTTGTGATTTTTGGATATGTTATACATATATAAGTTGAGTATATGTCCACAAATTTTGAACCGTTAAAATGAACGATAATTTGTTATGAATTTTAAGAGGTGATGATTCTAAATTAGGTTTATAAATGATTTTCGTGGAAAAATTCTAGAAATGGGTGGGCCCCACTTTTGGTTGTTGGGGAAGATGGCTGATTTTTGGTGGGTAGAATAATAGCGGTAAAAGCCATCGGAGTTACTGGTCAAGTCTGCTTTTGCGTCTTTAACATTTTCCTATAAATAGAGGGCTAAGTTAGAATTGAAAATCACACTAGAATTCATAAGTTTTCTCTCTTTTTCTCTCTAGATATCGAGTGTATTTAGATACTTGGTGAGTTGCTATTCATCAGTGCAAGTTTTCTTCAGCGTTATATCCGATATCCAGTTAGAAGTACTGCTCTTTTGAGGTAAGGGATAGTAAGGGATTTTAAGAGTTGTTATGTTTTTCGGTTTAAGTAATTTTTCTCGACTGTAGTCAAAATTCGGAAAAATTTGAAATGATAATTTGATGAGTTTTCTAGATTGTGTCCAAAAATATATGTATAGATTATGAGTTATGAATTTTATGAGAAAAGACTATTTTAAAAGTAAACCCTTATAACTCCTTGTGGTTAACTCCAAAATTGGTGAAATTTTTATTGGGAGTACATGTATATGATAGAAGTATACTCTATAAATTTTGGAATTTTTGGATAAAAGTACAATTTTTGATAAATATCTAAATATTCGACTATTTTGGCCATATGAAAAATAGTAAATGATTTTTAAAAATTCTGAGAAAAATATATGTTCAATATGGGACTATAATCTACTAAATCTCAGGAAAAAAAAATTTGTTTTTACTGATTTGGTATTTTTCATGAAAATAGACTAGTTATGAGTAAATGAATTAAATATGTTATGTGAAGTAAGAAAATTAGAAAATAGGATTTTATGGCTTGAGAATCCTATATGAGGTATATGCAGATTTTTTATGAGGGTTTTGGTTATTGGTGATGAAATCTTATGAGTTTGGAATTTTAGGATGATTAAATGCATTATTTAGTAAAGTGTAAATAATTAAAATAAATTATTTATAGGTTTAAGAAATGTTATTTCAATATCATTATACCGAAATATTTGTATGGATTTTATTGTAGAATTTCTACCTTTTTGTGTCGGGTTTATTATTCATGAGTTACTATTTAGAAGTTACTATTCATGGGTTACTATTCACGAGTTATTATTCATGACAAAATTGGTTTCTTTTTCTAACCAAATTATAGTTGAGTTATGAATATTAATCTTGAGATTAAATCTATATGTTGATTATATTATTTTTATTATCATATATAACATTTTTATAACCCTAATGATGATATTAATTTCTCTTTGACTTGAGTGTAAAGATGGGTAGATTATTAGTATGATCATGACTATGGGTTCTCTTTGGCCAGTAGTGCAAAGTTGAATTGTTGACTAGTATAATCATGACCATTGAATTTATAATTGAATATCTTTAGCTTAAGTGCAAAGGTGAAATGATCAACATGGTTATAATTATTGTTTATATAAATTCTGAAATGATTATATATTTCTTTGAGATATTAATATATTTGTCCTGTAGTGCAAATATGAACTATTGATGAATATATTTGGCCTGTAGTGCAAATATGAACTGTTGAGGAATATCTTTGGCCTGTAGTGCAAAGATGAATTATTGATGAATATCTTTGGCCCGTAGTGCAAAGATGACATGTTGTTGAATATCTTTGGCCTGTAGTGCAAAGATGGTCTGTTGATGAATATCTTTGGCCCATAGTGCAAAGATGAAATTGTTAGTATTATTATAAACAGGAACTGTGATTTGGTATAACCATGATCTTTGATGTTTCGGTAAAGACATGTGATGAAAATTATCTTAAATCACAGGTGCGAAGAGGAATTTAGAATCACAATTATGATTATGAGTTATTCATATAATTGTGGAAAAGGCTGTTGAGTGATGTTATAGGGGTAAAACAACACTGTTGGTGGACTTTTGATGTGGAGAAGATAGTAGACTTTATGGTCTATTTGACTCTTCTAATGGATTGCTTCGCTCACGCAACTATGGTTGAAAAGTTTTATCATCTACCATATGTTCTAAATCTCTGATTTATTACTGATAAAGGCTATTGATAATTTAATTATCTTTAGTCATGATATTCTTTACTGGGCTAGTTGTGCTCACCCTTTTGATTCATAATTCCTTTTCAGGTAATAAGAGTGTAGCTAGGTCGAGCGAGGTAAACGGGAAATAGAATCGGTGGTCTCTAGTCGTGGAGGCTCTCCTAAGCGGTATAGAAAGGTGTTGTATACATCATTTAGTAGTTATATTTGGTGAATCAAATAGGGTGGCGAACCCAATGTTGGAAGGGTGTTTTGCCACTATATCATACAAGATGTCTAATGACATACAACCTCGTGTCATCATAAGACAAGGTTGTGCTCATCCATTCTTTGAGTATATCTACGAAACTACACATATAATCTTGGTGTTTGGTTGAAGTATAACTCTTAATTAGAGACAATGGAGATAATGATATGTCAAGAAGACTCACCATTGGAAAGAATATGATAGTAATCTTCTCGTTTTTCTTTGGGTCTATTAATCAACCAAGGATAATTACGTGGCCATATGATATCTATCATAACCTGAGACGCATGGCCTCCCATATACGAAGGTTTCCTTGAGAACTTCCCAAAGATTTTAATTTCTAAAACAGTTTTTGACTATACCTTTATGTAAGATGTCATGGTGACGTGCTACCCAAGTTGGTGTCAAGAGTCACAGTTGATATAAATATTTGTATCAAAACTCACAACACATGAGTTGTTGTATTTTGCACGACAAGTGTTGTAATAAAGTTATAGTTGTTTTCTGTACCATGTATTTGGCGACTCAGAATGGGTTGGATGGAATGGACCTATTTTGGGGTTGTCACAATCAATATATCTATACAACTTGGCATAATGTTATTTCATGTTCATGCTAGGTTTGTAATATTCATAAACGCAATTAAATTGCACAAAATAAGCAGAAGCATGGAAAAATATAGTTTTAAAATTTTACAAACCATATACCCGGATCATCCTTTATGCACAATTATTAATTAAACGAAAAATATGAAGAACACGAATTATACCCTTGAAGATTCGAGCTTCCTCGGGTACAAGTTCACATCCAATACTTTTCACGTTCAACTTGAATCCACCGGGTATGGTTCTTTCCTTTGATCAACGTTAGCCACCCAAGTGTTTGGCCTCTAGAGGTGATCCACCAAGGAAGAAGAAAGATTCAAGAAGATGGAAATTTGGCAAAACCCTAGTTTTTCTACCTCTCATATATAGAAAAGGGTGTACTCTCTCAACTATTGGAATTACGTATTATTAGTAGTACTACTACTATTATTATTATTATTATTATTATTATTATTATTATTATTATTATTATTATTATTATTATTATTATTATTATTATTATTATTATTATTATTATTATTATTATTATATTATTATTATTATTATTATTATTATTATTATTATTATTATTATTATTATTATTATTATTATGATTGTAATTATTATATTATAATATTTATTATTATTATTATTATTATTATTATTATTATTATTATTATTATTATTATTAGTACTATTATTATTATTACTATTATTATTATTATTATTATTATTATTACTACTACTACTACTACTACTGCTACTACTATTATTATTGTTATTGTTATTGTTATTATTATTATTATTAGTATTAGTATTAGTACTATTATTATTATTATTATTATTATTATTATTACTACTACTACTACTACTACTACTCTACTACTACTATTATTCTTTATTATTGTTATTGTTATTATTATTATTATTATTATTAGTATTAGTACTATTATTATTATTATTATTATTATTATCATTATTATTATTATTATTATTATTATTATTATTATTATTATTATTATTATTATTATTATTATTATTATTATTATTATTATTATTATTATTATTATTATTATTAGTATTAGTATTAATATTACGATTCTTTATTATTATTATTATTATTATTATTATTATTATTATTATTATTATTATTATTATTATTATTATTACTAGGAGTGATCATTAGGTTATAACCGAATCCAATAAGCTATTCTTGCTATAATCAAAAAGCTAATTATTGATAATTTTACTATCCGAAATAATAACAAAATTTTGCAAATAACCGAATCTTTGAATTACCGAATTGTGCGTTCGAGTTATTCGTGTAATAACCAACCACCATCCAACATAAATTAACTGTTAACTCATAACTCATCCAACAAGGCAAGTAGGCAAGTAGGAGGGGGAAACCAAAGACACTCATCCCCATAAATTTATTAAACGAGCACTTGAAGGTTTTGTACTAAATCGCCAAAGAATGGATGCTTCCATAATGATCTCTCGAGTCGATCTCCATTATCGCCTAAGAAGATAGTCATCAAGTTCTTGGAATCGCCACTAACAAGTGCCACCCCTACTGGTCCCACAGGGACAAAGCGTGGCTCTTGAGTCCTTCAAATTCCGAATCTGAATCTACGGCACACAAGAGCCATAACCTTTCACTGTAAACTTTCTGGTTATAGCTTGATAATCAGTCTCCCAGTGATTCTTGGAGGCCTAATCAAATTCCATGCCACTAAACACAAATATCCTCTTAATCATCTGGTCCTCCTCCAAATTCTCATTCACAGCCACTTGCAATATCGGATCAAACACCTTACGAAAATTAAATGCTGTGAACTGGAAGATGGCGGATGACGGGATGAGACTTGCTTGACTCTTGAGACTTGAGTTGAGAGATTGAGAGTTCGAGATGAAGGACCGAGGCGATGGCCGTCGGCATCTGGATCTGAGAGACTGAGAGAGTTCGAGATCTGAGAAGTGAGAGAGACAGAGAGTAAAGTAGATCTGAGAAGTGAGAGAGACCGATGAGAGAGTGCTTTGTTTATTCAGAGAGATGAGTGGGTGTGCTTTGTTCACAATAATTAATTTAGTAAAGTAGAGGTAGAGTAGTGTGCTTTGTTCGGTTTAAAAATATTTTACCTTTATAAAGTTTTTTTTGGTTATTCGGTTAACCCGAATAACCAAAAAGTAATACCCGTACAAAATAACCGAAAACCGTAAAAAAAATCGGATATAACCGAAATGTTAAAAATACCCGAATTGTCATAAAACTTCGGTTAACTTTTTTCGGTTCGGTTCTTCGGTTATACCCATTTTTTGCTCAGTCCTAATTATTATTATTATTATTATTATTATTATTATTATTATTATTATTATTATTATTATTATTATTATTATTATTATTATTATTATTATTATTATTATTATTACTACTACTACTGTTATTGTTATTATTATTATTATTAGTACTATTATTATTATAGATCATTATTATTAATATTATTATTATTATTATTATTATTATTATTATTAGTACTATTATTATTATTATAATTATTATTATTAATATTATTATTATTATTATTATTATTATTAGTACTATTATTATTATTATTATTATTATTATTATTATTATTATTATTATTATTATTACTTTTATTGTTATTATTATTATTAGTAGTACTATTATTTTTATTATTATTATTAGTACTATTATTATTATTATTATTATTGTTGTTGTTGTTGTTGTTGTTGTTGTTGTTGTTGTTGTTGTTGTTGTTGTTATTATTATTATTATTATTATTATTATTATTATTATTGTTATTATTATTATTATTATTATTATTATTATTAATCTTTATTATTATTATTATTATTATTATTATTATTATTATTATTACTACTACTATTATTATTACTTTTATTATTATTATTATTATTATTATTATTATTATTATTATTATTATTATTATTATTATTATTATTACTACTACTACTATTATCGATTACTCTTTGTTATTATTATTACTATTAATTTTATTATTATTATTATTATTATTATTATTATTATTATTATTAGTACTACTATTATTATTATTATTAGTATTATTATTATAACTATTATTATTATTATTATTATTATTATTATTATTATTATTATTATTATTATTATTACTTTGTTATTGTTATTATTATTATTATTAGTAGTAGTAGTAGTACTATTATTATTATTATTATTATTATTATTATTATTATTATTATTATTATTATTATTATTATTATTATTATTATTATTATTATTATTATTATTATTATTATTATTATTATTATTATTATTATTATTATTACTTTTATTGTTATTATTATTATTAGTACTATTATTATTATTATTATCTTAATTGAAGGCAACATTTTAATAGTCGTTGCAAAAAGTTGTATAAAATATGCAACGAAAATAAAAATTGTTGCCAATGAATGTGGTCCATATTAGGCAACGAAATATAGCAACAAAAAAACTTTCATTGCCCACGATGAGGAGAAATCAAGTGGTTAGAAATTTTGCAATAAATTTCTATCAGATTTTGTTTCCAAATTTTGCAACTACTTATGAATTTCGTTGCAAAAAGTGAAAGCGTGACACAATCTGCAACGAAGGACAAGTTTCGTTGCTAAACATACACTTTTAGCAACGACTTATAAAGTCGTTGCCTGAAAAATCGTTGCTAAAGATTCATTTTTAGCAACAAAAAAACTTTCGTTGCCCACGATGATGGGAAATCAAGTGGCCGAAAATTTTGCAACGAATTTCTAACGAAATTTTTTCCCGCCAATGAATTAGCAACAAAATTTTGCAATGACTTATGAATTTCGTTGCAAAAGTAAAAGCTCTACACAATCATGCAACGAAGGACAAATTTAGTTGCTAAACATATACTTTTAGCAACGACTTATAAAGTCATTGCCCAAAAAATCGTTGCTAAAGGCCCATTTTTTTGTAGTGTGGTCAACCCTCCTTAACTATTAAGGAATTGAGTTTTATTTTATTTAATTAAACTTCTTTAATTAATTAGGCTCCCAATCTTATTGGGAATAATTAATTAAACTCTTTTAATTAATTAGCCTCCTAATCTTATTAGGATGTTTGAGAGTAATTTTATTAATTAATTCCCAACTCCTTTAGGAATTAAATAATAATAATAGTAATAATAATAATAAGACTCCTCTTATTAATTTATATTTAATATTTCCAAGATATTAATTAATAAATATTAAGCTATTTAATTTATTCTATCACCGTAGATTAAATTAAATATACTTAACTTATTATTATGATTATGCCATTAACTTCTTAAATAATTATTTTTCTTTTTATGGTGTGACCATTTAGGTTCTCCATATTAAACCGGTTGTGAATAAATCAATTAGAACAATTCTAATCTTATTTATATAAATAAATTAAACTATTTATTTATTTAAATAAATAATATTTATTCTACAATATGGATAAGCCTCCCTAGCGATTACGGACTTTCCAGATAATATAGATTTCAACATTAATCATAAAAGAACCCTTGAGTAAATAGTTACTGTGAGATCCCAAATTTTATGAATAAATATTTAATTTTCTCGAAATAATTTTTTAAATATTATGGTGTGGATTTGATATAATGTTATAATTATGGGTAATATTTATAAATTTTGTAAAGTACGCAAGTTGTTATATAATATTCGATTGGTCGGGGAATATTCTTTTTGTCGGGGAATATCCGTGCATTTACGGTACAATCATTAGTGGACCCATGAACGGAATTATTGTCGGATTGAGAAAAACGACAAAATATTTTATGAAACTAACGGCGCGTAAGTTTTACCGTTAATCTTGTTGAACTACTTCGGTAGTAAAAGTGCGATGTCTGGCGTGGTTACATAGTAGCACAGCATTATTGATTATTGATGCTTACATGATAAATCACTCGCTTTTGTTTTATTGGTATTATTAATGTAATAAAAGCGAAAAACTTTTATATAAAACATAATACTTTTATAAAGTTATTCTATAAATAGAATATATTATATTTTATTATGCATAGTGTTGCATAGTGCATGCATAATGTTTTGCATAATAAAATCTTTTTATATAAAACAGAATACTTTTATAAAGTTATTCATTTTATTAGATTATAAATAGAATATATTATATTTTATTTAAAAGATTTTGCTTTAAATATGGACCGTCCGTTTAAAATAAATCAATCTGGACCGTTCATGAATTAGTTACTATGAAGTCCATTCTCCTATAAATAGAAGCTTATTCCTTCATTATTTCTTACGAATTCACTGAAACTCTAAAGAGAGAAAATATAGAGAGAAAGAAGAAAAGTGTTCTGCTACTTCACTACTCCTATATCCAGTACTCTTCTTTCTAAGGTAAGGGATATTATTTGTTGTACTCGTAAGGGGTATTATTCTTTCGTATTCATGAAGAGAGTTATTTTCTTTCAATACTCGTAAGGGGTATTATTTCTTTTGTATTCATGAAGAGAACTTTTGTTATTCCATTCTTTATTATTCTATTGGAATAACCTGTATACGTTATTAGTTCCTAGATAAATTAATTCTTGAACTTGTTTTATTGAATTATTATGTCATTGTCATCATCCTCATGTTTATATTATGTTGAAAGTCATATGTGGCACAGTGGTGCATAGATGGACTTGGTATGATTATGACCGAGGATTATTCGGTATAATCATGGTAGTAATATTACAAATGATGTGGAAAAAGTCTTCATTAGCCTGTGTAGTGCATTGATGGACGATTTTGGTATGATTATGGCTATGGATTCTCTTGACCAAGTGCAAACATGAATTGTTTTATGGCATGATCAGACTGTTGATGAAAACATGATTATCTTTGGCCCGTGTAGTGCATGGATAATTCGTGGTCGTGATACTAAAGAATATCTTTAGCTTGTAGTGCGAGGATGATTTGATGATGTGGATTATTTATTAAAATTTGAGTCTCAAATGATAAAAGTGATGAAAAATCTTTTAAATCATAGAAGATAGTAGATTTTATTCTCTACTTGACTCTTCTAATGGATTGCTTGTTCATTCCGCAGATTAAACTTGATATTTATTATATTTTATCGGTTTAACAACTTTGAAGGCTAACGATAAATTATTACGCATTATCTTAGTCATAATATTTCTTCTTGGGCTAGTTGAGCTCACCTTTTTGCTTTCATTGTTCTCTTGAGGAAATGAGAACGTAGCGAGGGGACTAGTCGAGAACAGAGTGATGGTCCTAGATGGTGCATTAGTAGTCCTCACTATTCTGTGAAATAGTGTAATAATAAATGTAATGAGGACCCCATTGAGTTTGTATATTATCTAGATGACAATATTTGTATTGAAACTCACAGCATATGTTTAGTCGTATTTTACACTACTGTTGTATAATTAAGTTTGTATTTGAATTCTGTACCATGTATTTGGCGACTCAAGATGGGTGATGTTTACCGATTTTGGGGGCGTCACAATTACCGTACAATTCAATCCTTCCACCATACAATATCCCAATTAAATATAAGACATGAAATTATTGTCAAGTCTTATTTAATTTAATTATATGTATTTCGACTCTTAAATGCACAACTCCAATTAATACAAATTAGAAACTATTTTCTAATTTCACCCTGCCTTGGCCAAGGACTACTGGGTTGTCATTTATCGAATCATATATGACATTTCTCTTCTTTTACTAGAAGCGGTAGATTCTTTATTGATCATACATTATCTCCATGTACAACTTATTATACCCAAGCATACCCTTTGATATATCATAAGGGTCTTAAGGAATAAATCAAAGTATAACTCATCATACACAAGATACTATGATGATCTCAAGTCAAAGGATCACTTGTACTACTATCACTACAGGAATTCCTATTGACAGGCAAGTAAAACTCCATTAAGTATTTCTTAACGAGCCACGTTCAGTGAACTTATTCTCTAATAAGCACCTACATACTTGCTTTAATGTCTCCACACAAATGATCATGAGATCAATCATCCTCATCCGATGAGCAAGCAACGTATGTACCAATCTATCCGGATTCACTAATCTCCAATTTAGTAATCCAACGATTGAGAACTATTTTAGTTTTAAGCTTTCTAAGAATTTAGATCTCATTAAAATGATCATCATCATTATTCTAAAAGTATTGCTTAAAACTATGGGTTCAGCACATATTATAAAATAACATCATGTAGATAATTAAATCCCATTAATAAATTAATATTTTTTATTAATAAATGAATAAGATTGTTATAAAGTATATGTTTTATCATCAAACATAATTGGCTTGTGCGTATACTACTTTCAATCTCCCACTTGCACTAAGCCAATCGCCATGGTATCTCACACACTTCTTCTCTAAGTGACGATTATCCTGTTGTTGGATAAGCTTTAGTTAATGGATATGTAATATTTTTCTTGAGAGTTCACTATATCTATAGTGATTTCCCATCTTTCAATGATTCCTATAATCAAATGAAAGTGCCACAACAGATGTTTAGATCCAAGATGAGACTTAGGAACTATTCCTAGTTCTGTATTGAACTTTTCATCCAAATAATCAACTTGCAGCTTCATTTACTGTTATATACTTTGTCTTTATCACTAAACCAGCAACTCTTTTCTGTTTGAAACCTTTCCAATTCACTGCACCACCGTTCAAGGTAACACTTTACCCTAAAGTGGATTTTATGTCGTCTTGGTTTGTTCGAAAAACTTGAGTCATTAAGCCCTCTAGTTTCCCCAAAATAGGTCTACATCCCCCATTCTCGAGTTGTCAATACACTGCATGTAAACAACTACAACTTTATTATTACAATAGTAAAACTGTGAGTTTAAATACGATATTGCCATCTAGACAATATCCACATACAAATAAATCCTCATCATAATTATTGGTACATTATTTTACAACAATGGTGAGGACTACTAAACAACTCTCCCTAGAACTTTCATTCCATACCCCGACTGCATTGACTCGCTATATTCTCGCCTCCCCGAGAAGAAAAAATGGAACAAAAAGAAAAGGGTGAGCTCGACTAGCCCAAAGAAGAAAGAATATTATGACTAAGATAATATACAACAAAATTATCGTTAGTCTTCAACAGGAAAAATATAATAGAATACAATAGACAACAAGTTTTAAATCAATATTCGCAATGAAATAATAATTCATTAGAAGAGTTAAGTAGAGAATGCAAACTACTATCTTCTATGTATGAATTTTAAAGTTCATCGCCTATTTTTATCCCTCGTAACATCAATCAATATATATCCGAGATCAAATATTCATCCTTGCACTACGTGCCAAGGACATTCACCAAATGGTCATGTTCATCTAAACACTGCTCATCTTTGCACTACGCCCAAAGATATTCATCGAAATCATTCATCTTTGCACTACAGCCAAAGATATTCATCGAAATCATTCATCTTTTGCACTACGGCCAAAGATATTCATCATAAATCATTCATCTTTGCACTACAAAAAGCAAAGATATTCAATAATATCATCATTTAAGACCGAGGATGATGAAAAATATTTTTTTAAAGAAACGAATCCAAAGGAAACAAAATGACAAGGATTAAGGATTAAGATTCGTACTTTGTTTTATCCACGCCCAAAAATACCTCAAAAATAATCATAGTGGTGTAAAATTCAAGAATGATCAAAACATGGATACAATCAAAGCTAGTATCCACAATAGATATTTTGGACGAAAAGAAAAATTTTCATTTTTCATGAATAAAGTGCCGTATTCGTGAATAAAGTGTCAGATACGTGAATAAAGGCCGTATACGTGAATAGTAACTCTCGACACCAAACGCTCCAAATTTGATAAAAACTTCAGATCAATATTTCAAAGATAATGATATTGAAGAAATAATATCATTACGAAAAAAAATAATATCCCTTACCTCGAAAGATCAAGATTTAACCGAATAATCGGATATAGACTATATCTTGAACTTTCACCGATAGCAATACTCAAAGTATACTCAAAATACTCACAAGAATACGCCGATAATATAGAGAGAGAAAACTTCAGCTCGTGTGATTTTCAATTCTAACCTAAGACCTATTTATAGAAATCGCTTAGTAACACCAAAAGTTAGCGTAAAATTTAATAAAATATTAATATTTATAAAAATATTATACGATTCTTTGAAATCTGAATCTCAAAGAATTCACACATGCCAACCTTCTAGAAGAAAATAAAAAAAACGTTTTTCTAATTTAAAATAATTTAAACTTCCAAAATTAATTATTTTGAGCTTCTAACTTCAATAATTCACAATAAATAGCCCTTTTATCAGAAAATTCAATCTCATGAGTTTTTATAGGAAATCCAATTCTCTACAACTTTGCAGAAGAAAGTTTTTCTAAATTCCCAAATGTAAATTGACCAAATCCATAAACGGGTGATTTTAGAGGCTATAATCAAATTTCACCAATAAATGGGGTCCACCGACATGTTTAATATGTTTTAAACATTTATTGCAACAAAAATACTCTTCCTCCTCAGATACTCATATATCCCACATTCGTTGTAAAATATCACCATTATTATATTATTAAAATATAATAATATATATTTAAATGAATTATTTTATCGTAAAAGATAAAATTTCAATTTTTAACAATTGTCACATTAAAAATTTTCTCCATCTATATCCACATAAAATCAATATTTTCCTCATCATATGAATCAATAATTAATTATTCACAAATAATATTACGTAATCACAATATCGACAACCAGCAGCTCCTGTGAGAAGCAGGGGGCTTCCAATAAGAATTTCTCCTCATCAAGCCAAGCAATTAGGTGACCAAACCTCTCCTTAGATGTAACTTTCTAGACATTGCCAATAATGTTATCTAATAATATTATTCAGATAATATGAATTATTGTTTCGATAATGAAAAATACCGTAATGACAATTATTAAAACAACAAAGAATATAAAATATCAACGCAAAGAATTATTGAATCAATAAAATAAAACACCGAATAAGAATTATCAGAACCATTATTGAGTAGTGCCTTCACGTAAGAGTCAATAATTGGTGCAATACCGCAGCTACCGCTCAACAACGCCAGACATCGTGTTTTAACCACCGGTATTCCAACAAGGTAAATCTGTGAATAACTACGCCAAGTATTTTTAAACAACTTATATTTGTCATTTTCTTCCTCCAATCGCTTTTATGGGGCTCACACATGGTCGCTACTGGTCATTTATTTAATATTCCCCCGACAAAGACGTAATATTCCACCACCAAACGAATATTCCCCACAACAATGAATATTTTATAACCACTTGCATATTTTGAAATATTTATGATTTTACCCGTAGAAATATCCACATTAATCAATCACATCAACCCTTACTATTTCAAAATAATAATTAGAGGAAATTAAATTTCATTTATTAATTATTTGGGATCTTACAACCTCCCTCCTTATGAAATTTCGCCCTCGAAATTGACGACGACTCGGTGTTTCAAAAAGATGAGGATACCTCGCTTTCATTTCCGCTTCCAACTCCCGTGTCATTTCTCTATAAGATGGTTTCTCCACAAGACTTTAACTTGTGGTATGACCTTCGCATGTAGGACATGCTCCTTCCTATCCAAGATCTTGACAGTACTTCCTCATACGCTAAGTCTTCTATTATCTCGTCCGGCTTCTAACTCAATAACGTGATTCGGTCTTTCACATATTTACGGCAGTACGATATATGAAACACATTATGAACACGAGACATACTTGGAGGTAACGCGAGTCTATAGGCTACATTTCCTACTCTCTGGCCAAGAATTTGAAATGGACCAATAAATCGTGGATCGAGCTTTCCTCTTCCCTAATCTTGTAACTCCTTCCATGGGGCAACACGCAACAATACATGATCCCCTATACTAAATTCCACATCCTTTCGATGAAGATCCGCATAACTCTTTTGTCGATCTTGTGCCGCTTGTATACGCTTGTCGAATCATTTGGATCTTTTCGTAGTCATATCGCATTTAAACTCGGTCCCAACAATGTTGCTTCACCCACCTCATCCCAACATATATTGAGAGCTTACACACTTTCGCCCATATAATGCTTCAATGGGGCCACACCTATACTTGCCTCGATAACTCGTTGTTGTAGGAGAATTCCACCAATGGTAAATACTTATCCCAACCGCCTTGAAGTCTAGGACACAGTAGTCTTAATAAATCTTCAAGAGTTTGAATAGTCCTCTCTCGATTGTCCGTCTGCTTGAGGATGGTATGCCAATCAATCTTAAATCCGCACTCTATAGCTTTTTTGCAAGCTAACCCAAAATCTTGAAGTGAATCTTGGGTCACGATCCAAAACTATGGATACCGGCATGCCATGCAATCTCACAATCTCATTTACGACATTTGAGCAAGACGCTCAAGGAATAAGTCTCTCAGATTTGCAAGAAATGAGCAGACTTGGTTAATCTATCAACAATAACCCAAATAGCATTTATGCCTTGAGAAACCGTGGAAGTCCCGTGAACGAAATCCATGGTAATGTGTTCCCACTTCCATTTCGAATCTCAAGTGGTTGCAATGGTCCCTTAGGCACTTGATGCTCTCGCTTTTACACGCTGACAAGTTAAACATGTTGAGATAAACTTTGCAATCTCTCTCTCATATTGTTCCACCAAAATGTATGTCAAGATCACGATACATTTTAGTACTTCCCTGATGGATTGCAAATGGTGTATTGTGTGCCTCCATCATAATCTTGTACTTCAAATCGTAATCGTTAGAACACAAAGTCCGGAGTGGACTCAAGTATTCCTTCTTCATCAATTCTCGCCCTAATAGCTCCTTCTTGTACTTTCTTCTTCATATGCATCACCCGCCTGGGGGCTTGAGCAACCTTAACTTTTTCTATTAAAGTTGGCTCTATGCGATATTTGACATCATCGCACTCATTCCCGCATATGATCTTCTACTCAACGCATCACCTACCACGCTCGCTTTTCCAGTGATGGTATCAAATAGTGTGGTCGTAGTCTTCAATAGCTCGAGCCAACGTCACCGCCAAGATGTTAAGTTCTTTTTTGAGTGAAGAAATATTTAAGGCTTTTATGGTCCTAATATATCTCCACTTTCTCTCCATATAGATAGTGCCTCCAGATCTTTAGCGCGAAAACGATCACCGCTAACTCTAGATCATGAGTAGGATAATTCCTCTCATATTCTTTTTGTTGTCGCGAGGCATAGGCTATGACTTTCCCACGCTGCATGAGAACACATCCTAACCCTTTGCCCAAGCATCATCAGAGATAACAAATCCATCCGAACCAGATGGTATTGTTAGAACAAAATAAAATAAGTCTCCTTTAAGCTCTTGAAAACTCTTCTCGCACTCTTCGCCCAAACGAATTTTGTATCCTTCCGAAGTTAGATGAGTTAATCTGAGTAGCGATTCGAGAAAACCCTTCCACGAATCTCCGATAATAACCAAATTTAAGCCCAAAAGCTACGATTTCAACACCGACTTCGCTGTGCTCCTAACTTTGTATTGCTTCAATCTTCACGTCAACAGATACTCCATGTTTTGACACTGATGCCCCAAGAAATGCTACTTCCTCAAGCCGTAACTCGCATTTCTTTAACTTGGCATAAAGCTTGTTTTCACGGGCCTTTGAGTACCAAATTTCAAATGGTGCTCATGATCTTCACGGCTTTGAATATATGAGGATGTCATCAATAAAGACAACAACGAACCGATCCAAATACTTTTTGAATACTTTGGTTCATCATATCCATGAAAGTCAGCAGGAGCATTAGTCAATCCGAAAGACATAACTAAGAATTCATAATGCCCGCATCGAGTTCTAAAGGCGCCTTTGAATATCCTCGCCTAATCTTCACCGATGATATCCGTAATCTAAGATCGATTTTTGAAAAGAATTGTGCTCTCTTGCAATCGGGTCAAACAAGTCATCAATACGAGGTAGAGGATACCTATTCTTGATAGTGACATGGTTCAATTCCCGATAGTCAATACAAAGTCGCATACTCCCGCTTTTTCTTTTTAAATAAAAAACAGAGCACCCCAAGGAGATGTACTAGATTTAAATGAAACCAATGTCCAACAACTCCCGTAGTTGGACCTTTAACTCCTCAAGTTCAATAGAGCCATTCGATATGGGGTTTTAGAAATGGGCTTTGTACCAAAGTTCAAGGTCAATAAAGAATTCAACTTCACGCTCGGGGTAGACCGAAGTTCTTCAGAAATACGCCAGAAAGTTAATAACAACAGAATATTATTCAATTTTGACGTGTCTTTATTCAAATCCATAACATGGGCTAAGAAAGCTTGACATCCGCTTTTTAATAAACGAATAGCTTTATGATTAGATATGACAAAGATTGATTTTAATGGTTTAGTTGTTTGAATTCAACAACAAAGTTGTTTAGGAATATGAAAGCTAACAACCTTACGAAAAACAATCAATTTTGGCATGATGAGTAGTTAACCAATCAATCCCTAAAATCACATCAAAAGCAAGTATCTTTAAAGAGATAAGGTCAATGTGTAAGATAAGGGTGCCAACATGGATTAGACAAGATTTATAAACAAAGGATGTGATGAAAGTTTCTCCTAACGGAGTTTCCACAGAGATAGGTCAAAGTCTAATTTCTCCTGAGTCAAGTTTAAACGCTGAGCACAAGCAGAGAGATAAATGAATGGGTAGCACCCCAGATTCAGTAAAGTATAAACTTCACAAGAATTTATAAATAGCTTACCCGTGATCACCTCGCTTGTTCCTCACATTTTGACCAAATACAACAAACGCCTTTCCAGAATCGCTGACTTTGACTTTTCTCGGGATAAATTTTGAGTCACCGTCCCTCACTAACTAGGTTTCGCTACCGCAATCTCGAGCGATATGTCCTTCCTTTCCACAATTATAGCATACCCGAACTGCCAGGGGCATTTGACCGATATGTCCTCTTTTTCCGTGATTTATAAAGATATGACCGGTGGTCGCTTCTCCTCCCTTGAAACCAGCTTGTCACCGCACCGCTGCCTTCACATGGTTGTTGTTGAATCTCCTTTTTAAAATCTCCTCCCCGACTCGCTTTTTCTATTTTCATGGCTATGATTACCACCAGAGTGGTTACCATTTTTGTCCGCCTTTTTCTTTCTCCACCGATTATTGTTGTTTTGTTGATCGCTATCTCCTAGATGATCCTCGATTGTGGTACCTCTGCCGACCGATTCGTTATCTCGCCTAACAATTGAGCCCTCATAACAACATCCTAATAGAGAGAAAATTTATGAGAGATGAGATACCGACGATGCCGGTTTTCAAACCTCTCGTAAACATCCGCCATACGCTCCTCATTCTCCACCAAATGAGGTGCAAACTCGATAACTCGCAAACTTCGCCGCATCGAGACACCGCCATGTTGTTCTCGCTTCCAAATTAATAAACTCCACTTCCTTCATATGACGAACACTTTCGTGAAAGTATTTGTCATTAAATAGTTTCAAATGTCTCCCAAGACATGCCGAAAAGTACCGATGGATACGTACGCTCACATGCATTCCCACCAAGAGTCGCCGCCGCCACTTTAACATAAGGTGCGAATGGAACCTTCGTTCTCTTCAGGCATCCCAAGACATCGAATATCTTGGTAATTTGCTTGACCCATGTTTCGCGCATGATCGGATCTCGCTTTCCTTAAATTCGTGGTCCCAACTTTTGAACCGCTCAATGTGACAACCCGTGAATTGCTATCATTTCTCCTATGTTTTGAACACGAAGTCTCCTCGTCTGATTTTGCATGAACTCGCAAAAGCTTCTAAATATCCCCTCGCTCATCATCTCGCCAAAGGTGTTGTTCACATGAGGAACATTGCCACCACAATTGCACGCTCTCCTCGCTGGTGAGTACAAAGCGCCTCCACTGGCCTCATTTCCATTGTTAATATTCTCAATGACATTCTCAAATACCATCATAAAACAAGGGTTAATTAAGGAAATCAATATATCACATAATATCCCTATATACCGACTAAACTATCAAATAAGCTTAGTAGGACACACTAGCTAAGGATTTACTCGCCTCCCTCCTAGTTCAATTCCCCGATCTCCGCCAGAGATCATATCCCTAAGCTCGATACCAACCGTGACACCCCCAAAATAGGTCTACATCCCCATTCCGAGTTGTCAATACACTGCATGTAAAACAACTACAACTTTATTATTACAATAGTAAAACTGTGAGTTTAAATACGATATTGCCATCTAGACAATATCCACATACAAATAAATCCTCATCATAATTATTGGTACATTATTTTACAACAATGGTGAGGACTACTAAACAACTCTCCCTAGAACTTTCATTCCATACCCCACTCTGCAGACTCGCTATATTCTCGCCTCCCGAGAAGAAAAAAATGGAACAAAAAGGAAAAGGGTGAGCTCGACTAGCCCAAAGAAAATAATATTATGACTAAGATAATATACAACAAAATTATCGTTAGTCTTCAACAGGAAAAAATATAATAGAATACAATAGACAACAAGTTTTAAATCAATATTCGCAATGAAATAATAATTCATTAGAAAGAGTTAAGAGAGAATGCAAACTACTATCTTCTATGTATGAATTTTAAAGTTCATCGCCTATTTTTATCCCTCGTAACATCAATCAATATATATCCGAGATCAAATATTCATCCTTGCACTACAAAAGCCAAGGACATTCACCAAATGGGTCATGTTCATCTAAACACTGCTCATCTTTGCACTACGGCCAAAGATATTCATCGAAATCATTCATCTTTGCACTACAGCCAAAGATATTCATCGAAATCATTCATCTTTGCACTACGCCCAAAGATATTCATCATAAATCATTCATCTTTGCACTACAGCCAAAGATATTCAATAATATCATCATTTAAGACCGAGGATGATGAAAATATTTTTTTAAAGAAAAACGAATCCAAAGGAAACAAAATGACAAGGATTAAGGATTAAGGATTCGTAGATTTGTTTTATCCACGCCCAAAAATACCTCAAAAATAATCATAGTGGTGTAAAATTCAAGAATGATCAAAACATGGATACAATCAAAGCTAGTATCCACAATAGATATTTTGACGAAAAAAAAAAATTTTCATTTTTCGATGAATAAAGGCCAGATTCGTGAATAAAGGTCAGATACGTGAATAAAGGCCGATACGCGGAATAGTAACTCCGACACCAAACGCTCCAAATTTGATAAAAACTTCAGATCAATATTTCAAAGATAATGATATTGAAGAAATAATATCATTACGAAAAAAAATAATATCCCTTACCTCGAAAGATCAAGATTTAACCGAATAATCGGATATAGACTATATCTTGAACTTTCACCGATAGCAATACTCAAAGTATACTCAAAATACTCACAAGAATACGCCGATAATATAGAGAGAGAAAACTTCAGCTTCGTGTGATTTTCAATTCTAACCTAAGCACCTATTTATAGAAATCGCTAAACACCAAAAAGCAGTAAAATTTAATAAAATATTAATATTTATAAAAATATTATACGATTCTTTGAAATCTGAATCTCAAAGAATTCACACATGCCAACCTTCTAGAAGAAAATAAAAAAAAACGTTTTTCTAATTTAAAATAATTTAAACTTCCAAAATTAATTATTTTGAGCTTCTAACTTCAATAATTCACAATAAATAGCCCTTTATCAGAAAATTCAATCTCATGAGTTTTTATAGGAAATCCAATTTCTACAACTTTGCGTAAGAAAGTTTTTCTAAATTCCCAAATGAAATTGACCAAATCCATAAACGGGTGATTTTAGAGGCTATAATCAAATTTCAAATAATAAATGGGGTCCAATTTACATGTTTAATATGTTTTAAACATTTATTGCAACAAAAATACTCTTCCTCCTCAGATACTCATATATCCCACATTCGTTGTAAAATATCACCATTATTATATTATTAAAATATAATAATATATATTTAAATGAATTATTTTATCGTAAAAGATAAAATTTCAATTTTTAACAATTGTCACATTAAAAATTTTCCATCTATATCCACATAAAATCAATATTTTCCTCATCATATGAATCAATAATTAATTATTCACAAATAATATTACGTAATCACAATATCGACAACCAGTGCGCCTCCTGTGAAAGAGGGGCTTTCCAATAAGAATTTCTCCTCATCAAGCGCCGCAATTAGGTGACCAAACCTCTCCTTAGATGTAACTTTCTAGACATTGCCAATAATGTTATCTAATAATATTATTCAGATAATATGAATTATTGTTTCGATAATGAAAAATACCGTAAATGACAATTATTAAAACAACAAAAGAATATAAAATATCAACGCAAAGAATTATTGAATCAATAAAATAAAACACCGAATAAAGAATTATCGTAACCATTATTGAGTAGTGCCTTTCACGTAAGAGTCAATAATTGGTGCAATACCGCAGCTACCGCTCAACAACGCCAGACATCGTGTTTTTTAACCACCGGTATTCCAACAAAGGTAAATCTGTGAATAACTACGCCAAGTTATTTTTAAACAACTTATATTTGTCATTTTCTTCCTCCAATCGCTTTTTAAGTTATGGGGCCCACATATGGTCTACTGCTCAATATTCATTTAATATTCTTCCCACAACATGAATATTTTATAACCACTGCGTATATTTAAATATTCCACCAAAACGAATATTCCCCACAACAATGAATATTTTATAACCACTTGCATATTTTGAAATATTTCATGATTTTACCCGTAGAATTATCCACATTAATCACATCAACCCTTACTATTTCAAAATAATAATTAGAGGAAATTAAATTTCATTTATTAATTATTTGGGATCTTACACTTGACAAATAAGCAACAAAAGAATCTAAACAACGCCAGAAGCGTGGAAGACCAATTGGTCCAAAAGACATTGTACCACGAAAATAAAAGTCAAATAAAGGAGTTCCAGAAGTAATACCCGCTTTAGAAGTAACACTTATTCCAAAAGTGGGAATACCCCCAGAAGAGCTACAAAATCTCACCGAAGGAATAAAAGATGAATACCAAGAGATCTCAATAAATTATGTACATGATGAGAAAATATGGGATCGAAGCAAAGTCATGATTGATGATATATTTGCTTTCACTATAGCATCAGATATTATTATGATTTCTGACATGGATTCTGAACCACAAAACGTGGAAGAATGTCGAAAAAGAAAATATTGGCCAAAATGGAAAGATGTTATTCAAATTGAGCTACAATCATTATTGAAAAGAGAAGTATTTGGACAATAGTCCAAACACTGTTAGGAGTAATCCCGGTTGGAAACAAATGGGTATTTGTACGAAAGTGAAATGAGAAAAATGAAATTGTGAGATACAAAGTCCGACTTGTAGCTCAAGGTTTTTCACAAAGACCTGGTATTTATTATCATGTTACATACTCTCTAGTAATGGATAGAGTCATTTTTCACTTTTTACTAGGCATGATAACTATGGAAGGTTTGGAAACACGTCTGATGGATGTTGTAACAGCATACCTATATGGCTCACTTGATAGTGAAATCTACATGAGAGTTCCTAAAGGATTAAAAATGGCTGAATCACAAAATCTCCGCCACATATATTCAATAAAGTTGCAACGCTCATTATATGGGTTGAAACAATCTCGTCGTATGTGGTATAATCGACTTAGTGATTATTTAACAAAAGACGGGTATACAAATAATCAAGTATGCCCATGCGTCTTTATTAAGAAAACACAAAGTTAATTTACCATCATTGTTGTATATATGGATGATTTGAATCTTGTAGGTACTCCTGAAGAACTCACAAGAACTGCTACTTATTTAAATGATGACTTTGAAATGAAAGATCTTGGAAAAACAAAGTTCTGTTTGGGAATACAAGTGGAGCATTTAACATTTGAAATTTGTGTTCATCAATCCACATATACTGAAAAGATTCTCAATCGTTTTCATATGGATAAAGCTCACCCTTTGACTACCTCGATGGTTGTTCGATCTCTAGAAGTTGATTAAGACCCATTTCGACCTCTAGAATTTGAAGAAGTTCTTGGACCTGAAGTTCCATACCTAAGTGCAATAGGTGCTCTTATGTATCTTGAAAATTGTACACAACCTGATATTACTTTTGTTGTCAACTTGTTGGCAAAATACAGTTCTTCTCCGATTAAGAGACATTGAGATGGGATCAAACACATTTTGAGATACCTCCGTGGAAGTATAGATCTTGGATTATTTTATTCAAAAGATTCAACGTCGCGATTAATTGGATATGTTGATGCAGGATATTTATCAGATCCACACAATATGAGATCACAAACAGGATTTGTATTTACATATTAATTGTGACACATCTATATCCTGAAAATCTACAAAGTAAACCATAAAAACTACATCTACAAAATCACTCAGAGGTTCTCGCAATACATGATGCAAGTAGAGAGCGTGTTTGGTTGAGATCAATTATTCAGCATATCCAAGAGTCATACGGATTACAATCAATCAAGGATATTCCTACAATTATGTACGAGGATAACGCTGCATGTTTTGCTCAACTTAGAGGAGGGTACATCAAAGGAGATAGAACAAAACACATTTCACCTAAATTCTTCTACACACATGATCAGCTGCAAAAGAAGGGTAATATAGATGTGCATCAAATTCAATGATGTGATAATCTAGCTGACTTATTCACAAAGTCGCTATCAAATGCAACATTTACAAAACTTCAGAATAAGATCAGAATGCGTCTACTAAAAGACTTATCACAACATTTTATCAAAGAATAATGAATTCATTTTGAAGGGGAGATATGTACTCTTTTTCCATTCGTTAAGTTTTTTCCCACTGGGTTATCTTAACAATGTTTTTAATAAGACATAATCTTCTTTCTTAAGAAATCAAGGGAGGAGTGTTATAATATGATTTCCTAATACTCTAATGTCAATGGCTATAAAGTAGACCAGTCCTTGCCTATAAAAGGTAAACTTCTCTAATGAAAGAATATACCAAGAAGGAGAAATTCTCTAAACTTCTATGTACCAACTTTTGTTATTTATTTAGTTCTATAACATGGACAACATTGATTAAAAAGAAGATAACTTTACAAATCTCCTATTGAATCCCAACAATATTCAATGCCTCTTAAATAATCTAAGTTTGCATTTGCTTACCAAAGCCTACATTAATGACATTTTTGAATTAGCCCGCGACTTAAAATATTGCTCCATTCCATCCTTAAAAAAAGTTTCATTTGTAAAATTTATGAATTCAAATGATATATATATATATATGGGAAATGATCCATAGCTAGTACTTGCTATGGATCAAAATTGGGCAAATAACATCATAGCCGTCCATTCCAATTATCAAGGGCACAGATTAAAGATGGGATAGTGTCGTCCGCTACTTTGTCTAGCGGACGTTTTTTACGATCTTTGAAACAAAATTGCCCTCCTCCTATCCGCTAGTTGAAGTAGCGGATCTGTATCAATTATCAGATCCAATTGCAAACCCTTCTGCTGCAAATCAGAACTAACTGCTGTGATTTCAGAGCCTTAAACCCCTGCGATTTCAGAGCCTCAAACCCTTCTGTTGTGTTGTATCGAAATAGTTCCTACGATAGTTCAAACCCTTTTGCTGCGAAACCCTACTGCGATTTTGATTTCTATTTCGAGCGAACCCCTCTAATCCAAACCCTTCCCTGTGTGATTCCATCAAACCCTGCTGAGATTTCTGACTGATTGCGAGCCTCTCTCCTTTTTCATGCGATTCATCTGTTAAATCGTCAAAACCCTGCTGCGATTTCTGACCGATTGACCAGATATTTTTGCTTTTGTATCTGTCTTGAATACAATCCGTTCATTTTGTGTTGTTAGGGGCATCACTTCATTGTTGTGATTCCATATTTACTTTTCATTTATAAACTGAAGGCTTACTTTGAAATTTTAATGGTGCTGGAGTTCGGTTGGAAGTTCATTAAGTTAGAAACCACTAATTGCGTTTTGTTTTTTTTTTTGGCTGATCATGTAGTAGTAGGATGATACATTTATGAAGTTCCTAGTTTTGAATTGTGTCTATTTATAGGAGCTGCACAAGTGTATTTTTTTGTACATGTACTCCTTATGTGCAAATCACATTGTATAGCTGTAATGGCCTCTGATACACCAAAAATTGGCTGAGCCCTTGTATACAAGCATTGACAACTTTTTCATACACTCTAAATCCACCGATTCTATATATTATATGAGGCATAAAATTAAGAGAACATCTAGAGCCACAGTTTGGTGAAGGATAAATAACTTGAAATAATGAAAAACTCCCTAGCACCTGGTGAATGATAAATAATATTATAAAAATTAGTATTTAGAACATGTGCTTGGTTACATTTTTCATTTTGAACATTACTATTTTTTATGGGAATTTTTATATATTATTTAATACTCAACATTTTGATGAATGTGTAGGAAACATATGTATATTAATCTCGGACCTGCTAATCCTATTGTGTTATGGGACCAAGAAAACCACGTATCGTCAGACTTATGGCAAAATATTGTAAGTTTATTAATGTATAACAACTTTCATTTTGTTAAACATTTGTTAGAAACATTCATGTTGTGACAATTTATGTTTTTATGTTGTTGGACGTGTAGGATAGGGGTGTGTTAGAAATTTATCAAATGTCTGCAAAATTAACTGAATGGAACTTGACTGATCAACAAGAATATCTGCTGGAACAAGTAGGTTTTGGTATATTTTGTCATCAAGCTATAGTGTCAAAGATTGATGCATCTCTTGTATCTGCTCTAGTTGAACGTTGGAGAAGTGAAACAAATACGTTTCACTTCCATTGTGGAGAGATTAGCATTTCTTTAGAGGATGTGGGATTTTTATTTGAGTTTCCCGTATTAGGAAAAGCTTTGACTTGCGGAGAATTAGAAAATCCCAAAAGCTATTTTATAAGGGTTTTTGGGCAACAAGTTGTAGTAGATGAGTGAGAACAATGCTATAAAAGGTGGGGGCATAAGTTTTCCCTAGTTAAGACAGAGATATGGTCAAGTACCTGGTGATGCTACTCCAGATGATGTCGTAAAACACACTAAGGCATATTTGTTGTACTTATGTGGCGTTATTTTGTTTCCAACCAAGAGTAAAAATGTTGTGTATCCTAGATATTTATTGTTATTGGAAAGATTGGAAGACGTAGTAACATATGCATGGGGGGCGGCAGTTTTAGGGAATTTGTATAGGGGTTTGCATGAGGCTACTCGCAAAACAACGAAAAAATTCGCAGGTTGTGCAACCCTTCTTATGATGTGGGCTCATGAGCAGGTTCAACATTGGTGCGTCCTACTCCTAAGCCTATGTCCCGGAAGTTGGTACCTAGGGCATTAGCACAGGCATACTCCTCTTTTGATCCTAATTCAAAACAATATCGTACTTAAAATCCACATCACCATCTTCTGTTTTCTGGATGAGAGTTTGATAATATGTTGAAAAACAGGATGGGGTGTGGCGTCCATATCAATTATTTGATAGACGTTTGTCTTGGGATTTTTTTGAGGCAAGGTTAGGTGGAGCCGCTCGTATACCATTGATACATTACGACATTGTTGAGTTCCAAATGCCTGACAGATTTATGAGGCAATTTGGATATTTCCAGTCATATCCATCTAATGCTGAAAATATGGTGGAATTGCAGAAGGAACATAAATTGTTTGAGAGATTAAATTTTGAAAACCATAGGGCCAACTATATTCGATTGTGGGATGCATACATGGAGAGTTTAGAAGGACAAGTGTTGGAGGCTTTGCAGCATATATCTACCGAGGATTATATGACATGGTATAGAGAAATTACTTGATGACGGATACACCATCCTCGACCCTTTAGGCGTCAAGGGGAAGATTATGAGCCACGGGTATTCATTGACCAATATGTGGCTGTAAACACTGTAAGTAGTTCAATTGAATATTTATTAATGTTTTTGTATTTTTAACTGATTATCTTGTTTTATTAATATAATTTTTTTATTTAATTGTAGATTGAGAGTGCAAAAGCTATATTTGAAAAGTAGTTGTCAATGGGACATCCACTTGAGTTAAGAACCATGTATGACACATGCCAATACATTATACCAGCCGTTCATGAATGACTATTGAGGGGTTCTAATCAATCCAAATCTAACGCAACATCAAGTTAGGCAGATGGAGATTGACATGAAAGGATCCCAGCCTACGGTTCAAGAGACTAAGCCTAGTGTTGGCCCTTCTACTCGACATAGTCAGGAATTAATTGCCAGTTAGAAGGATGGAGGGAACAAAGCACACTCACTTTTTTAAGTACTTGAAGATTGAGAAAATCAATTGGCTAAATCAACATTGGTTTAGTCCAACGCACGACCCATCAGACTTTCCTCATAGCCATCCAGAAGGTCTATACAAGTTTGAATTTAAAGATATTAACGGTTTGAGACCCAATGGTTGGTTATGGGAGCATGTCTTGGATGCATATTTGTTGTTGTTGCGAGACAGAAAAGCTAAAATATGTAAAGAAGGTATCCAAAGATGGGCTCAATTTTATTTTATGCCAACGTACTTTGCGTTGTTAGGTACCCAAAACTTACCAAGTCTTAGGAGTAGACATGCCAACCATAATGAAAAATTTCTAAGAAGTTACATCAATCCTACAGTTGGTGCACCAGTACATGAGTGTGATTACATATTCGTTCCAGTCTTCAACGAAACCAACAGTCATTTATGCTTGTTTATTTGGAATGTCAAAAAGTGGAAAGTAATGCTACTTGACCCACTTTATGATGACAAACCATTAATGCCATTGTCACAATTATACCAAAACTTCTTTGCGATTGTGGTGAGTTCATTAATATATTTCTTGTTTTTTCATGTCATTACACAGACATGTAATTCCTACTACTTCGGACTTATAAGTAATGGGTTTCTAGTTTATAGGTGGAGTTAATTCCTTTGCTGCTTCGTCAGGCAAATCCTACAGCAAAGTGGCCAAAAGCGAAGCCGAAAGTTGAAGGCTGTGTGAATAGACCGAGACAATGGAACGCAGACGATTATGGCATATATGTTGCAAAGTACGTGGATTTCTTTCTGCACCGTATAAACATCATGGAGGAATTGAGGTGGACTCTTAACGAGGCTTATAATTTTAGATTTAGAATAGCACATGAGCTTAGGATGTGTAAAGCTAGGGACATTCCTGAAAAATATATTTGTAACGAATAAACTTTAGATTCGGATTCAAATGAAGACTAGTGAATGTATATTTGACTAACTTGTGTAATACGTTGATTTAGTAACTCAATTACCAGTTTCAAAATGATTCAATCTTTTGTATGTACGTTAATGTGGATGTCGTTCTAAGCACTGTGTATTTAAGTTTGTGTTTTTCCAGGCTTCCAGCTTTGGGTGATTTTGGTATGGCTTTCTGTCCCCCATTGGTGACAGTTTCAGTTAGAGGATAAGTATATCATGTTTCTATTAACAAGTTATGTATTTTTTTCAGGTATAATCTACTGCGTAGGAAATTTTCGGACAAGACTATTATAGTTGTGATGAATGAAGTGCGTGTTAGCAGTCCATATGTCTCTGAATCAGTTACTGGAGGAACTCCCGTTGCCAAAACAATCTAAAGCTTGGTAATGAAAGATTTCAGTTTTACATATTGTTGGTTTCCCTTTTTTTCGTTAGTTATTTCTTTTATAACTTATTTTCTGATTATTTTAGTAAATTTAATAGTATTAGCTCTTTGTTTTTTATGTGGACATGTCATTTCCTTTTAGTGTACCCATTAACTAATTTAATTGGAGTGTATGTACATGTCTGTATGCAGTCAATACTAATATGCATCCCTCTCCTGGCACCTTTTTATTTCTTCTGATAATTATCTCTCTACCATCTCTTAGTAGATTTTATAATATTTTATTACGTGATGAAGAGGCAAAATATGGCACATATCTAGTAGTCTTTTTCAATGCACACAAACATTATACATGGTTTTGGCTTTGCAGGTGCATGAGCATAATCTGCTGCTGCTTCTGCTGGTTTTCAGCCTGAGTGGCAGGTACTAACTCCTATGTACTGTTGTAATTAAGAGTTTCAGAATTAGTTTAGGGGACAAAATCAATATTTTTTTGTGTTGGGTGGGGGTGTTGGTGGTTATGGTTTTACAAAAATTGAATGATGTGAACTATATAGCATTTGCAAACCAATAAGGACTATTGCCCATACATTTGTTTCTGCCCAGGAAGATTAATGAGACTTGTGCTATTTTTCATGCCTCACCAATACTTCGTTGTTACTAGCCAGCTTAGTGATAATACAGGTTTTTGATGACCAAAAGTTGGTTGATTATTTAATTGATACTACTTTCTGAATTAGATCACCTTATAAATAGTTTGTTAATATCACTATAATATGCAATACGAAACTCAGAAACTTACTTTCTTACATTTCTATACCATCATTTACTATCCTATAGTAGGATACTGTAAGGTGCTCTAATCTTCATCTTAAGCAGTTGTTTTCAATCAAGTGAAACCTTATTTTAGTGTACCAAGAAGTGGTTAGTAACGAAATCATAGAGCGAACTTAGAGAAGTGAACTCTAGTGAACTAACGGCAAGTTTTCTTTATTGGCCAACTTTACAAGCTTTCATGTTAAAGAGAGCAGCAGAGGAACCTCTTGGTCATGCCGCTGCAATAATTGTTGATGTGCTTGAGAATGCTGAAACAAATCTTGTGATTACTGCATCGCAGAAACGAGCTCTTCTTCAAGAAATGGCACTGAAGCTGTCCTAGAGGTTTTCTTATATGGATGTCAATGCTTGGTAGTGATTTTAGTTGATTAACAAAATATACATAGAATATATGTGGCACAACTGTATATGTGCAGATAGCTACGCGCCTACGCCACCGATATTGTTGTTATATTTTTATTCACTTTTTAAAGAAACAGGTCATATATATAATCTATTATGCCGGATGACCTCAAAACATGTTTTAGGGGAGAGTTTTGAGGTATGATTCAACAGACACAGGCAGGGTTGTCATAAAGTTTAACTGAGCCGATTAAAATTTGAAGCAAATAACACCTTTAGCAACATTGGGTTGCAGACCAGCTAAATATAGTTGGCAAGATCTTGCAATGGACCTGATGGCCAATTAAACCCTGTAACATATTGATCTGCCCTGCAGGTCTTAATAATTCAGGCGAGTTTCAAAAGTCAAATAAAAATGAGGGATATTTGGAAATACAAGTTCTAAATCATTCACTAATTGTGCGTAATTCATCTAATGTAACTTTTGGGAAATAATAAATCATGTTGATAAATCAAAATATATAAACAAAAGTAAATACTTTTGCCATTACATAATCATAAAATCACAAATTAAGATAACTTCAAACACCCGACTTTTATTGACCCATAATTTTGTAATGGTTCTGCTTATCATGATTGGTCATCATATTGCATATTGCACACTTTCTCAATTGTTTACGGCTTGCAGCCTCTTCGATCCCACTCTTTATTCTTGTAGCTTTTTTTCGCCCTTTTGTTTGTGAACAAATAGGATCCAATAACGGCTCATCTTCAACGGGTTGATCATCATCTTCTCGAATATCAGTAACCTCTTTTACACTAATTTCATCAGGGTCAAATTTCTCAACAATGGGTTGATTGTCAATGCACAATTGTACGACGTGCTTAAAACCATCAATTGAGCATGATCTTGTAGAAGCTAATCGCAAGAGCAACGTCACCAAATAATTGTAACGCATCATCTGAGATTCCTCGTAGTTGGACATTTCAGTCAAAATCTTTGGTAATTCAGCGTTCACTTTATTGTCATCTTTACACCACCGCCTTAAAACGTATTTATCAGGTATCTTTTTGGTACTTTTGGCAATCATATGCCTTATAATGTGTTTACAAAGCATACCAGAATGTTCAAATTTTTTACAATTACAATTTATAGCTCCAGTTTGAACATTACTAACAACAGTAACATACCTATTTGATTCTTCGTTGTCGCTTGCCTTGCACAATGCATACGACTTTGTATCCGATGTTGTTAGATGTTGAAGCTTCTGCATTATGTACTTATGAGATTTTATTATCTCAATCTGAAAGCGTCTAAACATCTCCTTTGTATAAAAATTTGCTCCATGTGTTTCCAATGGTGATTCAAGAGTCATATTTTGGGTCCGATGACAAGTTACGTAGTCAGCTTTTCTCTCTCTCATGACCTGCTTCTCAAGTGCTTTTTCTGTATTTAAGATAAATTCCTTGATACTCGTTGTCGCATTCACATATTCATCGAACAAACTGTTCATTCCCTCACTTCTGGATGTAGTCGTCATTCCTGCTGCAAAAAATTCTCTGTGTACGCCTTAATCCATTTGTGCTTGACCTCATAAAGTGATTGGAGCCAATCATAGTCATGCAATTCGTAATCTATCATCAATTTTTTCCATCGTTCCTCAAAATTCACAATAGTCAAAGATTTATACACACAGCAGTTAAAAATTATGCTTAAATATTGGGTATTGTTCATACAATGTATGTAATTTCTCTGGAAATTTGTTGCTAATATGCCATGTACAAAGAGCATGGTGTGTTTCTGGAAGAACCTTAGCAATCGCATTGCTCATAGCTTTGTCCTTATCAGTGATAATGGTAACCGGTGCCTTGTTGTTCATCGCTTGAAGCCAACTTTCAAAAACCCATACAAAAGTATCCTCTGTTTCATCCTGAATCAGTGCAAAACCAAACAAGATGGAATGATAATGATGATTTACCCCCGTGAATGGAATAAACGGCATAGAATACTTATTCGTTCGATAAGTTGTATCAAATGTCACTACATCCCCAAAATTTTTATAAGCTTCATTGATCGATAATCTATCCACAAGATACATTTGATGCGATTATCTTGATAATCTCGTTTGATATCGTAAAAAAATAGAGGATTTTCCGCCGAGAGTTTTTTCAAGTACTGCAATGTTGCTTGGGCATCGTTTGAATCTATTGTGTCACGTCTTATATCTCGTACAACATTCCGAATATCCTTATCACTGAAACCGACATTTTCCACCCCTCCTCCTATTTCACTAAATACATTCATCATTTTACTTGGCCCAACTCCAAATTTCTTGAAAGTTCCGATTAAACTTCGGGCAACAGGAGTTATATTTTTCTCTGTTTGAATGAAATTTTTCTTGCTCGGAGTCACCAAATCATAATTGTGAGACAACTCAATTTTTGAAACTTTCCAGGTATATTCTAGCTTTGCACATCATCCGACCAATAAAATCCCTTTTTCTTTTGACCTTACTACCATCAACTTCATCAACGTCTTGTTTCTTTCTTTCAATTGGTTTTCTAGCTTTCTTACATGTAAAAAGTCGGTTGGACAAATTATTGGAGTGAGCATATTTATGAGTTGTCTCAATTTTTATTTCAAATCCACAACTACGTGCATATGTTCTATAAAATTCTTCCACCTCTTGGATAGTAGAAAAAATCTGACCCTCATATGGACTTTTTGAAACGCTAATATGCGATTGGTTTGTGTTATGAACACCAATATTATCCATGTCAATATTATCATGAGAAGAATTTGAAGAACTTGAATTAAACATGTCTTCAGTCATAATTGAGAACTTATCAGGATGATTTTGACCTACAAAATTTTGCTTGATTTATTGCGCAGTTTTCTTCCTTAATATTTTTTGGAGGATATTTAAAAGAAATTATCAGGAATACATATGATAATAATATAAGGTTTGTATTTTTTTACTACTGAAATTTTGTGTGAGTTTTTTTATTTTAGATCCCATATTTTGTTTCCTTCTTTGATTTGAATTTGATTCCTTCTATGATATGGATTGCATATCTTTGAGTTTCCTTGTAAGTTGATAGTTGCGTTGTATTTTGTTTCCTTCTATGATATGGATTGCATTGGCAGGCAAATACATCTGCCCAACTAACACGCTGTCAAATACATCCGCATGGGGGCAAATTGGGCATTGAAATTATTTTTAATAATCCACTACTTGGTCTAGCGGACGGGGTTCATAATTTTTCAGAGTCCGCTAGACGAAGTAGCGGACGACACTATCCCATTTTTAATTTGCGCCCTTGATGAATGGACGGCTATGATGCTATTTGCCCAATTTTGATCCATAGCAAGTACTAGCTATAGATCATTTCCCATATATATATATATATATATATATATAGTGTAATTATTTAATACATAAAGATGAATCTAAATGTAAATAAAAAATGTGAGTTGACAATGTGAAAAAAGTAGAAAATTTTGTAATTATTTGTTGTAAATAAGAAAATTTCTAATCAAGATAGACATCCCACCCAAAAAGTAAAGAAGTCAAGAATTTTGACACAAATTGTATCTACATGCTCATTATTTATTTGTCCATCAAAATTCGCTACATGCTCATTATTTACTTAAAACATTAAATTGACAGCACCAATATAAATATAGTCTCCTTTCGCCACTATTATTGAGAAAATTTAATTGAGATCTAAACCTACCCTATGAGAAAATGATATATTTTTGTTCTATGTATACCTCAAAAAGTGATAAGTTGTTAGTTTAGCATTATAGCATGATAGTGAAATTTTGATGAGAAATACGAATATGTACATTGGGTTAATTATTTTTTTGTGACATTCTGATCATTAAAATGAAATTTTTTTTGTGAAATGAAATTTTTTAGCGAACAAGACTTTTTTTCTCGCGGAAGAGAGGGAGTATCATATTGACACCACTACTTGAAAATAGAAATAGATATATTTCTTATGAGTAATGCTACAAACACAAACTATTTTATAAATATTTTACAAATTGTTGATATGGCATACTCCACCTCAACATATTGATCAACAAATTGTTTCAATATAGTTTTTGCCCACAATATATCTTTGAGGAGTATCTTACATCGGCAGATTTGTAAAATATTTAAGAGAATAGTTTATGTATGCTAACGTTATTCATTTCTTATTAGGTAATATTGTTGAGAAATAGTAGCTAAAGTCTGCAGAAGAAGTAAATAGCAATAACAATAGCAATAGGAATAGGAATAGGAATAGGAATAGGAATAGCAATAGCAAAAACAAAAACAAAAACAAAAACAAAAAAGCCCATGCTAAAAACAAAACATGCATGCGTATTTGGCTTCCTTGAACAACTAAGTGAAGCAATTGCAAAATAAATAATTGAAGAAAATTGGCATTAAGATACAAGACAAGTTCAACCACATCGATCGGTTCCCACTATTTGATGAACACAAACGATCTACCGCATTTTTGCCATACAAGTCCATAGGTAAGCACATACTACCGTAATAGATGATACATGTGCTAATGTTGGTAGTTTGGTCAAAACCAAGTCCTTAAGTGCTTGGATATCAGGCCGATACATGAAAAATGTGGCTCGAACCTTCTTAATAATTGAAGCCTCCGGAGGATGTTGAGCTTCTTGCGAATTCTCCTGCTGCAGCCGCCGCAGATGCTCAATTAATCCTTCATTTATTGTCCTATAAATAGTACTGAGCCCCTTGGGGTCTTTGATCACATCCCTATCATAAAATGGGAGTTGGAACGATGATGGTGCATCATGATTATCATCTCTGCTGTGGAGTTGTTTAGCCAATGAAGCCCATGCTCGGACGAAATTGAACATGGTTCTTCCATCGGCAACGACGTGGGAATTTGTGAATCCAATACTGATGCCGTGGTCGGGAAATAATGTCACCTGAACAGCGAATAGTGGAGCCACAACGCAGTCTTCCCCAGACACATTATTACAAGCACCTTGTGGGAGTCGAGGAACAAGAGTGAATAACTCGTCAGCATCTCGAGCGTGATTTCCCGAAAGATGATTAAAATTGGCACTGGTACACTCGGGAACTATTAGTGAAACAGAGTCGCCATCCAAGTAACGAATTTGAGGGTTGGTGATTGAAATATTTGGAGGGGTTATCAAATTACCGGCCAATGGAAAGAAGTGTTTGAGAGCAAGTGATAAAGAATTTTTGAGACTGGGAACAACGGTATGGGTGAAGTTGGTTGTGGAGCATGGGAAATCATAGAAGAGAACACGGCTCATCGGATGAAATGCTAGCCATATTATGTCAAAAAAGGTGAGGGGCAGAGAGGTATCGGCCAAGGTGGCCGCCGGCGGCGAGACTCGGCAGTTTTCGAGCACAGTCACCGTGTAGGTGGTTGTGGCAGTCACCGTATGATGACGATGATGATGCAATTAATTAATTATTAACGCCCCAAAACTCTTGTGAGAATGACACAATCGCAGGAAACAACTTGGAATAAGAAAAGAGTTTTGCTATAATAATTGATAAAGAGCCAGTGTGGTAGGTGGCTATGTTATTGCATATATGCATGCAACATGTCACCTTACCTTATCTTCTTCAATCCTCCTAGTGGAAAATGAACTACAACCACAAACTTTTTCCCCAACGACCTTGTGGAAAAGTCTTAAAACATTTACATCTTCACTGGGCCCTGGGCCCTGGTCCCTGGTCCCAATGTCAATTGCAATTTCCTCCTACGCAATATTGATACGTAGAAAAAAGAGATCAACTTCCGCTGCGTGTCAACATCGAAAAGTAGAATGTTTGCTATGTTGATTATTCGCTTAGAAGGTAATTTTGACGAAGTAAACTACAAGGAATCTTAATTCTATTCTGATTCAAAATAATCAGTTACTCCCTCCGTTCTCGAATAAAAGTCCTGTTAGACTTTTCACGTATATTAAAAAGATGAATAAAATGACAAAATTATCCATAATAATGTCATTAAATATAGAGAGAGAATTAAAATAAGAAAAGTATGAGATATTTAATGCTACGGGCATAATAGGAAAAAATATGTAAAAATTTGGTTATTAAAGAAAAGTGAAAATTTAACATGGGACTACCCAAAATAGTAATAAAGATTTTTATCCTCGATGGAGGGAGTGTTATTTTGTAAATATAACAACTGTATATTACTAAAATTATTATATGGTCGTCTTTGCTAGCAAACTTTGCTAACAATTAATTTTAGGCAGCTTTGAAGATAGAAGTTGGATCGGTAGATTAAGCAGATGTAATTAGGAATTTGAGGGTTGGTGATTGAAATATTTGGAGGGGTTATCAAATTACCGGCCAATGGAAAGAAGTGTTTGAGAGCAAGTGATAATGAATTTTTGAGACTGGGAACAACGGTATGGGTGAAGTTGGTTGTGGTGTGGAGCATGGGAAATCATAGAAGAGAACCGGCTCATCGGATGAAATTTTTGCCATATTATGTCAAAAAAGGTGAGGGGGAGAATGGTATCGGTCACGGTGGCCGCCGGCGTCGAGACTCGGCAGTTTTCGAGCACAGTCACCGTGTAGGTGGTTGTGGCAGTCGCCATGTGAGAATGACGCAATCGCAGTAAGCAACTTTGAAGAAGAAAAGGGTTATGCTATAATAATTGATAAAGAGCAAGTGTGGTACTGTGGTTGGTAGCTAAGTTATTGCATATATGCATGCAACATGTGAGAATGACGCAATCGCAGTAAGCAAGTGTGGTGGGTGGCAATTGCGTATATGCCTTTTCACACCCATCACGTAAAAAAAGTGTGGTGTGTTAGTGTGGCATTATTGCATATATGCCTTTTCAAGTCCTTCTACGGGGACATTGTTTTGGTAATATTGTAGCGATATTATTATTTTTTGGGGGTTTTTTTTGTGGTACCTCTCAAAAAATATATAGTATTTATTTCAACTGAATTTTTTGTAAAAAACAGTGTTTTAGATATAATTTGGATACATCTGAAAGCGAGCACTGCATAATCAAGATGACCTTGTTTCTTGTATGTATCCAAATTACACCTAAAACACTGCTTTTTTAAAAATTTCAATTGGAATAAATACTTATCATTTTTCGAGAGTCTTCTGAAAAAAAACAAATAAATAAAAAATGTCACTAGAAATGTCATTAAAAAATGTCCCCCTAGACTTATTGATGCCTTTTCACACCAATCACAATCACGTAAGTTATTGCATATATGCCTTTTATTAATGACTTCTTATGGATATGAATGGATTCGGTTAGCATGTAGTGAAATTCATGATAAGTTCACTTTATATTTAATATAATGTTGATACACAGATGGAAAGGTAATCTCTTCGCCTACGTGTCAATACTATATTAATCATAAAATAAACTTAACATGAAGTTCACTTCATGCTAATCACCCCCTATACGAATCATTCTCCGAAGAGCCAATATCAATTCAATTGAATTGACCGGTAGAAAATTAATTTCCTTTTCACATCAATCACGTAAAAAATTAAAAAAACATATTTATAATTCATTTTCACTGAACCAGCGGAGTCTGTATACTCCCTCCATTCTTATATGTAGATCATTTTAGACTCTTTTTTTTATTCCTAATTATTTGTCGTTTGTGGTTATCTAGAAGAATTGATTACTATTTTTCCTAAATTGCCCCTTATTACTCCACCTAATCTTTTGATTCATATTTATGAGATAAGTGAGGTAAAGGGTATTATAGACAATTGATACTATAGTTAATATTTTTCAATCATTTTCTTAATTCTTGTGCACATGTCTAAAACGACCTATATTAAAGAACGGAGGAAGTACTTCTTTTAACTAACAAAACTAACAAAATATTTGTTACACGTCATGATTCATATCCACTTAAACACCCATTAATTAGTGGGTATATAATTACTAGTAATAGAAAATAGTCATATTGTGTTATTTTTATTTGATAGAAAATATGTAATTATTGGTAATTATTATTGTGAGTATTTTATATGAATTCAAAATTATTGAAAATATTTTTCTAATATTGATCTTTTGCTAAAATATTAATGTAATAATTTTAGTTGAATAAGATTATTGTAAAATGTAATCAACAATCATAAAAGTACTATCGAACTAATTAATTCAAATTACTTAGTAAATCATATTAAAAAATTTAATATGTCTATAAATAATAATTCATGATTTATTCAATTAGTGAACACAATTTTCAAATATGCCAATAATAATTTAAACTTATAATAATAAATAATAAACAATATCACATATTTTATATGGACAATGAGTTATTTTAGTTAAATTAAACATGTCGACAAACAAATTAAAAAATAAATGTAAATTATATGACTAATAAGGATATTTATGTCCCAATTATTGAATATAAAGGATAATTGTGTCTAAACAAAAATTTCAAGATGGCCACTATGCGATAATTTTATATTACCGCCAATTTTTTGGTCATCTGAATATTGTGAATCTTTGAAACTTTATCGAGTATCTGATTACTGAAATATAAGATTATCAATATAACAAACATGATTTATAAAGATAATTAACTCACATTACCAAGTATTTAAGATGACCGATTTAAATAATCTGTAATAAATAGTACCCCTTAAGTTAGATAGGACAGAAAATCTAAGCTCTAAATTCACTTTTTCTCCACTTAAATAGATCTAACCCAAATCTAGGTTGACATAAGTATATTACATGTCACAAAATAATCTTATTTAAAAAATGTACAAATATTAGTAGCTTATTTTATATATATATATATATACACACACACACAAATGATCAGGTCCAGAAGTCTGGATTTTGTTAAAATTCAGAATTTTTTTTTGCATCTTTTTAAAACAACTAAAAAAAAGTTTAATATTTTATGGAACTGGATTTTTTTTTCATAATACAGTGTTTTGGATGTGATTTAGATACATATAACAAAAGCAGTGCATGCAGTTATACATACATGTTTTGTTATATGTATCCAAATCACACCCAAAACATCAGATATGGAAAAATTTCAGTTCCATAAAATATTAAACTTTTTTTTTAAGTTGTTTTAAAAAAAACAAAAAAAAAAGTGTCCGGACGGTACTAAAATCTGGTAGTCCGGACTGGAACCGGACTATATATATATAGTTAGAAATAAAGTGGACATCCTCTAAGGTTAGTGTTATTTCCCAACAATTTAGATGAAAATTATTGGTCTCCGGTTGCCATTTCTCCACCAAGGGGTTAAATGCAAAGTCGATCACTAAACTTTTCTGATATTTGGGTATTGAGCCATTTTCTTCCGGTCAACGCAAGTTGAGCCCCTTTCTATTCAAAAATTTGGACTTTGAACCCCCAAGCGCTACATGTGCGTTGACCTGCTGACGTGGTACACATGACGCCTACATGACAGGTCTGACGTGGTACGTATTTAATATTGTAATTTGACACGTGTCCGCTGTTGACGGTGGCGTCTTTTGAATTTTTCCCAAAAATGGCTTCTCCACAGATTCGAACCTGTAACCCATCGTTTGGAACTTTGGTCATATGACCACCCGAGCACCACGGGCCTAGCTATTAGTAATTTACAAGGAATAATCTTTATATCAAAACATGAGATTTTCCCTAAAATAATTAAAACACTTTACAGATTTACAGACAACATTCATTTCGTTCTTTATCTTTCTCTCTCATCCAACTCTCGCATGAAATCGTCTCTATCTGAAGCTGTAAAATGAGGCAAAAGGTTAGGGTTCCATCGTCTCTCTCTCTCTCTTACTGTAATCTTGAACTTCGCGAGGAATGAAAAGAGGAAAGCAACACCTTAAAGAAAATAGCCATCAAAAGGTTGGGGAATGTTCAATATCCACTAAAGTCGGTGGGATTTCATCACCAAGGTATTGTGGGTGTGGGATACGAATACGAATTTGTACATCGTCAAAGGGACTCAGTGTTGGGAGGAAGTTTTATGGTTGTTCAAATTATGGTGTAAGTTATTATATTTACCTTGATAAAATTTTAATTTTTTACATATAATCATAATAATTGATAACTGTATGTTTAATTTTCTACAGACCCAAGCATTTTGTGGCTTTTTTCAATGGATTGACTCTATCCATATGTTAGAAGATTCTGAGGTAGAGAATGATTTGGGTCTGTTGAATATGAGGAACATAGAAATTGACCTACAGACGATGAAGGAGAAAGCTCATGACTTGGGAGTGCAAAATATCGAAATTGGAAAAAAAGAAAGTTCAATTGAAGAATGATTTGAAGTGTTTAAAAAAAGAAATAAGGAATTTACAAACTAGGGAGAAATGGTTTCTACTTGTAATTGGGTTGTTTCTCGTGTTGTGTTTGAGTATGTATTAAAAACCATGAAATAGTTTAAATTGTTTTGATGTTTGAAAAAATTTGATATATAAATGGGGATTGTATATTGTTGTTTGGATAATTAGATTGTTTGAAGAATGATTTTGTTTGGATAATTACATTATTTAAAGAATGATTTTGTTTGGATAATTGTTTGTATTTGAATAATTATTTAGCAAAACAGAGGCTACTTCACTAATTGGGGACATTCCAAATTATTTGATTTGTTCGTTTACAAAATAGCGCATAAAATATGAGCAGGGAGCATCCCATTGTTCAAATTGTAGTCGCATTGATAAATAAGCAAAACATAGCACTCATCTTAGAAGTGCAAGTATTATGAATATGACATGAAGCTCTTAATTCGTTCATAGGATGCAGTCCCATTGTTTAAACTGCACATAATTGTGCAATCCCATTGTTAAGAAAATGTCAGAACTGCAGCACTTTAATTATAATTGTGCAATCCCATTGTTAAGAAAATGCATACCTAACAAACTGCAACCCTTTAATTATAATTGTAACTGTAACATTTATACAAAAAACTTAATAAGAAACTCTCCTTTTCATTTAATCAGTAACACCATTGTTATGATTACAAACACAAAAATAAATATAAGAGTCTAGGATACCATACACCAAATAAACCATCCAGGTCAGTACACCAAATAAACCTTACTATATTAGTTTTTTGTTTTGTGTTTGACATTATACAAACACCAAAAATCACTAATTAACTGTTTACACAAAATAATAATATATATTAATAGATCTTAAAATTCTACTCCTTGTTCACACATTCTTGAGTACCACCAGTCTTGTTTGTCACTCCACTTGACTGACCCTCACCCTTTGGTCTTCTTCCCCCTCTAGTCTCCTTGAAGCTGTTATACAAAGCTTGAGCCATCAAACAATCCTTTGTTTCAGTTTCTCCAGTAACTGCAGTTGCCGCTCTCATAGCACCAAACATCAGTTTTGGTATGGCCTTAGGTGCAGTTGTCTTTGGCCTTGGTGGATGGTGTGTAGGTGCAGTCCTTGGGCCAGATCCAACTAAGTAACATCTCCCAGGTATGCTCTATATACAACAGTTGGTTAACACAATAAGTGTACATATGCTCTGTGAATGGATGATTTCTACACTCAAACTATGTATCAAAATAAAAACCAAAATGGATCTACAATAAAACTTTGACAAACTAATTAATGAAATGTACTGAAATAACTATACAAGAATAATCATTCACATATACTTATTGAAATATAAGTGTTGCCGGTATTTAGGGAAATGAAATAGCCAACACCAGGTGGGACCCATTCTCTTCTTGCACGATTTCTCGTGATTGGACCCTTGTTTGCCATGTCAATTTTATCCATAATAACTTGTTCCTAAAATTGTTAACATATGTTTAGAGAAATATTACCAATGTAACTAAATATGCTTAATCAAACTAATGAAGGGACATACCTTCACTCCTTTTCCCTTCTGCCCACTGTCTCCCTCATCTTGTACAACTTGTTCCCCTTTCCTTCTTTGTTTTCTTTTCTTCCCATTATCTCCCTTATCTTGTACAACTTGTTCCTGCAAAGATAAACCAAAACTTATTAACAATTAATAATAAAAGTTCAGTCAAAAGAATGCTTAATTAAACTATGTAAGGGACAGACATTCACTCCTTTTTCCTTCTGCCCACTGTCTCCCTCATCTTGTACAACTTGTTCCCTTTTCCTTCTTTGTTTTCTTTTATTCCCACTATATCCCTTATCTTTTACAACTTGTTCCTGCCAAAATAAACCAAAAATAATTAACAAATAATAATAACAGTTCAGTCCAAAGAATTTTAAAAAAACTTGCACATGTGTACCATAATACTTATATAAGACCCCAACTTTTTGAATAAAGATTAAATTTTCTCGAAATATATTTTTGAATATTATGGTGTGGATTTGATATAATGTTATAGTTGTGGGTAATATTTACAAATTTTGCAAAGTATGCAAGTTGTTATATAATATTCGATTGGTGAGGGTATATTCATTTTAACATGGAATATTATACAATGGCACAATCATTGGTGGACCCTACTGAATGTAATTATTGTTGGATTGAGAAAATGACAAAATACTTTATGAAAATAACGGCGGAAGTTTTACAGATTAATTCATTGAAACACCGTGTTAAAAATGCGATGTCTGGCGTGGTTGCGTAGTAACACACGATATTGATTATTGATGCTTACGTGAGAAGTCACTTTCGGTTATACTCAATTATTACTTTCTGATTAATTTGCATCATATCTATCATATTATTGATTCAATTATTGTCACGACGCATCAATACGCATAAAATGTTTTTTATTAAATCAATACTTGAGGCGACAAAGTTATTCATATTATAAATTGTAATATTTACAATGTCTAGAAGTTTTATCGAAGAGAGGTTTGGTCACCTAATTCTGCGCGATAGGGATAAATCCTTATTGGAAAGCCCCCTTTCACAGGAGCGACATGGTTGATAAATATTGTGAGTTATAATATTAATGATGAATGTTATTCGGAGTTGAATTTGGAGGCAGGGACGTGATATTTGAGTCCGAACGTGAAATTAGTAAAAATAGTCTATAAACACAAAATTTTCCGGGATTCACTTATTTGGTCAAAAAAAAATCAGCAGTTGACTTTTTTGGGAAAATCAAAACTTCAAAATTTCAAAATTTATATTTTTGATAAAAATAGTTTCATTATGTTGGAATTGTTTGTGTTAGTGAAAATCGACATTTATTAGATGATACTTTATATACAGGGTTATATTGATAAATTGGGTAATTTATTGGATAAATGAGCAATTAATTGCTACTAATTCACATGCTTATATAACTATTTGTTCACATATATGTACTATTGAATCACATTATTTACTATTAGGGGAGTTAGTGCAAGATTGATAATACTTGCATGACTAAGTTAAAAATGGAGTATAGATGGAGGTCTTATCTTTGTAATTATTATTTTCACATGATTATACTATTGATTCACATAATTGAACTATTGATTCACATTATTTACTATTAGGGAGTTGGTGCAAGATTGATAATACTTGCGGGACTAAATTAAAAATGAAAGAAAAGTTGGAGGTATTGTCTTTGTAATTTTGAGCCCCAAAAGCGTCGATTATCGAAACTATATTTTTCTATAAATAGAAGCTCATTCTTCTTTCATTTCTCACCAATTCGAGAAAAGCTTTAGAAAGCGATTATTATAGAGAGAAATTATAGAAAGAAGGAGAGAAATGTGCTTTACCTCACTATTTCAAAGATCCGGTCTTTAAAAAGGTATGGAGTATTATTTCTTCTTATCTATGAAGAGAACTTACATTATTCCATTCTTATTATTACATTGGAATAACTTTTGTATACACCAGGCTACCTATACTTGGTGAAATTCTTCATTGTTCCATTCTTTATCATTCTGTTGGAACATCACATGCATGCGTTCTGTGGGACACAGTTCCGCCTTTATTATTCATTGGAATATCTTGTTTGTGCGTTCACGCCAGACCTGGTTCCATTATTTATCATTTTGTCAACATGATACTATTTTGTAGAGTAAAATTCAAGAATGAAGCGCAAATATCAAGGATATTCCACTAATTTCATGGAGTATAGAAGTCAAAACTTTAACCAACTGAGTATAACAAGGAATGGAATAACAAAAGAAATCACCAGGCATGCGATAGACCGCATAGGTAGGTTATTCCAACAGAATAATAAATAACGGAATCAGTCCGCATGAAAACGCCTGAGCGTGGATATTCCAACATAATAATAAAGATTTTAATCAGTCCCATTAAAACGCATTTTACGTGATATTCCAACGTAATAAAAAGACGGAACCAGTCCCAGGCAGAACGCATGCATGTGATGTTCCAACATAATGATAAATAATGGAACCGTGTCAGGCGTGAACGCACAAACGAGGATATTCCAGCAGTTAATAAAGACGGAACCAGTCCCAAGTAGAACGCATACATCTGAGGATGTTTCAACAGAATGATAAAGAATGGAATAATGTAAGAATTTCACCAAGTATAGGGTAGCTCACAGATATCAAAGTTATTCCAATGTAATAATAAGAATGGAATAAAAGAAGTTCTCTTCATAGATAAGAAAGAAATAATACTCCCTACCTTTAGAAAAACTGGATACTGAAATAGTGAGGTAACAGACTTCTCTCCTTCTTTCTATAATTTCTCTCTATAATAATCGCTCTAAAGCTTTTGTGAATTGGTGAGAAATGAAGGAAGAATGAGCTTCTATTTATAGAAAAATATAGTTTCGATAATTGCACATTTTGGGGCTCGAAAATTACAGTACAATACCTCCAACTTTTCTTTCATTTTTAATTTAGTCCTGCAAGTATTATCAATCTTGCACCAATTCCCCTAATAGTAAATAATGTGAATCAATAGTTCAATTATGTGAATCAATAGTATAATAATGTGAAAAATACGAATTACAGTATAGTACCTCCATCTATACCTCCATTTTTAACTTAGTCATGCAAGTATTATCAATCTTGCACCAACTCCCCTAATAGTAAATAATGTGATTCAATAGTACACATATGTGAACAAATAGTTATATAAGCTTGTGAATTAGTAGCAATTAATTGCTCATTTATCCGATAAATTACCCGATTTATCAATATAACCCCTAGACATCAATTATTATTGGAATAAATGTCGATTTTCACTAACACAAACAATTCCAACATAATGAAACTATTTTTATCAAAAATATAAACTTTGAAATTTCGAAGTTTGACTTTTCCCAAAAAAGTCAGCTGTTAACTTTTCACCAAATAGTGAATCCGGAAAATTTTGTGTTTATAGACTATTTTACTAATTTCGCTGTCTTTAACTCAAATATCACATCCGTCCTCCAAATTCAACTCCTAACAACATTCATCATTAATATTATAACTCACAATATTTATCAATCGTGTCGCTCCTGTGAAAGATGAGGCTTTCCAATAAGGATTTCTCCCTATCATGCCGCAATTAGGTGACCAAACCTCTCCTCGATGTAACTTCTAGATCATTGTAAATATTGCAATTTATAATATGAATAACTTTGTCGCCTCAAGTATTGATTTAATAAAAAAACATTTTATACAGATGATAATCTTTGTGACAATAATTGAATCAATAATATGATAGATATGATGCAAAGAATTATCGTAGTAATAATTGAGTATAACCGAGTGACTTCTCATGTAAGCATCAATAATCACTACCATGTGCTACTATGCAACCAAGCGACATCGCACATTTTTTAACACCAGGTGTTTCAACAGCTTAACAGTAAAACTTCCGCCGTTATTTTCATAAAGTATTTTTGTCGCTTTCTCAATTCGACAATAATTACATTATGGGGTCCACCAATGATTGTGCCGCTGTATGCGAATATTTCTGTTAAAACCGAATATTCCCCAATCAATCGAATATTATATAACAACTTACAGTTTTTGCAAAATTTATAAATATTACCCACAAGTATAACATTATATCAAATCCACACCATAATATTCAAAAATATATTTCGAGAAAATTTAATCTTTATTCAAAAAGTTGGGGTCTTACAATTAACGAATTTTCAGATAATATAGATTTCAACATTAATCATAAAAGAACCCTTGAGTAAATAGTTACCGTGCAATTCAATCCTTCCACCATACAATATCCCAATTAAATATAAGACATGAATTTACTGTCAAGTCTTATTTAATTTAATTATATGTATTTCGACTATTAAATGCACAACTCCAAATAATGCATATTAGAAACTCCTTTCTAATTTCATTCTGCCTTGGCCAAGGACTACTGGGTTGTCATTTATCGAATCACATAGGACATTTCTCTTTTTTTACTAGAAGCGGTAGATTCTTTATTGATCATATATACATTATCTCCATGTACAACTTATTATACTAAAGCATACCCTTTGATATATCCTAAGGGTCTTAAGGAATAAGTCAAAGTATAACTTATCATACACAAGATACTATGATGATCTCAAGTCAAAGGATCACTTATACTACTATCACTACAGGAATTCCTATTGACATGCAAGTAAAACTCCATTAGGTATTCCTTAGCAAGCCTACACAAATTATCATGAGATCAATCATCCTCATCCGATGAGCAAGCAACGTAGGTACCAATCTATCCAGATTCACTAATCTCTAATTTAGTAATCCAACGATTGGGAACTATTTTAATTTTAATCTTTCTAAGAATTTAGATCTCATTAGAATGATCATCATCATTATTCTAAAAGCATTGCTTAAAATTATGGGTTTTTCACATATTATAAAACAACATCATGCAGATAATTAAAAGCCTTTAATAAATTAATACTTTTTATTAATAAATGAATAAGATTGTTACAAAGTATATGTTTTATCATCAAACATGATTGGCTTGTGTGCATACTACTTTCAATCTCCCACTTGCACTAAAGCCAATCGCCATGGTATCTTATACACTTCTTCTCTAAGTGAAGATTATCCTGCTGTTGAATAAGCTTTAGTTAATGGATATGTAATATTGTTCTTGAGAGTTCACTATCTCTATAGTGATTTCCCATCTTTTAATGATTCCTATAATCAAATGAAAGTGCCACATCATATATTTAGATCCAAGATGAGACTTAGGAACTATTCCTAGTTCTGTAATGAACTTTTCATCCAAACAATCAACTTGCAGCTTCATTTACTGCTATATACTTTGTCTTTATCACTAAACCAGCAACTCTTTTCTGTTTGAAACCTTTCCAATTCACTGCACCACCGTTCAAGGTAACACTTTACCTTAAAGTGGATTTTCTGTCGTCTTGGTTTGTTTGAAAAACTTGAGTCTGTTAAGCCCTCTAGTTTTAATTTATACCCACCATACATTTTAATCACATCCTTAGTGTCGATTAAGTACTTTAAGATGTTTTTCACTGTCTTACAGTGATCTTTTCCAGAATATGACCGATCAACATCAGGTCTCGTATATTTCATTGTATACATGATTGTCACTCATGCGATCTCTCTTTTCAGGAGTCTATGGGGACTATTTCTGGAAAAAAGAATATCCTAGAAAAACTTCATTCAATATCTTCTGGGTTATATACTGTGAAGATTAGAGCAATTGAGTCTCATACTGTTGTAATTCCAAAATTCATACATCTAAAATCATTTATGCTTTGGCATTAAAGACTAGGTCATCTAGGCACGTCTATGATGTGTCGCATTATTGAAATTAATTTATACTGGTCATCCTCTCAAGAATAAGATTTTTCTTAGTAGTGATTTTTCTTACACTGCATGTTCTCAAGGAAAATTAATTGTTCGACCATCACCAACAAAAGTATATAATGAAATCCCAAAATTCCTAGAGAGAATTCAATGAGACATTTGTGGACCCATTCATCCATTGTCTGACCCATTTCGATATTTCATGGTTTTAATAGATGTTTCAACTAGATGGTCCCATATTTGTCTCATCTCCTCTCGAAATTTTTCCTTCTCTAAACTTTTTACTCGAATAATCAAGTTACGGGCTCAGTTTCTAGATCATCCAATCAAGTCAATTCGACTTGATAATGCAGCTGAATTTTCATCAAAGACCTTTAATGACTTTTGTTGACTATTAGAATCTCCATTGAACATTTTGTTCCTCATTTACATACACAAAAATATAGTTTAGCTGAATCTTTAATAAAAAGACTTCAACTAATTGCACGTCCATTAATATTAAGGTCTAACTTACCAACCTCAGTTTGGGGTCATGCAATTCTTCATGTTGTAGACATCATTTGAGTGAGGCCAACAACTCTTCATAAATATTCTCCTCTATAGTTAGTTCTTGGTCAGATACCCAACATCTCACACCTTCTAGTTTTTAGAAGTGCAATATAAGTTCTAATTGCACTTCCACAAAGGACTAAAATGGGAGCTCAACGAAGAATTGGAATTTATGTTGGTTTAAATTCCTTTTCTATTAGTAGATATCTTGAGCCTTTAACTGAAGATGTTTTTATTGCACGTTATGCAGATTTTCACTTTGATGAATCTATATTTCCACCAGTTAGGAGGAGGGAAACTTTTAAATAAGAAACCCTCTGAAATATCATGGAATGCATCAGAATTAAATCCACTTGATCCTCGCACAAGACAATATGAAATTGAAGTTTAAAGAATTATTTATTTACAAAATATTGCAAATCAAATGTTAGATGCATTTAATGATGCTAGAAAAGTGATAAAATCACATACACCTGTTGTGAATACTCCAGGAAAGATAAAAATACCTATCGAAAAGTTAATTCCTAAATACTTGACAAATAAGGCAACAAAAGAATCTAAACCACGCCAGAAGCGTGGAAAACCAGTATAATTGGTGCAAAAGACACTGCACCACGAAAATAAAAGGCAAATAAAAGAGTTCCAGAAGTAATACCCGCTCTAGAAGTAACACTTTTTCCAAAAGTGGGAATATCCCCAAAAGAGCTACAAAATCTAACCGAAGGAATAAAAGATGAATACCAAGAGATCTCAATAAATTATGTACATGATGAGAAAATATGGGATCAAAGCAAAGTCATGATTGATGATATATTTGCTTTCTCTATAGCATCAGATATTATTATGATTTCTGACATGGATTCTGAACCACAAAACGTGGAAGAATGTCGGAAAAGAAAATATTGGCCAAAATGGAAAGATGCTATTCAAATTGAGCTACAATCATTATTGAAAAGAAAAGTATTTGGACCAGTAGTCCAAACACCGCTGGGAGTAATCCCAGTTGAAAATAAATGGGTATTTGTACGAAAGTGAAATGAGAAAAATAAAATTGTGAGATACAAAACCCGACTTGTAGCTCAAGGTTTTTCACAAAGGCCTGGTATTTATTATCATGTTACATACTCTCTAGTAATGGATATAGTCATTTTTCACTTTTTACTAGGTATGATATGATAACCATGGAAGGTTTGGAAACACGTATGATGGATGTTGTAACAACATACCTATATGGCTCACTTGATAGTGAAATCTACATGAGAATTCCTGAAGGATTAAAAATGGCTGAATCACAAAAGCCCCGCCACATATATTCAATAAAGTTTCAACGCTCATTATATGGGTTGAAACAGTCTGGTCGTATGTGGTATAATCGACTTAGTGATTATTTAACAAAAGACGGGTATACAAATAATCAAGTATGCCCATGCGTCTTTATTAAGAAAACACAAAGTTGATTTACCATCATTGCTGTATATATGGATGATTTGAATCTTGTAGGTACTCCTGAAGAACTCACAAGAACTGCTACTTATTTAAATGATGACTTTGAAATGAAAGATCTTGGAAATATAAAGTTCTGTTTGGGAATACAAGTGGAGCATTTAGCATTTTAAAATTTTGTTCATCAATCCAAATATATTGAAAAGATTCTCAATCGTTTTCATATGGATAAAGCTCACCCTTTGACTACCCCGATAGTCGTTCGATCTCTAGAAGTTGATTAAGACCCATTTCGACCTCTAGAACGTGAAGAAGTTCTTGGACCTGAAGTTCCATATATACCTAAGTGCAATAGGTGCTCTTATGTATCTTGAAAACTGTACATAACCTGATATTACTTTTGTTGTCAACTTGTTGGCGATATAGTTCTTCTCTGATTAAGAGACATTGAGATGGGATCAAACACATTTTGAGATACCTCCGTGGAAGTATAGATCTTGGATTATTATATTCAAGAGATTCAACGTCGCAATTAATTGGATATATTGATGCATGATATTTATTAGATCCACACAATGTGAGATCACAAACATGTTATGTATTTACATATTAATTGTCACACATCTATATCCTGAAAATCTACAAAGCAAACCATGACAACTACATCTACAAATCACTCAGAGATTCTCGCAATACATGAAGCAAGTAGAGAGTGTGTTTGGTTGAGATCAATTATTCAGCATATCCAAGAGTCATGCGGATTACAATCAATCAAGGATATTCCTAGCTACAATTATGTACGAGGATAACGCTGCATGCTTTGCTCAACTTAAAGGAGGGTACATCAAGGGAGATAGAACAAAACACATTTCACCTAAATTCTTCTACACACATGATTAGCTGCAAAAGAAGGGTAATATAGATGTGCATCCAATTCAATGATGTGATAATCTAGCTGACTTATTCACGAAGTCACTATCAAATGCAACATTTACAAAACTTTAGAATAAGATCGGAATGCGTCTACTGAAAAACTTATTACAACATTTTATCAAAGAATAATGAATTCGTTTTGAAGGGGAGATATGTACTCTTTTTTTATTCGCTAAGTTTTTTCCCACTGGGTTATCTTAACAATATTTTTAATAAGACATAATCTTCTTTCTTAAGAAATTAAAAGAAGAGTGTTATAATATAATTTTTTTAATACTTTAATGTCAATGGCTATAAACTAGACCAGTCCTTGCCTATAAAAGGTAAACTTCTCTAATGAAAGAATATACCAAGAAGAAGGTCTAAACTTCTATGTACCAACTTTTGTTATTTCTTTAATTCTATAACATGGACAACATTGATTAAAAAGAAGATAACTTTACAGATCTCCTATTGAATCCCAACAATATTCAATGCCTCTTAAACAATCTAAGTTTGCATTTGTTTACAAGAGCCTACATTAATTGCATTTTTGAATTAGCCCGCGACTTAAAATATTGCTCCATTCCATCCCTAAAAAAAGTTTCATTTGTAAAATTTATGAATTCAAATGATATATATATATATATATATATATATATATATATATATATATATATATATATATATATATATATATTTCGTCGATAAATGATATATTTTTGTTCCGTGTATACCTCAAAAAGTGATAAGTTGTTAGTTTAGCATTATAGCATGATAGTGAAATTGTGATGAGAAATACGAATATGTACATTGGGTTAATTATTTTATTTTAGTATCATGATCATTAAAATGTAAATTTTTTTGTGAAATGAAATTTTTTAGCGAGCAAGACTTTTTTTCTCGCGGAAGAGAGGGAGTATCATATTGACACCACTACTTGAAAATAGAATATATTTCTTATTAGGTAATATTGTTGAGAAATAGTAGCTAAAGTCTGCAGAAGAAGTAAATAGCAATAGCAATAGGAAAAACAAAAACAAAAAAGCCCATGCTAAAAACAAAACATGCCTGCGTATTTGGCTTCCTTGAACAACTAAGTGAAGCAATTGCAAAATAAATAAGGAAATTGTTAAATCCACAACCTTTTTTGTTAATTCTACAACAAAAATATCGCTGGTATAGCAACGGTGAAAACCTTCGCTATAGGATCTATAGCGACACTTTTGTTGTGGAAATAACATTTTCTGTTGTGGATTTAACAATTCCCAATAAATAATTGAAGAACATTGGCATCAAGATACAAGACAAGTTCAACCACATCGATCGATTCCCACTATTTGATGAACATAAACGATCTACCGCCATCATTAAGTACTTAAATCTTAGATCAGAATTTTGTGAACGTAATACATACGTAGCTTCTCCATCTGCTTCTTCAAACTTAAATTTGGTATCACATATTGTTACACAGGTCTCCTATACCCTTGGCAAAGATAGTAGGGAAAACATCCATCTCATTCTTAGGTAAGCACAGCCCGATTTCAAAATCTCCTCCACCTTCCGAATCCTTGCTCCTTGAAAGGGAGCATGGCTCCGAAACAAATTCAAACTTTTTGGGCTTACCCAAACCAAAATCTATAGTATTGTAATAGTCCAAACTTGGAGAACCGGTAACGCCCATTCTCCATTCCCCAGCTTTGAGCGCTCCTTCGATTTCCGCAAAGAACATCTCTGCGTCTTTCAAGACTCCTCCCTCTTTATTGTGCACCTTTTTATGAATAGCTTCTCCAATCAATTCAGCTGCCATAAAAAAGCCGCCTTCTGCCACTAATTGTGTGCTCTTCCCGTGTGAAACAGCAGGCATTAAGCAATTCCCAAAATACGCTGCAGGTATTGGAGGATTCAAACGAGCTCGACAATCTATAGCAACTATGAAGTGCTGACGTTCATCTTCATCTTGCACCCCCTCGCCAATAGCTGCCCGCGTTTTTGCCATACAAGTCCATAGGTAAGCACATACTACCGTAATAGATGATACGTGTGCTAATGTTGGTAGTTTGGTCAAAACCAAGTCCTTAAGTGCTTGGATATCAGGCCGATACATGAAAAATGTGGCTCGAACCTTCTTAATAACTGAAGCCTCCGGAGGATGTTGAGCTTCTTGAGAATTCTCCTGCTGCAGCCGCCGATGCTCAATTAGTCCTCCAGTTATTGTCCTATAAATAGTACTGAGCCCCTTGGGGTCTTTGATCACCTCCCTATCATAAAATGGGAGCTGGAACGATGATGGTGCATCATGATTATCATCTCTGCTGTGGAGTTGTTTAGCCAATGAAGCCCATGCTCGGACGAAATTGAACATGGTTCTTCCATCGGCAACGACGTGGGAATTTGTTAACTGATGCCGTGGTCGGGAAATAATGTCACCTGAATAGCGAATGGTGGAGCCACAACGCTGTCTTCCCCAGACACATTATTACAAGCCCCTTGTGGGAGTTGAGGAACAAGAGGGAATAACTCATCAGCATCTCGAGCGTGATTCCCCGAAAGATGAATAAAATCGGCACTGGTACACTCGGCAAATATTAGTGAAACAGAGTTTCCATCCAAGTAACGAATTTGAGGGTTGGTGATTGAAATATTTGGTGGGGTTACCAAATTATCGGCCAATGGAAAGAAGTGTTTGAGAGCAAGGGACAATGAATTCTTGAGACTGAGAACAACGGTATGGGTGAAGTTGGTTGTGGAGCATGGGAAATCATAGAAGAGAACACGGCTCATCGGATGAAATATTTGCCATATTATGTCAAAAAAGGTGAGGGGGAGAGAGGTATCGGCCACGGCGCCCGGCGGCGGCGAGACTTGGCAGTTTTCGAGCACAGTCACCGTGTAGGTGGTGGTGGCAGTCGCCATATGATTGTAGCCTGTAGGTGTACCGACGCAATAATCCTACATGTGGAGAAGGACCGACGCAATTGCAGTAAGTAACTAGAAGATCCTAGCTTTACTTTTTTATATAAGAAAAATGTTTTGCTAGAATACTCCAATTGATAAAGAGTCAAGTGTGGTGACTGGTGGGTGGCTTCCCCATTTTCTCTCCAAAAAAAAAAGTGTGGTGGGTGGCTGAGTTATTGCATATGACTTCTGATGGATGTGAATCATATCATTCTCCAAAAAAGCCAATATCAATTCAATTGAATTGGCCGGTAGAAAATTAATTGCCTTTTCACATCAAACACCTAAAAAAATAAAAAACATTTATAATTCATTAATTTTCACACCAAACATGTAAAAATTCAAAAACATATTTTTACTGAATCGGTGGACTCTGCATACTTGTTTTAACTAACAAAGTATATGTTACAGGTCACACATTAGTTGGTATATGATTACTAGGCATACCTTGTTATTTCTGTTTGGTAAAAATATGCCATTACCGGTAATTGTTATTATGAGTATTTGGTATGAATTTAAAATTATTGAATATTTTTTTTAATATTGATCTTTTGCTAAAATATTTGAAAATTATTGAATATATTTTTTCTAATATTGATCTTTTGTTAAAATATTCGTGTAGTAATTTTAGTTGAATGATTCACCCATATGATTATTGTCAAATGTAACCAACAATCATGAAAGTACCATCGAACTAATTAATTCAGTATTATTTATAAAGTAAATCATATTAAAAAATTTAATATGTCTATAAATAACAATTCATGATTTATTCAATTAGTGAACACAAAATTTTCAAATATGTCGTTAATAATAAATTAAACTTATACTAATAAATAACAAACAACATCACATATTTTATATGGACAATGAGTTATTTTAGTTAAATTAAATATGTCGACAAATAAATTAAAAAATAAATGCAAATTATGTGACTAATAAGGATATTTATGTACCAATTATTGAATATAAAGGGTAATTGTGTCTAAACAAAAATTTCAAGATGGCCACTATGCGGTAATTTTATATTACCGCCTATTTTTTGTCATCTGATTCTTGAGAATCTTTATTGTGACGCCCCCAAAATAGGTATACATCACTCATTCTGAGTCGCCAAATACATGGTACAGAATACAAATACAAACTTAAATATTCAACATGAGCTGTGAGTTTTAATACAAATATTATCTTCTAGACAGTATTTAAACTCAAAATAAGTCCTCAATACATTTATTATCACACTATTTCACAGAATAGTGATGACTATTAATGCAAACATCTGGATGATCACTCCGCTCTCATTTAGTCCCCAAATATATTCTCATTTCTGAAGAGAACAATGAAAGAAAAGGGTGAGCTCAACTAGCCTAAGTAAGAAATATTATGACTAAGATAATGCGTAATAAATTATCGTTAGCCTTGAATAGTGTTAAACGATAAAATATAATAAACATCAAGTTTAAGCTGCAGTGAACAAGCAATCCATTGAAGAAAGTCAAGCACAAATATTAAATCTATTATCTTCTATGATTTAAAAGGTTTTTTTTATCACTTTTATCGTTGAGACTCAAATTAATAAATAATCCACATCATCGAATCACCATTACACTACAGTTAAGGATATTCTTAAGTATCACGACCACAAATTATTCATGCACTACGGGCCAAGGATATTCGTGTATTCACCAATAGTCATGATCATGCCAACAACTGTCCATCAATGCATTACGGGCCAATGAGGACTTTTACCACATCATTTGTAATATTACGGTCATGATTATACCGAATAATCTCTGATCATAATCATACCAAGTCCATCTATGCACTACGGGCCAAAGATGACTTTCATAACAATATGCATGAGAATGATGACAATGATATAAGAATTCAATTAAATGAAAGTAAAGGATAAACTTTAAAGATTTATAATTTAATTTATTCAGAATTCAATAATGTCCAAATTGTCAACATGATACTGCTTTATGGAGTAAAATTCAAGAATAATATTATATCAAAAATGATTTGGACAAAAAAAAATCAATTTTTGTCATGAATAGTACCCCGAGTGAATAGTAACTGGGTGAATAGTACCTGTGAATAGTAACTTTGGGAATAGTAACCCCGTAAATAGTACCCCGACATGAAAAAGTTAAAACTTATCAAGAATGCTCAGAATAATATTTTCATGAAAAGATACTGGATGAAGCGCAAATATCAAGAATATTCTACTAATTTTATGGAGTATAGAAGCCAAAATTTTAACAAAATGAGTATATAATTCGGAATCTGAAACGAAATAATATTACTTACATAATACAGAGTATGAAAGAAAATATTATTTCATATGAATATTGAACAAAAATAACATCCCTTACCTTGAAAAGAAGAGTATTCCAACTGGTATAGCGGAAATATTCTTGAAGAAAACTTTCACTATTTTCTACGCAAAGCTTCTTAAAACTCTAAAGAAATACGCTCAATATTATAGAAGAAGAATTATCTGATTCTGGTGTGATTTTCAATTTTAACTAAGCATCCTATTTATAGGAGAATGGAAAGGATACTATTTGAATTTTAAAAATTACTTGACGACAAGATAAAACATGGGCGCCACACTTAATTCGGTGATTTAAAAATTTTGATTTACTATGCAGCACTATGCAATAAAATATTCTAATAAAACAAAAACTTTAAATAGAATATAATATATTCTATTTATAATCTAATAAAACAAAATTTATATATATAATATATATATATATATATATATATATAATATAATAACAATCGCACTCCCAGTGAATTCACCCCCCTTATGACTTTTCAAACCTTTATATATATATATATATATATATATATATATATATATATATATATATATATATAAAAATACATATAAGACTCCTTCCCCGCCATCCAACCCCCCCCCACCTTTCATATATATATATATATATATATATATATATATATATATATATAAAAAGCAAAATCGAGATAACTTTTGTGACGCTCCCAAAATAGGTCCATTCCATCCAATTCATTCTGAGTCACCAAATACATGGTACAGAAAATAACTACAATTTTATTACAACAATTGTCGTGCAAAATACAACAACACATATGCTGTGAGTTTGGATACAAATATATATCAACTGTGATTCATGTCCCAACCTTGGACAGCACCTCATAATGACACCTTACATAAAGGTATAGTCGAAAACTGTTTTAGAAATTAGAATCTTTGGGAAGTGCTCAAGGAAACCTTCGTACATGGGAGGCCATGTTTCTAGGTTATTATAGATATCATATGCCCACAGAATTATCCTTGGTTGACCCAATAGACCCCAAAGAAAAACGAGAAGATTACTATCATATTCTTCCCAATGGTAAGTCTTCTCTTGCCATATTATTATCTCCACTGTTTCTAATTGGGAATTAAACTCCAAACAAATACCAAGATTATATAGGTAGTGCTTGTAAATATACTCAGCAAGTGAATGGGCACAACCCTGTCTTATGATGACACGAGGTTGTATGTCATTAGACATCTTGTATGATAGTGGCAAAACACCCTTCCAAGTTAAATTCACCTCACCCTCAACATCTATAGACCACCGTTCTATTCCCTTGTTATCCCCCGCTTGACCCAGCTACACTTTTATTACCTAAAAGGAATTGTGAAGCAAAAGGGTGAACATAACTAGCTCAGTAAAGAATATCATGACTAAAGATAAATAAATTATCAATAGCTTTCAACAGTAATAAATCAGAAATTTAGAACATATGGTAGATGATAAAACTTTTCAACCATAGTTGCGTGAACGAGCAATCCATTAGAAGAGTCAAATAGACCATAAAATCTATTATCTTCTCCATGTTAAAAAGTCCATCAACAATGTTTTATCCTCAGAACATCAATCAACAATTTCAGTCCACAATCACGTGTATAACTCATAATCGTAATTGTAGTTCTAAATTCATTTTCTCATCCAGGACATAGATAATTTTCATCACCTGAAACATCAAAGATTATGGTTATACAGAATCACAGTTTATGTTCATAATCCTACTAATAAATTCATCTTTGCACTATGGGCCAAAGATATTCATCAACAAGTCATCTTTGCACTACAGGTCAAAGATATTCATCAACAAGTCATCTTTGCACTACAGGCCAAAGATATTCATCAGTCGGTCATGTTCATCTAAACACCTGTTCATCTTTGCACTACGGCCAAAGATATTCAGTTATATCATCATTTAGGACTGAGGATGATGAAAAATATTTTAAAGAAAATTAATCAAGTGAAACAAAAGAATAAATATTAAGGATTCGTATTTCAGCTATTCCATGTCCAAAAATACCTCATAAATAATCATAGTGGAGTAAAATTCAAGAATGATCAAAACATGGATACAATCATAGTGTCGTATACGTGAATCGTACCTCCGACACTAAAAGATAGAAATTTCACAAAAACATCATCATGCTTCGTGAATAGTACTCGTAAATAGTAACTCGTGAATAGTAACTCATGAATAGTAACTCATGAATAGTAACTCCGGCATAAAAAAGTTCCAAATTTGATAAAAAGTTCAAACCAATATTTCGGCATAATGATATTGAAGAAATAATATCATTTATGAAGAAAATAATCTCCCTTACCTTAGAAAGAATAGTATTTCTGACTGGAATACTAGATATAGTGCTAAAAGAACTTGCACCGTATAGCAATACTCGAACTACTAAAATACTCACAAAATACGCTCGATATAATAGAGAGAGAAAGAGAGAAAAATCTTTAGTTTCTGGTGTAATTTTTAATTCTAACCTAAGCACCCTATTTATAAGAAAATGCTAAGAACACCAAAGTAGAAAATTTAATAAAATATAAATTTATTTTTCTTAAATTCCTACGCCCATTTTTTTTGTCAAGCCATCAGCCATACAAATGCCAACATCACCAAAAACGTTTTTCATGAAAATATTACTTAAAACTCCAAAAAAATAATAATAAATTAATCCGGAACTTCAATAATTCATAATAAATAGCTCTTTTATCAGAAAATTCGCATCTCGCGAATATTTGTAGGAAATTCAATTCTCTACAACTTTGCAGAAGAAAGTTTTCCCAAATTCGAAACAGAAATTAACCGAAATCAACATACGGACGATTTTACATGCTATAATCAAATTTCAGTCAAGAAATGGGGTCTACCGACATGTTTAACATGTTTTAAACAATTTTTGCAACAAAAATACTCTTCCTCCTCATATACTCATATATCCCACATTCATTGTAAAAATATCATCATTATTGTATTATAATAATATAATAAAATATTATTTTATCAGAAAAGATAAAATATCGATTTTCAACAATTGTCACTTTAAAAATTTTCTCCATCTATATCCACATAAAATGAATATTTTCCTCATCATATAAATCAATAATTTAATTATTCACAAATAATATTACGTAATCACAATATTGACAACCAGCAGCTTCCTCAGAAAGAAGGGCTTTCCAATAAGAATTTCTTCATCATGGCGCCAATTGATTAGGTGACCAAACCTCTCCTTAGATGTAACTTTCTAGACATTGCCAATAATGTTATCTAATAATATTATTCAGATAATATGAATTATTGTTTCGATAATAGAAAATATCAGCGTAGTGACAATTATTAAAACAACAAGAATATAAAATATCAACGCAAAGAATTATTGAATCAATGAAATAAAATACTTGAATAAAGAATTACTTTGTAACAATTATTGAGTAGTGCCTTCACGTAAGAAATCAATAATTCAAAAATACTGCGTAATACCGGTAAAGCATCTTTGTGCAACAAAGTGTATTACTTTACTTTAACCACCCGTATTATTCCAATAAGATTAATTCAGGTAACAACTACGCCATATTTATAAAGACTCCCTTTTTATGCTTTTTCTTCATCCGGCGCTTTCTTCGTTATGGGGCCCACAAATGGTCATACCATTCATTTAATATTCCCCAATGTAAAGAATATTCCACGACCAAACGAATATTCCCCGACAACAACAATGAATATTTTATAACCACTTCATGTATTTTTGAAAAAAAATTTTATATATCACCCTTAACTTTAACTTTTTATCAATTTAACCATTTACCAATTGTAATTATAAGAAAAATTGAATACTTTTATTTCATAAAATTGGGGTCTTACAATCTCCCTCCTTATGAAATTTCATCCTCGAAATTTACGCACTGTATTTCAAAAAAGTTGAGAATACCTTGCTTTCATTTCAGATTCTATCTCCCGGGTCATCATGATTTCTCCATTGCTCATCTCCCGTGATAACTTCATTTGGGTTCCTCACTTGTTGGGAAGTCATGACAACCGCTATCTCTCGAACTACTCGACTTTGACTTGTCTGGGACAGCATTTGGCGTCATCACTACCGTTGGAATATACTTTTCTATAGGGCATATTCCTCCCTCAACTGCCTCGTCGTACTCCTGATTTATGATCTGAATCATCAATCTTCGATCCATATCGAATTCAGGTTGACCACTCTGTACAGAGTAATTCAAAACTCAACGTTGGGTTCTCCCAATTTCTTTCCAAAAAGAGAAATTCATATCATCTATTTTAGCCTTCTTAGATCAGACATCTCTTTCCACAATATCCACGTGTCGTGCCGCTTTTGCCCATGCATCACTTATTCTCACTCGTTTAGTTTTTTCTTCTTTCAACTAAGATTCCATCTTTATCATCTTATACTCTGCCAAAGAATGCTTCTGTTCAAGCATCACATATCGGGTAACACAAGCCTGAATTGTTGCATCCTTTTGTTCCACGACCGCCTGCCGTTCTTCAGCCTGCTCTTCTAACTCATGAATACAATTTTGAAATTCTACATTTTGATCATATAATACCTCTAATAAACTCTCCTCGTACATCTTCTTCCTCTTCTTCCTCACTCTCAATTTTACCTCTCATGACTATCTCTAAAGTGCAACTATCAATTCTTCACTCACAACATGGATATCTCTAATTCCTTCTTCGTCTTCGACATCACATTATCATGGTTAGTGATTAGAGGTATCCCCACAGTCTCATTCACTCCATTGTTAGCATTCTCAGCTGCCATTCTCAAATACTTCCATAAAACAAGGGTTAATTAAGTAAATTAACATATCACATAATATCCGAATATTATGACCGACCAACAATTAAGCTTAGGTAGAACACACTAGCGAATGATTTACTCATCTCTCTCCTCCTAGTTCCAATCCCGATCTCCGCCAGAGATCATATCACTAAGCTCTGATACCAACTGTGATGCCCCCAAAATAGGTCCATTCCATCCAACCCATTCTGAGTCACCAAATACATGGTACAGAAAACAACTACAACTTTATTACAACAATTGTCGTGCAAAATACAACAACACATATGCTGTGAGTTTGAATACAAATATATATCAACTGTGACTCAGGTCCCAACCGTGGACAGCACCTCATAATGACACCTTACATAAAGGTATAGTCGAAAACTGTTTTAGAAATTAGAATCTTTTGGAAGTGCTTAAGGAAACCTTCGTACATGGGAGGCCATGTTTCTAGGTTATTATAGATATCATATGCCCACAGAATTATCCTTGGTTGACCCAATAGACCCCAAAGAAAAATGAGAAGATTAGTATCATATTCTTCCCAATGGTGAGTCTTCTCTTGCCATATTATTATCTCCACTGTCTCTAATTGGGAATTAAACTCCAAACAAACACCAAGATTATATAGGTAGTGCTTGTAAATATACTCAAAGAAGTGAATGAGCACAACCCTCGCTTTTATGATGACACGAGGTTGTATGTCATTAGACATCTTGTATGATAGTGGCAAAACACCCTTCCAAGTTAAATTCACCTCACCCTCAACATCTATAGACCACCGTTCTATTCCCTTGTTATCCCCCGCTTGACCCAGCTACACTTTTATTACCTAAAAGGAATTGTGAAGCAAAAGGGTGAGCATAACTAGCTCAGTAAAGAATATTATGACTAAAGATAAATAAATTATCAATAGCTTTCAACAGTAATAAATCAGAGATTTAGAACATATGGTAGATGATAAAATTTTTCAACCATAGTTGCAAATGAGAATCTAGCAATCCATTAGAAGAGTCAAATAGACCATAAAATCTATTATCTTCTCCATGTTAAAAAATCCATCAACAATGTTTTATCCTCAGAACATCAATCAACAATTTCATCCCACAATCACGTGTATAACTCATAATCGTAATTGTAGTTCTAAATTCATTTTCTCATCCAAGACAAAGATAATTTTCATCACCTGAAACATCAAAGATTATGGTTATACCAAATCACAGTTTATGTTCATAATCCTACTAATAAATTTATCTTTGCACTACGGGCCAAAGATATTCATCAACAAGTCATCTTTGCACTACGCATCAAAGATATTCATCAACAAGTCATCATCTTTTTACTACGTCATGCCAAAGATATTCATCATCGCCAAAGATCATGTCATCTAAACACTGCTCATCTTTGCACTACTACCAAAGATATTCAAATATATCATCATTTAGGACCGAGGATGATGAAAAATATTTTAAAGAAAATGAATCCAAAGTGAAACAAAAGAATAAATATTAAGGATTCGTATTTCAGCTATTCCATGTCCAAAAATACCTCATAAATAATCATAGTGGAGTAAAATTCCAGAATAATCAAAACATGGATACTATCAAAGCTAGTATCCAGAATAGATATTTTGGACAAAAAGAAGAAAATTTCATTTTTTGGTGAATAGTGTCGTATACGTGAATAGTTCCGTATACGTGAATCGTACCTCCGCCACTAAAAGATAGAAATTTCACAAAAACATCATCATGCTTCGTGAATAGTACTCGTAAATAGTAACTCGTGAATAGTAACTCATGAATAGTAACTCGTGAATAGTAACTCATGAATAGTAACTCATGAATAGTAACCCCGACATGAAAAAGTTCCAAATTTGATAAAAATTCACACTAATATTTCAAAGATAATGATATTGAAGAAATAATATCATTTATGAAGAAAATAATCTCCTTACCTTAGAAAGAATAATAAGATTTCCGATCGAATACTAGATATAGTGCTAAAAGAACTTGCACCGTATAGCAATACTCGAAGTACTAAAATACTCACAAAATACGCTCGATATAATAGAGAGAGAAATCTTTAGTTTCTGGTGTAATTTTTAATTCTAACCTAAGCACCCTATTTATAAGAAAATGCTTAGAACACCAAAGTAGAAAATTTAATAAAATATAAATTTATTTTTCTTAAATTCCTACGCCCATTTTTTTTGTCAAGCCATCAGCCATACAAATGCCAACATCACCAAAAACATTTTTCATGAAAATTTTACTTAAAACTCCAAAAAAATAATAATAAATTAATCCGAAACTTCAATAATTCATAATAAATAGCCCTTTTATCAGAAAATTCGCATCTCACAAATATTTGTAGTAAATTCAATTCTCTACAACTTTGCAGAAGAAAATTTTTCCAAATTCAAATGTAAATCGATCAAATCAACATACAGACGATTTTACAAAGCTATAATCAAATTTCACCAAGAAATGGGGTCTCACCGACATGTTTAACATGTTTTAAATAACTTTTGCAAAAAATACTCTTCCTCCTCATATACTCATATATCCCACATTCATTGTAAAAATATCATCATTATTATATTATAATAATATAATAAAATATTATTTTATCAGAAAAGATAAAATATCGATTTTCAACAATTGTCACTTTAAAAATTTTCTCCATCTATATCCACATAAAATGAATAATTTTCTCATCATATAAATCAATAATTTAATTATTCACAAATAATATTACAGAATCACAATATTGACAACCAGGCAGTTCCCAGGAAAGAGGGGGCTTTCCAATAAGAATTTTTTCTTACTAGCGCGCAATTAGGTGACCAAACCTCTCCTTAGACAGAACTTTCTAGACATTGCCAATAATATTATCTAATAATATTATTCAGATAATATGAATTATTGCTTCGATAATAGAAAATACTGTGTAGTGATAATTATTAAAACAACAAAGAATATAAAATATCAACGCAACAATTATTGAATCAATAAAATAAAATATCGAATAAAGAATTATCGTAACAATTATTGAATAGTGTCTTCACGTAAGAATCAATAATTTAAAAATACTGCGGCAATACCGCAGTGCTATCTTGTGCAACAACGCCAGACATTTTACTTTAACCACCGGGTATTCCAACAATATTAATTGTAACAACTACACGCTGTTATTTATAAAAACTCCCTTTGTCGCTTTTCTTCATCCGACAGCTTATTCTCATTATGGAGCCCACAAATGGTCACTACTACCATTCATTTAATATATTCCCCAAATGTAAAGAATATTCCACGACCAAATGAATATTCCCCGACAACAATTAATATTTTATAACCACTTGCGTATTTTTGAAAAAATTTCATATATCACCCTTAACTTTAACTTTTTATCAATTTAACCATTTACTGAATTGTAATTATAAGAAAAATTGAATACTTTTATTTCATAAAATTCGTGGTCTTACAACTTTCTCTTGACTATTTTGAAAAATGGGTAAGTGAAGGTCCATAAATACTTCATAAAAATCATCTCAATATTTTTAACAACATTTATTCATCCTTATTATAACTCGTAATATTAACAACCAGATCGTTCCCAGGAAAGAGGGGGATTTCTGATAAGGATTTCTCCCTATTGGCGCGCAATTAGGTGACCAAACCCCTTTCCTCGACAGAACTTTCTAGACATTGTTAATTATGAATATAATAATTAGAATAATTTGTCATCTCAATTATTGATTTAATAATATATAATATATTGACAATAATTGAATCAAATAACGTGAGATACTATGCATCAATTATTGTAGCAATAATTGAACAAAACTGAGTGACTTCTCACGTAAGCATCAATAATCAATACCGTGTGCTACTGTGCAACCACGCATATTACTGTACTTTTCATCACCGGGTATTTCAACAGTTAACGGTAAAACTTCCGCCGTAACTTTTATAAAAAGATATTTATGTCGTTTTCTAACTCCGACTATAATTTCACTGTGGGGTCCACCAATGATTGTGCCGTCGTACGAATATTCCCCGACCAATCGAATATAATATAACAACTTGCGTACTTTGCCAAATTTATAAATATTACCCACAACTATAACATTATATCACATTCACTCCTTAATATTCAAAAATGATATTTATAAAAAATTTATCTTTATTCATAAAAGTTGGGGTCTTACATTTACACTCTACCGAGTATCTGATTATTGGAATATAAGATTACCAATATAACAAACATGATTTATAAAGTTGATCAGCTTACATTTCCAGGTATTTAAGATGACCACATTAAATGACATGTAAGATTGGACAAAAATCTAGAATTGGGGAGGACCAGAATGCATATTATGCAATTTACGTTTAATCAATACACTTTCAACTACTAATTTTTCATCTAATATGTATTAATTACATTACATATGTATAAAATTTAATATATTTTTTTTATTACAATTTACAAAATTTTAAAATTGTTTTTTTTTATTTTTAGTTAATATATATTTATATTAAATAAGTCAATAGTATCAAATTTAAAATTTGGTAAATTGTTTAAAAATCAAAATATATAAGTGAACAAAAGAAGTACCGTGGGAAACAAGCTAAACAGTGGAGACGGATAGGACATTGAAACATTAAAAATGAATGAAATTTTACTGATTAATAAGAATTTTAGATATGAAATTTTGTCTTTTGTCCTTTGTTCGTTCATTTTTTAATTAGTCAGAAAAAATAACTTAATATTTTATCTAATTAATTATAAAATTTCAATAACATTACGTTTTAAAGATAATTTTATACTAAAAAAATGAAAGAGCAACAAATTATAGATATATAGTAATAATTAAGAATAATATTTCATTTTTAAAATCTACTAAAACATAGATTACTCTTTTTTTATCATTAGTAGAATATCTAGTACCGCATTTAAAATAATATACAAAATAAAATATTAATTATAAACAAAGAAAGAAAATATTATTATTAATATTATTATTTTACTTATATATATTTTTTAATTTTTAAATATGCACACATAAACGCGGCACAATAAGGGTTTAAAATAGTGGGGGACTGGAGTGAGAAAAGGGGGTTTAATTGTGACCATCAGATTTGTTTTAAAAAATCTAATGGCCCAAAATCTGTAATGTACTAATGACCGGTACAATATGTACCAGTCCTCCCCCCAATCCGAAAATCTAAGGTCTAAATTCATTTTTTTTCTCTACTTAAATATATAGATCTAAGCCAAATCTAGGTTGTCCTATATGATAATATGAATTAGGATCATCCTCATTTCAAATAAATTGGAAAGTCTCTATTTCATGTCATGGTCCAGATTTAAAATAAGTTGGAATGTGACATCATAATGATGGGAGAGAGATGATGATAAAAAAATATATAAAGAATGAAAACTTTCTATTTTATTTGAAATAAAAATGATCCTAATTCAAAATACAAAGAATAAAAACTCTCCATTTCATTTGTATATGTAAATGGATTCTTATCATCTTCTCACCCTCATCAAAGTACATCTATCAATTTAAAATTTAATATGCTTTTAAAACGGAAGGAGTAAAATTCTTTTTCTATTGCCTAACAATTGAGTGGTCATAAATTTATAGGGTCCATTAATATCTTATAAGTTCAGATAAGATGATGTTCTATGCACTTCTTTTTGTAGAGGCCAACAGATATTGCAATAGAAAAGAAAAAGGGAGGTTTGTGATGATTTTGAAATCTTTTCTACTAGGTAATCTAGTATCCTTAAAAGGCTACGGCTGGTTAGAAGATGCCAACTTATGATTATTACTCCCTCCTCTTTTTAATTCAAGTTTTAAAGTTATGAACATAGTTTTTTTTAAATTGACGTTTTGAATTTAGATACATAGTTTAAAAAATATAATTAATATTTTGTTTGATTAACTATATTTAGTGCAAAAATTTAATATTAACCTTTTAAAATTTATTAGAAATATAAGAGAGGAACAAATTAATCTTTAATTATAAAAGATAATATAAAAAATTAAACATTTAATACTTCCTTGAAATCTCCGAATGACAAATAAAAGAAATAAAAACCTCTTTCTAAAAAAGACAAATAAGAGGGAGTACTTTATTAGGGGAATGGTTAGCATGAATTTAATTTTGGTCAACTGATCAATACAGTGTCGACAAGCAGGCAGGAGGTGATCTCTATCAGCGCGTCAATACTCAATTGACACCTGGTGTCGTGGTCGGAAAAACTCTCTCCCTCACTTTTTTCGACCTATTCTGGCTAACTCACCCTCCAATCAGTCGTCTTCTTTTCTATGATTTCCCTTACTCTACGTCTTACTTTACCATAAAACTGTGTAAGGTTTGAACGGGCGGCCCAAAACTACGTCGTTTTTGTCACGCATTTTCTTCTAAGCCAAAAACTACGTAGTTTTTGGTTCTGCTAATGCTTAAACTACGTCATTTTAAGGGTCTGAATAGATGCGCCTATTCTGTAAATGGTCAAAACTACGTCGTTTTGACCAAGAGATACAAATAATACCTCTTCAGAGGCACCCCATGCCTTTTCAGGGGTGATGTGCCCATCCGAAGGGTCACCAACCCCTCTTATAAATAAATAGGAGGGGGTAGCCTTCAAATCATCCATTTCTCAAGCATTCTAGTATAATAGAGCATTCTAGTATATAGTTTCTTCATTAGTTTACTTAGTAAATTTGAGAGAGAGTTAGATCATTTTTTTGGTTCGTAGAGTATACTTTTTGTAGTGCTGCAAAAGTATACAGTGTCATTGTATCCTGGGAGACAAATGCTATCAACTCTAAGCACTATACGGAGGGCATAATTGTCTTAAGAATATAGTACCAAGTACTAGCCTTGACAAATCAGTTACTACAAGATAAGTTCATTTAAATATATATATAATTTCCTTTAAGGTTACTAACAATTATTTTATATCTCATAGTTTGTATTTATCTGAATGCATTTATGTGAGCCCGATTTCTCCACATCAATAATTCCTTATCTATGGCTCTCAAACACTTCTTTCCCTTCGCCGGTGATTTAATAAGCTCTTCAAATATTTCAATCACCAACCCCCAAATCCGTTACTTGGATGGGACTCTGTTTCACTAACATTTGTCGAGTGCACTGGTAAAGATTTTAATCATGTTTTTGGGAATCACGTACAACATGCTGAGGAATTAACCCCTCTTGCTCCTCAACTAATATTAGTCCATCGATCTTCTGGGGGCATAGTATTAATTATCTTCACTTTTAACAGTAGTCCAGATTACATTATTTCCCAACCAAGGTTGCCGAGGGAAGCTCCATGTTTAATTTCATCTGGGCATGGGCTTATTTTGCTTTACAACTCCATCGCGGCAACATCAGAGATGATAATCGTGATGACGCACCATTATTGTTAATCCATCATCAGCTTCTATTTTATTGTTTAATTTAGAGTTGTGCATTTCATTGCTGATGGATGTCCACAAAAAATCAATACGTGGCTGGATCGCCCAACTTTGACTATTATAATCCTGTAGATTTTGGGTGGGGTAACCCCAAAAAGTTCGAATGTCCCGCAGCCTTCGTCTCAGAGTCATTGTCCCTGCCGAAGTGAAATGATTCACAAGGTGAAGAAATCGTGATTGGCTTTTCTGCCTCTATTGATATGATTTAGTCATCTATATATACAAAAGAATAGCAAGAAAATAGGCTAATTTAATTCCTAAACTCATGCTTAACTTAACTAGAAATTAGGAAATTAGAGCTGTAATGCTAATCTAATTCCTAAACCCACGCTTAACCATATATACGGTACATTAATAGAATATCTCAATAATATCTCAATACCCCCCTTCTTAAGTTGGAGCATGAGGATCATAAATGCCCAACTTGGAAAGCAGAAACTGAAATTGACGTGTCCCCAAAGGCTTGGTAAAGATGTCTGCAAGCTGAACTGTAGTAGGAACATATGAAGGGAGAATAGTTCCATCTTGGATAGCATCACGGACAAAGTGACAATCTGCTTCAATGTGCTTTGTTCGTTCATGGAAGATGATGAGTGCATATTATTCATTTATTTTGATTCCATTATATTTAGTTTTATTGCATGTTTCATGTGTATATGAGCTTATTAAGGTGTTTAATGATTTCAGGAGGAATTGGAGCTGAAATGAAGAAAAAAGGAAAATCGCAGGGTTTTTAGCATTAAGTTGGATGCATGGTCTTGGCTTGGGACTTGGATTTTATTGTAGAGCTCTTCCATAGCTTTCCAGAACATCTTGAATCGTCTCAATCGAAGTTCATATGAAAACGTTATGATATTTTTACTAAACGGACGCTGAACATCAAAGTTTGGAAGTTGCAATTTGCACAGCAGTCACTTGGAGCCCGATTTGACCTTGATCCAGCCTGAATCTGTCAAATCTGAAAGAATTAAAGTATTAGATCTCGTCGATATCTTTGTTTTGATATGTAGCAGGCCCCGTAACTCCTCCCAGATCAAAAGTTATGCTCATTTTACCAAAGGACGTCGTAACAGAAAATGAAAATTCGCCCCAGCGAATTTGAGCGGAAAAATTGGGAAATCTTGAATTTTTGGAAAGTTTCTAAATGCATATTTTGACATATTTCTACATGGAATTGGATTGATATTTCTATTAGAATTAGGATATCTTTAGACTAAGATTTATTTCCAAATTGGATTCTATTTCTTTATGGAAACTAGTTATGATTTGTAATTCCTTTTAGGATTTGGATTTTTACTTCCTATAGGATTTAGGACTTTGTCTAGCACTATAAATAGAGGATGCTAGTCAGGGTTTTATTCATTGAATCATCTACTACATTCTCTCATCTACAACATTGGAGGATTGAAGACATGAGCTAAGTTCTTTTTATTCAGTTCTAAGGGATGTTAAACCTTATTTATAATTAATGGTTAATTGAGTATTCATTATTTATTCCTTCTCACATGAAATTCATTCTTGATAATATGATTTAATTTCTGAATGCTATTTGGCTTAACTGATTTGATTTCTGCAGGATTGAGTTGGTTAACAAATATATGCTAGATCAAGAAATAATATTACGTGTAATTGATATTGTTTCTAATCACAAGTAGTAATTAGTAATACATGATTGTGGACAAGCTTTTGAGTATTGCTATGATTATCAGAAGACAAGTTAAACAATCCGAGCTTATGTGTTTGTTGCTTGGAATAGTCTAATTCCCTAGTTCTTAATGCTGCTATTATATTAAATCTAGAGAGCTTGTTCTAGGTTATATAATTGTTAGAATCTTGTGAAGAGCTTGTTTCATTGAGTGACAATCTAAGGGGAGTTTCGGGTAGCAGAGCTTGTTGTTACCTAGGGCTATTAGTTTTATTGAAGGGTAAATTATGTTACACTTGATTAATCTATTATTGTAAAAAGGTGATACGGAACTGAAGAACTGAAGTTTTTTATTCATTGTTTATTCTTATTAGTTTATTCTTGTTAATTTAATTAATTAATTCAAAATCCCCTTTTCATTAGAAATCATAGGATAAATATAAAACAAATCACTCTTTGTGGGATCGATCCTTGCTTACTACTCGTATAATTGTTTAAATTTGTAAAGTGAAAGTGAGGTTAATTTAGGAGTGTAAACGATGACCCTCCCAATTTTGGCGCCAAGCACGGGGAGTGTTATTTGTTTTGTTTATTCTTTGTTTTCGTTTATTTTTATTATTTATTATTTTGTTTTTGTTTTTATTTTATAACTTAATCCTCTCACTCTATTGACTTAAATTTTGTTCAAGAGATAGAGAAAACTGCAGATATAGAAGAAACTCTTGTTCCATCACTTGAAGAGAAAAAGATGGTGGTGCCAAACAAAAATAGGACTTTAAAAGAACTGGATACTCTCCATCTTTATCAATCATCATTTTGTATTGAGTATCTTACTTTAGATGTTGCTTTTGAACTTAACTCTAGACTAATTCATCTTTTGCCTACTTTTCGTGGTCTTACAGGTGAAAATCCATATAAGCATCTAAAGGAGTTTCATGTGGTGTGTTCCACGATGAAAGCACAAGGAGAGGTAGAGGAGCAGATCAAGCTTAGAATTTTTTTCATTCTCATTAGCAGATTTGGCTAAAGACTGGTTATACTATCTACCTTCAGGATCAATACAATCATGGACTGATATGCAAAGGTTATTCTTGGAGAGGTATTGTAAGACCCCGAATTTTATGATATAAAAATATTCAATTTTTCTTATAATTACTATTCAGTAAATGGTTAAATTGTTAAAAGTTAAAGTTAAGGGTGATATATGATTTTTTTTTCAAAATATGCAAGTGGTTATAAAATACTCATTTCTATCGGGAAATATTCGTTTGGTCGTGGAATATTCTTTATGTCGGGGAATATTCGTACGACGGCGCATCCATTTGTGGGCCCCATAACAGAATAATTGTCGGATGAAGAAAATGACAAATTTAAGTTTTTATAAATAACGGCATAATTGTTACCGTTAACACTGTTGGAATACCCGGTGGTTAAAATACAGTAATACGCATTATTGCACAGTAGCACATGGTATTGCACCAATTATTGATTCTTACGTAAGAAGGCACTACTCAATAAATTGTTACAGTAATTACTGTTCAATATTTTATTTTTGATTCAATAATTGCTGCGTTGATATTTTATATTATTGTTGTTTTAATAATTGTCATTGCACAGTATTTTCCATTATCAAATTAATAATTCATATTATTTGAATAATATTATTAGATAGCATTATTGGCAATGTCTAGAAAGTTCTGTCTAAGGATAGGTTTGGTCACCTAATTGCGCGCCAGTAAGGAGAAATTCTTATTGGAAAGCCCCCTCTTTCTTGGGAACTGCTTGGTTGTCAATATTGTGATTCTGTAATATTATTTGTGAATAATTAATTATTGATTTATATGATAAGAAAAATATTCATTTTATGTGGATATAGATGGAGAAAATTTTTAAAGTGACAATTATTGAAAATTAATATGTTATCTTTTCTGATAAAATAATATTTTATTAAATTATTATAATATAATAATGGTGATATTTTTACAATGAATGTGTGATATATGAGTATATGAGGAGGAAGAATATTTTTGTTGCATTAAATGATTAACACATATTTTGTGTGTCGGTGGACCCCATTTCTTGACTGAAATTTGATTATAGCTTGTAAAATCGTCCGTATGTGGATTTCGGTCAATTTCTATTTGGAATTTGGAAAAACTTTCTTCTGCAAAGTTGTAGAGAATTGAATTTTCTATAAAAGTTTGTGAGATTCAAATTTTTTGATAAAAGGGCTATTTATTATGAATTATAGAAGTTCCGAAGTTCTAAAATAATTGATTTTTGGAAGTTTTAATAATTTTTTTAAAGAAAAACGTTTTTGGTGAGTGTTCCACATTTTATAAATGTGTTATATTGCTGAACTCAGATCTAGGAAGGTTGGCGTAGAAATTATAATAATTATATTAATATTATATTAAATTTTCTACTTTGGTGTTCTAAGCATTTTCCTTTAAATAGGGTGCTTAGGTTAGAATTGAAAATCACACCAGAAACTGAAGTTTTCTCTCTATTTCTCTCTCTATATATCGAGCGTATTTTGTGAGTATTTTAGTACTTCGAGTATTGCTATACGGTGCAAGTTCTTTTAGCACTATATCCAGTATTTCAGTCAGAAGTACTATTCTTTCTGAGGTAAGGGATTGTAAGCGATAGTAAGGGATGTTATTTTATTCAAAAATGATATTATTTTTTCAATATCATTATGCCAAAATATTGGTTGGAAATTTTTATCAAATTTGGAACTTTTTCATGTCGGGGTTACTATTCATGAGTTACTATTCACGAGTTACTATTCATGATTTACTATTCATGAGCTACTATTCATGACGGGTTACTATTCATGAGTTACTATTCACGAGTTACTATTCATGAGTTACTATTTACGGGTACTATTCACTACAAAATTGGTTTCTTTTTCTAACCAAATTATAGTTGATTTATGAATATTACTCTTGAGATTAAAACTATGTATTGATTATATTGATTTTATTATCATATATAATATTTTTATAACCCTGATGTTGAAATTCTCTTTCACTGGAGTGTAAAGATGGGTAGATTATTGTTATGATCATGACTAGGGTTCTCTTTGGCCAGTAGTGAAAAGTTGAATTGTGACTGGTATGATCATGACCATTGAATTTATAATTGAATATCTTTAGCTTAAGTGCAAAGGTGAATTGATCAACATGATTATAATTATTGTTTATATAAATTCTGAAATGATTATATATTTCTTTGAGATATTAATATATTTGGCCTGTAGTGCAAAGATGAATTGTTGATGAATATATTTGGTCTGTAGTGAAAATATGACATGTTGAGGAATATCTTTGGCCTGTAGTGCAAAGATGAACTGTTGATGAATATCTTTGGCCGTAGTGCAAAGATGAATTTATTAGTATGATTATGAATGAGAACTGTGATTTGGTATAACCATGATCTTTGATATTTCGTAAAAGACAGGTGATGAAAATTATCTTCGTCACGGATGCGAAAAGGAATTTAGAACTACAATTACGATTATGAGTTATACACGTGATTGTGGGCGGTGAATTGTTGATTAATGTTACAGAGGATAAAATATTGTTGATGGACTTTTAACATGGAGAAGATAATAGATTTTATGGTCTATTTGACTCTTTCTAATGGATTGCTCGTTCGTTCATTATGACTATGGTTGAAAAGTTTTATCATCTACCATATGTTCTAAATCTACGATTTATTACTATTGAAGGCTATTGATAATTTATTTATCTTTAGTCATGATATTCTTTATTGAAGCTAGTTGTGCTCACCCTTTTTGCTTCACAATTCCTTTCGTAATAAGAGTGTAGTTTGGGTCGAGCCGGGAATAACAGGGAATAGAATCGGTGGTCTATAAATGTGTGAGGTTCTCCTAAATAGGTGAGGCGAACCCAACTTTGGAAGGGTGTTTTGTCACTATCATACAAGATTTCTAATGACATACAACCTCGAGTCATCATAAGACATGGATGTGCTCATCCACTTGCTGAGTATATATACGAGCACTACCTATATAATCTTGGAGTTTGGTTGAAGTATAATTCTCAATTAGAGACGGTGGAGATAATGATTTGTCAAGAGAAGACACCATTGGGAAGAATATGATAGTAATCTTCTCGTTTTTCTTTTGGGGTCTATTAGGGTGACCAAGGATAATTTTGTGGGCATATGATATCTATAATAACCTAGACGCATGGCCTCCCATGTACGAAAGTTTCCTTGAGCACTTCCCAAAGATTCTAATTTTTAAAACAGTTTTTGACTATACCTTTATGTAAGGTGTCATTATGAGGTCTTCATCCACTATTGGGACATGAGTCACAGCTTGGTATATATTTGTATTTAAACTCACAGTTTAACTGTTGTCGTATCTTGCACAACAATTGTATTAATAAAGTTGTAGTTGTTTTCTGTACCATGTATTTGGCGACCCAAGATGGGTGATGTATATCTGTTTTGGGGGCGTCAAAGGTATTTTCCTGCATCAAGAGTTACCGATATAAGAAAGGAGATATGTGGAATCAGGCAGTTCAATGGAGAGAATCTCTATGAGTATTGGGAAAGGTTCAAGAAGTTGTGTTCCAGCTGTCCACCTCATGGAATTGATAAACATTACTTGATCCAGTACTTCTATGAGGGGTTGCTACCAATGGAAAGAAGCATGATCGATGCAACAAGTGGAGGAACACTGGTAGACAAGACTCCAGAAGCGGCAAGGAACTTAATTGCAAACATGGCAACTAACTCATAGCAGTATGGAACTAAGATGGATCACACACTACAAAGGGTAAATGGGGTAAGCACGAGAGACTTAGAGCAACAGATTTCTGATTTAACTGCTTTGGTTCGACAAATGGCTGCAAGGAATACACAAGTTATTCAGCAAGCTCAACCTCAATACCACACAAAAAACCAAGAAGTACCTGTCAATTCTGGGACATTCATGGAGGATATGTTCAAGGCATTCATGAACCAAACACAACACTTCATGTGTTAGACACAACAATTCCAGCATGAGACAATAACTTATGTTCAAGATCTGAGGGACCAAGTTGGTCAACTTGCAACCAAAGTAGGAAGGTCACTTTCTCACACTGTTGTAAATGTAAGTTCCATAACATTGAGATGTGGTGCAGAGGATCAGTAACAAGAAAAGTCAATACAAAGTAAGTCCGATAATAGTGAAATAGGCAGCAGTGATGTACTTAAACATAAATTTCCACCTCTTTCTGCTTATGAACCGAAACTACCTTTTCCCCAAGTTCTAACAAGGAATTGGGAAGTTAGAAAAAATTCAACGTGGTATACAGAGTCTAATGAAAAATTCCTTGAAGAAATGGCGAATAGGGAACAAGAACTTAAATATGAGAAGGAGTTCACTAGTGGAAACCATTTGGATGTGCTCGAGACTACTGCTAAATTTGAAGAAATCAGGTATTCAAAGTCTGAAAATGATGAACAAGAGGTAGAGATGAAAGAATTAATAATTCCTGCAGATTTCTATAAGGAGGACATAGATGATGATACTTTCTTTGTACCAGCAACAACACACGATGATAAACACCATGGGACCTTACACGTGGAATTAGACGACGCACATGTCCAGTTCGGCATATATAAAGTTAAGAGGTATCTTGGTAATGTTAATTCTATTTTTGCTATTGATGTTGTTGACTCTACAGTGCAGGAATCTCTTGAGCAAATATACAATGAGGATTTGAGGATTGGAATGGAGCAAAATCAGGATCTGAAGGATGCTCCTAATGAAGAATTGAAGATGTTACTAGTCCACTTGAAGTTCACAAGTCCAATTACATAGAATGAGAAGGATGATGTCAAGCCAATGACAATAAACAAGGGCAGCTACTTGGGAGGCAACCCAAGATCTCAGATTTGATTTTTCTATCCCTTCACTTTTTAGTTTTTTTTTTTTTTTGCATGTTAGCTAGTAGTATTTTCTTCTTTGCATGATTTTCTTACATTGGGGACAATGTAAGATTTGAGTGTGGGGGGAAGATTTAGGTTTTTATTTTATTTAGGAATATTGATCCGATTTTGATGGGAAATTTAAAAAATTAATGATTTTGAAACTTTTTGAAAATTTTGGTTCCATGGTTCTATTTGCCTATGTGTTCGAAGGTTAAAGTCAAAAATTGAAAATTGATGCTAAAATTCAGAATTTGTTTGATGCTTAATTTGTTAATGAATGATGAAAACTAAGCCACGATTTATAGTAATTGATTTAAATTGAATTTGTGATACATGAGTACTTGAACATGAGAAAGATGTTTATTTGGCTAAGTTATTTGTGGAGTTATCTATGTGCACTGATTTCATGACTTAGATCTGTTTAACTTGCTTATGTTGTTGCAGAACCATGTGAAAAAATGATGAATAAAAAAAAAGAGAAGAAAAAAAATAAAAATTAAAAATCTGCTTCAATGTCCATTGTGCGAAATAACTGGGTTTCCAAGCCTCGGGAAGAATCGATATTCACGCTGAAAAGTGTGATGGATAAAAGCAGCTTGACTAGTCGACTTTTGTGGCCTTTGTTACTTGAATAAGTAAGCCTTAGGGGTGTCTCTACACCTAGCGCCCTAAGATCATCTAGTTTGGGAGTCGTTGGTGGAAAGTTCGCTAATGGGTAACTCTGAAAAGCCTAAGAAAAGGAGACATTGCACATGTCAAGAAAAAAAAATATACGAAAAAAAAGAAGCATGAAAATACATTCATCTGTGCTAAAAAGAAGGTTCTATGAAAAAACTTTAAAAACAAAAAAAAATTTGTTCTTGGTTGTGAGTCAGTGTGCACGATTTTTGCTCTATGGTAACTAAGTTACGTAAGTATAATGATTTTGGGAAAGTTACTTATGTGGTTATAGTTTGATTTAATAAAATTCATTGGTGAAATGGTAAGGTTGGTAATTGTGAGTTGATTGATAAGGCGTTGATTAGATTTTTGCAAATTTAGTGTTGATAGTCATGATTTGTATCTTGAAATCTTTTGACATAATGGTTGAATAGAATTTTTCTAGAAATCAAACTTTTGGTTTACACGAGGGCGTGTAAAAGGCTAAGTGTGGGGGAATTTGATGAGTGCATATTATTTATTTATTTTGATTCTATTATATTTAGTTTTATTGCATGTTTCATGTGTATATGAGCTTATTAAGGTGTTTAATGATTTTAGGAGGAATTGGAGCTGAAATGAGGAAAAAAGGAAAATTGCAAGGTCTTTAGCATTAAGTTGGATGCATGGTCCTGCTTGGGACTTGGATTTTATTGTAGAGCTCTTCCATAGCTTTTCAGAACATCTTGAATCATCCCAATCAGAGTTTATATGAAAAAGTTATGATATTTTTACTAAACGGACGCTGAACCTCAAAGTTTGGAAGTTGCAATTTACACAGTAGTCACTTGGAGCCCGATTTGGAACATGCTCCAGTCTGAATCTGTCAATTCTCAAAGAATCAAAGTTGTATATCTCGTCGATATCTTCGTTTTGATATGTAGCAGGCCCCGTAACTCCTCCCAGATCAAACGTTATGCTCATTTTACCAAAAGATGTCGTAACAGAAAATGAAAATTCGCCCCAGCGAATTTGAGCAGAAAAATTGGGAAATCTTGAATTTTTGGAAAGTTTCTAAATGCATATTTTGACATATTTCTACATGAAATTGGATTGATATTTCTATTAGAATTAGGATATCTTTAGACTAAGATTTATTTCCAAATTGGATTCTATTTCTTTATGAAAACTAGTTATGATTTTTAATTCCTTTTAGGATTTGGATTTTTACTTCCTATAGGATTTAGGACTTTGTCTAGCACTATAAATAGAGGATGCTAGTCAGGGTTTTATTCATTGAATCATCTACTATATTCTCTCATCTACAACATTGGAGGATTGAAGACATGAGCTAAGTTCTTTTTATTCAGTTCTAAGGGATGTTAAACCTTATTTATAATTAATGGTTAATTGAGTATTCATTATTTATTCCTTCTCACATGAAATTCATTCTTGATAATATGATTTAATTTTTGAATGCTATTTGGCTTAACTGATTTGATTTCTGCAGGATTGAGTTGGTTAACAAATATCATATGCTAGATCAAGAAATAATATTACGTGTAATTGATATTATTTCTAATCACAAGTAGTAATTAGTAATACATGATTGTGGGCAAGTTTTTGAGTATTGCTATAATTATCAGAAGACAAGTTAAACAATTCGAGCTTATGTGTTTGTTGCTTGGAATAGTCTAATTCCCTAGTTCTTAATACTGCTATTATATTAAATCTAGAGAGCTTGTTCTAGGTTATATAATTGTAAGAATCTTGTGAAGAGCTTATTTCATTGAGTGACAATCTAAAGGGAGTTTCGGGTAGCAGAGCTTGTTGTTACCTAGGGCTATTAGTTTTATTGAAGGGTAAATTATGTTACACTTGATTAATCTATTATTGTAAAAAGGTGATACGGAACTGAAGAACTGAAGCTTTTTATTCATTGTTTATTCTTATTAGTTTATTCTTGTTAATTTAATTAATTAATTCAAAATCCCCTTTTCATTAGAAATCATAGGATAAATATAAAACAAATCACTCTCTCTGTGAGATCGATCCTTGCTTACTACTTTGTCTTTAATTGTTTAAATTTGTAAAGTGAAAGTGAGGTTAATTTAGGAGTGTAAACGATGACTCCCGAAGACGAGGATTACATGCAATATGTAAAGCTGACTGACTATCACAGTATAAACCAATAACAGCAGGATGGTGAATCCCCAAGCTAAAGAGAAGACCCTTCAACTATTTTAATTCACAAGTAAGAGAAGCCATAGAGCGATATTCGGCCTCTGCCAAAGAATGTGACCACGATGAGGTTATTTCTTGGTTTTCAAGAAATCGGGAATGACCAAGAAACACAAGCCAACTCATGAGAGAGAGACGAGTAAGAGGACAAGCTGCCCAATCAGAATCACACCAACCTGTCAAAGAGAGAGAGCTATTAGCTCGAAGTAAAACTCCTTGTCCAGGAGAACCCTTCAAATAGCGAACAACTCGCAAAGCGGCTTCCCAATGTTCCTGCCTCGGTTATTATAGGAACTGTGATAAAACATGAACAGAGTATGCCAAATCAGGATGAGTGATCGTTAAGTAAATCAAACGACCAACCAAACGACGATAAGGTTCCGGATTAGACAAAGAATCTCCTGAAGCGTGAGAAAGCCGATGGTTTTGCTCAATGGGAAAGGATGAGGGCTTGGCACCTAGAAGACCAGTCTCAGAAATAATGTCAAGAGAATACTTTCGTTGGCAAAGAAATATACCATCAGAACTTCGTGCCACCTCAATCCTGAGGAAATATTTAAGAACCCCGAGATCTTTCATATGGAAACATGTGCTCAAATAGTTCTTAAAGACTCTCAAAGCAGCGAAATTATTCCCAGAAATAATTAAATCATCAATATACACCAAAACATTGATTTGAATATCACCCTTAGTATAAGTAAAGAAAGAATAATTAGCATAGGATTGTAGAAAGCCATACTCTTTTAAAGCCGTAACAAGTTTGGCAAACCAACACCTCGGTGCCTGTTTCAAGCCATATAATGACTTTCGAAGATGACACACCATATCAGGTTGAGAAGACCCAAAACCAGGATGAAGCTTCATATAGACTTCCTCATTAAGATCCCCGTGCAAAAAAGCATTATGCACGTCCATCTGATGCAGCTCCCAATTTTTAGATGCTGCAATGGCTAAGAAAGCATGAACCGTGACCATCTTTGCAACTGGCGTAAAAGTCTCGTGATAATCGATCCCAGCAATTTGATGATTACCAAAAACAACCAAACGAGCTTTAAGCCGTTCAACACTGCCATCAGAGTTATACTTGATTTTATAGACCCATTGACTACCAAGAGCGCTTTTACCAGGTGGTAATTTTTGCATAGTCCAAGTACCATTATCTTCTAAAGCACGAATTTATGTTTGCATAGCATGACACCATCCTACATCTGTTATAACTTCTTTAAATGATTTCGGTTCAGAACCTGCAGTAACAGCGGTAAGAAACTTCCGATGTCTAACAGAAAATTTTGCACAATTAATATAATGTGTTATAGGAAAGGGCGTACCTAAGGAAACAGATGGCGCAGGTGAACTTGGAGAGAAAGTAGATGGACTTTTTGTGATCACAATGTTAGTAACATAGTCACGAAGCCGAACGGATGGAACCTTTTCACGAAATCCACGTCCCATGTAAGTTTCATTAATAGAATCCGAAGCAGCCCCTACTGCCCCCCCTATAGATGGATGTTGGAGTGGATAGGTGGGCTGAACTGGCCTTTGTTCAATATCCGTGCCAGACAGTGAATCGTTAGTTTTTGGGTTTTGGATGGTGATATGTAGTGGGGAGGATTCTTTTGTGGGCTCAAGTTCATCGGACAATAATGCACGATCCCCCAAAATATTAAAATCGAAGTCATCATCACCCAAATTCATGCTGCCAAGATTATCTTTAAAACGAATAGTAGTAGAAGTATTTTCGGCAAAAGGAAATTGATTTTCAAAGAACTTAACATCCCTAGAAACAAAAAAACTGTTAGTTTCTAGATCAAAAAGTCTCCACCCTTTCTTTCCAAAAGGATACCCAACAAAGACACATTTACGACTTCGACTTGCGAATTTATCATTCTTTGCTCGTTGATTATGTGCATAACATAAAGAACCAAACACTCGCAATTCATCAAACACTGACAAAGTATTAAATAAAATTTCATAAGGTGTTTTATTCTGAAGAACACTCGAAGGTGTTCGATTGATCAAATGAGAAGCTGCCAAGACATATTCACCCCAAAAATAAAGAGGAAGATGACTTTGAAAATGCAAAGCTGATTAGTGAGTTTTATACTCATAATTGAGTGCGTTTGAACTTAATCTTTTGGATTTCTAAGTTTTTATGTCTATTCATGCATGTTTTATGTTGTTTTGTAGGAATTGGGACAAAAGTTACATGGATCGACGTTTGGGGTGGCTAGATTCGCGTTTTCGGCTTGCCATTTACATAGCAGTCACTTCAGAGCCAATTTGAATATTTCTCCGGACCTTATTTTGAAAAACTCAAAGAATAAAAGTTGTAGATCTACTTCTCTTCTTTCCGGAACATCTTGAATCATCAAAATTGGAGTTCGGACGAAGAAGTTATAGTCATTTTCCCAAAGAACGTCGGAGCAGAAAATGTCAGAACATGTGCCAATTGGCAAGGGCGCCATTTTAAACCTATGCCCAGGCTTCAGGCGCTTAGGAAGCGTGCTTCCAAAATAGTATTTGGGGGCGCTAGGGCTACTGGGAAGAGCCTGGAAAGGCTTGGACGCATTTTGGGGCGAATTTTGACACCTTTTTGACTATAAATTGGATTGGGTTTGTTCCTAAGCTAAAAATTGGACTTGTAACCTATAAATACATGATGTAAGGCATAAAATAAAGGGAGATTACATAGATTAGATTAGAGATATACTCCATTAGATTAGAACATAACCCTAGTTCTTATTAGTTTTGGAGATTGAAGCAACTTGGAGATCATTGAAGATCAAGAGCAGGAGCTAGAGGGGAGCATCAGATTTGCTGACAACAGATTCTATTCTCTTCTCTTATCATACTTTTATCTTTTAATGTCTATTCAGTTGTGGATTCTTGGTTTCCATTCATTAATTATGAACTAACTCTTTTATTAAGATTTCAATTGAACCTTTTATGTTTATGAATTAATTATTTGATTTATTCCAATTATTTATGTCAAGGTGAATTGTTTATCTTGTCTTGTGCTTATTGCTTAATTATTTGATCAATAATTACCTTGTTACTCTAGAAGGAATTGAAAGAGGAATTCTAGGGTTAGAACTGGGCATGATAACATGTGACTTAGTTATTTGCACTGTGAATAATTAGGTTTGTGAATTGAATGGAAATATCTGTTCACTGTATATAACATATAAGAAATTGGGATTGAAAGGAGTTTAATTCAATTGTTTTGCATAGGAATATAGCAAGATTAATCTGGATTAAATAGAAGGCAATTGATCACTTGAAAAAGGACTTTTGACACTTGAGAATTCCTGTTAACAATTTAGTAGGCATAATAATTGGGATAGTTGAATAATTGGTTTATAGTTCATAATTGGGGATATTGTAGTCTTAACGTTTATTTATTTGAATTCATTCATTCAAATCTTAGTTAGTTAATTTAGTTTTCTTAATTAGAAAAATCACATTTTATAGTTGTTTAAATAAAATTGATTTGGTTAAGAGTTAGTACTTGGTAATTTTTATTAAATAATTTCTAGTAGAACGATACTCTACTTTCACTTTATTACTTGTTGACCATGTATACTTGCACGTATTCATTGATTGCGAAATCGATCAACAAGTTTTTGGCGCCAAAAACATGTTGGTTGATTTCGCAATCAAAGAATACGTGCAAGTATACACGGTCAACAAGTAATAAAGTGATAAAATAGAGTGTCGATCCCACAGAGAATTCTAATTAATAAATTCCAACTACTAGCACTATATCAACCCAATTTTATTTAAACAATGATAAATTATGATTTTCTGAACTATTGAAACTAAATTTAAACAATTAAAGATATTACTCTAAAATAGACAAATAAATAAACTAAAGATTTTAAATGAATGATTTCTGATAAATAAGGATTAAGACTTCAATATCCCTAATTATGAACTATAAACCAATTATTCAACTATCCCAATTATTATGCCCACTGAATTGTTAAAAGGAATTCTCAAGTGCCAAAAGTCCTTTTTCAAGTGATCAATTGCTTTCTATTTAATCCAGATTAATCTTGCTATATTCCTATGCAAAACAATTGAATTAAACTCCTTTCAATCCCAATTCCTTATGTGTTACATGCGGTGAACAGATATTTCCATTCAATTCATAAACCTAATTATTTACTGTGCAAATAAATAAGTCACACGTTATCAAGCCCAATTCTAACCCTAGAATTCCTCTTTCAATTCCTTCTAGAGTAACACGGTAATTATTGGCCAAATAATTAATCAATAGATGCAAGGCATGATAAACAATTCACTTCAACATAAATAATTGGAATAAACTGAATAACTAATTTATAGCCATAAAAGGTTCAATTGAAATCTTAATTAAAGAATTAGTTCATAACAGAAATAAAAACCAATAATCATTTGCAAATCATCCTTAAAGAAATACAAATTGAAAATAAGGAGAAGAAGAAGAAAACTTTGTAGCCAATCCTTAGTCTTCAAGTAATCCTTTGTGTAGCCTCCAATGAATGAATGACTGATGAATGATGAGCCTCTTAATTTCAGCAATTAACTCCCTTTTATAGCTTCCCACAATCCTAATCCAAGACAACTTTGAACTCCATGGGCCAACCCAAGTCAACCCGAAATCCAAACCGCGTGTCCGGTCAACCAATATCGCACCTCAGCGCCCCGGCGTTGCGTGTAGCGTAAATTCCAGCGCCCCGACGCTGATCGTCAGATTATTTACCATTTTGCCATTATAAGCTCGAAATCCCAGAATTACCCCTACAGCTCAAAAATCTGCAAAACAAAACATAAACACAGTAAAAATGCTTCTAAATAACTTGAGAATGCAATAATTTAAGTCCAAATATATTCAATTCATGGGTATATTACCCAATCATCAAATACCCCCAAACTTAAATCGTTGCGTGTCCTCAAGCAAAAAAACATGAATCAATACTAACAATACGAAAACGACAACTCATGCAAATGCAACTAACTAAATGATCGTAATTCCAGCAATCCAATAGCTCACGTATATCCATAGGCCTCAAAAAATCACAAAAACATGCAAATACATCATGTTATAGCAGCTCAATAATATTCCAACAATCAACGAATCTAAATCTATTATTACTGATATTGTGAGTGTGTGTTCAACAACCATGCTAACCCATGAAAGGCAAAAATATGACAGATAATAAATTTCTTAGTAAGCATCATGCTGTGTAAACTTGCGAACTCATCAAATATACTTGTTTCAACTGAAATCAAACAATTATCCGAATTCAAGAGTCAAAATGGAATACTTATGCTTTTCTTTGCTCTTTTTTTTTCTTTATAACGGGGTTTTTTTTGCACTTTTCCCGCTTTATTTTTATTTTCACATTTTTTTATATATACATAAATGACTGTGCAATGTCTCATCCCATTAGGCTAACAGTGTCTCATCCCCTTAGCGAGCTTTCGACCAACGACTCCCAGACCATAAAAGACCTTAGGGCGCTAGGTGTAAAGACAAGCCCCTCGGGCGTACTTGCTCAAGTAACAAAGGCCCCGAAACAAGACTAGTCACCATGTATACCTTTTTTTTAGCTTATATATTCCAAATATTTTTCCCCCAAACTCGAGTTTATGTATAAATTCAGTCTTCACTAGCTATTCAAATTGTCCCTTCATTTCACTAGCATTCATCCTTTAGAACTCTATAATTTATCCATTTAAACTATCATAGTCAACATGGTCATTTTTTCAAAACGTGCTATCCTTATAATATTAGTGTCAAATAGATAAAGATTTAAATGATGTCAAGAAAATCATATCACTAGCTCAACAATCCTTACTAGACTTGTTCATGCAATTCTAATTTCATCATTGGCCCCCAAATAAACGTACTATCCAAAGCTGGAATTATCATGCAATCCTAAGTGCAGCATTAAACTAACAATCACAAACCAAATCCACAACTAATAACAAACTACAACTTCAAAATAAAAAATAAAAATTAACTACCCCCAAACTAATCCAGAGCAATGTCCTCATGCGAAAAATATATCAAAATAAAAGAGAGGACTTCCCTGACGAGCTTATTCCTCGGGTGGAGCATCATCGTCCTCACTCATCTCTTGATCGGAAGGGGGAAATACTGGCAGAACAGGAGCAGTTGGGAACTGGCTGAGGTGAACGCCCGAATGTAATTGGACGGTCAATGCATTCTGTGCAGCAAATTGGTCAACTAAGAATTTGAAAATCACGTCTTGACGTTCCGATAAGCGGACATTCTGGGACTCCATGTTGTAAAATCAGCCGTCTATCTCCCGCTGGACTGCTTCGGGAACCACACCACGATGAACATCTGTTGATGGGCCATAAATAGGTGGAGCCTGAGGTGGTGGGGCTTGTGTAGGTGCAGCTTGGGGAATTATGAAACCCAATCCCCTAGGGTGATTTGCCCTACCTGTCCACACTTTATACTTGCTGATCAACTTGTGGTCCAACACGGGCATAGGCGTTTGAATCATCTCATCAGATTTCCATTTGACTCCGAACTTAGCACACAAAACACAGATGAGAGACGGATGTGGTAACCCTCCTGTGGTCCCTCCTCGGGATGCTCGAAGGATAGACTGCTGAATGACGTGTCCGACATCTATTTGCAAGCCTTGAATAATGGAATATAGAAGCACCGCTCTTTCTTTGGTAACATGGCTCACATGTGTTCATGGCATTAGTTTGGCACAGTTAAAGGCATACCACGCCTTCCCATATAGACTGAGGTGAGAATGGGGGAAGGTCATGCTGCCACGCTCATGCACTATCCATGTGGTGCCCGGTTGACATAACTCACGGATTATTTTCTCATAATCTGGACCTTGGCTCAGAAGACCGGCATACTCATCGTTAACCTCTTCCAAATTCAGTTGGTAACACCCATTGATGTCTTCTTCGCCGATTTCAACAGTTTTTCCTCGCACAAACACTGCATAGTGATCGTGTTCTGAAACGTTGGCATAGAATTCTTTGACGACTGCGATCACTGCTGGGTCAGGTTGTTCGGTGAGGGAGAACCAATTTCTTTCAGCAATCATTACCGCTATTTCCCCATCTTTGGTTTGGTCGGGTCGTAAACCACGTTCGGGGATGAGAGAGCGGGTAGCCATGCGGTTATAGCATTCCTGTGCCTCGGCGGAGACAAATCAATCATTATCAAATCTCGGGCGGTTTAGGTTTGTCTGAACAAATCTCCACGTTGTCGCTTGGAGGCCATATCGATAAATTCTGCAAAAGTTCACAAACACATGTATTATACTTGAGTGTATGGTGCATGTGTAAAAATTACCCGCATGTTCACCCCCAAACTTCAAAAAAACAGATGTGAAGTGCGTGAAATACCCACTAGATGTGGCGTGTAACAATTAGAACAAGCAAATACACATTCACAAGGGATATACATGCCTTAACAAGAGAAATAGCATTCAATTTCATTGAGGCAATACATTAAACATCTAGTATGCGTGATGTAAATCTCTGGATTGTCATGTATAGGGGACAACATAAAAATTCATATGTAGAGTAGCAACTACAATGCAACCAACATCTAGTTCAGAACCCAATTGCGTCATACACAAAAATTAGGAATGGGCATAACTTGAATGTGTATACATAGACCCCGAACACAACCCCCAAACTTTGCGTTATGTGCACATGAAATACATGATTTGGGCTGTGTCACAACACAGTGAACCGATAAATTTTAAGAATTTCAATCGTGTAAATGCAATTTCGATAACAACTAAATCCCATAAAAAACATTTGATTCGACATACACATCAATTCAGGTTCAAAACCCCCATACTAAAGATATCGCCGTAGTCCTACGGTAGTGGGATGGTTAGAATGCAAGTGTAGCCAATTTTGAATAGAATTATATGCATGAATGTTAGGTCAGACAAAACATTAAACACGTTGTGTGCAGTTTATATAATGCTGGAAACACTCCGAAGTTGTCAAATCATTCACTCCCCAAATATGCAATTACCATGAGAATAACATAGACATGTTATTCGGAATTCATCAGCGTCATTCGTAGGGAAGAAGGAGTAGAAGTAGATCGAGTAAAACACAATACATACCTTGGATGTAGAAAACAAGAACGAAATCAAGTAGATTAAAAAATACTGATTGAAACACAAAACTTGATTTTACTATGTAGGTAATGTAAGCTATTTAATCATGAATGGGAAGGGCAGTTACACGATCGGGTATATAAGTGTCAAGTGGTGCACGTGTGTAGCAGTTAAAAGGAATGTAGGAGTGGGCAAAGCCACGGTTTTAAGTTAGTTGGGATTCAAAATCGCCTCGGTGGCCAAAGCATTAACGTATAAGCTTGTTTATAAGCGGCAAGGCTATTGGGCTCTAGAACCTGATAATCGCCTCTAGCGCCGGGGCGATGTAGGTGTACTATGCTCCAGCGTCGGGGCGCTGGGCTCCAAAAGGTCATGATAGGTCCTCAAAGACCGGGGTGTCTTTGAGTTCCTTTGTTTTGGGCGGCCGGGTACTGGTCCTTTTCTTGCAGATTCTCGCTTGCGACGTACCGGGCTCGATTAACTATAGAATTGGGGCACCGGGGAGCTGTTGGGCAGCGTGTGAGGCTATGAAGTAACCCAAATTTCAACTCACCTTCCATACCAAACATGAATTGCATGAAAATCTTTAAGGGAAAATAGAAATATATGTAAATTACTAGAGAAAAAGAAGAAAATTTAGCATAAATTAAAACAAACGACTAAGACTAGTGGGGTTGCCTCCCTATAGCACTTGGTTTATAGTCGTCAGCTCGACTTTTCAGTGTTGCTTATTTGGTCGCTGGATCGGAGAAGTACATGACCGTAGCTTGACGTTTGATGGGTCCACTCCAGTAATGTTTCAGATGTTGACTGTTGACCTTGAATGTACGCTTGGAGTTCGGTTCCTCGACCACAATGTTTCCGTGTGGAGCGACAGATATAATCACGAATGGCCCGGACCATCGGGATTTCAATTTTCTGGGAAATAACCGTAAGCGTGAGTTGAAAAGTAAAACTTGTTGGCCTGGTTCGAATGTTTGATCGAGAATTTTCTTATCATGCCAGGCTTTGACTTTCTCCTTATAGAGTTTTGTGTTTTCATACGCATTGAACCGGAATTCGTCCATCTCGTTCAACTGCAGTAACCTTTTCTCACCCGCCGCTTCTAGATCAAAGTTAAATTTCTGAATGGCCCAGTGTGCACTGTGTTCTAGCTCAACCGGGAAGTGACACGCCTTTCTATATATCATTCTGTAAGGTGACATGCCGATCGGATTTTTATAGGCTGTTCGATATGCCCATAGAGCATCGTCAAGACGCAATGACCAATCTTTTCGTGACGGATTGACCACCTTTTCCAGAATTCACTTGACCTCCCTATTTGAGACCTCCGTGTGACCATTGGTTTGGGGATGATAAGCAGCAACAATTTTATGACGAACCCCATACTTTACAAGCAATTTTGTGAACTGCTTGTTACAGAAGTGAGTTCTCTCATCACTTATTATCGCCCTCGGCGTCCCAAATCGTGTGAAGATGTTTTTCTTTAAATGAATGATTTCTGATAAATAAGGATTAAGACTTCAATATCCCCAATTATGAACTATAAACCAATTATTCAACTATCCCAATTATTATGCCTACTGAATTGTTAACATGAATTCTCAAGTGCCAAAAGTCCTTTTTCAAGTGATCAATTGCCTTCTATTTAATCCAGATTAATCTTGCTATATTCCTATGCAAAACAATTGAATTAAACTCTTTTCAATCCCAATTCCTTATGTGTTACATGTGGTGACCAGATCGATTTCATCGAATCAATGAATACGCAAGTATACACTGACAACAAGTAATAAAGTGATAAGAAAAGTATCGTTCCCACGAGGAATTATTTAATAAAATTACCAAATACTAACTCTTAACCAAATCAATTTTATTTAAACAATCTCAAATCTTGTGATTTTTCTAATTAAGAAAACTAAATTAACTAATTAAACCTAATTACTTTATAAAATGAATTCAAATAAATAAAGATTAAGACTACAATATCCCCAATTATGAACTATAAATCAATTATCCAATTATCCCAATTATTATGCCTTTTATTTAAACAATCAATTGTTAACTAATTAAACTGAATTCTCAAATGCCAAAAGTCCTTTTCCAAGTGATCAATTGACCTTCTATTTAATCCAGATTAATCTTGCTATATTCCTATGCAAAACAATTGAATTAAACTCCTTCTCCTTCTAATCCCAATTCCTTATGTGTTATATGCGGTGAATGTATATTTCCATTCAATTCACAAACCTAATTATTCACTTTGCAAATAACTAAGTCACATGATATCATGCCCAGCTTCTAACCCTAGAATTCTCTTTCAATTCCTTCTAGAGTAACAAGGTAATTATCGATCAAATAATTAATCAATAAGCACAAGACAAGATAAACAATTCACTTTTGACATAAATAATTGGAATAAATCAAATAATTAATTTATAAACATAAAAGGTTCAATTGAAATCTTAATAAAAGAGTTAGTTCATAATTAATGAATTAAAACCAAGAATCCACAACCTAATAGACATTAAAAGATAAAAGTATGATAAGAGAAGAGAATAGAATCATTGTCAAGAAATCTGATGCTCCCTCTCTTGCTCTTGCTTCTTCGATCTTCAAAGTTCTTCAATTTGCTTTTCAATCTCCAAATGGCTAATTAAGAACTAGGGTTTATATTCTAATCTAATGGAGTGTTTTATCTAAGCTAATCTATGTAATCTCCCTTTATTTTATGCCTTACATCATGTATTTATAGGTTACAAGTCCAATTTTTAGCTTAGAACAAACCCAATCCAATTTGAGTCAAAAGGTGTCAAAATTCACCAAAAACGCCGCTCCCAAGCCATCATCACTTTCTCTTCCCAAAGGCTCCCAAAGACTGGCTTAACGCTCAACATCGCTTCCCCAGTCAATGCTTCTACCGGGCATAGGCTAAAAAATGGGCGCCCAAGGCGTTGGTCCCATGTTCTCGACATTTTCGCGCTCCGACGTCTTTTTGGGAAAATGGCCATAACTTCTTCGTCCGAACTCCGATTTCATGATTCAAGATGATCCGAAAGAGGAGAAGTAGATCTACAACTTTCATTCTTTAAGTGTTTCGAAATAAGGTCCGGAACAATACTCAAATTGGCTCTGAAGTGATTGCTGTGTAAATGGCAAGTCAAAAACGCGCATCTAGCCACCCCAAACGTCGATCCAAATAACTTTTGTCCCTATTCCTACAAAACAGCATAAAACATGCATGAATGGACACAAAAACTTAAAAACTATTTTAAAAGACTTGAGAACAACAATAAATTAAGCCCGAATGTATCCAATTCATGTGTAAAAAACTCACTCATCAAATACCTCCAAACTTAAAACTTTGCTTGTCCTCAAGAAAAAACACAAAAGAACTAAAAATAAACAAACTAACTCAACTACATGAATGCATATGCATGATCTACTTTATAATATACCTACGAACCCAAAGAATAAATCAAGATGATATATAGCAACAGCCTCAAAGATACCATTGATACTCAAACAATATATCCAATAAAGTCAAAATCCATAACTCTAACCAATTAGTCAATCCAAACCTGTCATCACCCATGTTGTGTGTGTGTGCTTGTTAACCATTCTAACCAACTACAATTCAAGATAATCACATAACAAACTTCTTATAAGGAAAATTTCGGTTCCAATTCAATTACTTTTGTGAACATGACAACTCCAGTTAAAACTAAGCAATTACCAAGTCTAAGAGTAAATACAAGATTTATTTATACTTTTATTCAACCACGAGGGCATTTTTGCTCTTTCTCGTGTTTTTTTTTTTTTTTTTTTTTTTTTCTCATGGTCAGTAAATGTCCTATTCCCTTAGGCTTTTCAAAGCTACCTTAACGAGCTTCACCAACGACTCCTGCCATTAAGACCTTAGGGCGCTAGTGTAAAGACAATCCCCTCGGGCTTACTTACTCAAGTAACAAAGGCCACAAAACTAGACAAGCATGCCACTTGTTTATTCTTTTTTTTTTTTTTTTCCGGATTTTTTTTTTTTTTTTTTTTCATTTTTTTTTTCATTCTTTTTTTTTTTTTTTTTTTTTTGTATATATATATCCCATAGATTCCCCCAAACTCAAGCTTTTACGTCATTCCAACCTTTACCGCCAATTCACTAATTTCCTTAAATTTTAACAAAGATTTTCCTCGTAAACAAATTATGAAACCTTGAACCAAGTGGATTAAAACAGCTTAAACTTTACGCTAACCCTACTACATATAAGTTTCGTATGTGCTCAGATTATCATCATGATTAAAATTAGAACTCATCATCAATTATCAACACTGCTCAAGTTAACATTTAATACCAATCTTATCATAGGCCGAGCTAAGACCACACCAACCTATCACATGATTCATGCAAAAAAAAAAAAAAAAAAAAAATGCAATTATACTACATGAACACATACTAATGCAACACATATATGAATATGCAAATAACTACCATGTATTATATGCAACCTAAAAAACACAATGCTAACACATAAAAAAAAAAATGAACTACTATGCAGATAACTAACTATATGCAATACGACACTAAAATGCCCCCAAACTTAAACTAGACATTGTCCTCAATGGATGAAATATAAAAAAAAGTAAAGCAGAGGACTTCCCCTAAAAAATATAGCAATCTTCCTCCTTGTCCACTAAGTTTGGAGAATAGGCTAAGACATGGAACAAATTGGGCACCACACTTGAATTTGACTTGAATAACTCAGAAAAACCATGATAGAAGCACTTTTATTAAATCCTAAATAAATGCAAATTCAAAACTACTAATATAAAACTTAATAAAACTAAAATAAAAATTAAACTTGGGTTGCCTCCCAATAAGCGCTTGTTTTATAGTCTCAAATGACTTCTTCAATTCTCTATCCAATTCCCTTCAAAATTGAGGAACCCTCCATCCATCAAGAATAATGTCTTTTTGGGAGGTTCCCAATTGTAATGGCCATTGAATTAAAAAGTCACCTAACATGATCTTTTTAGATAGGATCCCCATTAAGTATGGCAAACCACTAGTGTTTCCTCCATTATGTCGATGATCGATTGGGGCATCAAGCTTAAATAAACATAATGGAATCTTCCTCTATCTTCTCCTTTTCATCCCACCATGACTCCAATAACCTCAGATTTAGCTCTTACGTCACCAAGAGCTTTGCCGACGACACGATCGCCGATTGGGCATGGTTTTGCAAAACCGCCCTTGATTCTTGAACTTTGGTGGAGAAGGTACATGGGACACTATCAAAATTGGCTCATCTTCGTTGGTACTCAAAGTTAGATCTTTGCCGATCTCCTTTGTTGGTCTCCAAGTCTTTCCTCTCTTTCAACATCTATATCATTTGGCACATCCGATTGCAGATTTGGTTCTGCTCATCATCGGCCTCATCCATCCATGTCATAGAGCCAAGTGTATTGAGGATTTCGTTGTTCAACGATGTGCTATCTCGCCCCAATTGATTTTCCAGATTCTTGATCGACGCCTCTTGGCTTTGCAAATTCAAATCTACTTGATTCATTTTCTTGTCTTGTTCCTCGCTCCTTTTTCGTCAAGCTTTAATAAATTTTTCCAAGGCTTCCTCCCAATTTGAATGTTCTTCCTATTGTAGTGAGGTGGACACGAAATCCGGTGGGTATGTTGGACTTGGAGCATAAAATTGATCTTGATTGTTACTCCATGAAAAATCCGTGTGATACCCCCAAATCCTGATGATAGTTGTTGGGATAGACATAATTGTTGGGGTAATCACCACTATATCTGCATCTCTACCAAAATCGATGGAGCATTGATGACTCATATGATTTCCAAAGACAATAATCACAAGTAACCGCCACACTTTGACGACGACGCTGAGCTTCAAAAGCTTCAAACATCCTCGAAAGTGTCTCCATCTCAGGCCGACAATGCGTAGAAGTTTCTCGAGTCTGTCAATCTCCGCCCCTCGGTCGAGTCATGTTCGTATGGCCATTGATACGCAAAAGTCATCCATGGTACCTAAAAAGAGAGAAATATAGGAAGAGAATGAAAAATAAAAAATAAAAATAAAAAAAATATTTAAATTAAGACTAATTTGATTGAAATTAATATTGGTAAATAATTATTAAACTAATTCCCCAAGAATCGATGCGCCAAAAACTTGTTGATCGATTTCAAATCAATGAATAATACAAGTATACACTACACAATCAACAAGTAATAAAGTGATAAGAAAAGTATCGTTCCCACGAGAATTATTTAATAAAAATTACCAAATACTAACTCTTAACCAAATCAATTTTATTTAAACAATCTCAAATTGTGATTTTTCTAATTAAGAAAACTAAATTAACTAATTAAAACTAATTACTTTATAAATGAATTCAAATAAATAAAGATTAAGACTTCAATATCCCCAATTATGAACTATAAATCAATTATCCAATTATCCCAATTATTATGCCTACTGAATTGTTAACAGGAATTCTCAAATGCCAAAAGTCCTTTTCCAAGTGATCAATTGACTTCTATTTAATCCAGATTAATCTTGCTATATTCCTATGCAAAACAATTGAATTAAACTCCTTCTAATCCCAATTCCTTATGTGTTACATGCTGCGGTGAATGAGATATTTCCATTCAATTCACAAACCTAATTATTCACTTTGCAAATAACTAAGTCACATGATATCATGCTCAGTTCTAATTCTAGAATTCATCTTTCAATTCCTTCTAGAGTAACAAGGTAATTACTGATCAAATAATTAAGCAATAAGCACAAGACAAGATAAACAATTCACTTTGACATAAATAATTGGAATAAATCAAATAATTAATTCATAAACATAAAAAAGTTCAATTGAAATCTTAATAAAAGAGTTAGTTCATAATTAATGAATTAAAACCAAGAATCCACAACCCAAATAGACATTAAAAGATAAAAGTATGATAAGAGAAGAGAATAGAATCATTGTCAAGAAATCGATGCTCCCTCTTGCTCTTGCTTTGCTTCGATCTTCAAAGTTCTTCAATTTGCTTTAATCTCCAATGGCTAATTAAGAACTAGGGTTTATATTCTAATCTAATGGAGTGTTTTATCTAAGCTAAGCTATGTAATCTCCCTTTATTTTATGCCTTACATCATGTATTTATAGGTTACAAGTCCAATTTTTAGCTTAGGAACATACCCAATCCAATTTGGAGTCAAAAAGGTGTCAAAATTCGCCCAAAAAACGCGTCCAGGCTATCACCAAGCCCTTCCCCCAAAGGCTCCTCAAAGACTGGGCACGACGCTCAACCATCGCTTCCCCAAAGCCCGCAAGCATAGGGCATAGGCCTAAAATGGGCGCCCTTGGCATGGGTCCCATGTTCTGACATTTTCTGCTCCGACGTCCTTTGGGAAAATGGCCATAACTTCTTCGTCCAAACTCCGATTTTGATGATTCAAGATGATCCGGAAAGAGGAGAAGTAGATCTACAACTTTCATTCTTTAAGTTTTTCAAAATAAGGTCCGGAGCAATACTCAAATTGGCTCTGAAGTGATTGTTGTGTAAATGGCAAGCCAAAAAACGCAAATCTAGCCACCCCAAACGTCGATCCAAGTAACTTTTGTCCCAATTCCTACAAAACAACATAAAACATGCATGAATAGACACAAACACTTAAAAACTATTTTAAAAGACTTGAGAACAACAATAAATTAAGCTCAATGTATCCAATTCATGTGTATAAAACTCACTCATCAAATACCCCCAAACTTAAACCTTTGCTTGTCCTCAAGCAAAAACACAAAAGAACTAAAAATAAACAAACTAACTCAACTACATGAATGCATATGCATGATCTACTTCCTAATATACCTACGAACCCAAAGAATAAATCAATATGATATATATAGAATTGAGCCTCAAAGATACCATTGATACTCAAACAATATATCCAATCAAGTCAAAATCCATAACTCTAACCAATTAGTCAATCCAAACTGTCATCATCACCCATGTTGTGTGTGTGTGTGCTTGTTAACCATTCTAACCAACCACAATTCAAGATAATCACATAACAAACTTCTTATAAGGAAAATTTTAGTTCAATTCAATTACTTTTGTGAACATGACAACTCCGGTTAAAACTAAGCAATTACCAAGTCTTAGAGTAAATACAAGATTTATTTATACTTTTATTCAACCACGAGGGCATTTTTTGCTCTTTCTCGTGTTTTTTCTTCATTTTTTTTTTTTCTCATGGTCAATGCAATGTCTATTCCCTTAGGCTTTTCGGTGCTACCTTAACGAGCTTTTCGACCAATGACTCCCAACCATTAAGACCTTAGGGGCGCTAGGTGTAAAAACAATCCCCTTGGGCTTACTTACTCAAGTAACAAAGGCCACAAAACTAGACAAGCATGCCACGGTGTTTATTCTTTTTTTTTTTCTTTTTTTTTTTTTTTTTTTTTTTCATCATTTTTTTTTTCATTTTTTTTTTTTTTTTTTTTTTTTGTAATATATATATCCCATAGATTCCCCCAAACTCAAGCTTTTACGTCATTCCAACCTTTACCGCTTGATTCACTAATTTCCTTAAATTTTAACAAAGATTTTCCCTCGAAAAACAAATTATGAAACCCTTGAACCAAGTGGATTAAAACAGTTAAACTTTACGTGCTTGTAGGTTACATAAGTTTCGAGACGAGCTCAGATTATCATCATGATTAAAATTAGAACTCATCATCAATTATCAACACTGTTCAAGTTAACATTTAATACCAATCTTATCATAGGCCGAGCTAAGACCACACCAACCTATCACACAGATTCATGCAAAAAAAAAAAAAAAAAATAAAAAATGCAATTATACTACATGAACACATAGTAATGCAACACATATATGAATATGCAAATAACTACCATGTATTATATGCAACCTAAAAAAACACAATGCTAACACATAAAAAAAACAGAAGATAACTAACTATATGCAATACGACACTAAAATGCCCCCAAACTTAAACTAGACATTGTCCTCAATGGATGAAATATAAAAAAGTAAAGCAGAGGACTTCCCTGAAAATATAGCAATCTTCCTCCTTGTCCACTAAGTTTGGAGAATAGGCTAAGCACATGGAACAAATTGGGCACCACACTTGAATTTGACTTGAATAACACAGAAAACCATGATAGAAGCACTTTTTTATTAAATCCTAAATAAATGCAAATTCAAAACTACTAATATAAAACTTAATAAAACTAAAAATAAAAATTAAACTTGGGTTGCCTCCCAATAAGCGCTTGTTTTATAGTCTCATTTGACTTCTTCAATTCTCTATCCAATTCCCCTTCGAAAATTGAGGAACCCTCCATCCATCAGTAACAATGTCTCTTTTGGGAGGTTCCCAATTGTAATAACCATTAATTTTAAGTCACCTAGCATGATCTTTTTAGATAGGATCCCCATTAAGTATGGCAAACCACTAGGTATTTCCTCCATTATGTCGATGATCAGATTGGGGCATTGAAGCTAAATAAACATAATGGAATCTTCCTCTATCTTCTCCTTTTCATCCCACCATGACTCCACAACTGTACTAGCTCTTACGTCACCAAGAGCTTTCTTGAAGCGACATATTTGCTTGGAGATTGGGCATGGTTTTGCAAAACTACCCGGATTCTTGAACTTTGGTGGAGAAGGTACATGGGACACTATCAAAATTGGCTCATCTTCGTTGGTACTCAAAGTTAGATCTTTGTCGATCTCCTTTTGTTGGTCTCTAAGTCTTTCCTCTCTTTCAACATCTATATCATTTGGCACATTCGATTGTAGATTTGGTTCGGGCTCATCATCAGTCTCGTCATCCATGTCATAGAGCCAAGTGTATTGAGGACGGTTGTTCAACGCATGTGCTATCTGCCCCAATTGATTTTTCAGCTTCTTGATCGACGCCCCTTGGCTTTGCAAATTCAGCTCTACTTGATTCATTTTCTTGTCTTGTTCCTCGTTCCTTTTTTTCAAAAGCTTTAATAAATTTTTCCAAGGCTTCCTCCCAATTTGAATGTTCTTCCTGTTGTAGTGGAGGTGGACATGAGAAATCCGGTGGGTATGTTGGACTTGGAGCATAAAATTGATCTTGATTGTTACTCCATGAAAAATCTGGGTGATACCCCCAATCCTGATGATAGTTGTTGGGATAGACATAACTGTTGGGGTAATCACCACTATACTGTACCGGCTCAAAACTGATGGAGCATTGATGACTCATATGATTTCCAGCACAATAATCACAAGTAACCGCCACACTTTGACGACGTTGAGCTTCAAAAGCTTCAAACATCCTCGAAAGTGTCTCCATCTGTGCTGACAATGCAGAAAGTTTCTCGAGTCTGTCAATCTCCGCTCCCCTTGGTTGAGTCATGTTCGTGTATGGCCATTGATACGCAAAGTCATCCATGGTACCTAAAAAGAGAGAAATATAGGAAGAGAATGAAAAATAAAAATAAAAATAAAAATATTTAAATTAAGACTAATTTGATTGAAATTAATATTGGTAAATAATTATTAAATTAATTCCCCGGAACGACGCCAAAAACTTGTTGATCGATTTCGCAATCAATGAATACGTGCAAGTATACACGGTCAACAAGTAATAAAGTGATAAGAAAAGTATCGTTCCCACGAAATTATTTAATAATAAAATTACCAAATACTAACTCTTAACCAAATCAATTTTATTTAAACAATCGCAAATTGTGATTTTTCTAATTAAGAAAACTAAATTAACTAATTAAAATATTAAAATTACTTTATAAATGAATTCAAATAAATAAAGATTAAGACTACAATATCCCCAATTATGAACTATAAACCAATTATCCAATTATCCCAATTATTATGCCTCTTGAATTGTTAACGAGAATTCTCAAATGCCAAAAGTCCTTTTTCAAGTGATCAAATGACTTCTATTTAATCCAGATTAATCTTGCTATATTCCTATGCAAAACAATTGAATTAAACTCCTTCTAATCCCAATTCCTTATGTGTTACATGCGGTGAACAGATATTTCCATTCAATTCATAAACCTAATTATTCACTTTGCAAATAACTAAGTCACATGATATCATGCCCAGTTCTAACCCTAGAATTCCTCTTTCAATTCCTTCTAGAGTAACAAGGTAATTACTGATCAAATAATTAAGCAATAAGCACAAGAAGACAAGATAAACAATTCACTTTGACATAAATAATTGGAATAAATCAAATAATTAATTCATAAACATAAAAGGTTCAATTGAAATCTTAATAAAAGAGTTAGTTCATAATTAATGAATTAAAACCAAGAATCCACAACCCGAATAGACATTAAAAGATAAAAGTATGATAAGAGAAGAGAATAGAATCTGTTGTCGACCGTCTGATGCTCCCTCTTGCTCTTGCTCTTGATCTTGATCTTGATGTTCTTCAATTTGCTTTAATCTCCAATGGCTAATTAAGAACTAGGGTTTATATTCTAATCTAATGGAGTGTTTTATCTAAGCTAAGCTATGTAATCCCCTTTATTTTTATGCCTTACATCATGTATTTATAGATTACAAGTCCATTTTTAGCTTAGAACAAACCCAATCAATTTGGAGTCAAAAAGGTGTCAAAATTCACCCCAAAAAACGCGTCCGGGCCATCACCAAGCCTTCCCCAGCGCTACTTTCGCAACCCTCACGCTCCCGGCAGGCGCTGGCATACCATTTTGGGCGCCCCTACCCCATGTTCCGACATTTTCTCGCCCAGGCATCCTTTGGGAAAATGGCCATAACTTCTTCGTCCAACTCTGATTTTGATGATTCAAGATATCCGGAAAGAGGAGAAGTAGATCTACAACTTTCATTCTTTAAGTGTTTCGAAATAAGGTCCGGAACAATACTCAAATTGGCTCTGAATTGACTATTGTGTATGGCAACGACATTTTCTCTCCAAGTAAATTTTGTCCCAATTCCTTTGGGAAAATGCATGAATGGACACAAAACTTAAAAACTATTCTAAAAGACTTGAGAACAACAATTTTAAGATGATTCAAGATGATCCTCATCAAAAGCCCTCAGGAGTAGATCTACAACTTTCATTCATTCATTTAAGTTTTTTTGAAATAAATCCCATTTGAAGAAAATATTCATCAAATTACTTATCACTCCGAACAATCTTAACCTTTTGACCAAATGTCGATCAACCTGTAAAAATGACATAAACATTTTAAATACCTCCAATTTATCAATCAACAAATAAACCCATACACTCTAGCATCCATAATAGTTAAAAAATAACGAGCGATCCAAGTAACTTTTGTCCCAATTCCTAAGAGAAAAAGAATCACAAGATTGTTTGGCACAACAACATCTCATGCCTTAAATTTATCATGCATTACGTAAGACGTATAAACACTTAAGGATGTCCAATAGTGCATGTCATCAATGAGTTGTGTAACAAAAATTAAGTTACAAAGTGCAATTTAGGGACATAAAGAACATTTTTAAGATACAATCCTTCCAAGAGCCTCACACTTCCCTCTTTAGTAGTAATTATTTTTTGGCCATCGGGGAGCCCAACGGGACATGCGACAATATTATGAACATCAAACAAATATGATTCATCCCCCATCACATGATTAGAAGCACCGGTGTACCGTATATATGGTTAAGCGTAGGTTTAGGAATTAGATTAGCATTACAGCTCTAATTTCCTAATTTCTAGTTAAGTTAAGCATGAGTTTAGGAATTAGATTAGCCTATTTTCTTGCTATTCTTTTGTATATATAGATGACTAAATCATATCAATAGAGGCAGAAAATCAATTCACGATTTCTTCATGGTATCAAAGCCACGCGGCTAGGATACACGATTGACATGGATCGAAATGACCATATATCTCCTTTTTTTCTTGGCTCACAAGATAGGCCTGGAGATCTCATCACTGTGGTTCATCTTCGACACAACAATTATGATGTATGGAACCTAAAGCACCTTTCACAACGGAGGATTGGCTTACCATTCACTCGATGCTTGTTTCCTGGCTAATGAACACTATTGATCAGGAGGTTAAGTCTACTATCTCTTTTTATGATGATGCTAAACTTTTATGGGATGAATTACAGGCTCGCTTTTCTGTTGTTAATGGACCCCGAATTCACCAGTTAAAAATTGATTTAGCTAAGTGTGAGCAGTCCAAGGTCATGTCTGTTTCTATATATTTTGGGAAGCTTAAGGTCTTATGGGATGAATTGGCGAATCATGAACCAATTATTGCATGTACGTGTGGAAAATGTGAATGTCATTTGGGTAAGGCACATAAAAATCGACGAAATAATGAACGTTTCCATCAGTTTTTGATGGGTTTAAATTCTGATTATTATGCCCCATTACGTAATACTTTGTTGTCCTAAGAACCTTTACCTTCTCTTGATCGTGCCCATCAACAAATTACCCAAGAAGAACGTGTTCGTGGAATCACTCATGCTCGAGAATCTCTACCGGAAGTGGTGGGTTTTGTTGTTCGTCCAGAAATTTGTGGCCGAGCGAAACCAAATAAGATTGACAAATCTGGACTAATGTGTTCTCATTGTAATAGATCCGGATATGACATTGTTACATGTTTTTAACTTCTTGGGTATCCAGAATGGTGGGGTGATAGACCTCGCACTCAAGGAGTCACTCATGCTCGAGGCAATTGAAGTGGTGGCCGTGGTACAGACTCACCCGCGACTGGTCGTGGTAGAGGAGCTAATGTGCGAGCGGTGGCGGTAGATGGCTGCAACACTATGGTTGGAGCTTCGGTTAATAGGCAGAGAAATTCTTCCAACGCTACTGCCAGCACGAATATCTCAATACAAGGAAATCTGAAAATTGGGCTTTGCCTCCACGTAAGTGTCATATATATTATAGGATTTATTATATATTTTAGTACATTTTTAGAAATAATTACAATAATGGTGCATAGATAAAATAATTATAAAAGTAATACATTTTTCCATATTTATTTATAAAATTAATACATTTGGGTATCCTTTAATCGTGGCCCACGATTATCACGTAAAAACACTCTTGAATCTTCTCTCCCATCTGTTCCTATATTCCTCATTACTCTCGCGTAGACAGTGTGTTCTCTATCTTTTTCTGATCAACATCAAGGTACTTCAAAATTTATTCAGCAAACGGACTGATTATTTGATTTCTTTTTTGACGAATTTATTTTCATATAGATTTCGATTCTCCAATGTTTGATACTTGATGATTGATTGATTGATTGTCAATCTCAAGTTCTCAAAATTTATTCAAGTTCTCATTTTTATCAGCAACAATGTTATCGGTCCTGAGAAATGTAATTGAGGTTGCTTTTGATAATATTCATATGAATATGATCATAATCAATCAAAGATGTTTGGCTAGTGTAAAAATGTGTGCCGACTTTAACCTTATTTGCTAGTAGTTCACAAGTAGTAGTTTGGCTTTTGGTTCGCTGGTTGAACTGGTTTTTTGTTCTCTGTACTTCCGTGAGTTCCGTTCAACTGCAACCCACCCGTGGGCTTCAATTTACTGTTGGCTGGTAAAGGGACGCCAGTGGTTAACAAATGGCCCACAAAAATTTAATTGGAAAATTGTTGTCAGTTCTGTAATTGGATTCTGTGGAGCTATATTTGGAAGTGTAGGCGGTGTTGGTGGTGGTGGCATATTCGTCCCAATGCTTACCTTGATTATTGGATTTGATCCAAAATCAGCAACTGATAGAAGAGATTAGTAACCAAACATTCATACCAAGGTAACCAAACCTTCATACCAAGGTTACCAATCCACCTCCACACCTGCAGTTTTTTCATAGTGCAGTTGGTAACCAAACCTTCATACCAAGGTCACCAAACTTTCATACCAAGGTAACCAATCCACTTCCACACCTTCAGTTTTTTCATAATGCAGTTGGTAACCAAACCTTCACACCAAGGTAACCAAACCTTCATACCAAGGTAACAAAACCTTCATACCAAAGTAACCAATCCATATCCACACCTATAATTTTTTCATAGTGCAGTTGGTAACAAACATTAATACCAAGGTAACTAATTCAGTGTTATTAGGTTACCAATTTATTTTGAATGTGATGCAGTTAGTAGCCAAACCTTCATGCAGTGGGTAGCCAAACCTTCATACCAATGTAACCAATTCAGTTTTATTAAGGTACCAATTTATTTTGAATGTGATGCAGTTGGTAGCCAAGTTTCAGAACAGTAAGAGTTACATTTATTTATTTTTAAACTTTTTGTAGGGCGAATCTTCTTCTTCTTCTCATTGGCGTTTTGGACAACGGAGATTCACGGTGGAGTAGCGGAGGAGAGGGCAACCTGTGAAGAAGGAGATTCGCAGCGGAGTAATGGATGAGAGGGCTACTGTGAGGGAGATGAAGATTTGAATTTGAATTTGAATTATTATTTTAAATTTGTTTTTGTTGTTAGATCCTAAATATTTGAATTATTAATTATGACAGTTATTTCTCCTTGATTTTAGGTTTCCTTATTAATGTGAATTGCGTTATTTTTGTAATTATTTTGTGGATGCACTTATAGTGTAATTACTTTTTAATTGTTGTATATTAGTGTTAAGGACCCATTATTATATCCATTAAATTTGGACAGGTTTGAGCAGACTCAGGGGTTTCGTGAATTAATAAAAGGATACATTCAAGCCCATTCAAATTAAGTTTAAGCGGGCAATGGGTTGGACGGATTTTTGAAAACATAAAAAAATGGGTTAATTACATATTCTATTACATTTTTGAAAATAATTACAACAATAGTGTACTTATAAAATATTTACACAATTAATATAATTTCATATTTATTTACAATATTAGTGCAATTACGATTTCTTAATTTAGAGATTAGTTATCCCCATGATATCTTCTCTCTCTTCTCATCTAGAACAACTGCATACCAATTACAAGAACAGAACAACATCCACGCTCCGTCTCCCTCCGATGATCGGCCATCATCACCAACAAAGAAAAAGGCACCATCATTTTACAGATATCTAAAGCCAGGAGCTTTAGCCCAAATCAGAGACTCCAAATTCACGGCCAAATCAAGAAAATTCAGACCCAATTCACAAACAGTTCTCTTTAGTAAATTCAATTTTTTTTACTTTCCGTTCTTGTGGTCTCAAAGTGCCAGTTTTAGTAATTTTATGTGATTAAACATCTGTAAATTTTAAATTACTAATTGCCCTTCATGTATTATGCCTTTTAGTCTTGTCAGTTCAAGAACATGTTTTTTACTTTAATTTTATTTGAGGCCTCTGGTTTGTGTAACCAACTAGTAATCTAGCATGAGAAATTTGTTAATACATCAGTTTAAGATTGGTCTTTGACGAGTCTTGGAGAAGTAGATAAGAAAATGTTTAAATAAGAAATCATGATCTTTGATCCCATGGCAAAAGCCAAGGAAATCACGATTTTGTGGCAGGGGTGCGATTTATTTTTTATGAATATTTGGTTACCCACAAAAATTAAAATTATTACCTTTGTACGAAGGTTTGGCTATCAACTGCACCACATTTATAATAATTTTATTTTTAAAATGTTATTTATAAGTTGGTAGTCAAACCTTCATAAAAAGGTAACCAATTCAGTTTTATTGGGTTACCAATTAATTATAAAAAAATTTAAGAACAGTTTCCAAATGTTACGTGCAGATGGTATCCAAAAATGTCATACAAGTTTCCATTTATGTAGGTGTTAGTTACTTATAAATAACCTTTTAAAAATAAAATTATTTTGAATACGGTGCAGTTGGTAGCCAAACCTTCATACAAAGGTAACCATTTTAGTTTTTGTGGGTAACCAAATATTCATAAAAAAAATTTGTTCGTGATTTCCTCTTTGTTCGGCTACTCCGAATTTATTTTGGATTTGTTCTTGCTGGTTTGGTAACTCCTTCTTCTTCAATTTGTTTTGTTTTGGTTGTTCGTGATTTCCTCTTTTTTCAGCTACTCCGAATTTATTTTGGATCTTCTTACTGGTTTGGTAACTCTGACTTTTTCTTTTTCGATTAATTTTGGTTGTTCGTGATTTCCTCTTTGTTTTGTTTTCGATTTGTTTGGTAACTCTGTTCTTGCTGGAAATTAGTATGCAATTATTTTTGAATTTGAATTTGTTTTTGTTGTTAGATCCAAGATATTTGAATTATTAATTATGACAGTTATTTCTCCTTGATTTTAAGTTTCCTTATTATTATGAATTTAATCTTATACTAATTCCCTAAATTAAGGAATCCTAATTGCACTAATATTGTAAATAAATATTAGAAAGTGTATTATTTTTGTAATTATTTTTTGATGCACTAATGGTGTAATTACTTTTTTATTATTGTATATTTCTATAAAGAACCCAAAAAAAAATCTCTACCCAAATCATATAATTTGTGGGCTCGAGTTACTCGTGGGTTGTCCAACCCAAGTTTCACCTCTAATTAAAAGAACAAAAAAGGAAAAGAAGAAAAGATAAGAGATATTTACATATAATCAGTTTTGTAGTACTCCCTCAATTTCAAATTATTTGATTATTATTGACTTTTGAAAGCTAATTAAAGATATTTCTCAAACTCAAAATTGAGATGGCTCATTAAAAATTACAAGACAATAAAACTTACAATGAATAATATTTTTTAAATAATTTACAATATTCATTATTGTATTGATTTATATTAAAAGAATATATGTCAATTTTGAGTTTAGAAAAACTCTTAAATTGGCTTTAAAAAATCAACAACTATCAAATAACATGAAATAGATGTAGTATTTAATGACTAAATTTATTATTAAAAATATGTCTAAAGTATTAGTGACACAGGAATAGTTATCTGACAAGATTCGATATAATTTATGTTTTGATATTTATTAAAAATTTAAATATTTGCTATATTTTTACTTATTAATTAGTAGTCAGGTAGTTTTAATTATTATTTAGTAATTTTAGGAAGTTTTTTAATTCTATTGTAATTAGGAATCTTTTTAGATAGTTTTTGATTCCAAATCAATTTGTTATTTCCTTATAGGATTAGGGTTCCTTTTAGTAGAATAAATATGGTGCAAGGTTGATGTAATTAGGATATCTCATTATTATTATTCTGGTTTATGAAATACTTGGCTATTTAGCCAATTTATCCCAAACTTTTTGAATTCATGTTATTGCAAAGTACATATATTCAATTTTTGTGATTGTTTCTATTCTCTTTACCGTCTTTCGTTGTGTCAGTTAGTATCAGAGCAAGGATTCAAGCCTGTGAATTGATTGCGGCTGAATGTATGCAAGACAACTCACCTCCTTGTACATATATTTCTCTATCCAGATGTACATAAAATTAGAATTCCAAACCTCTTTTAGTAGCTCACTTATTTGCCCAGTAGGCTTTATGAAAACATCTCCAGAGCCCAATATGTGTGCATGCCTATTTAGTATATGGCTTCTGGGTTTAATTTCCTTTCTTGTTAAAATTTTCTTGGTCTTCATGATTTCACTTATTCTTTAGTTTTTTGCATTTTTTTTTTGGTTAATCTAATGTTACTCGTCACATCTTGTTTCTTAATAAGTGAATCCTAATTACTATTTTCAAATACTCCATCGGTTCGAATTATAGAATCATTATTGACTTTTTAAAAATTAATTTAACATATTTTTAAATTTAAAATTGATATAAGTTATTTAAGTTTTTTAAAATAATAAATTTTAGTAGTACTTTTTAGATAGTTTATAATATTTATTATTGTATTGACATAAACTAAATTAATTCATCTCTATTTGAGTTTAAAAATATTTAAAATTAAATTTTCAAAAGTTAATATTGATCTTATAATAATTTAGAATCGAGGTAGTATAGTGGTACAAGTAATCTAGGAATTCTTTTGCTTTTGCCTTCTTGAAGTTTTACTTTGCACACCTAAATTATCAAGTGTTGCAACAAAATTAATTGGGCTTGCAAGAAATACCCTATAGGGTATATAAGTTACATAGCTTAGCTTTATAATTAAAATGAGTGTATCTTAAAATTAATTAGGATTGCAGGAAATACCACCGACCATATGTCTTTGGGAGAATCTTGGTCGGGTAGTCGATCCTCTTTACGTCCCCGACCACCAGCCTCATATCCCACCAAACTTTCTGTAATGCACCATAGTATGGATTTTTAAAATTGATCTTTCATGCCGAAGAAATCCGATGTTGGTACGATAGGTTTCCAAGCCTTGGTTGAGTCTGAATTCCAATTTTCCATGACCGAAATTATAAAGAAGTCGACCAGAATTGCTAATTTTTGTAAAAGGGTAGATAACAATGGTAGTGTGGACTTAGAAGGCGAAGCCGTGGGAAGAACTGCTGAAGTGGTTGTCCGAAGCCTTTCAACAAAAATTACTCAAGTGGAGATGCGAAAGAAGAGATAAAGGGTTTGCGTGAGTGACTGCCGAAGTCTGAGTTAGAGTGGATGGCAACATCATTAAAGTTTGTTATCCAAAGATGAAATTTTATGTTCGACTAAATTAAATTGTGAAGGTGACAATTTGGATAGCTGAAGACATAATGAAAATGGTTGATGTGATATCGTTCGAAGTGGGCTGCTGTTGCAAGAAGTGTTATGGGTGAACATCTTGAATTGTCAAAACTCATATTAGGTTTGTATACCTTGCTTCCCCAACCAATTTAGCCCGAATAATAAAAGAAGCCAAAATCTAATATAGCGCCGGACAGTTACCAACCTTATATCTTGCCCAAAAATATTTGCTCCTTCACTAAATTTATTGTCGTGCCAGAGAGAGAGAGAGAGGATTAACACAGACATTTGACCGAAAAGATATGAGTAGTGAGAACAATTTTATTAAAGGTTGTAAGTAATCTTCTTTATCTGAAGACTATAGAAAGTTGTCAATGGGAGCGCTAGCTGAACATGTTGTTGCTAGCTTGTGGCAATGTGGCACAAGAGCACGTGGCAGGAGCGCGACAGGGGCGTAGGCGGGGTATGGTGCGAGCGTTGTGTGCGCAGAGGTGAGGTTGGGCGCGTGTGGACTTGGCGGAGCATTACTGGGCATACGGGGGCGCTGTTAGTGTAAGACCCCAACTTTTTATGAATAAAGATTTAATTTTTTTAATTATTATTTTGAATAATAAGGTGTTGATTTGATATAATGTTTTAGTTATGGGTGAAATGTGAAAATTTTGTAAAGTAAGCAATTGGTCATAAAATATTCGTTTGATCGGGGAATATTCTTTTTGTCGGAAAATATCTGTACGACGCCGCAATTATTGGTGGACCATATAACGGAATAAATGTCGAATATAGAAAGCAACAGAAATAACATTTTTATAAAAATAACGGCAAAACTTTTACCGTTAACTATTGAAATACCCGGTGATAAAAAGTACAGTAATACGCTTGGTTGCACAGTAGCACATGGTATTGCACAATATTTTTGGATTATTGATTCTTACGTAAGAAGTCACTCAATTCCATTCAATAATTGTCACAGTAATTGTTGCACAATTTCTTATATTATTGATTTAATTATTGTCACAGTTTCATCTGCATAATATTTTATATTATTAAATCAATAATTGACGCGACACAATTATTCATATTATTAGTTAGCATTATAGACAATGTCTAGAAAATTTTGTCGAGGAAAGAGGTTTGGTCATCTAATTGCGCGCCAATAAGGAAAAGTCCTTATCGGAAAGCCCCATCTTTCCTGAGAATGATCGGGTTGTTGATATTGTGAGCTTATAATATTAATTATTATGTGGTGAATATTGGTTCAATTTTGATAAAAATGAAGGAATTAGTGTTGATGGTTGTTTTTATCAGTATATGTGTATTTTGTCGAAATAAAAGTGTGGAAAAATCATCCGTATGTAAATTTGGGTCATTTTTCGTTTAGAATTTGGAAAAACTTTTTTCTACAAAATTGAAGAGAATTAAATTTCCTATGGAAAGGACATAGAATTCATATTTTTCTGATAAAAGAGCTATTTATTATGAATTATTGAAGTTTCAGAAATAAATATTTTTATTAAAAATATGGGTGGGCCCCACTTTTGTTTTTTGTGGAAAAATACTAAAATTTCAAAGTGTGATATGCGTGAATGGCAAAGGGTGGAAGCCACCGGTAGCAGGTTAGTCAACATTGGTGTTCTGACATTTTTCTATAAATAGGGTGCTTAGTTAGAAATGAAAATTACACCAGAATCAGAAGTTTTCTCTCTATAATATCGAGCGTATTTTTGTGAATATTTAGATACTTTGAGAGTTGATAAGTAGTGCAAGTTTTCTTTAGTATTATATCTGATATTTCAGTCAGAAGTACTTGTCTTTTGAGGTAAGTGATGGTATTTTTCAAGTAAATGATGTTGTTTCTTTCAATATCATTCCACCGAAATATTAGTATGAATTTTATTACGAGATTTTTTACATTTTCATGTCGAGGTTACTATTCTCGTATACGGTACTATTCACGTATACGACACTATTCATGAATACGACACTATTCATAAAAAATTAAAATTTCTGTTTTTGTCCAAGTTGTCTATTATAGTTTCTATCTTTGATTGTATCCATGTTTTGATCTTCATTCTTGAATTTTGCTCCACAATTGATTATTATGGAGTATTTTTGAACTTGGGTACAAATCCCTAATCTTTGTCCTTTTATCTCACTGGATTAGTTTTCTTTAAAATATTTTTTCATCATCCTCAGTCCTAAATGGTGATATAACTGAATATCTTTGGCCTATAGTGAAACGATGAATAATTACTTACTGAATATCTTTTGCCTGTAGTGCAAAGATGAATGATTACCTGATGAATATCTTTTGCCTGTAGTGCAAAGATGGACATGTGTTGAGATGAACATGACCAACTGGTGAGACAAATGAATATCTTTGGCCCGTAGTGCAAAGATGAATATTTGATTCAAGATATATATTGATTGATGTTACATGGATAAAATATTGATGATGTACTTTTAAATCATAGAAGATAGTAGACTTCATTCTCTACTTAACTCTTCTAATGAATTGTTATTTCCGTTGCGAATATTGATCTAAAACTTGTTGTCCATTATATTTTATCTTATTTATTGAAGTCTAACGATAATTTATTTTTTATTATCTTAGTCATAATATTATTTACTAGGCTAGTTGAGCTCACCATTTTCTTTTTTGTTCCATTGTTCTTCTCAGGAGACGAGAATATAGTTGGTACTAGTCGGGGTGTGGAGTGATGCATCAAGACAGTTATTATAGCAATCCTCACTATTTTTGTAAAATAGTGTATCAATAATTGTAATGAGGACTTTATTTGAGTTTGGATATTGTCTACAAGACAATATTTGTATTAAAACTCACAACACATGTGTTGTCGTATTTTACACGACAGTTGTATTAATGAAGTTTGTATTTGATTTCTGTACCATGTATTTGGCGACTCAAAATGGGTTGTGTGGACATATTTTGGGGCATCACAGTTAGGCTTGCAGGGACACAACGAATTGTGTGTGGGCCTTTGTGGAGTATTTTATTGAGCACCTTGCACGGGCATCGTTACGGCGTGCGTGGTATGACGAAGCGTTGTTTGGGTGCTCATGGACTTGGCTGTATGCCGCTTGGCGCACTAGGGTGTGGCTAGGCACGCGAGGGCGCAACTGATGATTTCAATTCAACAGTACTAGAATAAGACCATCATTCTAGCGCCAATATTAACGCCAAGATTCGTCTGTTCGCAAAATCATTAAACAACGAGTGAAATCCTGCACAAAATACAAACAAGCACACTCAGAAGCTTGATGATCGGGGCCGTCGGGGGATAGATCCAGTGTGAGAGTAAATACAGACTAGAAAATGTCAACAATTGATGCACGTTATTGCTCTGGTGTGTAAACATAGATCACTACAAGAAAAAGGGCTATTTCTGACGGAATTTTTCGTCGGAATTAAGTTTCCGTTGAGAATATGTTAATTAATGACGGAAAATTTTACATCTGAATTTGATTCCAATTTACTGATTGCCGAGCTTACTTTAAATGCAAAATCGGTCGAAAAAATATATTTACGATGAACTTATTGTCAACGAACTTTTCATCGAAAATACCGAAACCTCAAAAATTCGACGAAAATTCCGACGACATTAGATACTAATACGTCAAAAATAGACTATTTTGTAATAAATTACATTCCTTAATTTTGACGGAAATTCCATCGGTTATACCTTATTCCGTCTAAAATATTAATTTTTTTAAATATTTTTTTTGATTTTGCATTTCCAGGTTTTTAAACCACTTTTTTGTACCTATGCCTGCTTTATTCCAACAATACACATAATATCTAACAACCAGCAACAACATATACCATAATCAACCCATAATACACTGTTGTATATACTTTTCTTCGAATACATTCTAACGTTAAATAATAATGCCAATTACAAACTAAAGTACAAAGAATAACAAAACCCATACACAAAACTTATAAACTACAATGATCTATCTTATAAAATTCAAAAATAAACTGCAAAATAAAACTACAAAGATATAAATAATGATCCTGTACAGATAACAATGGTGTTTGTATGTAGAGTCTACTTTAATATAGTATAACTTATAAACTACAACGTTTTACAAAACATCTAAACAGATTATATGAGAGACACTATATATCAACCTAAACTAGTACTACCACCATTATTATCAGCATCATCTGGCAGGGGTCAACGATGATGCTCGGGAGTCCGAAAATCCTATTCGCTATCACCATCGATAGTATCATCACCGTGTTGATATAATTAAAAATATAATCCTTTAGTTCGTATGAGAGAATTAAATAACACGCAGATTAATTAACCTAAAATAAATATAATACCTGAGTATGTGGGGGCTGATTCCCTATCGGGCCAAAAGTCTCAGAGGGTAAGGTAACCACCAACCAGAGCACTTCGTCGCGTATCGCGACAAACTGCTAATGCGGGATACCCGTAATTTCTGTGGTGGCCCCTGCTGCAATATCCTGAGCTAGCTGGTGAAGGAGGACTCTGCTGGGCAACTCCTAAAGACAGATAACCAGATCCGTACAAAATGTCTCCAACACCACCGCCATGACCCTCTAGAAAATATGGTCGTCCAAGCTAGCGCCCGTAAGAGATGGTCCAACAGGTGCTCTCGTACGTTGGCGCTGGCTAGAGCCTGTGAAAACAATATATCATTATTAATAATATATCTTATTAAATTATATTAACATATCAGAAAGAATATTACCTCCAGGTAATGTATACGCCGGTATCCTCGGCAAGTCCAACACTCGATACTTACTGGTACTACTACTAGGGGAATCTTGAGACGCGACCCATAATCTTAGCTCGTTCGAACAAGTAAAACTGAAGGGGTGTCTTTACATCTAGTTCCCTAAAGCCGTTCGATTTAAGAGTTATTGGTCCAAAACTCGTTAAATGGGTAACTCTTAATAGCCTAAGAAAATGAGACAAGTTAAGCTAGAGAAAAATATCTGAAATCATAAAAAAGAAAATTTACAAGGTCATGGAAATGAAACCCCTACTAAGAGTTGTGTCACTCATAGTGCACATGTCATATGATGTTAATTCTACAAAGAATAACGTCTAGAGCGAAGATGAAGTATCTTTGATAAAGGGAGATAAGCCTTTTAAATTTGATCCTACCCATGAACAATGATCATGGATGCTTAAAAATTTCATTGTGATTTCATAACTCATTCAATTTCATAAACTTTAACTTCAAATGCTTCATTCACAAATACTAATCCTGACGGCCCAATCCGTCAAGCTTTTGTGCATTCTGTTATTCATTTGATGTGCAGGATATTGTTCACTCTCGACTTGGTTAACAAAGAGAGTTTCTTATATGAATCCCCAGTAACAACGTGCGAAAGGGCTGGGGCATTTTTCGATTCCAGGAAATGAAAGGAGTTTAAGGCGGGATCAAGCTTCTCATCAAAAGAAAGGAGAGAACTCCTGAAAGAAGTACCAACGAAATAAACTTGCCACAACAAAAGAAGGGACAAATTTCCAAGGGAACCCTTGACTCAAAAAATAGGCACCCAATAACTAGGAAAAGGTCTAGAAAATAAAATCCACATCATCAAACATGTCAACCTGCGTCAAGTCCTCATAAGTCAAGGCCTTTGCACCAAAGTTCAAATCAGGGCAGTGAAAGGATGGGCCATATCCTCTAGGGACTTCAGCGGTACCCTGATCATAAGCCAAGCCAATATCAAAATCCTTGCCTGAAAAGAAACTCTAAATCGCCTCAGAAAAGCTGAGGGTATGGTTCTACATCTAGTCAATTCGATTGACATTTGTATCAGCCTAGGACAACAGATTCCTAAGGATAAATTTAGATCATCACATCATACATAGTCTGCACATGTGCAACAACGCTATATCAGCGCATATCTCTATTAAAAAGTTAAACATGCATCCCTAATAGAGTTAAATATGTATGCACATTAATTAAATGTCCAGATTCGAGAAAAATTTCACCATTGTAAACAATTGGCGGGGTAGGCATCGACATCAACCCGATGAGGTAAACCATTATCAAACTATCAACAAGGTAGGCACCGTTGTCGACCACCAGTAGGGTAGACACCGTTGTAAACTACCAGCTTAGACATCGGGAAGGTCCGGTGATTTCAGAACATCATCCCCGCAGAGATGTAGAAAACATCTCAGTTTAACTTCATCAAACAACCATTGGCAACACCGACGAGAATCAAATCGTGGGATTCAACACTAGCATAAACATCGGCAACACTTGTCAGGAATAAACATGTGAATGTTATTCCTATTTATATATGATTTGATTATGATATATATATATATATATATATGTATATGAATGAATAATATGCAAGTATGCTTGCATTAAGAAAAGATGTAAAGTCCTGTGATAGATAATAGAAATATATGTACAAGGACTTAGAATGAATTGATCAAATATGTTAGGTTGATCCTACATAAAGCAAAACAGCTTTGTAAAGTCCTTAAAAAGAAATGATGTACAAGGACTATAAATTTAGAAAGATCAAGCTTGTTAGGTTGATCTTATGATGTAATAGATAGGCCACCGTTCGCCGAGCACCGCACTGTAAGTCGTAGTCTCGCGCCAGTGAGTCAAGGTTAACTCGGGAGCTATCGAGGCAGAATGAGAGTATGCAAGATAGTAGATCTCAGAGTTCATAGACTGCAAGGGGAAACGAAGAAGGATCGTAGTGTATCGAGAAGAGCTTCCTCCGGATCGTAGTGTGCTGAGGAAGTCATGTTCGTAATCGTAGAGACAAACGACGCCTCACGAGCCCGGGCCATCCGCCGAAGCTAAGACAGAACGTAGACTACACTCGTAGTCGTAGAGTCTCATCGATGCCGGCCAAGTCAAGGATCGTAGATCACACTCGAGTTCGTAGAGTCTATTGATTATATCTGCAGAGATCGTGAGTCGAGCAAGATCGATGAAGACAACGAGCACAAGGCGTAAATCGTAGAGTGTCAATATCGATCTCGAGATCGTAGTGTTCTACACAAACCGCCGAATCGTAGAGTGCAGAACTATGACTCCAATAGAAGTGCTCACAATGCTAAGTCAGAATTGTAGAGCAGATATAGTTCTCAACGAATGAGCACTCCCAAAATATCCAAAGATATGAAGCCTCTGGTTGGCACTGCAAAGGTGCAATCCACAGTAAGGGAACCAAAGAGCACTCAACGAATGGCATGCATGCTAGCAGAAGAACTAAGCATCAATACAATCAGCATCAAGATTGAGTTAAAAGGCCATTCGTGATGAAGTCTTCCACAAGATGATTCAAAGAAGACTTCAAAGACTGACTAAGGAAAAAGTCGACTAATGCAATTCTTTGTCAAGAGAATAGAAGACAACGATCTTGGAAGCAACCAGGATCGTAGTGTTTGTCGACAAAAAAAAGAACCGATGGAAGGTGAACCGAGATATCGGGTCACCAAGAGAGCAAGGCTAAAGTGATTAAGTGCGGTCACCTCATTGATGATAAGTGAACGGAAGATCACCAGAGAAAGTAAGTTGACGCGCCACAAATCAAGTATCTTGATATTCGTAAGGGGACCAGAGCAAGGAATTAGGCCATCGAGATTTGAGAGCGATCGAAGCAAACATAAGTATTGAAGCACTGCACAATACAGTGAAGAGGTGTTCTTCAAAGAAGATCCAAGCAACACTCTTCAGATCGTAGTGTTAGCTCTACTAGTCAACGAGCAACACTCAACAAGACACTACGATCAGTCCTTGAAGACGCAGTATCGAATCGTAGAGTCCGAATAATCAAGACCAAAGCATTGGCAAAGGTTCAATCTGAAGGGTAATATTCGGACAAGTGCATATTGAGAGCATCGATGCAATAGGACAACCTCTGATCGAGGAATCAGAAAGAGGTGATAAAGTCTTTGACCTTCCCAGGACATTAAAGTTATACATCTGACAGGGTAGGTGAAACAGTAGACTGCAGCGTCAAAAAAAGTATGACAAGTCACATCAAGCAGTCTACCTCAAGCAACTTGAGATCTGTGAAGATATTTAAAAAGCCTTCAACGGTTACTTTCCAACGGAAGGATTGGGAAGAAGTATAAATGGGAAAGAACTTCAAAGATAAAAGGTTGCTGGAGTTGCCGAGTTTGGAGAGAAGGTGGACTGATATAAATCATGTGAGATAGTGAGTCCAAAGGCTCACTCTACGATCCACCAAGAACTCTTAGAAGTCAGATCAAGAAAGAAGTAGAAGTGTGAGTTCTACTATGTAGAAGTGAAAGTTCTACTACATGAAGAGTTTTTTGAACTGCCGAGAGAAAGGAGAACATCATGCCATCTGGATATCCATCATGGGAAGACTCTAAGTACAATAGAGAAGAGCTTACGGTCATCTTAGTAAGTCCATCATGAGAAGGCATCGAGTAGCAAGAAGGGAGATCACAAAAGCCATCTTGGTGTCAAGCATGAGAAAGCTTCTAAGTACTTTACAGAAGAGCTTACAGTCATCTTAGAAGCCTCTCATGTGCAGTCATCAAGTACCAAGAAGAATGATCTTCAAGGCGGTTCATCAAGGGGTCATCCGGAGTAGTTGAGCAACCTAAGAAGCTGAGCATCATGCAACACTCAACTGCTCTTCAAGGATGATCAAGCCAAGCTGCTAAGGATAGAAGATGTTCAGAGCATGAAGACATCTTAGAAGCTCAGCACCGACTCCAACAACAACAAACAAACAACTCAACGAAGCCAGGGCCTGAGGGGTCCTTGTCCAGAGGGACTAAATGAAGCAGGGCCAAGAGAGTCCTTGTCCGGAGGGACTAAACAAAGCAGGGCCAAAGGGTCCTTGTCCAAAGGGACTAAATAGAGTTCCAAGCCTGCTGGGCTTGAAGAGTTCCTAGGGAACTAGAGGAGTCCCAAGGTCACCGGCCTCAAGAGTTCTTAGTGAAATGAAGTCCCAAGGTCACTTGGCCTCAAGGAATCGTAGAGATTCAGGTCTTGCCTTCCTTAGTGGAAATCCTACTAATTGAAAGTAGAAGAGTGGATTAGGAGCTTGAGTCTCTGAACCACTTAAAACCCCTTGTGTCTTTTACATTATGTCATTTACATTATATCTATAACTTCTATAACTGCTATGTATGTTCTAACTGCTTACAACTAAACTAACCCAACGAACAATGTATGTATGATTATGAATATATCAATGAAGGGGAATCTTTTACTTATTCCGTTGTGCTTGAAAAGATTCTTATGTTTGTCATATACTTAAATATGAACAATACAACATTAACCGTAAAAAATATTTGAAATAAAAAGGATCTATTCAACCCCCCTTCTAGATCTATCAGGCCCTCCGGAACTAACAATTGGTATCGAAAGCGGTGTTCTCATGCTTATATTCAAAAGCTAATCGCTTTGAGTCTGATCCTAGGCACTAACATTGTTCTAAACTTAGTTTAGTAGTAAGTAACTTATTATATGCAGAAGAGCTCACACGTTGGAAATATTGTGTATAGGTAAAAATGTGTATACACCTGCAGCTGCTCAGATTGGTCCATATCCTCGATTGCTATATCAACAAGACCTATCCTAGCCTGCAGTCAATCTTGTTGTCTGAAGACTAGCCGAGAGAAAAAAGGCAAGGGACATTAGTGAAAAAGAGTAAAGCATTCATCAGTCTGAAAGATAAAGAGGTCACGCGTACTAAGAAATGCTGATTGAGAGGAGAAAGAAGATCTTCTCAAACTTATGAGTGACCAACCAACAACTGGGTGCTATCTCTGTAAACTCAAAGATGTCAAAGATCTTAATGCTACGATTCTCTTGATCTACATCTTCAAGACCACGACTGATTGATGAAAGGCCAACAAGAGCATTAAGCCGAAAGGAGCAAAAGTAAAAGCTATGCACATCAATACCTGAACTCAGTATATCTAAGGTAAATGATCATAAGAAACCGACAAGAAAAAGGTACAGCCTCACCATTACTAATGTATACATTATATTTGCACCATCTTATGAACTATGACAGTATTCTGTCAAGAAGTCATAATCTACCTAAAAAGGTGAAGAGAGAAAGTAGTTTGAAGATGAAAAATTCAAATGTCTACAAACTTTCTCTTTAACCAAGTTTTAGGCTGAAGATGACATCTTGAAGAAAATCTGAAATAGATCATAAGAGTATCACAGACCAAATGAATTTTATGTTAAGTAATCATTGCTGATGTGCTAGTATGTATGTACAAGCCTATGTTCTAAGTGTTTGACAACACACAAAGAATGATCAGTTCTACAAGTTGATCTTGTTGATTTGTAGAAACTGATCCCATCCATAAATCAACTAGATACTCATAAATCGTAGAGTTGATTCACACTCTGTGAACACTTACATTGTGAACATAACCCAGTAAATGATGAAACCATCATAGATAAAGAGTGTGTCATTAATTGTCAAATCCTACACACACTCACTATCATGTATCTCAAAAATGTATTATCTCTAGATAAGTTGCATGCATGAATATGTCTGTTGGTGATAAACATGGTGATTATCCAAATAAAGAGGAATAGGGGTTTTAGAAAACTAACTCTAAAGAGACCCATTCAACAATGGGGACCAAAAGTAGAAATATACTTAAACTCACAGTACTTGGTCACCGACCACACTAAGGAATCTTGAAGCGTAAGACTTCATTCAATAGGACTCAACCAAAGGGAGGCTAAGGACCTGCTCGTAGATGAGTCCGATAAGGTTCCTATATGTCCAAGCTCGTCTCAAGACCCTCCGAGCTAATCGAAATGGAGCTCACATGGATGCAAATCAGATATGGGAGCATGCCATGCAATGTAAGATAAAGAAGATTCTATGTGCCCATGTCAAGAAGGACATGCTTTATGAAAAGGATCCTCAAGGAAGCTCACAACAGAAGATCATTGAGCTTAAGACTAAAGGAGTTCTTTACGAAGTAGAACTTCTCAAAACAAAGGACTGTCACAAAAGAAGACTACGTCAGAGTCTTTGCCAAATGATCGTAGAGTGATCAATCTCGAAAATACTCATCTCTACGATATAAGGAAAACTAAGCAACGATGATGATTCCAATCGGAAGGAGGAAATGTCAAGCGCCTTCAAATGAACATGAAGAAGGAATCACATCTATCTGAGAAGACAGCATCAACAATGGGGGAGTAGTGATCTGTTAAGGAATAACAGCACTATTAAACCTAGAAGAGATGTACCAGCTACAGAGTCCCAAAACTTTGTGGCTGATGAACCAAATAAAGATCCATAGTCAGTAGGAACATCTCAAAATGTACTACTGATAACCCTTCAGCCACCCAATCCATAATCATGAAGTTCCTATGATTAACCACATAATCGTAGTGTAAGAGCAGAAGGACACCACGATTTCAGCAATGCAGATATCCAGAGCTGGTAGAAAGACCTCCCCATCAGAAAAGGTCTAATGAGATGTTATTGCAAATCATTGCCATAGCACTTCATCTAGAAAGCGCCTCAGGGACAAACCTAACCCTTAGCTCACTCTAAGATGTTGGCCCTTCCTGAGCTACCTTATCCTAGAAGGAATGCTTGATCTAGTTCATCTCAAAAGAACCAAGTCAGTCAACGATCGTAGAGTTGAGTCTGAAGAGTACTAAACGATCGTAGTGCAACCTCAGCGATCATAGAGGACAACTCAACGATCGTAGTCCTACCAAAGGGTATTCTAGTTCACAAGGAGAATAAAGAATGAGACATCTGCTAAGCCATTCAAGTTGAGGAGATAAGTTCAAAATACATCAGTGATTGAGCTATGCTGCATCGAAGAAAGGAAGAAAGACAAATATATCCACTGCAGCATCTCTTAGAAGTTAATCGTTGAGTAAACAAAGGAAATCATAGAGTCTATAGCTGCCTCATCATGCCACTCTACGAATCAAAAGGTCAACGGTCAAAGCCACGTCAATTAAATGTCCACTCTTCAAATAACTGAAAAGTTGTGAGGAGTTACAGCTCAGTACTGGGCAACGTGTAACCAATGGATAGTTGACACAGCACTGAGTATGCAGAGTTAGAAGGAACTGCCATAAAGACGATTTCAAATCTGCAGACAGTTACCAAAAGATATCGAACCTTTCTCCCTCCCATTTTTAAAACCCTAGAAAGCTTTTCAAGAGCAAAATCAGTTAACTCTCCAGAGCATTACCAAATCTCAGTCAGCCATCTCGCATAAATATCTCTAAATCAAACACCCACAGTCTTCGAACATTTCAAATGGAGAACTGGCAAGTTATCACCGACATTCAACTTGGAACCAAATCGTTTGAGAAATCGAAGAAGAAGTTCAGGGACATACTTAGACTCGTAAAGGAAGCTGGGTTTTCAGAATGTCTCGAGGCGAGTACTCGTGTATACATTGACCTGGTTAAGGAGTTCTACTCAAACGTCTCCATAAACTCTGGAACTCTTTCTACCAAGGTTAAAGGTCAGATTTTGAAGCTGAAATCTTCTGACTTTAATCAATGCCTAGGTTTCCCTAGCCAAGGGCTGAAGAACCTTGAAGATGTCAACATCGAGCAAGCGAAGGAGTTTATGGGATACCAAAGAAACTTTAGCTTCAAAGACATGAAGAAGAAGGAATTCCCTGAAGAGTATGAATTCCTAGCTAAAATTGTAGGAAAGTGCATACTGTGTAAAAACATTGCACATGATACGATGATTGATCAACAACTAAAGATAATGTCAGCTATAGTTCTGAAGAAAAAAGTTGACTTTGGAGCCATTTTGTTTGATCATATCTCTAAGTGGGTAGAGAAGGATGAGAAGAAGCCACTGACCAAGGTATTTCATGGAAGGTTGCTGAGTATCATTCTGAAGAAGAAACTAGGAGGGAAAATCAAGGAAGATGGGGGAAAAGCCTTGAATTTGCACAAGGTGATGTCTCCACAGTTATTTGAGAACTGGAAGAAGAACCCCAAGGAGAATAAAAAGGTCGACAAATTGGGAGCAGAGCAGTAAAGCCTCTGCAAAGAAGAGGAAGATAGTAAAGACAGAGAGCTCGAGTCCAAAGACTCTCAAAGAAATTTAAATCACACCAGCTAGGAAGAAATCAAAAGTGGTGAAGAAAGCTGGTAATGTTAAGAAAGCTCAGGCCCCACCAAGGAGAGTTTCCTCCATGAACAAGGATAAAGAAGAAAAGGCCCAAATCAATAAAACCACAAAAAGAAGAAGCGGCAGGTTGCTTCAAGGACTGGTCGAAGAAGAAAGCTAAGGTGGATGACAAACCAAATTTTAGCTTCTCAAATCAATGCATCTCACAAGAAAGGGACGTAGAGTTAAGCAGGAAGAGAAAGAAACTAAAATGTGGTCCATCCTCACAACAAGATCCAAAGAATGAGAATGAAGCTGATGTGATGAAAGAAAGTGCAGAAACTACTGATGAAGAAAAGTGTTCAAGTCCCATGGCCAATTCTCAGAGAAGCCACTCTGATGATGAAAAAGAAATTGTAAGTGATCAAAGCGCATCCCCAAATGCCACTGCCCCAACGAGCCCAGAGAATAGGTCAGAAAATACCACTCAAGAATAAGATAAAAATGTCTCCTCCAATCCAGAAAGCCCTCATGATGACTCAGGAAGTAATGAGTCCAAGAAAGAAGAATCTGCCCCTGCCAGTGCTGAATTCCAAAGAAGTCTGTCTGTTGAGCAAGAGGAGTCGAGATCAAGAAGAAGAAGAAGAGTCAAGATTCCAATAATTGAACCTCCACGAAGAAGGAGAAGCTACAGTCATGAAGCCCGCTTTGCCTCCAAAAGAAAAAAAGGGCAATCAAATGCCATCATCGAATTAAGTGATGATGAGTCCAGATCCCCAGAGAGAAAGTGTCAAGATGAAGCCAAGAAAGAAGAAGAAAAGTCCGAGGAAATACTTGGTCAAGAAGGTTCTCGATAATGAAATACAAATAGAGGAATTCCTGATGTCAAGAAGGTGAAGATAATCAAGAAAGTTCAGTTCAGAGAGAAAGAGATTAAAGGAGATTCGGTTCGCACCTCAAGAAGTAGCGAACAAGAAGATTATCCAGCCCTCTCCCGAAAGATTTGATGTAGTATCGTAGAGAAGTATCAAATGATCTAACAGATGCTCCACCAGAAAGATGGTTCTTCTAGTGGATGCCATGGCTCAAGGCCCACACTGAAAAAGATGGAAGCTCCTTCAGTTTGTGTTACAAGCAGTTTCCAAGCATAGAACTGGTGGCTCAGAACTTTCTAAGAATAAAGAAGTTTGCTACCAAACTAATCAAAGACCAGTCTCACTTCAAGGTCTATCGACAGGCTGAGAATCTCTATATCCCCTACGATCGTAGAGTGGATTCTGAAGGAAGAAGGAACATGACCAATGAGCTAATCGTACAGTCTATTCACTCTACTACTGCTGATGCCCAAGTCCAAAACCAAAAGCCTTCTTATGATTAAGCACTACTATCAGACACCATCATCCTCTGCAAGCAATTGGTACTCCACGATTGTTCAGATTATCCAAACCTTTGAAAATATGTCCAAAGATGATGATCGTAGAGTCCAATCCATTGCTCAACCTGAAGCTGCAAATCAAGAGGATCAAACTACTTTGGAGCTAGAACTACTGAAGAGCTCTGATGATCTAAGCAAGAAGATATCTATGCTCACCAAGAATCATGTAAGCAGCATGCAAAGAAGAGATGATTCTTTCCAAAGACAAGCTTCAAGTTATCTTGGCCGATGTATCTCTCAAACTCCAAGAGAGAGATAGATCTATCGGAAGGCCATCCAAGATCGGCGGCAAGAGCTCTACAAGTTCAGAGAGCCAATGCAAAGCGAGATCGAAGCCCTCTCGAACAAGATTGACGATCCGAAATAGTCCTTCTCTCAGGCAACTTGAGCTCGGCCAAAGAAGAACTAAAGTTTGAAGTTACAAACCTCCTCCTACCGATGGAGCAACTTATGTCCAACATGGAGCAGCTCTCTCAAATGATTGATGACAAAAAGGGGGAGAAAAAGAGGCAAAGAAAGAAGAGGAGCAAAAGGCACTCAAAGAAGAGCAGAGGGTTAAGGGAGAAGAAGCCAAAGAAGAAGAAAGTAGCAGCAGATAGAGAATCATCATCTGAGGGGGAGCCTGAAGATGATGATACCAAAATCACGTAAATTTCAAGGGGAGCCAGATCAGAAAGGTGATGAAGGGGAGCCAAGCAAAGATAGAAGGTCATCACCTGAGGGGGAGCAAGAGCAAGAAGCAAAAAAAGATGAGTAGCTGATCAACAAGCATCTTGGAAACACACATGGAGCCAAGGAGGTACATCTCTAATTTGTTAGGAATGTTCTGGATCTAGGATGTAGAATGTCTTAAGGTATAAATTGTCATATCAATATAAATGACATTCATGATTAATCGCTTTTAGAAATACAAATTGCTTCAATCAGATATAAGATTCATTCATAGCATGCAAATGCACTTAATGTTTTTGTCATAATCAAATAGGGGGGGATTGTCAGGAATAAGCATGTGAATGCTATTCCTATTTATATATGATTTGATTATGATATATATATATATATATATGAATATGAATGAATAATATACAAAGTATGCTTGCATTAAGAAAAGTCAGAAAGTCCTCGTGATAGATAATAGAAATATATGTACAAGGACTTAGAATGAATTGATCAAATATGTTAGGTTGATCCTACATAAAGCAAAAACAACTTTTGTAAAGTCCTTAAAAAGAAATGATGTACAAGGACTATAAATTTAGAAAGATCAAGCTTGTTAGGTTGATCTTATGATGTAATAGATAGGCCGGTCTGTTCGCTCGAAACACCGCACTGTAAGTCGTAGTCTGCCGAGTGAGTCAAGGTTAACTCTGGAGCTATCGAGGCGTAATGAGAGTATGCAAGATAGTAGATCTCGAGTTCATAGATCGCAAGGGAAACGAAGAAGGATCGTAGTGTATCGAGAAGAGCTTCCTCGGGATCGTAGTGTGCTGAGGAAGTCATGTTCGTAATCGTAGAGATAACACCACGAACCGACCGGGTCATCTCACCGGGCTTAAGATGAAAACGTAGACTACACTCAAAGTCGTAGAGTCTACTGATGCCGAAGCCAAGTCAAGGATCGTAGATCACACTCTGAGTTCGTAGAGTCTATTGATTATATGCAGAGATCGTAGTCGAGCAAGATCAGATGAAGACAACAGGCACAAGGCAGAAATCGTAGAGTGTCAATATCTGATCTCGAGATCATAGTGTTCGCATGTACCAAGTCAATCGTAGAGTCGTAACTATGACTCCAATAGAAGTGCTCACAATGCTAAGTCAGAATTGTAGAGCAGATATAGTTCTCAACGAATGAGCACTCCAAAAATATCCAAAGATATGAAGCCTCTGGTTGGCACTGCAAAGGTGCAATCCACAATAAGGGAACCAGAGAGCACTCAACGAATGGCATGCAGGCTAGCAAAAGAACTAAACATCAATACAATCAGCATCAAGATTGAGTTAAAAGGCCATTCGTGATGAAGTCTTCCACAAGATGATTCAAAGAAGACTTCAGTAGCTGACTAAGGAAAAGTCACTAATGCGATTCTTGCCAAGAGAATGAAGACAACGATCTTGGAAGCAACCAGGATCGTAGTGTTTGTCGACAAAGAAAGAACTGATGGAAGGTGAACCGAGATACTTGGTCACCAAAGAGCAAGGCTAAAGTGATTAAGTGCGTGGTCGGGCCATTGATGATAAGTGAACGGAAGATCACCAGAGAAAGTAAGTTTGGATCGCCACAAATCAAGTGTCTTGATATTCGTAAGGGGACCAGAAAGCAAGGAATTAGGCCATCGATGATCTCGAGAACAAATAAGCAATCATAAGTATTGAAGCACCGCATAATACAAATGAAGAGGTGTTCTTCGCTGAAGATCCAAGCAACACTCTTTCAGATCGTAGTGTTAGCTCTACTAGTCAACGAGCAACACTCAACAAGACACTAAGATCAGTCCTTGAAGACGCATCGAAATCGTAGAGTCCGAATAATCAAGATCAAGCATTGGCTAAGGTTCAATCTGAAGGGTAATATTCGGACAAGTGCATATTGAGAGCATCGATGCAATAGGACAACCTCTGATCGAGGAATCAGAAAGAGGTGATAAAGTCTTTGACCTGCCCAAGACATTAAAGTTATACATCCGGCGAGGTAGGTAAAAAGCGAGAGACTATGCAGTCGAAAAAAGTATGACAAGTCACATCAAGCAGTCTGCTTCAAGCAACTTGAGATCTGTGAAGATATTTGAATAACCTTCAACGGTTACTTTCCAACGGAAGGATTGGGAAGAAGTATAAATGAGAAAGAACCTCAAAGATAAAAGGTTGCTGGAGTTGCCGAGTTTGGAGAGAAGGTGGACTGATATAAATCATGTGAGATAGTGAGTTCGAAGGCTCACTCTACGATCCACCAAGAACACTCAGAAGTCAGATCAAGAAAGAAGTAGAAGTGTGAGTTCTACTATGTAGAAGTGAGAGTTCTACTACATGAAGAGTGTTCTGAACTTCCGAGAGAAAGGAGAACATCATGCCATCTGGATGTCCATCATGGGAAGACTCTAAGTACAATAGAGAAGAGCTTACGGACATCTTAGCAAGTCCATCATGAGAAGGCATCGAGTAGCAAGAAGGGAGATCACAAAAGCCATCTTGGTATCAAGCATGAGAATGCTTCTAAGTACTTTATAGAAGAGCTTACAGTCATCTTAGAAGCCTCTCATGTGCAGTCATCAAGTACCAAGAAGAATGATCTTCAAGGCGGTTCATCAAGGGGTCATCCGGAGTAGTTGAGCAACCTAAGAAGCTGAGCATCATGCAACACTCAACTGCTCTTCAAGGATGATCAATCCAAGCTGCTAAGGATAGAAGATATTCAGAGCATGAAGACATCTTAGCAGCTCAACACCGACTCCAACAACAACAAACAAATAACTCAACGAAGCCAGGGCCTGAGGGGTCCTTGTCCAGAGGGACTAAATGAAGCAGGGCCAAGAGGGTCCTTTTTCGGAGGGACTAAACAAAGCAGGGCCAAAGGGTCCTTGTCCAAAGGGACTAAATAGAGTTCCAAGCCTGTTGGGCTTGAAGAGTTCCTAGGGAACTAGAGGAGTTCCAAGGCTGCTGGCCTTGAAGAGTTCTTAGTGAACTGAAGTCCCAAGGTCACCGGCCTCAAGGAATCGTAGAGATTCGTGGTGCCGCCTTCCTTAGTGGAAATCTCATGAAGTTGAAAGCAAAAAGAGTGGATTAGGAGCTTGAGTCTCTAAACCACTTAAAACCCCTCGTGTCTTTTACATTATGTCATTTACATTATGTCTATAATCGCTATAATCACTATGTATGTTCTAACCGCTACAACTAAACTAACCCAACGAACAATGTATGTATGATTATGAATATATCAATGAAGGAGAATCTTTTACTTATTCCACAAGGCTTGAAAAGATTCTTATGTTTGTCATATACTTAAATATGAACAATACAACATTAACCGTAAAAGTATTTGAAATAAAAGGATCTATTCAACCCCCCCTTCTAGATCTATTGTGCCCTCTCGAGAACTAACAACATCGATGATGGACAACTATTGAAATCAAATTTAATATAGGCATCAACAATAATTGATAATGGTAAAGCGTTTTGCGAAGTGCGATGCGCAATTTGGGAAGTACGATGTGCGAAGTTCGATTTGTGAAATGCGAGGTACGAATTGCGATATGCTAAAGTGCGAGCTGCGAAATGAGATTAGCGAAATACAAAGTGCGATTTGCATCATTAAATATACCTTGTCATATTTCAAGTGTCTAGTAATCTTTGTCATGTTCATTTCATTGCATTGCATAAACATAAAAAAGAGGGGCATCTGTAGACATTCGAAATTTTGTTTTCTTGTTACTAACTATATAGGAGGGCAAAAGCATCTTTCTCACACCAGAGATAACCCTGGAGGACTACAATATCAAATTAAACCACAGAGACATCCCCATGGAACATCAAATCAACATTGGAGACAACTCTGAGGAAGAACATAATAGGCTGCAATCAAAGCCCGAAGATAACTCCGAGGGATAGTCAAAAGCCCATCAACCTTGGAGACAACCCCAAGAGGGAAAAAATGTCATTTTGACAAGACAATGCCAACAACCACATTACAGCTGCAGATAGGGTTACAAAGAGCCATTGCAACACTTTCGAGCGCAAACTATGCAAAAATAGCTCAACGGACTTCCTGCAAAGACTCGAATATGTCAGTTAGGTCATAGTTCACCTGCGGCTGATCGGGCTATATATATCAACCCCCATCAGCTCATTTAACAAGTTTGGAGGGAGAGAAAAAGGGTCTCGGAGAGAGAAATTCGGCCATTTGAGAGAGAAAGACACCTTTTCTTCCGTTCAATCTTTGTAAATCTCTTATATAAACACTCTTGTATATATATATATAACAACATATCAAATTTTAACCGATAGAAACTGAGTTCTAAAGTGCCAAAACCATTCGATAGTCATTCTCGTGAACTATCGTACGATCTCTTCAGATCTGGTGCTTTTTCTTGCGTTCGCTATATATAAGTAAGCACTATATATATATATATATATATATATATATATATATATATATATATATATATATATAGATCTAGTCAATAGATCTAGTTTTTTAACCATTCATTTTGTGTAAATAGTCAATATTTGCGTTTTATTGACTAGATCTAACAAGATCTAGCTTTTTAACATGTTCAAAAGTTATAAAACTTGAACCTGAAAGTTAGAATGGCTCAGATCTGTATAAATCTAGTTTTATAAATGTTCAGCAACCATGCGGCCCTAGATCTGTATTTAGAGGACGCTGGAAGCTTTGGTTGCGCTCATGCAAGGATTTAACTGATGAATCCTTTATTTCACGACGTCTAGAAGTAAATATGCATTTTATTTCAATATATTCATTGTGTAAGCTGTTAAATGATATCATGTGAGCCTAGGAACCAATGAGTCGATGAGTCAATCAATGGATCTAGATCCAATTTTCCCATGACAGGCTTGTTTAAGTTTTACAACTAGCTTGCCATCTAGTGTACATGTAACTACAGGGCCTTAAAATGGTTATCTAGATTTAAGACCTCAAAATAGTGAAAATCATGCATGTGGTGTTCGAGCTTACTTCGATGGCTCTCATGCCCATAAGAAGTCTGACACACACACACACACACACATACACACACACATATATATATATACACACATCAAAACTTCTCCAAATGAATCGAAGGATTTAACTAAGAACTAATCGGTTATAGCGACGATTTTTTCCGTCGGTATAGCATAGAAAACCGTTTTTATGCTATAGCAATGGAAAAAATCGTCGCTATAACCGGTTCGCTCTTAGTTCACTCCCTCCAATTCGCTGGAGAGAGCCGGGCTATATATATATATATATATATATATATACTATCAAAGATGCTTCGCATCTTAAATCAAATCAAATCAAGTCGAATATGGAATAAAATGAAAGTATCAAAGGCTTCAATTCCTATGCAAACGAAATGGTTTGAAAACAACTTTTCAAAACTTCACTTTCTTTGCTTGCTAAAACTGAACTTTACAATAAGTCATACCCCTTAATTTGTATATATATGCAAAAGAGGCGTAACACTACTTTCAAATAAAACACAAAACATCTTTTCAATCCAAAACTTTCAAACAAACACACACACACAATGCATAGGGAATGAAAAAGTAGCGATAACCGTGTTTCATGGAAGTCGGGGGGTGCCTAACACATTTCCCTCGTTTAAACAAGCTCCCGAACTCCACGAGTCTCGGGTTCCAAACCAATTAAATAGAGTCACATATTGGGCTATATTGCGAAAACCTTTCAAACTCCGGTTGAGTTGGTACAACCATTTAAACTCATACCAACTGGCGGTTCTATCTAAATCGGCCCAATCATTAAAATCAAACTTTTTCAAATCGCCGACATTATATGTCAATCTTTCCAAAAATCTCACCTTTAAGCAATAATAAAAATCAAACATAAAACACATAAAGGGTAAAGAACAGGAAAGGAAAAAATTTCCGGCATCGACAAAGCCTAAACTTGACAATAATTAAGTCTCCAAAATATAAAATAAGGTACAATTTCTAACAACTATTAGGTATCAAATTGGATACAATTATACAATGTAACATTTCAGTCTCATATCAAAAAATATGAAAAAAAAATTGTCTGTATATAAAGAATTAAATTATTAACAATAATAACTTGAACCGGGTTGTTTCATACAAACAACCTAAAGTTGAAAAGAAATACACCCCAACATTGAACATTAATTAAATATTTATAAGTACAAATACAAAAATCTTAAGTAATTATATCTTCCATAAAACCATCTCATTTATATTGACTTTTAATCATGTTAATGTTCATTTTTACATGCAACACACAAAGCACATACACTAGTGTTATCCACTAGAGTTATTAGATTATCATAATAAAATGTAATAAAGATAATTCAATTTGTGAATCTAATTGTCTGTATGTGTATTGACATTTTGGTTTCTTCCTATATAAACCCATATAGTGTAAACAATTGTATGGCCACTTTCAAGTTTCAACTTGTGGTTCTTTTCAGTGTGATTCTTCTTTTTCAATATGGTACTTTTACTTGTAAGTATATTCTTTTGTATCCTTTCTAATAACGATAATAAATTTGTTTAGGCCTCACTCTTTTTCTGTTTGCATGTATTTAGAACAGAAGTAAAATAAAAGTTGAATATGAATTAATTAAATACATAATCAACTTTAAATACGTTTCAGTTAATTCACCAAAAAAATATGAAAGATAAACAAAATTTGTATTTAATGTAGGGGTAAAATATATATTTTGCTATATCATTGAGGCCTAATCGAACTCCCCGCCTACGTTGCGGGAGTGGTGGTTCAAAGCCAGTGCTACCACCATGATTCTCAGGGATAAATGAGAAATTAAGTCATTAATAATTTTTTGAAATCTTCAAACGACAGATGAGAAAAACAAATCTCACTCTCTAAAAAGACTACTAAAAAAGAACATTAGGAGTGATATTTTGGGTTTTTAAGTTTCAGTTGTTCATTTGTATAAAGGTATATCTCAACCTAAAAATATACTTTCAATTAATTTATTGTTTAATAAAACTCATGCAATTTATGAAGGCCCCGCAAGGTAGCCTAATTTTGGCACATAAAAGTGGGTTTAATTAGACACATTTCTTGTTGCAGCCACTCTTTTGGACACAATCATGAATGCAAAGAACACATGCATATATTCAGCTTAAAATTCTCAAACCACCCTAAATCCCTTGTTCATGAAGAATTTGTTGCATCCTTCACTATAAGTACTCACTACATTCTAACCCTATTTCATTTACATTTCTTCTTCAAACACTGAAAAAATCATGTCGACCGTTGTAACAATACTTCGTTTATTTTTGCTCATTGCGCTAGCAATTACAACGCCTGTCCTATCTCTAAAAAGCTTTAGCATCAACCTTACTCACCGCGATTCACCTAATTCACCATTATATGATCCAACCTTATCTCATTCGCAGCGCGTGGTTCGTGCTTTGCAACGTTCAACTGAGCGTATTAAGCGTCTCCACACGTTAATTTCTGGGCAATCGCTTATTAGTAATATAACCCCCTCGTCCGGAGATTTTACAATAAAGATTTCCTTTGGCACTCCGCCACTAGAAATAGTGGCGTTGGTTGATACTGGAAGTGACATATTTTGGACACAATGTGCGTCCCAGCAAAATACACGGACTCTTTTTAATCCAAATAATTCTTCAACATACAAACAGATTCCTTGTAATTCAACGCGCTGCCAATCTCTAGAAACTACATCTTGCCATACGACAATGAATAATTGCCAATACATGTCAATGTATTTAGACGCACCATCCATAGTTCTAGATCTTGGAACTGATACAGTCACGTTGGAGCACGTGTCGGTCCCTGACACCATTTTTGGTTGTGGACAAAATGTTACCAGACCAGTCATACATACGACTGGTCAGGCATAGTTGGCCTTGGGGGCGGGCCACTTTCACTTATTTCCCAAATGAGTTCATCCATGGGGTACAAATTTTCGTATTGCTTAGCCCACGTGCCATCAGGGAAAAGCACAATCAACTTTGGTACAACTGGGGAACTTTCAGGAACCGGGGTGATTACCACCCCAATGGTTCAAAAATCCCCAAATACGTTTTATTACGTGTCATTACAAGGAATTCGCATTTCTAACAGAAGATTGGACTGTCATGGATCAGCTGGCGCAGAATTTACCCCCAAGTATTTGACCGAGGGTAACATGATCATGGATTCGGTTTCACTTGTTACAACCATTCCATCTAGTCTATATCAGTGGCTAGACTATACACTAAGGTATGAAATGAACTTGGTAGTTATCCCTGATCCAACAGAACACCAAAATTTGTGTTTTAGTACCGAAGAAGCTTGGAGTTTTCCAGTTATCACATTGCAGTTTAAAAACGCGGACTTGGACTTGAATCCATCGAACTATTTTATTGAAACTGGCCAATCAGTCCTATGTTTGGCTATCCGTTCTACTGAGTGATGTTGGAATACTTGGCAATTTGGCACAAAGGAACTTGTTGGTAGGTTATGATCTTGAGAACAAAACTGTTTCTTTTAAGCCTAGTGATTGCTCCAACCAGTGATAACAGCTTATTTTACTGATCTGATCTTGGACTTGTGTGTTCTTAATAAAGCAATAATATAGCTGAGGTCACTTTAGCTAAAGGATTTCAGCCAGGTTTATGTATTTATTTATCTTTTACCTTTGATATTTACAGCTTAATAACCTTTCATCAGAACTAATGAATCTTAAACTGATCAATTTGAGTGAGTTCCATTGTTTTTTGTTTTGTTTGTTTTTTTTTTGTCACATCCCCTCTTCTATTAATGAAAATGTATACGATAGGTCTCCAAATTTTAGAATTATTTTGATGGTAACAATAAATAGTAATTAGGTTAAGTAAAATATTAGAACCCTCTCCATAGGATTTATATTTATTATAATTATATATCTTATTTACTTTGACCTAAAATATTTTCTAAAACTTGTTGAATTGATTTTCTTAACATTGAAAATTTAATATCAAGTGTTAAAGAAATTAATTCATAGTAACATTTCCTAAGACAAGGAAAACTCCTATTATTTTTCAAAATAATTTTCTTTCAAAAATTATCTTTCACAAAATGGGATAAAAGATTTTTAATATTGCATGTATATATATATATATATATATATATATATATATATATATATATATATATATATATAGGAATGACTCATCAAAACGCTTGCTATGAGCACTATTCCAAAGAAAACCCATCTTACACTATTAATTCGTAAATTCAATGACCTAAAAAGATCTTTTTTTTCTTTGGCAGCAGTAGGGGTAGCGACCACATAAATTTTTTTTTTTTTGTTTGTTATACTCTCCTCTGTGACTGTGGAGAAATTTTTTTTCAGCACACGAGAGGGAGTATAGCCAAGGAGAAATGTTTAAAATACCTCTACCTTAGTTATACTTAAATAGTTTTAATGTAAAAAATAGTTGTATAAATAATTTTTAAGTGATAAAACTAACATTATCAACTATATATAATGTATTTATTTCTATAAATAATTTTTATAAATATTAAAATTTAAAATTATTTTTATATTCAATGTATTTATTTGTATGAATAATTTCTTAAGTAATAAAAATTAATATTATCAACTATATATAATGTATTTATTTCTATAAATAATTTTTATAAATATTAAAATTTAAAAATATTAATTATATTTAATTATTTATTTGTATGAATAATTTTTAAGTAATAATGTTTTAATGTATTTATATTTTAATAATTATTCAATGTAATTATTCATACAAATAAAAACATTACTCAGGAATACGAGAAGAAATAATCCTTGTGAAGCGATACTAGATGAAGCGCAAATTTTAAGGATATTCTAATAATTTCACGAAATATAGAAGCAATACTTTAATCGATTGATGGTATAATCAAGAATACGAGATGAAATAATATTACTCACATACTACAGAGTATGGAAGAAAATATTATTCCTATGAATACTGAATAAAATAATATCCCTTACCTCAGAAGAAGACTGGATACTGGAATAGTGAGGTAACAGACTTCTCTTCTACTTTATCTCTAAAGCTTCTCTCTCTATACATCCTCTTGTGAGTCTTAGTGAATTGCATGGTGTGAATGAAGGAAGAATGAGCTTATTTATAGAAAATATAGTTTCGATAATTGCACGTTTTGGGGCTCGAAATATTACAGTATAATACCTTCATCTTTTTCTTTATTTTTAATTTAGTCCTGTAAGTATTATCAAACTTGCACCACCTCCCCTAATAGTACATCTTGTGAATCAATAGTACAATCATGTGAAAAAAATAATTACAATAATAAGACCTTCATCTATACCTCTATTTTTAATTTAGTCATGCAAGTATTATCAATCTTGCACCATCTCCCCAATAAGATACATACATGTGAATCAATAGTACACACATGTGAACAAATAGTTATAAGCATGTGAACTAATAGCAATTAATTGCTCATTTATCCGATTAATTATCCGATTGGTCAATATAACCTCCAGACATCCATTATTATCGAAATAGACGTCGATTTCTACTAACACTAATAATCACAACACAATGGAGCTATCTATTTCATCTTTAATCAACGCGAACTTATTCATTATTAATATTATAACTCACAATATTTAACAATCAGGTCATTCCCATGAAAGAGGGGGCTTTCCGATAAGGATTTCTCCTTATTGGCGCGCAATTAGGTGACCAAACCTCCTCGATGTAACTTCTGACATTGTCAATATTGCAAATAATAATATGAATAACTTTGTCGTCTCAATTATTGATTTAATAATATAAAATATTATGCAGATGATATCGCGGACAATTATTGAATCAATAATATGAAAGATATTATACAACAATTCCATCGTAGCAATAATTGAGTATAACCGAGTGACTTCTCACGTAAGCATCAATAATCAATACCGTGTGCTACTATGCAACCATGCGTATTCATCGTATTTTTTATCACCGGGTAGTTCAACGGTTTAACGATAAAACTTTCATAGTTATTTTTATAAAAGATAATTACATGCTTTTCTAACTACGACAATACTTTTGTTGTGGGGTCCACCAATGATTGTGTCGTCGTACGAATATTCCCTGTTAAAACGAATATTCCCTGACCAATCGAATATTATATAACCACTTGCTTACTTTATAAAATTTGTAAATAATACCCACAACTATAACATTATATCAAATCCACACCATAATATTCAAAAATATATTTTGAGAAAAATTAATTTTTATTCATAAAAGTTGGGGTCTTACAGTCGTCACAATAGTTTAAAATAAAAATGTTCCTAATCGTATGGATCACTAATGTGGGGTTACTGATTTCAAATAAATCAGTACATACTATATATGATTGCTCTATTGAAGAGAATGATTAATTTCATAATCATTTGTGTGGATACACTAAAGCAAATATGTAGGTGATTTATTGGAGAGTAAGTTCACTGAACATGACTCACTTAAAGGAACATGTAAAGTAATAGAGTTTTACTTGCATGTCAATAGGAGTTCCTATTATAATATATAGTAATACAAGTTATCATTAGACTTCATCATAGTATCTTGTATATATTGAGTTATATCTTGTCATATTCCTTAATACTTTAGGGTATGTCATAGGGTACGTTCAGATATAATAAAGTGTATATGGAGATAGATGAATGATAAACAAAGGATCTACCACTTCCAGTAAAAGGAGATAATGTCCTATGTGATTCGATAAGTAACAACTTAGAAATCTCTGGCCAGGGTTGAATGAAAATTAGAAAGGAGTTTCTAATTTAAATTAATTAACTAGAGTTGTGCATTTTTAGAATCGAAATACATATAATCAAATAAATAAAACTTGACAGTAATTCCATGTTTTATATTTGATTGGGACATTATATGGTAGAAGGATTGAATTGTACGGTAACTATTTACGAATAGGTTCTTTGTGTTCTTTGTGTGATTAAACGTTGAATTCATATTATCCGGATAATCATGATACATTATTGTAAGGTGTCACTCATGATGTAGAATAAATATTATTTATTTACATTTGAATTAAGAGAGTTTAATTCATTATAAATAATATTAGAATGATTCTAATTTATTTATTCTACTTACCGACTTAATATTGAACCTAGAGGGTCATACCATAAAAAGAAAAATATAATTAAAGAAGTGATTGGCTTAATAATAATAAATTAAATGTATTAAATTTATTAGTGGAATAGATTAAATAGCTTAATATTTATATTTAAGTATTTGGAGAAATACTAAATTATAAATTAATAAGAGAAGTCTTATTATTATTATTATTATTATTATTATTATTATTATTATTATTATTATTATTATTATTATTATTATAATAAATTGGCTAAATAATAATAATTTAGTATTCGGAGAAATACTAATATTTATAATTAAGTATTTGGAGAAATACTAAATAAGAGGGGTCTTATTTGTGGAATGGAAAAATTCTTATGCAACTCTTTCAAGTATTCTCAAAACCCTAAAGAGTTAGGAAAGAGAAAATTAGGGTACCAAAGGTTTAGTAGAACATAAATTCATTTATTCAATCAATATTCTCTTAGTGGATCACCTCTTGGGCGTTGCACACTTAGCGAACATTTGATCCAAGGAATATAGAAGCGCGAAGGAGCAAAGGATTGGAGCTTACGTTAGTAATAATCTTTTTCTTTTACTGAGAAGCGAAAAATACAATAAAATTGGAAAAAGAATTCTATATTGATATTAAAGTAAAACCCAAAATAAAATAAAACAAATTTAACCTTAATACAATGGACGTTGAACAGACTAGTAGATTGTAGCTTTGAGGACTGTAAGAACAGTTTTCTTAAGACAATATTTGGCCGTGGCAAGACAAATTGTCTCCCAGGATACAACAATGCTCTGAAGCAAACTCTACCGTGTGTAGAAAAATTATCACCGAGCAGGAAGAAAGAACAAAGAAGAAGGCTTAAACTATTTTTTCTCCATTATTTTTTTTTCCACTTTTTCCCCAAAATCCACCCACTCTACATCACAGGAGAATAATCTTATAACAAGAGTTGAGTTAATAATCGCGAAATATCCAATTAATTCCATCATTGATGTCCATTAAGCCTTCATAAAGTAGGCCATCAATTTCTCATTCATATCCATCCATTTTCTCAACAATCCCCACATGAATGAAAATTGAAAACAAAGGAATTCGATGTGGTGATAACTCTCTACGATTGATATTAGCATAGGATAGGTAGGCATCAACCCTTGAACCTTCCTTGTGAAGTATATTTACTTTCTTGGTGACTAGTAGGCGTGATGTCCTTGAACTATTACGCCGTTTGTGTAAATGATGATATACCTCACACAAATACCAACATAACACGGTTTTGGTTCTCATGGTTATGTTCATTATGGTCGTGAACATCTCACAGTTACTGCAAAATTTAAGAGAACTAAACTCATTAGTTTTCCTTGAAGCGACCCCACTTCATTCTCACATGGGTGATTTTATCTTTTTGTTCGATTCTTGACACACAAGAATCATTAAAAGCATAAGCTTAACCTTATCCGATTTCATATCATTGTTTTTTACGAGATAAGGGTTAGACCCTACAATGATAATACATTGTCTATGCAATTAGGTTGTCCCATTGAACCTAGATTACGGGATCTCCGGTCAACAAGGTTGGGTTTTCCTTCACATAGAACCTTTAAATATTTATGGCCATCAATCCCATTCTTCTTGATGTCGTTTCAACTTGATCTCGGTTTAAACCTTTGGTTAGCGGATCCATGATGTTATCCTTTGATTTTACATAATCAGCGAGAGATAACCCCGTTGTGATCGATTGCTAACGGTATTGTGGACGACGACGCGTGTGTCTCGACTTACAGTTATACATCACGTTACGTGCTCTTTTAATCGATGCTTGATTATCACAATATAAACAAATTGTGTGCACGAGGCTTAGGCCATTCGGGAATATCCTCGAAGTTTACGTAACCATTAAACTTCTTCTCGGTTTTATCGAGCTACTGAAACTTCGAGACTCCATCGTGGATCTGGTTATGATCGTTTGCCTTGAGGATTTCGGGACCTTGCTCCTCCTCCCGAGTGAACACGTATCCACTTGTACCTTTGGAGTTCTTTATATCGAAAAATCCAACTAGCATCGAAGAATCCTTCTAATCTGCGGGTTCTCTCGTATAGTGCGATCCATAATTACGAGTGTATCTTAGATCTGAAAGTATCTAACGATAACTTTCGGTGGTTATCCTGGATTACTCGTGTATTTGCTTAAATTGTTTACGATTGAAAGCAATATCGGTCTTGTCAAGTCGTGAGATACATCGATTTGCTATAACCCTTGCGTATTCTACTTGGTCAACGCTTTCACCTTTGTTTTTATAGAGATGTTGGCTGATGTCTAGAGGAGTTCTAGCTTCACTAGAATCATCCTTGCTGAACTTCCCAAGTATCTTGTCCACGTAATGTGGTAGGGTTAAAATGAAACCATTAGGTGAGCAACTGATTTGGATTCCCAAAATCACATCGATTGATCCCATATCTTTCATATCAAACTTAGAGTTTAACATGTCCTTAGTATTCTTCACCATATTTTCATTACTACCCACAATCGGTATGTAAATCAACATACAAACCAGAATAATAACATATCCTTTGTTTGTGATTTTGACATAAATACATTGTCACATTCGTTTATATTATAGCCATTAGCCATCATCATGACATCATCAAATTTCTTATGCCATTGTTTTGGTGCTTGCTTTAGTCCATATAAGGACTTCACCAATTTACAAACTTTTCTTTCACGACACGGAACTACACAACCTTGAGGTTGTTCCATATAATCTCTTCATCAAGATCTCCATTTAGAAAAGGCATCTTAACATCCATTTGATGTACTTGAGAGATTAAATAAAGCGGCGATAGCAAGTATCATCCTAATAGAGGTTATTCTCGACACTGGAGAATACGTATCAAAGTAATCAAGGCCTTCCTTTTGTCTATATCCTTTTATAACCAATCTGGCCTTGTACTTATCAATTGTTCCATCTACTTTCATTTTTCGTGTGAAAAATCCATTTAGAACTTAGTGGTTTCGTTCCCAGAGGAAGGTCCACTAATTCCCAGGTATGATTTTGCATGATAGAATCAATTTCACTTCGTATAGCTTCTTTCCATAAAGGACTATCTGTTGAATTTACAGCTTGACTGTAATTATGAGGTTCAACCTCTAGCATATAGGTTAGAAAGTTTGGTCCAAAAGATTTTTCAACCCTTGCCCTTTTACTTCTTCTAGGCTCTACCTCTTCATTTCCTTCTACTTGACTTCATGTTGAATGTCTTGGCTATCTTCATTAACGGTCTCGAGAGATCGTTTAGAACTTGATTCAATCTCTTCACGTTTGCATGGAAAAATGTGTTCAAAGAATGAAGCATTCTTTGATTCCATGAATGTGTTCTTGTGTATATCGAGTTCTTAGAATCATGAACAAGAAACCGATATGCGTTCTTGTGAAGCGCGCAACCAATGAAAAATACAATCCACCGTCTTTGGACCTATTTTCATTTTCTTTGTATGAGACAAAAACTTTTGCAAGACACCCCCACACTTTTAAGTAGTTATAGGAAGGTTTCCTTCCTTTCCATAACTCATGTGGTGTCTTGTCTAATTTCTTATGAGGCACCTTATTTAAAAGGTAATTAGGCGATAAGACGACTTCCCCCACATGTTTTGTGGCAACCCGAAACTATTTAGCATCGCATTCATCATCTCTTTTGATGTCGATTCTTGCGTTCATTACCCCATTAGATTGAGGGGAGTAAGGTGGTGTAACCTCATGAATAATACCATGTTGGGAAGCGAGAACTTACCAAATGGTTCAACGTATTCACCACCACGATCACTCCTTACCACCTTAATTTTCTTATTAAGTTGGTTTTCAACTTCTAACTTATAAAGAACAAATTTCTCTAAAGCTTCATCTTTGCTTTTAAGCAAATATACATAACAATATTTTGTACTATCATCAATGAAAGTGATAAAAATTTATTACCCCCCTTGTTTGTATAAATTTTAAATCACATACATCACTTATGTATCGAGATCAAGTGGTTACGTATTTCTTTCAAGTTGTATGAAATGAAGATCTTGTTAATTTTGATTCAACACAAATTTCACATTTATGTTTATGATCAATTTGGAATGTTGGAATATGTTGTAAATTAATTAACCTCGTAGGGTATCATAATTTACATGTCCAAGTCTACCATGCCATAAATTAAGTGACTTTCGATGATATAAGCGGAAGAAGTATTATTCTTATTATTAATCATTGCATTGGACTTCTTAGAGATGGCATTAATTTTCCACATGCCATTACAAACATACCCTTTTCCACATACATTCCCCTTTTGACAAAACAAACTTGTCCGATTCAAATACCATCCTAAAACCATGAGTGCTTAGGAGGCTACGGATCTGAGATTCTTCCTAATTTGAGGAACATCTGAAACATTCTTGAGTCACTTCTTTTCCCGAAGTCATCTTGAATTCTGATACCACTTCCCTTGATCTTGGAAGTTGCGACATTGCCCATGTATAGAGCTTCTCCCCATTCTTCTTTGGGAACCAGTTCGACAAAAGAATCTTTGTCATGGCCAGACATGGCGTGTGTACCGGTATCCGACCCCACCATTCCCTTGGATTTGAGTCAGCGAGGTTGACTTGAAATCCTGACACATAAGTTGATGTCGGACACTTCTCTAGCAATTTCTTCCACAACATGTGCTTCATTAAACTTCAACTTTCTAGGCGACCTACATTCGGAGGACTTGTGCCCCTCCTTTGTTGCAATTGTAGCATTTTCCATTGAATTTTGGTTTCTTGGAAATGCCACCCTTAGGACCAGATTTGGACCCAGTTGAGGTTTTTTCCTTTCTTGGAGTCTTTATTGACCTCCACCACATTCACCCCAGCCTCGGTGGCGGGGCGCGTTGGAGAATTTCTTCTCAGGAGCCTTTGTTGTCTTCCTCGTCTGAAGTCTAACAATTAGCTCTTCAAGTCATCTCCTTTCGCTTATGCTTAAGGTAATTTTGAAGTCTTTCGACGGTGGTAACTTTTCAATAATCTGAAGCCACTTGGAAAGATTCACTAATTACCATCGTTCGACATGAATCCATGGATAATCAGTTTGGAGTTCTTGAACTTGATTCTAGCAGTTTTGGAATCAACCATTTGGAAATTCGAGGAATTGGCTCACTAAAAATTTCTTAGCGCTTGACATCCTACGATCTGTATTTTTGGTCCAAGGATTCCCCAAAAGTTCCTTTGTTGCGTTTTCTTAATCTTGTATACCTATATAAAGTGCATCGAGTTAGGCCAGATTCAAAATGTAATTACGGCAAAGGAAATCAGTTGTTTCCATGCCTCAATTGCATTGTGGCGGTGACATTATCCACCTCATCATCTCGACGATAACGGAGGATCATCCTTGACATTAGCCAAATTGACATAGTAAGGTAAAACAACATCTTACATTTGCCAAGTCTTAAAATTCACACGGTGAATTTTTTACAGTTTTCATTTGTGATTGGCGGTATGGTTTGGCGGGGAGCTGCAATCTGAAACCGGACGTATATAGGACCCGAAACCAATGTTACGTGAACCGGATCGTTACATCCATCGGTGCCATTACGTGAACGAGAACCTAGATTGTTACGTGGACCCGGTTGGAACAATTTCATTCTCGAGAATAATATTCATTACGAAAATACAAACAGGACTAAGTTAGTCTAAAAAAAAACAAAAACAACAACTTGTTTTGAATAGGAAACATATTATTATTTAATTATTCGAGCGGTCCAGTGAGTATTAACGAAAACGGTCAAATAAGAAAACCAAGTCGAAGGTATTCCAAAGCAAAGGTATAATCTGCAACTTAATAAAAGATTAACCAAAACAAAAATATTGTCTTAAGATTGTTAGCCACGTTAGTAATAATCTTTTTGCGAAGCGAAATAATAATAAAATTGGAAAAAATTCTATATTGATATTAAAGTAAAACCCAAAATAAAATAAAACAAATTTAACCTTAATCTGATGGGCGTTGAACAAACTAGAAGATTGTAGCTTTGAGGAATTTGTAAAACGGTTTCCTTAAGACAATATTTGGTAGTGGCGAGACAAATTGTCTCCCGAGGATACAACAATGCTACCATTACCCCATTGGCATAAGTACTGCAACATTTTGCACCTCTGCAACGCTTGCACCACTGTACATTAGGCTTCTTCTGTACATCCACCACTGGATCCAACACAAACCACACTAGGCTTGTATATATACAAGTTTTTATCAAAAAAGAAATATGATTACAAGATATGAATTTCTATCAACAAGAAATTAATAACAAGGCAAAAACAGTTTGCTAGAAACTTTTCTTTTAAAGCACTGGTTTTCTCAATTCGTTGGTTTTGAAGCTTATATCGAGATGGATATATATAGAGATAAAAGCAACGACACAAAACAAGATTCACACTCGAAAGGAAAATATGAATCAGCAATCCCAATGGAATACTGAATCAAGCCGTTAAGGGAAGGGATTTTGAATTTGAAAAATAATTAGCTTGAATTAAGGGATAATATCTCAGCAAAATCAGAAGCTTGAAATAAGGAATTAGATCCCAGAAAAATCAGCTCAATATAACTTTGGAAAACATGGCTGCATATTTTCTCAATTGATTTAGTTTCCAAATTTAGCTTCTTTAAAAGATCGATTTGTATTTTAAGCACATAAAACCTTCTTTTAAAAATAATTTCCAACAAAATAAAATTGTGTTGAAATTAACAACTCAAGCTAGAGATCCTTACATTGATTTCCTAGGTGATATCCTATGGACTTAACCCAATGGTGTCTCTAAGAACTTTTTCTTCATGAAGAACCACTTGAATTCTAGACACATGTATGATCAATCCAAAACCTGAAAATCACAAGACATTTTCATACAAAATATATGTTGTCATCATTAAAATAAAAATTAATAAATCAACATAGGTGTTAGTTCCACTGTATATGGAAATAACCCCATTATGTGATGCTGAACCAGTGTATTTTAAGCCACTTAGAATGGAAGACTTGACCCCTTGTTGCTGAGTACTAGGTAAGGTTGTAAATGAGCCAATATAGTTCGGGCTCGATTCGGGCTCAACTCGAAAAAATACGAGCGAGACTCGAATTCGTTAATAATATGATCCAAATCTTAACATTAAAAATAGTTCGAGTACAAATATGAGTAGAATTTGAGCAAGGTTATACTCGACTCGTTTAATATTCAAACTATTCGAATTTTTGATTGTGATTCGATACATACTCTGTAAATATGTATTCGATTAGATGTTCGATACATTCTCTTATAATATATACAAATTTAATTCAAATTAAGATAATTAATTATTATTTTGTTTTTTATTTTAATTGTGATTTATATTTGTAAAGTGTAATAATAAATATATTTTCTCATTTTTAAGTAAACTAACAAATTCAATTTATAATTATATTTATTATAAAACTAGTTATTATATGGAACTCTTAATTCGAGATTGAATTTGAAGTCATGAAGTAGTTTGAATAAATATTCGAAATGAAATTAATCTGAGTAGGATTTTTAAATATAATTGAATTAGGCGAATCCGAAGTGCGAATTTATCATTTCAATCAATTCGAGTAAATTCTACATTTCTTCTCCGGTCAATTTGCTTTACACCCTTAGTACTAGGATTAACCATTGTAGCTGCTGAGTTGTAAACTTGATGTTTTGCGTTGCACCGATGCTGTTGTGCTGTGCCAACATGTGTCTGATGTGGAGCATCTGTGCTATTTGCTGAGCCAGTGGGCTCGTTTTACTCTCAACGAAGCTGCGCGGACAGTCTGAAATTAACTCCAGAACACCATACCTTTCCTTGTCCAAGTTACGTACAATAATACAATTATTTGAATATTTCTCATATGTGTATCATTTTCTTTGATATATATTAACTAACACATTTCTCTTACTCTTGCTTCGCTCAAATATAAGTTTATGTGAAAAGATAATTAACTTGCATGGAAACAAGACATTTATATAAGCTTATTAACGAAGTTGATGAAATCTACTAATTAAGCTAACGGTGGAGTATAATATTATGAACGGAAACATGAAATCAAACTTGCACACTATAATGCCATTAATTGCTATTAAGTAAAGACTAGACAACCAACCTGATTAAAACCGACGTGCAATAAAGATTATACATTTAAGGATAATAATTAAAAGTATATGATTTTACTAAAATAATTAATTTTATTAAAACATTCCGACAATTAATTGTATAGAGAATTAAAGAATTTCGACTATTATAGTTAAATTCCCCATCAAGAATAATTTTTCAAAAAAAAAAGAAAAAAAAAAAGAAATAATAAAAGGTAATAAACTAATGAAGGAAAGAATATTGTATAATCCCTTCCTATGCTCCAATAATATTTGTTAAATTTCATTATATAATTCCGTAGCTATTCCCTTTTAACATTATAAACATGTACTCATTTCTATGGAATAAAAATTATGTTTGGTTGCGATTGGAATGGATTGAACCATTCTTATTCTTCACAAATTTATAAATTTTATTCTCTGGAAAGGGAGATGTAATAACTCATTACAACTAGAATAAAATGAATAATTCCACTCTCTATTATATTCTTTCAATCCAAACGTAACATAAAAGACACTTGAAAGCCTTCATTTTTCTTAAATCTCATCATGAATTTTTTCTTAATTATTTGGAAAACATCACCTAATTCACTTCAAATGAATATTTTCTTAATAATTTGGAAAAAAATCCCGATATCAAGCACAATACTCTTTTTTTTTTTTAATAAATTCAATTTTGAGTCGAGATTTTATTTTTAAAAGGGAGGGATTATTATGTTGGTCAAATTTTGTCCAAATGTAATTTTGTCAAATTTTACAGATCCATTGGTCATAGTGAATGATACAAAATTATTTTTAGAAAAATACATTTTCCTTAACTTTGTTAAGCTATCAAGAAAATAAACTATTAATTTTTCACCAAAATCTGTAAAACTTTCAAATAATTGGCATAAAATACCCAAATTTGACTATTATAACCAGACGTATACATATAATCTTGTCAAAATTTGGGCATTTTTTATAAGAGTAAAATGAGGTACCACTCTCTATACAAATTATTTTTTAAATACTACATTTTCCTTAACTTTGTATTCCAAAACAAAAAGTAATAAGACCAAGTCTCAATTATCTTCAATTATTTAATACCTTTGACTTTTGCAAATAAGACATAATTATTTTGAAGATAAAATCAAATTTCATTATAGATATTCAATGCACACCCATAAACCATAAGAGTACATGTTGGACACTGCAATGTGAAAGCAAATTGAAAATCATGGAATAGTTGGACCAGTGGAGGAGGGACAATGAGCCTTACAAACCGATTTATCTGCATAACAAGGTCCCTTCTTAAGATCAAAACAACACCAACAAAGTTTCTTACCCTTGCACATAAAAGGATAACAAAAGGTAAGATCAACTTTCGTAGTATTCATAGTTCTTAGGTTTGTAATCAAAGTTTTGTTACCATCCTGCATAATCTCAGTTTCCCTGTTGATTGCACCTATTTGAAAAAAATAGAAAAAAAATTGTCATAAAAGTTAAAACTTATCAAGAACAAGAAAATAATACAAAAATAATTTAATATCATATTTATGAAACGGACCCAAGTCTAGCATATAAAGATATCAGACTGTCTAACTCAAAACAAATTGACAATAAGAGTTGACCGTATTCATTATATAACGAATACAGTGAACTCTTATATTTTCATTATATTTTCTCAAGTCTAACAAATAAATATTGATGAACAAAACATACAAATCCTCGAGTTGGGAATCATATTGCCATCATTTTCCAAATTTTGATTAACTTAATTATATATATAAGTGCATATGATTATACGTAATAATTGTATGTTAAGTATTTTTCATTTAGATAATAGATATAAGTCCTACACATTAACACATCAACAAAATGAACATCTATCATCTATAGTAATCATATACTTACATTCATTTGTAGCACTAGTGTTTAATTTATAGGTATTATATAAATATTGTATGGTGTGTAGATCATTATAAAGAGTGTGTGAAGTATCTAATGAGTATATTAGACAAGTAAAAATAGTTAAATTGGGTGAACCAGGATATGTGGTATGTTCTTTTCTTTTTCGTTCATCTTAATTTTTATTTTATTTTTTCTTAAATTTCTTTTAATTGTATGCTCTATTTCGATCTTAAATCTGACTATGTGCATATATTTTGCATCCGACAAACACAAAGACAATGTTTGGGAATTGACAAGTGAAACAAAGAAAAAGTAAGTGACGAAACCGAAAGTAAAGAGAAAATAAAATCTTAAATTATTATATGAAAAATTAATTTAGTTTATAATATATATATATATATATATATATATATATATATATATATATATATATATATATATATATATATATATATGAGGATCGAACTCGATTTGAAAGCTAAAATCCGGACTGTTTTTTTTTAAACAACTAAAAAAAATTTAATATTTTATGGAATCGAAATTTTCCATAATACAGATCTCTGCTTTTTGTTATATGTATCCAAATCACGCCTAAAACACATGTACATGGAAAATTTCAGTTCCATAAAATATTAAACTTTTTTTAGTTGTTTTTAAAAAAAGTTCAATGTATTTTAATACCGTAGTGAGTCCTGGATTGAACTGCACTATATATATATACATATATATATATATATGGTAAAAATGGAGATACACAACTGTGTAACTTTTAAAAAGTTACACGGACTCTACGATCGTAGAGTAGTCCACGATAGTAGAGTGAATTCACAAATCGTGAAGTGACTACTCTACGATCATAGAATGAAATCGATCGTAGATCGCAGAATCTTTAAAATTACACTACGCCAGCACCTATTTATTTACGTGTGTAGATATATTTATCAATAATAGGCGGATCAAATATTGATCAAATTCAATAGACTTACATTCGTTTGTAGCAAGCTGTGAAAGGAGAAAAACATAGAAAAACACCGAAGGTTGAAACCATGAAGTAGCCATTTAATTGTGACAATTGTTCTTCTTCCGGCGAAGATTATATAATGCTCCAATAAATAAATTGATATATAAGGACATCAAATTAGATTTTATATATATATATGCTCCAATCAATAAATTTATATAGGAAGGAAATCAAAGTCAAATCTAATAAATTAATACTCCCTCCGTCCTTATTACTATTTTTGGTTGTCCCATGTTAAATGTCCACTTTCTTTTAATAACTAAACTTTTACATATTTTTTCTTATTATGCCCGTAGCATTAAATATCTCATATTTTTCTTATTCTAATTCTCTCTCCATATTTAATGACATTATTATGGATAATTTTGTTATTTTATTACTCTTCTTAATATGCGTAAAAAGTCTACCAAAATTTTTATCTTGAGATGGAGGGAGTATATCAAAGTCAACTATCTATTGATTGCTCTTAGATTCTTAGGCCTTGACTATTGATTGCTTCGGTAAAGGCTTTAAGGGCTGCTTAAAATTTCTTCAATGTACTCCATCCGTTGTTTTTAACAGATGTTTTAGGAGTAAGAATAAAATTAAAATTTGTAATTAATGTTTTAATTGTTTAGTTGGTTAAATTAGGTATAAAATATTACTACTAATATTCTCATTCTAAAATACATTTAAAGATGAGAGAGAAAATTATCTTAAAAGAGTAAATTGACTGAAAAGATAAGAGAGAGAAACAAATTTATGCTCTCTCTTTTCTAAGATAAAAGTTTTGGTTGATTTTTTACGCATATTAAGAAAGAGGATAAAATGACAAAATTGTCCATATTTAAATTCTTATTTAATTGTATAGTTTTTTGCATATTACTAGTGATGCTCCATAAATATGAATAGAGAATACTTAAAATATAACAATTAATAATAAGGGTATTATAGGCAAATTATTGTAAAAAATAGATTATTTAAAATAAATAGACATTTAACTTGGGACTACCTAAAATAGTAATAAAGACTTTTATCCTGAGACGAAAGGAGTATATAATATTTAGACATAATATAATAAACTAAAATACTAAATCTTCTTTAAAATGTAGGAACACCATGTAGAAGGAAAGAAAACTTTCTGTTTAAAAAGACACTTACTCTCCCCATTCTTTTTTATCCGTCTTTTTATGGAAGGAAATTTATTTTTTTATTTGTCTTTTGTAGATTTAAAAAAGTATGGTAATTGTTAAATTCATAACACTTTTTGTTATTTTCACAACAAAAATATCGTTGTAGATGTATAGCGACAGTAAAAACCGTCGTTATAGGATCTATAGCGACACTTTTATTGTGAAAATAACAATTTATGTTGTGGATTTAACAATTCCCAAAAAGTATTAATGACTTAATTTCGCATGGCATTCTTATATTAAATAATAATTTTCTCCCTACTTTACTTCATTTGAATTCAAAAAAAGTGTGACTTATGTTCCATCGTACTTGGATCAAAAACAAATATACTCAATTCCATCTATTTAATGAATTTTAAAAGGGTAATATTAAAATTGTATATCTAACTAATTTAGTCAAATAAAATATTATTATATCTTTTAATTTGTATGTTTTCATCTAATTAAAAATGAATGGAGGAAGTAAATAGAAATATAATGACCCAAAAGTAGAGGTGCACAAATAGATTTTAACCGTTGACCAGATCAGGTCGGGCACACACGATTTACTAGCTAGGAAGGACAGGCCATGCCGAGCTATGTGGCCTAAGGTTTGATCCGATCTGGAAGTGGTTAGTATGAAGTTTATTTTGGGATAAGTTGGTCAATTGACCAATAGAATACTGACGGGTTAAATATTTTTTCAGTCACTATACTATAGGTCGATTTACAGATGGATAATTGAAATTTTTTTTCTTCTTACAGTCAACTCACTGTACTCGACTTTTCTAACAAAAAGTTAAAAAATTGTTAAAAGCTTTGACTTTAAACGGAACGGTACACATCAGTTGTTGAGTTGTACGTTACAAAGCTGATGTGGTGCCTTTGTGAGACGTGGTAGTGATTATGTGGATTTGTAGAAAAATTTTAATAAAGAAAATGAAAAAAATATTTTAAGGTATAATATAAATTATAAAAAATATAAATTAAAAATATTTTAAAATTAAAATCTTTTCAAATTCGGACATTAAATTTATAATTGAGTCAATTTGGTGATAATTTTTTTTTCTTTTCTAACTAGGATAAATAAATTTGTACTTATACATGCAAATAATTTTTATCAAATAATTTGTATTGTAATTTTATCAAATAATTTTTATTGTAATTTTAATTTTATCAAATAATTTTAATTTTATAATTATAAAAATTTAAATTTTATAATTTAATTTAATCAAATTTAAGAAATAATTGTTTTATTAAAAAAATAAAATCAAACTGCGTTGTTGTGATTTTATAGGAGAGAGAGAGAACGTTGTTTAGTTTTTTTTAATAATAATAATAATAATTTTTTTATTAAAAAAAAATAATAAAACGCAGCTTTTTTAATAAAAATAATTGTTTTTTTAATAAAATAATTTTTTTTTTTTTATTTTTATTAAAAAACGTAATTTTTTTTAATAAAATAATTATTTTTAATAAAAATAAAAAATAGCAATTTTTTTAATAAAATAATTAAAACGCAAATTTTTTTTTAATAAAAATAATGATAATTATTTTTATTAAAAAAATTAAATATATTAAAGCAAACTTTTAGTTTTTATATTTTATAAATGGCTTAATTATAAATAAAATTTTATTTGATATTAATTACAAAAATAATTAAATATATATTTTTTATTTATTTTCTTATTTTTTGGCTATTTTTTTAAATTTAAATTATACTTTAAAATATTTTTTTCCATTTTTTCATAAAATTTTTCCTCCAAATCCATATCATCATTGTCACGTCGTATACTAACTGCCACATGAGCTCTTTTTGGACAACTCAGCAGCTGACTCAGCAATTTTTCCGTTAAAGTCAACAGAGTTAACGGTTTTTTTTAACTTTTTGATAAAAAAGTCGAGTACAGTGAGTTGACTGTAAGAAAAAAAAAATTCAGTTATTCATCTGTAAATCGACCTATAGTAGAGTGACTGAAAAAGAATTTAACCCGAATACTGACACGCAGACAAAGTAGTATATGTGTCAGTATTCTATTGGTCAATTGACCAACTTACCAAAAAAATTAACTTCATACTAACTGGATCCGATCTATTTTATTATGTTGGCCAAGGCGCAGGTCGATCCAGTCTAAAGGTCCCGTCCAATCCCACTCTTTTTTTTAACTTTTAATTTTAAAAAGTAAAAATATAAACAATAAAATATAAGCTAATAAATTATAATTTATAATAATAAAATTGTTAAAGTGAAAATATAAATGAAAATGTATATTAATTAAAGGCCTAATTAATATCCTGAACTTTATATTTTTTTCCATTTTAGATATTATCTTCTCAATTTTTTTAATTAAAGGATTAAATTTTTAATTTTTTCCACTTTGGGAATTGCCTTCTAAATTTTTTTCAATTAAGGGATTAAATGTTTAATTTTTTTTTCCACTTTGGAGATTATTTTCTTAATTTTTTCGATTAGGAGATTAATTTTTTTTTTCTAATTACGTCTAATTGATAGTTTCACGTCAAAAAATTAATGATGATAAGTGGGTTTTGTACCCATGATTTGAGTGCGTTTGAGCTTAATCTTTTGATAGTTTTTAAGTGTTTGTGTCTATTCATGAGTGCTTCACTTTGTTTTGTAAGAATTGGGACAAAAAGTTACTTGGATCGACGTTTGGGGTTGCTAGATTCGCATTTTTGACTTGTCATTTACATAGTAGCTACTTCATGACAAATTTCAGCATTGTTCCAACCCTTATTTCGAAAACCTCAAAGCATGAAAGTTGTAGATCTACTTCTCCTCTTTCCGGAACATCTTGAATCATATAAATCGAAGTTCAGACGAAGAAGTTATGGCAATTTTTTCAAAGGACGTTAGAGCAGAAAATTCTAAAAAAGTTTCTGGGGTCGAGGCACCCAAACCTAAGCTATGTCCAGCGGTGGGGCGCCCAGACGCAGATTTTCAATGTCGTGAGCAGTGCTGGGGTGCTGGAGTCGGGCCAGATCAAGTTGGGACGCATTTTTGGGTGAATTTTGATACTTTTTGACTCCAAATTAGATTGAGTTTCCTCCTAAGCTAGGGATTTGACTTGTAACCTATAAATACACGATGGGAGGCATAAAGACCTATAAATACACGATGGGAGGCATAAAGTAGAGGGTAGATTAGTTTAGGAATACATTCTATCTTTCATTCATAAAACCTAGTTTAGATTGGATTGAAGATTGAAGCAAGTTGAAGATCATCGAAGATCAAATGTAGGAGCGAGAGGGGAGACTCAAATTTGTAGACAACAAATTTTATTATGTACTCTACCTCTATTTTTGTCTTTTAATTTTTATTCAATTATGGATTCTAGATTTTAATTCAATAACAATGAACAAAATTTATTGTTTAAGATTGCAACGGATTTTATTGCGTAGCTTGTTCTAGTATGCTTCTTTATTAATTATTGAGATCTATTCTATGGATTGTCTATTATGATTGTGCATAATTTTTTAATTATCTAGCCAATAATTATTGTGATAATCTATATGAATTCGGGAGATAAAGTATAGATTTAAATCTGATCATAATAGCATGTGATTGTGTTTTCTGAATGGTGATGGAATTCACGATTTGTGTTTAGGATAGGGATATACTTTACGCCGTATGTAATCTGATAGGGAACATATACTTTAAATACTTTTTAATTATAATTCACATAGGAATATAGTGAATTAGTTAATTAGGGTGTTTGATTCAATTATATCAACTGTGGATTTTAATTAATATGTTTGTGATGCATCAGATGGTGGTTATTAATACTAATAAGTTCCTAATTAATAGTCCATAATAGTGAGCATAATTAATATGAAGTGTTTTGATATAAGTGAAGCAATAAGTGAAGTTGTGATCTTAATTATCCATAACCTGATTTTAATATAGTGTTATTTAAAATTAGTTTTATTAATTATTTTTATTCACAATCTTAAATCATTTGTTTAATTAAAATTAATTTGGTTACGAGTTAGTATTTGGTAATTTTTATTAAATAATTTCTCGTGGGAAAAATACTTTACTTACACTTTATTACTTGTTAACCGTGTATACTTGCAAGTATATATTATTGTGAAATCGACCAACAAATTTTTGGTGACATTGCCGGGGAATTAGTTTAATATTTTTTTCTAATATTAACTTTAATCAAATTAGTTTTAATTTAAACGTTTTTTTTTATTTTTTTAATTATCTTTCTATTTTTCTTTCTTTTCAAGTACCATGGCTGAATTTAATTATCAAAGGCTGTATACGAGAATAACTCAGCCAAGGGAAGTGGAGATTAATGGACTCGCGACACTTTCTGCATTGTCAGCACATATAGAGACACTTTCGAGGAGGTTGGACGCTTTTGCAGCACAACGTCGTCAAAGTGTGGCGGTTACTTGTAATTATTGTGCTGGAAATCATCTGACTCAACAATGCAGCATCAGTTTCGAGCTAGTACCATATAACTGTGATTACCCAAATACTCATCAAGATCAATTCTATGCTCCAAGTCCAACATACCCACCAGAGTTCTCGTTTCCAGCTCCACTACAACAGGAAGAAAATTTAAGTTTGGAAGAATTTTTGTCCAAGTTCATAGCTTCAAGAGAGGACATGAGGATTAGTTAGGAGATAACGAGTTAAAATTTTACGAACCAGATGGAACAACTAATCAATGCCTCGAATATTTTTCCTCAAAACACTTGGCTTTGTGACTTGGATTCTGAGATTAATGGAGAGCCCGAGCCAAATCTGCAACTAGATGTGACCTATGATGTGGATATTGAAAGAGAGGAGACAATTGGGGACCATGAAGATCTAACTTTGAGTTTCAACAAAGATGAACTGATTTTGATAATGTCCCATGTACCTTCTCCATCAAAGTTCAAAGATCTAGACAGTTTTGTAAGACTGTGTCCAATTAGTAGTCATGTCATAGTCAAGGCTATATGTGATATGAGAGCTAGCACAACTGTAGGGCCATGGTAGGATGAAAAAAGGAAGATAAAAGAAGAACATGTTGTGTTTGACAAGCTTCCATGCCATAATCTGATCACAAACACAATGAGGAAATCACCTAGTTGTTTACCATACTTAATGGGGATCCTATCTAAAAAGAGCATATTATGTGACTTAGATTTAATGGCAATTACTAATGGGAACCTCCCAGAAGAAACATTGTTACTGATGGATGGAGGGTTCTTCAATTTTCGTAGGGAAATTGCATAGATAGTTTCAAAAGTCAGACTGAGGCTATAAAACAAGAGCTTATTGGGAGGCAACCCAAGTTTAATTTTTAGTTTTTGTTTTTATTAGGTTTTATATTAGTAATTTGTAATTTACATTTATTTAAGATTTAATAAAATTGTTTCTATCGTGGTTTTATAAAATATTCAAGTCAAATTCAAGTGTGGTGCCCAATTTGTTCCATGTGATTAGCCTATTCTTCAAACTTAGCGGACAAGTAGGAAAATTTCTATATTTTCAGGGAAGTCCCCTACTTTACTTTTTCCTATTTCGACTATTGAGGACAATGTCTAGTTTAAATTTGGGGGCATTTTAGTGTCGTACAACATATAGTTAGTTATTTGTATGGTAGTTCGTTCTCTTTATGTGTTAGGATCTAGGATCGTGTTGCATTTAGTTTGTATAATACATGGTAGTTAATTACATATTCATATCTATTGTATTAAAATATGTGCACGTAGTATAGTTGCATTTGTATGAATCTGTGTAATGGGTTGGTGTGGTCTTGGCTTGGCCAATGATGAGATTAGTATTTTATGTTAATTTTATGTTAATCTGTGCTTTGCATCTAAATTGATTCGTGATGGTAATATAAGTTTTTTAAAAGCTTGTGTAACTGGTTAACACATAGATTTTCTTATTTTAACTGATATGGAACAAAGGAGTTCATAACTATTTTCTAGGGGAGAAAATTGAAGTTCAAATGTTAATGACATCTATAAATATTAACAAGAAGGCTAGAAAGAACTAAATAAACAAGTTTGGGGGAATCTATAGGGGCATAGATATTACAAAAAGAAAAATCAAAAAAATCAAAAAAAATATTTATATGTGCTTTATTATATTGACTTGTTTGGTTCTGTGGCCTTTACTACTCGAACGAGTAATGTAATACCCGAGAATTTCTACATCTTATTAAATGAATCCATTAATGAAAATAAATATTTATTTGAATATAAATGATTTTTGTGAAGCCCCCAAAATAGGTATACATCACCCATTCTGATTCACCAAATACATGGTATAAAATTCAAAATCAACTTAATTATACAACTATCGTGTAAAATACGACAAACCATAAGCTGAGAGTTTTAATACAAATATTGTCTTCTAGATAGTATTCAAACTCAAATGGAGTCCTCATTACATTTATTATCACACTATTTCACTGAATAATGAGGACTACTAATGCAAACATCTGGACCGTCACTCCGTTCCCCGACTAGTCCCAGCTATATTATCATTTTCTGAAGAGAACAATGAAAACAAAGGGTGAGCTCAACTAGCCCAGTAAGAAATATTATGACTAAGATAATGCAGAATAAATTATCGTTAGCCTTCAACAGTGTGAAACTGATAAAATATAATAAACATCAAGTTTAACTGCAACGGAGCAAACAATCCATTAGAAGAGTTAAGTAGAGCATGATATATACTATCTTCTATGATTTAAAAAGTTTATCATCAATTTTATCGCTGAGACTCAGCTTAATAATTAATTCACATCATTGAATCATCCATGCACTACGGCCAATGATATTCATTCGTATCACGACCATGAATTATCCATGCACTACGGGCCAAGGATTTCATCAATGGTCATGATCATGCCAACAACTGTTCATCAATATTGCACTACGGGCCAATGAGGACTTTTACCACATCATTTGTAACATTACGGTCATGATTATACCGAATAATCCCTGGTCATAATCATACCAATCAACAGTCCACCTATGCACATAAGCCAAAGATGACTTTCATCACAATATAAGCATGAGGATGATGACAATGATATAAGAATTCAATTAAAAGAAAGCAAAGGATAAATTTTTAAAGATTTATAATTTAATTTATCCAGAATTTAATATTGTCCAAATTGTCAACATGATACTACTTTGTGGAGTAAAATTCAAGAATAAATTGTATCAAAAATGATTTGGACTGAAAAGAAATCAATTTTTGTCATGAATAGTACCCCATGAATAGTAAGTCGGGAATAGTACCCCGTATATAGTACTCTGACATAAAAAGGTTAAAACTTATCAAGATGCTTAGAATAATATTTTCATGAAAAGATACTGGATGAAGCGCAAATATCAAGAATATTCTACTAATTTCATGGAGTATAGATGTGAGACCCCAAATTTTATGAATAAAGATTTAAATTTCTTGAAATATTTTTTTGAATATTATGGTGTGGATTTGATATAATGTTATAGTTGTGGGTAATATTTATAAATTTTGCAAAGTAAGCAAGTTGTTATATAATATTCGATTGGTCGAGGAATATTCTTTTTGTCGGGGAATATCCACACGACGACACAATCATTATTAGACCCCACAACGGAAGTATTGTCGTATTTAGAAAATGAAAGAAATATCTTTTTATAACGGCGAAAGTGTTACCTTTAAAACTATTGAACTACCCTTAGTAAAAGTAATGCGATGTCTGGCGCGTGGTTGCATAAGTAACAATACCTGTATTGATTATTGATGTCATGCGTGAGAAGTCACTTAGTTATAATCAATTATTGCTACAAAGAATTCTTTGATCATATCTCTCATATTATTGATTCAATTATTGTCACAGTATCATCTGCATAATATTTTATATATTATAAAATAAATAATTGAGACGAAAAAGTTATTCATATTATTATTTACAATATTGACAATGTCTAGAAGTTCTGTCAAGGAGAGGTTTGGTCACCTAATTGCGCGCCAATAAGGAGAAATCATTATCGAAAAGCCCCCTCTTTCCTGGGAACAACCTGATTGTTAAATATTGTGAATTATAATATTAATGATGAATAAGTTTGTGTTGATTAAAGATGAAATTGATAGTTCCATTGTGTTAGAATTATTAGTGTTAGTGAAAATCGACATTTATTTTGATAATAATTGATGTCTGGAGGTTATATTGTTATTGATTCACATGATTATAACTATTTGTTCACATGTGTGTACTATTGATTCACATTCATTTACTATTAGGGGAGTTGGTGCAAGATTGATAATACTTGCATGACTAAGTTAAAAATGGAGGTATAGATGGAGGTACTATACTGTAATTCGTATTTTCACATGTCTAGAACTATTGATTCACATGATTTACTATTGATTCACATGATTTACTATTAGGGGAGGTGGTGCAAGTTTGATAATACTTGCAGGACTAAATTAAAAATGAAGGAAAAGATAAAGGTATTATACTGTAATATTTTGAGCCCCAAAACGTGCAACTATCGAAACTATATTTTCCTATAAATAGAAGCTCATTCCTTCATTATTTTTCACCAATTCACTAAAGCTATAGAGCAATTATTATAGAGAGAAATTATAGAGAGAAAGAAGAAAAGAAGTCTGCTACTTCACTATTCCAGTATTCAGTTTTCTTCTGAGGTAAGGGATATTATTATTATTATTATTATTATTATTATTATTATTATTATTATTATTATTATTATTATTATTATTATTATTATTATTATTATTATAGTAAAGGGTATTATTTCTTTCAGATTCATGAAGAGAGATTCATTATTCCATTCTTTATTATTATGTTGAATAACTTTTATCATCTGCAAGTACCGCATACATGGTGAAATTCTTTTGTTATTCTATTTTTATTATTATGTTGAATAACTTTGTTTATGCCAAGTACCGCATACATGGTGAAATTCTTCATTATTCCATTCTTTATTATTATGTTGGAATAACTCATCTGCTGTCAGTACCGTATATACATGGTGAAATTCTTCATTATTGCATTCTTTATTATTCATTTGAATATCCTATCTGCATGGATTACGCATGACCTAGTTCCATTATTTATTATTACATTGGAATAACTCACGCCTGTCTGCGGTACATCGCATGCCCGTGAATTCTGTTGTTATTCCATTCTTTATTAATCATTTGGAATATCATGTCTTTGCGGATTCGCATGACACGTTCCCTTCTTTATTATTATGTTGGAATAACCTGTCTATGCGAAGTACCACATATATGATGAAATTCTTCTGTTATTCCATTCTTTATTATTATGTTAGAATATCATATCTGTGTGGATTACGCATGACCTGTTCCATTCTTTATTATTCTGTTGGAATATCACATGCTGCGGTGATTACGCATGACCGGGTTCCATTATTTATTATTACATTGGAATATCCTATCCGTGCGAATTACGCATGACCGGTTCCATTCTTTATTATTCTGTTGGAATAACCTGTCTGTGCGGTCTATCGCATGCATGATGAATTCTTTTGTTTAATCTATTCTTTATTATTCTGTTGGAATAACCTGTCTACGCAGACTACCGCATGCATGGTGAATGACCTTTCATATTCATTCTTTATTAAATTATGGAAATGATCTGTCTACGTGAATTACCGCATGGCAGATGAAAATTCATTTGCAGTTTCGTATATTCTATTATACTTGTATGAGATATCATTTCTTTTGTAATCGTCATAAATATCATTTTATTTGGTATTTTATTTACGAGTTACTATTCATAGGTTACTATTCACCCGATTACTATTCACTATAGTATTATTCACTCGGGTATTCGGGACATTTTTTGTGTCGGAGTACTATTCACGAGTTACTATTTACGGGTTACTATTCACCCAAATATTATTCACTCGGATATTTGGGGTACTTTTCATGTCGGGGTATTATTCATGAGGTACTATTCCCGAAGTACTATTCACGGGATACTATTTACCCGAAAAATATATTTCTTTTCTATCCAAATTATTTTTGGTACATGAATATTATTCTTGAATTTTACTCCACAAAGCAGTACCATATTGACAATTTGGATATTTTTAAACTCTGGATAAATTTAAAGTCTTTAATATTTATCCTTGATTTCGTTTGATTAATGCTTATATCATTGTCATCATTCTAATGCTTATATTGTGATAAAAGTCATCTTTGGCTTACGTGTATAGATGGACTGTTGATTATTGGTTTTACAGTTTTATATTTTTGGCTTACGTGCAAAGATGGACAGTTGATTATTGGTTTTATAGTTATATATCTTTGGCTTACGTGCAAAGATGGGTAGGTGTATGACATGATCATGACCATTGGTGATAATAACGAATATCCTTGGCCCGTAGTGCATGGATAATTCGATGATGTGATTAAGCGTGGATCATGACCATTAGTTAACAAATTGAATGTCTTTGGTAGTAGTGCCTTTGACGACATACAATTGATTAGTATGATCATGACCATTGGTTTTATAGTTGAATATCTTTGGCCCAGTAGTAAAAGGTAGACAACTGATTGGTATGATCATTGTTATTACATTTGAATATCTTTAGCTTTTGGGGTAAGGATATTGAGTAAACGTTCTATTAAGCCTTTGTGGCAAGGAGAAACTGTTGATTTACATGATTATAAATATGAATTGTGGATTTAACTATAATCTTTTGCGGTTCAGGTGAAGACAGGTGATGAGAGTTCTTTTTGTCTTGGGTATAACAAAGAAATATTGATGAGTATTACAAGAATGAAATATTAACGATGGACTTTTAATCTAGAGGAGATAGTAGACATTATGTTCTACTTAACTCTTCTAATGGATTGCTTATTCCGCTGTAGTTGTTAATCTAAAACTTGTTGTGTATTATATTCTATCAGTTGTTATACTGTTGAAGGCTAAAGATAATTTATTTTGCATTATCTTAGTCATAATATTTTTTACTGGGCTAGTTGAGCTCACCCTTTTGCTTTCATTGTTCTCTCCAGGAAATGAGAACGTAGCTGGGACTAGTCGGGGAATGGAGTGACGGTCCAGATGATAGCATTAGTAGTCCTCACTATTCTATGAGATAGTGTGATAATAAATATATTGAGGACTTCATTTGAGTTGAATACTGTCTAGAAGACAATATTCGTATTAAAACTCTCAGTTTATGTTTTGTCGTATTTTATATGACAGTTGTATTATTAAGTTGTATTTTAATTTTGTACCATGTATCTGGCGATTCAAGATGGGTGATGTATACCTATTTTGGGGGCGTCACTGTTGGTATCAAAACTTAGGGATATGATCTCTGGCTGAGATGTGAGACAAGAACTAGGAGGGGAGTGACGGGGAATTACTTCGCTAGTATGACCTACTTAAGTTTATTTGGTATTTAATTGGTCGGTCAGAGTATAGGGATAATATGTGATATGTCAATTAACCCTTATTTTGAAACTATATTCTAGAATGATATCTGAAATACCGGAGATGAGAAAATGGGAAAATCATGATAGAGAGGAAATAACCGGGAATGAATAATCCGAAAAGAAAGTAAGGTATTCTCATCTCTTCGAACTACCAGGTACATAAATTTCGAGGACGAAATTTCATAAGGAGGGGAGATTGTGAGACTCCAAATTTTATGAATAAAGATTTAAATTTCTTGAAATATTTTTTTGAATATTATGGTGTGGATTTGATATAATGTTATAATTGTGGGTAATATTTATAAATTTTGTAAAGTAAGCAAGTTGTTATATAATATTCGATTGGTCGGGGAATATTCTTTTTATCGGAGAATATCGTACGACGGCACAATCATTGGTGGACCCCACAACGAAAGTATTGTCGTATTTTGAAAACGACAGAATTATCTTTTTATAATGGAGAAAGTGTTACCGTTAAAACTGTTGAACTACCCATTGGTAAAAGTGCAGTAATAAGCGTGGTTGCATAGTAGCACGCGGTATTGATTATTGATGCTTACATGAGAAGTCACTTAGTTATACTCAATTATTGCTACAGTAATTGATGCATCATATCTCTCATATTATTAGTTCAATTATTGTCACAGTATCATCTGCATAATATTTTATATATTATTAAATCAATAATTGAGACGATAAAGTTATTTATATTATTATTTATAATATTGACAATGTCTAGAAGTTCTGTCAAGGAGAGGTTTGGTCACCTAATTTACGCGTCAATAAGGAGAAATCCTTATCAGAAAGCCCCCTCTTTCCTGTGAACGACCTGGTTGTTAAATATTATGAATTATAATATTAATGATGAATAAGTTTGTATTGATTAAAGATGAAATTGATAGTTCCATTGTGTTGGAATTATTAATGTTAGTGAAAATCGACATTTATTTCAATAATAATTGATGTCGGGAGGTTATATTGACCAATCGGGTAGTTAACCGGATAAATGAGCAATTAATTGCTATTGATTCACATGATTATACCTATTTGTTCACATGTGTGTACAATTGATTCACATTTATTTACTATTAGGGGAGTTGGTGCAAGATTGATAATACTTGCATGACTAAGTTAAAAATGGAGGTATAGATGGAGGTACTATACTGTAATTCATATTTTTCACATGTCTAGAACTATTGATTCACATGATTTACTATTGATTCACACGATTTACTATTAGGGAAGGTGGTGCAAGTATGATAATTAAAAATGAAGGAAATGATAAAGGTATTATACTATAATATTTCAAGCACCAAAATGTGCAATTATCGAAACTATATTTTCCTATAAATAGAAGCTCATTCCTTCATTATTTTTCATCAATTCATTAAAGCTATAGAGCAATTATTATAGAGAGAAATTATAGAGAGAAAGAAGAAAAAAAGTCTGCTACCTCACTATTCCAGTATCCAGTTTTCGTCTGAGGTAAGGGATATTATTATTATAGTAAGGGGTAATATTTCTTTCGTATTCATGACGAGAGCTTCTATTATTCCATTCTTTATTATTATGTTGGAATAACCTATCTATGCGAAGTACCGCATACATGGTGAAATTCTTCTGTTATTCCATTCTTCATTATTATGTGGAATAACTCGCCTCATGCTAAGTACTGCATACATGGTGAAATTCTTCTCGTTATTCCATTATTTATTATTCTCGTTGGAATAACTTTTCGCATGCGGCCTATCGCATGCACGGTGAATTCTCATTGTTATTCCATTCTTTATTATTCATTGGAATATCCGTGCATCTGCATTTGGACACGCATGACCTGGTTCCTTCTTTATTATTATGTTGGAATAACTTTATCTGCATGTAAATCTCGCATCCATGGTGAAATTCTTCCATTATTCCATTCTTTATTATTATGTTGAATAACTTTGTCTATCTGAAACTGCATACGTGGTGAAATTCTTCCATTATTCCATTCTTTATTATTATATTGAATAACTCGTCTATCTAAGCACCGCATACATGGTGAAATTCTTACATTTTTGCATTCTTTATTATTCTGTTGGAATATCCTATCTGTGCGGATTACGCATGTCCCGGTTCCATTCTTTATTACTCTTTTGGAATATCCTGTCTATGCAGATTACGCATGACCTGGTTCCATTCTTTACTATTCTGTAAGGATATTGAGTAAACGTTCTATTAAGCCTTTTTGACAAGGAGAAACTGTTGATTTACATGATTATAAATATGAATTGTGGATTTAACTATAATCTTTTGTGGTTCAGGTGAAGACAGGTGATGAGAGTTCATTTTATCTTGGGTATAACAAAGAACTGTTGATGAGTATTACAGGAATGAAATATTAACGATGGACTTTTAATCTAGAGGAGATAGTAGACATTTTGTTCTACTTGACTCTTCTAATGGATTGCTTATTCCGCTGCAGTTGTTAATCTAAAACTTGTTGTCTATTATATTTTATCAGTTGTTATACTGTTGAAGACTAAGGATAATTTATTTTGCATTATCTGTATTTGTCATAATATTTTTTACTGGGCTAGTTGAGCTCACCCTTTTGCTTTAATTGTTCTCTCCAGGAAATGAGAACGTAGCTGGGATTAGTCGGGGAACGGAGTGACGGTCCAGATGATAGCATTAGTAGTCCTCACTATTCTATGAAATAGTGTGATAATAAATGTGTTGAGGACTTCATTTGAGTTGAATACTGTCTAGAAGACAATATTCGTATTAAAACTTTCAGTTTATGTTTTGTCGTATTTTACACGATAGTTATATTTTTAAGTTGTATTTTAATTTTGTACCATGTATCTGGCGACTCAAGATGGGTGATGTATACCTATTTTGGGGGCGTCACAGTTGGTATCAAAGCTTAGAGATATGATCCCTGGCTGAGATGTAAGACAAGAACTAGGAGGGGAGTGACGGGGAATTAATTCGCTAGTATGATCTACCTAAGTTTATTTGGTATTTAATTGGTCGGTCAGAGTATAGGGATAATATGTGATATGTCAATTAACCCTTATTTTGAAAATATATTCTAGAATGATATCTGAAATACAGGAGATGAGAAAAATGGGAAAATCATGATAGAGAGGAAATAACCGTGAAGGAACAATCCGAAAAGAAAGCAAGGTATTCTCATCTCTTCGAACTACTAGGTACGTAAATTTCGAGGGCGAAATTTCATAAGGAGGGGAGATTGTGAGACTCCAAATTTTATGAATAAAGATTTAAATTTCTTGAAATATTTTTTTGAATATTATATTGTGGATTTGATATAATGTTATAGTTGTGGGTAATATTTATAAATTTTGCAAAGTAAGCAAGTTATTATATAATATTCTATTGGTCGGGGAATATTCTTTTTATCGAGGAATATCCGTACGATGGCACAATCATTGATGGATCCCACAACGGAAGTATTGTCGTATTTAGAAAACGACAGAATTATCTTTTTATAACGGAGAAAGTGTTACCGTTAAAACTGTTAAACTACTCGGTAGTAAAAGTCTAGTAATACGCGTGGTTGCATAGTAGCACGCGGTATTGATTATTGATGCTTACGTGAGAAGTCACTTAGTTATACTTTATTATTGCTACAGTAATTGATGCATCATATCTCTCATATTATTAATTTAATTATTGTCACAGTATCATCTGTGTAAGACCCCGAATTTTATGAAATAAAAGTATTCAATTTTTCTTATAATTACTATTCAGTAAATGGTGAAATTGATAAAAATTAAAGTTAAGGGTGATATATGAAATTTTTTCAAAATACACAAGTAGTTATAAAATATTCATTGTTGTCGGGGAATATTCGTTTAGTCGTGGAATATTCTTTCTATCGGAGAATATTCATATGACTGGCCATGACCATTTAGGGGCCCATAATGTAATAACCGTCGGATGAAGATAACGATAAAATTTTGTTTTTATAAATAACACAGTAGTAGTTATTCTGAATAACACCGTTGGAATACCGGTGGTTAAAATACGATGTCTGGCGTGGTTGCACAAAGAGTACGCGATATTACACAAAGTATTGTTGAATTATTGATTCTTACGTGAAGACACTACTCAATAATTGTTACGATAATTCTTTATTCAATATTTTATTGATTCAATAATTCTGCGTTGATATTTTATATTATTGTTGCTCAATAATTTTCACCGCCGCACAAGATCTCCATTATCGGATCAATAATTCATATTATTTGAATAATATTATTAGACAAACATTATTGGCAATGTCTAGAAAGTTACATCAAGAGAGGTTTGGTCACCTAATTGCTTGTAATAAGGAGAAATTCTTATTGAAAGCCCCTCTTTCCTGAACTACCTCGTTGTCATTATTGTGATTACGTAATATTATTTGTGAATAATTAATTATTAATTTATATGATAAGAAAATATTTATTTGATGCGGATATAAATGATGGATTTATTTATGTGGTTATAAATGAAGGAATTACTGTTAAGGTGTTTTATCAGTATTTTGACGGATTGGATGAATTAAAAGATCAAATCAGTGTTCTTACAGCTTTATTGTGTGAGTTATAATTTTTAATCTGACCATTGGATCGTTGTAATTTTTGGATATGTTATACATATATAAGTTTTGTATATGTTCACAAATTTTGAACCGTTAAAAATAAACGAATGATTTGTTATGAATTTTAAGAGGTGACTGATTCGGAAATTAGGTTTATAAATGATTTTGGTGGTAAATTCTAGAATTGAGTGGGCCCCACTTATGGTTGGTGAAGAAATATGCTGAATTTTATTTCAAATGTGGTGGGTGGAAATAATAGCAGGTAAAGCCATCAGGTAGCAGGTAAAGTCTGCTTCGGCGTGCTAACATTTTCCTATAAATAGAGGGCTAAGTTAGAATTGAAAATCACACCAGAATTCATAAGTTTTCTCTCTTTTTCTCTCTAGATTATTGAGTGTATTTTGTGAGTATTTAGATACTTGGTGAGTTGATATTCATCAGTGCAAGTTTCCTTCAGCGTCATATCCGATATCCAGTCAGAAGTGCTGCTCTTTTGAGGTAAGGGATAGTAAGGGATTTTAAGGGTTGTTATGTTTTTCAGTTTCGTAATTTTTCTGACCTTCAAAAATTTTGGAAAATTTTGAAATGATATTTTGATGAGTTTTATTGATTGTGTCCAAAAATGGTGATTTTTGGATGTATAGATTAAGAGTTATGAATTTTATGAGAAAACACTATTTTAAAAGTAACCGCTTATAATTCCTTGTGGTTAACTCTAAAATTGATGAAATTTTTATTAGGAGTACATCTATATAATATCTGTGTACTCTGTGAATTTTGGAATTTTTGGATAAAAGTACAATTTATGATAAATGTCTAAATATTCAGCGATTTTGGCCATATGAAAAATAGTAAATGAATTTTAAAAATTCTGAGAAAAATATATGTTCACTATGAGACTATATTATGCTAAATCCCAGAAAAGAAATATTTTTGGAACTGATTTGGTATTTTTCATGAAAATGGACTAGTTATGAATAAATGAATTAAATATATTATGTAAAGGAAGAAAATTGGAAAATAGGATTTTATGGCTTGATAATCCTATATGAGGTATATGCAGATTTTTGATGAGGGTTTTGGTTATTGGTGATGAAAACTTATGAGTTTGGCATTTTAGGATGATTAAATGCATTATTTAGTAAAGTGTAAATAATTAAAATAAATTATTTATAAGTTCAAGAAATGTTATTCTTTCAATATCATTATACCGAAATATTGGTATGGATTTTAGTGTGGAATTTCTACCTTTTTGAGTCGGGGTTACTATTCACGTGTACGGCACTATTCATGTATATGACCTTATTTACGTATATGACATTATTTACGATATTATCTTGATTTTACTATGTCACGAATTGAGAGTCTTATTCACGATTCTTATTCATGAGTTACTATTCACGAGTTACTATTCATGAGTTACTATTTACTGGTACTATTCACGACAAAAGTTGGTTTCTTTTTCCCGACCAAATTATCGTTGATTTATGAATATTGCTCTTGAGATTAAGTGCGGTTGTTGATCATATTATTTTATTATCATATATAACATTTTATAACCCCGATGTTGAAATTCTCTTTCACTTGAGTATAAAGATTGGTAGATTATTGGTATGATCATGACTAGGGTTCTCTTTTGGCGATGAGTGAAAAGTTGAATTGTGGTCGGTATGATCGTGACCATTGAATTTATAATTGAATATCTTTAGCTTAAGTGCAAAGGTGAAATAATCAACATGATTATAATTATTGTTTATATAAATTCTAAAATGATTATATATTTCTTTGAGATATTAATATATTTGGCCCGTAGTGCAAATATGAATCGTTGATGAATATATTTGGCATTGTGAAAGTGCAAAGATGGTTTGTTGATGAATATCTTTGGCCCGTGAGTGCAAATATGACATGTTGTTGAATATCTTTGGTAGTAGTAAAAGATGGTGCTGTTGACGAATATCTTTGGCCCGTAGTGCAAAGATGAATTTATCAGTATGATTATGAACAGGAAATGTGATTTGGTATAACCATGATCTTTGATGTTTCAGGTGAAGATAGGTTATGAAAATTATCTTCGTCCTAGATGAGAAGAGGAATTTAGAACCATAATTATGATTATGAGTTATTCATATAGTTGTAGAAAGGAACTGTTGAGTGATGTTACAGGGATAAAACATTGTTGGTGAATTTTTAACATGGAGAAGATAATAGACTTTATGGTCTATTTGACTCTTCTAATGGATTGCTCGTTCTGCTGCAACTATGGTTAAAATTTTTTATCATCTACCATATGTTCTAAATCTCTGATTTATTACTGATGAAGGCTATTGATAATTTAATTATCTTTAGTCATGATATTCTTTCTTGAAGCTAGTTGTGCTCACCCTTTTACTTCACAATTCCTTTCGGGGTAATAAAAGTGTAAATTTGGGTCGAGTGGGGGATAACAAGGGAATAGAACGGTGGTCTATAGCTGTTGAGGGTGAGGCGAACCCAACGTTGGAAGGGTGTTTTGTCACTATCATACAAGATGTCTAATGACATACAACCACATATCATCATAAGACAGGGATGTGCTCATCCACTTGCTGAGTATATATACGAGCACTACCTATATAATCTTGGTGTTTGTTTGAAGTATAATTCTCAATTAGAGACAGTGGAGATAATGATATGTCAAGAGAAGACTTACCATTGGGAAGAATATGATAGTAATCTTCGTGTTTTACTTTGGGGTCTATTGGGTCAACCAAGGATAATTCTGTGGCCATATGATATCTATCATAACCTAGACACATGGCCTCCCATGTACAAAGGTTTCCTTGAGCACTTCCCAAAGATTTTAATTTCTAAAACAGTTTTTGACTATACCTTTATGTAAGGTGTCACTGTGAGGTGCTGTTCACGGTTGGGACATGTGTCACATTTGGTATATATTTGTATCCAAACTCACAGCATATGTGTTGTTGTATTTTTTACAACAATTGTTGTAATAAAGTTGTAGTTGTTTTCTGTACCATGTATTTGGCGACTCAGAATAGGTTGGATGGTATGGACCTATTTTGGGGTTGTCATAATCTGCATAATATTTTATATATTATTAAATCAATAATTGAGACGACAAAGTTATTCATATTATTATTTACAATATTGACAATGTCTAGAAGTTACATCGAGGAGAGGTTTGGTCACCTAATTTGCTTGCCGCTAATAAGGAGAAATCCTTATCGGAAAGCCCCTCTTTCTGACGAAACGACACAGGTTGTTAAATATTATGAATTATAATATTAATGATGAATAAGTTTGTATTGATTAAAGATGAAATTGATAGTTCCATTGTGTTGGAATTATTAGTGTTAGTGAAAATCGACATTTATTTCGATAATAATTGATGTCGGGAGGTTATATTGACCAATCGGGTAATGCTTGGGATAAATGAGCAATTAATTGCTATTGATTCACATGATTATAACTATTTGTTCACATGTCTGTACTATTGATTCACATTCATTTACTATTAGGGGAGTTGGTGCAAGATTGATAATACTTGTATGACTAAGTTAAAAATGGAGGTATAGATGGAGGTACTATACTGTAATTCATATTTTCACATGTCTAGAACTATTGATTCACATGATTTACTATTAGGAGAGGTGGTGCAAGTTTGACAATTAAAAATGAAGGAAAACATAAAGGTATTATACTATAATATTTCGAGCCCCAAAACGTGCAATTATCGAAACTATATTTTCCTATAAATAGAAGGTTATTCCTTCATTATTTTTCACCAATTCACTAAAGCTATAGAGCAATTATTATAAAGAGAAATTATAGAGAAAAGACAAAAAGAAGTCTGCTACCTCACTATTCCAGTATCCTGTTTTCTTCTGAGGTAAGGGATATTATTATTATAGTAAGGGTATTATTTCTTTCGTATTCATGAAGAGAGCTTACATTATTCCATTCTTTATTATTATGTTGGAATAACTTTTGTCTGCATCTGAAATTACCGCATACATGATGAAATTCTTATGTTATTCCATTCTTTATTATTATGTTGGAATAACTTTTGTCTGTCTGAATCGCATACATGGTGAAATTCTTCATTATTCCATTCTTTATTATTACATTGGAATAACCTATCTCGTCTTGATCTATCGCATGCACAGTGAATCTGTTGTAATTCCATTCTTTATTATTACGTTGAAATATCCTATCTCATGCGGATTCTGCGCGACTGATTCCTTCTTTATTATTATGTTGGAATAACCCGTCATCTGAAGTACCACATACATGGTGAAATTCTTCTATTATTCCATTCTTTATTATTATGTTGGAATAACTTGTCTGTCATGAAGTATCGCATACATGGTGAAATTCTTCTATTATTGCATTCTTTATTATTACATTTGGAATATCACATGCATGCTTGATTACGCATGACACTGGTTCTATTCTTTATTATTCTATTGGAATATCACATGCATGCGGATTACGCATGACCTGGTTCCATTCTTTATTATTCTATTGGAATATCTTGTCAGTGCGGATTACGCATGACTTGGTTCCATTCTATATTATTTTGTTGGAATAACCTGTCTGTACGGTCTATCTTATGCATGGTGAATTCTTCTGTTATTCCATTCTTAATTATTCTATTGGAATAACCTGTCTACGCGGACTACCGCATGCACGGTGAATGACCTTTCGTATTCATTCTTTATTAAATTTTGGAAATGATCTGTCTACGTGGATTACCGCTGTGACGCCCCCAAAACAGGTATACATCACGCATCTCGCCAGATATCACACTACATAAATCAACTACAAACTTAATTATACAATGTCGTGTAAAAATACGACAAAACATAGCTGAGTTTTTAAAACGAATATTGTCTTCTAGACAATATACACACTCAATAAAGTCCTCATTTCAATTATTATCACACTATTTCATAGAATAGTGAGGACTACTAAAGCCACTTATCCTGGACCATCACTCCATTTTCTGACTCGTCCCAGCTATATTCTTATTTCTTGAAGAGAACAATGAAATAAAAGGGTGAGCTCAACTAGCCCAGTAAGAAATATTATGACGAAGATAATGCAGAATAAATTATCCTTAGCCTTCAACAGTATAACAACTGATAGAATATAATAGACAACAAGTTTTAGATCAACAACAGCTGCGGAACAAGCAATCCATTAGAAGAGTCAAGTAGAGCATGATACCTACTATCTTCTATGATTTAAAAAGTTTATCATCAAAATTTATCGCTTTAATACCCAATAACAGTTCTTTATTATTCCCAGGATGAAGATGATTTTCATCACCTGTCTTCACCTGAACCACCAAAGATTTTAGTTAAATTTACAATACATGTTTATAATAATGTGAATCAACAGTTTCTCCTTGCCACAAAGGCTTAATAGAACGTTCACTCAATATCCTTACCCCAAAGGCTAAAGATATTCAAATGTATTAACAATGATCATACCAATCCGTTGTCTACCTTTGCACTACGGGCCAAAGATATTCAACTATAAAACCAATGGTGATGATTATACCAATCAATTGTTTGTCGATTACTTACTGACCAAATACATTCAATTGTTAACTAATGGTCATGATCCTGCCAATCACATCATCGAATTATCCATGTACTACAGGCAAAGGATATTCGTTAGTATCATCACTGGTCATGATCATTTCATACACCTTTCCATCTTTGCACTACGGGCCAAAGCTATCAATCAACAGTTCGTCTTTGCACGTAAGCCAAAGATATACAACTGTAAAACCAATAATCAACGATCCATCTTTGAACGTAAGCCAAAGATAGACAACTATAAAACCAATAATCAATAATCCATCTATGCACGTAAGCCACAGATTACTTTCACCACAATATAAGCATTAGAATGATGACAATGATATAAGCATTAATCAAACGAAATCAAGGATAAATATTAAAGACTTTAAATTTATCCAGAGTTTAAAAATATCCAAATTGTCAACATGATATTGCTTTGTGGAGTAAAATTCAAGAATAATATTCATGTACCAAAAATAATTTGGACAGAAAAGAAATATATTTTTCGGGTAAATAGTATTCCGTGAATAATACTTCGGGAATAGTACCTCGTGAATAGTTCCCCGGCATGAAAAGTACCCCAAATACTCGAGTGAATAATATTCGGGTGAATAGTAATTTGGGTGAATAGTAACCCGTGAATAGTAACTTGTGAATAGTACTCTGACACGAAAAGTGCCCCGAATACCCGAGTGAATAATACTAAAGTGAATAATAACCGGGTGAATAGTAACCCGTGAATAGTAACTCGTTAAAAAAATACCTAAGAAAATGATATTTCATGACGAGTACAAAAGAAACGATATCTCATACGAGTATAATAAATATACGAAACTGCAAATGGATTTTCACCCGCCATGCAGTAATCCACGTAGACAAATCATTTTCACAATTTAATAAAGAATGAATACAAAGGATCATTCACCATGCATGCGGTAATCCACATAGACAGGTTATTCCAACAGAATAATAAAGAATGGAATAACAAAAGAATTCACCGAGCATCGATAGACCACACGAGCGAGTTATTCCAATGAGAATAATAAATAATGGAACCGAATTAAATGCGTAATACGTGCAGACATGGATATTCCAACAGACTAATAAAGAATGGAACCAGTCATCACGTAATCCGCACAGCATGTGATATTCCAACGTAATAATAATGAATGGAATAATGTAAGAATTTTACCATGTATACGGTATTACGATGCATGAGCGAGTTATTCCAACATAATAATAAATAATGGAATAACAGAAGAATTTCACCATGTATGCGGTACTTCGCATAGACAAGTTATTCCAACATAATAATAAAGAATGGAATAACAGAAGCTTTCTTTATGAATACGAAAGAAATAATACACCTTACTATAATAATGATATCCTTTGCCTCAGAAGAAAACTGGATACTAGAATAGTGAGGTAGCAGACTTCTCTTCTCTTTTCTCTCTATAATTTCTTTCTATAATAATTGCTCTATATCTTTAGTGAATTCGTGAAAAATAATGAAGGAATGAGCTTCTATTTATAGGAAAATATAGTTTCAATAATTGCACGTTTTGGGGCTCGAAATATTACAGTATAATACCTTCCTCTTTTCCTTTATTTTTAATTTAGTCCTGCAAGTATTATCAAAATTGCACCACCTCTCCTAATAGTAAATCATGTGAATCAATAGTAAATCATGTGAATCAATAGTTCTAGACATGCGAAAATACGAATTACAGTATAGTACCTCCATCTATACCTCCATTTTCAACTTAGTCATGCAAGTATTATCAATCTTGCACCAACTCCCCTAATAGTAAATGAATGTGAATCAATAGTACACATATGTGAACAAATAGTTATAATCATGTGAATCAATAGCAATTAATTGCTCATTTATCCGGTTAATTACCCGATTGGTCAATATAACCTCCCGACATCAATTATTATCGAAATAAATGTCGATTTTCACTAACACTAATAATTCCAACACAATGGAACTATCAATTTCATATTTAATCAACACAAATTTATTCATCATTAATATTATAATTCACAATATTTAACAACCAGGTCGCTCCCAAGAAAGAGGGGGCTTTCCGATAAGGATTTCTCCTTATTAGCGCGCAATTAGGTGACCAAACCTCTCATTGACAGAACTTCTAGACATTGTCAATATTGTAAATAATAATATGAATAACTTTGTCGTCTTAATTATTGATTTAATAATATATAAAATATTATGCAGATGATACTGTGACAATAATTGAATCAATAATATGAGAGATATGATGCATCAATTACTGTAGGAATAATTGAGTATAACTAAGTGACTTCTCACGTAAGCATCAATAATCAATACCATCTGCTACTATGCAACCACGCATATTATTGTACTTTTACTACCGGGTAGTTCAACAGTTTTAACGGTAACACTTTCGCCGTTATTTTTATAAAAAGATAATTCTGTTGTTTACCAACTACGACAATACTTCCGTTGTGGGGTCCACCAATGATTAATGTGTCATCGTACGGATATTCCCCGACAAAAAGAATATTTCCCGACCAAACGAATATTTTATAACAACTTGCTTACTTTGCAAAAAAAAAAAAAAACATATCACCCTTAACTCTAACCTTTTATCAATTTAACCATTTAAGAAATAAAATAATAATTATAAGAAAATTGAATACTTTCATTTCATAAAATTCAGGGTCGTACAATCTCCCCTCCTTATGAAATTTCTCCCTCGAAATTTACGTACCTGGTAGTTCCAAGAGGTGAGGATACCTTGATTTCATTTCAGAAACACTGTCACAAAACAAGGGTTAATTGACATATAACATATTATCCCTATACTTTGACTGACCAATTAAATACCAAATAAAGTTTGGTAGGTTATACTAGCGAAGGAATTCCCCGTTTCTCCCCTCCTAGTTCTTCTCTCATATCACAGCCAGGGATCATATCCCTAAGCTTTGATACCAACTGTGACGCCCCCAAAAATAGGTATACATCACCCATCTTGAGTCGCCAGATATCACACTACATAAATCAACTACAAACTTAATTATACAACTGTCGTGTAAAAATACGACAAAACATAGCTGAGTTTTTAAAACAAATATTGTCTTCTAGACAATATCCACACTCAAAAAAGTTCTCATTACAATTATTATCACACTATTTCATAGAATAGTGAGGACTACTAAAGCCACTTATCCTTGACCATCACTCCATTTCTCGACTCGTCCCAGCTATATTCTTTTTCCCTGAAGAGAACAATGAAAGAAAAGGGTGAGCTCAACTAGCACAGTAAGAAATATTATGACTAAGATAATACAGAATAAATTATCCTTAGCCTTCAACAGTATAACAACTGATAGAATATAATAGACAACAAGTTTTAGATCAACAACAGCTATGGAACAAGCAATCCATTAGAAGAGTCAAGTAGAGCATGATATCTACTATCTTCTATGATTTAAAAAGTTTATCATCAAAATTTATCGCTTTAATACCCAATAAGAGTTCTTTATTATTCCCAGGATGAAGATGATTTTCATCACCTGTCTTCACCTGAACCACCAAAGATTTTAGTTAAATTCACAATACATGTTTATAATAATGTGAATCAACAGTTTCTCCTTGCCACAAAGGCTTAATAGAACGTTCACTCAATATCCTTACCCCAAAGGCTAAAGATATTCAAATGTATTAACAATGATCATACCAATCCGTTGTCTACCTTTGCACTACGGGCCAAAGATATTCAACTATAAAACTAATGGTGATGATTATACCAATCAATTGTTTGTCAGTGCACTACGGCCAAATACATTCAACTGTTAACTAATGGTCATGATCCTGCCAATCACATCATCGAATTATCCATGTACTACAGGCAAAGGATATTCGTTAGTATCATCACTGGTCATGATCATGTCATACACCTTTCCATCTTTGCACTACGGGCCAAAGCTATCAATCAACAGTTCGTCTTTGCACGTAAGCCAAAGATATACAACTGTAAAACTAATAATCAACGATCCATCTTTGAACGTAAGCCAAAGATAGACAACTATAAAACCAATAATCAACAATCCATCTATGCACGTAAGCCACAGATTACTTTCACCACAATATAAGCATGAGAATGATGACAATGATATAAGCATTAATCAAACGAAATCAAAAAATAAATATTAAAGACTTTAAATTTATCCAGAGTTTAAAAATATCCAAATTGTCAACATGATACTGCTTTGTGGAGTAAAATTCAAGAATAATATTCATGTACCAAAAATAATTTGGACAGAAAAGAAATATATTTTTCGGGTAAATAGTACTCCGTGAATAATACTTCGGGAATAGTACCTCGTGAATAGTTTCCCGGCATGAAAAGTACCCCAAATTCCCGAGTGAATAATATTTAGGTGAATAGTAATTTGTGTGAATAGTAACCTGTGAATAATAACTCGTGAATAGTACTCTGACATGAAAAGTGCCCCGAATATCCGAGTGAATAATACTAGAGTGATTAGTAATTGGGTGAATAGTAACCCGTGAATAGTAACTCATAAAAAAAATACCTAAGAAAATAATATTCCATGACGAGTACAAAAGAAATGATATCTCATACGAGTATAATAGAATATACGAAACTGCAAATGAATTTTCACCCTCCATGCGGTAATCCACGTAGACAGATCATTTTCACAATTTAATAAAGAATGAATACAAAGGATCATTCACCATGCATGCGGTAATCCACATAGACAGGTTATTCCAACGGAATAATAAAGAATGGAATAACAGAAGAATTCATCAGGTATGTGATAGACCGCATGCATAAAAGTTATTCCAACGAGAATAATAAATAATGGAACCAGTCATGCGTGCGTAATGCGTATGGCATATGATATTCCAATGTAATAATAAAGAATGGAACCCGTGTCATGCGTAATCCGCATGACATGATATTCCAAATGAATAATAAAAATGGAATAATGTAAGAATTTCACCATGTATGTGGTACTTGACATGATAGTGCAGTTATTCCAACATAATAATAAAGAATGGAATAACGAAGAATTTCACCATGTATGCGGTACTTAGATGAATACGAGTTATTCCAACATAATAATAAAGAATGGAATAACGAAGAATTTCACCATGTATGCGGTACTTCGCATAGACAAGTTATTCCAACATAATAATAAAGAATAGAATAACAGAAGCTCTCTTCATGAATACAAAAGAAATAATACCCCTTACTATAATAACGTTATCCCTTACCTTAGAAGAAAACTGGAATAGTGAGGTAGCAGACTTCTCTTCTCCTTTCTCTCTATAATTTCTCTCTATAATAATTGCTCTATAGCTTTTGTGAATTGGTGAAAAATAATGAAGGAATGAGTTTCTATTTATAGGAAAATATAGTTTCAATAATTGCACGTTTTGGGGCTCGAAATATTACAGTATAATACCTTCCTCTTTTCTTTTATTTTTAATTTAGTCCTGCAAGTATTATCAAACTTGTACCACCTCCCCTAATAGAAATCATGTGAATCAATAGTAAATCATGTGAATCAATAGTTCTAGACATGTGAAAATACGAATTACAGTATAGTAACTCCATCTATACCTCTATTTTTAACTTAGTCATGCAAGTATTATCAATCTTGCACCACCTCCCCTAAAAGTACAAGAATGTGAATCAATAGTACACACATGTGAACAAATAGTTATAATCATATGAATTAATAGCAATTAATTGCTCATTTATCCGATTAATTACCCGATTAGTCAATATAACCTCCCAACATTAATTATTATCAAAATAAATGTCGATTTCAACTAACACTAATAATCCCAACACAATAGAAATGTCAATTTCATCTTTAATCAATATGAACTTATTCATCATTAATATTATAACTCACAATATTTAACAACCAGGTCGTTCCCAGAAAAGAGGGGGCTTTCCGATAAGGATTTCTCTTTATTGGCGCGCAATTAGGTGACCAAACCTCTCCTTGACAGAACTTCTAGACATTGTCAATATTGTAAATAATAATATGAATAACTTTGTCGTCTCAATTATTGATTTAATAATATATCATATTATACAGAAGATACTATGACAATAATATGAGAGATATGATGCAGCAATTACTGTAGCAATAATTGAGTATAACTGAGTGACTTCTCACGTAAGCATCAATAATCAATATCGTGTGCTACTATACAACCACGCGTATTACTATACTTTTACTACTGGGTAGTTCAACAGTTTTAACAGTAACACTTTCGCCGTTATTTTTATAAGAAGATCATTATGTCATTTTCTAACTATGATAATACTTCCGTTGTGGGGTCCACCAATGATTGTGCCGTCGTACGGATATTCCCTGACCAAACGAATATTTTATAACAATTTGTTTACTTTGCAAAAAAGAAATTCACATATCACCCTTAACTTTAACCTTTTATCAATTTAACCATTTACGAAATAAAATAATAATTATAAGAAAATTGAATACTTTCATTTCATAAAATTCGGGGTCTTACAACCGCATGGCGGATGAAAATCTATTTGCAGTTTCATATATTCTATTATACTCATATGAGATATCATTTCTTTTGTAATCGTCATGAAATATCATTTTATTTGGTATTTTATTTACGAGTTACTATTCACAGGTTACTATTCAACTGGTTACTATTCAAGAGTTACTATTTTATTTACGAGTTACTATTCACGGGTTATCTATGAGATAGTGTGATAATAAATGTATTGAGGACTCCATTTGAGTTGAATACTGTCTAGGAGACAATATTCGTATTAAAACTCTCAGTTTATGTTTTGTCGTATTTTACACGACAGTTGTATTATTAAGTTATATTTGAATTTTGTACCATGTATCTGGCGACTCAAGATGGGTGATGTATACCTATTTTGGGGGCATCACAATAGAAACCAAAACTTAACAAAATGAGTATAGAATTCGAAATCTGAAACGAAATAATATTACTTACATAATACAGAGTATGGAAGAAAATATTATTTCATACGAATACTGAACAAAAATAATATCCCCTACCTTGATAAGAAGAGTATTCGAACTGGTATAGCGGGGATATTCTCGAAGAAAACTTGAATTGTTTTCTACGCTCAAAGCTTCCTTAAACTCTAAAGAAATACGCTCAATATTATAGAAGAAGAATTCTCTGATTCTTGTATGATTTTCAATTCTAACTAAGCATCCTATTTATAGAAGAATGGAAGGGTGCTGTTAAGAATTTATAATACACGAACGAAACATTCAAAACTCACGGGCCGAAACTTGCAACCCTCAGACACCCGTTTTTAAAAAAAAAATATTATAATATTCAAGTTAAACAAATAACTTTATATAAAATATACTCCCTCCGTCCCATAGTTATAGGCTGATTTTCTATTTTGAGATGTCCCAATATATAGGCTACTTACTATTTATAAAATTTAGTTGGTTCATTTTTTTACTTTTATGCCCTTATAATAAATATTCAACCATTACTCTTTTTTTGAAAAAATAACATTCAATGTCATTATTTTTATCATCACATTTAATGTTATTGTATTTTCTTTGGTTAAAGTTCTATGGTTATGGACTTTAATGGTCAGTACACGTCAATCAATAAAGTTGAGAGTTCCAGTGTGATAAGTAAGGAGTAATTAACTTATTCATTAATTCCATATTAAGGGGTATATGTGGAAAATTTATGTTAAAATTGCCACTTAAATTGATTTTCTTAAACTATGTGCCAAAAGAAATCAGCCTATAACTATGGGACGGAGGGAGTAATATATTTTATTTTTCATAAAAAACAAAACTTATTATAATATATATATATATATATATATACATATATATATATATATATAGTATGGGGATGGTGATCCATCTGAGAAGATGATCAACAGTGCCCTTCGGCACCAACAGGAGATGGACCAGTTAATCAAAAGAGATGGCCCCAGCCATCATCAGCTTTCGGCAAAAGTAGGAAGCGACGGCATCACTACTGAATCCCAGTCAATCAGCCGAAAGTAAAGATATATTTATATATATATACACCTTTACAAAACCATTCCAGGATTCCGCCCCCTCCACATTTTCAATAATCCACCAACATATGGGCCCCACCTGACCCACTTGTCACTTTCACACACATAATATATATATATATATATATATATATCGAATAACTTTCTACCGATTATTTTGAAAAATGGGTAAATGGGGGTCCATAAAATAAGCCAAAATTACCACAAATACTTCATAAAAACTCCCTCAATATTTTTAACAACATTTATCATCATTATTATAATTCACAATTTTTAACAACCAGATCGTTTTCAGGAAAGAGGGGACTTTCCGATAAGGATTTATCCCTATTGGCGCTCAATTAGGTGACCAAACCTCTCCTCGACAGAACTTTCTAGACATCGTCAATATTGCAAATAATAATATGAATAACTATGCAGCAATTACTGTAGCAATAATTGAATAAAACTGAGTGACTTCTCACGTATGTATTTTTATAAAAAGATATTTCTGTCGTTTTCTCATTCCGACAATAATTCTGTTATGGGGTCCACCAATGGTTGTGCCGTTGTACGAATATTTCCTGTTAAAACGAATATTTCCTGACCAATCGAATATTTTATAACAACTTCTTTGCTTTGTAAAATTTATAAATATTACCCACAACTATAACATTACATCAAATTCACACCATAATATTTAAAAATGATATTTCGAGAAAAATAATCTTTATTTATGAAAGTTGGGGTCTTACAATTTTGTGTTACGAGATGAGTTAACTCAATTATATTAAATAATTGAATAATTGAGAATATATGGAGTTTATGATGAACTCGTTGAAAGCCTTGTGTAGCACATTGATGGGAAATATTAATAATGATATTAATCGACGAATGAATTATTAATTGAATAATTAATTTATATTAATCGTTAATTGTTATTGTAGAATATTAATTAATTGTTAATGGTGATTAATTAATGATACATGATTATTATTGTTAGAGATATAATAATAATAAGCAACGTGCCTATAAATATAATAAGATTTATATTTATTTACTATACGTGATAGATAATTATTTGTTATAAAGATTAATAATTACATTAATCAATGAGGAATAGATTAATTGATATTATTGTTAATTAATCAATAAGATGAATAATTTGTTTATTTGACATAAAATAAATAAGTAAGTTATTAACATAATAAGATTATATTGATTGTTATGTGCAAGTGTGCAATGATTAAATATATAAAATATATGGAATAAAACTATATTATGTAAGACCCCAACTTTTATAAATAAAGATGAATTTTCTATAAATATCATTTTTGAATATTATGGAGTAAATTTGATATAATATTATAGTTGTGGGTAATATTTATAAATTTTGTAAAGTACGCAAGTTGTTATATAATATTTCAATTGTCGGGGAATATTCGTTTTAACAGGGAATATTCGTATGACGGCATAATTATTGGTGGACCCCACAACGGAATTATTATCGGATTGAAAAAACGACAAAAATACTTTATGAAAATAACGGCGAAGTTTTTACTGTTAAGCTGTTGAAACACCCGTGTTAAAAAAACAATGTCTGGCGTGGTTGCATAGTAGCACACGGTATTGATTATTGATGCTTACGTGAGAAGTCACTCAGTTTTGCTTATTATTTGGATCTCTATTTACCCGTTTTTCAAAATTATCGGACGAAAGTTATAAAGTATATATATATATATTTGACTTTTGTGTGTGTGTGTGTTTTCGTGTGTGTAGGAGTGTGTGTGTGTGGTAGTGGGTTTTGGTGGGGGAATTATTATCAAGTGGTGTGTTGTGTTAGTGGGTGGAGGAGTTTATTATTGGCAGGTGTGTGATTATTATATATATATAAATTGTGAGTGGGTTTATATAGGTATATATATATATATATATATATATATATATATATATTGCAAGTTACAAATAAGTGAGAAGAATTCGGATGAAGTTGGCAGTTTTGGTTTTTTGTTAAAATTCAACAGGTGTTATTATATATATATTATATTTTATTTAAAAAATTTTGCTTTAATTATGGACCGTCCGATTAAAATAAATCAATCTGGACCGTTCATGAATTAGTTACTATGCAGTCCATTCTTCTATAAATAGAAGCTTATTCCTTCATTATTTCTTACGAATTCACTGAAACTCTAGAGAGAAAAATTATAGAGAAGCTATAGAAAAATATTCTGCTCCTTCCCTACTCTTATATTCAGTTTCTTTTACGATAAGGGATATTATTTGTTGTACTCGTTAGGGGTATTCCTTCTTTCTTATTGGTGAAATACTTCTGTTATTCCATTCTTAATTATTCTGCTAGAATAACCAGTATACGCGGACTACCCTATACTTGGTGACATTCTTCTAATATTCCGTCGTTATTATTATTCTGTTGGAACATCCTATCTGTGTGTTTTACACCGACTGGTTAAAATCTTTATTATTATTACTGTTGGAACATCCTGCTTTTTACAAATTTTGCTTTATTATACACATCGTTCCGTTTATTATTATTCTGTTGGAATAAACTACATCTATAACAATCATCGCAATGCATGGTGATTTCTTTTGTTATTCCATTCTTTATTATACTTAGTTGGTTAAAATTTTGACTTCTATACTCAATGAAATTAGTAGAATATCCTTGATATTTGCGCTTCATCCAGTATCTTTTCATAGAAATATTCTTCTGATCATTCTTGAATTTTTACTCTACAAAATAGTATCATGTTGACAATTTAGACATTATTAGTTCCTGGATAAATTAATTCTTGAACTTGTTTTATTGAATTCTTATATCATTGTCATCATCCTCATGTTTATATTATGTTGAAAGTCATCTCATGGCTGTAGTGCATAGATGGACTTGGTATGATTATGACCGTGGATTATTCGATTGTAATCATGGTAGTAATGTTACAAATGATGTGGTAAAAGTTATCATTGGCCCGTAGTGCATTGATGAACAGGTGTTCGCATGATCATGACCATTAATGAATACACGAATGTCCTTAGCTGTAGTGCATGGATAATTTGTGGTTGTGATACTAAAAAGAATATCCTTGGTCAGTAGTCGAGGGGTGATTCGATGATGTGGATTATTTATTAAGTGTTGAGTCCCAAATGATATAAAAGTCATGAAAAACCTTTTAAATCATAAAAGATGGTAGATTTTGTTCTCTACTTGACTCTTTTAATGGATTGCTTGTTCCGCTGCAGTTAAACTTGATGTTGTTATATTTTATCAGTTTAACATTCTTGAAGGCTAACGATAATTTATTACGCATTATGTTAGTCATAATATTTCTTCTTGGGCTAGTTGAGCTCACCCTTTCTTTCACTTGTTCTCTTTAGGAAATGAGAACATAGCGAGGGACTAGTCGGGGAACGGAGTGATGGTCCGGAGGATAGCATTAGTAGTCCTCATTATTACGTGAAATAGTGTGTTAATAATTGTAATGAGGACTCCTTTTGAGTTTGTATAATCTCTAGTAGACAATAATTGTATTCAAACTCACGAGTTATGTTTTGTCGTATTGTACCACGATAGTTGTATTAGTAAGTTGTATTTGAATTTTGTACCATGTATCGACGACCCAAGATGGGTGATGTATACCTAATTTTGGGGGCATCACGGTTGGTATCGAGCTTAGGGATATGATCCTAGCTAAGATGTGAGAATAGAACTAGGAGGGAGGCGGAAATTTCGCTTTAGTATGACCTACCTAAGTTTTCTTGTATTCACTTGGTCGGTCAGAATATAGGGATAATATGTTAAATGTCAATTAACCTTTTATTTTGTTGCAGTGTCTGAAAATGACATCCAAGAATGTTGAGAATAGCAATGGAGCATAAGCGGTCGTTGATTCACCACATATCAATAATCAGGACAATGTGCATCAGGAAGGCGATAATCCTCATGCAAACAACAACACTGACCAAATGATGAATGATGGATTGTTCAGAGGCTTTATGCAATTCATACAAAAGCAGTCGAGAGCGGCTCCTGTCCAAAATATAGGTGGAAACACTTGGAAACTCTCGGTGAGGTCACCGCTAAGCAAGATTCGAGGCTGGGACCACCGAGTTTAAGGGAGAGCCAAAACCACTTATGGCGGAAGCATGGATAAAGAAGATCACCAAGATATTTGATGTCTTGGGATGCTCAGAGAGCAAAAGGTTCCCTTCTTGCGCCTTTATGTTGCGCGAGGAGAGGCGATTCTTGGTGGGAATCGGTAAAAGCGATAACTCAACCTGCCGTCTTGAAGATGTCTTGGGAGAAGTTCCAAGAGTCATTCAACGACAAATACTTTCCGAAAGTATTAAATCACATGAAGGAGGTGGAGTTTATCAAATTAGAGCAAAACAATATGGCCAGTGTCGCAATCTGAGGCAAAATTTATGGAGTTATCCCGGTTTAAGTCCCACTTGGTGGATAATGAAGAGAGAATGGCACGAATGTTTTTAAGAGGTTTGAAGCCGGAGATACGTCAACATCTTATTTCTCATAAACTGTGTTTATATTCAGATGTTGTAAATAGGGCTCAATTGGTGGAGTGCGATAATGAGTCAACGTAACCAAAAGAGAGCAGCCGGTAAAATGATAATACCAGTGAGAGCAGTCATCGAAGAGGTGACAACAAGCGTGAAGGGAACCAATATGCCAGAAATGGTAACCACTTCGGTGGTAATCAGGGCCAAAATAATAAGAATGGACATTTCAAGAAGAGGAGATTCAACAATGATGGAAAGACGTCAGCACCAGCACCCGTTGTTAAGGAAGGAGAAAGACCACCTATCATATGCTTCAAATGCGGAGGGGAGGGACACATCAGTCCAAATTGTGCGATGCCGTCCAAAGCATGTTATAATTGTGGAAGAGAAGGTCACTTAGCCCAATTTTGTCATTCACCGAAGACAAATTCAGCTAGGATAGAGGCACCAAAGGCCGTCCCAGAAAAGTCAAAGCCAGTAGTACAAGGGAGAGCGTTTGTTGTGACCTCCCAGAAAGTAAGAAACCCGAATGAGGTCATCACGGGTAAGCTTATCATAAACTCTAACGAAGTCTATACTTTATTTGATACCAGTTCTACCCATTCTTTTATTTCTCCTACTTGTGCTCATCGATTAAATTTGACTCCGGAGAAATTAGACTTTGACTTATCTGTGGAAACTCTGTTGGGAGAAACCTTCATTACATCCACTGTTTATAAGTCTTGTTTGGTTCAAATCGATACCCTTACATTACCTGTCGATCTTATTTCATTGAAAATACTTGCATTTGACGTGATTCTAGGGATTGATTGGTTAACTACTCATTATGCAAAAATTGATTATTTTCGAAAGGTTGTTAGCTTTCATATTCCTAATCAACCTATTATGCGAATTCAAGCGACCAAACCATTAAAATCAATCACGATCATCTCAAGCCATAAAGCTATTCGTTTATTGAAAAATGGATGTCAAGCTTTCTTAGCTCATGTCACAGACCTAAACAAAAAATACGTCAGCTTTGAATGATATTTCTGTTGTTAATAAATTTCTGACGTATTCCCAAAGAACTTCTGGCCTACCCCAGGCGTGAAATTGAATTTTGTATCGACCTTAAACCCGGTACAAAACCCATTTCCAAAGCCCCATATCGAATGGCTCCTATTGAACTTCAGGAGTTAAAGACCTAACTGCAAGAATTGTTAGATATTGGCTTTATTCGTCCTAGTACTTCTCCTTGGGGTGCTCCTGCTCTATTCGTGAAGAAGAAAGATGGGAGTATGCGACTTTGTATTGATTATCGGGAGTTGAATCATGTCACCATCAAAAATAGGTATCCATTGCCACGAATTGATGACCTGTTTGACCAGTTGCAAGGAGCCAAATTCTTTTTAAAGATTGATCTTCGTTCCGGATATCACCAATTGAAGATTAGAACCGATGACATTCCAAAGATGGCTTTCAGAACTTGGTACGGGCATTATGAATTCCTAGTCATGTCCTTTGGATTGACTAATGCTCTTGCTGCCTTCATGGATATGATGAACCGAGTATTCAAGGAATATTTGGATCACTTTGTGGTTGTCTTTATTGATGACATCCTTATTTATTCTAAAAGCCGTGAAGATCATGAGCAACACTTGAGGCTGACACTCCAAAAGCTTCGTGAATATAAGCTTTATGTCAAGTTGAAGAAATGTGAGTTCTTGCTTGAGGAAGTAGCATTCCTTGGGCACGTGGTATCAAGTCATGGAATATCTGTTGACCCAGCAAAGATTGAAGCTATTCAAAGCTGGGAGCAACCTAAATCAGTGACTGAATTACGTAGCTTTCTCGATTTAGCTGGTTATTATCGGAGATTCGTGGAAGGATTTTCTCGAATCGCTACTCCATTGACTCAGCTGACTCGGAAAGATACAAAGTTCAGTTGGAGCGAAGAATGTGAGAAGAGTTTTCAAGAACTCAAGTGGAGACTCATTTCAGCACCTGTTCTGACAATACCATCTGGCTCGGAAGGATTTGTCATCTACAGTGATGCTTCGAGCAAAGGGTTGGGATGTGTTCTCATGCAACATAGAAAAGTCATAGCCTATGACTCAAGACAACTCAAAGAATATGAGAGGAATTATCCTACTCACGATCTAGAGTTGGAAGCTGTTGTCTTTGCACTTAAAATTTGGAGGCATTACTTGTATGGGGAGAAGGTGGAGATCTTTACGGATCATAAAAGCCTCAAATATTTCTTCACTCAAAAGGAACTCAACATGCGACAACGACGTTGGCTTGAACTGTTGAAAGATTATGATCATACCATCCAATACCATCCTGAAAAAGCGAACGTGGTAGCTAACGCATTGAGTAGAAGATCATATGCAAGTACGAGTGCGATATTGTCAACGCAAAGGCCCGTTTTGTGTGACTTGCAAAGGATGGAGATAGAGTTAAAGACTCCAGGGACCCATGTGATGATGGCGAATATACGAGTAGAACCGACTTTAATCGATAAAATTAAAGCTGCTCAAGCTACAAACCTAAAGCTGATGCATATGAGGAAGAAAGTGCAAGAAGGTGCGATGCCGGAAGCAAGAATCGATGAAGAAGGAATACTTTGAGTTAACTCCAGACTTTGTGTTCCTAACAACCCTGATTTAAAGTATAAAATCATGATGGAGGCGCACAACACACCGTTTGCAATCCATCCTGGGAGTACCAAAATGTATCATGATCTTCGACATATATTTTGGTGGGGCAATATGAAGAGAGAGATAGCGCTGTTTATCTCAAGGTGTCTAGCATGTCAACGAGTCAAGGCGTAGCATCAAGTACCAAAAGGTCCATTGCAACCACTTGAAATTCCAGAATGGAAGTGGGAGCACATTACCATGGATTTCGTTACCGGTCTTCCTAAATTTTCTCAAGGCATAGATGCGATTTGGGTCATTGTTGATAGATTGACCAAGTCTGCTCATTTCTTACCGATACGAGAAACTTATACACTTGAACGTCTTGCTCGTATGTACATAAATGAGATTGTAAGACTGCATGGTATGCCGGTGTCCATAGTTTCTGATCGAGACCCAAGATTCACTTCATGATTTTGGGTTAGTTTGCAAAAAGCTATGGGCACAGAGTTACGATTTAGCTCGACATATCATCCTCAGACGGATGGACAGTCGGAGAGGACTATTCAAACTCTTGAAGATCTATTAAGACTCTGTGTCCTTGACTTCAAGGGAAGTTGGGACAAGTTCTTACCATTGGTGGAGTTTTCCTACAACAACAGTTATCAAACAAGTATTGGCATGGCTCCATTTAAGGCGTTGTATGGAAGAAAGTGTCGCTCTCCAAAGATCTTTGGGATGAGGTAGGTGAAGCAACGTTGTTGGGACCGGAGTTGGTACGTATGACTACGAAAAAGATTCAAACAATCCGACAACGTATAAAAACCTCACAAGATCGACAAAAGAGTTATGCTGATCTTTATCGAAAGGACGTAGAATTCGATATTGGAGATCATGTGTTGTTACGTGTTGCTCCATGGAAAGGAGTTACGAGATTTGGAAAGAGAGGAAAGCTCAATCCTCGATTCATCGGCCCATTTTTAATCCTCGATCTAGTAGAAACTGTGGCCTATAGACTCGTTTTACCGCCAAGTATGTCTTGTGTTCATAATGTTTTTCACATATCTATGTTACGTAAATATGTGAAAGACCCGAATCACATTATTGAGTTAGAACCGGACGAAATAGCGGAAGATTTGACGTATGAAGAGGTTCCTGTTCAAATCTTGGATAAGAAGGAACATATTCTACACTCCAAGGTTATACCGCAGGTCAAAGTTTTATGGAGAAATCACGATGTTGAGGAAATGACTTGGGAGTTAGAATCTGAAATGAAATCAAGGTATCCTTACCTCTTCGACATACTAGGTACGTACCCTAATTTCGAGGGCAAAATTTCATAAGAAGGGGAGGTTGTAAGACCCCAACTTTTATAAATAAAGATGAATTTTCTATAAATATCATTTTTGAATATTATGGAGTAAATTTGATATAATGTTATAGTTGTGGGTAATATTTATAAATTTTGCAAAGTACGCAAGTTGTTATATAATATTCGAATTGTCGGGGAATATTCGTTTTAACAGGGAATATTTGTACGACGGCATAATTATTGGTGGACCCCACAACGGAATTATTGTCGGATTGAGAAAACGACAAAAATACTTTATGAAAATAACGGCGGAAGTTTTACCGTTAACTGTTGAAACACCCGGTGTTAAAAGTACAGTAATACGCGTGGTTGCATAGTAGCACACGGTATTAATTATTGATGCTTACGTGAGAAGTCACTCAGTTTTGCTTATTATTTGGATCCCTATTTACCCGTTTTTCAAAATTATCGGACGAAAGTTATAAAGTATATATATATATATATATTTGACTTTTGTGTGTGTGTGTGTGTGTGTGTTTTCGTGCGTGTAGGAGTGTGTGTGTGGTAGTGGGTTTTGGTGGGGGAATTATTATCAAGTGGTGTGTTGTGTTAGTGGGTGGAGGAGTATATTATCAAGCGGTGTGTGATTATTATATATATATATAAATTGTGAGAGTGGGTTTATATAGGTATGTATATATATATATATATATATATATATATATATATATATATATATATATATATATATATATATATATGTTGCAAGTTGCAAATAAGTGAGAAGAATTAGGATGAAGTTGGCGAGTTTTGGTTTTTGTTAAAATTCAACAGGTGTTATTATATATATATTATATTTTATTTAAAAAAATTTGCTTTAATTATGGACCGTCCAATTAAAATAAATCAATCTGGACCGTTCATGAATTAGTTACTATGCAGTCCATTCTTCTATAAATAGAAGTTCATTCCTTCATTATTTCTTACGAATTCACTGAAACTCTAGAGAGAGAAATTATAGAGAAGCTATAGAAAAATATTCTGCTCCTTCCCTACTCTTATATTCAGTTTCTTTTACGGTAAGAGATATTATTTGTTGTACTCGTTAGCGGTATTCCTTCTTTCTTATTGGTGAAATACTTCTGTTATTCCATTCTTTATTATTCTGCTAGAATAACTAGTATACGCGGACTACCCTATACTTGGTGACATTCTTCTAATATTTCATCTTTATTATTATTCTATTGGAACATCATGTCTGTGTGTTTTACACCGGACCTGGTTCCGTCTTTATTATTATTCTTTTGGAACATCCTGTCGGTGCAAATTTTGCCTGACCTGGTTCCATTATTATTATTCTGTTGGAATAACCTGTCTATGCGAAGTACCACATGCATGGTGATTTCTTTTGTTATTCCATTCTTTATTATACTCAGTTGGTTAAAGTTTTAACTTCTATACTCTATGAAATTAGTATAATATCCTTGATATTTGCGCTTCATCCAGTATCTTTTCATGGAAATATTCTTCTGATCATTCTTGAATTTTACTCTACAAAGCAGTATCATGTTGACAATTTGGACATTATTAGTTCCTGGATAAATTAATTCTTGAACTTGTTTTATTGAATTCTTATATCATTGTCATCATCCTCATGTTTATATTATGTTGAAAGTCATATGTGGCCTGTAGTGCATAGATGGACTTGGTATGATTATGACCAGGGATTATTTGGTGTAATCATGACCGTAATATTACAAATGATGTGATAAAAGTTATCATTGGCCCGTAGTGCATTGATGGATAGTTGTTGGCATGATCATGACCATTAATGAATACACGAATGTCCTTGGCTGTAGTGCATGGATAATGATACTAAAGAATATCCTTGGCCGTAGTGCAGGGGTGATTCGATGATGTGGATTATTTATTAAGCTGAGTCCCAGCGATAAAAGTCATGAAAAACCTTTTAAATCATAAAAGATGGTAGATTTTATTCTCTACTTGACTCTTTTAATGGATTTCTTGTTTATGCAGATTAAACTTGATGTTGTTATATTTTATCGCTTTAACATCTTTGTTGAAGGCTAACGATAATTTATTCGAATTATCTTAGTCATAATATTTCTTCTTGGGCTAGTTGAGCTCACCCTTTCTTTCATTGTTCTCTTGAGAAATGAGAACATAGCGAGGGACTAGTCGGGGAGCGGAGTGACTGTCCCACGTGGATAGCATTAGCGATCCTCTCACTATTCTGCGAAATAGTGTGTTAATAATTGTATCTTGAGGACTCCTTTTGAGTTTGTATAATCTCTAGTAGACAATAATTGTATTCAAACTCATGATTATGTTTTGTCGTATTGTACACGACAGTTGTATTAGTAAGTTGTATTTGAATTTTGTACCATGTATCTGACGACCCAAGATGGGTGATGTATACCTAATTTTGGGGGCGTCACATATTATATAGTGTAGTGCGACACTTATGTGACTATACTATATATAGCAACCATATATTAAGATTTATTAAATTATATTGTATGAAGCAATGTGATTGAACATATTGGAACTATATGTTATGAATACCTCATGAAATGTGTATGTGACAATATGTATGTGGGTATACATTAAAATAATATATCATGAATATATTGTAGACAATGGTTGACTAATAGGATTTAATTGAATAATATCTAAGAAGATTGCACCGGTGTGATAAAATGTACATGGATTATATGTATGTTACATTGACATATCACATCTACTACCTTGAAGTATTAATTATGTAAATTATATTATGACATTAAGATATAACCCATGTATGGATGATATGTTTATAAAATATAACATAAGAGTAGGGATTGTGTATAAGTATATAGCCTAAGTGTTGCAAGAATGCTGAGTTATTTGGTTTGTCCCAAATTGGAAGACCCATTTCTCTCTTCACGTGTATGACAAAAGGTTAAGGCCTATTTCCCTTTTCTTCTCCCAAGCTCAAGCTAGCAAACTAGATAACAATGTTAAACAAGGGAGTGGGCATAATAGTGTAAATCAACTACCATCTAACAACTCTTTAATAACCATCATGCAATCCTTCAATCCATGGGTTTGATTTAGTGGGAAATTTCAATGTCTATGTAATCTTTTTTCTATAAATATGGACTCTCCTTCTCCATTTTTCATTGCTGAGAATTGCTTAAGTGTGAAATTGAGAGCATATATAGAGTAAGTAATTATATGCACATCAGTAGAAGAAGTGTGAATTAGTAAGCTAATTACAAAGGTACGTATAAGATTTCTTCTTGTTCTTCATTTTTGGTTTCTGTCAAAATTTTCATTCTTGAATTACCAATTTCTTAATTATGTGGAGTTAGATGATAATAGGGTTGGGTAATGTTTACATAGTTGTTATATAACCATATAAGCATGTTTAAACTGTTATATGACTGATTAGAATAGAATTCGTGAATGATTTCTATGGTTGAATGAGATCCTGCCAAAGCAGTCGTTTCTCTTGAACGAGACGTATGCCTATGCATTGCTACCGGTATAACACTAGGCGCAAGCACAATTACGTCTTACCTCTTTCGTCTGTGTTTGCCTTCTGTTTAAAATTTGCTAAGTGTTGGTCAATTGCTATGGCTTAAATCAGTATGCAAGCATGTGTAATGTGTATATATAAGTATATTAACCTAATGTGAGCATGTTTTACTAGATAAGCATACATGATTAATGAAAGCGTATAGTTTAAAATGAATTTAGAACTTTAAAAATGAACTTGATATGTATGTATGCCATGTTTATATACTGACTTTGCAAGCATGTTGGTATGGTTTTGAAATGCATGAATAACCCGTTAACTTGTGTTTATATGATTCGTAAGGAAGCATGAACATGTTGGACTTATTAGTAAGCTTTACTAATGAAAATACGAACTTTGAACATGAATGTTAGCATGCTACTTTGAGAGTTAGAATCTGACATCTATGAACATGTTTGATGATACTTTTAGACTTGCTAATGTATCATACATATATGCATACTATGTTAGGAGTTGTGAAATCAAGTTAAGACTAAATAAAGTTTATTTTCAAAATAATAACTAAAATAGTTACATGTATGCCATATGAATACTCATAAGCATGCCTAATATGAGTTATATGACTACCTTATATTTTTTAAAAGCAAGCATGTTGGACTTTGTGGTTTCATGACCTTGAATGACCTTAACTTGTTGAAATGTTCAACTTAGAACCATATTATAAAACAAGGGACCTAGATTGACTTGAGACACACGAAAGGACCTTTAACATGATAATATATATTATGTATGAATGTTGTGTTCATGTCAGACAGAAACCACAAGGCAACAGCTTAGCCTTGGCTTGGCGGGTAGGGTCACAGCAATTGCGTCGCTTCTAAAGCTTAGCCATATGCGCTTGCATTGCTACGTCGACTAGAATCGAAGCCATGCAATTTAACAATCTGATTTTGAATAGTTAACTTATATGATGCTTACATTGCTAGAAATTGTTTACACCCTACTGATACGTGTATATATGTGATGATTAAGTAATAAGATAATGTTTTCCTTATATAATGAAAGTCCATGGATAAAAAGGTCTAAATCTTGAGCATTGTAAATTTGCTTATGAAGTAACTAGGTACTTGATTTCGTGATAAACCTATAAGCTGATTTTGTACCGTATGTGTATACTTGATTCATATCAAGCTTAAATAACGAATGTGTTAGCTAATGGGCATTCTATACTTATAATACACTATAAATAGGATTCGAAAGTGTTAATTTCTTAGCATGGATAAACTACGCTTAAGGCAAGTATCCTAAACCCTTGCATTACTTTATTCAACGAATATCGTAAGCAAGTATTTAAACCTTATCTCTTTGAATGCAAGTTATCTTACTTACTCGTTCAATTGAGCTAGTATGTTTAAACTCTTGTGAAAACTATTATTCATGTTGAACTTGGTATTGTTCTTGAATATTATGAAAGTGGCTATGCCATTTGATTCGGCTCGACTATATGTATGTTTATAAAACTGTCCAAACCAATTGACTGGTGCGGAAATCTTGAAAACTGAGTTGAACAACCCTTATGGTAAGGGGAGTGTATATTGTTGGAAGCCCCAACACACGCATGAATATTACTGTGGTGTTATGCATAACATAGAGTATTGTAGACTGATCATCTATCGTACTTAATTCTTTTGGGTTATCAGTTTAATATTGGTAATTCTAGTAGATGTTCAATAGTCCTTAGTGACTGCTCAGTATAAATTATTTTATCCAGTTTGATACGTTGATAGCCTTTGAATTCATATATAATTGTTGATCTATATTGAACTATCATTTCATATTCCAAAGATTTGATTCGAGTTAATTGTTGATGCTTATTGTTCATGATATTATTCTAAGACTCTGAACTATCTTGGAGACTATACTTTGATATTTCAAACTCGTGATATAATACTTATCACCCTTGTAGTATATTACTTGCTGGGCAATTTGTGCTTAATCTTGCTTATTTAATACCTTTCAGTTAAGGCGGAACAGGGAACTGTCTCTGGGAAAAACAAGGGCAAGGCTACCGATTAGCTTGTTCCTTTATGTTTAAAATTGTTATGTTGTATTAAGACTGTCTTCAGACTATGTTTAAGCTTAAATAGGATTATGTAATAAGTTTTTATTCGATATTATTATGTAATCTATTAAGTACTGTAGGTTGCGAGATTTGGGGGAATAATTATAATAAATCATTGTATATTATTCTAGATTAGATCTTCCGCTGTGAATGTGTAATTTTAGTTATTATTGTATTACCATGAGCATGTGACGAACCGAATTCAAGTGACCAAGTGGTGGTCCAAATTTGGGGGAGTCACAAGTAAACCCTAAGGGATGTTCTTACACCCAGTGCCCTAAAACCATCTGGTTTGTGAGTCATTGGTCGAAAGTTAGCAAAATAGGTAGTTCTGAAAACCTAAGAGAATCAAACATTGCACATGCAAGTTTTAGCACGGGATGGAGCGTAACACGTACTCATGAAAAAATGAAGTATGAATAAAACTTCATAGGACCCTCGATGCTTGGTAAATATGTGATTTTGGCTACAATTGTTGTGTTTAGGAAAATAGTTGTTTTGAATGGTGAATTTTGCCTTTTAAGAAATAAGTTATGAAATCCAGTTTGGTCTTTAACTGGTTGGAATAAGTAAACGATCACACACACTACATAGGTAATGATGGGTTTAGATTGTCGTAGTGGTTTCAGTTTTTGATTTGCATTAATTGGATGTTCTTTTTGCGTTTTTTAAGGATATCTTTGAGGCATGTTGTTGAAACCCATACTGCTTTGTTGCCAGATTTATAGGATTATAGAGTTCACATGTGCATCATGTTTGGTTATGCATAACATCGGTTTGTTTTGCTTGAGGACATATAAATGTTTAAGTTTGGGAGTATATTGATAAATGGGTTTTTGTACCCCATGAATTGAGTGCGTTTGAGCTTAATCTTTTGTTAGTTTTTAAGTTTTTGTGTCTATTCATGAGTTTTTTACTTTATTTTGTAGGAATTGGAACAAAAGTTACTTGGATCGACGTTCGGGCCGGGGTTTATAGATTCGCATTTTTGGCTTGTCATTTATATAGCAGCCACTTCAAGGCCAATTTCGGCATTGCTCCAGCCCGTATTTCAAAAAACTCAAAGAATAAATTTTTAGATCTACTTCTCTTCTTTCCGGAACATCTTGAATCATATAAATCTGAGTTTGGACAAAGAAATTATGGTCATTTTCTCAAAGGGAGTCATAGCAAAAAATTTCAGAAAAGTTTTTAGCGTCGGGGCGCCCAAACTTAGTCTATTTTCAGCTTCGGGGCACCGAGAGGCATATTTCCAGCGCCGTGAGCAGCGCCGGGGCGTTGTAGTCGGGCCAGATCAAGTTGAGACACTTTTTGGGTGAATTTTGATACTTTTTGACTCCAAATTAGATTGAGTTTCCTCCTAAGCTAGAGATTTGACTTGTAACCTATAAATACATGATGTGAGGTATAAAGTAGAGGGTAAATTAGTTTAGGAATACATTCTATCTTTTATTCATGAACCCTAGTTTAGATTGGATTAAGGATTGAAGCAACTTGGAGATCATCGAAGATCTAAAGCAGGTGCAAAAGGAAAGTCTCAAATTTGTAGACAACATATTTTATTCTCTACTTTACTTCTATTTTTGTCTTTTAATGTTTATTCAATTGTGGATTCTAGATTTTAATTTAATAATAATGAACTAAATTTATTATTTAAGATTGCAACAGATCTTATTGCATAGTTTGTTTTAGTATGCTTCTTTATTAATTATTGAGATCTATTATATGAATTGTCTATTATGATTGTGCATAATTGTTTAATTTTCTAGCTAACAATTATTGTGATACTCTATATGAATTTGGGAGATGGAGTATAGATTTAGATCTGATCATAATAGCATGTGATTGTGTTTTCTGCATGGTGATGGAATTAATGATTTGTGTTTAGGATAGGGATATACTTTACGCCGCATGTAATCTGATATGGAACTTGCGCTTTAAATCATTTTTAATTGTAATTCACATAGGAATATAGTGAATTAGTTAATTAGGGTGTTTGATTCAATTCTATCAACTGTGGATTTGTATTAATATGTTTGTGATACATCGGAAGGTGGTTAATACTAATGAGTTCCTGATTAACAGTCCATAATAGTGAGCATAATTAATTAGAAGTGTATTGATATAAGTGAAGAAATAAGTGAAGTTGTGATCTTAATTATCCAAAACCTGATTTTAATCTAGTGTTATTTAAAAATTAGTTTTATTAATTATTTTTATTCTCAATCCTAAATCATTTGTTTAAATAAAATTAATTTGGTTACGAGTTAATATTTAGTAATTTTTATTAAATAATTTCTCGTGAGAACGAATATTCTACTTACACTTTATTACTTATTGACCGTCTATACTTGCACCCATATATCGATTGTGAAATCGGCCATCAAATGATATGACATCAACACGTGACTAAAACATATTTATGTGTAATATTGAGTATCATTTTAACATTTATTCAATTAATTTTTTACCAAAAAAGGTAAATATAAGAGCATTATTAATTTTACTTCAAAAAATTGTCATTAAATTTAATTTAAAAATTAATAATTTACCAAAAGGATATAATTGTCATTAAATTTACTTCAAAAAATTAATATGGTCTTATATTAAAATAATAATAATAGTAATTTAATTTAAAATTAATATGTAGATAAGATTAATAATTAATTTACTTTAAAAATTAATAATTTACCAAAAGGATAAAATTGTCATTAAATTTACTTCAAAAAATTAATAATATTGGTCTTATATTAAAATAATAATAATAGTAATTTACTTTAGAATTAATTTACCAAAAGGATAAAATTGTCATTAAATTAACTTTAAAAAATTAATAATGGTCTTATATTAAAATAATAATAATAATTGTAATAGTAATTTACTTTTAAATTAATAATAATAATAATAATAACAACATGTAGATAAGAATAAGATGTAATCAAAGGATTCCACTGTTAGTAGTAGCTAGCTTTGTGTTTGTTTGGAGAGGAGCGTCTTAAGCAAAATTATTGACTAATTAAGCTTACGAAAATGCTTGTCCATAGAACGGATAGACTAGCTTTTGCTATTTTTTTTGTAGTAGAAACCCTGTAAATTCTTTATTAACTTCCATTGAAAAATTGCATTCAAATCTTTCACAAATTAACCAAAAGTGGCCTTGCAGGGATTTTCGAATAGCCATTTATTTGTGAGAAAAATGAGGTTGATAGTTTGTATTTTTTGTGCTACAACAGTTGATATTTGTTGTTAAATTGGAGGCTCAGAATCAAACAGTTGCGAGGAAGAAAAAATAGTTTCAAACCTTTCTGAAAGATATGAACGACCAGGGATATGTTTCTTCAAATAGTGTCACAACAAACATAAAGTTTATGCCAAAATATGCAATATAAGGAGAATTTATTTGGAAAAAAAGTTTATGTTTCATGGAATAGACAAAATTGCATCAAGGTTTGTCAAAATAGTCCAGTTAGTTTGTTCATTTGAGCTTCTGAAAATCGACAAAAATCTTGCATGTCAATACCTGCAATTATAGCAGTATTTATAATTCACAATAAAAAAGTATCACATGAATTAACATAAACATGAGAATTATTATTGACTATTGGGCCATAATACTTTAGACATGTTGGGTAGGTCTTGAAAGTATTGGGTCGGTTCATTGGGCCGACCCATTGGGAAGTTAATGTCTTCATTTGGGTCCTCTTGAGGTATGGGGCCGAGGCAGTGGGTCGAATTACTAGATAAGTATGGTTCCACTTGGGTTTTGACCGGTGATGATTATGGGGATAGAACTTTGACTGTCATCTCTGCATTGTATTTAATGAGGATTGGACAGGGCTTAGTCGGCTACAAGCTGTGGGCCAGGGGATGTCAGTGACATACAAAAGCAAGGAACTCACACAAAGGAAGGTAACACACTTAACCAATTTATTATCGCTCTCAATACACTAGACATATTTTCCTCCATTGTTAACCTTGTGATCGCCGATACTGACTCTCACGCCGGAGCTATCCCCCGACGGTTAAGCCGTCAAGCTTTTGGTGTTGACTTGTTGAATTGTGCAGGATATCGGACACGTCTTGGTGATTGGGACGTGAGGAAAGATCTTAGCGTTAACATTAGCGCTAGAAGGAGGGCTGAGTTCTAGTGTCTTGAACATTTTTCAATCACAAACTGTATTTGTTCTACGTCGGAATCCATAGGGAAGAGTAGAACACCTACACCTAAAGGATAGCTGATGGCTATGACTTCGTCTACACAACGAGTATCCGTCAAGAATTGATTGGGTCCTTCAAAGAGTGTTCATGCTGGTACTACTTCCAAGCTGGTTTTTGAGGGTTCTCGTTCGAGAGCCTAAGGTGATGCTGGAAGAAAATTGATTTTTGTTGCTAATAGAAGACCTGGCCATGGTCGAAAAAGGGTAGAAGACATACTGCTTAGAATCCTATACCAAAGTGGTCAGACTAATAGACCGATCAAGTTAGAAAGAAGTCTACACTTTAAAGACATGTCTCGAGGCCGCCTTCGGGATCGAAGCAGAGTAGATGAAGACCCAACAACCATTTTCTTGGTTGACCGAAAAGGGTACTCCGCCCTATTGGTCTTCAGGATTATGGTCGAAGCAGAGTAGATGAAGACCCAACAGCCATTTTCTTGATTGACCGAAAAGGGTACTCCACCCTATTGGTCTTCGGGATTATGGTCGAAGCAGAGTAGATGAAGACCCAACAGCCATTTTCCTGGTTGACCAAAAAGGGTACTCCGCCCTATTGGTCTTCGAGATTATGGTCGAAGCAGAGTAGACGAAGATCCCAACAACCATTCTCCTGATTGATCGAAGAGGGTACTCCACCCTATAGGTTTACGGGATTATGGTCGAAGCAGATCCAGAAGCCGCACTCCTGAGAATCCACTGAGGGCAAACCGTCCCGTGGATACTTGTCTTCGGAGATGCTCGTTTAAAGCTGCAGGTTCGAATGGAAAAGACAAGAATATTCAGAAGAGTCTTTGAGAAGGCTTATGTCCAAATCGACAGAGAGATGTTTGCCAATTTTTGGTACGTGGAAAGAGCCGAAGAATGCTAAGACGTTCCAGTGGACTTCAGTCTGTGAAGACGTCATCCAGGGAATAACGACCTATCTTTCTTCGGGGCCCTTATTGATAAAGCCCGTTCCTGTTGAGCTATTGTATTTGTATCTGACAGCTAGTTCGTTCGCGGTGGGAGAAATTTTGGTGCGAGAAGTTGGGGGTAAGCAGCACCCGGTTACTATGTAAATTGTGTCCTTAGGGATGAAGAAATAAGATGATGATAGTTATGGAGAAGCAAAAGAGTCTGACAAAACCGTTGCAGTGCTTCGGCAGAATCGGAATTCGTTGGCGTTGTTTGCAGACAGACCCAATTCTACTTTGGACTCATCTCCAACTATTGAGGACTTTTGGGTGTCATCCGAAGTTGCTAATGTTCTTCGGAGGGTTCATGTGGGTATTTGTGTCAGCTGAATAGTTCGGTCCTGCATCAGCCACCAAAAGGATATATTCAATTTTATCTCCTATACCTTTTGCTGTCTGGGGGGTATTCATAATGGGTCCATTAGGTCCATTGCCTACAGATCAGGTTAACAAACGCGAGTTCATGAGATCGAAGTTTGAAGCGTTCAGTAAGGATTTCAGTAGCTCATCCATATTCTGACAGGCACAATAAATGCCACCTCGGTGTAAGGAGGTTCGGGTGGACTTGCTGACCATTAGATGGTAGCCTTATTGGCAGGTGGTCCTTATGAGTTTGTCATGCCCTTCGTGGTAGGCAAATTTCATCCTTTAGACGTTGTCAGGCCCTTCGTGGTAGGCAATTGTCGTCCTTATGGGTTTGTCAGGCCCTTCGTGGTAAGCAAATTTCATCCTTTAGACGTTGTCAGGCCCTTCGTGGTAGGCAATTGTCGTCCTTATGGGTTTGTCAGGCCCTTCGTGGTAGGAAAATTTCATCCTTTAGACGTTGTCAGGCCCTTCGCGATAGGCAATTATCGTCCTTATGAGTTTGTCAGTCCCTTCGTGGTAGGCAAATGCCATCCTTTAGACGTTGTCAGGCCATTTGTGGTAGGCAAGTGTCATCCTTTAGACTTTGTCAGGCCCTTCGTGGTAGGAAAATGTCATCTTGTGGGTTTGTTAGGCTCTTCGTGGCAAACAAATTCCCTATAAAGCAGATCTATCTCGCACTTCGGTAGCGAATAAGTATTCCTTTACTTTATTACCTAAATTTTTCTAAGTGTTGAGTTCGGATTGCTCCATCACTTAAATTTACCTTATCTGTTATATGACTTGTTTAGTTATTTATTAACAATTTTAAGTTAAGTCCATAAAGAGCTTGTACATTTTTCAAAATCATTAATATTAAAGTATTAACAACAAGTAACTGCACCGAAGTCATAAAGAACGAAGCCCATATTTCATTAATATTTAAAATGATTACAAAAGATGGAAAATTTTACAGAAATCCTATAAGCTATAAGAAGGGAAACTCGTCTTCAGACGTCAGCTTCGTCTTTGGAAAAATCGAGTATGGTCGGATCAACCTTAGCTGTGACAAGTTTTGCCTTGTCCTTGCTTCGGCATTCATAGTACCCGTCAGAAAACATCTGGACCACCTTCTCATTCAGCTCATTGGACTGACGATATTCTTCCTGGATTTGCTTACGAAGCTGATCAGTTAGTGGTGGGCCCAAATCCCTAATAGTCTGGAGTTCTCGAAGTTCCTCTTCAAGCTTTTGACGATGAGCCCTTTGCTCTGCATCTTTAGCTTGGTTATCTTTATTTTGCTTCGATAGAACTGAGTTGGATTGGGCCAGATCTTCGATTTTCTTCGCCAAAATTTCATTTTTCTTCAAAAAAATTGATATTTATATCAGTGAAGACTTGTTGAGTGGCCCGGGACGTCTTCAAATCTTCTTTGGTTTGGGCAAGGTCTTTCTGAAGGCACTCTTTGTCGCGAAGGGCAACTTTGAGATTATTTCTATCTTTCGCAAAAGCAGTCTTAAGTAGGGTATTCTCTCTTTGAGCGACTTTCTCTTCGGGTTCGGCCTCTTTATATTTGGGACGGAGGTGTCCGAAGACAGCGTTTGCCTGCAAATGATCAATGTTAGTCAAACAGTTCAAAATTAATGGGTCGGGACGTAAATAGATAAGTTAAGCTTACTCTAGCTTGGTACTTCATTCCCTCGTCGATTAGGTCCATGATAGAGCTGTTGCCGTACCGATGATCATCTGTGTCACGGACGAAGGAGTTGTAGAGCTAAAATGGGAATTTCTCATTGGATTCTGGCCAGAGAATGGGGTATCCCATGGCTTCAGGCCTAGATTCCGAAGAGTTTGATTTTCTTTTGCGATCATGTTTGGGTGTTTGCTCTACCTGTTCTTCGTCAGAAACAACGATTTCAACCGGGATATCCGATGGAGGATCGGTGTCTGTTAGAGGTACTTGTGGCTCTTCGGAGGCCGGAGGATTCTCTTGGGTTTTCCTCTTTTTGGCACGAAGGATTCGAATCCGTTCGTCGTGAGGTTTATTGAGGAGGCACTCGGTATGAGTTTGTGTGGTGGTGTGTTTATGTTTTCAGCCAGTTTTCTTTCTTCGACGAGGTTGACTTGTACCTTCAGTAGGAGTTGATTCGGTTGCTTAAGCTTTGGAAGTTAAAGGCTCTTCAGTTGGTACTTCGGTAGGGGTCGGCGAAGATAAACCCGAAAGGAATCTGTCTAGATCCCTTCGGTCAATCGACGTCGGTTCGATCAGAGTTACTACGAAAGATGAAGAACAATTATTCAGAATAATTTACTGACGAAAATTGGTTAAGTTATACATTCCTTTAGGTCCGGACTTACATTTATGGTCGTACAACCATGCTTGCTTGCTTAGAAGTACGAAGCTCCATTCCTTGAGGTGGATCTTCTCTAGAAATCTCATCATTTCTCTTACACGTTCCTTTGAAATATCTCCGAAGTTTGCAGAGATACGATCAGAAATGGTCCAATTAGGTATGGAGGAGATTTCGGGTCCTTTAATAAAAAACCACTCCTTATGCCATCCCTGGTTGCTCGAGGGAGTGTCCATCAGGGGTCACTTCTCGAACCTGGCATTAGGTTTGGGAAATTGTTTGCTCAGCATCTTGAAGCCTCATTCTCGAGATTTATCGGCTATGAACAGGTGAAGAAGAAGTCGACGGCAGGTGGAATCCCTTGTTCGTGGCAGAAGGCGATAAATGCCATGATGTGGATGTAGGAGTTCGGGACAAGCTGGGCAAATCCCACACCTACAAACCTTAGTAGATTGATAACGAAGGCATGGAGGGGTAGGTGAACTCCCTTTTCGAGAAGGGTTACCGGCATGGCGGTCTAGCCTTCAGGTCGCTGGAGCATTCGTTCTTGGAGGGCTGGGGCCCTTACCAGGTGGGTGTCCAGAATCTGCAAAAGGGGTCCAAGAAGGTTCTGCAGACTCGATTTATAACGATAGAAGGAGTATTGGTATGTGGAAAGTATTCTTCATTCTTGAAGAACTCTGAAGGAGTTGGTGGTGTAATCTTGCTAGGGGTAACAGCGGATTTGAGGTTCGGATCCAGAGCTTGGAGGAATGAAGAAGTGATGGGAGTCACAATAAGGGGAACCTCTTCACCGGAATTCTGAGAGGCCATGAATGACGGTTTAGTGATGGTTTGCAGGAGGAAAGAAAAATTTGAAGGAGGACGAGAACGGGAGGTGACTGAAATTTGAAATGGCAAGTAAAACTGTCAGATTGGGAGGAATTAACTTTTTATACTGGCGGTCTCTTCAACTTTTCACACAATTCAAGGGCGGCTCATTTAATGCCAGTGGTGTTGAGACTTTGAAGAGGCATCATTCTATTTTGGTCTTAAATTGTTAATCAGATTGGGCTTCCGGTTTTTATCTGCTATGGGAGATTTACCAGTTGGGCCTCGATGCGTTTTATTTTTGGCCTTTAATGATCTTATTATATTTCCCTTTGTCCTAAACCAGTGCCATTTATACTCTTTTATCAAACTTCCTGTTTAATAAAAGAATGGGGGGTAGTGTTGGGCCATAATACTTTAGACATGTTGGGTAGGTCTTGAAAGTATTGGGCCGGTTCATTGGGCTGACCCATTGGGAAGTTAATGTATTTATTTGGGTCCTCTTGAGGTATGGGGCCGAGGCAGTGGGTCGAATTACTAGATAAGTATGGTTCCACTTGGGTTTTGACCGGTGATGATTATGGGGATAGAACTTTGACTGTCATCTATGTATTGTATTCAATGAGGATTAGACAGGGCTTAGTCGGCTACAAGCTGTGGGCCAGGGGATGTTAATGACATACAAAAGCAAGGAACTCACACAAAGGAAGGTAACACACTTAACCAATTTATTATCGCTCTCAATACACTAGACATATTTTCCTCCATTGTTAACCTTGTGATCGCCGATACTGACTCTCACGCAGGAGCTATCCCCCGACGGTCAAGCCGTCAATCTTTTGGTGTTGACTTGTTGAATTGTACAGGATATCAGACACGTCTTGGTGATTGGGACGTGAGAAAAGATCTTGGCGTTAACATTGACCTTTAACAAAATAATGTCAATATTGAAACTAAAAATTAATGAATTATATTGATAATATGAACATCATTATTCCTAAAGATGTTATCTCTATTATGCTGCAACATCATTATTTCTAAAGATATTATCTTTGTTATGCTGCAATCAGTAGGTTTAAAGGACAGTACTTTTTTTCTCGGTCATAGTCGGGAGTGGTTAGTATGAAATTAATTTTAATCAATTGATCAATATCGACACGCAAGAAGAAGGAGGAAATCTCTCTGCGTATCAGCACTGTATTAATTATATGACTAACTTACCACGAAGTTAACTTTATAGTAACCAGATGCGTCATAACCTAGCATACCAAAAAAATTGGTCTATGCCCAGTTACCAAAAATGGCCTAGTTGTAAGTCGCATCATTAAAAAGAGGACCAATAGCAAAGCATATCAAATCATCATAACTTGTTTTATAGAAAGTGTTGACAGGATTCAACTGCACATCCGCGCACCCTTAAAATGTACGGTAATAATTGGAATTTTCGCCTCGAGTGAAGAGCTATAACACACTTTTAAAAGACGTTGAGGATCCGGGACAAGCTCGGACTGTACTACATTTATCAATTCGGATTCTACGCGTTGGTAGAATTTCGGTGGAAGAAACGTATATGTCCTTCCCGAATCCCGAGTCTATGAGTGTGAAAATCACTAAAAACATTTACTGAATTCCACTTGTTATAAAAAGTTCAATTTTTTCTCTCCAATACTAATTCCTTCCATTGTTATCAAATAGTGAATAGTTGTTGGAAAAAGTCATTGTCTTCCATTTGGTTTTAAGTTATTGTCTTCCATTTGATCTTAAGTTCGAACCTTTGATTTTTCTAAAGTCTAGCTCTTTGATTTTGGCCTTCCCCATTTCTTGTTCTCCTCTCCAGATTTCTCCTATAAAAGGGAGCTTGGGCTCCTTATTTCAATACACCACAACACCAAGAAGCTTAACAAAGCAAAAGAGAGTTAGAGAGTGAGAAGCTCAGTTAGAGCATTCTGAGAGTGAGGGTGTAGAGAGAAATAAACAGTTAGTTTATTTCTCAGTTGAGAGTTTGTAATCTCCACATTATTTTCATAGTGAATTTCTGAGATATCTCCTCGTGGCTTTTCCCAATTGGGTTTCTGCGTAAATTTTTGGTGTTATTATTTTATATCTCATACACACTACAAAAAAATATGTCATAGGCGACAAGAGTATTGGCGACGGCACATGCGCCGTCGAGAATGACCTTAATGCTGACGGGCATTCCGTCACTAATGGGTGTCGTCGCTAATAACTCTTTCCCAGGGAAAAAATAGGTGTGAAAATTTGGCGGTGGAGGGAAAACTTATTGGCGACAGTTATAGATGTCAATAGCGACGGCCTTGCCGTCGAGAATGACTCAATGGCGACGGTACTCGAACGACGGGACACGCCGTCAAGAATGAGGTCTTATTTTTAATTCCAGATTCAATTTCTTTTTCCTCTCCATTTTATTTCCCTCTCATTTATGTTCGTTCCCTCTGTTTCTCTCGCCATCACGCCGTCGATTCTCGCCGTCGTTCATCGCCGTTGTTAGTCGCCGGTCCTCGCCGTCGGTCCTCCACCGTCTGGCCTCCCCCTTTCTCCTCCCCTTTCTTTGGCCTGATACTGTTACAATCTCCCCCCAATTTTTGTTCCCTCTCAGCTCTGGTTCTACATTTCTTATTGTTGGCTTCCATTAGTAAGTTGCACTTTTCTTCTTTTTAAGGTTTCATTTGTATATAAGTTCCAATTTAGTTATGTTAGGGTTTAATTTGGGTTTTTTTTCCTAATACCTGTATGTCTTGTTTTGGGCAGTAAGAAACAGGCATTGACCTTCTCTGCATCTCTCTCTTTTGTGTAAGTTTTTCTTTTATCTCGTCTCTTTTTTTAGAGTATTATGTATGTCAATTCATGTATATATGTTTATTTGAAATATTTTCATGTAATATGTTTGTCAATTCATATTACACTTAGCTATAGCAAACTAGATGCTATTAAATATGCTCTATTTAAATATGTTGGTCAACCAATTTAGGAGCCTAATAATTTATTACAAGGGACACTGACCAGATTGTGGGTAATTATTGACTTACTTAATGTACTTGCAAATGGGTCGGGGTATTGTGTTCAAGGGTGTTCAGATTGTTAGAACTTAAAATGGACCAACCCATTTTGCCCTCCTGGCATTGTTGTAGTGTCTCCTAGACCTATTTCCCACATGATTCCATCATTTTAACCTGGAAGAAGTTTTAGAATTCCTTGGCAGGCCTAAGATGAGTTATGTTTAGGGTGATGTGAAGAGTTTAATTTGGGGGAAGTATTTTACTTTGACTACTTGAGTGCGTAAAGATTGTGGATTTATCAAAAGATTCTAACCTAATTTTTTAGGAGGGTTTATTCAAGAGTATAATGTTTTTAAGTCCTTCCAAAAATATTGCTCATAGAAGTTGTTGTCTGTTTGAGTAGTCCATTAAAGCTATATATTTCCAAATGTGTACCTCTTTTCTTCCATTATTTTAGGGAGTATGGGATTGATACGAGCCACCTTGTTTTCTTTTTCTATTTATGTTGTGACCGTCCTAATCAACATTCTGGGTGATAGAACTTAGAATTGAGCTTCAAATGATACTTAGAACACAAAACATCTACTCAATTTCCCATTCATCAAGCATATGCAGGACTGATGGATTAGTACATCATGTCTATAGTTAAGTGTAATATAGTTAAGTATTATTTTCCTATAATATGTATATTAGGGAATTGCGAGGAAAATTAGAAGTTTGTAGTGATTTTATGTGTTTACTATCTCAAAACCCTAGTATAACACTTAATATAAAATTTTAGTCCACTTTGGAAAGTGTAACATGTGTACTTTTGGTTGAGATACATCTATGTTATTGAGATACATCTATTTGAAACGAATATAATGCTTTCTCAATATAAATTACCATGTCTTTGTTTCCATTTTGTTGCTTAATTAAAATGGTAGCATTGCGTTATTCTACATATGTTCTAGAGGATTCTTTAATATGTAGTCTTTGATTTTGTATATATTAGAATCGATGAATTAATTTCTTTTATTGTGGTTCATAATCCATTCTCAAGATAGTATTCAAAATCCGCCTCAGTCGTCCGAATGCCACGCAAACACACACATAACACCGCGTAGATATTAGACACGCGTTACAACTTACGGGACTCAATTCTGACATACGGAGACCGAGTTATCGTCCAGTTTGCAAAATTCGCCAACACTTAGGCAAAAAGTCGAAAAGAGGTCAAAATCCGCCTCGGTCGTCGAACGCCACACAAACACACACATTGCACCGCGTAGGTATTAGACACGTGTTACAACTTACGGGACTCGATTCCGACATACGGAGACCGAGTTATCGCCCAGTTTTTAAAATTCGCCAACACTTAGGCAAAAAGCAGAAAAAGAGGTCAAAACAAAACTAATTTAAATATGCTCTATTTTCGAATTTGTTAGTAATATTCTATTTTTGTAGGGTCTTGTTGATGAGACTTCGGCAGGTGGAGGCTACGGCACAGGCGATGCCCGTGGTGGAGATGGTGATGACCGCCGGGCTGATACTGATGAGACTATTGAAGGTGGGACCGGCAGTCAGACCGGAGGTGGGACCGGCGGCGATGATGATACCGACATTCCTGATCTTGGGTTGTATTACCCATTATGTTTATATTTTGACTTTTACGTATGTATATTTATACAGTTTTTGAGTTGTACAGACTAGAGTTTAGTATCTAGTTAGGTTGATGGTATATGTATCTAACTATATTGATTATTTATGATTACATTTTGTATTTACATCGTATGACTTTTATCTATAAGTTATTACGTTGTTTACATATTTGATGGTTGTATTGGTTGTTTACATATTTGATGGTTGATTCTTTATTTTTCTTTAGTTTATTACAGGTATAATTTTGTATATGTAAATGAACTGGGGTATTTTGCAATTTTAAAAAAAATATTTTTTCCCTAAAAACCTCATTGGCGACGGGGAGTGGAGGGTCATTGGCAACAGCTATGCCATCGGCAATGACTGTTTTTTTATTTTTTGAAATAACCATTACTGACGGCCTGTTCGTCGCCAATGTCGTCGCCAATAAATACTGGCTGACGACTGGCCGTCGCTAATGCTCCCATCGGGAATGACTCTTTGCGAGCGACGGGAGCCAGGGGCGACGGGAAGGGCAACGAACACCACCGTCGCCAATGACCTCATTGTCGACGGCAATAGGGTCATTGGCGACGACAGTTTCCGTCGGCAATGACCTATTTTTTTGTAGTGTACAGTAGTGTGTTTTTATTTATCTTAGTGTATTTGTGTGAGTCTGACTTCTCAATAATTGGTATCAAAGCTTTTTGGTTCACGCCGTTGGTGTCTAGGAAAGTTGTTCAAAAGGCAGCGCCTTTAAGAACGATGGTTATTTAATTAGTCACCGTTGCAAAAGCACGGAGAGACTCACACCCGACTTACACTTACCTGGTCGGCCAACTGGTACGATCCGTTTAAAGAGAAATTAGGCAGGTCACAAATACGAAGATAACAAGTACAAGTGCGAGGTATGAAGTTGAACCATTTGACGGTAAGTCAAATTAAAGTATTTGGTAGTGTACAGTCAAAGATGTATTGGCTCAACAAGGATTGGCAAAGTTACTAGAAGGAAAGAAACCAGCGACTATGACACATGAAAGATGTGCAGTCAAAGATGTAACTGAAGAGCTTGCTATTGGTTGGAGTACTCGACTCTATAGGTTGCAGTATCTCAGTCAGAGATGGTGTCATGAAAATTACCAAGGGTTCGATGGTAATTATAAAGGGCTAGAAGAAAGGCACCCTCTACAAGCTGATAGAGGATACAGTTGCTGGTGGAACAGCAATTTCTCTGCAGGATAATTCCAACAGTGATAGCACAGAATTATGGCACATGGGACTTGGTAATTTGAGTGTAGGTGGAATGAAAGAACTTCACAAAATACAGTTGCTGAAAGGTGTCAAAACGTGCAGTTTGGAATTTTGCAAGTTTTGCTTGGACGACAAACAACGGAGGGTCAGCTTCAAGTTTTGCGTGTATTTTTTGAAGCAAAAATCTGAGGTTTTCAGAATCTTTAAGAAGTGGAAAGCTAAAGTAGAAAACTATACCGAAAAGAAGCTGAAGTATTTTAGATCAGAAAATGGCACATAATACAAGAATAGGTCATTCTTACAATTCTGTCAAGATGAAGGTATCACCAAGCACTTCTCAGTCAAAAGAACTCTAAAGCAAAATGGAGTTGCCGAGAGGATGAACATAACTCTATTGGAACATCTCAGATGTATGAGGTTGAATGAAAGATTGCCCAAGAGTTTCTGGGCTGAGGCAATCAACACAGCATGTTATCTGATAAATTGATCTCCTTTAGCTGGAATTGATTACAAAATCCTCGAAGAGGTATGGAGTGGGAAACCAGTTGATATTTATGTGATGAAAATATTTAGTTGTCCAGCTTATGTTCATCTGTCAGTCGAAGAGCGACAGTCCAAACTTGATCCAAGGTCAAAAGAGTGTATTTTCCTTGGATATGAAGATGGAGTCAAGGGATACAGGTTATGGGATCCAGTATCCAAGAAGAAGGTTGTTAGCAGAGATGTGGTGTTGAATGAGAAACACATGCTGAACAAGTCTGAGAATGAAGAATCTACAGCAAGTGAGTTGCAGAAACACCCAGTTGAGGTGGATCTTCCTGAAGAGATTGAAGATGATCATCCTTCAGATCCCCAAGAGAGGTCTTATAATCTTGTTAGAGATCGGGAAAGGCGAGTCAGTAAACCAGTGCAAAGATATGGGTTTGAAGACATGGCTGCCTTTGCCTTGATTGTTGGTAGTGGAGATCCAACTAGCTATATATCAGGATGTTATTCAGTCCGAGGATAATAATAAATGGGTGATAACGATGGTAGAAGAGATGGAGTCTCTACAGAAGAACCAGACTTGGGAGTTAGTTCAACTTCCAAAAGGATCGAAGGCTATAGGATGAGAGTGGATGTTCAGGAAAAAGGAAGCTCAGTTTGATAAAGAAGGTGAAAGATTAAAGGCCAAGTTAGTGGCAAAGGGATTCTCTCAGAGAGATGGAATCGACTACAATGAGATCTTCTCACTAGTTGTGAAACATACGTCGATTCAGTTGCTCTTATCTATTGTAGCATCACAGGATATGGAGTTAGAATAGCTTGATGTGAAAACAACTTTTCTTCATGGTGATTTAGATGAAAAGATCTACATGAAGCAGCCTGAGGGGTTTATTGAACCAGGGAAAGATGGCTTAGTTTGCAGTTTGAAGAAGTCTCTCTATGGTTTGAAGCAGTCCCCAAGACAGTTGTGACGCCCCCAAAATAGGTATACATCACTCATCTTGAGTCGCCAAATACATGGTACAAAATTCAAATACAACTTAATAATACAACTGTCGTGTAAAATATGACAAAACATACACTGAGGGTTTTAATACGAATAGTGTCTTCTAGATAGTATTCAAACTCAAATGGAGTCCTTAATACATTTATTATCACATTATTTCACTGAATAGTGAGGACTACTAATGCAAACATCTAGACCGCCACTCCTTTCCTCGACTAGTCCCAGCTATATTCTCATTTCCTAAAGAGAACAATGAAAACAAAGGGTGAGCTTAACTAGCCCAGTAAGAAATATTATGACTAAGATAATGCAGAATAAATTATCCTTAGCTTTCAACAGTATAACAACTGATAGAATACAATAGAAAACAAGTTTTAGATTAATAACTGTAGCGGAATAAGCAATCCATTAGAAGAGTCAAGTAGAGCATAGTGTCTACTATCTCTTCTAGATTAAAAGTCCATCTTTAATATTTCATTCATGCAATACTCATCAATAGTTCTTTGTTATACCCAAGATAAAAAGAACTCCCATCACCTGTCTTCACCTGAACCACCAAAGATTATAGTCAAATCCACAATTCATATTTATAATCATGTAAATCAACAGTTTCTCCTTGCCACAAAGGCTTAATAGAATGTTTACTCAATATTCTTACCCCAAAGGCTAAAGATATTCAAATGTAATAGCAATGATCATACCAATCAGTTGTCTACCTTTGCACTACGGGCCAAAGATATTCAACTATAAAACCAATGGTCATGATCATACCAATCAATTGTCTGTCAGTGCACTACGGCCAAAGACATTCAACTGTTAACTAATGGTCATGATCCTGCCAATCACATCATCGAATTATCCATGCACTACGGGCCAAGGATATTCGTTATTATCACCAGTGGTTATGATAATGTCATACACCTGCCCATCTTTGCACGTAAGCCAAAGATATACAACTATAAAACCAATAATCAACAGTTCATCTTTGCACGTAAGCCAAAAATATACAACTGTAAAACCAATAATCAACAGTCCATCTATGCACGTAAGCTGTTGACTTGGTCATATTCCAACCTTGGGTTTTGATGATGACTTTCCTATTGTACTAAAATGTTTACTCATGCATTTACAGGATATTAAAAGAATTCTTGAAGCTGTGATTTATTAAAGGATTGAAGACATGAAGGCTTGAAGAATTGCTTGAGTCATTAGAAAATAAATGTAAGATCCTAACTTTAATTATTTCTCAATCAAGGCTCTACGATTTGCATTGCATTGCATCATGAATATATTTATGGAAGTAATTTAATTAATAATGGAATAAAATAATTGGGTTTTCAAAATCAAAAATGATATTTTAAATGTGCCGAATTATATTTAAGTGATCTAGGACATTACATTGCATTCAAAACAATTGTTAAGTGCTAATTGTTCCTAAAATTAATTGGATCCTGAATTGATTAAAAGTTGATATTAAAGGTACCTATTTTTTAGTAAAGTAAATCATGCCTGATACTTTAGAAATGATGGACTTATATTAGCATGATTAGTAATTGAAAGCATGATGGTCACGTTTTTGGGACAAGACGTCAATTGTCAGATATAGTGATTACCTTATATACATATCTCCTTATGGCTTGTGATCTTCAATGTATATATAGCATATTAGCAAATAAATTTTTGGACAAATCACATAACGGTTACAAAATCAATTGGTCATATATCTTGGGACTGTATTATTAATTTTTGAAAAACTAATTTTGAAACTTTCCCATAATTAAAGGAATTAATTTAAAATAGATTTTGATTCTTTACATAAATCTATACCATAAATCTGGGGATGGAGTTATTCATGAATTGATTGGACTCTCCTTAAAATTGATTTAGCAAAACAATATTCATATCTTTAGAATCAATTATCATGGATCAATAATTGGAGTAACTTTTGGTAAGCTAATTAGTGAGGGCAAATCTACATTAATTGGGTTCCTAAAATTAATATAGAAATATTTTTTAAATGATGAAAATTTTAAGTGTTCCTAAAATTGAGTACTGTAGGACATTTGCATTGCATTTAAAATATTTTGGGAATAAAAATATGGAGCAAGTTAAATGAAAATAATAAAATGTTTAAAATTAAGTTTACAAAAAGATCGTTCTGAATGTCTATCTTCCATATCTTAATTTGTCTAAATTGTTCCATAATAAAAGCAGGCAAACAGTTGACATAATTGTTTTTAAAGTAAGCATTATATCTTGTTTTTTTGTGGAAAGAAATATCTTGGACGAAATGTAGTGATTAAGTATAAACAAGATTTTTGCTTGATAACATATATGATATGCTGGAAGTCAGTAACCATATTAAATAGGAAAATTATTCCTTAATTAATGGAAATCTTTTTAAAGCATGAATCACACATATACATAATATGCTTAGCCCAAATCAGTGGTCTTGTTCGTTGGAAAAATAATTATTGAATAAAAAATTAATTTATAATGATCTCAATCAAGCATAATCAATTTATCATATCTTAGCCTGTTAAATTAAATCAGTGCATATATTCGTGGGGTAAAAGTTGTTGAACTTCATATGAATAAATCAAGTTATGGTCTAGCATATCATCAATCTAGTAAAATTGATTTATCTATATTCTCTCTAGCTCCAACGTTTCAAATTGGCCAACGGCTAGAATATCAGAACTGGTTTCTTTGAAAATGGAAACTAGCAGTTCATGAATTCATATATAAAGGGGATTGCTTGAACTTAATATTAACACTCGATATACACAAGAAATTAGAATATACAACATGCAGAATACTTAGACTACTATTCTGAAAATATACTTTCTTCACATACAATTCACAAGGGTTTTCAAAGTTTCTAAATTGTGAAGAATCGCTACAAGGCTGTTGTGCATCAAGCTCTCAATTAATTTAAGCTTTTCTCTTTGCACTTGAATCGGTGATATCTTTATCTTTCATATTGATCATTGTATTTTAGTTGAACCTTGAATTGTTGATATAATTATTGCTTTGATCATAGTTTATTTTGTTGTCATATCTTTGATCAATTCTTTAAACATGTGGTAGACTAAGTTGTTAGTCTAAGGTTTCTAATTCGGTTTGGATTAGAGGTTTTGCAAGCAAGTTCAAGGAAGCATAGGTGCTTAAGGGTGCATAGGTGTACAGGGAGCAAAGGTGCTTGGGGAGTATAAGTACTCAAAGGTTTTGAAACTTGTCTTGTAAAGGGGTTTAATTGTAAACAAAGTTAATTAATAAAGAGAGTCTCCAATACTAGTTTGTATTGGACGTGGATTAGGCCACTAGAATAGAGGATATGGGTTGAACCACGTAAAAATTCCTTGTGTTCATGTGATTGCTTATTGTGCTAAATTATCTCATCATTCAGCTATCTATCCAGCAGGCTGCATTCTATAGCTATAAACTTACAAACCTAATTCAGCAAATTGTTTTCACACAATCACATTCTGAAAAAGGTTAAGTCACGTATTTAATCATTGTGGAAAGTGTTACATAAATTCAATACAACATCTTTATATTTCCACATATAAAGATATAGAATCCAGCTTGCTGCATTGTATATCCAAAAGAATTTTTATTTAATCAAAAGTTTGACATCGTTTGTTCCCACACTTATTCAACCCCCCCTTCTAAGTGTGCCTATTTAAATTTCATTTGGTATCAAAGCTTGGCTCTACTTATCTTGGTCTTAAAGGTGACTTGTAGGGAAAGATTCTAACATGGCACCACTTGGGAACATCATTCAAGAAGGTCAATCAACTGTTAGACCTCCACTACTTCATGGAGCTGAAGATTACAACTTCTGGAAGTTTCGAATGATGATATTTCTTAAAAGAGACCCTTGGGAATGGTGGGTCGTGGAGAATGGTCCTGTTATTCCAAGAAAAAAAGATGGTACTCCAAAGACCTTAATGGAAATGGACTCAACCGAAACTCACATGGTCTCCTACGATTCAAAAGTAATGAACACTCTCCTTAGTGGATTGGTGCAATCCGAAAGTGACAAAGTTTCCTCATGCAACACGGCTAAGGAGATTTGGGATACTTTAAGAGTAATCCGTGAAGGTACATCGAAAGTAAGAGAAGTCAAGCTTAGTATGCTCACGCATGATTATAAAATGTTCAAGCTTGAGAAAGATGAAACTGTCAACAAGGCACAAGCAAGGTTCCTAGTACTAATGAATTCCATGAAGCTTCTTGATAAATCAATTCTGCAAAGTGAGATCAATCGTAAGTTACTTTGGACTATGCCCAAGAGGTTTCCTTCTAAAGTTACAACTCTTCAAGATTCTCCTAATATTTCTTCTATGAATACATTAACTCTATTTGGTGAATTAGAAGAATTTGAACATCAATTAAAGAGATATGATGATGAGGAGGATACTCCTCGAAAGAAGGTTCTAGCTCTTATTGCATGTGATGAAGAGGAGCTAGAGGACAATTTGGATGAGGAAATTGCAAAACTTTCAAAAAGGCTTAAAGGGTTGTTACAAAGAAAAATTAAGAGAAAGAATGCAATCACCTCAAACAAATTCAAGGGAAAGCAAAATGAAGACAAGCTTTGAATGCGGACGCCCGGGCCATTCCAAAAAGGACTGCTTCAAAATAACGAACAAAGGCAAACTAAGCTACAAGGACAACAAAAGGAACAAAGCATTTATTACTTGGAGTGATGATGAGTCTGAAGTGGAAGTTGATGCAAACAAAGAAATAGCCCAAGTATGCTTCATGGGAATCGACAATGAATCAAATGATGAATCTATCGAGGTAACCATTTCTGATTATAATCTCTTGAAACAAGAAAATAAAAAATTAAGAGAAAAGAATGTATATTTAAAAGACTTAGTAAATACTTTAATGAATGAGGTTGATATATTAGTTGATGAAAAGAAAGAAGTTGAACAAGATACATCATCACTAGAAGAAAATATTTTAATTGCTAAAAATGATTTTTTAGAAATCATAACAAATTTCTTTCCAACAAGGTTAATGATTTAAATAAAAAAGTTGAAAAATTAAACAAAGAAATAGCAATGAGAGATGTTTGTATTGATGCTTTTAATGATGATTCTCATATTAAAAATCCTTCAACGAATGAACTACAAAAATAAATAAACTCACTAAAATTATCATTGGCTAAATTTGTCCAAGGGGAAGAAAATTTATCGGTTATGTTGGGTAAACAAAGACCTAGCTTTGAAAAACAAGGAATTGGCTATAATCCAACACATAAAAAGAGTGAGGTAAAAATTTTAAAATCTAGATCACATTTAAAATTAAATTATTGCCCTCCTTTCACTACTTGTAAAACATGTGGCTTAAAGAGACATTTAGATTGTTCATCAAATAAAAGGAATATGAAAGTTAAAAGTGTGTGGATTAAGAAAAGTGATTTGTATATGACTAACCCAAAAAGACCCAAAAAGATATGGGTACCAAAAGAATGAATTTTTTATAGGTACATCTCAAAGCCAAAGGTCCTTCTTAAAATAAACAGATTGAGTAAGCCAAAGGAGCAAACTGAATTCGTCAGTAAGAAAAGTGATTTGAATCGGTGATATCTTTATCTTTCATATTGATCATTGCATTTTAGTTGAGCCTTGAATTTTTGATATAATTATTGCTTTGATCATAGTTTATTTTGTTGTCATATCTTTGATCAATTCTTTAAACATGTGGAAGCCAAAGTTGTTAGTCTAAGGTTTCTAATTCGGGTTAGATTATAGGTTTTGCAAGTAAGTTCAAGGAAGCATAGGTGCTTAAGGGTGCATAGGTGCACAGGGAGCAAAGGTGCTAGGGAGCAAAGGTGCTCGGGGAGTATAAGTACTCAAAGGTTTTGAAACTTGTCTTGTAAAGTGGTTTAATTGTAAACAAAGTTAATTAATAAAGAGAGTCTCCAATACTAGTTTGTATTGGACGTGGATTAGGCCACTAGAATAGAGGATAATGGCTGAACCACGTAAAAATTCTTTGTGTTCATGTGATTGCTTATTGTGCTAAATTATCTCATCATTCAGCTATCTATCCAACAGGCTGCATTCTATATCTATAAACTTACAAACCTAATTGAAAGAAATTGTTTTCACACAATCACATTACGAAAAAAGGTTAAGTCACGTATTTAATCATTGTGGAAAGTGTTACATAAATTCAATACAACATCTTTACATTTCCACATATAAAGATATAGAATCCAGCTTGCTACATTGTATATCCAAAAGAATTTTTATTTAATCAAAAATTTGACATCGTTTGTTCCCATACTTATTCAACCCCCCTTCTTCTAAGTGTGCCTATTTAAATTTCATAAGCCAAAGATGACTTTCATCATAATATAAGCATGAAGATGATGACAATGATATAAGCATTAATCAAACGAAATCAAGGATACATATTAAAGACTTTAAATTTATCCAGAGTTTAAAAATATCCAAATTGTCAACATGATACTACTTTGTGGAGTAAAATTCAAGAATAATATTCATGTACCAAAAATAATTTGGGCAGAAAAAATATATATTTTTCGGGTGAATAGTACCCCGTGAATAGTACTTTGGGAATAGTACCTCATGAATAGTACCCCGGCATAAAAAGTATCTCAAATACCCGAGTGAATAATACTAGAGTGAATAGTACTCTGACACGAAAAGTGTCCCGAATACCCGAGTGAATAATACTAGAGTGAATAGTAACCTCGACACAAAAAGATAGAAATTCCACAATAAAATTCGTATCAATATTCTGGCATAATGATATTGAAAGAAATAATATCATTTACGAAAAAATAATACCCCTTACGACTGTTGAACGAAAATAATATTCCTAAGAATATTGAACGCAGATGATATTCCTTACGAATATTGAAAGAAAATAATATTCATACGAATACGAAAAATAATATCTCTTCAGAATATGAAATAAATAATACCCCTTACCTCAGAAGAAGACTGGATACTGAAATAGTGAAGTAGCAGACTTCTCTTCTTCTTTCTCTCTATATCTTCTCTCTCTATAGCTTCTATCTCTATAATTTCTCTTGTGAGACTTAGTGAATTGGTGACAATGAAAGAAGAATGAGCTTCTATTTATAGGAAAATATAGTTTCGATAATTGCACGTTTTGGGGCTCAAATATTACAATTATAATACCTTCCTCTTTTCTTCATTTTTAATTTAGTCCTGCAATTATTATCAAACTTGCACCACCTCCCCTAATAGTAAATCATGTGAATTAATAGTTCATTCATGTGACTCAATAGTATAATCATGTGAAAAAACTAATTACAGTATAGTAATTTTATCTATACCTCCATTTTTAATATTTAGTCATGCAAATATTATCAATCTTGCAGCAACTCCCCTAACAGTACATGCATGTGAATCAATAGTATACACATGTGAATAAATAATTTTAAGCATGTAAATTAATAGCAATTAATTCCTCATTTATCTGATTAATTACCCGATTGGTCAATATAACCTCCAGACATCAATTATTATCGAAATAGATGTCGATTTCCACTAACACTAATAATCCCAACATAATAGAAATATCAATTTCATCTTTAATCAACACGAACTTATTCATCATTAATATTATAACTCATAATATTTAACAATCAGGTCGTTCCCAGGAAAGAGGAGGCTTTCCAATAAGGATTTATCCCTATTGGCGCGCAATTAGGTGACCAAACCTCTCCTCGACAGAACTTTCTAGACATTGTCAATTATTTATTTAATAATAATAAATATTATGCAGATGATACTGTGACAATAATTGAATCAATAATATGAGAGATATGATGCAGCAATTACTGTAGCAATAATTGAGTATAACTGAGTGACTTCTCACGTAAGCTTAATAATCAATACCGTGTGCTACTATGCAACCACGCGTATTACTGTACTTTTACCACCGAGTATTTTATGACAACTTTCTTACTTTGAAAAATTTTCACACATCACGCTTAACTTTAACCTTTTATCAATTTAACCATTTACTAAATAGAATAATTATAAAAAAATTGAATACTTTCATTTCATAAAATTCGGTGTCTCACAACAGTGGTACATGAAGTTTGACAACTTCATGGTGGCTCATGGTTACTCTCGTTCGGAGTATGATCCATGTGTGTATTTCAGATCCCTTGATGATGGCTCTCTAGTATTGTTGATGTTATATGTCGATGACATGTTGATAGCAGCAAAGAGGAAGTCAGATATTCTTTAGCTGAAGAATTTATTGAATAGTGAATTTGACATGAAGGATCTTGGGTTGACCCGAAGATCCTAGGTATGGAAATTCACGAGGATCGTCAGCGAGAAAGTTGTGGCTAACTTTCGGAAAGGATATATGCGGAAAGGTCTTGGAGAGGTTTAACATGAACAATGCTAAACCAGTTAGCACTTCATTGATAGCACATTTCAGGTTGTCTTCATAGTTGAGCCCACAGACACATGATGAGGTGGAGTATATCTCCAAAGTACTGTATGCAAATGCAGTGGGTTGTCTAATGTACGCCATGGTATGTACAAGGCCAGATATCTTACAAACAATCAGTGTGGTTAGCTGGTATGTGGCAAATCCAAGAAAATAGTATTGGAATGCTGTAAAATGGATTTTTCGTTATCTAGCAGGTACAATCAATTACGGTCTTATATTTGATCATGATACCGCAAGAAGTGAGGTTACAGGGTTTGTTGATTCGGATTATGCTAGAGACCTAGATGCAAGGAGATCTACGACAGGATTTGTATACACATTTTGTGGAGGATATATATGTTGGAGGTCAGTGTTGCAGTCTACGGTAGCATTATCAACAACAGAGGTTGAGTATCACTACAAGAAATCACACATTTTATGACAAAATTTTTGCCACGCACAAACCTTTGTCACAATTTGTTAATTAATAATTACGAAATTCATAATCGTCACTAAAACTTTTGCTTTTGTGACGACTTTTATTTTTGTTACTATTAATCATTTATATCGTCACTAATTTACACATTTGATGACGATTAACAAAATTTCATCACAAGTTATTTTGGAGGTAGAATTTCGTACCAAGATTTTGGAGGGAAACCTTTTAGTGACATTTTGTAATAATTGATGACAGTATTTATTGTTACAAAATATTTCTTTCGATGACAACATAATAGTTTGTCATTAATTATTTGTAAAATTTAGTGACAATATGCTTTCGTCACTAATGTTCACATTTAGTGACGCCAAATACAAATTCGTCATAATTTTATTTTGAGGCAAAATTTTGGAGGGAAATTTTTTAAAGACGAAAAAAATAATAATTTATTATAATTTGTATTGTCATAAATACCAAATTTATATGACGAGATAATAGTGCGTCACTAATTAGATGCGTAGATAACTGGAAAAAATTGTTCGTCATAAATTCTTATATTTAGTAACAAAGTACGTAATATCGTCACAATTTTATTTGGAGGCAAAAATTTTCTGAAAATTTTTGGAGGGAAATTGTTTAAAGACGAAAAAATAATAATTTATGACAATTTGTATTGTCATAAATACCAATTTTATATGACGAGATAATAGTTCGTCACTAATTAGATGAGTGGATAAGTGACAAAAATGGTTCGTCATATATTCTTATATTGAGTGACAAAGTACTTAATATCGTCATAATTTTATTTGGAGGCAAAAGTTTTTAAGAAATTTTGGAGGCAAATTTTGTAAAGACGAAAAATTAATAAATTATTACAATTTTTATTATCACAAATACCAATTTTATATAACGAGATAATAGTGCATCATTAATTAGATGAGTGGATAAGTGACAACATTAGTTCGTCATAAATTCTTATATTTAGTGACAAAGTATGCAATGGCGTCACATTTTTATATGGAGGCAAAAAAATTTTCAAACAAACTTGTATCCAAGCAGCGTCAACGGTCTTCTTTTTATCATTGGCATCCTCGATTTAATTAAGAACCTCCATTATCAATTTTCAATAATCCCAATTTGAAGGCAGAAATTATTTGACATTTTTGATATGTTTCTAGATTTTGATTTGAATTGATTAGTAGTTGTTCTAATTGAACAACTACAATTTTGAAATGATTTCATGTCATTATTGTGTCCAAGGTATGAACATGGATTTTGGTGATTAAATATAATAATAGCTAGCAAAAGGGACGAACTCATTGTATATTATGTAGTTGCTTCTCTCTTTGAACGAGCTATCTGTGCATCGATATGCTTAACTCTTCTAATAAACTATAGTATGTAAGCATATAGTGTTACATTTTAGATCTATATGTTTCTTCTATATATTTTATATAAATACATTATAATTGTATAAGTATACTCTTTTAGCACTTGCTAATGAGGTTTAACAATCAGGCTTCAGATTTTATTGAGTTGATTCTCTATAACTATCCGTTCTCTGGTTATTAACATAATTGTCAAATCATTTCTTACAAACTTGGTGAAATAATTTCAGGTAAATGAATAATTTACATATGTAATACTATATAAGATCTGTCTGGACTATACACGGATGCTTCTGCACATCATTATCCTGTACTAAAACATTTGCGACAGCCAAACTCTCAAGCTCCGAAAAAATGTTGTTGTTCCTGCTGTGGGAATTTGTTTTTATTTTATTGTTCAAAGTTAATTGTTTGATGAATTTGAGCTTAAGCTCATTAGTTGCTTGATTGCATTTGACTAATAATTTTATTGCACCATATTTATGGGCCTAAAAAGATAACATAATTTTTTTAGTAAGGTTATAGCTATAGTTCTGGAAAATTCACAATTTATTATTTAAACATTTCTTTCTTTATATACTTTTCTTTTTTAATTTCATAACTATTTCACTGATTTATGTCTATATGTTTTGATGAATTTGCAAATAGAGTTTTTTCTAGAAGGTCAATAACCACAAGGTTGAAGGTTTTATAATTAAGCATTTTCTAGGGATATGGATGTTAGAATTTCAACTTTTTGGATTATATAATTTAGTTTTGTGTTACTTAGATTATATAAGCAACTGTTAATTGCCTAGTTGGGTATTTTGTTGAATTAGTGAATCTACTATTTTTTTATAAGATAATTATTTTTTATTTTAAATGTTTGTTGCCTTTTGTCTCTTATATTATATACAGGTGTAAAGTTGATTTAAAAAAGTCACTATATGTATTATATTTTTTATTGAAAATTGTTAATGTAACAATACATTTAGAATGTCAAACAACTTAATATGACCACTACATCATCACGATTTATAATTATTTATTGACAAATAATATTTGGTCAATGAAAATTAATATTTAATGACAAATAATATTAACTGTTTAGAATTAATATTATCGTCATTATATATATTCATTTAGTTATGACAATTGATTTTGTCACTAATATTACTATTTGGTGACAAGTTATGTTTTCACTATTATATATCATTTAGTGATGCCTTTTAATTTTGTAACTATTAATAGCTCTTTATGTGACGAGTTCTATCGTCACCATAAGTATTCAATTAGTGACAGAGAAAAATGTGTCATAGAAATTAATTCTTTTGTGACAAACTATATCGTAACTGTTATATATTCATTTAGTCACAACAACTAATTTTGTTACTATAAGTAATCCTTTTTGTGACGAGATGTATCGTCACCATAAGTATTCAATTAGTGACATTGAAAAATGTGTCCCAAAAAATAACTCTTTGGTGACAAATTATTTTGTATTATTATTTAAAATATGAAATGACAATGACATAATTGTCATGTTAAATATATTATTAGGTGACGAATTGTTCTGTCGTCATTTTTTTCTTATTTTTGGTGACGATAAACACAATAACATGATGAAAGAATAATCATAAATATGACAATATTGTCGTCATTAAAATTAGATGATTTAAATAGAGTAACATATTTTCGTCACTAAAACAATATCATTTAATGACGAAAAATGATTTTTGTCATTTAATGCACCAAGTTTTGATGACGAAACATAATATAGAGTGATGAAAGTAATTAATTATAGTGACGCTATTAACGTTACTAAAAGTAATTAATTATAGTGACAATGATGTAGATCGTCACCATAAGTTAAAACATTTAGTGATGACATCAAATATTGTCAAATAAACCTAATATCACGCTCATACGGTGACGGTCTCTGTGACGATTAACAATCGTCACCAAATATTTTAGTGACGAAAAATGAATTTTATATGACAAATTTTAGCGTCATTTTTTGTGTGATTTCTTGTACTGTATATGGCATTGACAGAGGCAAGCAAGGAGGCTTTGTGGCTTAAGGGACTAGTTGAAGAACTAGGTTTCAAGCAAGGCAGTAGCCAGATTCAATGTGATGGTCAAAGTGCTATTCATTTAGCAAAGAACCAGGTGTTCCATGCCAGAACCAAACATTCAGATGTTCGGTATCACAATATTCGTGAGTGGTTGAACAATGGTGACATTGCAGTTCGCAAAGTTCACACAAAGGAGAATGCCTCGCAGATATGCTCACAAAGTCAGTTACAGAAGAAAAGTTCAAGCATTGCTTGGACTTAATTCACTTTGTCTAATGTTGAGTTCATGGTGGAGTATCCAGGGAGAGGGATATATTCACAAATACAAAGAAGTTCACAGTATTTGACAAATGCAAGCCAAGGTGGAGATTGTTGGAAAAAGTCATTGCCTTCCATTTGTTCTTATAAGTCATTGCCTTCCATTTGGTCTCAAGTCCGGACCTTTGATTTTTTCAAAGTCCAGCCATTTGATTTTGGCTTTCCCCATTTCTTGTTCTCCTCTCCAGATTTCTCCTATAAAAGGGAGCTTGGGCTCCTCATTTCAATACACCACAACACCAAGAAGCTTAGCAAAGCAAAAACGAGTTAGAGAGTGAGAAACTCAGTTAGAGCATTCTGAGAGTGAGGGTGTAGAGAGAATAAACGATTCTGATTGAGAGTTTTAATCTCCATATTATTTTCATAGTAAATTTCTGAAATCTCTCCCCGTGGTTTTTTCCAGTTGGATTTCCACGTAAATTTCTAGTGTTATTATTTTATATCTGATACAGTAATGTGTTTGTATTTATGTTAGTGTATTTGTGTGAGCCTAATTTCTCAACAATAGTGTATACTACCCCTTCACCCGAAACCACACCCATTTCACCAAAATTCAATTGGCTAGGCCTCAAGATTTCATATCTTGGCACGAAACAATGTGAGAATTTACCTTTTATAATATCGCGCAGCTGTGAAGTTAGTGAAAATGCTCCTACCCCAAGGCCAATTATGTCGGAGCCATTAAAAAAGTTACCAATATCGCTGCTTCCACATCCGAAGACAAGATTAGTTACTAATGTCGGTCGCCATTATTTGAACCTATTGTGAATTTTTCAACTGCAAGATCACCGATACCGTATCTGTTAGAATTAAGATTACACACGCACACGACACAAAGATTTACGTGATTCCTCAATTTATTTTATTTATGCAAAACTTGCACCGATCCTGGAGTGCCCCGCACCACTCCTAGCCTTACACCGGTCGCGTATCATGCGTCATACATCTGAAACTTCATCTTTGTCTCATGGGGCTCGCTCCGCTTTTTCATAACCTTTCGGTTCAACCCCTGATGGGCTAGTGCGTCGCTTCACTTCGCACTAGCCTTTTTCAATAGCTTCTATGTTATGAGTCACAAGTTCCAACAGTATCCTCCATCAAAATAATTTACTATATATTGGCACGTATTGCTAGAGATGGGACAAGTAGATCTTAGAACAGCCTTGCATATATCTGAGCTACAAGAAATAGGTGTGTATGTTGATGAATTATTCGGAGTAAAGAGGGATATTTATCGTGGGAAACAATTACAGAAAGGGTTGCATTGAGTCCATGGGAGATAACTACCGGTATCATAATAGGCTAGGGTTTCAAATGCGGGTGTGCCGATGGATATTTTCATTAGGAATTCTCTTCCACTAGTGATTGCTTCGCTTAAGGCTGCATGAGTTTAGTGAGATTGACACGAGACTATTTGCACAATGAAACGAACGTTTTGTGAATGAGTAAGGGAAGGATTATAGAGGGGAGATTTTGGCGAATCGCGGTAGATGAGATCAATGCTGATACCAGCATTGGTAGATTCAATAAGAGGGAATCGATGAGGTATCGATATGATGCATACTGTTGCTGCAAATGTAATGAAAACTGACTGAAATGTGATATGACTGAAATGACTGCAATGATACTTTATTTAACAGAAGTGTAATTAGCCTTTGTTTCTGTATGTAATTCAAAATAGTAGCATCCGTTGCATGTCCAAGGTTGAGCTATGCTCTTAACTGCAAACAAATATAGACACCGAATAAAATTAATCAAGCTGTATAAAGCCGAAGGACCTGTATTGTATGTACTTCGGAATGATTTACTAGCTAGTACTTCCCTTTGGTTACAACATAGGGCCATGCTAATCTCCACTGGGCTTTATATGTTGCAAGTACCATAAGGCAGCCCCTTCCATTAAAGGAACCCAAATGTCCAATTAATCTCCAGTGGGCTTTATATGTTGCAAGGGAAAGTGATGTCATAATTTAGCATTTTGTTGATTGGAAAATAATATTTTTCTAATTCTGAAAATATAATTCCCATTTGATATCACCTATTCCATCTGATATAAAATCTTTATTGACTATTAGCATCTCGTAAACGCAAGATGCACACGCGTTTACGTCTATTAATTATGTGGGATAAAATTAAAACTTTATGAATTTAGAGGACTAAATAAAAAGTTTAAATTAAAACGGAAAAAAAAAATAATATATATAAAATTATAGAGATAAAAAGAAAGAAAAAAACGTAATACAAAATTACCAAACCTTTCCTAGAGGTAATAATGACACAAGAAAAGGTCCAATGAACTTTAATAGTAATAAATAAGGAAAAGTGATTGGGGTTTCTGAGAATAAATAAGAAAAGGTGGGAGCAGTTGGAGACTAGTGGTTTGCACAGCTTTGCATTGAGTGGTTCACCAAAAAAGCCTTTTTGACTGGTCTTAATTTCTAACCACAAAATCCAGAATAAACTTGCCCTTTTTACTTGGCATCTCCTTAATTCCCTCGCCACGCGACCTACCAAAAATCAAGTCTCTTATTGATTGTAAAATATTTCTCATTTTTTTTCTAAGAAAAAACAATATTGGTTATTATTTTCACGTTTTTTTCTGTTACTTTTTATGAGATTGTGACTTGATCATAAGCTCGTTTTTTGGAGGGAAGCCATTAATAATGAGTAATGCTATGGGTATAGAATGGACAATAAAAATGAAAAGGAGGCAGCAGTGGGAATTAATTAGTACGTACAGATGGGGGTGGTTGGAAAGAGAGAATTCTCCATTGAATAGATATATCACAAGAAACAAACCTTCTTTTACTGCCTTTCTATCCACTTGCTATGTCAAATCCGAAATTAAGGACATTGTCTTTTCCTGTGAATCTCGATCTTTTTGTCCTATCAATTTGTTAATGCTCTTTTGTGTTTTAGTGCATGCATGAGTATTTGCCAAACTGCCCTTCTTCTTTTCAGTATGATCTATATAGATCGAGGGGGCGTCCGGTACTCTTATTAACCGGTACCGTGCGGTACCTTTCTTATTTTTTTTTTAATTTTTTTAATCACAATTATGAGAATAATAAAAAAAAATAATAGATCAAGTTTGAACAAAAAATTATAAAAGAAAGTATATTTTTTTATTGAAAAAACACTGTAAACAGATATAGTGTTTTTTCAATAAAAAATATATTTTCTTTTACAATTTTTTGTTCGAACTTGGTCTACTATTTTTTTTATTATTCTCATAATTGTGGTTAAAAAAACAAAAAAAAAAAAACAAAGGTACCGGACGGTACTGATCAATAAGACGACCGGACCGCCCCCAACCCGATTTATATGACTGTTTTTATGAACGAAAAGAAGCAAAAACTAACTTGCAGTGTAGGGCATGAGACTAATCATATTTGGAGCTTCTACAACCAAAAGTGTCTTTTGTGCCAAAATATTGATCATGGATGGGGACCTCTTATTATATAATGGTGGAAGAAAAGGAATGCAAAGGGTTCAGTTAAAATGATAAAGATATTTATTTGATTTTTAGTTTTATAATGATTCAATAAGGAGTAGTTAGCATGAAATTAATTTTGGTCAATTGATCAATACAGTATCGATACGAAGGTCGGGAGGTAATCTCTCTTTACATGTCAGTACTATATTAATCAATTTACTATCTTAACATAAAATTAATTTTATGATAATCGTATCCGATTCAATAGTACTAATAATGTGACACATGAACATATCGCACAAATGTCGTAAGTTTATGTATGCATGCATGCTGGAAATCAATTATTGTAGGGTTGCTTAATCCATAAGCATAAAATCTCATGATAACAAGTTGTAGGCTATTATTACGCTTAATCCATAAGCATTAAAACTCATGATAACAAGTTGTAGGCTATTATTACCTCCCTCTCTCTCTCTCTCTCTCTCTCTCTCTCTCTCTCTCTCTCTCTCTCTCTCTCTCTCTCTCTCTCTCTCTCTCTCTCTCTCTATATATATATATATATATATATATATATATATATATATATATATCTTCGTCCATTTTTTAAGTGATTTTTAGATTTAATATTTTTCTCTCAAAATAAGTGATGTGTTAGAACTCCAATACATTTTTATAATATTTTCTCATATATGCCCTTATGCATTCAATAGGTATTTATTAAATCTTTACAATCACTTTCAATTAAATGACACTCATTAACTCTTCAACTTCAAAAAAAATTTATTAAGGATATTTTTGTCATTTTAGCTTGTGTATTGGTATGTAGGGGTGTAAACGAATCGAATCTCAGTGAACACCTTCATGCTCAGATTCGGTTCGACTCGAAAAAATTGAGCTCGGATTCGATAAAGGATTTATATTTTTAACGCTTAGATTTGACTTTGATCATTACTTCGGACCTCTCTCTAAACAGTAAGTACTCGACTCGTTTACAAAAGCGAGTTACTTTCATGAAATTTTCAAATCGAGTTTGAATATGAACCATTTCAATTAAAAGCGAACCACTACATACTAAATTGGTTACTTAACTAATATTTATATATATAAATTTTTCACTTTTATTTATGTATTGGAATTATAAAGAATGTAATAAAAATTGGCATTCAATTCATTGATTTATTCAAGTACAAGTTTATACAATTTCGTACTACACTTTATATATTACAAAGATTGATACAAATATCACATATTTAGCTTACTAACATGGATCAAACCAATATTCAAATATGATCCATCGAGCAGGTATCGAGTATGATTCGAAAAAAAATGAAATACTCGAACCCTAATTTGAAATGAACAATTTGGTATGCTTCGAATTTGACTTCGTGTATCATTAAACGAAAAGCGAGTATGGATCATATTAAACTCAGATCAACTTCGAATTCGAGTTTTGGATCATATTTTCGAGTCGATCTCAAAGTCGAATGCTTAGAAGCTACTTGGCTCGAACTTACACCCCTATTGATATGTGTGATTTAAAATTTAAAAATTACTTATTATGGAGACTGAGGTAGTATATATATATATATATATATATATATATATATATATATATATATATATAATGTACTCCTAAATTCCTATTTAAATGACGTTTTAGATTTTTTATTTATCCTTAATTAATTGACGTTTGTTCAAATTTAGGAGAATTAATGATAATTTTTTCAAAATTACCCCTCATTACTCTACCTATTTTTTTGGTACTTTAAACTCTTGTGCTATAATAAATTAATGATTTAAGGGTATTATAGACAATTGAGTACTATATTTAATACTTTTCAATTATTATCTTAATTCTTGTGCCCATTTCTAAAACGTCATTTAAATAGGGACGGAGGGAATCCTAAACTATTAATGACATGAGTCGAAAACAAATAAAAGGTTTCAGTTGGCTTTATTTCACTACAAGAAAGTGGTCCACAAACTTATTGTCCACATATTATGTTCAAAAACATGATAAATGATGTCCTCTCAACTTGAAATCGGATGCAAGCAACTCTTTAAGCCATAGATAGAAACACGTACACTATGTTTATGAGTTTTTCATATAAGGATTCATAAGAATTTTTAACACAGAACTTTTCTTAGTCATGTTTGTTAGTTTAGTAAGAAAATTAGGACATAAATATCTAAAATTTGTTTCATATAGTACAAGTAAGGGCAATTACAAAATTAAAAATAAATTTATTAAACTCATTTTTCTGTCCTTAGCTTTCCTACCATTTTGATTAAGAAAATATTTAAGGAAATCTGATCTTGCTTTTTGAATACAGACAAAGTAGGCCTTCAAAGGCTCGTCATCATTAGCTCATTGGCTTTCTTAAAAACTTATAAATAAGATGGTAATAAGTTCGGGCACACAATTTCAAATAGCGTACAAAGTTAGTATAGTAAAATATTTTTCTCCTCTATAACAATTTCTCTCTTTTCATTATATACACTTTGGATGTGTACATAGATATATTCAAAAAAAAATATTCTCTCTCTTTCAAAATATATAATCATTATTGACTTCTGAAAGTCAATTAAAAACATTTTTCAACTCAAAATTAAGTTAAAAGTTATGCAACAATAAAACATACAATAAGTAAAATACTTTAGATAATTTACAATAATTATCATTGTATTTTGATAAACATCAAAAGAATTTATATCAATTTTAAGTTTGAAAATCTCTAAGTTGAATTTAAAAAATCAACAACAGAACGGAGGAATTATAATTTTCGATGATAGTGGAAATATTTTATATAAATATTTTTGTCATTCCCCCAAAAAACTTAGAAGAATCCTCAGACATAAATTTCTAAAACGACTTTTAGAAAAAAAAAATTATTATTTTTTAAAATATTTCTTTATTAATTGTCAAAAGTATAATAGTGATTGCAAGATAATAATATTCAATATATCTAAAATATATTTGTAATTTTGAAAAATACGTACCATTTTATAATTCATATATCACAAAACAAGAGAGTAATGGTCTCGATAGACTCTGCTGACGGAATGAACAATAAAAATGAAAAGATGGAAGTAGTTATAAAGGGTATAAATAAGTACGGTTGGGAGTAGTTGAGAAAGTGAGAGTTCCCCCATTTGATTATTTCACGAACAATGCATATTTATCGCTTTCTATGTAAAAGTGCAAAAATAGAAAGTCTCTTCTCCGATCCGTATCATCCATTCCAATTATTTATTTGTCTATCTAGCCACTTTCTTTCTTCTTCTTTTTTTTCTTTTTTTTTTTGATAATGTGCAGTATTCAGTCCGCTATCCAACTAATCTCTTTAATTTCGGATCAAGCTTTTTATTCGGGTTTGTGTCCCGTCCCCATGGTCCCATGATCATTTTTATTGACAAATTAGAGCTATTGGTATTCGAACCCAAGACGTCCGGAGTCTACGACTCTTCTCGGGATCTCATTTAAATTGCAGTGGTATAGTATAAATATATATATAAGGGTAATAATTTATACCATGTATTTATTATGGATTAAAAATAGACATACATTATTTTTATAGTTCAATATAAAAATCAACGAAATCGGCGTCCGCACTAGTACAGTCGTCCGCTACTAATAGTAGCGGACGTGGGGTGAATTTTTCTGTTCTTATACGATAATATTTGTCGTTTTTGATTCATAGTAAGTACTACCTCCGTTCTTTAATATAAGTCGCTTTATACAAATATTTTTGTCTCTTAATCTTTGTCGGTTGAGAATTTCAAGTTAGCATTAATTGTTTAGTTTTTAATATTACCCCAAGTAGTAAATATAACTTTGGTTATCACTATTTTTTGTCAAATAAATAATACTCTATTTTTTTAATATAAAGACAATATAAATAATTAATATTATATTTAATATGTTATATAATCATTACTTTAATAGTTATGCACAACTCTAAAATAATTTATATTAAAAAAAATAAATAGAGTAGTTATTATGAATCATTCTCCAATATGATAATGCTCTTATATTTGCTTTATTTCATATTTGACTACTGTATTTACTCCGCCAACTCTTTTCATTAATTAATGAAAAAGATATATATGAGAAGTTTGCAGAAAGATATCTGATGTACACACTCTATTTTTCAAATATAAGATTATTTTTATTTTTTTAATTAAATTTAAGAAATTCATACTTTGAAATTGATGTGAATATTGTTATTTTTAGATATATTATATTAATTAAAAGTAAATAAATTAAAATTAATTTAAAATTTAAAATAAAATATATTAATTAAATAAGCAAAAATGAACTTATAATTTGATACACAAGTATTAAATATTTAGTCAGGGATCAGGATGGGTAGGGAGAGCCTTTTGGTCATTAAATTGGGAAATCTAGCTAGCTAGGAAAGTAGTTTGTAGTTACTTATGTCGATTGGATACTCCTGGCCACCATCCAGGGAAAACCTATGGGAAAAAATTAATTAAATACTAATATGTACTTATGCATTATTATTGTAACCCAAACATAATCTTGATGAAAAAATTGTGCAATAAGGGTATAAAAAAGGAGATAAAATAGAAAGACGAACTATTGAATGTGTTACACATTTTTATTACTAAATAATACATGAGTTTTATATGATTGGTGCAGAATTTTTTATGTATAATTTGTGCACATAATATTATTTAGAGTAAATATATATTTAGTAATACTTTTACTACCTCCATTCCATAATACTCCCTCCATTCTTATATGTAGGTCGTTTTAGATTTTTTTTTTATTTTTAATTATTTGTCGTTTGTGGTTATCTAGGAGAATTGATTACTATTTTTCTCAAATTGTCCTTTATTATTCCACCTAATCTTTTGATCCATATTTATGAGATAAGTGAGGTGAATGGTATTATAGATAATTAATACTATAGTTAATGCTTTTCAATCATTTTCTTAATTCTTGTGCACATTTCTAAAACGAATATTAAGGAACAAAGGGAGTAATAATCTTTTTAGTTTTATGCACATGAATTAAGAAAGTCATTTAATACTATCATTTAAGAATTAAAATTTTTATGAAATTTCATCACTACCCCTTTATGAAAAGTTAGAAACTATTAATACAAGGGAGAAAATTTCTTGGAAAAATGAAAGAAATTAGGGGTAATATAGGAAAATAAATAATTTATTCTCCTAGAAAGTTGTAAACGACAAATAAATTAAAACAAATATTTTTTTTTAAAAAGACAGTTAGTATGAAATCGAGAGAGTATTATTTTACACTTGTTTAAGCTATATTTGAGTTATTAGTTATATTTGTTGCTTTGTCCACATAATTATTACTCTGACATTATTAACGATGGTAATAAGTTCCTTGGTAGCGTCATTTTTTAAAATACAGACAATAAAAAGCAAATAAAAACAGAAAAAGGAGTCTAAAATGTCATTGCTTATGTTAATATAATAGTTATTCTATCATAACAATAATTGATATTTTTCTTGTAAAAATATCAATTCTCAATTTTATTAGCCGAAATGTATTTTTAATTTATTTGTTTAAACTGTAGCCGGCCTATAAAGGCCTATAAAGCGCACTTTACTTGGCGTCGAGCTTCTTAACAAAATTTTGTGAAGGATAATTATATAAATTTAACATTTTTTCGTATATAATCACCGTTTATTTTAGTAATAATAACATGATAATAAAATTATGTTGTTATACTTGAGAGTGATCATTTTATATTATTATCATCAGGGAAAAAAACTTTTTTTAGTTAAATAATTTATTCTAAATAAAATTATGTTTATAAGATCCGGTTATCATTAATAAGTTAGTCAATTGATCAATATAGTACTGACACGCAGAGAGATCACTTATCGCCTGCATATCGATATTGTATTGGTCAATTAATCAAAGTTAATTTTATGTTAACTACTCCTATTATAAGACCCCAACTTTTATGAATAAATATGAATTTTTCTATAAATATCATTTTTGAATATTAAGGTGTGAATTTGTTATAATGTTATAATTGTGGGTAATATTTAAAAATTTTGCAAAGTAAGCAAGTTGTTATAAAATATTCGATTGGTCGGAGAATATTCGTTTTATCGAGGAATATTAAATGCGGACGACACAATCATTAGTGGACCCCAACGAAATTATTATCGGAGTTAGAAAGCAGCGAAATATCTTTTATAAAAATAACGACGAAAGTTTTACCGTTAACTATTGAAATACCCGTGATAAAAATACGATGTCTGGCATGGTTGCATAAGTAGCACTCAGTATTGATTATTGATACTTACGTGAGAAGTCACTCAGTTATATTCAATTATTGTTACATTAATTGCTGCATAGTATCTCACGTTATTAATTCAATTATTGTCACAATAATTTATATTATTAAATCAATATTTGAGACAACAAAGTTATTCATATTATTATTTGCATTATTGACAATGTCTAAAAAGTTCTGTCGAGAAAAGGGGTTTGGTCACCTAATTGCGTGCCAATAGGGAGAAATCCTTATCGAAAAGTCTCATCTTTCCTGGGAATGATCTGGTTGTTAGAGCATTCACAACAATTTTATTATCTATATCCCTACTCTGCAGTGCTATTGGGTCATTCTGTAGGATAGGGATTCAATTTTTTTATTATGTATCCAACATATTTCTTATATTGATTCCTTAAATATTAAATTTTGAAATTTAAATTTTAAATTTTAAATTTAAAATTTGAAATTTGAAATTTGAAAGTTCCAGCAGTCAAATCATGTTTTGAACGTTGTAACTATTTTTTATTTAAAAGTAATTGTTGTTTGAATTTAAAATTTACAATTATTTTAATTTTAAAATAGATATTGCTAGAAATCAAAATATGCAACGATCATTATGTGTTTATGAGAACTAAAATAATATTATTTTAATTATAAAATAATAAAATTTATAATTAGTAGTAATATTTTTTACAAAAATGATCAAAATCAAAATTTGACTGTTTTTTAATTTTTTTATAGTTCTCTTTCTTCTCTAAATCCTCTTTTAAAAAAATAAAAATAAGTGAATTTGATAGGCATACCCAAATCAGCAATTAAGTAAGATAAGATCTTTTAACCAATATAAAATCGTAATAAATAGGGTGTGAAATGTCATTTTACATAAATAGGGAATGCTCTTTTGATTCCCTTACCCTGAGGAGTCAAATCATATATAGGGATTAAAATAGAGAATTATATAAGGATAAGAAAACTGTTGGATACTAATTTATTGATATATTCTTCAAATATGGGGATAAAGAGTCTATTGGGAAAACTGTTGTGAATGCTCTTAATATTGCAAGTTATAATATTAATGATGAATGTTATTAAATATGTGTTTTGTGAAGCCAAGTAAATTGAGATAAATAGAAGAGATTTTTATGAAGTATTGTTATAAGACCCCAACTTTTATGAATAAAGATTAATTTTTCTCGAAATATATTTTTAAATATTATGGTGTAGATTTGATATAATGTTATAGTTGTGGGTATTATTTACAAATTTTGTAAAGTAAGCAAGTGGTTATGTGACGCCCCCAAAATAGGTATACATCACCTATTCTGAGTCACCAAATACATGGTACAGAATACAAATATAATCTTAAATATACAACATGAGCTGTGAGTTTTAATACAATTATTGTCTTACAGAGCGTTATTCAAACTCAAAATAAGTCCTCAATACATTTATTAACACACTATTTCATAGAATAGTGAGGACTACTAATGCTATCATCCGGACCGTCACTCCCGCTTCCCGACTAGTCCTCGCTACGTTCTCATTTCTTGAAGAGAACAATGAAAGCAAAAGGGTGAGCTCAACTAGCCCAGTAAGAAATATTATGACTAAGATAATGCAGAATAAATTATCATTAGCCTTTAACAGTGTTAAACTGATACAATAAAACAATCATCAAGTTTAACTGCAGCGGAACACGCAATCCATTAAAAGAGTCAAGTAGAGAATAAAATCTACTATCTTTTATGATTTAAAAGATTTTGCATCACTTTTATGGCTGAGACTCAGCTTAATAATTAATCCACATCATCGAATCACCACTGCACTACGGCCAAGGATATTCTTTAGTATCATGACCACAAATTATCCATGCACTACGGGCCAAGGATATTCGTATATTCATTAATGGTCATGATCTTGCCAACAACTATCCATCAATGCACTACGGGCCAATGAGGACTTTTACCACATCATTTGTAACATTACGGTCATGATTATACCGAATAATCTCGGTCATAATCATACCAAGTCCATCTATGCACTTCTGGAGCCACGTATGACTTTCAACATAATATAAACATGAGGATGATGACAATGATATAAGAATTCAATAAAACAAGTTCAAGAATTAATTTATCCGAGAACCGATAACATCCAAATTGTCGACATGATCTTGCTTTGTGGAGTAAAATTCAAGAATGCTCGGAAGAATATTTTCATGAAAAGATCTTTGGATGAAGTGCAAATATCAAGGATATTTCACTAATTTCATGGAGTATAGAAATCAAAACGTTAACTTATTTGAGTATAATAAAGAATGGGACAACAAAAAAAGAAATCACCGGGCATCGTTAGATCATGCGAGATAGGTTATTCCAATAGAATAATACATAATGGAACCAGGTCATGCGTAAACGCACAGACAGGATATTCCAACAAAATAATAAACAACGGAACCAGGTCATGCATAAACGCACAGATAGGATGTTCCAATAGAATAATAAATAAAGGAACCAGGTCATGCGTAACGCACAGACATGATGTTCCAACAGAATAATAAATAACGGAACCGAAGTCATGTAACATACAGGCATGGATGTTCAACAGAATAATAAAGAATGGAATAATGAAAGAATTTCACCATGTATGCGATTACTTGGCATGACAGTTATTCCAACATAATTGTGGCGCCCCAAAATAGGTATACATCATCTATTACGAGTGCGCTAAATACATGATACAGAAATACAAATACAATCTTTAATATACAACAAGAGAGTCGTGAGTTTTAATACAAATACTATCTTCTGCACAATATCCACTCTTAGAATAAGTCCTCATTATATTTATTGTCACACTATTTAACGAATAGTGAGAACTACTAATACTATCATCTCGTCCATCACTCCGTTCCCAGGCTCGTCCCGGCTATATTCTCATTTCACGAAGAGAGCGGTGAAAGAAAAGGTGAGCTCAACTAGCCCAATAAGAAATATTATGACTAAGATAATGCGAGATAAATTATCATTAGCCTTCAACGATGTTAAACCGATAAAATATAACAAACATCAAGTTTAACTGCAGGTGGAACAAGCAATCCATTAGAAGAGTCAAGTAGAGAATAAAATCTACTATCTTCTATGATTTAAAAGGTTTTCATGACTTTTATCATTTGGGACTCGACAATAAATAATCCACATCATTGAATCACCCTGCACTTTATGGCCAAGGATATTCTTTAGTATCACGACCACAAATTATCCATGCACTACGGACCAAGGATATTTGTGTATTCATTAATGGTCATGATCATGCCAACAACTGTTCAGTAATGCACTACGGGCCAATAAGGACTTTTACCATATCATTTGTAACATTACGGTTATGATTACACCGAATAATCTCTGGTCATAATCATACCAAGTCCATCTATTCACTACATGCCACAGATGACTTTCAACAAAATATAAACATGAGGATGATGACAATGATATAAGAATTCAATAAAACAAGTTCAAGAATTAATTTATCTAGGAACTAATAACGTCCAAATTGTCAACATGATCTTTGCTTTGTAGAGTAAAATTCAAGAATGCTCGGAAGAATATTTTCATGAAAGATCTTTGGATGAAGCCTTGAAATATCAAGGATATTCCACTAATTTCATGGAGTATAGAAGTCAAAGTTTTAACCAATCGAGTATAATAACGAATGGAATAACAAAAGAAATCACCATACATGCGGTACTTAGCATAGACGAGTTATTCAACAGTTAATAGGTAGCGGAACGGTCGGTAAATTACGCACCACGGGATGTTCAACGAGAATAATAAAGAGCGGAACCGGTCGATGTAAACGCATACAGAACATGATATTCCAGCGAGAATAATAATAAAGATGGAACCGGTCGGCGTAAGCATACGAGCGAGGATATTCAACAGAATAATAATAAAGACGGAACCCGGTCCGCAGTAAATGCTCGATGTGATATTCCAACGAATAATAATAAAGGCGGAATATTAGAAGAATGTCACCAAGTATAGGGTGAGTCATGCGATATCTTTGGTTATTCAAAAGAAATAATAAAGAATGGAATAACGAAGTTCTCTTTATGAATACAAAAGAAATAATACCCTTACGAGTACAACAAATAATATCCCTTACCGTAAAATAAAATGAATATAAGAGTAGGGAAGGAGCAGAATACTTTTCTATAGCTTTTTATAATTTCTCTCTCTGAGAGTTTTAGTGAATTAAGTAAGAAATAATGAAGGAATGAGCTTCATTTATAGAAAAATGGATTGCATAGTAACTAACTCATGAGCGAATTAAGTCGAGATTGATTTACTTTTATCGACGGTCCATATTTAAAGAAAAATCTTTTAAATAAAATATAATATATTCTATTTATAATCTAATAAAATGAATAACTTTATAAAAGATTTTACTATGCAAATACTATGCATAAAAAATATAATATATTCTAATTATTGTCTAATAAAATGAGATAACTTTATAAATGTATTACATTTTATATAAAAAAGATTTTACTATTAGCTTTAACAAAAGCGAATAACTTTATAAAAGTATTACATTTTTATATAAAAAAGCTTTTCTATTTTATTACATTAATAATATTAATAAAACAAAAGCGAGTGACTTATCACATAAGCATCAATAATCAATACCGGTATTATTCTTTATGCACTTCACATATTATCGCTTTTACTTTTAACACCGGGTGTTTCAACAGATTAACAGTGAAACTTAAAATCGTTATTTTCATAAAGTATTTTTTGTCATTTTCTCAATCAAACAATAATTTCAGTTGTTGGATCCACCAATGATTGTCTTGGTTGTACGAATATTCCCCGATTAAAAGCGAATATTCCCTAATTAATCGAATATTATATAACAACTTCATGTACTTTGCAAAATTTATAAATATTACCCACAACTATAACATTATATCAAATTCATTCCATAATATTCAAAAATGATATTTATAGAAAATTCATCTTTATTCACAAAAGTTGGGGTCTTACAATAATAATAAAGAATGGAATAACAGAAGTTCTCTTCATGAAGGCGAAAGAAAGAAATAATACCCCTTACCTTAGAAAAGCTGGATACTGGAATAGTGAGGTAGCAGACTTCTCTTCTTCTTTCTCTCTATAATTTCTCTCTATAATAATGGCTCTAAAGCTTTTATGAATTGGTGAGAAATGAAGGAAGAATGAGCTTCTATTTATAGGAAAATATAGTTTCGATAATTGCACATTTTGGGGCTCGAAATATTACAGTACAATACCTCCAACTTTTCTTTCCTTTTTAATTTAGTCTTGCAAGTATTATCAAAATTGCACCACCTCTCCTAATAGTAAATAATGAGAATCAATAGTTCAATCATGTGAACCAATAGTTATAATCATGTGAAAATACAAATTACAGTATAGTACCTCTATCTATACCTCCATTTTTAACTTAGTCATGCAAGTATTACCAATCTTACACCAACTCCCCTAATAGTACAAGAATGTGATTCAATAGTACACACATGTGAACAAATAGTAATATAAGCATGTGAATTAGTAGTAATTAATTGCTCATTTATCCGATAAATTACCCGATTTATCAATATAACCCCAGACATCAATTATCATCGGAATATATGTCAATTTCCACCAACACTAATAATTTCAACACAATGGAACTATCCAATTCATCTTTAATCAACACGAACTTATTCATTATTAATATTATAACTCACAATATTTAACAACCAGATCGTTCTCAGGAAAGAGGGGGCTTTCCGATAAGGGTTTCTCCTTATTGACGCAATTAGGTGACCAAACCTCTCCTTGTGAAACTTCTAGACATTGTCGATATTACAAATAATAATATGAATAACTTTGTCGTCTCAATTATTGATTTAACAATAATAAATATTATCTGAGATGATCTTGTGACAATAATTGAATCAATAATATGAGAGATAAGATGCAACAATTCTTGTAGCAATAATTGAGTATAAGCGGGTGACTTCTCATGTAAGTATCAATAATCAATCTGGTGTACTACTTATGCGACCACAGCGTATTCTTTGTACTTTTACTACTTAGGGTAGTTCAGCAGGTTAACGGTAACACTTTTTCGCCGTTATTTTTATAAAAGATAATTACATGGTTTTCTAACTACGACAATACTTGGTTAATGGGATCCACAATGATTGTGTAAATAAATACGAATATTCCTGTTAAAACGAATATTCCCAGAGCCAATTGAATATTATATAACCACTTGCTTATTTTGCAAAATTTGTAAATATTACCCACAACTATAACATTATATCAAATCCACACCATAATATTCAAAAATATTAGATTGGTTGGGAATATTACGTTTTAACAGGGGAATATTTCGTATTTACGAGACAATCATTAGTGGACCCCACAACGGAAGTATTGTCTTAGTTAAAAGCGACATAATTATCTTTTATAAAAATAACGGCGAAAGTGTTATCATTAAAAGCGCTGAACTACCCAAAGAGTAAAAGTACGATGAATACGCTGCGGTTGCATAAGTAACATACAGTATTGATTATTGATGCTTACGTTTAAGTCGTACTCAGCTTATACTCAATTATTGCTACAATAATTGTCTGCATCATATCTCTCATATTATTGATTCAATTATTGTCACAAGATTATCTCGCATAATATGTTATATTATTAAATCAATAATTGAGATGGCAAAGTTATTCATATTATTATTTACAATATCGACAATGTCTAAGTTCTCCGCAAGGAGATGTTTGGTCACCTAATTGCTACTGCCTAATAAGGAGAAATCTTTATAGAAAGCCCCTTTCCCTGGAACGACTCGGGTTGTTAAATATTGTGAGTTATAATATTATTGATGAATAAGTTCGTGTTGATTAAAGATGAAATTGATAGTTCCATTGTGTGGGAATTATTAGTGTTAGTGGAAATCGACATTTATTTCGATAATAATTAATGTCTAGAAGTTATATGGACCAATCAGGTAATTCACCGGATAAATGAGCAATTAATTGCTATTATTTCACATGTTTATAACTATTTATTTACATGTGTGTACTATTGATTCACATTCATGTATTATTAGGGGAGGTGGTACAAGATTGATAATACTTGCATGACTAAATTAAAAATGGAGGTATAGATGAAGGTACTATATTGTAATTAATTTTTTCACATGATTATACTATTAAGTCACATGAATGAACTATTAATTCACATTATTTACTATTAGGGGTGGTGGTGCAAGTTTGATAATACTGTCTAGAGGACTAAATTAAAAATGAAGAAAAGAGAAGGTATTATAACGTAATATTTCGAGCCCCAAAACGTGTAATTATCGAAACTATTTTCCTATAAATGAAGCTCATTCTTCATTTTTATTCTCACCAATTCACTAAAGCTATATAGCAATTATTATAGAGAAAATTATAGAGAGAAAGAAGAAGAGATGTCTCCGCTACCTCACTATTCCAAAGATCCGATCTTCTTCTAAGGTAAGGGTATTATTCTTTTCAGATTCGTGAAGAGAGTTATTTTCTTCAATACTGTAAGGGTTGTTATTCCATTCTTTATTATTATTATGTTGGAATAACTCGCCTATCATGTGAAGTACATGGTGAAATTCTTTTGTTATTCCATTCTTTATTATTACATTGGAATAACTTTTATGCATGCGATCTATCGCATACCGGTGAATTATGTTGTTATTCCATTCTTTATTATTACATTTGGAATATCACATGCATGCATGATTACGCGTGACTTGGTTCCATTCTTTATTATTACATTGAAATATCTCATCTTGCGGATTTACGAATGACTGGTTCCATTCTTTATCATTACATTGGAATAACTTTGTCTCATGCGGATTACGCATGCACGGTGAATTCTTCATTATTCCATTCTTAATTATTACATTTGGAATAACTTTGTCATGTGGATTACATGCATGCATGGTGAATGATCCTTCGTATTCATTCCTTATTAAATTGTGGAAATGATCTGTCGACGTGGATTACCGCATGGCGGGCAATAATCTATTTGTGGTTTCATATATTCTATTATACTCAGTTGGTTAAAGTTTTGGCTTTTATACTCTATGAAATTAGTGGAATATCCTTGATATTTGCGCTTCATCCAGTATCTTTTCATGGAAATATTCTTCTGAGCATTCTTGAATTTTACTCCACAAAATAGTATCATGATGACAATTTGGACGTTATTGATTTCTGGATAAATTAAATTATAAATCTTTAAAAATTTATCCTTGAACTTGTTTTATTGAATTCTTATATCATTGTCATCATCCTCATGTTTATAATATGTTGAAAGTCATCTGTGACCTGTAGTGCATAGTGGACTTGGTATGATTATGACTAGGGATTGTCGACGTCGGGATTTTTAGATGTCCCTTTCCATTACTTGTTCTTTGGTGTTCTCATTTTAGGTGAGATTTGTTTGAAAAAATAAGTGAAAAAGGTCCGACATGTATAATATCAACGATGGACTGTTAAGAGTCGCTAGTTAGTTTTTAAATGGTTGTACCAACACAATCGAGAAAAGGTTTGCACATTGACCCGATGATGTGACCTTTGCTAAACCGAATTAAATGAAACCGAGATTCATTAGGTCAGGGGACTTAGTTATCTTGAAGGGAAGGTGTTAGGCACCCCAGAGCATCCGTGTTGCCACGGTGGCCGCCTCTTTTCAAGAAACTATTATCCTAATGTGTGTGTGGGTCAATGTCTTTGTTATTTGGAAGTAGTCACGAGGCCTCGTTAGAACCTATATACACGGGGTTTGAATTTATGTAAAAATTGGTTTTTAGCAAGATATAGCAATGATGTTTTATAAAAAAGGTTTTTTAAACCCTGATGCTCAATAGTAATTGAGACCTTTTATACTCCCATTTTATTAAGTATTAGACGATTGATTTTATTTAACGAGATCTGAGGCATCCGTATGCGAAAATAATGTACAAAATAATGCCGACTTCCTCGTGGGTATGGAAACCATCCGAGGAAATTCGATACCTTAGCATGAATAATTTATAAAATCGCTTACAATGAAAATATCCATCACGAGAACCGAATCTAGATCCAATAGGCTGAATCTGTGATCACATGATTCCTAGGCGCACAAGATTTTGCAATTTGTATGAAAGCAATAAGCAGGTATATATATAAAAGCTGTAAATATATATATACAGACATGATCACCAACCACGAAGCACCTCCATGGGGGATCAGAAATATAAATAAAGTTGTTAAAAGCTATCAACCGCCACGGAGGAAACTCCAGGTAGGACAAAACGTAAATAAAGCTGTAATTACGGTTAACCGCCACGAAGGGAACTCGAGCGGGACAAAATATAAATAAAAACATACATAAAGCGATCAAGCGCCACAAAAGTAAACTCCAAAAGCGGGACGTAACGTAAATAAAGGCAGTAAGCGATCAACCACCACAAGTAAACTCAGGTGGGAGGAAATATATATATATATATATATATATATATATATATATATATATATATATATATATATATATATGAGCTATGGTGAACTACATTGATGAGCACAGATTTTACATCCGTGCGTTCATTGCTTTATATATATATATATATATATATATATATATATATATATATATATATATATATATATATATATATATATATATAAAAGCAATGAACGCACTGCCGATGTAAAATCGAGGCTCATCGAATGAGTTCGACCATAGTTTCATATATATATATATATATATATATATATATATATATAAATAAACGCATCGGATGTAAAATTAGGGCTCATCGAGCAGTCCGGCACACACATTAATATATATAAAAGTGTATATATATATATATTAAAGCGATAAGAATGACGAGATCGAAGTCTAGGCTCATCGAACAAAGTTCGACCACGCTTTATATATATAAGTATATATATATAAAAGCGAATAAACGCATGCAGATGTAAAATCCGGGCTCATCGAGCAGTCAGGCACACAGTTAATATATATAAAAGTATATATATATATATATATATATATATATATATATATATATATATATATATAAAGCAAGAAACGCATCTGCATCAAAGTCTAGTCTCATCGAACAAAGTTCGACACACGCTTAATATATATAAATGTATATATATATATATATTAAAAGCAAATAAACGCTCCAGGACCAAAGTCTCAGGCTCAATCGAGGCATAACTCGATAATGAATATATATGTAAATATATATATATATATATATATATATATATATATATATATATATAATATATATACAGACTGAAATGAAACCACGGACCGAAGTCCGGGTAAAAGCAAGCAACACGACTCTCAACGTGTAGAAGGGTGTGTGCAGAGATGAAGAGAAAGACTCTAAAGTGTGTAAGAAGGCTTACAACTGACTACCAAAGAAGACTTCTATATCTTTAGAGTGGGTAAACACTGACTTTTGTAGGTACAAGAGGGCTATATATGAGCTCACAGGTGTTTAAAATGAGAAAGTACACTGCATGGGGTGAGTGCAGAGCAAATTGGGAAGGGCTTCCTCGCCGTTTTTCTCTTCAAAATGGGTTGCCCAAGCCCTCTATTTATAGGAAATTTAGCCTCAGGTGTACCTACTACCGAGTCATTTGGTATGCAGAGGGCAACCGGGTGGGCCGGGTTTTCGCCTCGATTGTCTTGAAATGCGTGCACTCGAGCCTTTGTAATGTCCACTCGAACTTTTAGAAGTGCAATCCAGGCATTTGTTTGAGGTATACATGACCTATTTTGGACCGCCATGGTTAGTCGAGAGTTGTCTGATGGCATGGGATTAGAGTTTGTACAAAGTCATTGAAGATGGGACGATGCCCTCCGGTCTTGAAGCTTCAACTTTCATCCGTTACCCACACAATAGTCACTCGGGTTGGTTAGTCTTGTGGGACATCGTTAACGTAGAGATGTTGAGACGACGTGGCGTGGCATTGCGTTGGCTAGATGACGATGTTGTCCTCACCGGTGTTATCGGCGGGATTGGGGTGATAAAGTAGACGCGTTGCTCGAAGCTTCATTGAGATTGGAATTTCTGCATTTGTTGAAGGTCCTCATTGTCATCTTTGAGGTGTGCTGTTTTCCGATGTTATCGTCGGGTTGGTACAATGTATCTCGTTGTGGCCTTTAGATTGAAGCTAGTCACATTTGAAACAAGCATTTACGGGTTATCACCAAAGCGCATTCCTTGGGGTTATCACCAAGGTTGGTGACTATTCCCATGGTTGGGACTGAGACTGGACACCTCGGGGTTATCTCCGAGATGAATCGGTCTTCTCCGGTGTGTGTTCCGGTAGTGCATTGATGGACAGTTGTTGGCATAATCATTACCATTGATGAATATCTGAATATCCTTGGCATGTAGTGCATGGATAATTTGTGGTCGTGATCTTAATGAATATCCTTGTCAGTAGTGCGGGGATGATGTTGTTTATTTATTAAAATCGAGTCTCGTGATAAAAGTGATGAAAAACCTTTTAAATCATAGAAGATAGTAGATTTTATACTCTCTTGACTCTTACAATGGATTGCTTGTTCACGTACGATTAAACTTGATGTTTGTTATATTTTATCGATTAACAGTTTGAAGGCTAACGATAAATTATTCTACATTATCTTAGTCGTAATATTTCTTCTTTGGGTCGATTGAGCTCACCTTTTGCTTTCGTTATTCTCTTGAAAATGAATGAGAATGTAATTTGGGACTAGTCGGGGAGCGGTGGCGGTCCGGATGATATCATTAGTAGTCCTCACTATTCTATGAAATAGTGTGATAATAAATGTATTGAGGACTCCATTTTAGTTGAATACTATCTAGAAGGCAATATTCGTATTAAAACTCTTAATTTATGTTTTGTCGTATAATACACGACAGTTGTATTTAAATTTTATACCATATATTTGGCGATTCAAGATGGGTGATGTATACCTATTTTGGGGGCGTCATATTTGTTATAAATTTGGCTTATTATATGGACCCCCACTTACCTATTTTTCAAAATAATCGGAAGAAAATTATCTTAATTTTGTTTTATATATATATATATAAATATATATTTTATAAGTTTTATTTTTATGAAAAATATAATATAATATATTATATTTTATTATGTATAGTGTTTGCATAGTGCCTACATAGTAAAATCAAAAAAAATTCCTTTGTCAGTGTGCGCCCGTGAAACTTCTACTGTGCAGTCTGTGATTTTTTTTTTTCAAATAGTATCCTGTCATTCTCCTATAAATAGGATGCTTAGTTTAGAATTGAAAATTACACCAGAATAAGAGAATTCTTCTTATATAATATTGAGCGTATTTTCTAGAATTTAAGGAAGTTTTGAGTGTAGAAAATAGTGCAAGTTTTCTTCAAAAATATACACGCCCTACCAGTTAGAAATACTTTCCTTTTAAGGTAAGAGATATTATTTTTGTTCAATATTCGTATGAAATAATATTTTCTTCCATACTCTATAGTATGTAAGCAATATTATTTCGTTCCAGATTCTGAATTCTACACTCATTTTGTTGATAATTATTTCTATACTCCTTGAAATTAGTAGAATATCCTTGAAATTTGCGCTTCATCTAGTATCTTTTCACGGAAATATTATTCTGAAAATTCTTGATAATTTTAAATCTTTTCATGCCGGGGTACTATTCTTGAAGTACTATTCTCGAAGTATTATTCACTCGGGTACTATTCACCCGATGTACTATTCATGATAAAAATTAATTTCTTTTTCTGTCCAAATTATTTTTGATACAATATTATTCTTGAATTTTACTCCACAAAGCAGTATCATGTTGACAATTTGGACATTATTAAATTTTGGATAAATTAAATTATAAATCTTGAAATTTATCCTTACTCTTGTTTAATTGAATTCTTATATCATTGTCAGCATCCTCATGCTTATATTGTGATGAAAGTCATCTTTGGTCCGTAGTGCATAGATGAACTGTTGATTGGTATGATTATGACCAGGAATTATTCGGTATAATAATGACCTGTAATATTACAAATGATGTGGTAAAAGTCCTCATTAATTGGCCCGTAGTGCATTGATGGACAGTTGCTGTCATGATCATGATCATTGGTGATAACACGAATATCCTTGGCTCGTAGTGCATGGATAATTCAGTGATGTGAATTATTTATTAAGTTGAGTCTCAGCGATAAAATTGATGATAAACTTTTAAATCATTGAAGATAGTAGATATCATGCTCTACTTGACTATTCTAATTGATTGTTTGTTCCGTTGAAGTTAAACTTGTTGTCTATTGTATTCTATAAATTTAATACTGTTGAAGGCTAACGATAATTTATTCTACATTATCTTAGTCATAATATTCTTTACTAGGCTAGTTGAGCTCACCCTTTGCTTTCATTGTTCTCTTCAGGAAATGAGAATATAGCTGGGATGAGTCGAGGAATGGTGTGATGGTCCAAGATAGGTGGCTATAGTAGTCCTCACTATTCTATGAAATAGTGTGATAATAAATATAATGAGGACTCCATTTGAGTTTGGATATTATCTACGAGACAATATTCGTGTTAAAATTCTCATATACGTTTTGTCATATTGTATAAATGAAGTTTGTTTTTAAGTTCTGTACCATTTATTTTGCGACTCAGAATAGGTGATATATACTTATTTTGGATCCGATTAACATGAAATTTATTTTTTGGTAAGTTGGTCAATTGGCCAATAGAATACTGACACACATAAAGTATCGTCCAACGTGTATGTTAGCACTTTATTGTAATATTATTTGTGAAATAAAGTTCTGTCTAAGGAGAGGTTGATTAATTATGAAAAATCCTTAAAAGCCCTCTATCCCAGGGAAATATTTATTATTTGTGAATAATTAGATGGATAAAATATTTAATGTGGATATAGATGGAGAAAATTTTAATGTGACAACTATTGAAAATTAATATTTTATCTTTTACGATAAAATAATTCATTTAAATATATTATTTTAATAATATATTAGCAGTAATATTTTACAATGAATGTGGGATATATGAGTATATGAGGAGGAAGAGTATTTTGTGGCATTAAATATTTAACATATATTTTGGGTGTCGGTGGACACAATTCTTGATAAAAATTGATTATAGGCGTAAAAAATCGCTCGTTTGTTGATTTGGGTCAATTTACATTTGGAATTTGGAAAAATTTTCTTACGCAAAGTTGTAGAGAATGGAATTTCCATGGAAAATCGTGAGTTTAATTTTTCGATAAGCGGGCTATTTTCTGAATTATTGAAATTTTAGAAAATAAAATTATTTTATTAAATTATATGGTGGGACCCACTTTGGTTGGTGTTAATAACATGTGGGTCGCTTTATATATTTTTCGAAATTGGCATGCTTGGATGGTTGGTCTTGGATGGTTGGTGTGTAGAAAAGAAAAATAATATTTTATTATTTTAGTCTCCTTTTAAGCGTTACAGCATTTTCCTATAAATAGAAGCTTAAGTTAGAATTGAAAATCACACCGAAACTGAAGTTTTCTCTCTATTTCTCTCTCTATATTATCAAGTGTATTCTTGTATCTTGAGTGTTGCTATCTCGGTTGCAAGTTAGTTTCGTTTATTCGATCAAAATCTTTGCTCTTTTTGAGGTAAAGGATTTTAAGGGTTATTATGTTTTTCATGTTTAAGTAACTTCTTCCGACCTTCAAAAATTCTGGAAAAATTTGAAATGATAATTTGATGAGTTTTGTTGATTGTGTCCAAAATGGCGATTTTTGGATGTATAGATTAAGAGTTATGAATTTTATGGGAAAAGACTATTTTAAAAGAAACCCTTATAACTCCTTGTGATTAACTCCAAAATTGATGAAATTTTTATTGGGAGTACATATATATAACATGAGTATATTCTGTAAATTTCGGAATTGTTGGATAAAAGTAAAATTTATGATAAATGTTTAAATATTCGGTGGTTTTGGCTATGTGAAAAATAGTAAATGACTTTTAAAAATTCTGAGAAAAATATATGTTCAATATAGGACTATATTCTGCTAAATCCCAGAAAAGAAATATTTTTGGAACTGATTTGTTATTTTTCATGAAAATGTTCTAGTTATGAGTAAATGAATTAAATATGTTATATGAATGAAGAAAATTGGAAAAATATGATTTTATGGCTTGAGAATCATATATGAGGTATATGCAGATTTTTGATGAGGATTTTGGTTATTGGTGATGAAATCTTATGTGTTTGGCATTTTATGATGATTAAATGCATTAATTAGTAAAGTGTAAATAATTTAAATAAATTGTTTATAAGTTTAAGAAATTATTAAATATTGTTGTAATGTTAAGAATATTAAGATTTTGATATTATTAAGTGATTTATAACATTTTGATTAAGGTGTTATAAATATTGATATGGATTTTATTGTGAAATTTTATCTCTTTGTGTAAGGGGTTTCTTATTCACGAATACGACACTATTCACCAAAAATGAAATTTTCCTTTTTTGTTAAAGATGACAATTATAGTTACTATCTTTGATTGAATCCATGTTTTGATAATATTATTTTATTATCATATATAACATTTTATAATTCTAGTGTTGAAATTTCTCTTTGACTTGAGTATAAAGATGGGTAAATTATTGGTATGATCGTGACTAGGGGTTCTCTTTTGGCGATGGTGCAAAGTTGAATCGTTGGTAGGTATGATCATGACCATTGAATATATAATTGAATATCTTTAGCTTAAGTGCAAAGGTGAAATGATCAACATGGTTATAATTATTGTTTATATAAATTACGAAATGATTATATATTTCTTTGAGATAATAATATATTTGGCCTATAGTGCAAATATAAGTATTGTTGAGGAATATCTTTGGCTGTGAGTGCAAAGATGAATTATTGATGAATATCTTTGGCACATAGTGCAAAAGATGAATTATTGATGAATATCTTTGGTAGTAGTGCTGAAGATGACATGTTATTGAATATCTTTGGCCGATGGTGCAAAGATGAACATGTGTTGAGATGAACACGACCAATATCTTTGGCACGAAGTGGTGATACAAATGAATATCTTTGACCGTAGTGCAAAGATGAAATTATTAGTATGATTATGAACAAGAAATGTGATTTGGTGTAACCATGATCTTTGATGTTTGAGTAAAGATAGGTGATGAAAATTATCTTAAATCTGGATGAGAAGAGGAATTTAGAACTACAATTATGATTATGAGTTATTCATATGATTGTGGACGAAAATTGTTGATTGATGTTACATGGATAAAACATTGTTGGTGGATTTTTAACATGGAGAAGATAATAGACTTTATAGTCTATTTGACTCTTAAATGGATTGCTCGTTCATTTGCAACTATGGTTGAAATTTTATCATCTACCATATGTTCTAAATCTTTGATTTTATTAATGATGGAGGCTATTGATAATTTAATTATCTTTAGTCATGATATTCTTTCTTTGAGCTAGTTGTGCTCACCCTTTTGCTTCTGATTCCTTTGGGTAATAAAAGTGTAAATTGGAATTGAGCGGGGGATAACGAGGGGAATAGAGCGGTGGTCATCGTTTAGTAGTTATATTTGGTGAATCTAATAGGGTGAAATGAACCCAGCGTTGGAAGGGTGTTTTGTCACTATCATACAAGATGTATAATGACATACTGACCACGTATCATCATAAAGACAGGGATGTGCTCATCCACTTGCGAGTATATATATATGAGCACTACCTATATAATCTTGGTGTTTATTTGAAGTATAATTCTCAATTTGAGATAGTGGAGATAATGATAAATCGAGAAGACTCACCATTGGGAAGAATATGATAGTAATCTTCTCGTTTTTTCTTTGGGGTCTATTAGGTCAACCAAGGATAATTCTCTGACATATGATATCTATCATAACCTGGATGCATGGTCTCCCATTATGCGAAGGTTTCTTGAGCACTTCCCAAAGATTTTAGTTTCTAAAAGCGGTTTTTGACTATACCTTTATGTAAAGGTGTCATTTGTGAGGTGTTGTCCACGGTTGGGACATGTGTCACATTTGGTATATATTTGTATCCAAACTCACGATTATATGTGTTGTTGTATTTTGCCACGACAATTGTTGTAATAAAGTTGTAGTTGTATTACATACCATGTATTTGGCGACTCGAATGGGTTGGATTGAATGGACCTATTTTGGGGTCGTTACATTTGGTATCGAGCTATAAGAAAAGCTTAGAGGATTTGGTGACTTCTGTTGATGGGGATGCTGGCGAAAGCCGGACTCTCCGTGGGGGCCTTGGATTCTGCGGTGGCTAGATAGGGATGTAAGGTCTTTGTGGTTGAAGCACCATGAGGGAGTTATATTTGGTATCGAGCTTAGGGATATGATCTACTTCGGGGAATAGAACTAGGAGGAGAGATGAGTAAATCCTGTTAGTGTGTCCTACTAAGCTTATTTGTTGGTCGGTCATAATATATGGATATTATGTGATATGTTAATTTATTCAATTAACCCTTGTTTTGAAGCGGTATTCTAGAATGATATCTGAAATACGGAGATGATGAGCAATGGAGAAATCATGAGGGCGGGAAAGATGGACTCTGAAATGAAAGCAAGGTATTCTCAACTCTTTGAAATACAGTCACGTAAATTTAGGGACGAAATTTCATAAGGAGGGAGATTGTAAGACCCCAATTTTATGAAATAAAATTATTCAATTTTTCTTATAATTATTATTAGGTAAATGTTAAAATTGATAAAAGTTTAAAGTTATGGGTGAAATATGCAAATTTTACAAAACACACAATGGTTATAAAATATTCATTGTTGTCGGAGAATATTAGTTTGGTGGTGGAATATTCTTTTTTTGTCGGGAATATTAAATGCAATGAGTAGCGACCATTTATGGGCCCCATAACGAATAAGCTGTCGGATGAAAAAAAGCGACAAAATTAAGTTTTTTATAAATAGCAGGCGTTCGTTCTGAATTAACAACTTTGTTGGAATACGGTGGTTAAAATAAAATAATCTGGCGTTGTTGCACGTAGATAGCACGCGGTATTACGGTATTTTTGAATTATTGATTCTTACGTGAAGGCCTTTACTCGATAATTATTACGATAATTCTTTATTCAATATTTTATTTTATTGATTCAATAATTGTTGCGTTGATATTATATATTATTATTGTTTTTCAATAATTGTCATTTGCATAGTATTTTCTATTATCGGATCAATAATTCAAATTATTTGAATAATATTATCGGATAACATTATTGGCAATGTCTAGAAAGTTACATCTAAGGAGAGGTTTGGTCACCTAATTACTTGGCCAAGATGAGGAAAATCCTTATTGGAAAGCCCTACTATCTGAGGAGCTACACGGTTGTCGATCTTTGTGAGTCTGTAATATTATTTGTGAATAATTAATTATTGATTATTATGATAAAGAAAATATTTATTGTGGATATAGATGGAGAAAATTTTAATGTGACAACTATTGAAAATTAATATTTTATCTTTTTACGATAAAATAATTCATTTAAATATATTATTTTAATAATATATTAACAGTAATATTTTACAATGAATGTGGGATATATGAGTATATGAGGAGGAAGAGTATTTTTGTGGCATTAAATATTTAACATATGTTTTGGGTGTCGGTGGACACAATTCTTGATAGAAAATTGATTATAGTATAAAATCGCTTCGTTTATTGATTTGGTCAATTTACATTTGGAATTTGGAAAAATTTTCTTACGCAAAGTTGTAGAGAATGGAATTTCCATGGAAAGTCGCGAGTTTGAATTTTTTTACGATAAGCGGGCTATTTTTACTATGAATTATTGAAGTTTGAAAATAAAATAATTTTTATTAAATTATATGGTGGGACCCACTTTGGTTGGTATTAATAACATGTGGTGCTATATTTTTTCAAATTGGCATGCTTGGATGGCTGGTCTTGGATGGTTGGTGTGTAGAAAAAGAAAATAATATTTTATTATTTTAGTCTCCTTTAATGGCGTCTAGCATTTTCCTATAAATAGAAGCTTAAGTTAGAATTGAAAATCACACGAAAATTGAAGTTTTCTCTCTATTTCTCTCTATATTATCAAGTGTATTCTTGTATCTTGAGTGTTGCTATCTGATGCAAGTTAGTTCGGCGTTATTCCAATCAAATCTTTGCTTTCTTTTGAGGTAAAGGGATTTTAAGGGTTGTTATGTTTTTCATGTTTAAGTAACTTTTAGACCTTTAAAAATTCTGGAAAAATTTGAAATGATAATTTGATGAGTTTTGTTGATTGTGTCCAAAAATGGCGATTTTTGGATGTATAGATTATGAGTTATGAATTTTATGGGAAAAGACTATTTTAAAAGAAAACCCTTATAACTCCTTGTGATTAACTCCAAAATTGATGAAATTTTTATTGGGAGTACATGTATATAACATGAGTATATTCTGTAAATTTCAAATTTTTGGATAAAAGTACAATTTATGATAAATGTTTAAATATTAAATTGGTTTTGGCCATGTGAAAATAGTAAATGACTTTTAAAAATTACGAGAAAAATATATATTCAATATGGGATTATATTGTGCTAAATCCCGGAGAAAAAATATTTTTGAACTGATTTGGTATTTTTCATGAAAATGTTCTAGTTATGAGTAAATGAATTAAATATGTTATATGAATGAAGAAAATTGGAAAATATGATTTTATGGCTTGAGAATCATATATGAGGTATATCTGATTTTTTTATGAGGATTTTGGTTATTGGTGATGAAATCTTATGTGTTTGGCATTTTATGATGATTAAATGCATTAATTAGTAAAGTGTAAACAATTTAAATAAATTGTTTATAAGTTTAAGAAATTATTAAATATTGTTGTAATGTTAAGAATATTAAGATTTTGATATTATTAAGTGATTTATAACATTTTGATTAAGGTGTTATAAATATTGATATGGATTTTATTGTGAAATTTTATCTCTTTTTGTCGGGTTCTTATTCACGAATCGACACTATTCACCAAAAATGAAATTTTCCTTTTTGTTAAAGATGACAATTATAGTTCTTATCTTTGATTGAATCCATGTTTTGATAATATTATTTTTATTATCATATATAACATTTTATAATTCTAGTGTTGAAATTTCTCTTTGACTTGAGTATAAAGATGGGTAAATTATTGGTATGATCGTGACTAGGGGTTCTCTTTGGCGATGGTGCAAAGTTGAATCGTTGGTTGGTATGATCATGACCATTGAATATATAATGAATATCTTTAGCTTAAGTGCAAAGGTGAAATGATCAACATGGTTATAATTATTGTTTATATAAATTACGAAATGATTATATATTTCTTTGAGATAATAATATATTTGGCCTATAGTGCAAATATGAGCTGTTGAGGAATATCTTTGGCTTTATAGTGCAAAGATGAATTATTGATGAATATCTTTGGCTGTAGTGCAAGATGAATTATTGATGAATATCTTTGGTAGTAGTCTGAAAGATGACATGTTGTTGAATATCTTTGGCGATGGTGCAAAGATGAACATGTGTTGAGATGAACATGACCAATGGTGATCTGGTGAATATCTTTGGCACGAATGAATATCTTTGTTGATAGTAGTTTGACAAAGATGAAATTATTATTAGTATGATTATGAACAAGAAATGTGATTTGGTGTAACCATGATCTTTGATGTTTCGGTAAAGATAGGTGATGAAAATTATCTTAGTCTGGGATGAGAAGAGGAATTTAGAACTACAATTATGATTATGAGTTATTCATATGATTGTGGACGAAATTGTTGATTGATGTTACATGGATAAAACATTGTTGGTGGATTTTTAACATGGAGAAGATAATAGACTTTATAGTCTATTTGACTCTTCTAATGGATTGCTCGTTCATTTGCAACTATGGTTGAAATTTTTATCATCTACCATATGTTCTAAATCTACGATTTATTATTGATGGAGGCTATTGATAATTTAATTATCTTTAGTCATGATATTCTTTCTTGAGCTAGTTGTGCTCACCCTTTTTTTGCTCTGATTCCTTTCGGGTAATAAGAGTGTAGGTAGGTCGGTCGGCGGGGGTAACGAGGGAATAGAGCGGTGGTCATCGTTTAGTAGTTATATTTGGTGAATCTAATAGGGTGAACCCAGCGTTGGAAGGGTGTTTTGTCACTATCATCATACAAGATGTCTAATGACATACAACCACGTATCATCATAAGACGAGGATGTGCTCATCCACTTCTTTGAGTATATATACGAGCACTACCTATATAATCTTGGTGTTTGTTTGAAGTATAATTCTCAATTTGAGATAGTGGAGATAATGATAAATCAAGAGAAGACTCACCATTGGGAAGAATATGATAGTAATCTTCTCGTTTTTCTTTGGGGTCTATTAGGTCAACCAAGGATAATTCTCTGGACATATGATATCTATCATAACCTAGACGCATGGTCTCCCATGTACGAAGGTTTCCTTGAGCACTTCCCAAAGATTTTAGTTTCTAAAACAGTCTTTGACTATACCTTTATGTAAGGTGTCACTGTGAGGTGTTGTCCACGGTTGGGACATGTGTCACATTTGGTATATATTTGTATCCAAACTCACAATATATGTGTTGTTGTATTTTGCACGACAATTGTTGTAATAAAGTTGTAGTTGTATTACACCACCATGTATTTGGCGACTCGAATGGGTTGGATTGAATGGACCTATTTTGGGGTCGTTACATTTGGTATCGAGCTATAAGTAAAAAGAGCCCCGAGCCTCTCGTTGGTGACTTCTGTTGATGGGGGATGCCTATTCTCCGTAGGGGCGCCTGGATTCTGCGGTGGCAAACGATAGGTACCAATGTAAGGTCTTTGTGGTTGAAGCACCATGGAGTTATATTTGGTATCTCTTAGGGATATGATCTCTGGCGGAGATCGGGGAATAGAACTAGGAGGAGAGATGAGAGTAAATCTTTCATTAGTGTGTCCTACCTAAGCTTAAATTGTTGGTTGGTCATAATATATGGATATTATGTGATATGTTAATTTGTTCAATTAACCCTTGTTTTGAAGCGGTATTCTAGAATGATATCTGAAATACAGGAGATGAGCAATGGAGAAATCATGAGGACAGGAAAGATGGACTCTGAAATGAAAGCAAGGTATTCTCAACTCTTTGAAATACAGTACGTAAATTTGGGGACGAAATTTCATAAGGAGGAGATTTATAAGACCCCGAATTTTATGAAATAAAATTATTCAATTTTTCTTATAATTATTATTCATAAATGTTAAAATTGATAAAAGTTTAAAGTTATGGGTGAAATATGCAAATTTTTCAAAACACACAAGTGGTTATAAAATATTCATTGTTGTAGAGAATATTAGTTTGGTCGTGGAATATTCTTTTTGTCGGGAATATCGCATGCGACGACAGCAGACCATTTATGGGCCCCATAACGAGAATAATTATCGGATGAAGAAAACGACAAAATTAAGTTTTTATAAAATAACAGGCGTAATTATTCTAATTAACCTTTGTTGGAATACACGGTGGTTAAAAAATAAATAATCTGCGTTGTTGCGAAGATGCACTGCAGTATTACGGTATTTTTTGAATTATTGATTCTTACGTAAGAAGGCCTTTACTCAATAATTATTACGATAATTCTTGTTCAATATTTTATTTTATTGATTCAATAATTGTTTGCGTTGATATTATATATTATTATTGTTTCAATAATTGTCCTTTGCCATGTATTTTCTATTATCGGATCAATAATTCAAATTATTTGAATAATATTATCGATAACATTATTGGCAATGTCTAGAAAGTTACTTTCTAGGAGAGGTTTGGTCACTAATTGCGCGCCAGATGAGGAAAATCCTTATTGGAAAGCCCCTACATCTGAGGAGCGCACGGTTGTCGATCTTGTGAGTCATAATATTATTTGTGAATAATTAATTATTGATTATTATGATAAAGAAAATATTTATTGTGGATATAGATGGAGAAAATTTTTAATGTGACAACTATTGAAAATTAATATTTTATCTTTTTCTGATAAAATAATTCATTTAAATATATTATTTTAATAATATATTAATGGTAATATTTTTACAATGAATGTGGGATATATGAGTATATGAGGAGGAAGAGTATTTTTGTGGCATTAAATATTTAACATATGTTTTGGGTGTCGGTGGACACAATTCTTGACCGAAAATTGATTATAGACTGTAAAATCGCTCGTTTATTGATTTGGTCAATTTACATTTGGAATTTGGAAAAATTTTTCTTACTGCAAAGTTGTAGAGAATGGAATTTCCCATGGAAAGTCGTGAGTTTCAATTTTTTACGATAAAAGGGCTATTTTCTATGAATTATTGAAGTTTCGGAAAAATAAAATAATTTTTATTAAATTATATGGTGGGACCCACTTTGGTTGGTGTTAATAACATGTGGGTGCTATATTTTTTTCAAATTGGCATGCTTGGATGGCTGGTCTTGGATGGTTGGTGTGTAAGAAAAGAAAAATAATATTTTATTATTTTAGTCTCCTTTTTAGCGTTCTAACATTTTCCTATAAATAGAAGCTTAAGTTAGAATTGAAAATCACACCGAAAAATGAAGTTTTCTCTCTATTTCTCTCTATATTATCAAGTGTATTCTTGTATCTTGAGTGTTGCTATATCTACGGTGCAAGTTAGTTCGGTATTATTCGATCAAAATCTTTGCTTTTTTGAGGTAAAGGGATTTTAAGGGTTGTTATGTTTTTCATGTTTACGTAACTTTTTCCGACCTTTAAAAATTCTGGAAAAATTTGAAATGATAATTTGATGAGTTTTGTTGATTGTGTCCAAAAATGGCGATTTTTGGATGTATAGATTATGAGTTATGAATTTTATGGGAAAAGACTATTTTAAAAGAAAACCCTTATAACTCCTTGTGATTAACTCAAAATTGATGAAATTTTTATTGGGAGTACATGTATATATATGAGTATATTCTGTAAATTTCAGAATTTTTGGATAAAAGTACAATTTATGATAAATGTTTAAATATTAAATGGTTTTGGCCATATGAAAAATAGTAAATGACTTTTAAAAATTACGAGAAAAATATATGTTCAATATGGGATTATATTGTGCTAAATCCCGGAAAAAGAAATATTTTTGAAACTGATTTGGTATTTTTCATGAAAATATTCTAGTTATGAGTAAATGAATTAAATATGTTATATGAATGAAGAAAATTGGAAAATATGATTTTATGGCTTGAGAATCATATATGAGGTATATCTGATTTTTGATGAGGATTTTGGTTATTGGTGATGAAATCTTATGTGTTTGGCATTTTATGATGATTAAATGCATTAATTAGTAAAGTGTAAACAATTTAAATAAATTGTTTATAAGTTTAAGAAATTATTAAATATTGTTGTAATGTTAAGAATATTAAGATTTTGATATTATTAAGTGATTTATAACATTTTGATTAAGGTGTTATAAATATTGATATGGATTTTATTGTGAAATTTTATCTCTTTTTGTGTAAGGGGTTATTATTCACGAATCGACCTTTATTCACCAAAAATGAAATTTTCTTTTTGTTAAAGATGACAATTATGGTTACTATCTTTGATTGAATCCATGTTTTGATAATATTATTTTTATTATCATATATAACATTTTATAATTCTAGTGTTGAAATTTCTCTTTGACTTGAGTATAAAGATGGGTAAATTATTGGTATGATCGTGACTAGGGGTTCTCTTTGGCGATGAAGCAAAGTTGAATCGTTGGTGGTATGATCATGACCATTGAATATATAATTGAATATCTTTAGCTTAAGTGCAAAGGTGAAATGATCAACATGGTTATAATTATTGTTTATATAAATTACGAAATGATTATATATTTCTTTGAGATAATAATATATTTTGGCCTATAGTGCAAATATGAATCGTTGAGGAATATCTTTGGCACAGAGTGCAAAGATGAATTATTGATGAATATCTTTGGCCCGTAGTGCAAAGATGAATTATTGATGAATATCTTTGGCGAGTGGTGCAAAGATGACATGTTGTTGAATATCTTTGGCCATGAGTGATACAGATGAACATGTGTTGAGATGAACACGACCAATGAATGATACAAATGAATATCTTTGGCCAGAAGTGCAAAGATGAAATTATTAGTATGATTATGAACATGAAAATGTGATTTGGTATAACCATGATCTTTGATGTTTGTGTAAAGATAGGTGATGAAAATTATCTTTGTCTCCGGATGAGAAGAGGAATTTAGAACTACAATTATGATTATGAGTTATTCATATGATTGTGGGCCGAATTGTTGATTGATGTTACAGGATAAAACATTGTTGGTGGATTTTTAACATGGAGAAGATAATAGACTTTATAGTCTATTTGACTCTTCTAATGGATTGCTCGTTCACCGCAACTAACTATGGTTGAAATTTTTATCATCTACCATATGTTCTAAATCTTTGATTTATTAATGATGAAGGCTATTGATAATTTAATTATCTTTAGTCATGATATTCTTTATTGAAGCTAGTTGTGCTCACCCTTTTTGCTTCACAATTCCTTTGAATTAATAAGAGTATAGGCGGGTCGAAAGGGGATAACAGGAATAGAAATCGGTGGTCATCGTTTAGTAGTTATATTTGGTGAATCTAATAGGGTGAGGCGAACCCAACGTTGGAAGGTGTTTTGTCACTATCATACAAGATGTCTAATGACATACAACCACGTATCATCATAAGACGAGGATGTGCTCATCCACTTCTTTGAGTATATATATACGAGCACTACCTATATAATCTTGGTGTTTGTTTGAAGTATAATTCTCAATTTGAGATAGTGGAGATAATGATAAATCAAGAAGAGACTCACCATTGGGAAGAATATGATAGTAATCTTCTTCTCGTTTTTTTTGGGGTCTATTAGGTCAACCAAGGATAATTCTCTAGACATATGATATCTATCATAACCTAGATGCATGGTCTCCCATGTACGAAGGTTTCCTTGAGCACTTCCCAAAGATTTTAGTTTCTAAAACAGTTTTTGACTATACCTTTATGTAAGGTGTCACTGTGAGGTGCTGTCCACGGTTGGGACATGTGTCACATTTGGTATATATTTGTATCCAAACTCACAGCATATGTGTTGTTGTATTTTGTACGACAATTGTTGTAATAAAGTTGTAGTTGATTACGTAATGTATTTGGCGACTAATGAAAGGATTGAATGAACCTATTTTGGGGTACATTTGGTATCGTAGCTATAAGTAAAGAAAGAGCCCCGAGCCTTCTGTGGCGACTTCTGTTGATGGGGGATGCAATCGCCGACATTGTATGGACGCCTATTTTGGGCAAACCGATAGGTACCAATGTTCATGGTTGAAGCACCATGAGAGTTATATTTGGTATCGAGCTTAGGGATATGATCTCTGGCGGAGATCGGGAATAGAACTAGGAGGGAGAGATGAGTAAATCTTTACGCTTAGTGTGTCCTACCTAAGCTTAAATTGTTGGTCGGTCATAATATATGGATATTATGTGATATGTTAATTTATTCAATTAACCCTTGTTTTGAAGCGGTATTCTAGAATGATATCTCAAATACGGGAGATGAGCAATGGAGAAATCATGAGGACGGGAAAAGATGGACTCGAAATGAAAGCAAGGTATTCTCAACTCTTTGAAATACAGAATGCGTAAATTTCGGGGACGAAATTTCATAAGGAGGGAGATTATAAGACCCCAAATTTTATGAAATAAAATTATTCAATTTTCTTATAATTATTATTCATAAATGTTAAAATTGATAAAAGTTTAAAGTTATGGGTGAAATATGCAAATTTTACAAAACACACAAGTGGTTATAAAATATTCATTTGTTGTGAAGAATATTCGTTTGGTCGTGGAATATTCTTTTTGTAGAAGGAATATCCGCATGCGACCAGTAAATTCATTTATGGGCCCCCATAACGAATAAGCGCTGGGATGAAGAAAACGACAAAATTAAGTTTTTATAAATAACGGCGTAATAATTCTGAATAACAACATTGTAATACCGGTTAAAAATAAAATAATACGTTGTTGCGCGAGTGCGCTTACAGAGTATTACGCGTATTTTTGAATTATTGATTCTTACGTAAGAAGGCACTACTCAATAATTGTTACAATAATTACTGTTCAATATTTTATTTTATTGATTCAATAATTGTTGCGTTGATATTATATATTATTATTGTTTCAATAATTGTCACTGCACAGTATTTTCTATTATCAGATCAATAATTCAAATTATTTGAATAATATTATCAGATAACATTATTGGCAATGTCTAGAAAGTTCTTTCTAAGGAGAGGTTTGGTCACCTAATTTGCGCGCCCATGAGGAAAAATCCTTATTGAAAGCCCCTACATCTGAGGAACTGCACGGTTGTATCGATCTTGTGAGTCTGTAATATTATTTGTGAATAATTAATTATTGATTATTATGATAAAGAAAATATTTATTGTGGATATAGATGGAGAAAATTTTAATGTGACAACTATTGAAAATTAATATTTTATCTTTTTACGATAAAATAATTCATTTAAATATATTATTTTAATAATATATTAATGGTAATATTTTTACAATGAATGTGGGATGTATGAGTATATGAGGAGGAAGAGTATTTTGTGGCATTAAATATTTAACATATGTTTTGGGTGTCGGTGGACACAATTCTTGACCGAAAATTGATTATAGACTGTAAAATCGCTCGTTTATTGATTTCGGTCAATTTCTGTTTGGAATTTGGAAAAAAATTCTTCTGCAAAGTTGTAGAGAATGGAATTTCCCATGGAAAGTCGCGAGTTTCAATTTTTCGATAAACGGGCTATTTTCTATGAATTATTGAAGTTTGAGAAAATAAAATAATTTTATTAAATTATATGGTGGGACCCACTTTGGTTGGTATTAATAACATGTGGGCTTTCGCTATATTTTTTCAGAATTGGCATGCTTGGATGGCTTTGGTCTTGGATGGTTGGTGTGTAGAAAAGAAAAAATAATATTTTATTATTTTAGTCTCCTTTATGCGTTCTAGCATTTTCCTATAAATAGAAGCTTAAGTTAGAATTGAAAATCACACCGAAAATGAAGTTTTCTCTCTATTTCTCTCTATATATTATCAAGTGTATTCTTGTATCTTGAGTGTTGCTATCTGATTGCAAGTTCGTTTCAAATGTTATTCCAATCGTAAATCTTTGCTTCTTTTTGAGGTAAGGGATTTTAAGGGTTGTTATGTTTTTCATGTTTACGTAACTTTTTAGACCTTTAAAAATTCTGGAAAAATTTGAAATGATAATTTGATGAGTTTTGTTGATTGTGTCCAAAAATGGCGATTTTTGGATGTATAGATTATGAGTTATGAATTTTATGGGAAAAGACTATTTTAAAAGAAAACCCTTATAACTCCTTGTGATTAACTCCAAAATTGATGAAATTTTTTTATTGGGAGTACATATATATAACATGAGTATATTCTGTAAATTTCAGAATTTTTGGATAAAAGTACAATTTATGATAAATGTTTAAATATTCGGTGGTTTTGGCCATGTGAAAAATAGTAAATGACTTTTAAAAATTCTGAGAAAATATATATTTCAATATGGGATTATATTGTGCTAAATCCCAGAAAAGAAATATTTTTGAAACTGATTTGGTATTTTCATGAAAATGTTCTAGTTATGAGTAAATGAATTAAATATGTTATATGAATGAAGAAAATTGGAAAATATGATTTTATGGCTTGAGAATCATATATATGAGGTATATCTGATTTTTGATGAGGATTTTGGTTATTGGTGATGAAATCTTATGTGTTTGGCATTTTATGATGATTAAATGCATTAATTAGTAAAGTGTAAACAATTTAAATAAATTGTTTATAAGTTTAAGAAATTATTAAATATTGTTGTAATGTTAAGAATATTAAGATTTTGATATTATTAAGTGATTTATAACATTTTGATTAAGGTGTTATAAATATTGATATGGATTTTATTGTGAAATTTTATCTCTTTGTGTAAGGGTTCTTATTCACGAATACGACACTATTCACCAAAAATGAAATTTTCCTTTTTGTTAAAGATGACAATTATGGTTACTATCTTTGATTGAATCCATGTTTTGATAATATTATTTTATTATCATATAAAACATTTTATAATTCTAGTGTTGAAATTTCTCTTTGACTTGAGTATAAAGATGGGTAAATTATTGGTATGATCGTGACTAGGGGTTCTCTTTGGCGATGGTGCAAAGTTGAATCGTTGGTGGTATGATCATGACCATTGAATATATAATTGAATATCTTTAGCTTAAGTGCAAAGGTGAAATGATCAACATGGTTATAATTATTGTTTATATAAATTCGAAATGATTATATATTTCTTTGAGATAATAATATATTTGGCCTATAGTGAAATATATGAATTGTTGAGGAATATCTTTGGCTGTTGGTGCAAAGATGAATTATTGATGAATATCTTTGGTAGTAGTGCAAAAGATGACATGTTGTTGAATATCTTTGGCGATGGTTCAAAGATGAACATGTGTTGAGATGAACACGACCATTGGTGATACAAATGAATATCTTTGGTAGTAGTGCAAAGATGAAATTATTATATATGATTATGAACAAGAAATGTGATTTGTATGATAATGAACATGATCTTTTTGGTATAACCATCGGTAAAGATAGGTGATGAAAATTATCTTTGTCTGGATGAGAAGAGGAATTTAGAACTACAATTATGATTATGAGTTATTCATATGATTGTGGACGAAATTGTTGATTGATGTTATGAGGATAAAACATTGTTGGTGGATTTTTAACATGGAGAAGATAATAGATTTATAGTCTATTTGACTCTTCTAATGGATTGCTCGTTCACTTGTAACTATGGTTGAAAAGTTTATCATCTACCATATGTTCTAAATCTACGATTTATTATTGATGGAAGGCTATTGATAATTTAATTATCTTTAGTCATGATATTCTTTCTTGAGCTAGTTGTGCTCACCCTTTTGCTTTACAATTTCTTTTGAGTAATAAGAGTATAGGTGGGTTGACGGGGGATAGAGGGAATAGAACGGTGGTCATCGTTTAGTAGTTATATTTGGTGAATCTAATAGTGAAAGTAACCCAACGTTGGAAGGTGTTTTGTCACTATCATACAAGATGTATAATGACATACAACCACGTATCATCATAAAGACGAGGATGTGCTCATCCACTTGCTTTGATATATATCTGAGCACTACCTATATAATCTTGGTGTTTGTTTGAAGTATAATTCTCAATTTGAGATAGTGGAGATAATGATAAATCAAGAGAAGACTCACCATTGGGAAGAATATGATAGTAATCTTCTCGTTTTTCTTTAGGGTCTATTAGGTCAACTAAGGATAATTCTCTGGGACATATGATATCTATCATAACCTGGGCGCATGGTCTCCCATGTATACGAAGGTTTCTTGAGCACTTCCCAAAGATTTTAGTTTCTAAAGCAGTCTTTGACTATACCTTTATGTAAGGTGTCAACATGAGGTGTTGTCCACGGTTGGGACATTTGTCACATTTGGTATATATTTGTATCCAAACTCACAGTATATGTGTTGTTGTATTTTGCACGACAATTGTTGTAATAAAGTTGTAGTTGTATTCTGTACCATGTATTTGGCGACTCAGAATGAGTTGGATTGAATGGACCTATTTTGGGGTCGTCACAGTTTTATTAGATTATAAATAGAATATATTATATTTTATTTAAAAGATTTTGCTTTAAATATGGACCGTCCGATTAAAAGTAAATCAATCGGGACCATTCATGAATTAGTTACTATTCAGTCTATTCTTCTATAAATAGAAGCTCATTCCTTTATTATTTCTTACGAATTCACTGAAACTCTAGAGAGAGAAACTATAGAGAGAGTTCTTCTATAATCTTGATCGTATTTCTTTAGAGTTTAAGAAAGCTTTGAAGCGTAGTACAAGTTTTCTTCGAGTATATCCTCGCCTACTAGGTGGAATACTCTTCTTTCAAAGGTAAGGGATATTATTTGTTGTACTAGAAGTAAGGGATATTATTTGTTGTACTGTAAGGGGTATTATTTCTTTCTTATTCATGAAGAGAACTTCACATTATTCCATTCTTTATTATTCATTGGAATAACTTTGTATACGCTTGGACTACCCTATACTTGGTGAAATTCTTACATTATTCCATTATATATCATTCTCATTGGAATAACTTTGTCTATCAAGCACCGCATACATGGTGAAATTCTTCATTATTCCATTCTTTATTATTACGTCGAATATCTTGTAAGTGCGATATTACGCTGACACGGTTCCATTATTTATTATTACATTGGAATAACTCATGCATCTGCGATCTATCACATGCATGGTGATTTACATTGTTATTCCATTCTTTATTATTCATTGGAATATCTTGTGGGTTATACTACGCTTTTGACACAGTTCCATTATTTATTATTACATTGGAATAACCTTTACATCTGAAGTACCACATACATGGTGAAATTCTTTTTATTATTCAATTCTTTATTATTATGTTGGAATAACTTTATCATCTACGCAAATCTGCATCATGGTGAAATTCTTTTATTATTCCATTCTTTATTATTATGTTGGAATAACTCGTCATACATGCAGGTCTTTGCATACATGGTGAAATTCTTTTATTATTCTATTCTTTATTATTATGTTGGAATAACTTTTATACATCTGCAAGTCTTGCATACATGGTGAATTTTTTATTATTTCATTCTTTATTATCTTTGTTGGTTATTGGTTTTACAGTTGTATGTCTTTGGCCTGTAGTGCAAAGATGATATGTTGTTGAATATCTTTGGCCTGTAGTGCAAAGATGATATGGACTTTCATCTCCCAAAAGGCCAGAATTTTTCTCATAAATTAAGTGGCCGAAACAACCATTTTAAAATCGTGGCAGCAACCTTTTTCATATTTTGCAGTTTTTCGTACTTTGCTAAAATCAGTCCACACGAAAATTTACAACACCATTTCCAATGATTCCACTTGGATAAGTTACAAAAATCATAGACCTAACTCTAGAACTTGACCACACTCAAAAATTCGAAATATAATAGGAGATATGGTCAATTGAATTTCATGTTCCATTTTCACCAAAATCTGACTTTTCAACCCTTTGTGATTTCTAAGAAACTTTCATGTTTTCACATAATAACCAACATAACTCATCATAACACTTACTAATACCACATATACCCATGATTTTCATTAGTCCAATGCTTTTATTATGACTTTCATCATAATCCACGTAAACAAATCATTTCCACAATTTAATAAGGAATGAAATACAAAGGATCATTCACCATGCATGTGGTAATCCACATAGACAGGTTATTCCAACAGAATAATAAAGAATGGAATAACATAAAGATTCACCATGCGTGCGATAGACTGCACAGACAGGTTATTCCCAACAAAATAATAAATAATGGAACCAGGTCCGGCGTAAAGGCACGCGAGGACGAGTATTCCATAATAATAAAGAATGGAGTAACAACAAATCACCATGCATGCGGTATTTACATAGACATATTATTCCAACATAATGATAAATAATGAACCAGTCCCAAGCAAAAGCGCATGCATGTGATGTTCCAATGAATGATAAATAATGGAACCCGGTCCCATGCGTACGCATTGCAGCGAGATGTTCCAACAGAATGATAAAGAATGGAATAATGAAGAAGTTCACCAAGTATAGGGTAGCATGTATCTGAGTTATTCCAATAGAATAATAAAGAATGGAATAACAGTAAGTTCTCTTCATGGATAAGAAAGAAATAATACTCCTACCTTGGAAAAATCGGATACTAAAATAGTGAGGTAGCGGAACTTCTCTTCTTTCTCTCTATAATTTCTCTCTATAATAATCGCTCTAAAGCTTTTGTCAATTGGTGAGAAATGAAGGAAGAATGAGCTTCTATTTATAGGAAAATATAGTTTCGATAATTGCGTTTTTTGGGGCTCGAAAATTACGATCAATACCTCTAACTTTTCTTTCATTTTTAATTTAGTCCTGCAAGTATTATCAAACTTGCACCACCACCCTAATAGTAAATCATGTGAATCAATAGTTCAATCATGTGAATCAATAGTATAATCATGTGAAAATACGAATTACAAGATATAGTACCTCCATCTATACCTCCATTTTTAACTTAGTCATGCAAGTATTATCAATATTGCACCAACTCCCCTAATAGTAAATAATGTGATTTAATAGTACACATATGTGAACAAATAGTTATATAAGTATGTGAATTAGTAGCAATTAATTGCTCATTTATCCGATAAATTACCCGATTTATCAATATAACCCCTAGACATCAATTATCATCGGAGTAGATGTCGATTTTCACTAACACTAATAATCCCAACACAATGGAACTATCAAAATTCATTTTTAATCAACACAACTTATTCATCATTAATATTATAACTTTGTCATCTCAATTATTGATTTAATAATATAAAATATTATGCAAATGATACTGTGACAATAATTGAATCAATAATATAAGAGATATGATGCAGAATTATCATGTAATAATTGAGTATAAGCGAGTGACTTCTCACGTAAGCATCAATAATCAATACCGTGTCTTTCTATGCAATCACAACATATTCATTGTACTTTTAACACCGTGTTTGTTTCAACGATTAACGGTAAAACTTTCGCCGTTATTTTCATAAAAATATTTTTATCGTTTTCTCAATCCGACAATAATTCCATTGTGGGGTCCACCAATGATTGTACTGTCGTCACGGATATTCCCAAACGTAAAGAATATTCCCCACTAATCGAATATTCCCCACACAACGAATATTTTATATCAACCTACTTACTTTGAATTTTTTTCACATATTACCTTTAACTTTAAACTTTTATCAATTTAACTATTTACCAAAATAGAAAAATTAAATACTTTTATTTCATAAAATTGGGTCTCACAATCACCCTCCTTATGAAATTTTGCCCTCGAAATTTACGTGCGTACACGATATTGAAGAGATGAGAATACCTTGCTTTCTTTTCGGATTGTACCTTCCTATTATATCCTGTCAGATCATGATTTTCCATTGCTCATCTCACCTGTATTTTAGATATCATTCTAGAATATATCTTTAAAACAAAGGTTAATTGACATATCACAATTTATCAACTTATCAAGTAAACAATTTAAACTTAGGTGAGTCACACACTTTAGCAAGTATATAACTCGTCTCTCCCCTCCTAATTCTAGACTCTTAACTCCACCAGCGACCATATCCCTAAGCTCTGATACCAATTGTGACGCCCCCAATATTAGGTATACATCACCCATTCTGAGTCGCCAGATACATGGTACAAAATTCAAATACAACTTCATTTATACAAATGTTGAGCTGTCGTATAGAATACGACCACAGTTAACTGTGAGTTTTAATACAAATGTATGTAACTCTCATGGTGCCACGACCACAACCTTACAATGGTACGTTACATAAAAGTATAGTCAAAAACTGTTTTAGAAATTAAAATCTTTGGGAAGTGCTCAAGGAAACCTTCGTACACGGGAGGCCATGCGTCTAGGTTATAATAGATATCATATGGCCACATAATTATCCTTGGTTGACCCAATAGACCCGAAATAAAAACGAGAAGATTACTATCATCTTCTTTCCAATGGTGAGTCTTTTCTTGACATATGACTATCTCCACCGTCTCCAAGTGAATATTATATTTCAAAGAAACTCCAAGATCATATAGGTAGTGCCCGTAGATATACTCAACAAGTGGATGCGCACAACCCTGTCTTATGATAACACGAGGTTGTATGTCATCAGACATCTTGTTTAATACTGGCAAAACACCCTTCCAAAGTTGGGTTCACCTTACCCTATTTGATTCACCAAATATAACTACTAAATGTTGTATAGAATACAACACACTTTTCTATACTATTTAGGGAGAATCTCCACAACTAGAGACCACTGTTCTATTCCCCTGTTATTCATTTCGACCCGTGAACACTCTTTACAAGAACACTCTTTATTACCCGAAAGGAATTGTGAAGCTGAAAGGGTGAGCACAACTAGCCTAGTAAAGAATGTCATGACTAAAGATAATTAAATTATTAATAGATTTCATCAATAATAAATCAGAGATTTAGAACATATGGTAGATGATAAAACTTTTCAACCATAGTTGCAGCGGAACGAGCAATCCATTAGAAGAGTCAAATAGACCATAATGTCTATTATCTTCTCTATGTTAAAAGCCCACCAATAATGTTTTATCCCTGTAACATCAATCAATAATTTCCGTCCACGATCATGTGAACAACTCATAATCACAATTATGATTCTAAATTCCTCTTCATACCCAGGACGAAGATAATTTTCATCACCTGTCTTCACCTAAAACATCAAAAATCATGGTTATACCAAATCACAATTCCTACTCGTAATCATTAAATCATCTTTGCACTACGGCCAAAGATATTCATTATTATCACATCCATGAATTAATATTTCATTCTTTGAGACTCACATTTCAATAAATAATCCACATCATCGAATCATCCTCGCACTACAGCCAATGATATTCTTTAGTATCACGACCACGAATTATCCATACCACGAGCCAAAGATAATCGTGTTTTCATCAACTAGTCCGATCATGCCATAAAAACAATTCATCTTTGCACCCTTCACCAAGAGAATCCATAGCCATAATCATACCAAAAATCATCCATCAATGCACTACGGCCAATGAGGACTTTTTCATTAAGATTACAACCACAAATTATCCATGCACTCACGCGCAAATATAATCGTGTTTTTTATCAACGGTCCTAATCATGCTATAAAATAATTCATCTTTGCACCCTTGGCCGAAGAGAATCCATAGCCATAATCATACCAAAAATTGTCTATCAATGCACTACGGGACAATGAGGACTTTTTTCACATCATTTGCAACATTACGGTCATGATTATACTGAATAATCCTTGGTCATAATCATACCAAGTCCATCTATGCACTGCAGGCCACATATGACTTTCAACATAATATAAATATGAGGATGATGACAATATTATAAGAATTAATCAAACTAAATCAAGGATAAATATTAAAGACTTTAAATTTTTCCAGACATTATCAATTACTTAATAAAATCATAATCTAATACTGTTAATACTATAACAATATTTTAATCACTTCTTAAACTTATAAACAATTACATTTAATTATTCACACTTTTTCAAATAATGCATTTAATCATTCAAAAATGTCATACTCATAAGATTTCATCACCAATAATCAAATTACTCATCAAAAATCTGCATATACCTTATATAGGATTTCCAAGCCATAAAATCCTATTTACCAATTCTTCAACTCCACATAACATATTTAATTCATATGCTCGTAGCTAACTATTTTCATGAAAAATACCAAATCAGTCCCAAAAATTATTCTTTTCTAGGATTTAGCATAATATAGTCCCGTATTGAACATATATTTTTCTTGAAATTTTTAAAGTTCATTTACTATTTTTCAAAAATCAATTTCTAATTAATTCCTTAAGAAATTAGCTACCTCATGGTTAACTCCAGAAATTCCCAAATCTTGGCAGGATCTTACACATGTTAACGTGAGCTTCCAATTTAAATTTCATGGTCATCGGAGTTATAGAACTCCGGTTATAGCGTTTTCATCGAACAAAACCTAAATATTGAAATGGTCATAACTTGCTCATTTTAAGTCGGATTGAGCTCATTTTTGGACAGGAGGTACTTTATACCATATACTTTCATGTCCCAAAAGGCCAGAAGTTTTCTCATAAATTAAGTGGCCGAAACAGCCCTTTTAAAATCGTGGCAGCAATCTTTTTCATATTTTGTAGTTTTTCGTACTTTACTAAAATCAGTCCACACGAAAATCTACAACACCTTTTCCAGTGATTCCACTTGGATAAGTTACAAAACTCATAGACCTAACTCTAGAACTTGACCACACTCAAAAATTCGAAATATAGTAGGAGATATGGTCAATTGAATTTTATGTTCCATTTTAACCAAAATTTGACTTTTCAATCCTTTGTGATTTCTAAGAAACTTTCATGTTTTCACATAATAACCAAAATAACTCATCATAACACTTACTAATATCACATATACCCATGATTTTCATCAGTCCAATGCTTTTATTATGACTTTCAACATAATCCACGTAAACAAATCATTTCCACAATTTAATAAGGAATGAAATACAATGGATCATTCACCATGCATGTGGTAATCCACATAGACAGGTTATTCCAACATAATAATAAAGAATGGAATAACATAAGGATTCACCATGCGTGCGATAGACTGCACAGATAGGTTATTCCCAACAAAATAATAAATAATGGAACCAGGTCCGGCATAAACGCACAAACAAGATATTCCGACATAATAATAAAGAATTGATTAACAACAGAAATCACCATGCATGCGGTACTTCGCATAGACAAGTTATTCCAACATAATGATAAATAACGGAACCAGGTCTAGCGTAAAACGCATAGACAGGATGCTCTAACAGAAATATAAATAATGGAACCAAGTCCCGCGTAAACGCACAGACAGGATGTTCCAACAGAATGATAAAGAATGGAATAACAGAAGAAGTTCACCAAGTATAGGGTAGCCCGCATATACAAGTTATTGCAATAAAATAATAAAGAATAGAATAACAGAAGTTCTCTTCATGGATAAGAAAGAAATAATACTCTTTACCTTAGAAAAACTGGATACTGAAATAGTGAGGTAGCAGACTTCTCTTCTTCTTTCTCTCTATAATAATTGCTCTAAAGCTTTTGTCAATTGGTGAGAAATGAAGGAAGAATGAGCTTCTATTTATAGGAAAATATAGTTTCGATAATTGTACGTTTTGGGGCTCAAAAAATTACAGTACAATACCTCCAACTTTTCTTTCATTTTTAATTTAGTCCTGCAAGTATTATCAAACTTGCACCACCACCCCTTATAGTAAATAATGTGAATCAATAGTTCAATCATGTGAATCAATAATATAATCATGTGAAAAATACGAATTACAGTATAGTACCTCTATCTATACCTCCATTTTTAACTTAGTCATGCAAGTATTATCAATCTTGCACCAACTCCCCTAATAGTAAATAATGTGATTCAATAGTACACACATGTGAACAAATAGTTATATAAGTATGTGAATTAGTAGCAATTAATTGCTTATTTATCTGATAAATTACCCGATTTATCAATATAACCCCTAGACATCAATTATCATCGGAATAGATGTCGATTTCCACTAACACTAATAATCCCAACACAATGGAACTATCAAAATTTATTTTTAATCAACACAACTTATTCATCATTAATATTATAACTTTGTCATCTCAATTATTGATTTAATAATATAAAATATTATACAAATGATACTGTGACAATAATTGAATCAATAATATGAGAGATATGATGCGTTAATTATCGTAGCAATAATTGAGTATAAGCGAGTGACTTCTCACGTAAGCATCAATAATCAATCTGGTGTGCTACTATGCAACCATGCAGACATATTCTTTCACTTTTAACAACCGTGTTTCAACGAGCTTAACAGTAAAACTTAGTCGTTATTTTCATAAAGTATTTTTGTCGTTTTCTCAATCCGACAATAATTCCGTTGTGGGGGTCCACCAATGATTGTACCGTCGTACGGATATTCTCCGACAAAAAGAATATTCCCCGACTAATCGAATATTCCCCGACACAACGAATATTTTATATCAACCTGCTTACTTTGGAAATTTTTTTCACATATTACCCTTAACTTTAAACTTTTATCAATTTAACTATTTACCAAAATAGAAAAATTAAATACTTTTATTTCATAAAATTCGGGGTCTCACACGTAGTGCAAAGATAGACAACTGATTGGTATGATCATTGTTATTATATTTGAATATCTTCAGCCTTTGGGGTAAGGATATTGAGTAAACGTTCTATTAAGCCTTTGTGGCAAGAAGGAACTGTTAATTCACATTATTATAAATATGAATTGTGAATTTAACTAACATCTTTGGTGGTTCAGGTGAAGACAACTGATGAAAGTTCTATTTGTCTTGAGTATAACAAAGAACTATTGATGAGTAGTACAGGAATAAAATATCAACGATGGACTTTTAATCTAGAAGAGATAGTGGATATTATGTTCTACTTGACTCTTCTAATGGATTGCTTATTTCGCTGTAGTTAAACTTTTTGTCTATTATATTATATCAGTTGTTATACTGTTGAAGGCTAAGGATAATTTATTCTGCATTATCTTAGTCATAATATTTTTTTACTTTGGGCTAGTTGAGCTCATCCTTTTTGCTTTCATTGTTCTCTTGAAAATGAGAACGTAGCAGGGACTAGTCGGGGAACGGAGTGACGGTCCAGAGGATAGAATTAGTAGTCCTCACTATTCTATAAAATAGTGTGTTAATAAATGTAATGAGGACCCCATTGAGTTTGTATATTTTCTAGATGATAATATTTGTATTAAAACTCACAGCATATGTATAGTCGTATTTTACATGACTATTGTATAATTAAGTTGTATTTGAATTATGTATCATGTATCTGGTGACCTAAGATGGGTGATGTATACCTATTTTGGGGGCGTCACATATTTACTATTACACTTTATAAATATAAAATCACAATTAAAATTAAAAACAAAACAAAACAATAATAATTAATTATCCTAATTTGATTTAAATTTGTATTTATTATAAGAGAATGTATCAAGCATCTAATCGAATATGTATCAATCGAGTATATATCGAATCACAATCAAGAATTCGAGTAATTTGAATCTTAAACGAGTCGAGTATAACCTTGCTCAGATTTTTTCATATTTTTATTTGAACTATTTTTAATGCTCAAATTTGGATCATATTTTTAATGAATCCGATACTCGCTTGTATTTTTTAGAGTCGAGCCCGAATCGAGCTCGAACTGTTTGGCTCGTTTACAACCTTAATTTTGGGAGTAGAAGAAAATGTTGAAATTAAATAGGATTATTGCACTTAGAAAGATGAGAAATTTTAGGAATAATCTAGGAAAATAAGAGAAAAATTCTCCTAAAAATATGGAAACGGCAATTAATTAGGAATCAATTTTTTTTGGCTAAAATGACACTTATATAGGAACCGAGGGAGTATCTCCGTTCTTTTTTACTTGTCTTTTTAGAGAATGAAATTTGTTCATTTTTATTTATCATTTGTAAATTTAAAAAAAAAACATTAATGACCTAATTTACAATATTATTCTTGTATTAAATATGTGACGCCTCCAAAATAGGTCCACACAACCCATTCTGGGTCGTCAAAATACATGGTACAGAATTCAAATACAAACTTCATTAATACACTGTCGTGCAAAATATGACAACACATAAGTTGTGAGTTTTAATACAAATATTGTCTCGTAGACAATATCCTAACTCAAATAAATTTCTCATTACAATTATTGTCATACTATTTCACAACATAGTGAGGATATAATAACCATATATCTTGGACCATTACTCCACTCCCCAACTAGTCCTAGCTACATTCTCGTCTCCTGAGAAGAGTAAACTACTAGAAAAACAAGAATACGTGACAGAATTTTGTGACAGTTTTTAAAAACAATCACAAAAGATAGTAATTTGTGATGGACTTTTTAAGCAATCACAAAATAATAGTATATATGATGGCTTTTAGCGATGACTAATCTTGCCATCAATGTATTATAATTGTGATGAATCACACCAATTTTTTCACGCAAAATAATTTTTTTTTGTGACGCACTAAGTTATCACTTATAGATATACTCTTTTCGTGATTGCATTTAAGCTATCACTAATATTTTAATGTAAGAAATAATCAAAACAATATTTTATGACGGTCGTGACAATCATTAAAAAAGATAAATTTTTGTGACGACTTTTATTTGCAATTACAAAAAGAAGGCATTTTGTGATGGAATTTTCAAGCCATCACAAAATAATAAAATATATGATGACTCTTAGTGATGACTAATTTTACCATCATTATAGAGTATTTGTGACTGCCATTGCAATCACCAAATCTTATGTGGAAGTAATTTTGTTTAGTAAGTCAACTCACATATGTTTCCTTTTATATTTTGTTTTAAAATTATAATCATGATCTGAACTATGGTGTAGTGATAATACTTGTTATTTAGTTTGCAAATGAGAGAGGGTTCGAATCCTACACGTATCATTTGATACAATTAATATAGATACAATTAATACAGTGAAATAAATTATACGTGTAAGACCCCAACTTTTATGAATAAAGATTAATTTTTCTCAAAATATATTTTTGAATATTATGGTGTGGATTTGATATAATGTTATAGTTGTGGGTATTAATTACAAATTTTACAAAGTAAGTAAGTGGTTATATAATATTCGATTGGTCGGGGAATATTCATTTTAACAAGGAATATTAAATGCCTTAAGACAAACGATCGTTAATGGACCCCTACAACGAAAGTATTGTCGTAGTTAGAAAATGACATAATTATCTTTTATAAAAATAATGGCGAAAGTTTTACCGTTAAACCGTTGAACTACCCTTGGTAAAAATACTGATACTGCTATGGTTCGCATAGTACCACACCAGTATTGATTATTGATGCTTACGTGAGAAGTCACTTAGTTATACTCAATTATTGCTACAGTAATTACTGCATAATATCTTTCATATTATTGATTCAATAATTGTCACAGTATCACCTTCATAATATTTTATATTATTAAATCAATAATTGAGACGACAAAGTTATTCATATTATTATTTGCAATATTGACAATGTCTAGAAGTTCTGTCAAGGAGAGGTTTGGTCACCTAATTGCGCGCCAATTAGGAGAAATCCTTATCGGAAAGCCCCCTCTTTCCTGAGAACGACCTGGTTGTTAAATATTGTGAGTTATAATATTAATAATGAATAAGTTCGTACTGATTAAAGATGAAATTGATAGCTCCATTGTGTTGGGATTATTAGTGTTAGTAGAAATCGACATCTATTTCGATAATAATGGATGTCTGGACGTTATATTGATCAATCGGGTAATTAATCGGATAAATGAGCAATTAATTGCTATTAATTCACATGCTTATAACTATATGTTCACATGTGTGTACTATTGATTCACATTCATGTACTATTAGGGGAGGTGGTGCAAGATTGATAATACTTGCATGACTAAATTAAAAATGGAGGTATAGATGAAGGTACTATACTGTAATTATTTTTTCACATGATTGTACTATTGATTCACATGATTGTACTATTGATTCACAAGATGTACTATTAGGGGAGGTGGTGCAAGTTTGATAATACTTGCAGGACTAAATTAAAAATGAAGAAAAAGATGAAGGTATTATACTGTAATATTTCGAGCCCAAAAACGTGCAATTATCGAAACTATATTTTCCTATAAATAGAAGCTCATTCTTCCTCCATTCTCACCAATTCATCAAGTCTCACAAGAGCAATTATAGAGAGAGAATCTATAGAGACAAAAGAAGAAGAGAAGTCTGCTACCTCACTATTCCAGTATCCAGTCTTCTTCTGAGGTAAGAGATATTATATTTTTCAGTATTCGTAGAAATAATATTTTCTTCCATACTCTGTAGTATTTGAGTAATATTATTTCATTTCATATTCCTGATTATACCCTCATCCTATTAAAGTATTACTTCTATACTCTATGAAATTAGTAGAATATCCTTGATATTTGCGCTTCATCGAGTATCTCTTCATGAAAATATTATTATAAGCTTTCTTGATAATTATTGATCATTTCATGCCGGAATACTATTCATGAGTTACTATCTACGAGTTACTATTTACCCAGTTACTATTTACTCAAATATTATTCACTCGGGTATTTGGGGCCCTTTTCATGTCGGGTTACTATTCACGAGGTACTATTCCTGAAGTACTATTCACAGGGTACTATTCACGGGGTACTATTCACCCAAAAAATATATTCCTTTTCTGTCTAAATTATTTTTGATACATGAATATTATTCTTGAATTTTATTCCACAAAGCAGTATCATGTTGATAATTTGGACGTTATTGATTTTTGGATAAATTAAATTATAAATCTTTAAAAATTTATCCTTGAACTTGTTTTATTGAATTCTTATATCATTGTCATCATCCTCATGTTTATATTATGTTGAAAGTCATCTGTGGCCCCCTCATGTGCATTGATGGACAGTTGTTGGCATGATCATGACCATTGATGAATACATCGAATATCCTTGGCTTGCGTAGTGCATGGATAATTTGTGGTCGTGATACTAATGAATATCCTTGGTCAGTAGTGCGGGGTGATTCGATGATGTGGATTATTTATTATCTTTGAGTCTCAAAGAATAAAAGTGATGAAAAACCTTTTAAATCATAGAAGATAGTAGATTTTATGCTCTACTTGACTCTTTTAATGGATTGCTTGTTCCATTGCAGCTTAAACTTGATGTTTGTTATATTTTATCGGTTTAACATCGCTTTGAAGGCTAACGATAAATTATTCTCGCATTATCTTAGTCATAATATTTCTTCTTTGGGCTAGTTGAGCTCACCCTTTTGCTTTCATTGTTCTCTTGAAAAATGAGAACGTATGGGACTAGTGGGGGAACGGAGTGACGATCCAGATGATAGCATTAGTAGTCCTCACTATTCTATGAAATAGTGTGATAATAAATGTATTGAGGACTCCATTTGAGTTGAATACTGTCTAAAAGATAACATTTGTATTAAAACTCTCAGCTTATATTTTGTCGTATTTTACACGACAGTTGTATAATTAAGTTGTATTTGAATTTTGTATCATGTATTTGGTGACTCAAGATCAGTGATGTATACCTATTTTGGGGGCGTCACAGTTGGTATCAAAGCTTAGGGATATGATCCCTGGCTGAGATGCGAGACTAGAACTAGGAGGGGAGAGACGATAAATTCCTTCGCTAGTATGACCTACCTAAGTTTATTTGGTATTTATCTGGTCGGTCAGAGTATAGAGATAATATGTGACATGTCAATTAACCTTTGTTTTGTGGCAGTGTTTGAAAATGGTAGCTGAAATGTTAACAATGGAGTGAATGAGACCATGGAGACTCCTCTAATCACCAAACAGGATAATGTGATGTTTGACGAAGAAGGAATTAGAGATATCCATGTGATGAGTGAAGAATTAATAGTTGCACCCGAGCTAGTCGCAGAGGTAGCAGCTGAGAGTGAGGAAGAAGAGGAACCTGAGGAGAATATATTAGAAGAATTTTATGATCAAAATATAGAATTACAAAATCATATTCATGAGTTAGACGAACAGGTTGAAGAACGGCAGGCGATCGTGGAGCAAAGGGATGCAACAATTCAAAATTGTGTTACCCGATGTGCGATGCTTGAACAGAAGCACTCTTTGGCAGAGTATAAGATATTAGAGCCGGAATCTGAGAATTCTATGATCAAAATTCTAATGAAATAAGAAACAACCGAACGAATGAGAATGGAGGATGCATGGGTAAAAGCCGCACGACGTGCTGATATTGTAGAAAAAGACATTCGATCCAATAAGGCCAAAATAGATGAAATGGATTTCTCTTTTTGGACAACAATTGGGAGAATCCAACATCGAATTCAGAATTACCTTGTGCAGAGCAGTCAACCCCAATTCAATATGGATCGGAGAGTAATGATTCAAATCATGGATCATGAATACGACGAAGCAATTGAGGGTGGAATGTACTCCATAGCGAGGTTAAGTCTAGTTGAGACGATGACACCAAAGGCGGATATGGATAAAACAAAGTCGGTGGTTTCAGGAAGAGCATTTTTCGTGACAAGGAACCCGAACGAAGTTATCATGGGTTAGTAAATTATAAATTCTTGCGAAGTCTCTACCTTATTAGATACCGGTTCTACCCCATTCTTTTATTTCTCCTACTTACGCTCAACGTTTAAATTTGACTCCGGAGAAATTAGACTTTGACTAACTGTTGAAACTCCATCGGGAGAAACCTTCATTACATCCACTGTTTATAAGTCTTGTTTGATTCAAATCGGTAACCGCACGTTACCTGTCGATCTTATCTCTTTGAAAATACTTGCATTTGATGTGATTTTAGGGATTGATTGGTTAACTACTCATCATGCTAAAATCGATTGTTTTCGTAAGGTTATTAGCTTTCATATTCCTAACCAACCTATTATGCGAATTCAAGCAACTAAACCACTAAAGTCAATCACTGTCATATCAAGCTATAAAGCTATTCATTTATTGAAAAACGGATGTCAAGCTTTCTTATATCATGTCACAGATTTAAACAAAAATACATCAGATTTGAATTATATGTCAATTGTTAATAAATTTCCTGAAGTATTCTAAAGAACTTCGGCTATCCTCGAGCGTGAAATCGAGTTTGGTATCGACCTTGAACCCGGTACAAAACCCATTTCCAAAGCCCCATATCGAATGACTCTATTGAACTTCGTGAGTTATAAACCCAATCGCAGGAATTGTTAGACATCGGTTTCATTCGACCTAGATCGTCTCTTGGGGTGCTCTGCTCTATTCGTGAAGAAGAAAGATGGAAGTATGCGACTTTGTATTGATTATCGGGAGTTGAATCATGTCACCATCAAAAATAGGTACCCATTTGTGACGCCCCCAAAATAGGTATACATCACCCATCTTGAGTCGCCAAATACATGGTACAAAATACAAATAAAAACTTAATTATACAACTGTCGTGTAAAATACGACAAAACATATGCTATGAGTTTTAATACAAATATTGTCATCTAGACAATATCCACACTCAATGGAGTCCTCATTACATTTATTATCACACTATTTTATAGAATAGTGAGGACTACTAAAACAACCATCTGGACCGTTAATCCGTTCCCCAACTCGTCCCCAAATATATATTCTCATTTCTTAAAGAGAATAAAGAAAAAAGGGTGAGCCTCAACTAGCCTAATAAAAATATTATGACTAAGATAATGCGTAATAATTTATCATTAGCCTTCAACAAAGGTTAAAACCGATAAAATATAACAAACATCAAGTTTAATCTGCAATGAACAAGAAATCCATTAGAAGAGTAAAGTAGAGAATAAAATGTACTATCTTCTATGATTTAAAAGATTTTTCATCGTTTTTATCGTTGAGACTCAGCTTAATAAATAAACCACATCATCCCTGCACTACGGCCAAGGATATTCATTAGTATCACGACCACAAATTATCCATGCACTACATGCGCAGGATATTCGTGTATTCATCAATGGTCATGATCATGCCAATAACTGTCCATTAATGCACTACGGACAATGAGGACTTTTACCACATCATTTGTAACATTACGATCATGATTATACCGAATAATCCCTTGTCATAATCATACCAAGTCCATCTATACACTAAAGGCCACAGATGACTTTCAACATATTATAAACATGAGGATGATGACAATGATATAAGAATTCAATAAAACAAGTTCAAGGATAAACTTTTAAAGATTTATAATTTAATTTATCCAGAAATCAATAACGTCCAAATTGTCAACATGATACTGTTTTGTGGAGTAAAATTCAAGAATGCTCAGAAGAATATTTCATGAAAAGATACTGGATGGAGCGCAAATATCCAGGATATTCTACTAATTTCATGGGGTATAGAAGCCAAAACTTTAACCAACTGAGTATAATAAAATATATGAAATTGCAAATGGATTTTTGGCCGCCATGCGGTAATCCACGTGATGCATTATTTCTACAATTTAATAAGGAATGAATACGGGATCATTCACCATGCATGCAGAGTGCACATAGACATGTTATTCCAATAGAATAATAAAGAATGGAACTGTGTCATGCGTAATCCGCATGCATGGATATTCCAATGTAATAATAAAGAAGGAAACCGTGTCATGCATAATTCGCATGCGGGATACTCCAACGTAATAATAAAAATGGAATAACAACAGAATTCACTGTACGCGATGAATCAAGCATGCATGAGTTATTCCAATAGAATAATAAAGAATGGAATAATAACGAGAATTCACTGGGCATGCGATAGATCATGTGATAAAGTTATTCCAACAAAAGATAATAAAGAATGGAATAACGTAAGAATTTCACCATGTATGTGGTATTGGCATGTATGCAAGTTATTCCAACATAATAATAAAGAATGGAATAACAACCCTTACAAGTATTGAAAGAAAATAACTCTCTTCATGAATACGAAGGAATAATAACCCTTATGTAACGCCCCCAAAGCAGGTATACATCACCCATCTTGGGTCGCCAAATACATGGTACAAAATTCAAATACAACTTAATTATACAACAAATGTAAAAAATACGACAAAATATAATCTAAGAGTTTTTAATAAGAATATTGTCATCTAGACAATATACAAACTCAATGGAGTCCTCATTACATTTATTGTTACACTATTTAATGTATAGTGAGGACTACTAATGCTATCATCCTGGACCGGCCACTCCGCTTCTCGATTAGTTCCGGCCACGTTCTCATTTCCTGAGAAACGGAAAAGAAAGGGTGAGCTCAACTATCCCAAAGAAGAAATATTATGACTAAGATAATGCGTAATAATTTATCATTAGCCTTCAACAAAGGTTAAACCGATAAAATATAACAAACATCAATTTTAATCTGCAGTGAACAAGCGATCCATTAGAAGAGTCAAGTAGAGAATAAAATCTACTATCTTCTATGATTTAAAAGGTTTTCATCACTTTAATCACCGAGACTCATCTTAATAAATAAACCACATCATCCTCGCTACTACCAAGGATATTCATTAGTATCACGACCACAAATTCTCCATGCACTACGGGGCAAGGATATTCGTGTATTCATCAATGGTCATGATCATGTCAACATCTGTCCATCAATGCGCTACGGGCCAATGAGGGCTTTTACCACATCATTTATAACATTACGGTCATGATTATACCGAATAATCCCTGGTCATAATCATACCAAGTCCATCCATGCACTACAGGCCACAGATAACTTTTAACATATTATAAACATGAGGATGATGACAATGATATAAGAATTCAATAAAACAAGTTCAAGAATTAATTTATCCAGGAACCAATAACGTCCAAATTGTCAACATGATACTGCTTTGTAGAGTAAAATTCAAGAATGCTCAGAAGAATGTTTCCATGAAAAGATACTAGATGAAGCGCAAATATCAAGGATATTCCACTAATTTCATAGAGTATAGAAGTCAAAACTTTAACCAACTGAGTATAATAAAGAATGGAATAACAATAGAAATCACCATGCATGCGATAGATCAAGCATGATGTGTTATTCCAATGTAATAATAAATAACGAAACTAGGTTATGCTTAAACGACGTGATATGTTCCAACGAATAATAAATAACTAAACCAGTCATGCATAAAAAAATCGAAGGTGTTGTTCCAACAGAATAATAAATAACGGAACGGAACCAATGCATAAAAGCACGCATGGATGTTCCAACGAATAATAAAGAATGGAATAATAGAAGAATTTTACCATGTATGCGATACTTGCATGTATAAAGTTATTCCAACATAATAATAAAGAATTGAATAATGAAGAATTTCACCATGTATGCGGTACTTGGCATAGACAAAGTTATTCCAACATAATAATAAAGAATGGAATAATAGAAGTTCTCTTCATGAAGACGAAAGAAAGAAATAATACCCCCTACTTTAGAAAAATTGGATACTGGAATAGTGAAGTAGCAGACTTCTCTTCTTCTTTCTCTCTATAATTTTTCTCTATAATAATTACTCTAAAGCTTTTGTGAATTGGTGAGAAATGAAGGAAGAATGAGCTTCTATTTATAGGAAAATATAGTTTCGATAATTGCACGTTTTGTGGCTCAAAATATTACAGTACAATACCTCCAACTTTTCTTTCATTTTTAATTTAGTCCTGCAAGTATTATCAAACTTACACCACCTCCCCTAATAGTAAATAATGTGAATCAATAGTTCAATCATGTGAATTAATAGTATAATCATGTGAAAAATACGAATTACAATATAGTACCTCTATCTATACCTCCATTTTTAACTTAGTCATGCAAGTATTATCAATCTTACTAACTCCCTAATAGTACATGAATGTGATTCAATAGTACACATGTGAACAAATAGTTATATAAGCATGTGAATTAGTAACAATTAATTGCTCATTTATCCGATAAATTATCCGATTTATCAATATAACCCCCATACATCAATTATCATCGGAATAGATGTCGTTTTCCACTAACACTAATAGTCCCAACACAATGGAACTATCAAATACATCTTTAATCAACACGAACTTATTCATCATTAATATTATAACTCACAATGTTTAACAACCAGATCGTTCCCAGGAAAGAAGGGGCTTTTCGATAAGGATTTCTCCTTATTGGCGCGTAATTAGGTGACCAAACCTCTCCTTGACAGAACTTCTAGACATTGTAAATATTGAAATTTAATAATATGAATAACTTTGTCGTCTCAATTATTGATTTAATAATATATCATATAATGCGAGATAATCTTGTGACAATAATTGAATCAATAATATGAGAGATATGATGCGACAATTCATCAGAAGCAATAATTGAGTATAATCGAGTGACTTCTCACGTAAGCATCAATAATCAATACCGGTGTCTTCTATGCAACCACGCCAGACATCGCATTTACTTTTACTACCGGGTAGTTCAAATAGCTTTAACGGTAACACTTTCGTAGTTATTTTTATAAAAAGATAATTACGTAGCTTTTCTTACCACGATAATACTTCCGTTATGGGGGTCCACCAATGATTGTGCCGTCGCATTTAATATTCCTCGTTAAAACGAATATTCTCCCACTAATCGAATATTATATAACCACTTGCTTACTTTACAAAATTTATAAATATTACCCACAACTATAATATTATATCATATGCACACCATAATATTCAAAAATATATTTCGAGAGAAATTAATTTTTATTCATAAAATTTGGGGTCTTACAACTTACCTTAGAAAAAACTGGATACTGAAATGGTGAGGTAGCAGACTTCTCTTCTTCTTTCTCTATATAATAATTGCTCTATGGCTTTTGTGAATTGGTGAGAAATGAAGGAAAAATGAGCTTCTATTTATAGGAAAATATAGTTTCGATAATTGCACGTTTTGGGGCTCAAAATATTACAGTATAATACCTTCCTCTTTTTCTTCATTTTTAATTTAGTCCTGTAAGTATTATCAAACTTGCACCACCTCCCCTAATAGTAAATAATGTGAATCAATAGTACACACATGTAAACACATAGTTATAAGCATGTGAAATAATAGCAATTAATTACTCATTTATCCGGTTAATTACCCGATTGGTCTATATAACCTCTAGACATCCATTATTATTGAAATAGATGTCGATTTCCATTAACACTAATAATCCCAACACAATGGAAAATCAAATTCATCTTTAATCAACACGAACTTATTCATCATTAATATTATAACTCATAATATTTAACAACCAGGTCGTTCCCATGTAAGAGGGGGCTTTCCGATAAGGATTTCTCCTTATTGGCGCGCAATTAGGTGACCAAACCTCTCCTTGACAGAAGTTCTAGACATTGTCAATATTGTAAATAATAATATGAATAACTTTATCGTCTCAATTATTGATTTAATAATATATCATATAATGCAGATGATACTGTGACAATAATTGAATCAATAATATGAGAGATATGATGCAGAAATTACTGTAGCAATAATTGAGTATAACTAAGTGACTTCTCACGTAAAGCATCAATAATCAATACTGCAAGCTACTACGCAACCACGCCAGACATATTCTTTTTTTAATAATGGTAGTTCAACAGCTTTTAACTGGTAACACTTTCGCCAGTTATTTTTATAAAAGATAATTATGTCATTTTCTTACCACGACAATACTTCCGTTGTGGGGTCCACTAATGATTGTGTTGTCGTATGAATATTCCCTGTTAAAACGAATATTCCCCGACTAATCGAATATTATATAACCACTTGCTTACTTTACAAAATTTGTAAATATTACCCACAACTATAATATTATATCATATGCACACCATAATATTCAAAAATATATTTCGAGAGAAATTAATCTTTATTCATAAAATTTGGGGTCTTACAACTTACCTTAGAAAAAATTGGATACTGAAATAGTGAGGTAGCAGACTTCTCTTCTTCTTTCTCTATATAATAATTGCTCTATGGCTTTTGTGAATTAGTGAGAAATGAAGGAAAAATGAGCTTCTATTTATAGGAAAATATAGTTTCGATAATTGCACGTTTTGGGGCTCAAAATATTACAGTATAATACCTTCCTCTTTTTCTTCATTTTTAATTTAGTCCTGCAAGTATTATCAAACTTGCAACACCTCCCCTAATAGTAAATAATGTGAATCAATAGTACACACATGTAAACACATAGTTATAAGCATATGAAATAATAGCAATTAATTGCTCATTTATCCGGTTAATTACCCGATTGGTCAATATAACCTCTAGACATCCATTAATATTGAACTAGATGTCGATTTCCATTAACACTAATAATCCCAACACAATGGAAATATCAAATTCATCTTTAATCAACGCGAACTTATTCATCATTAATATTATAACTCATAATATTTAACAACCAGGTCGTTCCCATGAAAGAGGGGGCTTTTCGATAAGGATTTCTCCTTATCAAGCGCAATTAATTAGGTGACCAAACCTCTCATTGATGTAAGTTCTAGACATTGTCAATATTGTAAATAATAATATGAATAACTTTATCGTCTCAATTATTGATTTAATAATATAAATATTATGCAGATGATACTGTGACAATAATTGAATCAATAATATGAGAGATATGATGCGTTAAATTACTATAGCAATAATTTAGTATAACCGAGTGACTTCTCACGTAAGCATCAATAATCAATACCGTAGTGCTACTATGCAACCACGCCAGATTCATCGTACTTTTACTACCGGGTAGTTCAACAGTTTTACTAGAACACTTTCATTTATTTTTTTATAAAAAGATAATTACGCCATTTTTACACCACGATAATACTTCCGTTGTAGGGTCTACTAAATGATTGTGCCGTCGCATTTAATATTCCCCGTTAAAACGAATATTCCCCACCAATCTAATATTATATAACCACTTGCTTACTTTGCAAAATTTGTAAATATTACCTGACTATAACATTATATCAAATCCACACCATAATATTCAAAAATATAATTCGAGAAAATTATTCTTTATTCATAAAAGTTGGGGTCTTACACCGTTGCCTCGCATTGATGACCTATTTGACCAGTTGTAAGGCGCCAAATTCTTTTCAAAGATTGATCTTAGCTTCGGATATCATCATTGAAGATTAAAACCGATGACATTCCAAAACGCTTTCGAACTTCAGATGGGGCATTACGAATTCCTAGTCATGTCTTTTGGATTGACTAATGCTCCTCTTTGCGCTTCATGAGTATGATGAACCGAGTATTCAAGGAATATTTGGATCACTTTGTGGTCGTCTTTATTGATGACATCCTCATTTACTCCAAAAGCCGTGAAGATCATGAGCAACACTTAAGGCTGATACTCCAAAACCTTCGTGAAAATAAGTTATATGCCAAGTTGAAGAAATGCAAGTTCTGGCTTGAGGAAGTAGCATTCCTTGGGCACGTGATATCAAATCATGGAATATCTATTGACTCGGCAAAGATTGAAGCAATTCAAAGATGGGAGCATTCTATGTTAGTGGCCGAAGTACGTAGCTTTCTCGGCTTAGCTGGTTATTATCGGAGGTTCGTGGAAGGATTTTCTCGAATCGCTACTCCATTAACTCAGCTGACTTGAAAAGATACAAATTCGGTTGGAGCGAGGAATGTGAGAAGAGTTTTCAAGAACTCAAGAGGAGGCTTATTTAAGCACATATTCTGACAATACCATATGGCTCGGAGGAATTTGTCATCTATAGTGATGCTTCAGGCAAAGGGTTAGGATGTGTTCTCATGCAACATGGGAAAGTCATAGCCTATGCCTCACGACAACTCAAAGAATATGAGAGGAATTATCCTACTTATGATCTAGAGTTGGCAGCTGTCGTTTTTGTGCTTAAGATTTGGAGGGATTACCTGTATGGGGAGAAGGTAAAGATCTATACGGATCATAAAATTCTCAAATATTTCTTCAATCAAAAGGAACTCAACATGCGGCAACGACGATGGCTTGAGCTATTGAAAGATTACGATCATACCATTCAATACCATCCTGGAAAAGCGAACGTAGTAGCTGATGCATTGAGTAGAAGATCATATGCGGGTACGAGTGCGATATTGTCAACGTAAAGGCTCATTTTGTATGACTTACAAAGGATGAAGATAGAGTTAAAGACTCCAGAGACCCATACGATGATGGAGAATATACGAGTAGAACCGACTTTAATCGATAAAGTGAAAGTTGCTTAAGCTACAGACCTGGAGCTGATGCATATGAGGAAGAAAGTGCAAGAAGGTGCTATTCAGAAACAAGAATCGATGTAGAAGGAATACTTCGAGTCAACTCCAGACTTTGTGTTCCTAACGATTCTGACTTGAAGTATACAATCATGATGGAGGGGCACAACACACCGTTTTCAATCCATCCTGGGAGTACCAAAATGTATCGTGATCTTCGACATACATTTTGGTGGAGCAATATGAAGAGAGAGATAGCGGAATTTATCTCAAGGTGTCTAACTTGTCAACGAGTCAAGGCAGAGCATCAAGTGCCAAAAGGTCCATTGCAACCACATAAAATTTCAGAATGGAAGTGGGAGCACATTACCATGGATTTCGTTATTGGTCTTCCCAAGGTTTCTCAAGGCATAGATGTTATTTGGGTCATTGTTGATAGATTGACCAAGTCTACTCATTTTTTACCGATACGAGAAACTTATACACTTGAACGTCTTGCTCGTATGTACATAAAAGAAATTGTAAGATTGAATGGTATGCCAGTATCCATAGTTTCTGATCGAGACCCAAGATTCACTTCACGATTTTGGGTTAGTTTGCAAAAAGCTATGGGCACAAATTTACGATTTAGTTCAGCATATCATCCTCAAAACGGACGAGGCGAATGGAGAGGACTATTTAAACTCTTGAAGATTTATTAAGACTCTGTGTCCTTGACTTCAAAGGAAGTTGGGACAAGTTCTTACAATTGGTGGAGTTTTCCTACAACAATATTTATCAAGCAAGTATTGACATGGCTCCATTTGAGACGTTGTATGGAAGAAAGTGTCGTTCTCCAGTATGCTGGGATGAGGTGGGTGAAGCAACGTTGTTGGGACTGGAGTTGGTACGTATGACTACGAAAAAGATTCAAACGATCCGACAACGTATAAAAACCTCACGAAATCGACAAAAGAGTTATGTTGATCTTCATCGAAAGGACGTGGAATTCAATATTGGAGATTATTTGTTGTTACGTGTTGCTCCATGAAAAGGAGTTACGAGATTTGGAAAGAGAGAAAAGCTCAATCCTCGAGTCATTGGCCCATTTTTAATCCTCGATCGAGTAGGAACTGTGGCCTATAGACTCGCCTTACCACCAAGTATGTCTCATGTTCATAACGTTTTTCACATATCTATGTTACGTAAATATGTGAAAGACCCGAACCGTATTATTGAATTAGAACCAGACGAGATATAGGAAGATTTAACACATGAAGAGTTACCTGTTAAAATCTTGGATAAGAAGGATCATATTCTACGCTCCAAGGTTATACCTCAAGTCAAAGTTTTGTGGAGAAACCACGATGTGGAGGAAATGACCTGGGAGTTAGAATCTGAGATGAAGTCAAGATATCCTCACCTCTTCGACATACCAGGTACGCATCCTAATTTCGAGGAGGAAATTTCATAAGAAGGGGAGGTTGTAAAACCCCAACTTTTATGAATACAGATTAATTTTTCTCGAAATATATTTCTGAATATTATGGTGTGGATTTGATATAATGTTATAGTTGTGGGTATTAATTACAAATTTTGCAAAGCAAGTGATTATATAATATTCGATTGGTCGGAGAATATTCGTTTTAACAGGGACTATTCTTACAACGACACAATCATTGGTGGACCCCACAACGAAAGTATTGTCGTAGTTAGAAAATGACAAAATTATCTTTTTATAAAAATAACGGCGAAAGTTTTACCGTTAAACTGTTGAACTACCCGGTGGTAAAAGTACAGTAATATGCGTGGTTGTATAGTAGCACACGGTATTGATTATTGATGCTTACGTGAGAAGTCACTCAGTTATACTCAATTATTACTATAGTAATTACTGCATAATACCTTTCATATTATTGATTCAATAATTGTCACAGTATCATTTGCATAATATTTTATATTATTAAATCAATAATTGAGACGAAAAAGTTATTCATATTATTATTTGCAATATTGACAATGTGTAGAAGTTCTGTCAAGGAGAGGTTTGGTCACCTAATTGCGCGCTAATAAGAAGAAATCCTTATCGAAAAGCCCCCTCTTTCTTGGGAACGACCTGGTTGTTAAATATTGTGAGTTATAATATTAATAATGAATAAGTTCGTGTTGATTAAAGATGAAATTGATAGCTCCATTGAATTCTTATATAATTATCATCATCCTCATGCTTATATTATTATGAAAGTCATATTTGACCCGTAGTGCATAGATGGACTTGGTATGATTATGACTGAGGATTATTCTTGCAGTATAATCATGACCGTAATGTTACAAATGATGTGGTAAAAGTCCTCATTGGCGTGGTGCATTGATGGACGAGTTGTTGGCATGATCATGACCATTGATGAATACACGAATATCCTTGGCCCGTGAGTGCATGGATAATTTGTGGTCGTGATACTAAAGAATATCCTTGGCCTTAGTGCGTAGGTGATTCGATGATTTGGATTATTTATTGTTCGAGTCTTAGCGATAAAAGTGATGAAAAACCTTTTAAATCATAGAAGATAGTAGATTTTATGCTCTACTTGACTCTTCTAATGGATTGCTTATTCACCGCAGCTTAAACTTGATGTTTGTTATATTTTATCGCTTTAACAACATTGTTGAAGGCTAACGATAAATTATTCGCATTATCTTAGTCATAATATTTCTTCTTGGGCTAGTTGAGCTCACCTTTTGCTTTCATTGTTCTCTTCTTTGTGAAATGAGAACGAATGCGGGACTAGTCGGGAGCGGAGTGATGGCTTCAGATGATATCATTAGTAGTCCTCACTATTCTATGAAATAGTGTGATAATAAATGTATTGAGGACTCCATTTGAGTTGAATACTGTCTAGAAGACAATATTCGTATTAAACTCTCAGCTTATGTTTTGTCGTATTTTACACGATAGTTGTATTTGAATTTTGTACCATGTATTTGGCGACTCAAGATGGGTGATGTATACTTATTTTGGGGGCGTCACAATACGTAAATAGATATTCACGTTCTTATATTTGATCCCTAAAGTCTTATTTTTTTTTGTGATGACTTTGACAATCACAATAGATTACATGTTAATGCGATTGTATTAATCATCACAAAAGCACTAAGTGTTTGAGTGATTGTTAAAACCATCACGTAAAACATTTCATGATGGGCGTATACAAGACGACCATTGTGATGCTTAAAGCCATCATGTAAACCTTTCGTGATGGTTTTTTACTTTTTGTGATGGATTTTAGCCATCACAAATGACCATTTTTTTAGTAGTGAATGGAACCAAAAGAAAAAGGGTGAGCTCAACTAGCCCCAAAAAGAATATTATGACTAAGATAATGTAGAACAAATTATCCTTAGTCCTTAACAGGGAAAAATCTGATAGAATACAATAGATAACAAGTTTTAAATCAAGAACTGCATCGAAAATAACAATCTATTAGAAGAGTCAAGTAGAGCATGATGTCTACTATCTTTTATGATTTAAAAGTCCATCATCAATATTTTATCCCTATAATACCAATCAATAATTATTTCCAATCAACGAATTATCTATGCATTACGGGCCAACGATAATCATTTGTATCACCAGTGATCATGATAATATCAAATAACTGTCCATCTATTCACTACGGGCCAAAGAAGACTTTCACAATAACCTTTGTTTGTAACATTACAAATCGTAATTATACCAATACACAATTTCTGGTCATAATCATACCAATCAACAGTTCATCTATGCAATACGGGCCAAATATGACTTTCAACACAATATAAGTATGAGGATGATGACAATGATATAAAGAATAAATCAAGTGAGATCAATGATAAATATTAGAGATTTATAATTCAAATTATCCAGAGTTCAAGAATGTACAAAGTGTCAATATGATCACCAATTGTGGAGTAAAATTCAAGAATGATATTTAAGATTCAAATTTCAAAGATAATTTGGACAAAGAAAAGAAAATAAATTCCATCGTGAATAGTACCCCGACATGAATAGTACCCATGCATGAATAGTACCCCGGATGAATAATACTCGAATGAAAAGTACCCCGACATGAATAGTACCCCGCCATGAAAAGATTAAAATTTCAATAAGAAAATTCAGATCAATGGTGAAATGATACCAAATGAAACACAAACTATTAAGAATATTCCACTAATTTCTAGGGTTTTCACCATTTAATAATAAGGTTATGGAAATAAACAATAAATTTATACCATAAATGGAGAAATATGAAAGAAAACGATATCCCTTGATGAGTACAAAAGAAATGATATCTCATACGAGTATGAAAAAATATACGAAACTGCAAATGAATTTTCACCCATCATGCGGTAATCCGCGTAGACAGATTTTTTTCACAATTTAATAAAGAATGAATACGAAGGGTTATTCACCAGGACTGCGGTTGTGACGCCCCCAAAATAGGTATACATCACCCATCTTGAGTCACCAGATATCGTACTATAAAAATCAAATACAAACTTCATTTATACAACTGTTGAACTGTCGTGCAGAGTACGACAATAGATAAACTATGAGTTTTAATACAAATGTATATAACTCTCCTGGTGCCTCGACCAAAACCTTACAATGGTACTTTACGTAAGAGTACAGTCAAAAACTATTTTAGAAATTAAAATCTTTGGGAAGTGCTCAAGGAAACCTTCGTACATGGGAGGCCATGCGTCTAGGTTATGATAGATATCATATGTCCACAGAATTATCCTTGGTTGACCCAAAAGTCCCCAAAGAAAAATAAGAAGATTACTATCATCTTCTTTCCAATGGTGAGTCTTCTCTTGACATATAATTATCTCCGTTGTCTCCAAGTGAAAATTATATTTCAAATATACTCCAAGATCATATAGGTAGTGCTCGTAGATATACTCAGCAAGTAGATGTGCACAACCATGTCTTATGATAACACGAGGTTGTATGTTATTAGACATCTTGTATGATAGTGGCAAAATACCCTTCCAAAGTTGGGTTCACCTCATCCTATTCAGTTCACCAAAATTAAATATCAAATGACGTATACAATATGACAAAATTATCTAAAGTTCTCAACAAAATTATTTCCATACTATTTAGGGAGAACCTCAATGACTATAGACCACCGCTTCTATTCCCCTTATCCCCCCCCTTGACCCAAATTACACTCTTATTACATTCGAAAGGAATTATGAATCAGAAGGGTGAGCACAACTAGCCCAGTAAAGAATATCATGACTAAAGATAATTAAATTATCAATAGCCTTTGTCAAGAATGAATCGTAGATTTAGAGACATATGGCGGATGATAAAACTTTTCAACCATAGTTGCAAATGAACGAAGCAATCCATTAGAAGAGTCAAATAGACCATCGGATCTATTATCTTCTCCATGTTAAAAGTCCACCAATAATGTTTTATCCTCGTAACATCAATTAACAATTCCTCGCCCACAATCATATGAATAACTCATAATCATAATTGTGATTCTAAATTCCTCTTCGCACCTGTGACGCGAAGATAATTTCCATCACCTATCTCCACCTCAAACATCAAAAATCATGGTTATACCAAATCACAATTCCTCGCCGCCATAATCATACTAATAAATTCATCTTTTGCACTACTACCAAAGATATTCATTAACAATTCATCTTTGCACTTCACGGTGCCAAAGACATACAACCGTATTTTAGAAGAGTCAAGTAGAAAATTGATATCTACTATCTTTTACTTAATTAAAAGTTTATTATCAATATTTTATCGCTAAGACTCGGTTTAATAAATAATCCATATAATCGAATCACCCCGCACTACTACTGCCAAGGATATTCATTAATATCACATCCATGAATTATCCATGCACTACGCCCAATATTCATTATTATAACATCCATGAATTAATATTTCATTCTTCGAGACTCACTCAATAATTAATCCACATCATCGAATCATCCCTGCACTATAGGCCAAGGATATTCGTTAATATCACGACCACGAATTATCTATGCACTACGGGCCAAAGAAAATCGTGTTTTCATCAACGGTCATGATCATGCAATAAAAAAATTCATCTTTGCACCCTTGGCCGAAGAGAATCCATTGCCATAATCATACCAAAAACTGTCCATCAATGCACTACGGGCCAATGATGACTTTTATCACATCATTTGTAACATTACGGTCATGATTATACCGAATAATCCCTGGTCATAATCATACCAAGTCCATCTATGCACTACAGGCCACAGATGACTTTCATCATAATATAAGCATGAGGATAATGACAATAATATAAAGAATCAATCAAATGAGATAAAAGATAAATATAAAACACTTATAATACAATTTTTCCAGCGTTCAATAATAACCAAATGTTATCAATCACTTAATAATCTCATAATCTAATATCATTAATATTATAACAATATTTTAATCATTTTCTTAAACTTATAAACAATTTAATTTAATTGTTTACACTTTACTAATTAATGCATTTAACCATCCTAAAATGCCAAACTCATAAGATTTCATCATCAATAACCAAAACACTCATCACAAATTTGCATATACCTTATATAAGATTTCCAAGCCATAAAATTATATTTTTCAACTTTGTTACTTCACATAACATATTTAATTCATTTACTCATAATTAGTTCATTTTTATGAAAAATACCAAATCAGTCCCAAAAATATTTTTTTTTTGGAATTTAGCATAATATAGTCTCATATTAAACATATATTTTTCTTGGAATTTTAAAATTTCATTTACTATTTTTCATATGGCCAAAACTGCCGAATATTTAGATATTTTTTATAAACTGTACTTTTGTCCAAAAATTCTGAAATTTACACTGCATACTTCTGTTATATACATGTACTCCCAATAAAAATTTCACCAATTTTGGAGTTAACCACAAGGAGTTATAAGGGTTTACTTTTAAAATAGTCTTTCCCCGTAAAATTCATAACTCTTAATCTATACATCCAAAAATCACCATTTTTGGACACAATATAGAAAACTCATCAAATTATCATTTCAAAATTTTCCAGAATTTTTAAGGGTCAGAAAAATTACGAAACTGCAAATGAATTTTCGCCTGCCATGTTGTAATCCACGTAGACAGATTATTTCAACAGAATAATAAAGAATGGAATAACAGAAGAATTCACCATGCACGCGATGAAGATCGTGACAGACAAAGTTATTCCCAATGAATAATAAAAAAATGGAACCGTGTCATGCGTAATCCGCATGCATGTGGATGTTCTAACAGAATAATAAAGAATGGAACCAGGTCATGCGTAATCCGCACAGACAAGATGTTCCAATAGAATAATAAAGAATGGAATAACAACAGAATTCACCAGGCATGCGATAGACCGCACAGACAGGTTATTCCAACAGAATAATAAAAAATAGAATAATAGAAGAATTTCACCATTTATGCGGTATTTCGCATAGACAGGTTATTCCAACATAATAATAAAGAATGGAATAACAACCTTTACGAGTATTGAAAGAAAATAACTCTCTTTATGAATACGAAAGAATAATACCCCTTACGAGTATTGAAAGAAAATAATTATCTTCATGAATACGAAAGAAATAATACCCCTTACGAGTATTGAAAGAAAATAATTCTCGTCATGAAACGAAAGAAATAATACCCCTTACGAGTATTGAAAGAAAATAATTCTCTTCATGAATACGAAAGAAATAATACCCCTTACCTTAGAAAGAAGAGAATTCTGACTGGTAGGGCGAGGATATTCTTGAAGAAAACTTGCACTATTTTTTACGCTCAAAGCTTTCTTAAACTCTAAAGGAATACGCTCAAGATTATAGAAGAAGAATTCTCTGAACTTCTGGTGTGATTTTCAATTCTAACTAAGCATCCTATTTATAGGAGAATGAAAAAGATACTATGTTGTACTATGCAATAAAATATAATATATTCTATTTAAAATCAAATAAAATAAAACTTTATAAAAAGTATTCTGTTTTATATAAAAAGTTTTTACTATGCAAACACTATGCAGACACTATGCAAACATTATGCATAATAAAATATAATATATTTTATTTAAAATCTAATAAAACAAATAACTTTATAAAAGTATTCTGTTTTATATAAAAAGATTTTACTATGCAAACACTATGCATGCACTATGCTAACACTATGCATAATAAAATATAATATATTCTATTTAAAATCTAATAAAACAAATAACTTTATAAAAGTATTCTGCTTTTATATAAAAAGATTTTACTATTCAAACACTATGCAACAATTCTTGAGTAATAATTGAACAAAACGAGTGACTTCTCACGTAAGCATCAATAATCAATACTGCAATGTATTACTATTATGCAACCACGCCATTCATCGTTCTTTTAATAATGTGTGTTTCAATATTTAATGGTAAAACTTCCACCGTTATTTTTATAAAAGATAATTTTGTGCGTTTAACTTCGACAATAATTACATTGTAGGGTCCACTAATGATTGTCTTAGTTATGCGACTAATATTCCCCGTTAAAATGAATATTCCCCGACCAATCGAATATTATATAACAACTTGCTTACTTTGCAAAAATTTTCACATATCACCCTTAACTTTAAACTTTTATCAATTTAACCATTTACGAAATAAAATAATAATTATAAGAAAATTGAATACTTTTATTTCATAAAATTCGGGGTCTTACAACGGTAATCCGCGTAGAAAGGTTATACCCACAGATTAATAAAGGATGAATACGAAGGGTTATTCACCAGGCATGCGGTAATCTGCGTAGATAGGTTATACCCACAAATTAATAAAGAATGAATACGAAGAACAACCCTTATGAGTATGAAGAAAATAACATACTTTACGAATATGAAATAAATAATATCCCTTACATTAGTAGGAGATTGAATACTGCAATAGTGTATTAGCAGAATTGGTAAGAAAAAAAAGAATAAATGAGTTTCTATTTATAGGAGAATGGACTAAATAGTAACTGATTCATGGACGGTCCAGATTAATTTACTATTAAAACTAACGATCCATATTAATTTACTATTAAAATTTCAATCGACGGTACATATTGATTTACTATTAAAATTTCAACCGACGATCCATATTGATTTACTATTAAAATTTCAACCAACGGTCTTAAAAATTAGCACCATCTCCCCATGAAATAATAAGCCAAACTAATAACAAACGCCTCATGACAAACTCCTCTATTTATATCAAAAATTGAATAAATATTTATCACAAATCACTTATATTCAATCAACACATTTTTAATCTTTCAAAAATTATTCATCGTTTAATATTATAACTCACAATATTGACAACTAGATCGTTTTCAGGAGATTATACACTTGTGAGAAGAGAGAATAAATGAATAGAGTAATATAACAACTTTAATTTTCTAAAAAAATCTTTAAAACATCAGATAATTTGATGAAGGGGGTACTAAATTATTTATCTGTCATTTTATTTGTAAAACCCCAACTTTCATAAATAAAGATTAAAATTTTCTCGATATATATTTTGAATATTATGGTGTGGATTTGATATAATGTTATAGTTGTGGGTAACATTTATAAATTTTGCAAAGTATGCAAATTGTTATAAAATATTCGATTGATCGGGGAATATTCATTTTAACAGGAAATATTCGTACGACGGCACAATCATTGGTGGACCCCACAACGAAATTATTATCGGAGTTAGAAAATGACAGAAATATCTTTTTATAAAAGTAACGGCGAAAGTTTTACCATTAACTGTTGGAATACCCGGTGGTAAGAGTATAGTAATACGCGTGGTTGCATAGTAGCACACAATATTGATTATTGATGCTTACGTGAGAAGTCACTCAGTTATACTTAATTATTGTTACAGTAATTGCTGCATAGTATCTCACGTTATTTGATTCAATTATTGTCAATATTTTTTATATTATTAAATCAATAATTGAGATGACAAGTTATTCATCTTATTATCTGCATAATTAACAATGTCTAGAAAGTTATGTCGAGGAAAGGGGTTTGGTCACCTAATTGCGCGCCAATAGGAAGAAATCCTTATCGAAAAGCCCCCTCTTTCCTGTGAACGATCTGGTTGTTAATAATACGGGTTATAATAATGATGAATAAATGTTTTTAAAAGTATTGATGAGATTTTTATGAAGTATTTATTGTAAATTTTGCTCATATATGGACACCTCCCATTTACCTATTTTTCAAAATAATTGATAAAAAATTTTCCAGTATATATATAATATATGTGTGTGACTGTGATGTGTGTGAAATTGACATGTGGGGTGGGGCCCACATGTTGGAAGAAGGAAATGGGGGAGGAAAAATGAGGCATTCACGGGTGGGGGGAGAAATTTGTTATTACGTGTGTGTGTGTATATATATATATATATATATATATATATATATATATTGTAATAAGTTTTGTTTTTTTATGAAAAATAGAATATAATATATTTTAATTGCATAGTGTTGTACTATGCAGTGCACAGTAACTTCTCGTGAAATCAAGAATTTGTACCCGTGAATGAAAAATTGTTCACCCGTGATAAAAAATTCAAATAGTATCATTTCCATTCTCCTATAAATATGATGCTTAGTTAGAATTAAAAATCACACCAGAATTAGAGAATTTTTCTTCTATATTGAGCGTATTTCTTTAGAGTTTTAAGAAGCTTTGAGCGTAGAAAACAGTAAAAGTTTTCTTCAAGAATATCCCTGCTATACCAGTTGAAATACTCTTCTTTTTAAGGTAAGAGATATTATTTTTGTTCAGTATTCGTATGAAATAATATTTTCTTTTATACTCTGTAGTATGTAAGTAATATTATTTCGTTTCAGATTTTTAATTTTATACTCATTTTGTTAAGTTTTAGCTTCTATACTCCATGAAATTAGTAGAATATCATTGATATTTGCGTTTCATCCAATATCTTTTCATGAAAATATTATTGTAAGACCCCAACTTTTATGAATAAAGAATAATTTTCTCAAAATATATTTTTAAATATTATGGTATGATATAATGTTATAGTTGTGGGTAATATTTACAAATTTTGCAAAGTAAGCAAGTGGTTATATAATATTCGATTGGTCGGGGAATATTCGTTTTAACAGGGAATATTCGTATGACGATACAATCATTGGTGGACCCCACAACAGAAGTATTGTCGTAGTTAGAAAATGATAGAATTATCTTTTTATAAAAATAACGGCGAAAGTGTTACCGTTAAAACTGTTGAACTACCCGGTAGTAAAAGTACAGTAATACGCGTGGTTGCATAGTAGCACACGGTATTGATTATTGATGCTTACGTGAGAAGTCACTCAATTATACTCAATTATTGCTACAATAATTGCTGCATCATATCTCTCATATTATTGATTCGATTATTGTCACAATATCATCTGTATTATATGTTATATTATTAAATCAATAATTGAGACGACAAAGTTATTCATATTATTAAATTGGAATATTTACAATGTCTAGAAGTTCTTTCAAGAAAAGGTTTGGTCACCTAATTGCACGCCAATAAGGAGAAATCTTTATCGGAAAGCCCCCTCTTTCCTGGGAACGATCTGGTTGTTAAATATTGTGAGTTATAATATTAATGATGAATAAGTTCATGTTGATTAAAGATGAATTTGATAGTTCCATTGTGTTAGGATTATTAGTGTTAGTGGAAATCGACATCTATTCCGATGATAATTGATGTCTGGGGGTTATATTGATAAATCGGATAATTTATCGGATAAATTAGCAATTAATTGTTACTAATTCACATGCTTATATAATTATTTGTTCACATGTGTGTACTATTGAATCACATTCATGTACTATTAGGGGAGTTGGTGCAAGATTGATAATACTTGCATGACTAAGTTAAAAATGGAGGTATAGATAGAGGTACTATACTATAATTCATATTTTTCACATTATTATACTATTGATTCACATGATTGAACTATTGATTCACATTATTTACTATTAGGGGAGGTGGTGCAAGTTTGATAATACTTGCAGGACTAAATTAAAAATGAAAGAAAAGTTAGAGGTATTGTATTGTAAAATTTCGAGCTCCAAAATATGCAACTATCGAAACTATATTTTCCTATAAATAGAAGCTCATTCTTCCTTCATTTCTCACCAATTCACAAAATCTTTAGAGCAATTATTATAGAGAGAAATTATAGAGAGAAAGAAGAAGAGAAGTCTGCTACCTCACTATTCCAGTATCTAGTTTTTCCAAGGTGGGGAGTATTATTTCTTTCTTATCCATGAAGAGAACTTCATTATTCCATTCTTTATTATTCTATTGAATAACTCAGATACATGAGCTACTCTATACTTGGTGAAATTCTTACATTATTCCATTCTTTATCATTCATTGGAACATCCTCGTACGTGCGTTTCACCTTTAGACCACAGTTCCATTATTTATCATTCTCATTGGAACATCCATGCATGCGTTTCTACGCTACCGACTGATTTCGCCTTTATTATTCTCATTGGAATATCATGTATGCATGCGCTTTTGGCTTGACCGATTTCGCCTTTTATTATTCTGTTGGAATATCCTCTCTGCAATGCGTTTCTGTTAACTTCGATTCCGTTATTTATTATTCTGTTGGAATAACCTACATGTGCGGTCTATCGCATTTTTGGTGATTTTTTTTTGTTATTCCATTCCTTGTTATACTCAGTTGGTTAAAGTTTTGACATCTATACTCCATGAAATTAGTGGAATATCCTTGATATTTGCGCTTCATCCAGTATCTTTTCATGGAAACATTCTTCTGAGCATTCTTGAATTTTACTCTATAAAGCAGTATCATGTTGACAATTTGGACGTTATTGGTTCCTGGATAAATTAATTCTTGAACTTGTTTCTTTCTTTCGTCTTTATGAAGAGAACTTCTGTTATTCCATTCTTTATTATTATGTTGGAATAACATTTCTATGCGAAGTACCGCATGCATGGTGATTTCTATTATTATTCTATTCTTTATTATTCTGTTGGAACATCCTGTCTGTGCTTTATGCGTGACCTGGTTCCGTTCTTTATTATTCTGTTGGAACATCCTGTCTGTGCTTTACGCATGACCTGGTTCCATTATTTATCATTCTGTTGGAACATCCTGTCTGTGTGTTTACGCATGACCTGGTTCCGTTATTTATTATTCTGTTAGAATAACCTGTCTGTACGGTCTATCGCATGCCTGGTGATTTCTTTTGTTATTCCAATATTTATTATACTCAGTTGGTTAAAGTTTTGACTTCTATACTCCATGAAATTAGTGGAATATCCTTGATATTTGCGCTTCATCCAGTATTTTTTTCATGTAAACATTCTTCTGAGCATTCTTGAATTTTACTCTATAAAGCAGTATCATGTTGACAATTTGGACGTTATTGGTTCATGGATAAATTAATTCTTGAACTTGTTTTATTGAATTCTTATATCATTGTCATCATCCTCATGTTTATATTATGTTAAAAGTCATCTGTGGCCTATAGTGCATAGATGGACTTGGTATGATTATGACCAAGGATTATTCGGTATAATCATGACCGTAATATTATAAATGATGTGGTAAAAGTCCTCATTGGCCCGTAGTGCATTAATGGGAAGATGTTGGCATAATCATGACCATTGATGAATACACACGAATATCCTTGGCCGTGAGTAGTGCATGGAGAATTTATGGTCGTGATACTAATGAATATCATTGGTCAGTAGTGCTTGGGGATGATGTGGTTTATTTATTAAAATCGAGTCTCAAATGATAAAAGTGATGAAAACCTTTTAAATCATAGAAGATAGTAGATTTTATTTTCTACATGACTCTTCAATGGATTGCTTGTTCATTTATGATTAAACTTGATGTTTGTTATATTTTATCGGTTTAACAATCGTTGAAGGCTAATGATAAATTATTCGCATTATCTTAGTCATAATATTTCTTCTTTGGGCTAGTTGAGCTCACCCTTTCTTTTCAACGTTTCTTCGTGAAATTAGAACGTGGCAAACTAGTCGAGAAATCGGAGTGATTGGTCCGGATGATAGCATTAGTAGTCCTCACTATTCGTTAAATAGTGTAACAATAAATGTAATGAGGACTCCATTGAGTTTGTATATTGTCTAGATGACAATATTCTTATTAAAACTCTTAGATTATATTTTTGTCGTATTTTACACGATTTGTTGTATAATTAAGTTGTATTTAAATTTTCTACCATGTATTTGGCGACTCAAGATGGTTGATGTATACCTATTTTGGGGGCGTCACAGTTGGTATCAAAGCTTAGGGATATGATCCCTGGCTAAGATGTGAAACTAGAACTAGGAGGGGAGAGACGTGGAATTCTTTCGCTAGTATGACCTACCTAAGTTTATTTGGTATTTAATTGGTCGGTCAGAGTATATGGATAATATGTTGCATGTCAATTAACCCTTGTTTTGTGGCAGTATTTGAAAATGACATCCGAGAATGTTGAGAATAGCAATGGAGCACAAGAGACCGTTGAGTTTCCACTGATCAATAATCAGGATAATGTGCATCAAGAAGGCGACAATCCTCATGCAAACAATAACACTGACCAAATGATGAACGATGGAATGTTCGGATGCTTTATGCAATACATGCAACATCGAACGAGGAGCGGCTCCGTCCAAAATGTAGGTGGAAACACCGGAAACTCTCGAACGGTCATCGCTAAATGCATTCAAGGAGCCAGGACCACGTAATTTATTGGGGAGCCAAAACCACTTAAGGCGGAAGCGTGGATAAAGCAGTCACCAAGATATTTGATGTCTTGGGATGCTCCGAGAGCAAAGGTTCCTTTTTCCACCTTTATGTTGCGAGGTGAGGCGATTCTTTGGTGGGAATCGGTGAAAAGCTTACTCAACTCTACCGCACTAAAGATGTCTTGGGAGAAGTTCCAAGAACTATTCAACGACAAGTACTTTCCCGAAAGTATTCGTCACATGAAAGAGGTGGAGTTTATCAAGTTGGAGCAAAACAATATGACTGTAAGACCCCGAATTTTATGAAATAAAAGTATTCAATTTTCTTATTTAGTAAATGGTTAAATTGATAAAAAGTTAAAGTTAAGGGTGATATATGAATTTTTTTCAAAATACGCAAGTGGTTATAAAATATTCATTTATCGGGGTATTCGTTTGGTCGTGGAATATTCTTTTCGCTTGGGAATATTAAATGCGGCCAGTAGCCTATTGTGGGTCCCATAACGGATAACTGTCGGATGAAGAAAACGACAAAGTTTGAGTTTTTATAAATAACGGCATAATTGTTACCGTTAAGACTATTGAATACAGTGGTTAAAATCTTCGTAATACGCGTGAAGTTGCACAAAGATGGCACTACGGTATTACGACGTATTTTTTTTTAATTATTGATTCTTACGTGAGAAGGCACTACTCAATAATTGTTACAGTAATTACTGTTCAATATTTTATTTTATTGAATCAATAATTGTTGCATTGATATTTTATATTATTGTTGTTTCAATAATTGTCACTGCACACATCATCTCCATTATCAGATCAATAATTCATATTATTTGGAATAATATTATTAGATAGCATTATTGGCAATATCTAGAAAGTTCTGTCAAGGAGAGGTTTGGTCACCTAATTGCGCACCAGTAAGGAGAAATTCTTATCGGAAAGCCCCCTCTTTCCTGAGAACTGCATGGTTGTCATAATTGTGATTCTGTAATATTATTTATGAATAATTAATTATTGATTTATATGATAAGGAAATATTTATTTGATGTGGATATAAATGATGGATTTATTTATGTGGTTATAAATGAAGGAGTTAATGTTGAGGTGTTTTATCAGTATTTTATCGGATTGGAGGTATTAAAAGATCAAATCGGTGTTATTACAGCTTTATTGTGTGAGTTATAATATTTAATCCGACCGTTTGATCGTTGTAATTTTTGGATATGTTATACATATATAAGTTGAGTATATGTCCACAAATTTTGAACCGATTAAAATGAGCGATAATTTGTTATGAATTTTAAGAGGTAATGGCTGATTCTTAAATTAGGTTTTGGTGGAAAATTCTAGAATTGAGTGGGCCCCACTTTTGATTGTTGGGGAAGATGGTTGATTTTTGGTGGATGGAATAGTAGCAGGTAAAGCCATCAGGTAGCAAGTCAAGTCTGCTTCGGCGTGCTAACATTTTCTTATAAATAGAGGACTACGTTAGAATTGAAAATCACACTAGAATTCATAAGTTTTCTCTCTTTCTCTCTCTATATTATCGAGCGTATTTTGTGAGTATTTAGATACTTGGTGAGTTGATATTCATCAGTGCAAGTTTCCTTCAGCGTCATATCCGATATCCAGTCAGAAATACTGCTCTTTTGAGGTAAGGGATAGTAAGGGATATTAAGGGATGTTATATTCTTCATAATGATGTTATTCTTTCAATATCATTATACTGACATATTGGTATGGATCTTATTGTGGAATTTCTACCTTTTTGAGTCGGGATTACTATTCACGTATACGGTGTTGGGAGAATGCATATTATGATTTGATGTTTTAATGCATGTGTTCATGATTATTTGTAAGGTCCTTAAATGAATATGTGTACAAGGACTTAGTGATAGATCAAAACTGTTAGGTTGATCTAAGCTCTCAACGTGTATCATTCTGTTAAAGAATGTATAGATAGAAAGATCAAAACTGTTAGGTTGATCTTAAGATGTAATAGATTAGTCTTGAAGAAATCATAGTGCATCAACTTGATCAACATTGCGAAGTCAAGGCAGAAAACGTAGAGCCCGAAGATCGTTGTGTGCCCCGCCTTGAATGAAACTCTTCGGACTTCGTAGAGTGGTCCCAACGAGTGCTGAGTTAACTCCACGATCGTAGTGTGCTGAAGGAAACATGAAGTTTACAAGTCAACGATCGTAGTGAGCTCTCGGGAACGTAGAGTCAACAACACGAGCAAGAGAAGATAGTAGGGTGCGAAGGATAAAGGGAAACCGTAGTGCTCTCGACTAATAGCATCGTAGTGTGCAAGTCAAAGACACTACGATCTAAATCGTAGAATATCACGATCCAAATCGTTGAGCATCATCTATCTAATGTCAGAAAATGTCGAGCCTCATAATCTGTGCTTTCCCAACAATTGAGAAATGGATCTCAGATGCTGCAGTACTCATTAGTCCCAGATTGTATGAAATATTCTTAGTATACAACAAAGAAGCGTATTGAAGAAGCTAAGGATAGTACTATGGATAAGAGGGACAAAACACCTTTTCAGGTGGTAGGTGAGAAAGCAGCGACACAGTAGTGTCGAGGGCGAAATGCGTAATTCAGAAGATGTGCAGAAATGTCTCCATCACAGTACAGAAAGTTCAGATGCATTTAATGCCACAACGGATGGATCCAACGGATAGTTTTCAACATCACATATATACAGATCAGACAGATGAGAGAGAAGCAAGCAAGCAATCAAACATTCAACGTGAAGAATTCTCTAAGGCTCAACTCTACGATCTGAGAAATATCAAAGCTTGCTTTCAAATTACTCGGTTCTTAACGAACCGAAGGCTTACACAAAGAATCGAGTAGCAATCTTCAAGAACGTAACAACAACCATCAATCAACTGAAGAAGAGTACCAAGTCTGCTGGACTTGAAGAGTTCGTAGTGAACTGTAAGAAAGCCAAGTCTGCTGGACTTGAAGAGTTCAAGAGTGAACTAGAAGAAGTTCCTAGACTGCTGGTCTAGAAGGAATCTGAGTGATTCAGAAGATTGTAAAAGACATCCTTAGTGGATATCCTACTCGTTGAGTAGAAGAGTGGACTAGGAGCTTTGAGTGCTCTGAACCACTTAAAAACAACTGTGTCGTTCACATTCATGCTATAACTGCTATATCTATTATAACTGCCTTACTCGCTCATAACTCCATTGCTTGTTAAAGAAGATTAAAACAAATACTAATTCCGCAAAGTTTAAATTATTATCTAAGAACTAGTTAAAACGAAAAGATTTTTATATATCTATTCAACCCCCCCTTCTAGATAACTTGTGCCTACTAGGAACTAACATACGACACTATTCATGTATATGGCACTATTTACGTATATGACATTATTTACGTATACGGTACTATGTACGAATATGGAGTACTATTCACGAGTTACTATTCACGAGTTACTATTCATGAGTTACTATTCACGAATTACTATTCATGAGTTACTATTCACGAATTACTATTCACGAGTTACTATTCACGGGTACTATTCATGAAAAAAAATTAGTTTCTTTTTCTGACCAAATTATCGTTGATTTATGAATATCGCTCTTGAGATTAAGTGCAGTTGTTGATCATATTATTTTTATTATCATAAATAACATTTTTATAACCCTGATGTTGAAATTCTCTTTCACTTGAGTATAAAGATGGGTAGATTATTGGTATGATCATGACTAGGGTTCTCTTTGCCGATGGTGAAAAGTTGAATTGTGGTCGGTATGATCATTAACCATTGAATTTATAATTGAAATATCTTTAGCTTAAGTGCAAAGGTGAAATAATCAACATGGTTATAATTATTGTTTATATAAATTACGAAATGATTATATATTTCTTTGAGATATTAATATATTTGGCTTTGTGGTGCAAATATGAATCTGTTGATGAATATATTTGGCACGTAGTGCAAATATGAACTATTGAGGAATATCTTTGGCACATGGTGCAAAGATGATTTGTTGATGAATATCTTTAGCTTGTAATGCAAAGATGACTGTTGTTGTTGAATATCTTTGGCCTGTAGTGCAAAGATGACTTGTTGATGAATATCTTTGGCCCGTAGTAAAAAGATAAATTTATTAGTATGATTATGAACATAAACTGTGATTTGGTATAACCATGATCTTTGATGTTTCAGGTGATGAAAATTATCTTTGTCCTAGATGAGAAAAGGAATTTAGAACTACAATTACGATTATCAGTTATACATGTGATTGTGGACAGGAATTGTTGATTGATGTTACAGGGATAAAATATTGTTGGTGGACTTTTAACATAGAGAAGATAATAGACATTATGGTCTATTTGACTCTTCTAATGGATTGCTCGTTCCGCTGCAACTATGGTTGAAAAGTTTTATCATCTACCATATGTTCTAAATCTCTGATTTATTACTAATGAAGGCTATTGATAATTTAATTATCTTTAGTCATGATATTCTTTACTGAGCTAGTTGTGCTCACCCTTTTGCTTCACAATTCCTTTCAGGTAATAAAAGTGTAGCTGGGTCGAGCGGGGGATAACAGGGGAATAAAACGGTGGTGTCTATAGCTGTTGAGGTTCTCCCTAAATAGTATGAAAATAATTTTATTGAGACTTTAGATAAGTGTGTCGTATTATATACGTCATTTGATATTTAATTTTGGTGAACCGAATAGGGTGAGGTGAACTCAACTTTGGATGGGTGTTTTGCCACTATTATACAAGATGTCTAATGACATACAAACTCGTGTTATCATAATATAGGGTTGTGTACATCCACTTACGGAGTATATCTACGAGCACTACCTATATAATCTCGGTATTTTTTTGGAATATAATTCTCAATTAGAGACAGTGGAGATAATTATATGTCAAGAGAAGACTCACCATTGGAAAGAAGATGATAGTAATTTTCTCGTTTTTCTTTGGGGTCTATTGGGTCAACCAAGGATAATTCTGTGGGCATATGATATCTATCATAACCTAGATGCATGACCTCCCATGTACGAAGGTTTTCTTGAGCACTTTCCAAAAATTCTAATTTCTAAAATAGTTTTTGACTGTACCTTTATATAAGGTGTCATTGTGACGTGCTATCCAAGGTTGGGACATGAGTCACAGTTGGTATATATTTGTATCAAAACTCACAGCATTTATGTTATTGTATTTTGCACGACAATTGTTGTAATAAAGTTGTAGTTGTTTTCTGTACCATGTATTTGGCGACTCAGAATGGGTTGGATGGAATGGACCTATTTTGGGGTTATCACAATGACCGTATTGCAATACGAGGCTAAATTTACGGAGTTAATCCAGTTTGCGTCCCACTTGGTTGATAATGAGGAGAGAATGACGCGGATGTTTTTAAGAGGTTTGAAATCGGAGATACGTCAATATCTTATTTCTGATAAACTGTGTTTGTATTCAGATGTTGTAAATAGGGCTCAGTTATTGGAGCACGATAACGAGTCAACGTAACCAAGAGAAAGCAGCCAGCAGAATAAAAATACCAGTGGTAGCAGTCATCGAAGCGGTGACAACAAACGTGTAGGGAATCAACATGCCAGAAATGGTAACCACTTCGGTGGCAATCATGGCCAAGATAATAAAAGTGGACATTTCAAGAAGAGGAGATTCAACAATGATGGAAAGACGTCTGCACCAACATCCGTTGTTAAGGAAGGAGAACAACCGCCTATCTTATGCTTCAAATGCGGAGGGGAGGGACACATCAGTCCAAACTGCGCGATGCAGTCCAAAGCGTGTTATAATTGTGGAAGAGAAGGTCACCTAGCCCAATTTTGTCGTGCACCGAAGACAAGTCCAGCTGGGATGGAGGCACCAAAGGCCGTCCCAGAATAGTCAAAACCGTTAGTTCAAGGGAGAGTGTTTGCCGTGACCTCCCAGAAAGCAAGGAACCCGAACGAGGTCATCACGGGTAAGCTTATCATAAACTCTAGCGAAGTATATACCTTATTTGATACCGGTTCTACCCATTCTTTTATTTCTCCTACTTGCGCTCAACGTTTAAATTTGACTCCGGAGAAGTTAGACTTTGACTTATCTATTGAAACTCTGTTGGGACAAACCTTCATTACATCCACTGTGTATAAGTCTTGTTTGACTCAAATCGGTAACCACACGTTACCTGTCGATCTTATCTCTTTAAAAATACTTGCATTTAACGTGATTCTAGGGATTGATTGGTTAACTACTCATTATGCTAAAATTGATTATTTTCGTATGATTGTTAGCTTTCATATTCCTAATCAACCTATTATGCGAATTCAATCGACCAAACCATTAAAATCAATCACGGTCATCTCAAGCCATAAAGCTATTCGTTTATTGAAAAATGGATGTCAAGCTTTCTTAGCTCATGTCACGGATTTAAACAAATATACGTTAGATTTGAAGGATATTTCTATTGTTAATAAATTTCCTGACGTATTCCCTGAAGAACTTCCTGGCCTACCCCCAGAGCGTGAAGTTGAATTTTGTATCGACCTTGAACCCCGGTACAAAACCCATTTCCAAAGCCCCATATTGAATGGCTCCTATTGAACTTCAGGAGTTAAAGACCCAATTACAGGAATTGTTAGACATTGGTTTCATTCGTCCTAGTACGTCTCTTTGGGGTGATCCTGTTCTATTCGTGAAGAAGAAAGATGAAAGTATGCGACTTTTTATTGATTATCGGGAGTTGAATCATGTCACCATCAAGAATAGGTATCCGTTACCTCGCATTGATGACTTGTTTGACCAGTTGCAAGGAGCACAATTGTTTAACACTGTTGAATGCTAATGATAAATTATTCTGCATTATCTTAGTCATAATATTTCTTACTGGGCTAGTTGAGCTCACCCTTTCTTTCAATCGTTTCTCTTGAGAAATGAGAACGTAGTCGGAACTAGTCGGGGAACGGAGTGACGGTCCAGATGATAGCATTAGTAGTCCTCACTATTCTGTTAAATAGTGTAACAATAAATATAATGAGGACTCCATTGAGTTTGTATATTGTCTAGATGATAATATTCTTATTAAAAACTCTTAGATTATATTTTGTCGTATTTTACACGACTGTTGTATAATTAAGTTGTATTTGAATTTTGTACCATGTATTTGGCGACTCAAGATGGGTGATGTATACCTATTTTGGGGGCGTCACAATTATTCGGAGCATTCTTGATAATTTGTAACCTTTTCATGCCGGAGTACTATTCACGGGGTACTATTCACTCGGGGTACTATTCATGATAAAAATTAATTTTTTTTTTGTTCAAATTATTTTTGATACAATATTATTCTTGAATTTTGCTCCACAAATCAGTATCATGTTGACAATTGGGATATTATTGAATTCTGGATAAATTAAATTATAAATATTTAAAATTTTATCCTTTGCTTTCGTTTAATTGAATTCTTATATCATTGCCATCATCCTCATGCTTATATTGTGATGAAAGTCATCTTTGGCCCGTAGTGAATAGATGGACTGTTGATTGATATGATTCTGACCAGGGATTATTCGGTATAATCATGACCGTAATGTTACAAATGATGTGGTAAAAGTCCTTATGGCCCGTAATGCATTGATGGATAGTTGTTGACATGATCATGACCATTAGTGAAAACACGAATATCTTTGGCCCGTAGTGCATGGATAATTCGTGGTCGTGATACTAATGAATATCCTTGGCCTGTAGTGCAGGGATGATTCGATGATGTGGTTTATTTATTAAACTGAGTCTCAGTGATAAAATTGATGATAAACTTTTTAAATAATAGAAGATAGTAGATATCATGCTTTACTTGACTCTTCTAATGGATTGTTTGTTCCGCTGCAGTTAAACTTGATGCTTATTATATTTTATCAGTTTAACCCTGTTGAAGGTCTAACGATAATTTATTATGCATTATCTTAGTTATAATATTTTTTACTGGGCTAGTTGATCTCACACTTTTGCTTTCATTGTTCTTTTCAGAAAATGAGAACATAGCCGGGACTAGTCGGGGAATGGAATGACGGTCCGTGATGGTTGTTTTAGTAGTCCTCATTATTTAGTGTGATAATAAATGTAATGATGACTCCTTTTTAAGTTTGAATACTGTCTATTAGAAAATATTCGTGTAAAAACTCTCAGCTACGCTTTGTCGTATTGTATAAATGAAGTTTGTATTTGTATTCTATACCATGTATTTGACGACTCAGAATGGATGATGTATACCTAGTTTGAAAGCGTCACATTATTTATTGAATTTTGAAAAGTAATACTGAGATTGTATACTCATTTTAATCAATCAGATAAAATATTAATTATATTTTTTAATCTTTATATTTTTTTAAAACGTTAAATAAAAAAAACATAATGATTATATATTAAAGAAATTGTGAAGTAATCAATGATTGCCACATGTATAAATACAATTACATACTCCTTTCATCCCATGATAAAAATTATTATTATTTTTTTAGGTAGTCACATGTTAAATGTCCACTTTCCTTTAATAACAAAACTTTTACATATTAAGTGACTCAACTTTTACATTATCAAATTAATAATAATCTTATAATTTATAAAAGAGAGAGTATAATTTATCAATTATATTTCACAAGAAAATAATTTTTATTTTATTTTAAATTTTAAGTAATTTATGAAGTGAGTATCGAAAAGGATTGTAGTTGCAAATGTACATAAAATTAATATTAACTTTTAAAAGTTAATTTGTGATATTTTAAATTTAAATTTAATATGATTCATTTAAATTTTGAAAATAATAAATTTTATAATAATTATTATTTTTATAATATTTATAATTATATTGACATAAATTAAATAAATTTATATCGGTTTTAAATTTGAATAAGTTTGAAATTAATTTTTAAAATATAAGTTAATATTAAGGTTATAATTTGAAAATAAAGTAGTAAAAAAATATCAAAATGTGTATGATATGATTGATGAGTTGTCCACTGAAATGAGGGTGTGAAATGTCATTTTGTATATATAGAGAATGATTTTTTGACTCCCTCACTTTGGGGAATAAAATCTTATATAGGGATTAAAATAGAGAGTCTTATTAAGGTGTTGAATAATAATTTATTGATGCATTCTTCAAAATTGAGGATAGAATGTTAATTAGAAAAACTGTTGTTAATGCTAGAGTGATTCTAATCCGTTAAACATGATTAATATTGTCATAGTAAAGATAATATTATCAGAAAAATAAGTATCATTTAAGATGTTAGTTATCGTTATAATAATTATAAAAATATTACTAGATATATATTTGATTACTATAAAATCATTGTTTGACGATATCGATCAATTGTCTAATTATTTTAATACTCTTCTTTAATTGTCAGTGATGGACTGGAATTCATCAGGGACGATTTGATTAATACTGAATGGTTGAATATTTGAATCCATCAGTCATTTAGTATTTTTATTTTAAAAAAAATTGTCTGAATGGATGAATCGGTCAACCATTCAGACAATTTGAGTGGAATGGTTTAATGTTTTTTTTTTTACCCAAATTTGTTTCATTCTAATTTTATTACAATTAAAATCAAAATGACCTTTAAAACCACATTTTTTACAAGTAACAAATGGTGAACAATAAAGTGGTTTATGCCTTGATTTACTATTAATCATTCTAATATTATTATTTGTAGGATTATACTCAATTCCTTGTTAATCAAGACTAGACATTTGTGCCCCTAACATAACATTTAGGTTCTCTTCTCCTTGCACAAATTTAGCAAGATTATTTTTTAAAGATGTTATTTCTGCATTTATTACATTATCATCATGTTGCATACTCATAATTTTTCCATCATTAAAATCATCTATGCATACATCTCTCATTTTTAATTTTTCTTTTAAAATTTGATTTTCATTTTTAAGATATTCATTTTCTTTTCTTTCTTCAATAAGTGACTCAACTTCATTCATTAGCTCATTTACGCAGCTTCTTGAAATAAGCGCTTTCTTTTTTAAGCCTTTGATTTTCATTTTGTAAAGCAAGATAATCAAATGTAGATATTTCAAAATTTTCATGAAAATTAGTTACCTCAAGTTGATTATCGTCTTCTAGTCCCATGAAACATAATTGGCCAATTTCTTCATCTTGTTCTGTTTTGGACTTGCTCATTGGAGTTGAGATACCTTCTTGATTCTTCCTTTGTTTCTTTCTTTGAAGTAGTCTCTCGAGTTTTCTTGAGAGTATTTCAATTTCTTCATCAAAATCTTCATCATTGCCTTCTATGTAGCTTTCAGCTTGTAGAGCCAAGGTCTTCTTCTTAGGTGCCTCATCTTCTTCATCGTACAATTTTAATTAGTTTTCAAACTCTTCAAGTTCTCCAAATAAGGTAATAGTTTCCATTGTGCTAATTGTGACCGAGTCTTGAAGTGTAGTAACTTTTGGTGCGAATCGCTTTGGCATGACTCTAAGAAGCTTTCGGTTGATTTCCTTTTGATCAATCTTTCGTCAGAGCATGCTTAGAGAATTCATTAGAGTGAGGAATCTTGCTTGGGCATCTATAATTGATTCATTTTTCTCCAATTTGAATAGTTCGTATTCGTGCATTAGAATGCTCAGCTTGACCTCCTTTACTTTAGTAGTTCCCTCGTGGCTCATGATGATTGTATCCCACATTTCTTTTGCTGTGTTGCACGATGATACTTTATCAATTTCAGCTTGGACCATTCCGCTTAGCAAGGTGTTCATGGCTCTTGAGTTGTAGGAAAATGTAAGACCCCAACTTTTTGAATAAAGATTAAATTTTCTCGAAATATATTTTTGAATATTATGGTGTGGATTTGATATAATATTATAGTTGTGGGTAATATTTACAAATTTTGCAAAGTACACAAGTTGTTATATAATATTCGATTGGTCGGGGAATATTCGTTTGAAACAGGAATATTCGTATAACTAAGACAATCATTGGTGGACCCCATTAACGGAATTATTGTCGGATTGAGAAAACGACAAAAATACTTTATGAAAATAACGGCGGAAGTTTTACCGTTAACTGTTGAAACACCCGATGTTAAAAGTACAAGATGTCTGGCGTGGTTGCATAGTAGCACACAAAGATTAATTATTGATGCTTACGTGAGAAGTCACTCGCTTATACTCAATTATTGCTACAAGAATTCTTGCATCATATCTCTCATATTATTGATTCAATTATTGTCACAAAGATCATTTGCATAATATTTTATATTATTAAATCAATAATTGAGACGACAAAGTTATTCATATTATTATTTGCAATATTACAATGTCTAGAAGTTCTGTCAAGGAGAGGTTTGGTCACCTAATTGCGCGCCAATAAGGAGAAATCCTTATCGGAAAGCCCCCTCTTTCTTGGGAACGACCTGGTTATTAAATATTGTGAGTTATAATATTAATGATGAATAAGTTATGTTGATTAAAAATGAATTTTGATAGTTTCATTGTGTTGGAATTATTAGTGTTAGTGGAACCCGACATCTATTCCAATGATAATTGATGTCTAGGGGTTATATTAATAAATTAGGTAATTTATCGGATAAATGAGCAATTAATTGCTACTAATTCACATACTTATACAATTATTTGTTCACATGTGTGTACTATTGAATCACATTATTTACTATTAGGGGAGTTGGTGCAAGATTGATAATACTTGCATGACTAAGTTAAAAATGGAGGTATAGATGGAGTACTATACTTGTAATTCGTATTTTCACATGATTATACTATTGATTCACATGATTGAACTATTGATTCACATTATTTACTATTAGGGAGGTGGTGCAAGTTTGATAATACTTGCGGGACTAAATTAAAAATGAAAAAAAAATTGGAGGTATTGTCTCGTAATTTTTTGAGCCCCAAAACGCGCAATTATCGAAACTATATTTTCCTATAAATAGAAGCTCATTCTTCCTTCATTTCTCACCAATTCACAAAAGTCAGTAGAGTGATTATTATAGAGAGAAATTATAGAGAGAAAGAAGAAGAGAAGTCTACCCTCACTATTCCAAAGATCTAGTTTTTCCAAGGTGGGGAGTATTATTTCTTTCTTATCCATGAAGAGAACTTCATTATTCCATTCTTTATTATTCTATTGAATAACTCAGATACGCTGCCTACTCTCATACTTGGTGAAATTCTTCTCATTATTCCATTCTTTATCATTCATTGGAACATCCATGCATGCGTTTTACGCCCTAGTTCCATTATTTATCATTCTGTTGGAACATCCGTGCGTATGGCGTTCTACGCCTTGACTGATTCCGCCTTTATTATTCTTGAAAAATATCATGTCCGTGCGTTTTACGCCGGACCGATTTCGCCTTTTATTATTACGCTGGAATATCCTCTCTCAATGCGTTTCTGCCGGGACCGATTCCGTTATTTATTATTCTGTTGGAATAACCTGCCTGTGCGGTCTATCGCATTTTTGGTGCTTTTTTTTTTGTTATTCCATTCCTTGTTATACTCAGTTGGTTAAAGTTTTGACATCTATACTCCATGAAATTAGTGGAATATCCTTGATATTTGCGCTTCATCCAGTATCTTTTCATGGAAACATTCTTCTGAGCATTCTTGAATTTTATTCTATAAAGCAGTATCATGTTGACAATTTGGACGTTATTGGTTCCTGGATAAATTAATTCTTGAACTTGTTTTATTGAATTCTTATATCATTGTCATCATCCTCATGTTTATATTTTGTTGAAAGTCATCTGTGACCTGTAGTGCATAGATGGACTTGGTATGATTATGACCAGAGATTATTCGGTGTAATCATAATCGTAATGTTACAAATGATGTGATAAAAGTCTTCATTGGCCCGTAGTGCATTGATGGACAGTTGTTGGCATGATCATGACCATTAATGAATACACAAATATTTTTGGCCCGTAGTGCATGGATAATTGTGGTCGTGATACTAAAGAATATCCTCGGCCGACATGTAAATGGTGATTCGGTGATGTGGATTATTTATTGTCGAGTCCCGCCGATAAAAGTGTTGAAAACCTTTAAATCATAAAAGATAGTAGATTTTATTCTCTACTTGACTCTTTTAATGAATTACTTGTTCATACCAGCTTAAACTTGATGGTTGTTATATTATATCAGTTTAACACTGTTGAAGGCTAACGATAATATATTCTGCATTATCTTAGTCATAATATTTTTTACTGGGCTAGTTGAGCTCAACGTTTTACTTTCATTGTTCTCTTCAGGAAATGAGAACGTAGCAGGGACTAGTCGGGGAACGGAGTGACGGACCAGATGATAGCATTAGTAGTCCTCACTATTCCTTGAAATAGTAGAAAAATAAATGTAATAATATTGAATTTGAGTTTGTATATTGTCTAGACGATAATATTTGTATTAAAACTCACAGCTTATGTTTTGTCGTACTTTGCACAACAGTTGTATAATTAAGTTGTATTTGTATTTTGTACCATGTATTTGGCGACTCAGAATAGGTGATGTATACCTGTTTTGGGGGCGTCACAGTTGGTATCAAAGCTTAGGGATATGATCCCTGACTAAGATGTGAGACTAGAACTAGGAGGGGAGAGACGGGTAATTCCTTCGCTAGTATAACCTACCTAAATTTTTGGTATTTAATTGGTTGGTCAGAGTATAGAGATAATATGTTGCATGTCAATTAACCCTTTTTTTATGGCAGTATTTGAAAATGGCATCCGAGAATATTGAGAATAGCAATGGGGCACAAGAGACCGCTGAGTCTCCACGCTGATCAACAATCGTAATAATGTGCATCGAAGGCGACAATCCTCATGCAAACAACAACTCGACCAAATGATGAACGATGGAATGTTCGGAGGCTTTATGCAATTCATGCAACATCAAAGTGAGCTGCCTCGCTCAAAATGCAGTGAAACACCGAAACTCTCGAACGGTCACCGCTAAATGCTTCAAGGAGCTGGGACCACCCGAGTTTATTGGAGAGCCAAAACCACTTAAGGCGGAAGCATGGATAAAGCGTATCACCAATATATTGATGTCTTGGGATGCTCCGAGAGTAAAAGGTTCCTTCGCCACCTTCATGTTGCGTGAAGAGGCGGACATCGATGGGAATCAGAAACGCACTCCACTGACGACGCACTCAAGATGTCTTGGGAGAAGTTCCAAGAGCTATTCAACGACAAGTACTTTCCCGAAAGTATTCGTCACATGAAAGAGGTGGAGTTTATCAAGTTGGAGCAAAACAATATTACCGTGTCGCAATACGAGGCTAAATTTGCGGAGTTATCCCGGTTTGCATCCCATTTGGTCGATAATGAGGAGCGAATGACACGAATGTTTTTAAGAGGTTTGAAACCGAGATACGCCAATATCTTATTTCTCATAAACCGTGTTTGTACTCGATGTTGTAAATAGGGCTCGATTATTGGAGCGCGAGAACGAGTCAACGCAACTAAGAGAAAGCAAAAGCAGATGAAAATACCAAAGGGTATCACCATCAAGTGGTGACAACAAACGTGGAGGAATCAACATGCCGAAATGGTAACCACTTTGGTAATCATGGCCAAGACAAGAAAATGGATATTTTAAGAAAAGGAGATTCAATAATGATGGAAAGACGTCAGCACCAGCAATCGCGTGGTTAAGGAAGGAGAATGACCACCTATCATATGCTTCAAATGCGGAGGGGAGGTACATATCAGTCCAAACTGCGCGATGCCATCCAAAGCGTGTTATAATTATGGAAGAGAAGGTCACCTAGCCCGATTTTGTCGCTCACCAAGACAAGTTCAATTTAGGATGGAGGCACCAAAGGCCGCTCCAGGAAAAAGTCAAAGCCGGTGGTGCAAGGGAGAGCATTTGTTATGACCTCCCAGAAAGCAAGGAACCCGAACGAGGTCATCACGGGTAAGCTTATCATAAATTCTAGCGAAGTCTATACCTTATTTGATACCGGTTCTACCCATTCTTTTATTTCTCCTACTTGCTCAACGATTAAATTTGACTCGGAGAAATTAGACTTTGACTTATCTCGTTGAAACTCCGCTGGGAGAAACCTTCATTACATCCACTGCTTATAAGTCTTGTTTGGTTCAAATTGGTACCCTCACATTACCTGTCGATCTTATTTCATTGAAAATACTTGCATTTAACGTTATTCTAGGGATTGATTGGTTAACTACTCATCATGCAAAAATTGATTATTTTCGTAAGGTTTTTAGTTTTCATATTCCTAACCAACCTATTATGCGAATTCAAACAACTAAACCATTAAAATCAATTAATGTCATTTCAAGCCATAAAGTTATTCGTTTATCAAAAAATGGATGTCAAGCTTTCTTAGCTCATGTCACGGATCTAAACAAAAATATGTCAGTTTTGAATGATATTTTTGTTGTTAATAAATTTCCTGACGTATTCCCTGAAGAACTTCCTGGCCTACCCCCAGAGCGTGAAATTGAATTTTGCATCGACCTTGAACCCGGTACAAAACCCATTTCCAAAGCCCCATATCGAATGGCTCCTATTGAACTTCAGGAGTTAAAGACCCAGTTGTAGGAATTGTTAGACATTGGTTTCATTCATCCTAGTACGTCTCCTTGGGGTGCTCCTATTCTATTCGTGAAGAAGAAAGATGGGAGTATGCAACTTTGTATTGATTATCGGGAGTTGAATCATGTCACCATCAAAAATAGGTACACATTGCCACGTATTGATGACCTATTTGACCAGTTGCAAGGCGCCAAATTCTTTTCAAAGATTTATCTTCGTTCAGGATATCATCAATTGAAGATTAGAACCGATGACATTCCAAAGACGGCTTTCGTAACTCCTAAGACGGGCATTATGAATTCCTAGTCATGTCCTTTGATCGACTAATGCTCCCGCCGCCTTCATGGATATGATGAACCGAGTATTCAAGGAATATTTGGATCATTTTGTGGTCGCGTCTTTATTGTTGACATCCTCATATATTCCAAAAGCCGTGAAGATCATGAGCAACACTTGAGGCTGATACTCCAAAAGCTTCGTGAAAACAAGCCATATGCCAAGTTGAAGAAATGCGAGTTCTGGCTTGAGGAAGTTGCATTCCTTGGGCACGTGATATCAAATCATGGGATATCAATTTGACCCGACAAAGATCAAGCAATTCAAAGTGGGAGCAACCTAAATCGATGATCAAAAGTACATAGCTTTCTACTAAACACTTGGTTATTATCTGGAGATTCAGTAGAAGGGTTTTCTAATCGCTACTCCATTAACTCACCGACTTTTAAAAGATACAAAATTCGGTTGAAGCATGGAATGTGAAGTGTTTTCAAGAACTCAAGAGGAGACTCATTTCAGCACCTATTCTGACAATACCATCTGGCTCGGAGGGATTTGTCATCTACAGTGATGCTTTGGGCAAAGGGTTAGGATGTGTTCTTATGCAACATGGGAAAGTCATAGCCTATGCCTCACGGCAACTCAAAGAATATGAGAGGAATTATCCTACTCATGATCTAGAGTTGTCATTAAATGCTCGCTTTTGGCGCTTAAAATTTGGAGGCATTACCTGTATGGGGAGAAAGTGGAGATCTATACGGATCATAAATGTAAGACCCCGAATTTTATGAAATAAAAGTATTCAATTTTTCTATTCAGTAAATGGTTAAATTTATAAAAGTTAAAGTTAAGGGTGATATATGAATTTTTTTTTCAAAATACGCAAGTGGTTATAAAATATTCATTATTGTCGGGGAATATTCATTTGGTCGTGGAATATTCTTTCTGTCGGGGAATATTCGTTCGACGGCGCAGCTATTTGTGGGCCCCATAACGGATAACTGTCGGAAGAAGAAAACGACAAAATTGAATAACGACGTAGTTGTTACCGTTAACACTGTTGGAATACCCGGTGGTTAAAATACGATGAATACGCTGTGGTTGCACAAGAGTATTACCAGATTGCACAAGATTGTTGAATTATTGATCCTTACGTAAGAAGGCACTACTCAATAATTGTTACGAGAATTATTGCTCAATATTTTATTTTATTGATTCAATAAATTGTCAAGCGTTGATATTTTATATTATTGTTGTTTCAATAATTGTCACTGCACAATATTTTCTATTATCAGATCAATAATTCATATTATTTGGAATAATATTATTAGATAGCATTATTGGCAATGTCTAGAAAGTTCTGTCAAGGAGAGGTTTGGTCACTTAATTGTGCGCCAGTAAGGAGAAATCCTTATCGAAAAGCCCTCTCTTTCCTGGGAACTGCCTGGTTGTCATTATTGTGATTCTATAATACTATTTGTGATTAATTAATTATTGATTTATACGATAAGGAAATATTTATTTGATGTGGTTATAAATGAAGGAGTTAATGTTGAGGTGTTTTATCAGTATTTTGTCGGATTGGAGGTATTAAAAGATCAAATCGGTGTTATTACAGCTTTATTGTGTGAGTTATAATATTTAATCCGACCGTTGGATCGTTGTAATTTTTGGATATGCTATACATATATAAGTTGAGTATATGTTCACAAATTTTGAACCGTTAAAAATGAACGAATGATTTGTTATGAATTTTAAGAGGTGACTGATTTGGAAATTAGGTTTATAAATAATTTTGGTGGAAAATTCTAGAAATGGGTGGGCCCCACTTTTGGTTGTTGGGGGAGATGGCTGATTTTTGGTGGGTGAAATAGTACCAGGTAAAGCCATCGTGTGCGTGTCAAGTCTGCTTTGCTGTCTTAACATTTTCCTATAAATAGAGGGCTAAGTTAAATTGAAAATCACACCGTAATTCATAAGTTTTCTCTCTTTTTCTCTCTAGATTGTCGAGTGTATTTTGTGAGTATTTAGATACTTGGTGAGTTGCTATTCATCAGTGCAAGTTTCCTTCAACGTCATATCCGATATCCAGTCAGAAGTGCTGCTTTTTGAGGTAAGGGGATGTTATTTTCTTTCTAATGATGTTATTCTTTCAATATCATTATACCGAAAATATTGATATAAATATTATTGTGGAATTTCTACCTTTTGTGTCGAGATTACTATTCATGTATACTTATCAAGACTATTCACGATATCTGATTATTCACATATATGACACTTATTTACGATATGACATTATTTACATATACTTATTTATGTATTTAATCACGAGTACTATTCACGAGTTACTATTTATGAGTTACTATTCACGAGTTACTATTCATGAGTTACTATTCACGGGTACTATTCATGACAAAATTGGTTTCTTTTTCTGACCAAATTATCGTTGATTTATGAATCTTACTCTTGAAATTAAATGCAGTTGTTGATCATATTGTTGTTATTATTATATATCACATTTTTATAATTCTGGTGAAGATATTTCTCTTTGACTTGAGTGTAAAGATGGGTAGATTATTGGTATGATCATGACTATGGGTTCTCTTTGGCCAGTAGTGCAAAGATGAATTGTGACTAGTATGATCATGACCATTGAATTTACAATTGAATATTTTTAGCTTAAGTGCAAAGGTGAATTGATCAACATGGTTATAATTATGGTTTATATAGATTTTGAAATGATTATATATTTCTTTGAGATATTAATATCTTTGGCCTGTAGTGCAAAGATGAACTGTTATTGAATATCTTTGGCCTGAAGTGCAAAGATGAATTGTTGATGAATATCTTTGGCCCGTAGTGCAAAGATGACCTGTTGTTGAATATCTTTGGCTTGTAGTGCAAAGTTGAACTGTTAATGAATATCTTTGGCCCGTAGTGCAAAGATAAATTTATTAGTATGATTATGAACATGAACTGTGATTTGGTATAACCATGATCTTTGATGTTTCAGGTGATGAAAATTATCTTTGTCCTGGATGAGAAAAGGATTTTAGAACTATAATTACGATTATGAGTTATACATGTGATTGTGGACAGGAATTATTGATTGATGTTACAGGGATAAAACATTGTTGGTGGACTTTTAACATGGAGAAATAATAGATTTTATGGTCTATTTGACTCTTCTATTGGATTGCTCGTTCAGCTGCAACTATGGTTGAAAAGTTTTATCATCTACCATATGTTCTAAATCTCTGATTTATTACTGATGAAGGCTATTGATAATTTAATTATCTTTAGTCATGATATTCTTACTGAGCTAGCTGTGCTCACCCTTTTGCTTCACAATTCCTTTTCAAGTAATAAAAGTGTAGCTGGGTCGAGCGGGGGATAACAGGGGAATAGAACGGTGGTCTATAGTTGTTGAGGGTGAGGTTAACTCAACTTTGGAAGGGTGTTTTGCCACTATCGTACAAGATGTCTAATGACATACAACCTCGTGTCATCATAAGACAGGGTTGTGCTCATCCACTTGCTGAGTATATCTACGAGCACTACCTATATAATCTTGGTGTTTGTTTGAAGTATAATTCTCAATTAGAGACAATGGAGATAATGATATGTCAAGAGAAGACTTACCATTGGGAAGAATATGATAGTAATCTTTTCGTTTTTCTTTGGGGACTATTGGGTCAACCAAGGATAATTCTTTGGCCATATGATATCTATCATAATCTAGAAGCATGGCCTCCCATGTACGAAGATTTCATTGAGCACTTCCCAAAGATTCTAATTTCTAAAACAGTTTTTGACTATACCATTATGTAAGGTATCACTGTGAGGTACTGTCCACGGTTGGGACATGTGTCACATTTGGTATATATTTGTATCCAAACTCACAGCATATGCGTTGTTGTATTTTGTACGACAATTGTTGTAATAAAGTTGTAGTTGTTTTCTGTACCATGTATTTGGCGACTCAGAATGGGTTGGATGGTATGGACCTATTTTGGGGTTGTCACAGTTGGTATTAGAGCTTAGGGATATGATCTCTGGCGGAGATCGGGGAATAGAACTAGGAGGGGAGAGATGAGTAAATCCTTCGCTAGTGTGTCCTACCTAAGCTTATTTGTTGGTCAGTCATAATATCGGGATATTATGTGATATGTTAATTTGTTCAATTAACCCTTGTTTTGAAGTCGTATTCTTGAATGATATCCTAAATACGTGAGAGATGAGCAATGGAGAAATCATGATACCCTTGTGGTTAAAATATACAAGAATACGCTGTGGTTGCACAAAGAAGCACCAGGTATTATACGGATTGTTGAATTATTGATCCTTACGTAAGAAGGCACTTTACTCAATAATTGTTACGAAGAATTATTGCTCAATATTTTATTTTATTGATTCAATAATTATCGCGTTGATATTTTATATTATTGTTGTTTCAAGAATTATCATCATACGATTTTTTCCATTATCGGATCAATAATTCATATTATTTGGAATAATATTATTAGATAGCATTATTGGCAATTTCTAGAAAGTTCTCACAAGGAGGTTTGGTCACTTAATCATACGCGCCGATGAGAAATCCTTATCGGAAAGCTCTCTCTTTCCTGGGAACTACCTGGTTGTCATTATTGTGATTCTGTAATATTATTTATGATTAATTAATTATTGATTTATATGATAAGGAAATATTTATTTGATGTGGTTATAAATGAAGGAGTTAATGTTGAGGTGTTTTATCAGTATTTTGTCGGATTGGAGGTATTAAAAGATCAAATCGGTGTTATTACAGCTTTATTGTGTGAGTTATAATATTTAATCCGACCGTTGGATCGTTGTAATTTTTGGATATGTTATACATATATAAGTTGAGTATACGTTCACAAATTTTTAACCGTTAAAAATAAACGAATGATTTGTTATGAATTTTAAGAGGTGACTGATTCGGAAATTAGGTTTATAAATGATTTTGGTGGAAAATTCTAGAAATGGGTGGGACCACTTTTGGTTGTTGGGGGAGATGGCTGATTTTTTGTGGGTGAAATAGTACCAGGTAAAGCCATCAGGTAACAGTCAAAGTCTCGCTTTGCAAGTCTTAACATTTTCCTATAAATAGAGGGCTAAGTTAAAATTGAAAATCACACCGTAATTCATAAGTTTTCTCTTTTCTCTCTAGATTATCAAGTGTATTTTGTGAGTATTTAGATACTTGGTGAGTTGCTATTCATCAGTGCAAGTTTCCTTCAACGTCATATCCGATATCCAGTCAGAAGTGCTGCTCTTTTGAGGTAAGGGATGTTATTTTTTTTCTAATGATGTTATTCTTTCAATATCATTATACCGAAAATATTGATATGAATATTATTGTGGAATTTCTACCTTTTTGTGTCGGGATTACTATTCACGATATCGGCAGACTATTCACGATATCTGATCTTATTCACATATACTCACACTATTTACGTATATGACATTATTTACGTATACGGTACTATGTATGAATACATAGTACTATTCACGAGTTACTATTCATGAGTTACTATTCACGAGTTACTATTCACGTGTACTATTCATGACAAAAATTGGTTTCTTTTTCTGACCAAATTATCGTCGATTTATGAATCTTACTCTTGAAATTAAATGCAGTTGTTGATCATATTGTTGTTATTATCATATATAACATTTTTATAATCCTGGTGAAGATATTTCTCTTTGACTTGAGTGTAAAGATGGGTAGATTATTGGTATGATCATGACTATGGGTTCTCTTTGGCCAGTAGTTCAAAGATGAATTGTGACTAGTATGATAATGACCATTGAATTTACAATTGAATATTTTTAGCTTAAGTGCAAAGGTGAATTGATCAACATGGTTATAATTATGGTTTATATAGATTTTGAAATGATTATATATTTCTTTGAGATATTAATATCTTTGGCTTGTAGTGCAAAGATGAACTGTTATTGAATATCTTTGGCCTGAAGTGCAAAGATGAATTGTTGATGAATATCTTTGGCCCGTAGTGCAAAGATGACCTGTTGTTGAATATCTTTGGCTTGTAGTGCAAAGTTGAACTGTTAATGAATATCTTTGGCCCGTAGTGCAAAGATAAATTTATTAGTATGATTATGAACATGAACTGTGATTTGGTATAACCATGATCTTTGATGTTTCAGGTGATGAAAATTATCTTTGTCCTGGATGAGAAAAGGATTTTAGAACTACAATTACGACTATGAGTTACACATGTGATTGTGGACATGAATTATTGATTGATGTTACAGAGATAAAACATTGTTGGTGGACTTTTAACATGGAGAAGATAATAGATTTTATGGTCTATTTGACTCTTCTAATGGATTGCTTGCTTCACAAGCTAACTATGGTTGAAAAGTTTTATCATCTACCATATGTTCTAAATCTCTGATTTATTACTGATGAAGGCAATTGATAATTTAATTATCTTTAAACATGATATTCTTTACTGAGTTAGTTGTGCTCACCCTTTTGCTTCATAATTCCTTTTCAGGTAATAAAAGTGTAGCTGAGTCGAGCGGGGGATAACAGGGGAATAGAACGGTGGTCTATAGTTGTTGAGGGTGAGGTGAACTCAACTTTGGAAGGGTGTTTTGCCACTATCGTACAAGATGTTTAATGACATACAACCTCGTGTCATCATAGGACAGGGTTGTGCTCATCCACTTGCTGAGTATATCTACGAGCACTACCTATATAATCTTGGTGTTTGTTTGAAGTATAATTCTCAATTAGAGACAGTGGAGATAATGATATGTCAAGAGAAGACTTACCATTGGGAAGAATATGATAGTAATCTTCTCGTTTTTCTTTGGGGTCTATTGGGTCAACCAAGGATAATTCTGTGGCCATATGATATCTATCATAACCTAGAAGCATGGCCTCCTATGTACGAAGGTTTCCTTGAGCACTTCCCAAAGATTCTAATTTCTAAAATGCTTTTGATGATTATACCTTTATGTAAGGTGTCATCATGAGGTCTCATGTCCCAAATGGGACATGTGTCACATTTGGTATATATTTATATCCAAACTCACAACATATGTGTTGTTGTATTTTGTACGACAATTGTTGTAATAAAGTTGTAATTATTTTATGTACCATGTATTTGGCGACTCAGAATGGGTTGGATGGTATGGACCTATTTTGGGGGTGTCACAATAAAAGCCTCAAATATTTCTTCACTCAAAAGGAACTCAACATACGGCAACGACGTTGGCTCTAACTGTTGAAAGATTATGATCATACTATTCAATACCATCCTGGAAAAGCTAACGTAGTAGGCGATGCTACCGAGTAGAAGATCATATGCGGTGCGAGTGTAATATTGTCAACGCAGCGGCCCATTTTGTATGACTTACAAAGGATAGAGTTAGAGATAAAGACTCTAGGGACCCATGTGATGATGGTGAATATACGAGTAGAACCGACTTTAATCAATAAAGTTAAAGCTGCTCAAGCTACAGACCTGGAGCTGATGCGCATGAGGAAGAAAATACAAGAAGGAGCTATGCCGGAAGCAAGAATCGATGAATAAGGAATACTTCGAGTCAACTCCAGACTTTGTGTTCCTAACAACCCTGATTTAAAGTATAAAATCATGATGGAAGCGCACAACACACCGTTTGCAATCCATCCTGGGAGTACTAAAATGTATCGTGATCTTCGACATACATTTTGGTGGAGCAATATGAAGAGAGAGTTAGCAGAATTTATCTCAAGGTGTTTAACTTGTCAACGAGTCAAGGCGGAGCATCAAGTACCAAAAGGTCCATTGCAACCACTTGAAATTCCATAATGGAAGTGGGAACACATTACCATGGATTTCAATTCATCGGTCTTCCCAAGGTTTCTCAAGGCATAGATGCAATTTGGGTCATTGTTGATAGATTAACCAAGTCTGCTCATTTCCTACCTATATATGAGAAACTTATACACTTGAACGCCTTGCTCAGTATGTATATAAACGAGATTGTAAGACTGCGCATGGTATGCCAAAGATCCATAGTTTCGATCAAGACCCAAGATTCACTTCAAGATTTTGGGTTAGTTTGCAAAAAGCTATGGGCACGGATTTATGATTTAGCTCGGCATATCATCCTCGAATTTTACGAGACGATCGGAGAGGACCATTCAAACTCTTGAAGATCTATTAAGACTCTGTGTCCTTGACTTCAAGGGAAGTTGGGATAAGTTCCTACCATTGGTGGAGTTTTTCTACAACAACAGTTATCAAGCAAGTATTGGCATGGGTCCATTTGAGGCGTTGTATGGAAGAAAGTGTCGTTCTCCAGTATGCTGGGATGAGGTGGGTGAAGAAACGTTGTTGGGACTGGAGTTGGTATGTATGACTACGGAAAAGATTCAAACGATCCGACAACGTATAAAAACCTCACAAGATCGACAAAAGAGTTATGCGGATCTTCATCGAAAGGACGTGGAATTCGATATTGGAGATCATGTGTTATTATGTGTTGCTCCATGGAAGGGAGTTACGAGATTTGGAAAGAAAGGAAAGCTCAACCCTTGATTCATTAGCCCTTTTTTAATCCTCTATCAAGTAGGAACTGTGGCGTATAGACTCGTTTTACCGCCATGTATGTCTCGTGTTCATAACGTTTTTCATATATCTATGTTACGTAAATATGTGAAAGACCCGAACCACATTATTGAATTAGAACCAGACAAGATAGAGGAAGATTTAACGTATGAAAAGTTACCTGTTAAAATCTTGGATAAAAGGATCATATTCTACGCTCCATGGTTATACCTCAAGTCAAAGTTTTGTGGAGAAACCACGATGTGGAAGAAATGACCTGGGAGTTAGAATCTGAGATGAAATCAAGATATCCTTACCTCTTCGACATACCAGGTACGCACCCTAATTTCGAGGACGAAATTTCATAAGAAGGGGAGGTTGTAAGACCCCAACATTTTTAATAAAGATTAAATTTTCTCGAAATATATTTTTGAATATTACGGTGTGGATTTGATATAATGTTATAGGTGTGGGTAATATTTATAAATTTTGCAAAGTGCGCAAGTTGTTATATAATATTCGATTGGTGGGGAATATTCATTTTAACGGGAATATTCATACAACTAAGACAATCATTGGTGGACCCCCCACAACGGAATTATTGTCGAATTGAGAAAACGACAAAAATACTTTATGAAAATAATGGCGGAAGTTTTACCGTTAACTGTTGAAACACCCGGTGTTAAAAGTACAGTAATACTGGCGTGGTTGCATAAGAGCACATGGTATTGATTATTGATCTTTACGTGAGAAGTCACTCAATTATTACTACGATAATTGCTTGCATCATATCTCTCATATTATTGATTCAATTATTGTCACAAAGATCATTTGCATAATATTTTATATTATTAAATGAATAATTGAGACGACAAAGTTATTCATATTATTATTTGAAATATTGATAATGTCCGAAGTTACGCCAGGAGAGGTTTGGTCACCTAATCAAGGCCAATAAGGAGAAATCCTTATCGGAAAGCCCCCTCTTTCTTGGGAACGACCTGGTTATTAAATATTGTGAGTTATAATATTAATGATGAATAAGTTGTGTTGATTAAAAATGAATTTTGATAGTTCTATTGTGTTGGGATTATTAGTGTTAGTGGAAATCGACATCTATTCCGATGATAATTGATGTCTAGTGGTTATATTGATAAATCGGATAATTTATCGGATAAATGAGCAATTAATTGCTACTAATTCACATACTTATACAACTATTTGTTCACATGTGTGTAATATTGAATCACATTATTTACTATTAGGGGAGTTGGTGCAAGATTGATAATACTTGCATGACTAAGTTAAAAATGGTGGTATAGATGGAGGTACTATACTGTAATTCGTATTTTTTACATGATTATACTATTGATTCACATGATTGAACTATTGATTCACATTATTTACTATTAAGGGAGGTGGTGCAAGTTTGATAATACTTGCAGGACTAAATTAAAAATGAAAGAAAAGTTGGAGGTATTGTACTGTAATTTTTCGAGCCCCAAAACGTGCAATTATCGAAACTATATTTTTCTATAAATAAAAGCTCATTCTTCCTTCATTTCTCACCAATTCACAAAAGCTTTAGAGAGATTATTATAGAGAGAAATTATAGAGAGAAAGAAGAAGAGAAGTCCGCTACCTCACTATTCCAATCCGCTTTTTCCAAGGTAGGAGTATTATTTCTTTCTTATCCATGAAGAGAACTTACGCTTTATTGGAATAACTCAGAGCATACGCGGGCTACCCTATACTTGGTGAAATTCTTCCATTATTCCATTCTTTATCATTACATTGGAACATCACTGGTGCGTGCGTTTACTTTGACATGGTTCCATTAGTTATCATTCTGTTGGAACATCCTGTCTGTGCGTTCTACGCCGGACCTGGTTCCGTCTTTATTATTTTGTTGGAATATCCTGTCTGTGCATTTTACGCCGGACCTAATTCCGTCTTTATTATTCTCGCTGAATATCTTTGTCATGCGTTTTTACGGACTGATTCCGTTATTTATTATTCTGTTGGAATAACCTACATGTATGCGATCTATCGCATGCACGGTGATTTTTTTTTGTTATTCCATTCCTTGTTATACTCAAATTGGTTAAAGTTTTGACTTATACTCCATGAAATTAGTGGAATATCCTTGATATTTCGCGCTTCATCCAAAGATCTTTTCATGAAAACATTCTTCTTCGAGCATTCTTGAATTTTACTCTATAAAGCAGTATCATGTTGACAATTTGGACGTTATTGGTCCCTGGATAAATTAATTCTTGAACTTGTTTTATTGAATTCTTATATCATTGTCATCATCCTCATGTTTATATTTTGTTGAAAGTCATCTGTGGCCTATAGTGCATAGATGGACTTGGTATGATTATGACCAGAGATTATTCGGTGTAATCATAACCGTAATGTTACAAATGATGTGATAAAAGTCCTCATTGGCCCGTAGTGCATTGATGGATAGTTGTTGGCATGATCATGACCATTAATGAATGCACAAATATTCTTGGCCCGTAGTGCATGGATAATTGTGGTCGTGATACTAAAGAATATCCTCGCCAGTATTACATGGGGTGATTCAAGTGATGTGGATTATTTATTAAAATCGAGTCCCAAATGATAAAAGTGTTGAAAACCTTTTAAATCATAAAATATAGTAGATTTTATTCTCTACTGACTCTTTTAATGGATTGCTTGTTTCACTACGCTTAAACTTGATGGTTGTTATATTATATCGCTTTAACACCGTCTGAAGGGCTAACGATAATATATTCATTATCTTAGTCATAATATTTTCTACCGGGCTAGTTGAGCTCACCATTTTACTTTCATTGTTCTCTTCAGGAAATGAGAACGTAGCAGGAACTAGTCGGGGAACGGAGTGATGAACCAGATAATAACATTAGTAGTCCTCACTATTCTGTGAAATAGTGGGAAAATAAATGTAATAATATTGAATTTGAGTTTGTATATTGTCTAGACGATAATATTTGTATTAAAACTCACAGCTTATGTTTTGTTGTACTTTGTACGACAGTTGTATAATTAAGTTGTATTTGTAATCTGTACCATGTATTTGGCGACTCAGAATAGGTGATGTATACCTGTTTTGGGGGCGTCACAGAAAACATATAGCTTTCGTTTCCATCCATCTCCATGAGAGCCTTTGGTTTGCCATTATCATGTCTAGGAATGACAGGTCCATTTTCAATAATCCACCATTCCCATGGGTCTCTTTTAAGAAAAATCTTCATTCTGAACTTCCAAAAGTTGAAGTTTTCACTTCTGAACAACAGCGGTGGCCTACTTGTGGACTGACCTTCTTGAAAGTTTAGGTGTGCCATAGGATTTTCCCCTACAACCTGCAACGATCAATATTATTAGAGCCAAGCTCTGATACCAAATGTAATTCTGTGTATGTGCATACCTAGAAGGAGGGTGAATAGGTGTTTAAGCTAAAAGTGATAAACGGTGAAAACTTTTTATAACTTTATGCTATGGTGTTTAATTCGAATATTACCACGCTCGCCTGCTTTGAAGTGTCTGTTCTTCGTTTATGATTATCAGACAGCTAGAAATATCTGCTTTAGTGTCTGGATAGGCGTGATGAATAAAAATGTGCAGAACATGAATGGCAATTGAAGAGATAAACAGAAATAAAAAACCCACCAATATTTTTACGTGATTCAGCCTCTATCCTCTAATCTAGTGGCCTAATCCACGTCCAATCCTAACTAAGATTGGAGACTATTTTTATTAAACTTAATATTCAATTAAATACAATAAAAAGAACTCCCTGCTACAAAGAAGCTTCAATTCTGATGTTGGACACCAATGTCCCCTTTGCACCTCTGCAACTTGTACACCTCTGCACATGTTCTCACCTCTGAGACCTTTGAAGCATCCTTTGAACAGACCCACTAAACTCTAGAAACTCTAGACCACCAAAGCTAATAGTTTTGTCTTTCAGATTACAATGATGGTTTTTCCAATGGAATATCAACTTTCTAGCCTAAGGATAACAAAACATTGATTGCTAGAAAGACTATTAAAAAGCTATAAGAATTAAGAAGAATGAATTCTTCAAGTTCCAATTGTTGGGTCATCTCCATAACCGAGCATGATGAAGCTTTATATAACATGAAGGCCAACGGCTATATTTGTTAGCAAGAAATCAGATAATTTAAATCTCATAATTAAAGCTACAATATTGACCAACGGTTATGAACATAAGATAGAATAGGAAACTCATATCAAAGTTGGTATACCCCATGATATTAGCAATTAAAGAGTCTAACAGATTTGATAAATCAAGGATATAATAAGAGTCCAAATAAGTTGTCATACAAGATAAGTCCAGTTGGATTCTATAAAGAATCCCACAATATTTGGAGTCATAAAACTATATATATCCAAACTTTATTAAAGGAGATTGATATGATTTTGTTAAAGATTTGTTAACACCTGTTTCCTTAATAAATGGACATTTTAAAACCAAAACAGATTTCTTAGAAAACCAACCTTTCTTAATAAACTTCAATTCAAATCTTCCTTAATAAGCTCCAATTCAAATCTTCCTTAATAATATTATAAACCCATGCATATTAATTATAATATTATAAACCATAATCCATGCATATTTAATAATATAATAACAAAGCATGCACACGTCTAATATCCTTAAATTAGTCATCATTCAAAGCATCATAAAATCAAAAACCAACATCAACTACAAATTTTCCGGCACACTTATCCTTGGCAATATATGAACTGCAACTACTTCCTTTTCTACCGGAAAATCCACAACCCTAATCCTCACCGGCCTCGCCACCACATCCACCACCGCAACACCGCCACTATTTGCACAAACCACACAAACTCTCCCTCTACCCACAACTATTTGCTCAGCACCTTTCAAATGCTCCATTGACTCCACCACCTCTTCCCAACAATCGTTCTCTTGATCATACTTTCTCAAAACACCCTTTTCTTCTTCCACCACATACATCACTTCTTCGTCCTCCACGCCGGCCGGGCCGTTCCATCCAGCCAGCATTCCGGCAGGCATTTCCTCCCACCGGTCAGACAAAACGTCGTAAACCGCCCCTTGTTTAGTTGCATTACCCTTCACATTCACCGTATAAAGCTTCCCTTTATACCCTACGGCTTCAACCGCTTCTCTACTAAACCTACCATCTTTAAGTCCTTCCATTTTTTCCCATTTCCACTCTTTATTTTTCCTACCCTTCAGGTCCCATTTCTCAACCGACCTAGCCACGTCGCTCTGGTATTGCGGCCCCACACCGCTTGCCACATAGATTGCGCCATTGGCTGAGCCGGTGACGCACCAGCGACGTGGCGTGGTCAGTGGTGGGCCATAGAACCATTTATTTGAAAGAGGGTTGAACACAATTGGATGGGAAAGAGCTGGGAGTAGGTGGTGGTTGGTGGCGGCGATGAGGACTAGCTGGCCGGAGACGGTTGTGGATTGGATAGGGAGGTTTCGGGATATGAAGGAGGGGTGGCGGTGGAGGAGGTGGAGAGGGGGGTTTGACGGAGGAGGAGGGAGGGGATTCCATGTTGATGAAATAGGGTCTAGAGAGAAAAATTCAACTGAGTTTGATAGGTTTTGAATTTTATTTTTGGTCGAAAAAAGGGCGTATATGGAGTAGAAAGGAGGGAAGGAAGGAGAGTAGATGAGGCGGCGCCATGGGCGGCAGACGGCGGAGAGGAGAGAAGGGGGGAGTGTTGTGAGGCAAAGATGTGCAAGGTGGTTTGGTAAGCCAGGGATTAATATGGATTCCTCAAGGTTGTTATCGGAGTTTTCGGATTTGTGGTGTTTTATTAGGGTTGAATTCATGGCTATGTTTGTGGAGATATGGGAGGCTTTGGTTATGGTTGGGAAGGAAGGAAGGAATGGTGGATTTAGAGTAGTTGTGATTTTAATACTCTCTTCTTTCTTTTTTCATTTGACCTTTTTTTCCCGGTTGTGAATTGTTATAGGAAAAAGAACATACATTTTAAAGTTGTTTATTGAACCATTTGTGTGCGACTCTTGCTACATACTATAACAACAAATTTATGTCGATTAATAAAAATATAGGTGTATGTAATTAAATATAAAAAAATACATGTGAATTAAGAAAATATTGGTGTATATAAATATAAAAAATACATGTGAATTAAGAAAGAATTATACATAGTCATAATTTAATTTTGTCATGAGATTTACCTATATATAAATTATTTCCCTTTGTGTATATGCTAATATTGGTTCATGTTGAATATATGCATTTGTATGTTTATTATTATGGGGTATATTCAAAACTTAACTTTCTTTTCATAAAAATTCAATTTAAACGACCATGTTAATAAAAAATAAAAGAAAGAGAAAAGATCAGAAAGAGAAAAAAAAAAGAGTGCAAATTTGATAGTGTATCAAAAGATAAAAAAGAGTACTATATATACATTTTTTTTATTACATTCACTGCACTTCTAGAAATTTAATTATAAATACATTTATATATTCAAAACCCATTGGACTATTATTCTTTACCAATAAAAAATATTGGGAGAGCTCTCATTTTTGGAATTTCCCCGTGCGTGAGTTGATGATTTTTTCTAGGATTAATTAATAATTTCAGGGCGAATGTGGGGTTAAAGTCAAGATGACCTTTTATATATAGCTCAAAATTGATTGCGGGGTAGGAGGTATGGGTAGCATTGATGTGCTATTAGGAGATCAAACTTCTCTCTGTCTCTCTCTAGATATAGTGGACTTATTGAATCAATAAGTATATGTGAAAAATTGGATCGGAAGAATATAATCTATTTATTCGTTTTATTTTTTTCTTCTAATTTAATTTTTCTGTCCGTGTAAAAGTAATATATTGAATTAGTATTCCTTGGCCTTAGATGCTCGGTGGAGTTGGGGTTTTCACAATATCAGCTGAATTGGGCTTTTCACTTGGACATCCTATCATTAACAATAAAGACTGAGACACCGAAATAGTTTTGCCGACTTTTTATATTTAGAAAAAAATTTGCAACCGGCGCAATTGTTTTGCTGATTTTTTATCGATGCTTCCGGAGTTCCGGTTGTATTTTTTTTTTGATAGATTAGACTGAATTTAAATACACACACCCTACCTTTGTTTCCGTTTTTCCTATACTTAATGCCCTAGTAATCTGTAAGTGTCTATAATTTTAATTTTATTAATGCTCGATTCGTTAAGAAAAAAGGAGGAGGAGGAAGAAATCGCATTTGCACCAACAATTTACTTTATGTATAATAAGAGTTGCCAATGAGGTCTTAATTAAGATTGAGATATTGTGACTCACTATAAGAAAAAGGCCCAACAACGATTAAAATTATCTGCGACCGCCATTTGAAGTCGCTAATGCTTATAACAGTGACCGGTATTAGCAACCTCATTTTAATTTAGTCGCTATTACTTTTCGCAACTGTAATCGATCACTGAAAGATTTTTTCACCAAAAATGTGGCGTGAAAGTGGGGCGAGAAGTCTTTTTGTGATCGGATCGTAATAGCGACCGGATATCGGTCGCTAATTCTACTACTAGTTAAAAATTAGCGACCGCAGGTGGTCGCAGAAAGCGGTCGCTAATCCTATTTAATCTATCAGGAACCAGACAGTCAGACAGAAACGAAAAAGAAGAAAGAATAGAGAAGAGGGAGGAGAGAATAGAGAATAGAGGAGTGCCCCCACCCCAGCCAGTCCACCCCTAACGACCGCAGGTGGTCGCAGAAAGCGGTCGCTGATCCTATTTAATCTATCAGGAACCAGACACTCAGACAAAAACGAAAAAGAAGAAAGAATATAGAAGAGGGAGAAGAGGGAGAAGAGAGAATAGAGAATAGAGAATAGAGGAGTGCCCCCACCCCAGCTGGTCCACCCCACGCCACCCCATCGGGTATGGTTTCTTAGTAACGTACTCCCTCCGTTCATAAAAGATTGTCGTTTTAGAAGAAAAAATTTGTTCTAAAAAGTTTGTCGTTTATAAGTTTCGAGGAGAATAAATTATTTATTTTCCTATATTACCCCACCTTGTCTCATTGCCCCAAAAAATTCTCTCCCTTGTATTAATAGTTTTCAACTTCCCATAAAGGGGTAGTGATGGAATTTCAAATAAATTTTACTTGGTAAATGATACTTTCTTAATCCATGTGCCAAAACTTTAAACGACAATATTTTAGGAACGGAGGTAGTAATGTGTATAAATGTATAAATTAATTTGTATAAATGTATAATCCTTTTAACTGAACATATGTAAAATTTTCTTATGTGCACATTAATGGTGAGTAGTAATTTCAACCCAACTCTTGTGTAAAAACTTTGCGAAATAAATCTTCAATTTACCAAACTTGAAAATTTTATATGGGTCCTATAACGTTCTGTTATTGTTCTTCTTGGGTATTAGCAAGACAATCTAGTTATATCAGTGGTGCATTGATATGTTCCAGATACATGAATTGTACCATTTTTGAATCAATGTATTAATATTAACCTCCATCTTAGAAAGTATATATAATATCACTAATACATTATATATAATACAGTATAATGCTTATAATTATTTATTGGTGCAATGCGATTTAAAAGAATGAATCCTCTAATGCATTCTAGTATAACATTTTCATAAATTGAGATGAGTAGAGGTGCAATTATTTGTGCAAATTTTTGTAAATAAGTACGATACCAAATTACTTAATAATCGTTATCCCACCGTACCATAGTCATCGTAATTTTATGGTGTGGTACTCATACAGAAAAGCTTACTTGAGTTGCTTTTTAGAATTCTAAGTTGGCACAAACAATAATCGAATAGTCTTACCTTTTCTTATATTGTGCTTTGTAGGATTAACATTTTGCTGCTTTTGCATCCATTCGTTATTGTTTTGGTCTTATTATATTTTGAATTTGTATATTTCTCTTGGGTTGTGTCTTGGATGCCTACAAATGACCATATATGCATGCCCTCGTGCATGTGGATAATCCATATTATAGGGGAGACTCTAACAAAAAAATTTCGTTGGTCAGATAACTAAAAAGAGAGGTATATTTATATAATACCTACGTATATCCAAAAACAAATGATGTAGACTTGTCCCAATGCATATGCAGACCATGCATGATGCAATGATTCATATTCTATCCCCAAGAATCTATTGTCTTTAAACTGGTGCAGATGTTTAAGTTAAAATATGTAGGATGACATATGACCATACTTCATCCTAATTTGAGATCCATAATAATATATCATTGTATGTAAATTTGTTTTGGTATAAATATATCCTCATTCCATTCCCGAAGCAATATTTATGATGCATACTCATGTTATATATGTACATATACATCTATATGTATTTATAAGCATCATAAATGGCATTGGGCTGAATTGTAAATCTCTAATAAGGGGAATACAATAATTCTTGTATGCAGTAGGTATTGTGTTATCATGGACCTCTATTCAGAACGTAGGTGGATGAGTTGACGAAAGTCAGGTGCCCAGATAGGTGTATCAGCTAAATTTAGCGCTGGTTGCCAAGTATTTTTAGATTATGTGTATAGTAACCCAGAATGTGTGAATGGTCAGAACAAGATAAGATGCCCTTGTTTGAAGTGTAAGATTTAAATTACATAGACAGAGACATTGTCAACTATATCATTTACTTGTTTCTAGGTTCATGAAAACTTAAGAAGAATGTTGGTGGGCACATGGTCAGAGAAGAGATACTGGTACATCACACGTACACAATCCGGGCAGTAGTACCCATCGTATGAATGAAATGGTTCATGATATTGCATAGCCGAATTTTGATTGAGAACAAGGTAGAGAGCAACCTATGAATTCTGATGCCAAAGCGTTATTTAAGTTGTTAGACGAGGGTAGCGAGCCATTGTGGTATGGTTGCACCATGCACACTACATTATTTACAGTGGCGATATTACTTAACATCAAGGCTGATCACAAAATTAGTTATGAGTGTTTTGAGTTGCTTTTGAAGGTAATTAAAGTATGTTGCCTGAGGGTGAAAAATTGCCCGAAAACTACTACTATTGTAAAAAAATGGTGAAGAAGTTGGGTCTTGGATACCAAAAGATCGATGCATGTCCGAACGATTGTATGTTATTTTATAAGGAAGATGAACATGAGACAAGGTGCATATTTTGCGGTCATGATCGATTTAGGCCTAATAAAGAGGGTGTGACAACAAAAAAACAAATATACCTTTTAAGATTTTAAGGTATTTTCCAATTACACATCGGCTAAAAAGATTGTACATGTCTTCCAGAACAGCTGAACATATGACTTGGCATGCGAAATCTCAAACAAAAGATGGGGAACTAAACCATCCCGCAGATAGGCAGGCTTGGAAAGATTTTAACTTAGCACATCTTGGGTTTGCATTAGAACCTAGGAATGTGAGGCTTGGATTTTCCATTGATGGTTTTAACCCGTTCGACCACTCTGTTGTTCTGTACTCTTGCTAGCCTGTGATTGTAACTCCGTACAATTTTCCTCCTTGGATGTGTATTAAACAACTATACTTGTTTCTTTCACTTGTGATTCCTGGTCCTATGAGTCCTGGAAAGAACCTAGATGTTTACTTGAGATCTCTGGTAGACGAGTTGAAGGTATTGTGGGAGGATGGAGTACAAACTTGGGATGTTTTTTCAAAAATAAATTTCAACCTTAGGGTTGTGGTTATGTGGACTATAAGTGACTTTCTTGCTTATAGTATGTTAGCTAGATTAAATACACACGGTAAGTTGGCTTGTTCGTATTGTATAGAGTGTACAAAGTCTTTCAATCTATTAAAAGGTAGAAAGCCTTGCTGGTTTGACTGTCATCGTCGTTTCTTGCTTATAGATCACCAATTTAGAAGAAACAGATAACACTTCAGGAAAGGGAAAGTAGACAATGATATGTATGCACCATAATTTTTGGGGACGGAGATGCGTGACCATGTGATGAGATTGCTGATTATCCCATTCTGAAAGATTGTTGCCTCAAACACAATCGATGGGTTTGGAGAGTCTCATAATTGGGTTCACAAAATCATCTTTTGGGAACTGCCTTATTGGTCTACAAATTTGATTCGACATAATCTAGATGTGATGCATATTGAGAAGAATGTGTTCGATAATGTGTTTAACACTGTGATGAGTGTTACGAGAAAGGCGAAAGATAATGATAAAGCACGGTTGGACATGAAATATATTTGTAAGCATCCTGGATTAGAACTTTATGAATCTACAATTGGTAAGATGTTCAAATCACATGTAAGGTACACATTGTCCAAAAAGCAGGTTGAAGATGTGTGCACATGGATTAAGTCTCACAAACTACCAGATGGATATGCACCAAACATTGTAAGGTGTGTTACGGGTAGAAAATTGTAAGGGATGAAGAGTCATAACTGTCATGTGTTCATGGAGAGACTCGTGCCTATAACATTTCGGGATATGCTTGATAAACCAATATGGGATGCTTTGACTGATCTTAGTTATTTTTTCAGAGACTTGTGTTCCAAAACATTAAATGAGAAGGACATGTCAGTACTTGAGAAGAACATCATTGAGATCACGTGTAAGCTTGAAAAAATATTCTCGCCTGGTTTTTTTGACTCCATGGAGCATTTACAAATCCATCTTCTCTATGAAGCTCGTGTTGGGGGTCCAGTTCAATATAGATGGATGTACCCTTTTGAAAGTGTGATGAGAAACCTTAAGAGGAAGGTGAAAAATAGAGCTTATATCAAGGGGTCGATATGTGAGGCATACATTTTCGATGAGATATCTACGTTTGTCTCGGACAATTTTCCCGACGAAGTCTTGACAAAGGCCAATCAAATCCCGAGACATGATGATGGGGGTAATGTTGAAGTAAATGGTCGGCTTTCTGTATTTGGTCTATCGGGTCGCGCTTATAGAAAATGGAAGCGCATATTCCTCTCTGAACAAGATTTACATGCTGCACATACTTACATTCTTCTCAATTGCGATAAGATTGACGAATTTTTTAGGTACACATGTAAAATTTCAATTGTTTTAGGAATATCTATATCTTAACCTGCAATTACCTACATTCCAATATGTTAATGTTTATAAAATTTTATAGATCACACGATGACGAGTTAAAAGCGAATCAGCCCGACATAACTGAGCAAGATGTTCAAATTGGTCGTTATAAAAACTTTGCAAGGGAAAAAGTAAGTTACATGTATTAAGCATTAATATATATTAGATTAATTTATTACTTCATTTAATGTAATAGAGTTTTTGTAGGCTCTTACTAAGCGAACGATTCCGGATAATGTACAAATCCTAGCTATGGGCCCAGACAAGGACCAAGTCAGCTGCAATGGTTACAAGATCAATGGTAGTAAATTTCATACAAAGGCATATGTGACGCCCCCAAAATTAGGTATACGTCACCCATCTTGGGTCGCCACTTACATGGTACATAAATTCAAATACAACTTAATAATACAACTGTCGTGTATAATACGACAAACATAAACGGTGAGTTTGAATACAAATATTGTCTACTAGAGATTATACAAACTCAAAAGGAGTTCTTATTACAATTATTATTACACAATTTCACAGAATAGTGAGGACTACTAATGCTATCATCTGGTCTGTCACTCCGTTCCCCGACTAGTCCCTACTACGTTCTCATTTTCTGAAGAGAACAATAAAAGTAAAAGGGTGAGCTCAACTAGCCCAGTAGGAAATATTATAACTAAGATAATGCAGAATATATTATCGTTAGCCTTCAACAATGTTAAACTGATACAATATAACAACCATCAAGTTTAACTGCAGCGGAACAAGCAATCCATTAAAAGAGTCAAGTAGAGAATAAAATCTACTATCTTTTATGATTTAGAAGGTTTTTCATCACTTTTATTGCTAGGACTCAGCTTAATAAATAATCCACATCATCGAATCACCCCTGCACTACGGCCAAGGATATTCTTTAGTATCACGACCACAATTATCCATGCACTACGGGCCAAGAATATTTGTGTATTCAATAATGGTCATGATCATGCCAACAATCGTCCATCAATGCACTACTGCGCCAATGAATGAGGACTTTTTTCCACATCATTTGTAACATTACGATCATGATTACACCGAATAATCCCTAGTCATAATCATACCAAGTCCATCTATGCACTATAGGCCACAGATGACTTTCAACAAAATATAAACATGAGGATGATGACAATGATATAAGAATTTAATAAAACAAGTTCAAGAATTAATTTAAACAGGAACTAATAATGTCCAAATTGTCAACATGATCTTTGCTTTGTAGAGTAAAATTCAAGAATGCTCGGAAGAATATTTTCATGAAAAGATCTTTGGATGAAGCGCAAATATTAAGGATATTCCACCGATTTCATGGAGTATAGAAGTCAAATCTTTAACCAACCGAGTATAATAAGGAATGGAATAACAAAAGAAATCACCGTGCATGCGATGTATCAAGACAGCAAAAGTTATTCTAACGAATAATAAATAACGGAATCGGTCCCACGTAAAATGCATGACAGGGATATTCCAATAGAATAATAAAGATGGAATCAGTCCCAGATAAACGCATGAGATAGGATATTCCAAATGTAATAATAAAAAGCGGAATCGTGTTTAGCGTAGAAACGCATGCATGACGGGATATTCCAATAGAATAATAAATACGGAATCAGTCCCACAAAAAACGCATGTATGTGATATATTCCAATGTAATAATAAAAGATTTTAACCAGTCCGTGAAGAACGCATGCATGTGGATGTTCCAAATGAATGATAAAGAATGGAACAATAGAAGAATTTTACCAAGTATCGGGTAGCTTGGCAGATATCTGAGTTATTCCAACAGAATAATAAAGAATGGAATAATGAAGTTCTCTTCATGAAGACGAAAGAACGAAATAATACTCCCTACCTTGGAAAAAAACTGGATACTGGAATAGTGAGGTAGCAGATTTCTCTTCTTCTTTCTCTCTGTAATAATCACTCTAAAGCTTTTGTGAATTGGTGAGAAATGAAGGAAGAATGAGCTTCTATTTATAGAAAAATATAATTTTAATAATTGCACGTTTTGGGGCTCGAAAATTACAGTACAATACCTCCAACTTTTCTTTCATTTATAATTTAGTCCTGCAAGTATTATCAATCTTGCACCAACTCCCCTAATAGTAAATAATGTGAATCAATAGTTCAATCATGTGAATCAATAGTATAATCATGTGAAAAATACGAATTTCAATATAGTACCTCCATCTATACCTCCATTTTTAATTTAGTTATGCAAGTATTATCAATCTTGCACCAACTCCCCTAATAGTAAATAATGTGATTCAATAGTACACATATGTGAACAAATAGTTATATAAGCATGTGAATTAATAGCAATTAATTGCTCATTTATCCGATAAATTACCCGATTTATCAATATAACCCCTAGACATCAATTATCATCGGAATAAATGTCGATTTTCACTAACACAAACAATTCCAACATAATGAAACTATTTTTATCAAAAATATAAATTTTGAAATTTTGAAGTTTGACTTTTCCCGACAAAAGTCAACTGTTGACTTTAATTTTTGACCAAATAGTGAATCCCGGAAAAATTTGTGTTTATAGACTATTTTTACTAATTTCGTCATTCCGGACTCAAATATCACGTCCGCGTCTCCAAATTCAACTCCGAACAACATTCATTATTAATATTATAACTCACAATATTTATCAACCAGTCGTTCCTGTGAAAGAGGGGCTTTCCGATAAGGATTTCTCCTATTGGTAGCCGCAATTGGTGACCAAACCTCTCCTTGATGTAACTTCTAGACATTGTAAATATTATAATTTATAATATGAATAACTTTGTCGCCTCAAGTATTGATTTAATAAAAAACATTTTATGCGAGATGATCTTGTGACAATAATTGAATCAATAATATGATAGATATGATCACGAATTATCTTGTGGCAATAATTGAGTATAATCAATGACTTCTCACGTAAGCATCAATAATCAATACCGTGTGCTACTTATGCAACCACGCCAGACATCGTACTTTTAACACCGTGTTTCAATAGTTAATGGTAAAACTTCTACCGTTATTTTCATAAAAAGTATTTTTGTCGCTTTTCTCGATTCGACAATAATTTAGTTATGGGGTCCACCAATGATTGTGCCGTATATCTAATATTCCCTATTAAAACGAATATTTCCCGACCAATCAAATATTATATAACAACTTGCGTACTTTGCAAAATTTATAAATATTACCCACAACTATAACATTATATCAAATCCACATCATAATATTCAAAAATATATTTTGAGAAAATTTAAACTTTATTCAAAAAGTTGGGGTCTTACAGCATATGCTCGCGGTAAAAGAACAACGAACACTGGATTGTGTGTCTAAGGATATTGTTACAATGAGCTTGGTCGTGCCTTTTATGGGGAGTTGGAGGAAATCTTAGAGTTGTCGCACAAAGGTACTTACGGGGGTCAGATTTACTTGTTCAAGTGTCGTTGGTTTGATACAGAAAAAGGAATACGTGTCGATCGACATGGAATCGTCAATATTGACATCCATAGGTATGCGTAAGCCAACGAACCATTTGTGTTGCCAACCCAAACAGTACAAGTATACTACACTCCTAGTCCTGTTAGGAAAATGGATAGACCGCCTGCAGATTGGCAAATTATAATTCATACTCCCGTGCGCAGTCGTGTACAATTAGTAGACGGGGAGTTCTACCAAGAGGAGATGCTTCATAGACCTACACCAATAAATGTGAAGGACGAGACTGAAGTAATACAGTTAGAGGGTGGAGATAAACCTATTGAATTGGGTCCTAAGTCAATACGTGTGCCAGATGACATTGATACTAAGGAAGAAGAGTTACTGACTGACATCGACACTGAATCTGAAGAAGATGATGATTATGAATCTCCAAACTGTATACAAGATGATTCTGACTAAAAAATAGGATGTATGTTTAATATTACTTGTAGTACTTCCAATTATACATATATACATGTTCTTTATATATATCATTGTCGTGTTTATGTATCTTTCATTTATTATTGTGTTGTAGTTAACTATTTCATACCATTACATGTAATTATTGTCATTTTATTTGTATATATACTCAAATATATCAGCGTATTAACATCATGAACTATGTTTTTATAGATGACGGATGAACCAGCTGCAAGAAAGTACAGCTTGGGTAGGGGTCCTAATCACGTGCCAAAGCCCCGACAAATCTGGAAGAGCAGATTCTTATACATATTCTTTTATATATCAAAATTTTATATTTCAATTGTTTAAGATCTATACTAATGTAACTTGCTTAAAATATTATAATCAAATGCCCATATTTAATGTAAATTGCTGTATATTGTAGTGATATTTGTGATGGCAAAATTTTGAAGTGCATTTCACAAGTATGCTTACAGAATTGGCATACGCCAGTGATTACGTGGTCGAGCACACCTAGCGCCCACAAGGATACTATATTTGGGCTGAATTTTAGGTATATTACTTTTTTTGTTAATGCTCATCATAAGATAATTAATAAATTTTTTAATATTATTAAAGCTTGTTTTATTTTTACAGAATATATAGATAGGACAACGCAAATGCATCAGTTATTCAGACACTATTCTGGCAGAAGTGCGCCATTCGAACTAAAGACAATCTAAATAAGGAAAGAAAAAAAGCCATTTATAATGTAATGATTGACCATCTAGGACAGGGTGAGGACTACATGCATGAGCATAGCCCCCGGTGGTGCACACAGAGCATATGGGCTGATATGTGTGTCCAGTGGAAAGTTGAGGGATGGGTCAGGAGATGGAAGACTACCTCCGCGAATAGAGCCTCAGGTGTACCTACAGGCGAAAAGGCAAAATGGACCTATAAAGGCAGCAATATATCACAGGTGCAACACATTACTGCCAGGGTACGTATTGAGTATAAACTTTCAATTTTAGTTTTAGTACATCACACATGTTTACTTATTAATATATGAGCATATTAATTTTGTAGGAGGCATCGTCTCAGGGTTAGCCCATCCATTGACTGGATGTATATGTGGCCACCCGCGATGGTTTGCCTGAGGCTATCAAGATATCAGTATACTTTGATATGTTTATAAATTTTTACGTCATTCTTAAGCATTTTATATTTATTATTAACTATATAATTTCTAACCTGCTGACATGACACTTATTAGAACCTAATGAATGAGCACTATCCAGAAAGCACCTCGCGACCACCGATTGATCAAGAACTGTTGGAAAGGGCGTTGGTTGTGAAGAAGAATTATGTCAAAAGCCAAGGACGATGTCGACCAACCGACTATCAGTGGCACTAGCAGCTCTACTAGTCAGTCTACTCAGTCCTCCTGCCATTCGACGCTGCACACTCCTACTGAATGTGTGAGAGCAATATGTCATGATTGGACTCTCTTCTACTCACACTTGGCGTGCATCTGCAGTCTCTGCCTCCTAGCAAATGTAGTGGCGAGAGCAGCAGAGCCACAGAATGAGCGGGATAGGTAATCTTGTATATGTTTAACTATATGTACTTTAGCTTTATATATGTACTACTTTGCATGTTTAACTTTACATTCAATAATAAATGTTTTATTCTTTTGTTACAGTTCCATCTGGACGATATTGATTCGTGAAGGCATATGTATTCCTTCTTTGTCTTGATAATGACATTTGAGTATAATTTTTACCCATGAATAATTAAATTCATGTTTATATTGTACGTTATGACTTTTAATTGTATATAAATTTTACTCAGACGGTACTTGTTTAATTATATTTATGACGAGCACAATATGTGTGGATGTTTATATTATTGTGTTGGTTTTATTAGATTGTATATATATATATATATGGATATCGATGGATTTGTATGGATGTTGGTTTATTTATATATATTGTTGTGTGTATGGATATAAAACAGGTACAAAAAATTTGCAAAATTAACAAAACAACCAAATTTTTTAAAAAAATTTACTCATCAATGTGATCGCATCTTTGAGCCAATAGTTTTCAAATGAATCGCGTATGACTCGAGGGTGTCGGCCGGTATAAGCTATGAAAATGTGGGGTCAATTGACCCCACTCAATTTTTGAAAGCACTTAAATTTTTTTGACCCCACCATTCAATTTTTGACCCCACTCAGATTTTTTTCAATTAGAGATACCCAAGCGGTCAAGCCTCAGTCCTAAATCTCATACATCAATATATGTTAAGACGCATACAAAATAGAGAGAAAGAGGCAAAGCCAAATCGCAAAGGTAAAAGCCAAACCGTGAACCGTCAAAGCCTTTCGCAAGTAGTCGAATTGGATCTTGGTGACTAAATGAGCCAGCAGTGTGGAGAGCCCGGAGTGCGACTCTATTCTATTGTGACTCTCTTGCAGCCTTGCAGAAATTACTCTTTCTTCAATTTCTCCAACCTCAGTTTTATTTTCAGAAATTAATTATAATTTCTCCCTTTTGTTAGTATTATTAAATTGGATATTTGGATGCATTTGTCTAACCCGAAAGTATAAAGTATTAAAAAAAATTGGCTTTCGAAGCGCCTGCTTCAACTCCTATAAATTTTTTATAACTTACTAATAATTTGACCCCATTTGGTATACTTTCACAGCCGCCCTTTGGTGTCGTGACGATCGTTAGTCGCTATTGTTTGTCGCTAACACTTGGCCACGTCACCTCTGACACCTAACTCACAGTGACTCAGCTTAGCGACGCGATAGGTCGCTATTATACGGTCGCTGACAAGGCGGTAGCTAAGTATGGTTGTTGACGTCCGTTCAACGACCATAGTACGTGCGACCTATAGTTGCAACTATTTTCGGTCGTTGATGTCAATTGACAATCGAACGCGATCGCTGATATGCGGACGTAGAAGAGCCTTTTTCTTATAGTGATTTTTAGGTCTCATGTTCGATTCTTCTTTAGGTGAGTTTATTTTTTTCTATGTGAAGTTGTATTTACTCCTTTATTGTGAGACTTATTTGGTTTTTGATTTAATTCTTTCTCTTCTAGTGAGGCATAATTGGGTTTTAGTATCGTAATAGTGATAATAACAAATAATAAGAGTCACTGCTAAGTTGAATACTAATTATACTTGAGGATATATCTGGAATAAAAATATTTTTTTAAAACTTATAATTTTACAAATGAAACCCTTTATTTTGGATCAATGTGTGTGGAAATTGTGCTAGTGTACAGATTGTGTGGTGTGTGAGCATTGTGTGGCATGGATGTGTGAGCAGTGTGTGGTGTTTAATTGGTGCATATGTGTGGTGTGTGGATTGAAGGACTTAGAATTTTTAGTAAGATGGGTCTTAAAATAGAATACAATAAATTTAAAACGAACAAAATTTAAACTACAATATCGCCATCAAGACTTCCACACGCCTTATAAACTTGTAAACTTGTCCTACTAATTGATTGACTTGTAAATTTGTCCTACTACCTGATTGAAAAAATTATGAGAAGAGATGTTATGTAAATACCTAATTTCAAGCTTTGGTAGTTCATAGTTGGGGACTACATCTAATGATTTAAATTAGTACCTCTCCTACAATTAGAATAACAAAAAATTAAAAATTGACGTTAATAGTTAGTTTCAAGATTAAATATTTTGTAATTAGTAGTATTTCCCATATAGTTTATAATAATTATGATTATATTAGCTAAAATAAATAATTTTTCTAATTTTAAAATATAAAATTTCACAATTAACTTCAAAAAAATTGAAGTGTTAGTTTAAGGAAATTGATAAATCCACAACAGAAAATGATATTTTTGTATGAAATTGTCGTTATAAATTCTATAGCGACGGTTTTCATTTTAAAATATCAAAAAGTGTGAAAATATCAAGTTTCTTAGTTTAATTCCTTCTGGTTACCAACTTGCCATAGTCTATTAGTATATAAAGCCTAACTATGCAATAAGCTAGAACAATCAGTTGACTTTGTATCCCTCTACTTCGAGCCAAGCCTAGAACAATTATCCATCGACTACTAATTTGTACGTTTCTCCTCGGGCGTGAAAATTTGGTGGCAAAACACATTTCATTATCCATGGACGAAGGTCATTGACAAACAAACCATGTTTGTCGTCGACCACTTTGCCAGGATATGGGCCAAAATAAGTGAAGGTTTTATAACATGTATGCTATTACTTGTTTACACAAACAAGAGAACCAAAAAAATATTTCTTCAAGCGTGTTAGTCTTTAGTACGAAAAAATCTCGAACGATTTAACTTTTGGGACTCTTGATTTACCAAACCATTACGCATCTTTGAAACCATTGTTTCTCTCTCCTACTGTTTGTTAACATTCTTCATCTCTATCGATTGTTTACGGTGATTTAATTTGTTAGTTCTTCATCTCATTTGTTAGTTATTGATCTACATAACATTATAAAAATCTTATAAAATTAGTTATTATATACGCCATATTTGTTAGTTGTTTGTCATTGTCGTTTAATTTGTTAGTTGTTAAATCATTGTCGTTGTTCTTTGTCTCCATTGATTGGTTGGTGTTTATTATTGCTTCAGTGAGTATTTTCTTAATAGTTTAATGTATTATATATTAAAGTAGTTTACTAATAGAATGGAGTATTCATTGTTTTGGTTTGTGTTGTTTTTATGTTTTGTATAGAATGGTTGATCTGAGGAAGAAGGATGGAAAGAGGAAAAGGATGCGTGGAGGTGATTACATTAAGAACTTGAAGAAGTTTGTTGTGGAGAGCAAGGGAAGGGAAGGGGGAAGGATGTAGGTAATAATTGAGTAAGAATGAGGCGGTTTGGTGATACGTAGTGATATCAAACATTAGAAGTCTGAATTAGATTACGATTTTGATGTCCTGTCGAGAATGAAGCTCAAGTGCTTATCAGGAAGATAATTCCAACTCAGCGAATTTTAAAGGTGTGTTAATTTAAATATTGTTATTGTTTCTTTGTATAATGCTTAATTGGTTCTTTGTATAATGATTAATTGGTTCTTGCATAATATTAATGATTAATGCTTGGTAACCACATGATTAGTAACGATGCATTAGACAATAACCACCATGTTTTATGAAGGTAACCAAAAGCCCGACTTGGGTCTTTGTCTTATGAGTGTCTTGAGTTCTTGTCTAATTATGTCTTGATTCTTTGTTTTATGATGTTTTGGTTCTTTGTCTTATGATGTCTTGGCTCTTTGTCTAATGATGTCTTAGTTCTTTGTCTTATGATGTCTTGTTTCTTGTCTTATGATATTTTAGTTCTTTGTCTAATGATGTCTTGGTTCTTTGTATTATGTGTGTCTTGGTTCTTTGTCTAATGATGTCTTGGTTCTTTGTATTTACATTGGTTACCTTCTTTTGACATGTTGTTTCTTTGTATAATGTTGTCTTGATTCTTGTCTAATGATTTATTGGTTGTTGTCTAACTATTATATTGTGTAATCTTTGTCTTGGTTCTTTGTATTATGTGTGTCTTGGTTCTGCAGTCTAATGATGCCTTGATTCTTGTCTAACCAATATATTGTCTAAAGCTATATTAGTTCTTTGTGAAACATTGTATTAGTTCTTGTATAATCTTTGAATTAGTTCTTGACTAATCTTTGTTTTGGTGACTTGGGTCTTTGTCTTATATGAGTGTCTTGGTTCTTTGTCTAATTATGTCTTGGTTCTTTGTTTTATGATGTTTTAGTTCTTGTCTTATGATGTCTTAGCTCTTGTCTAATGATGTCTTGAGTTCTTTGTCTTATGATGTCTTGTTTCTTGTCTTATGATATTTTAGTTCTTGTGTCTAATGATGTTTTTGGTTCTTTGTATTATGTGTGTCTTGGTTCTTGTCTAATGATGTCTTGGTTCTTTGTATTTACATTGGTTACCTTCTTCTTTGCAACATGTTGTTTCTTGTATAATGTTGTCTTGGTTCTTGTCTAATGATTTATTGGTTGTTGTCTAACTATTATATTGTGTAATCTTTGTCTTGGTTCTTTTATTATGTGTGTCTTGGTTCTTAGTCTAATGATGCCTTGGTTCTTTGTCTAACCAATATATTGTCTAAAGCTATATTAGTTCTTGTGAAACATTGTATTAGTTCTTGTATAATCTTTGAATTAGTTCTTGACTAATCTTTGTTTTGGTGATTGCATAATATTTACGACTAATGATTGGTAAGCACATGGTTGGTAACCAATGTATTAGGCGATAACCGACATGTTGCATGAAGGCAACCAAACAACATTAATCGATAACCCATTCACATTAGTTACCTTCTTGCAACATCTTTGTTTCTTTGTATAATCTTGTCTTAGTTCTTGTCTAATGATTTATTGGTTGTTGTCTAACTATTATATTGTGTAATCTTTGTCTTGATTCTTTGTCTAATCTTTGGATTGGTTATTGATTAACGATGTTTTGTTTAATGACTAAAGCTATATTGGTTACTTGTCTATTTTGTTTTAGTTACTATCATATGATTGGTTGGTTAACTTTGTAAATCGATTTTGTTTACTTGCGATTATGGGATCTTTATTACGAGGAATGGAGCGAGAAAATTCAGGAAAAAGTGATATATTGATGCGACATGGAAGTCCCGATATCATTGCAAAAAAAATTGAATAATAGTCAATTTGGATAAATTTAAGGCAACATGTTTTGGGAATTTTCTTGAGTTTGGTGAGCACCAAATGTATTCCCAGATTATTCTGCACGCTTGTGAGGGAGGAGTTCACGGAGGATGATGGTGAAATGTGGTTTTTGTTTGGAGAGAAAGAATTGGAGTTCGGTTTGCTGAGTTTTGTATGATATCTGGGTTGAGATGGAAAGGTGAGGATGATATAACTCCATATAAAGGTATGGAGAATATGCTTATTAGTAAGTTTTTTGGTGGCGAAGTTTGTGACACGTAGTAGTATAGGTAGGATATATAGGAAGGCGGTTTTGATGATGATGATGAGGCTATTAAGATGTCTATGATATTTTTGGTCTTTAATTTCATTATGTGCACATTTTACGAAAATTACGTTGATGGTGCGATGGTTAATTTTTTTGTGTTCTGGCGATGTTAGTAGTTTTCCTTGGGGAAAGTTGCTTTTGAGATGACAAAGTACTCTTTGTCTAATGCTTTGAAGAGGCGTTATAGGAAAGGAAAGAATGGTGTTTCAACATACAATTTTTACATGGATCATTACACCAAAGCTGTACAAGTTGAATGGGCTTAGTATGTATTCAAGTTTTTATGTTTGAAACTATTCCGACATTCAAAAGTCGGGGTATATGCAATAATGAGCATCAAATCGGATGTCAGTTTTATTGAGATGGAAGGAGTTAATGAAACCAACTTTCTAATGACAAGTTGAATGAATTAGTTTTTTGTTAGAGACGGGTATGTTGTTTTACCTTTAGTTATATACTTGATAAATGAAAATATTATGTGAAGTTTACTATCAACAAAGTAGTTAGTTACCTTTATATACGTTTGATTCTTGATTATTTTATATGCATGTTAATAATAACAATGTTTTTGGTTACTTGAATATTCAAATCTTTATTCTTGATTAGATTACATTCGAGGTTACTAATGACATTGTTGTTGGTTACCAATCATATACACATTTGGTTACATTTATACATTTAGTTGGTTACTACTTATTATACATTTGGTTACTTGTATATATGTATTTGATTCTTGATTATGTTTTATGATTCCTTATTTTACATTTTTTTTCAATGTAATTGTACATTGTTTGTTAGATGATATACTAAAGTATACTTATTATTTTTTTTTGGTTTGAGGATAAGCAGTTTGATTCCCACGGTAGGAGAGAAGGATCGGCTTGATTTGGCGGTTTTCACTTTTTTAATGGGAAGGATGGTGACAAGAAAGTAGACAAAAAAGTGAAAGTAAACAACATTGGTGTTGATGTATACTGTTGTGAAAGAGGCGATTGATGTGCGATCTAAGCCGTTGGAGAAGAAAGTGTGAATTGAAGAAAGAAGTTTACGAATTGAAGAAAGAATTTGGAAAGTTGAGAAGCGATATTAAAGATGAAATCGACTTTTACATGTCCGATTATCTGGGGACCTTAGGTCCATTATTAGAGATGAGTTACGTCTTTATCAAAGGCGTGGTGGACAAAAAGCTTGATGGTGATTACGATGATGGCGATTACGACAATCTTTGGTGATGATGATGATGATGATGATGATGAAGATGAAGGTGATGAAGGTTATGAAGGCGGTGAAGGTGGTGAAGGTGATGAAGGTGGTGAAGGTGATGGTGATCTTTGGCGATGGCGTTCTTGATGAGAATCTTGATGTCATGGTGGAGGAGGTCCATGTTGATGAGGATGTTGATCATGGTTCAAAAGTGAATAAGAATAATGATGGTGATGATGTGTTGGATGAAGTTGAGAAGAAGGGTGGGAATGAAATTGAATTGGTTAATGAAGTTGGTGATGATGTGTCGATATTAGTGGAAAGAATGATGTGAATGTAATTGAGATTGCTAATGAAGTTGAGCGTCTTTGTTATGGTTGAAGAACTTAGATGAAAAAAAATAATGATTATGAAGAAGATGTCGAGGTTAGACATATTTGTTTGTTTTGTTATGTGATATATGTCTTTTGTTTTAATTATTAAATGGTTCTTTATTTTGTGTAGATTGACAATAATAATGACATGCCATCTTTTGACATATTAAGCCCGATGTCTTGGGAAAGAGATTGTTGTGTATGATTACGATAAGGTTAGTGTTATAATTATGGGCCATCATTTATTTAAATGTTATTTATGTTTTGGTTACCATTATATAGTGAATTGGTTACTATGATATTGTGTTTTGGTTACCATAATATTGTGTTTTAGCTCTTATTATATTATGTTTTGGTTACTAGTTTATGTTATTGATTACTAATATAACATGTTCATTTTAGTTTGTTGGGCATTATGCGATCGATTTGGTTATTAGTTTATTTTATTAGAGGTTCTTAATCGTATATATTACCTTTTTATATCAAGCTGAAAAAGGGAAAGAAAGGTGAGACGACAAGCGGTATGCTCTTGATTTTATGGTTCTCACCACACGGGACATAATAAGTGTGTGATGATTTGGAGAAGAGTGTCCACAAAGGCGGTGGTAGACCTATCGTGAACACCGCAAAGAGTGCCATTTCTGGTCTCCATATCTGGCTGACTTTTCGGATCGGCGGGTTCATCATCTCTTGTAGTGGGTCTTTGCTTCAGTCAAACACTTGCGTTTAAGTGCATTCCCCAAATCATGCATGGAGATGCCCTCAAATTTTGAAGAGGCATTGTTTGAAGAATGGTTCAAAATTGGAATAAACAACGAGAAAAAGGTTTGTTTTTGTTGTTAACAATGCTATAGTTTTTATGAAACAAATAAGTTTGTATTATTGTAGTAACATATGGTTAATATTAAATAAATGTTATGGTTTCTATTATTTTATATTATAGTTACTATTAGATCATGTTTTGATTTACCTAGTAGTTATGTTTGATTCTTATGTGATTATGGTTTGGTTACAGTTAATGTTTAAAATTAAGTTGTTGATTAGTTCTTGATTTTTGTATATCTTTGTTTTTATTCTTTGTCTAATGATGTATTGAGTTCTTTGTCGAATGTTGTATTGGTTAATGTGTAACATTACATTGAGTTCTTGTATAATACTTAATTAATTCTTGACTAATCTTTGTTTTTTAGTTCTTGCATAATATTAAATATTTAATAAATGTTAATATTAAATAAATGGTGTGTGGTTCTTATTAAATAAATGTTATGGTTACTATTACTTTATATTACGGTTAATATTAGTTTATGTTTTGGTTACCTATTAGTTATGTATTAATTCTTATTTGATTATGGTTATGATTTTAATATTTGTTGGTTAGCGAGTCTTTGTTTAAAAAGTAAGTTGGTTAATTAGTATGTTAATTATAGAGCGTGCAAGTTTGATTTGTAGTAGTGTGTATATTAATACGGTAATTGTTAATGTTAGTGTGTATACTAATATTATGTTTTTATATTGAAGGACGGATAAATTTCTGGAAAAAACGATATTATCGGGCCTTCTTTTGTATTTGGATCCATTGAAATATCATCGAAGATGTGGTTCTATAAATTAAAAGCGCTTTGGGCGTTGGTTGAGCAACGATGTGTAGTATTTGTGAAACATTGTATTGGTTCTTGTATAATCTTTGAATTGATTCTTGACTAATCTTTGTTTTGGTGACTTGAGTCTTTGTCTTATGAGTGTCTTGAGTTCTTGTCTAATTATGTCTTGGTTCTTTGTTTTATGATGTTTTAGTTCTTTGTCTTATGATGTCTTGGCTCTTTGTCTAATGATGTCTTGGTTCTTGTCTTATGATGTCTTGTTCTTTGTCTTATGATATTTTAGTTCTTGTCTAATGATGTCTTGGTTCTTTGTATTATGTGTGTCTTGGTTCTTTGTCTAATGATGTCTTGGTTCTTTGTATTTACATTGGTTACCTTCTTGCAACATGTTGTTTCTTGTATAATGTTGTCTTGGTTCTTTGTCTAATGATTTATTGGTTGTTGTCTAACTATTATATTGTGTAATCTTTGTCTTGTTCTTTGTATTATGTGTCTTGGTTCTTGTGAAACATTGTATTGATTCTTGTGAAACATTGTATTGAATTCTTGTATAATCTTTGAATTAGTTCTTGACTAATCTTTGTTTTGGTGACTTGGATCTTTGTCTTATGAGTGACTTGGGTCTTGTCTTATGTTTTTATAGTTATGTTTACATTATTTAGTTACATTAATCACATACTTGCATTTTCCAACAAGCTGTTAATATCCTATTAATTTTTTGTGGCTCGACACATCAATATTGCCTTGTATTATTTTTTAAATAAATTGGCAAGACATTAGAAAGTGTTCTATAAGGGTAACTACCACGGATTGTTGGTTTCACATAAGATCACTTGCTCTTTTTTTAGGTATATACAAAAAAAATTGTGACAAAATTGTTACATGCAGGGAGGGTGATGTTCTTTGAATACATCATGAAATTTGTTTATGGATGTCAACACACCATGGAAGAAGCGTTGACTATGTGTTGTTCCCAATTCATATGTCATCAGGACCATTGGTTGTTGTTGTCTTTTGATGTGCATCGTGGGTGTCTAGCATTTACAATTCTCTACAACCAAAAGGAAATCCATGCAAACTAAAATTCTTTGATGTTTGTGGTAGTACATCTTCATTCTTCCCATACTACTGCATGAAATCTGGTTTTTGGAAGGATAGGTCGACATTGACTTGACGATGACCCGTGTCATAACGAGGCGAAGACGATATAATTGAGTTGGAATTTCTTTGAGAGGTTCTGAACAAGTAGAGGTAAAGGGTTAAATTGTGTACATTTTTTAATTATTACATATAGGTTGATTTTATTTTTGATTTTTGTTATATGTTGTTTGTTATTCGATGATTGTGGGATGTTCACAATTTGTTTTCTTTGAGCATGTCATTCATCGAAGTTTGATCGATTCTATTCCTTTCCCCATTCTGAATGTCGGGAAAAAGTTATGCACAAACTTATTTATGCATGCTAGGAACAAGCGAGTTGGAGGGCTATAATCTTGATAGAGAATTTCGGGAAGATTTGTTCAGATTTTGATTAGTTCGGATTTTATTGTTTTGTTTTTATTAATTTTGTTGTGTATTTTTTTTTAAGTTTTGGTGTTATACACAACATTTGTGTATAGTTTATGATTTTTGATGTTCACTTTGGATCTTATGTAGATGGGATTATATATTTGATTATATTAGCATTAATGAAAGAGATATTGTTTGTTGGTTGGTATTTTGTTTCTTTTTAAGTTGTGTTTGTTGAATTTTTTGAAATATCTGATTGGTAACCATCATGTATAAAGGGGTAATCGAGATAATGATTTGATAGTAACGAGTTACAAGATTGTATCGGGACATATATCATATGTGAAGTGTACATGTGTTATGTATACATGGGTTTCATAAACTTGATACCCTTTTAATTACTGAGTTCTTTGAATATCTGAGTTGTTTATGTTGTGGTTACCATTATAAAAAGTGGTTTGATTCTTTATTATGAAATTAGGTGGTTATTGTGATGATTCTTTGTTATGTAATTATTTGGGTACCATTAAACATTATTATAGTTCTTTGTTATGTAATTATTTGGTTTACATTAAAAGCGGCATAATTCTTTATTATAGTTCTTTATCATATATAAAATGGTAACCAATTATAATTTTATAATATCTGATTGGTAACCAATCGGTATAAATAGGTAACGGATAATGATTTGATAGTAACGAGAGAGATTATTTTGGTACCATTAAACATTGTTATAGTTCTTTATTATGTAATTATTTGGTTTACATTAAAAGCTGGCATAGTTCTTTATTATAGTTCTTTATCATGTATATAAAATGGTAACTAATTATAATTTGATAATATCTGATTGGTAACCAATCATGTATAAATAGGTAACGGATAATGATTTGATAGTAACGAGAGAGTTTACAATATTGTATCGGGACATATGTCATATATTAAGTGGACATGTGTGAGTATACATGGGTTTCATAAACTTGATACCCTTTTAATTATATGTTCTTTGGATATCTGAGTTGTTTATGTTGTGGTTACCATTATAAAATGGTATTATTCTTTATTATGAAATTAATTGGATTCTTGTGATGGTTCTTTGTTATGTAATTATTTGGAAATCATTAAACATTATTATAGTTCTTTGTTATGTAATTATTTTGTTAAAAAGCTGGTATAGTTCTTTGTTATGTTATTAGTAGTAGCTTTATTATAGTTCTTTATTATGTAAATATGTTGTTACCATTAAAAGCTATTATAGTTCTTTGTTATGTATTTATTTGATTCTTTATTATTGTCGATGTTTCATTGAAATCGAAATCAATATATAAATGAATAACAATTTTGTTTACTATACACATCAAAATTTTACAAACCAATCGTTTAATGGTTACTCAAAGTAAACAATAATACATTCATGTATCTACACTCTTAATTTAAGCGCACTATATCGGACCCTTTTTAGTGGTCTTAAAGCCAGGGATTCTTGCATGTTTTTTACATTTGTGTCCTTTTCTTGCTTTTCTTTGCATTTGTTTTGAATTTTGATTTGAGGATCCGTGTTTGTACCTCTCTTTTTTGGTCTTCCTGCTGGCCTTCTTGTGTTGGGTGGTTTTATACATATGTTTTTTACTTCTTCTGATACATCCCAGTTTTCTTTGTCATCTAATGGCATGATGGAAGCTGAATATGTCTTGACCAAAGTTGCTTTAGTGTAATTTCTTGAGCAAAAATCATAACAGCTCAAATTTCTCTTGCTTTCATATATTTATTGACGTCTTGAGCAAGAGCATCTCATAATCTTGAAATTTACTGGCATGTGCATGTCTTTTGTTCGATGTCCACAATATCTTTGTTTAGAGACATAAATAAGCAGGTGAAAATCACTAAGTTTGATGTCTCAACCTACAACACCCAATGTATACAATCAGATTAACGATTGCATCCCAAATATCGATTAACCAATTAACTAGTACACAATATTAGTCAATAAGTAACCACCAATATAAAAGAAACAATTATAAATCTCGATAACATTATAATGTTATATAGTAACTAAATCGGTATTGATCGATAACCAATATAATATTACGATAACCAAATAAGCATTATATAGTAACGATATATAAGTACCACGATAAGCAATTCGATGAGTAATCGATAACCAATATAATGTTGCACATTAAGTAAGTTAGCATTACTCTGTAACCAATAAAGATTATAATTTTATCCGATAACCAAATTCTTTGTTAGTCGATATAATGTTACTGATAACGATAACCAACTTCGATGATAACCAACAACCATTATATGGTTATCGATAACCAACTTCGGCAATAATCGATAACCAATTTAATGTTGCCTGACAACTAAGTTAGCATTAGTAAGTAACCAAGTTAGTAATAGTCGATGAATTGCAAATGCAAATTAGGATGTAATAATTTAAATCGGTATTAATTACCTTAAGTATCTTTGATTTAAAGATATTAGATTGCAACTTTCTCTCATTTGTTGTGGAAAGTGTTGTGAATGTTGATATGGTACTTGTTTGTTTGTGAAATACCATCTTTGAACCTTGAACAACGTAGGCATTCAATCATTATCATATATTGGAAGATCCTGATAAACTTGATTGCATTGTTAATAGATTGAAGCGGTGTTTGAAGTCATTGTTGAGTACACCTTACGGTCCCATGGAGCTGGTGCACCTATCCAACTTGACCTCTTCCTCCGGATATGTCCTTATTAGAGATCAATGACATCAAGTTCACCATGTGTTTGTTGAATTGTTCAGCGATGTAAGCTCTACAAACCGTTGTAAGCTTTGTTTAACTTCTTCTCCTTTCTTTTTGAATACATTTTTTATATTTTTTCGATTATATGATATATGCGGGAACCATGCATGATATCCGAAACACACAATTCAGTCCTTGTATAATGGCTTCATGTCTATACGAAACAATACATTGACCTTCCCTAACTCCACAAGCATTTCTCAAATTCTGAAAAACCATTTCCAAGACAATTCATTTTATTTGTCAACAAGCTGAAAAAGCAATCGGAATAATGTTTGGTTTGCATCTTGTGTGCTTCTTGTCGATAATGTCCCCGTAAGTTGATTGTATGAATGTGCCATCGATTACAATGATTGGAAAACAATGGTGCCATGCTTGAATGGATGCTCGATGGCAAAGAATAGATACTTGAAACGACCATTTGTTTCCACTCAAGAAATTATGTGTGTGAACACGATATAAAACATCAACACTATCATTAGAATTACAAGTAGTATCTTGTATCCAAATCACTAGTAATCGATGCTTAGTTCATGTGGTTAATGGTATACAAATTGTATATTACATTTAGTAACCAAACATGCGTATTAAGGTAACCAAACATATATAATAACCGCATACAAATGGTCTAATACTAATAATAACTAAACATGCATCTTTTATCTAAAAGGTGTATTGATTCTTTGTGTAATAGTTTATTGTTTCTTGTATAATGCTTAATTGATTCTTGACTAATGATATTTTGATTCTTGAATAATATTCTTGACTAATGCTTGGTAACCACATGTTTGGTAACCAATGCATTATCTGATAACTCGACATGTTGCATGAAGGTAACCAATACAATATTAATCGATAAACAATTTACATTGGTAAACAATCTATCGTGTAATCATATCTTGATTCTTGTGGAACATCATATTAGTTCTTGCATAATGATATAAAAGCAATAAATGTTTTTAAGGTGTTACTGGATTTGTTTTCTTGACATGTGTAACCATGATGGGATGAGTGAGTAGTCGTGTGGATTTCCTCTCACCTTTTCCAGCGCTTTCTCCTTGATCTCCATGCTTTTTGGTAAGAGATAGACACATTATATTACGACATCATGTCTTCCACAATATCGGGTTGGTGTGTATATTTTCTTTAAATTTGTTATTTTTTGCATTATGCATTCAACACCAACTCTCACTATTTGCACATCATTTGTCTCTCAACAATACATTCACCGAACAAGTGTGGATATCATTGAATTCTCTAACCTTGAACATCTTTGGTTTTTACGAAACTTGATGCTCTCATCTTCCATTTGCAATCTTCATCGCATACACACATAGCACAAAGTCTCTATAACTTGTTAGTTGGACTTTGTGTTGTCATTTTTTGATTGAATGCGACCTCATAGCTTGTGAGAGGATTTTTTTTATGCATGTAGGTTTGATGTAATTTTACTTCACGTTCATTCGGATCCGATATTACATCATCATATCGTTCTTCTGCGTATGATTTGTCATGTTATACATCTCGTTGTTGTTCAATAATTTCCATTGCAAGGTGATCGACATATTGCGTTCCAAATTGGCATGATTGGCTTCTTAGTGGAACTAGTCTTTGAATTCCTTGTGTAGATCGATTGGCATTACATCGTGAATTATAGATTCTTCTACATTTGTCAAGTTATCTGCAAGATCGTTGTCGTCCCATTACGTGTTCAATATCCACAATCGGTGGGAATTTACCTTGTTCATCGATTTTCTACTCATTTCGAGAAAAATTGTAAGGTTGCTTCATCGATATCTTGATCGGTGGAATGTCGTTTCTAATCTGAAATTTGATTGACAATGTTGTTGCGTTTGTGTCTGGCCGTAATGCCTTTGCATATTTTAGTTAGCATTTCTTTGAGCGAAATTGTTGATGGAACTAATATGCGATAACTTCAAATTTGGTGTCTTGATTCTTATCGGCCCATGTCTTAGTTGAAATAAAAGTACAAGCTGGAATCATCTCCATTGTACATCAACAGAATAAGTAATGGTAAGTAACAAAATCAATGTTATCCGGTAACCAATATAATGTTAAGCGATAACCAAGTCGGCATTAATCGATAACCAAGTCTTCATCGATAACCATTATAATGTTACCACGATAACAAAGTAATTTTAGTTAGTAACCAATGCAATGGAACACGATAACATATACATAGTCGAATGATAACCAATGTAATGTTAAGCGATAATTAAATCGACAATAATCAATAACCAAGTCTTCATTAGTAACCATTATAATGTTACCGATTAACAAAGTCATTATTAATCGATAACCAATGCAATGGTACCTACGATAGCCAATTAATTATTAATCGATAACCTATGTTAGCACATAACCAATATAATGTTAAGCGTTAACCAAGTCATTATTAATCGATAACCAAGTCTTCATCGATAAACATTATAATGTTACCACGATAACAAAGTCATTATTAGTCGATAAACAATGCGGTTGGTACCACGATAACCAAATCGATATATTAGTCGATAACATAGACATAGTCGACATTAAGCAATGTAATGTTAAGTAGTAATTAAATCGGCATTAATCGATAACCAAGTCTTCATTAGTAACCATTATAATGTTACACATTAACAAAGTCATTATTAGTCGATAACCAAATCATTATTAGTCGATAATCAATGTAATGGTACCACGATAACCAAATCATTATTAGTCGATAACCAATGCAACATTAGTTAGTACCATTATGCATTAACCAATCCGACATTAAGCGATAACATAGACATAGTCGAGACGGTAACCATGTAATGTTAGCGGTAACCAATGTAATGTTAAGTAATAACCAAGTCGGCATTAGTCGGTAATCAAGTAATAATCGGTAACCATTATAATGTTACGATAACAAAGTCATTATTAATCGATTAACCAAAACAGCGGTACACAATATCCAATTCATTATTAGTCGATAACCAATGTAATGGACACGATAACCAAATCATTATTAATCGACAACCAATGCAACATTAGTTAGTACCATTATGCATTAACCAATCCGACATTAAGCGACAACATAGACATAGTTGAGGCGGTAACCAATGTAATGTTAGCGGTAACCAAGTGTGCGACTACATGCAATTGCAATCAAAATATTCATATTGCAATCAAAACATTCATTATTCTTCTTAGTGACCATTTTAAGTGCAAAAAACTTAAGAAAGGTGACCAATATAGTAATTAAATAGTAACAATATGTAACTATATGATTATAAATTTTAAACTCACATACCTCGGTATTTTTTGATCGAAATTGATGTTGATTTGTATTCAACAATCAACTGCGATGTTGGTTTACGATCTTGAAGGCGTTGTTGATTTTGTATGCTATTTTTTCGATCTTAGAGATGCGTCGCGACAACCGAAAAACTTCTTCTACGTCGTTGATCTGCGATTATTTGGCCCGTCTTCTCGTCGTTGATCATAGAGATCGTCGTTGATCTCGAAGATTCTGAGTTTAGTCATGACGGGGAGGCTTCGGTTTAAGTATTTTGTCTTCTCCGTCGTTGATCTGTTGTTCGATTTCAAAGTTGCATGATTTTAGGGACGGTTAATTTCAAATATGAAATTGGATAATGACCGCGCGGATAATGACCGCTGATTTTTAGAGGCGTTATATTGCTTATGTTTTATTTTTGTAATTATATGTTGTGTATGTTTTATTTTTGTAATTACTTTCTAAATGTTGTATATTTGTGTAAAGGACCAATTCCTAAATAATATATATATATATATATATATATATATATATATGTTTAATTATCCTTTTTCCTTTTTATACAATATATGTTAATTATAGTTTTATTTGTAATTAAGACTATCTCATTCAAATTGTTGGTAACTTATAAAAAAAACTAATTTAGTTTAATTAACACATATTTTTGGATAAATGATAAAAATATTAAAAATTTTAAATTAAATTATTAATGGAGTTGTTCTAATTAGAGTGATCGAGTATGTTGATAGTTTAGCTTTTTGTGTTTAACGACAAAAATTATTATTTGAATTTTTAGTTTCATATTATGATTTTTATGTTAAATTTTCTCGAGTATTTGTCAAAATTTGGGATGTTTATGATTTTGATTACATTTTTTAGTACGGTTGGTATTGTTTTTGTGCAATGTTAAATAAAAGAAAATATAATAATATTTATTACTACATCTATCTTGTAAACAAATTTTTCTTTTAATATATACTCTTTCTGAGTAACAACATTTATCATTTTTACTGTAAATAATTATACTCAAGTGTGACTTATGTTTAGTTTAATATTTGAGAAAAAAAATTGATATAATTTTTAATATTTTTATATGAATAATAAGATTTGTTACAGTAATAATAAGTATGTTTTTACGTAAATTTTAACATTTGGGAAAAATAATTATAATTTTTTACATTAATTTATATTTTTATGGGTATTAAAATTTTACCTTTTAATTACGAAAAAAATATTTGAATGCATATTACGTAAATTTTAATCTTTGAAAAATTTAATTAGTAAAAAAGTATGTGCCTTTATTTTCCTAATAAAATGAATATTTATTATTTTTTGACATTTATGTTATTTATTGAACAAGTTCATAATTTAATTAATTAGATCAAGTTAAGTAAAAATTATAATATATAAATTTATATTTAGTTGATATATTAAACATTATAACTTGAAGGGTAGTGAATATTACATATAATAGACTACAGGGGTACTGACTGTTAGTTGAAAAACTAGAGGGGTGGTGAGTGTTATTATGATTACCTACAGGGGGTGTAAGTGTATTTTATTCTTTTTTATATAAATAAAGAATGTGTTTCTATGTTAAACAGATCTAGCTTTGAGTCCAAATATATAAATTTAAATAATTTTTATATAATGCAACAAGTATTTTATAAATGAATAATATTGTGAGCAAAATACTTGTGATGACAGTTATCAAGTATAACAGTTGAATCAATTAAATAATACTTGATATAACAAATAAATTTGCTTTACTCAAATATATATAGTATATTATATTTGATCTACGTTGTGAAAATTTAGCCATTTAGGATTTCAAAGACCGTTCAGATAATTTATATAAATATTTTACAATATTTATATAAATTATCTATATCAATAAAAAGACACTTTAAGATTTTAAAAACCATTCAGATAATATTTCATTTAAGAAATATCTTCAAATATCGGTATCTAAGTCTTGACTAAATTGTTCGGTTAACGATATTTATATAAATTATCTATATAAATAAAAGGTCACTTAGGATTTTAAAGACTGTTCGAAAGATTTCAGAGAAAAGCTTCCGAATTGTTTCGGTTTGTAAGAACTGACTTTTTATATGATATTGATAGATGATATATATATATATATATATATATATATATATATATAAATGTGCATAACAGTTTATGATTTTATATCTATAATTATAACAAGTATGAGATAATGTAAATACAATAATTCAATAACTTATCTCAAGTACTTTGACCGATTTTTATTTTTTTCAAAAGATTATAACTATGAGTAGAAGGTAGAGAGAAAACTTCTTTAGAGAGAGATTATGTAGGCAGTGAGATAAAGCTTTTATTTGATTTGTAAATTGGTAAGGTAAAATAAAATGAAAAACTTCCTATTTATAAGAGATTTTTGAGCCAAGGGTAAACAAGTATTTTTGAAAATTCATTTTCATTTTAATGGCTTAAATTGCTTTGATAAGGAGAGCAGATCCTATGTCCCTATTTTCCCTGTCCCCTCTTGTGTCCCCCCATTTAAATTTTGACACTTACTCTCTTATTTAATTTTAAAGTTAATGTTAATTGGTGTTAAGTAAAAGGGTAGGTGTCAAAATTTAAGTGGGAGAAATACAAAGGGACAGAAAAAATGGGAACAGAGGATCTGCTCTTTTTGATAAGAAGAGAAAGGTCCGAATTTTAATTCTTAAAATTGAGGCACACGGATTCCCAAAGAAAACAATGTAACTTTTTCTTCAAAGCTTAGCCCATGTATAACAAAGGCTTTAGCCTTTATTTGTTCTTGGGCAATGCACACTATTGGATCTGCAACGGACCGGCCCGGGGTAGGTAGTAGAAGTCTGGACGCAGTTAAAATGGTCTTTGGGTTTTAATGAAATTTGAATTTATGAGGCCGTGGTTCACGTCAATGTAATCTTACCATGAAGCTTCTTCCTTTATTTATTTATTTTTGTTGCAAAATCTTGATACACCAAAAATAGTAATAATAATAAATATTAAAAATAATAAAATAATTTATAATAAACAATAATTCTAATTACTTACATTAACTACATATCTCAATCAATTAAAATTTTAATAGTATTATAAATTACTTTTAAACACGCTCCAACTTAAGGGGGAGTGTTAGTAGATATTCTAGAGGATTTTAGATATTTTTCTAAAGGAATGATTTGGGATTAAATAAGTAGGGGGTTGCATAATTAAGGGATAATGATTGATTTACTTTCCAAATGTATAATTAAGGGGGAGTGTTCTATATTATTGTGTTACAGATTTTGGACTTGCAATCTAAAAAATTAGTGGTTGATTCGAATTATATATTGCTAGTAATTCAAAGTATATAATCAAATTTGATTTTTTAAAATTATACTTTAAAATTAATATAATTTATTTAACTTTTAAAAATAATAAATACTGTAATTAATACTAATATATAGATAATTTTTAATTTTTATAATAATATTATCTAACTTAAACTAATAATTATTAGTTTTATACTTTGAAATTGAAGAACTATTTCTAAAGTTCATGTAATTGTAATTGTTTGTGAGCGTGAGTAAAGATATATAGAGGATATATTGAGGGAATTAACATTTCTACCAATAAAATTAAAAGGGATATCAATAGTTGTTGTAGTTCAGTTGGTTTGAACTCTTATTTATTTACTTACAAGTCTTATGTTCAAGCCTCACAACCCACATGTAGCAACATTTTTAAAAAAAGTCACAGACCATGGTAAGACCAAAAAACTGATCGAGCCAAAATGACCCATTTGCACAGGCTAAAACTCTAATTTATGACCTATTGCTGTGAGTGAGGACACGAGCCAACCCAACCATGCGGGCTTGGGCCATATTCTAGGAGTCTCTCTTGACACTACATAGTCAAACTCTCAAAACCATGCTACTAGCATAAGGCTTAGTAAAGCCTTTAGTTTCCTTTTCCCTCACATGGGAACACACATTCACATTATATATATATATATATATATATATATATATATATATATATATATATATATATATATATAACACATGAGAAAGAACATTCTACGTCCCTTATTTTCTCTATTCCACTTGTGTCCCTCACTTAAATGTTTGATACCTAGCCTTTTACTTAACACTAATTAACTCTAAAATTAAATAAGAGGTCAGGTGTCAAAATCTAAGTGGGAGACACAAGGAGGACATGGAAAATGGAGACAGAGGATCTGCTCTCTATGCACACACATAGGGGTGAGCAATTCGGTTATAACCGAACCGAATAATTTATTAGTTATAACTGAAAACTGAAAAGAACACATTTCTGATATCCCAACTGTTAACTGAATTGGTAGATAATTGATTTACCGAATATTGAATAAACCGAACTTACTATTCGGATATTCGGTTAATAATCGAAATGAAGTTCAACAATTAACTGAAAAAGATACATAGAAATACCCAGATGGCCAGATCTATAAAATTAAAAAGCTACACTAAATTATTTGAACAGAATTTAGAATTATTTTTCAAAATAATCTAATCTTTCCACAAGTAAACTCCAATTAAGCCTCAAAAACAATCTACAAACAATTTAAAACTAATTATGATTAATGTTTCTTAAATACAAATTAAGATACCCATAAAGGCTATGAACAAAACAAATGAATAATAAAAAAATTCATATCTATATCTATACTTACTAAGTAAATTCCAGATTTAGGACTCATGATTTGGGGTAGGTTTTGATTAGAATTAGTGCCTATATATATATATATATATATATATATATATATATATATATATATATATATATATATATATATTGGGTCCGGATCGGTAAGGACTCCTTACGATATTAAAATGCGGACTTTTTTTTTTTGCTTTTTTTATAACAACTAAAAAAGTTTAATATTTTATGGAACTTGAATTTTTCCATATACTGATGTTTTAGGTGTGATTTAGATACATATAACAAAACAAGTATGTACAGATCATGCCAATGTATATACATTTTTTTATATATGTATCCAAATCACGCCCAAAACATTGTATTATGAAAAAATTTCAGTACCATAAAATATTAAACTCTTTTTTTTAGTTGTTTTAAAAAAAAAAGCACAAAAAAAAAAGTTTGTGTGTGCGCGCAATTTTCGTGTATTCTTAGAGAGATGGGGAAACTATGTATGATAGCCCTACTGTCCTAGTTCTTTGATGATGCGGGTAGTTCATGGAATTGACAAAAGCCCAGAAGCTGTTGAAAAATGAATTCAAAAACTTAGCCACGGCTTTTGGATTAGGGCACTAGGGCTGAGACTTGAGCGTAAGAGATGAAAGATTAGAGAAACTGAAAGTGTGTGAGATATGAGAGATGAGAGAGATACGGAAACTGAGATATATATATAAGAGATCAGTCATCAGATAGTGAGAGATGAGAGAGGAAACATTTGGGAATTTGGGTTATTTTATTCCTTATTCAGTTATTCGGTTAACCGAATAACACAAAATTCAAACTCAATCCCGTACCCGAAAATCGAATAAAAATTCGAATATAACCAAATTTCAGAAAATACTCAAATTATCAAGAAATCTTGGTTAAAAAATTTCGATTCGATTTGATTATTCGGTTATATCCGTTTTTTGCTCAGTCCTACACACGCATGCTCATATATTACATATATATACATAACCTAACATATATATATATATATGTATATATTTAGAATTTTTCTTTAGAAACTCATTTTGAATATATATATATATATATATATATATATATATATGATTTTTCTTTTTGTCTGAAAAGATATAGAAAATCATTTTGAAAATAAATAGGAATCTCCTTGCCTTAGGAAATGTTATTATATGGATCAATTTTATTAATACTTGATATTTAAATTATCAAGGTTAAAAAAAATTCAATTCAGGATAAAAAAAACATTTTTGGTCAGAATAGATATGATATTTAAAATATTTTATATAAAATTTATGGAGAAGATTCTACTTTATTTAATTAATCTTATTCTTAAACATTATCATCAAAATAAACTTCAAAATTTGGAGACCTATCAATGGGAAAGAAATTGACTCAATTATTTGTACACTTGACAATATAGGTCATAACCTGTTGGGTCAATTCAAATTAATTAAAATCATTTGAATTGATTAACTATTTTTTTATTACTTGAGTTGGATAAAATTTGAAACCATATTTTATAAAAAATTAAAAAAATAAGCGCATATTGGTTAAACCATTTTCCAACCCATGCTAGTGTCACGGTTTACTCGACAAACCTAATAAGCACTCCTTCCCGATGAGTATATTTTGGCTGCTTCCTCAGTTTCTCCTCCTTGCAGCACTTGACGGAATTTCTGGCCATAGCATTGCTATACGCAGTATTAACAAATAAAAGGAATAATAGTTATATTAACTTATATTTATTAAAGCAAAGAATCGTGTATAACAGTTAATGCAAAATGAATACATTACTATAAGTAGTATTTTAAAAATAAAAACAGAATTTCCCAGCTCCAAATGAATACCACATCAACATATTAAAAAATAAAATATGTACATCAAGGCGTCAAACAAAGACAAGAGCTGTACTATGGTTATTTGAAATATAAAGAAATTTAGTGTACAAAAAAATTAGACAGGAACTTTACAAGTTTAAAAAGTTTAGAGAGGAGCATAAAAAATTGAGGGAGGGTGTATAAAAAATTAAGAGGGAGAAAAATTATTTAAAAATTTGAGAGAGATTATAAAAATTTTAGAGAGAAAAAAAGTATATAAAAAAATTGAGCGTACAAGAATTTTTATAAAAAAAACAAGTTTACAAAAATTTTAGACAGAAAATCTAAAAATTTTAGAGAGAATAAAGATTTTTAGAGAGGAAGAATGTATAAAATATTAAAGATAAAAGGTGAAGGAAAATAAAAATTAAATATCATAAATAATTTATTTAATTAGAACATAATAATGGTAAGCTTGAAATTTGAAATATGGGTTAGCCTATATTTGACCCATAAATATATTATTCCAACCCACACAACCCATATTAAAAATAAATAATATGATTTTAGTTCTTAAATAAAATTATAACCAAAATTTATAAATCAAAATCAACCCATAACTATATTTTGTCAGATCACCTAATTATAAAAATCGAACTCTATGGTGCAATGTACAATTTGAGTAATCTTTAATGTTTGAAGCTAAGGTAGTAATTAAGCCAATTAACCATAGTATTGATCATGCTATTTCTCCAAAATTACCAAAGATTTAATGAAGAACTTGTCATTGTTTATTGTTAATAAGAATATAGAAACGTGGAACAAGCCTACTACCTACGTTAATAAGATCTCCACAAAGACAAATATTGTACTAGGAAAGAAAATTTGTTCCTATTGAAAACTAAACACTATATTTTCTTATACAAAAAACAATGAATTAGCTAAGAGGGGGGGAGGGGGGGAGGGAGGGGGGGGGAATCTAAAACATTGAATGGACAAATTTCTCTGTTTTGTTTTGTGCTAAGCAAATGAATACAAATGTTTCATATATACTAGCACATAATATAATCATCATTTCCAATTTCATAACATCTACCTTCTACACTTCTCAAATCATCTCCCCCTTTTTAGTGTACACGCCATTGAAATTACATCACTCATCTTCTTTATCATCACTTAATTTTCAACCCTCTCGAAGAACAATTTTATTGTATCTGATCCATCAATTTAATTAAAGGGAGATGAACCAATAATATATTGGCCTCAAAATTCATAATCCAAGAAACAAAAACATGATTTACCATATATATATTCATCAAGAGTAGACTGATACGTTTAACGGCATTTCAATTTCCGTCGAGGAGGCAACCGACCCCGACTCTCCTCCAATTCGTTCCGAATTTTGGCCACCATGCACAATCTTCTCCCCAAAATGCACCTGTGGATCTTCATTGCCATCCCTCGATTGTTCTTCGGGCTTATTGCTTGATGCTGTCCGATTCATCGCGGTGTTGGTGCTGGCGGCACGTGGCGTTCTCTTGGATATCTGACGGTTATCGATATTGGGGCTAACTCGACGGTAACATGATTTAATGCACGTGTAAATGTAGGTCATGAACCAAAAGATCCATGGGGAGCCTATCAAAACCAATGCAGCCATGGGATACCAAGGCGCGGAGGAATCCGGTGAGAAAACGTATAGGATAAGGATTACACCACCGGCTAATACAAATAGGCAGAAAACGGCAAAGATAATAGGAACCCTAAGATCTCCTTGTCTTTGCTCCTCCATTCTAATATTCTTGTCCCAAAATGCCTTTCTTTTTTTCTTTTTTCTCTTTCTAGATATCTCTATCTTTTTCTTGGCAATTAGGGTAGCTGAAAATCAAGAGTCTCTCTCTTAATTTCTTTAATTAATTGCAATTAGGGTTGAGTTACAGGAAGCCAAGAATATGGTGGACGGATTCAAAACAAAGAAAGGTATGTAAGAAGAGCGTTCAAAGCGGGAGGTAGTTCGTAGTAATTAATATTGGGAATTCCACTAGGCCGGGGTCTTCTAATATTCCATTTTCTCATGCACATATGACATATATCATATATGGGTCATAGCTAAAATTATCATATATAAATCTCAAATATATATATTAAACAAATCAAGTGTATACAGTAGAATCTCTATAAATTAATAATATTGGAACTGAAATTTTTTATTAATTTAGAGAGTTATTATTTAATCGATAAATTAATAATTTATTAATTTAAAGAGTGTTTTTCTATTCAGTGAACATAAATTTAATTACATTAAAATTATTGCATTTTATTGATGTTTATATCATATTTTTTTTGATGTCATACTTATTTAATTAATGTATCATACTTGCGAGGATGATACAATACATTTGGAGCCAATAACGCGAAAGGAAGCACTCATAGCGTAAACAACTCTTCACAAGTTTTTATTACAATTCGAGAATGCAACACCTGAACTTTTGGATGCAATGAGAAAAATTAAGGATGAAATTCAATTAGATTTGAATTTCAAGATAAAACAAACGAGAATAGAATCATATTTAAGATTACCCTATATATATTTGTAATTTAAAAGAATTATAATTTATGATTTTGATGGGACCATATATTTATATAAGGATCTTTTTAAAAATTATTTTTTTATTATTTTATCGAAATTATTAATTTATCCCATTAACCCAAATTGGGACTGGGAAAAAAATATTATTTTAGAGAGATTATTAATTTATCGAGTATTAATTTATAGAGATTCTACTGTATCTTCTATTCTAAGATTGCCAAATGTCAATCGATTGACTTCAAAAATCACATTTTTAGAATGCCCATAACTATAAAGATTTTAACTTAATTACAAATTTGTTTGGATTAATTTGTAATAGATTTAAGATTGGATATCACAAGCAATCACATATATATAAATTAAAGAACAAAAAAGTAAAAGAATACACAAATTTACATACTAGTCATGTTTGTCTTATGTATTTATTTAGTAGTTTCACACACTCTACATAATACACACATCAAACAATACTTTTATAGTCACTAGAAATCCTAGCTCCTACCTTGTCATAGTGTCCATTCATTGGACCCATAAAAGTATGAGTTAATTCCAACAATTTATCTTTTTAAAAAGGGTAGATATTGACAGAATTAGGAAAAATGATGACAACTAGAATAAATTAATAGGGTAAAGGTCCAAATATGTCCCTGATGTTTTTTTTGAAATCTAACTTCCACCCTGAACTTTATTTTTTCCAAAAGTACACTTAACGTTACGAATTTAAGGCCAACTGTGCCCCTCTCGTTAACAGACACAGTGGCGGATTCAGGCATGGGGCAAGGGGGCACCTGCCCCCACTAGATTTTCATGGATCAGGGAAGCACTCAAGTTAGAAAATGCTAGGAAATCAAGCACTGAAGTTATAAAAAATTTATTTGAAGAGCTTAAAAAACTAATTCTATTAATCTCACATTCCTACTACTATTATTTATTTAATATAGTCTTACAAGTCTCATATTCCCACTACCTTGGTCAAATTTATTTAATATTTGTCTAAATTCAATGGAGCAAAAACTGATTCAGTCTTTCCTTTTCCATTCAAAAACTGCGGATTACGGAATATCCCAATTTCAAAAACTGTAGAGTATTTAACAATTATTTTAGGAATTTTTGTAATTATTTATGACGAGAACTCCATCAAATAAAAGTTATTCAAGTATGTATTCTATTAATTCTATTTTTACTTTCTTTAAATTTTGTAATGTTATTTGTTAGTGGTTTAATTGAGATTGTTTATTGTTGTTGCTAATTACACTTGATTATTCATATTATTTATTGGTTTTGTTTTGAAGTTGAATTAATTTTTAAATATTTATTGATTGTTAGGCACTAAATGTACAAAATTTGAATTTATTCCTGAAAATATTCAAGCCGAAGGGGCTAGTGATGAACCTGTCATTGTTAATATTTACCAAGAAACTCACTCGCAAAATGTTAATGGTTAACCCCCAAACCCAAACCCATACACCGATATCTCTTTCCCTTAATTAATATTGAGAGGGATCTCGATAAAAGACAACCAATGAGTTCTTATCCCGCTAGTGAAAGAGAGAATTTTAGAAGAAGTTATTTACTCGGAAGCCCAATTCAACCAATACCTCACAAAGAGAGAACGTAATTATAGGATTATTTAGTTTTGTAATTATTTTATTAAAATTTTATTCTTAAGAAGAAAAAAATTTTGAATTTTCCCCCATTGAATTGCGAGGTTGGATCCAGCCCAAAACGGGCATGCCACATAGACTAACGTGACTAACACCTCATCTAAATTTGTTGATGAGGTATGAACATCTCATCTACTTTTGGTGACACATAACAAAACAAATATTTAATAAAAGAAATATTATATTTCTTCTCCCTCTTTTCTCTCTCTCCAATCTCCTTCCTAGATTCTCTCTCTCCTCCGTCTTCCTTCTCATCCCTTTATCACAAATTCGAAATACGTACTCAGATCAAATTTATTACAAATTCGAAATACTCAGATCAAATCCCTCACAAATTTTATCACCACCACCAACAAATTTGATCATTTGTTCATTTTCTTTGTTTATGTTATGTTTGGATTGAACTACGACAATTCTGATTAAATAATTAACAGAACCAACAAAAAATTTAACAAAAAAAAAAATCATTCTCACAATGCCAGAGCTTTTCTCCTTTGGAAGTTAAGGACCTTAATTCCATAGACGAAGACAAAAAAAGAAGAGAGAACCCAACCAAGATGAGCGATTCAACATATCCAAGTCGTGTAGTGGCCATGCCAAAAATTGCTTAAGGTATTCCTTCATTGGGATTTCACCATGTTTAGGGACATAGACCAAATCCATCTCGTCCCTAACCTGAGATGTCACAAGTCCGTAGATTGTCCAGGCCACTGGAGAACCCCAGTAGTACCACCTCCACAAAATCAGAATTTGCTGCAAATCCAATATCATGAATTAACAGCCCCATTTTGAGAAATAAAGGCACCATATGAGATCACCGATCGGAGAATCATCAATTTCTGAAATAAATCCATTTTATTTCTTCATGGAAAAAGGACCTGGATACAAAGGTTACGCCAATTTAAGAGAATCGAGGTTCAAGATGAAGAACAAAACACAATCCCAATAACATGAACTGAACCTAACCTACCCTGAAAGTAGGTCGAATTTCAGGGGAGTTTTTGAACAACACCAACTAGGCGAAAAGGGTCCTCTGATTTAGCTCAATAAGTCCATGATTTTTTAATCGTGATTCTAAATCGAATCTGATCTGAACCATTTCGAAACAAGATCTTTGTTTTCTTTACCACCATCAATAAGTCTTTGTTTTTCTTCTTGTGCCATCATCGATCTGAACCAGATCGGAATAATCTTGATGCAAATTCATGTTATCTAATCAGGAAAAATCAAAATTGTAGCCATGGCATCCATCTTTTACCTAATTTAGAGATATTAAGGATAGAGAGAGATGAAACTTGAGTTTCTGACTGAAACAGAGATATTTAATTTGTTTAAGTTATTTTTAATTTGTGAAACAAATTAAAAATAATGATAGATTTTATAATTTGTTTTAATTTGAAACAAATTGAAATTTTGATTTATTTTTTAGTAGTTATTGTTCAAAGAAGGGGAGACACGTGTAATTTCAAGCCACATATTATTTGATTAGAAATAAACTAACATTCGTTTGTCCAGCTGGCATTTTTTTTAACGGGAGTGACATATTTGAGCTACGTTTTATAACGTTTAGTGTACTTTTGGAAAAAAAAATAAAGTTCAGGATGGAAGTGGAATTTCGAGAAAAACATCAAATACATTTTTGGACCTTTACCCTAAATTAATATTAGTGTTCTCACAGAATTAGTTAAGGGTGAGCTTGGTGCGGTTTGAAGTCAAAATCGCACTCGAAACCGCTTAGGTGCGATTTGAAAAATTCAAAACCGCACCCGAAGCCGCTTGTGATTGGTGCGGTGCAGTTTTAAAGTGTGCGGTGCAATTTTAATTGGTGCGGTTTCGGTTCCAAAACCAATTGAAACAACAAAAAAATATAAGCCTTCAATAAAATTTAACATAAAACATACATCGAGCAATTAACTTAGTGACAGAGTCGACAATGGAAATTATATCAAGCATGTTTTAAAACTAAAACATACGCTATACAAAACAACGGAGACCATATATTCGATAACAAGCAAGAATGTTTATCTAGTTCTCCAAAAATTAAAAGTATATACTGGAGATAGAATGAAATTCTATCTCATATATTGCAGGGAGGACTTATAGAATATAATCCTAACTATACCTAATTTGAAAAATAATCTATTAAACTATTACTATTATAACATTGACATTAACCAATGCATCAAGTGCTTGAGCCCCTCAACTATAAGCCCCTCCAATAACGCATCAAACAAATTCGAAATTTCAAAACCCAATTACTTAATTTTTGACTCTATAACCTCTAACATCTTCTTTCAATTGGTGAAAAAATGACAATGCAAGACTGGTGTTTTCTCTTAGCGTGTTCAAGTGAAAAGTAACTTTAGAATTTACTAGAGATAATACATACATACACACACATGGTGCGGTTTTAGTTTTATTCATGCGGTTTTGGCTAGTAATCAAACCGGAACGGTAAATTTGGTTATTCAACCCACTTAAAACCGCCACATTATACGCCGGAACCATTGGTGCGGTTCGTGCGATTTTTGGTGCAGTTTCGATTCCAATTTGGTTACTTGCTCAACCCTAAAATTAGTACTCCAATGTGAGTCCTTTCTGATTTTTTATTAGATTGAATTGTAAAATTATCCCTTTAAGTAGCCACCCATTTTTAATAACATCGTTTAAGTGCTAAATTTTCAATTGAGTCATTCAAGTGGCCAATTTAATTCGAATGAATCATGAGGTTAATTTCAATTGATTAACACGACACTGATAACATTACAATTGATTAACATGCACAACATTGATAACAGATAATCAATTTTGTCTAACTTAATAATTGTTTTTGACTATTTTTTTATATGTTGCGTATGTTTACTTTTGTATAATCTAAAAAAAATTATACTTTATTTTGTTTTCTTGACAAAATAGTACATAATAATTGATATGTAGTTAAGGAAATTGTATCATGAGAATTTCAATTCAACCATATAGAAACAAATGAAAATAACTTTTTAATAAAGATATTGAATTGAAAGAACTAAACACAGTATTTGAATAAAACGAGTGTGTAATTCTATAATTAAGCACACCTAGAGAGGATGAATAGGTGTAAATACTCAAAAGTGATCTACAGTAGTCAATTTTTTAAGTTTACTACTGCAGAATATAATCGAACATGCTAACCCTGTCCGTATTAGTATATGTTCTTCGTTTGTTATAATCGGACAGCTAACACCTGTCTGTATTAGTATATGTTCTTCGTCTGTTATAATCGGACAGCTAATATGTGACGCCTCCAAAATAGGTATACATCATCCATTCTGAGTCGCCAAATACATGGTACAGAAAAAAACTACAACTTCATTATTACAATTGTCGTGCAAAATACGACTATACACATGTTGTTAGTTTTAATACAAATATTATCTTATAGATAATATACACACTCAAATAAGCCCTCAATACAATTATTGATGCACTATTTTACAAAATAGTGAGGACTAATAAAATAACTAACTTGAATTATCACTCCATACCTCGGCTAGTTCCTGCTAAATTCTCACCTCCTGAGAAGAAAAATGGAACAAAAAAGAAAAGGATGAGCTCAACTAGCCCAGTAAAGAATATTATGACTAAGATAATATACAACAAATTATCATTAGTCTTCAACAGGGAAAAATCTGATAGAATATAATAGACAACAAGTTTTAGATCAACAAATGCAGCGAAAACAACAATCCATTAGAAGAGTTAAGTAGAGAATAAATTCTACTATCTTCTAAGATTTAAAAGTCCATCATCAATATTTTATCCTTGTAACATCAATCAATATACATCTTGAATCAAATATTTATTTTTGCACTACAGACCACAAATATTCATTTGTATCACCAGTTGGTCATGTTCATCTCAACACATATTCATCTTTGCACTATGGCCAAATATATTCATCAGTTAATCATTCATCTTTGCACTATAGGCCAAAGATATTCAGTAATATCATTATTTAGGACTGAGGATGATGAAAAATATCTTAAAAAAAACGAATCCAGTGAGACAAAAAGACAAATATTAGGGATTCGTACTACAGTTTATCCAAGTTCAAAAGTACTCCATAATTATCAAGTGTGGAGCAGAATTCAAAAATAAAGATCAAAACATGGATACAATCAAAAATAGTAACCACAATAGACAACTTGGACAAAGAAAGAAAAATTTATTTTTCTGTGAATAGTGTCGTGTTCGTGAATAGTGTCGTGTTAAGTGAATAAAGTATCGTTATCGTGAATAATGGTCGATATCGTGAATAGTAACCCCGGCATAAAAAATGTTGAAATTCTACAATAAAATTCATACCAATATTTCGGTATAATGATATTGAAAGAATAACATCATTTACGAAAAAAATAGCATCCCTTACCTCAAAAGAATAGTACTTCTGACTGGTATATCAGATGTAATATTGAAGGAAACTTGCACTGAATAGAAACTCTCAAATTATCTAAATACTCACAAAAATACGCTCGATAATATAGAGAGAGAAAACTTCAAATTCTGGTGTGATTTTTAATTCTAACCTAAGCACTTATTTATAGGAAAATGCTAGAACGTCAAAGTAGAGTAAATTAATAAAATAATATTATATTTTTTTCTTCTACGCATGCCAAGACCAAGACCAGCACTCCACCTTTAAAAAAAATCTTCAGCACATGTTTTCACAAAAAAAACAAAAGTGGGTCCCACCCATAATTTTAATAAAAATATTTATTTCTGAAACTTCAATAATTCATAATAAATAGCCCTTTATCATAAAAATATGAATTTTATGTCCATTTCATAGGAAATTAAATTCTTTACAACTTTGTAGATTTAAGTTTTTCCAAATTCCAAACGAAAAAGGACCGAAATCCACATACTGACGATTTTCAACACCTCTATTCCGACAAAAATACTGATAAAATACATCATCATTAATTCTTTCATTTATAACCACATAAAATAAATATTTTTCTATCCTTCATTTATATCAACATAAAATAAATATTTCCTTATCATATAAATCAATAATTAATTATTCACAAATAATATTACAGAATCACAATAATGACAACCAGGTCATTCTCAAGAAAGAGGGGGCTTTCCCGATACGAATTTTTCCTTACTAGCGCGCAATTAGATGACCTAAGCCCTTTCCTCGACAAAACTTTCAAGACATTGCCAATAATGTTATATAATAATATTATTCAAATAATATGAATTATTGATCTGATAATGGAAAATATTGTGCAGTGATAATTATTGAAATAACAATAATATAAAATATCAACGTGGCAATTATTGAATCAATAAAATAAAATATTGAACAGTAATTACTATAACAATTATTGAGTAGTGTCTTCTTACGTAAGAATCAGTTGTTAGAGTTTATGCCCTAGAGGCCAATTATTTGATATAATTGCTTAACGTTTTGATATTATATTTGATTGAATAAATATATGATTTTATTATGGTTTTATTCTTTGCGTAATATAATTGTTAACATAATAAAATTCCTTAGAATAGTGATACTAAATTATATAGTTTCAAGTATGTGACTTGAACATGAGATTATATATTACCATTAGTATCGGTGTTCTTAAATGTCCTAATCGAGTATCATTGTTGATGGGACAACAATGATGCATTGAGACTAAATGTATGTGGATCGATTGATGACCAAATCTCATTGGTCATAAATATATGAGATATTAAGTCGATGCATAGGTACATGTTGAAAACGATGTCTTTGGAGCGGACCCACCATGAGAATTCTATATGGAGCATTATGCGAAGTGTCATTAGCAATTCTCATAGTGACAATGATGTAATGGTCCTCCGACACGAAATCGCTATATTACTACACGAGAATTTATGTACTTTGATATCATCAAATGTCACCTTTAATAGGGTGGACTATAAAGGTGATTATTGGGTTCATCATTAATCGTGTGAGAAATATGAGTGATCTAGATGGAATTTAACCATCCTATATATTATGGGTGATATCCATAGGCCTCTTGATTGAGTAGGACTATGAAATGAATGGCCATGCTCAAATAGTGATTTGTTTCATATAGTCTACTCATTGATCAAGAAAACTTCAGTTAAATTATGAAGAGTATGACACATTCCATGACTCGAGTTTATTCTAGGATATTAAGGTTAAAAGGATTAAATTACATTGAAACATTGGTCACAAAAGGTTGCATCGAATCATCGATCTTATTATTATTTGGGTAGCGATGATGCATTACTAGATGCAGCTCACTTTGTTTATAATTTTATAATATGATTTTAAAATTATTGCCAACGTAATAATAACCTATAGGGTCACACACATAGAAACGTTATTTAAAAGGGAATTAATTTAAATTTTAAGGATTTAAATATATTAATATGATTAATAGTATTTAAATCACGCAATTTAAATTAAAAGGATAATTTATATATATGTATATTAATTAAGTAAGACTTAATTAAGAGATATATATATATATAAATTCGGATTTTATAAAATTAGGTTTTGATTTGATTAATTCCTTTTAACTACTATATATATGATATATAGCGACTACTTAGGGTAATATATCATAATTGAAAAACCCTATGCCATTCTTAGAGAGACTAGAGAAAAAAGCAGATTTCAAAATCCATTCCTTTTGGTGGCTAGTACATGAAGTCCTTCTTATTGCAGAATCGTTCGACGGTTAGATGCGGCGTTCGATGTGGATCTGTAGAAAGCAATCGGTTTGTATTATGTTGGAGATTCGAGGCTGATCGGTTTGATTCTCATTTTGTTTATATCTGTATAATCTCTAAACCTCTGAATTAATTGATTTTCGCATGGATCTGTTTTAGGGTTTGAAAATTGCTTTAAAATTTTAATTTTATTTGTGTGTTTACGTCTTAGAAATGACATCGGTAATCCAAAAATCTTTGTGCAATCTGGTGTCTTCTTTGTGCGACCATGCCGTATTCTTGTATTTTAACCACCGAGTATTTCAACGGTGTTAATGGTAAAAAATTACATAGATTATTTATAAAAACTCATACTTGTCATTTTCTTCATCCAACCATTTTTCGTTATGGGGCCCACAAATGGCTGCGCCGTCATACGAATATTCCCCGACAACAAGAATATTCCACGACCAAACAAATATTCCCCGACAACAATGAATATTTTATAACCACTTGCTTATTTTGAAAATTTTGCACATTTCACCCATAACCAAAGCATTATATCAAATTAACACCTTATTAATTCAAAATAATGAATACTAAAGTATATAACAAAAAATAAAAGAATAGTAAATCATGTCACGATTTTTACATGGTTCAGCCCATATCCTCTACTCTAGTGGCCTAATCCACGTCCAATACCAAATGGTATTGGAGACTTACTTTATTAAAATAATATTCAGCAATTACACAGAAAATAAAACTCCCTGTTACAACAACGATCGATTGGACACCTCTTGCCCCCACTTCCTTTGCACTTCTGCAACACCTCTTACCTCTGAGACCTTGATACCTTCATTGAATAGACTGAATATTACAATAACAAATCCCCCAAGACAATCTTGACTTAAACTCTATTTACAATAGATATTAGGATATGGATTACAAAGACTCTACTATAATCTGAGACCTAAAGAAATGACACAATGACTTGAACATGACTCAGATATGATTTGAAAGAATGCTCTGTGAATTTCAACTATTTAGTCTTGTATCTCCTTTAGCCATGCAAACTGCATATATATAAGAAAGGAGGCAACGGCTAGTTCCACTAGTTACATAATAGAGATCTGTTAGCTAGACTAATGGATAAATAATACTCAGCATGATATAGATAATCATATATTATTTGCTAAAATAAAGGAGTCAAATATATCAAAGAATAATACTGTTAGAACTAATACTCCTTTAATAGCTAAAAATCTGTTAACAAATTCAAATTCAAAATAAACCAGATTCCTTAGCTAATCTCCAAATCAAATTTAAATTGGTAATTATATATATATATATATATATATATATATTAGACAGATATATCTCAGCAATATTAATTCAAAAAATATAACAAGCTAATAAAAAGGAAATAAAGAATAATAATGATAAGACTTAGACTCCAACTGCAACAACTTGTTACCTTGTATTTTGAATTCAAAAACCAAATCCCAAGCTCCTTATAATGCTCCAATTCATATTCGAATTGGTCTTCATATCAAAACAGATTAACAAAGATATATAACCCAATATATCAACACATATATTAAAGAGACAAATCCCAGCAATATTGGATTCTTTAAAAGATGCTAAATAGACTTCTATATAAAGAAGACTTCCTTAAGATTCTATAACTGAAAAGCTTACTTGGCAATAAATGTTAGAAACAAAATCCAACCTGCTAAAATTTAACAACCCACTTTATGGATCAGCTCAATTAGTCCATAATACACACATATTCCTGTCATATCAGCCCAATACAAAAACCATACAATCCATACCATATTTAACATGAATAACCATATTTGAATTAACATGACCCAATCAAGTTATAAAGCAATACAATTTCAATTTAGCCCATGTATGCATTGTCATAATTAAAACCACAAAGTATATATACTAATAGGGTAGAAGACACAGAAAATGATATAAACATTAATTAAATTGAAAAATTATAAATAGTTGATTTGACTAAGACGACTAAGAGACAAAGGATGTGGATGAAAATGGAGAAGAACAAAATTAAAAGTACTATTTCTTTTACTCCCTCCGTCCGTTAATATAAGATGTTTTAGAGAAGTTTTTTTGTCCCTTAATATATGACGTTTTAGAATTCTAAGTAAGCATTAATTGCTTAGTTTCCAATATTACCCCAAGTATTAAATACATTTTGGTGGAGCAATATGAAGAGAGAGATAACGGGATTTATCTCAAGGTGTCTAACTTGTCAACGACTCAAGGCGGAGCATCAAGTACCAAAAGGTCCATTGCAACCACTTGAAATTCCAGAATGGAAGCGGGAGCACATTACCATGGATTTCGTTACCCATTTTCCCAAGGTTTCTCAAGGCATAGATGCGATTTGGGTCATTGTTGATAGATTGACCAGATCAACTCATTTCTTACCTATACGAGAAACTTATACACTTGAACGTCTTGCACATATGTACATAAATGAGATTGTAAGACTGCATGGTATGTCAGTATTCATAGTTTCTGATCGAGACCCAAGATTCACTTCACGATTTTGGGTTAGTTTGCAGAAAGTTGTGGGCATGAATTTACGATTTAGCTCGACATATCATCCTCAGACGGACGGGCAGTCAGAGAGGACTATTCAAACTCTTGAAGATCTATTAAGACTCTATGTCCTTGACTTCATGGGAAGTTGGGACAAGTTCTTACCATTGGTGGAGTTTTCCTACAACAACAGTTATCAAGCAAGTATTGGCATGGCTCCATTCGAGGAATTGTATGGAAGAAAGTGTCATTCTCTAGTATGCTGGGATGAGGTGGGTGAAGCAACTTTATTGGGACCGGATTTGGTGCGATATAACTACAAAAAAAGATTCAAACGATCGACAACGATAAAAACCTCGAAAGATCGACAAAAAGAGTTATGCGCAGATCTTCATGAAAGGACGTGAAATTCATTGGAGATCATGTGTTTGTTACGTGTTGCTCCATGGAAAGGAGTTCTGATTTGGAAGAGAGGAAAGCTCAATCCTCGATTCATTAGCCCATTTATAATCCTCCATCGGTAGGAACTGTGCCTATAGACTCGCATTCTGCTTAAGTATGTCTACGTGTTCATAACGTTTTTCACATATCTATGTTACATAAATTTGTGAAAGACCCGAACCACATTATTGAATTAGAACCAGACGAGATAGAGGAAGATTTAACGTATGAAGAGTTACCTGTTAAAATCTTGGATAAGAATGATCATATTCTACGCTCTAAAGTTATACCTCAAGTCAAAGTTTTGTGGAGAAACCATGATATTGAGAAAATGACCTGGGAGTTAGATTCTGAAATGAAATCAAGGTATCCTCACTTCTTCGACATACCAGGTACGCACCCTAATTTTGAGGACGAAATTTCATAAGAAGGGGAGGTTGTAAGACCCCAACTTTTATGAATAAAGAATAATTTTTTCAAAATATATTTTTGAATATTATGGTGTGAATTTGATATAATGTTATAGTTGTGGGTAATTTTTCAAATTTTGCAAAGTAAGCAAGTTGTTATATAATATTCGATTGGTCGAGGAATATTACGTTTTAACGAGGAATATTAAATGCGACGACACAATCATTAGTGGACCCCACACAACGGATGTATTATTCGTAGTTAGAAAATGGCGAAATTATCTTTTATAAAAATAACGGTGAAAGTTTTCTGAGTTAAAACATTGAACTACCGGTAGTAAAAAATACGATGTCTGGCGTGGTTGTATAGTAGCACCACGGTATTGATTATTGATGCTTCGTGAGAAGTCACTTTCAGTTATACTCAATTATTACTCACGATAATTGCTTTGCATCATATCTCTCGTATTATTGATTCAATTATTGTCACAGAATCATCATCTGCATAATATTTATTATTATTAAATCAATAATTGAGACGACAAAGTTATTCATATTATTATTTGCAATATTGACAATGTCTAAAAGTTCTGTCAAGGAGAGGTTTGGTCACCTAATTGCGGCGCAATAAAGAGAAATCCTTATCGAAAGCCCTCTTTTTTGGAGCGACGACACGTTGTTAAATATTGTGAGTTATAATATTAATGATGAATAAGTTGTGTTGATTAAAGATGAAATTGATAGTTCCATTGTGTTGGAATTATTAGTGTTAGTGGAAATCGACATTTATTTCGATAATAATTGATGTCTAGAGGTTATATTGACCAATTGGGTAATTAATCGGATAAATGAGCAATTAATTGCTATTATTTCACATCATCTTATAACTATTTATTCACATGTGTGTACTATTGATTCACATTCATGTACTATTAGGGAGGTGGTGCAAGATTGATAATACTTGCATGACTAAATTAAAAATGGAGGTATAAATGAAGGTCTTATACTATAATTAGTTTTTCACATGATTATACTATTAAGTCACATGAATGAACTATTAATTCACATTATTTACTATTAGGGGAGGTGGTGCAAGTTTGATAATACTTGCGGGACTAAATTAAAATGAAGAAAAAGAGGAAGGTATTATCTTTGTAATATTTCGAGCCCCAAAAGCGTGCAATTATCGAAACTATATTTTCCTATAAATAGAAGCTCATTCTTCCTTCATTTCTCACCAATTCACTAAAGTTATTGAGCAATTATTATAGAGAGAAATTATAGAGAGAAAGAAGAAGAAAGTCTACCTCCTTTATTCTAGTATCCATCTTCTTACAGGTAAGGGTATTATTCTTTTCGTATTCATGAAGAGGTTATTTTCTTTCAATACTCATAAAGGTTGTTATTACATTATTTATTATTACAACTTGGAATAACTCTGCGTCTGCATGGATTCCATTCTTTATTATCACATGTCCGGTGAATTCTATTGTTATTCCATTCTTTATTATTACATTGGAATATCACATGCATGCGGATTATGGATGACTGGTTCCATTCTTTATTATTACATTGGAATATCACATGCGTGCGGGTGACGCGTGACCTAGTTCCATTCTTTATCATTCATTTGAAATAACTTTGCACGTGTGGATTACGCATGCGCTAGTGAATTCTTCTGTTATTCTATTCTTTATTATTACATTGGAATAACTTTTCTATGTGGATTACTGCATGCATGGTGAATGATCATTAAGTATTCATTCCTTATTAAATTGTGGAAATGATGCATCTACGTGGATTCTGCGCATGGCGAAAAAAATCCATTTGAAGTTTCATATATTCTATTATACTCGGTTGGTTAAAGTTTGTGCTTATATACTCCATGAAATTAGTAGAATATCACGGATATTTAAGCTTCATCCGATATATTTTCATGGAAATATTCTTACGAGCATTCTTGAATTTTACTCCAAAAAAGCGATGTCGTCATGTTGACAATTTGGGCGTTATTGATTTCTAGATAAATTAAATTATAAATCTTTAAAAATTTATCCTTGAACTTGTTTTATTGAATTCTTATATCATTGTCATCATCCTCATGTTTATAATATGTTGAAAGTCATTTGTGGCTTTGTAGTGCATAGATGGACTTGGTGTGATTATGACGAAGATTATTCGGTATAATCATGGCCGTAATGCTACAAATGATGTGGTAAAAGTCCTCATTGGTAGTAGTGCATTGATGGGCAGATTGTTGGTATGATCATGACCATTGATGAATACCACGAATATCATTGGCCGTAGTGCATGGATAATTTGTGGTGCGTGATACTTAATGAATATCATTGGTAGTAGTGCTTGGGGATGATGTGGTTTATTTATTAAGTTGAGTCTCAGCGATAAAAGTGATGAAAAACCTTTTAAATCATAGAAGATAGTAGATTGTATTCTCTAATTGACTCTTCTAATGGATTGCTTGTTCCGCTACAGTTAAACTTGATGTTTGTTATATTTTATCAATTTAACACTGTTGAAGGTTAACGATAAATTATTCTGCATTATCTTAGTCATAATATTTCTTACTGGACTAGTTGAGCTCACCCTTTCTTTCACTGTTCTCTTCAGGAAATGAGAATATAGCTGTGATGAGTCGGGAAACGGATTGACGATCCAGATGGTTGTTTTAGTAGTCCTCACTATTCTATAAAATAGTGTGACAATAAATATAATGAGGACTCCATCGAGTGTGGATATTGTCTAGATGACAATATTCTTATTAAAACTCTTAGATTATGTTTTGTCGTATTTTACACGACTGTTGTATAATTAAGTTGTATTTAAATTTTGTACCATATATTTGGTGACTCAAGATGAGTGATGTATACCTATTTAGGAGGCGTCATAGTTGTCACCTCCGACGACATGGTGCACTTGGGCTTCAACTCGTTTCCCTCTGATGACCAGTGATGAGATAAGAAGAAGCAGAGCAGTGAAGAGTTACAGTCCAGGCATTACTCAACCTTTTTTTTTCTCTTTCCAAACAATTGTAGAAAGATAAATAAAGTGAGATTTAAGCAAAATCGCCTCTTTTGCTAACCTACTAGAACAATTAGTAGTCATCAAGAGTCGAAGAGTCTTATTTTAAAGTGTCGTTTAGTTATTCGAGTTAACTTAATAACCCAAAAATAATAATTAGTAAAACTAATTGAAAACTGTAAATTAATTGGATATAGCCAAAATGTTAAAAATGCCCAATTACCGAAAATTTCAGTTAAATTATTTGATTTCTTTGTTCTTGATTATACCCATTTTTTGCTCAAATCTAGGGAAACCTGATGGTTCACGGGAGTATATGTATTATATATATATATATATATATATATATATATATATATATATATAAATTTTGTTTTTAATAAAAAATAGAATATATTATATTTTATTATGCATAGTGTTTGCATAGTGCCTGCATAATATTTGCATAGTAAAATCAAAAAAAAAATCGCCGAATTTTTCAGTCGCCCGTGATGTTGCACTGTGCATCCGTGATTTTCTAAATTTAAATAGTATCATTTCCATTCTCCTATAAATAGGATGCTTAGTTAGAATTGAAAATCACACCAAGATAAGAGAATTTTTCTTCTATAATATTGAACGTATTTCTTTAGAGTTTAAGGAAGCTTTGAGTGTAGAAAATAGTGAAAATTTTCTTCAAGAATATATCCGCTATACCAGTCAGAAATGCTCTCTTTTTGAGGTAAGGGGTATTATTTATTTCATATTCTCTTACGATGTTATTTTTTGTATTTGTAAGAAATTTTATTTCGTTCAATATTCGCAAGAAATATTATCTTCGCTTTAATATTAAGTAAAGAATATTATATTAGCTTCAATATTCATAAGGAATATTATTTTAGATTCAACAGATTGTAAGGGATATTATTTTTGTTCAGTATTCGTAAGAAATAATATTTTCTTCCATACTCTGTAGTATGTAAGTAATATTATTTCGTTTCAGATTCCGAATTCTAAATTTATTTTTTTAAAGTTTTGGCTTCTATACTCCATGAAATTAGTAGAATATCCTTGAAATTTGCACTTCATCCAGTATTTTTTCATGAAAATATATATTCTGAGCATTCTTGATAAATTTGAACTTTTTCATGTCGGAGTACTATTCCCAAAGTAGTATTCACGAGATACTATTCACTCGGTTACTATTCACCCGCGGGGTACTATTCATAACAGAAATTAAATTTTTTTCGGTACAAATCATTTTTGATACAATATTATTCTTGAATTTTACTCCACAAAGCAGTATCATGTTGATAATTTAGACATTATTGAATTTTGGATAAATTAAATTATAAAAATTTAAAAATTTATCCTTTGCTTTCTTTTAATTGAATTCTTATATCATTGTCATCATCTACATGCTTATATTGTGATAAAAGTCATCTTTTAATGATGTAATTTGAATTTTTGTTGTTTTGATTAATTAACAAAATAATTTGAATTTTAGTATTTTTTTAATTTGATTTTTTTTAGTATTTTAGTATTTTATTTTAATTAGTATTTGGTGTAAATATGTTATGTTTTGAATTTTAGTATTTTGATTAAATGATGTAAATATGTTATACAACTTATTTTATTTAATTAGTTGTTTTGATTAGTTAACAAAATAATTTGAATTTTAGTATTTTGATTAAATGATGTAAATATGTTATGCTTTTTTATTTTGAATTTTAGTATTCAGCCAATTTTAACTCCGTTTGTCTTACATTAATAAGCGAGGGGCGCAGGCGACTCAAAAAAATATAACGTTAAAAGTACTATTGGACAAAAAAATATAGATCGCTTTCGGTGAACATCGCGGTAAAAAGTCGAAGCATTTTGAACTATCTCCCTTAATTTTTTTTTATAGTTATTTGTTTTTTTACATGTATGCCCTTTCAATTATATAAAATGATCCAAGTTAAATTAAAAATGACTCTTAATTTGCCACATAATCATATACACACCACATGTCACAGCCACATCATCAATTTATAACGTGGCAGTTGCAATTGAAGTGGAAAAAATTAATTATTTAATGATCTGATTAAAAAAATTAAAAGATCGATCACCGAAATAAAAAATGACCAATAATTTAATATAATAATTTATATTTAAGCCTACCCAAAAATACCTCAAGTTCACTCACCTCATTTGTATTTTACACTTTCCAACGGTGTTTTGGACCTTTGTAAAATTTCAATCCTCTTTGGGTAAAACCTTATATATTTAAAAGAATTTTAATTAAAAAAATATAAAATAGCTTTATTTGTTTGGACGTAAGGAGGAAAGTTTCAAGTCGGGAGGAATTTACACACATCTTAGATCAGATATAGCTTTAATCCAACTAGAAACAGAGGTTAGTTCCCAATTGATTACTAAATGGGTATGATGAAAAATCACAAAACTTTAGTATTCATCATCTGGGTAACCATTGCCCTTTCCAATGAAGTTCTTGCAAAGTCTCGCCGCCCAATTTCTGTAAGTTTTCTTATCATCTTCATGAAATTTGAGCTTATTTCTCTCCAATTACTGTATAAACAAGTAGATTATATCAGGATAACGAGATACGAGAGATGAAGAATCAGTGTTATTCAGATATTGAGAGGTATTTTCAGATTTATCCGGTTGTTTCCTTGTTAAACTTACAAGAATTCTTTTAAAATTTCATCAATTTTTTTTTGGGTTTTTATCTTCATACATATGTAAACCCATGTAATTTTTGTTTTAAGAAAAAAGATGAAATTTTGTTTATCTTTGATGTATTTTGTTCATATGAAAACCCCTTATTAAGTAATAATTTTTAAATTCCTTTATTTTGGTTCTGGTTTTGGTTTTGTCAAATTTTCTGGGTAGCCAAATAACCCCAAACAGAACTTTAATGTTATATTAATTTTCCCTTCATTAAATTTGTCTTTATATGAGTAATCTGTCTAATTGTTATGTTATTGTGGGGAACAATTGATTTGTGAAGTGGATTATGGGGTCAGCAGTGCAAGTCTTCAATGATAGCAAAAGAGAATTGCATGTTGCAATGTCTGTCACCGTCTTGCTATGGGCTGGTTTACGAAGGCGATCCGGTGAGGGGACTGACTAAGTATTTCTTTTGTATTATACCGATTATTTGAGTGTCATGTTTAGTGTAATTTTTTTTTTGTTGGTATTATCTTTATTAGTTGGAAGAAGGGGAGAAAGATTATAGTAGGAGCCAAGAGTACAAGTACTGTATGCACAGGTTAGTTTTATCTCTGTTTTTTATCATGTGCATGCTTTAATTCCTATTAGTGTATCTATTTTACTGCAAATTGATGATAATGACATTTTTTAATGGGCCAGTTTGTTTTTTGCTTCGTTGTTTTCTTCTTCCTTTTGCTTGAAAGAAATTCAGAAAAAGCAGCCTTGGGGCCAGATTGTTGCTTCTTTTTTTACAACAATGCTAAAAAAAGACGGCCCAAATCACTTTTGCTTTATTTATTATTTTTCGTAAAGAAAACAAAGCAACAAGTAAAACTATGAATCTGGAACAAATCTGTCCAAACAAAAGTGGCAAAATCTTCAAGCGCCAGAAATGTAATTTGCTCAAAGGGGTTGTGAGACATATGAGCACATATGTAAGCTAAATGCATTCTATTAGAAGTACAGATTAGGAATGGTATTGTGAGAAAACTGACTAAGCTGATATAACCATGTGCTGCATATCCAAATCCATTTGATGTCAATTAAGGAGTAAAAAATTTAGTGTCCAAGTTGAAAGTGTCTTGTGTAAAGCAGAATTTGTTGATACTGACCAGTTAGGACTTAGGAAGACACCGTATATGAGATGGTATTATGGATAGACTAAATTGATGGACTCGTAGCTGGTACATGGTTTTATTGATTTCAGTTTAGTTTATCACCTTGCTGTGGTCGACTGCAGCCAAACATTTTTCTCATAAACAGCTCGATTGTAGCTTTTTTGGGAGTCTTATTTGCCTACAGTTAGAGGCTGTTTGGGAGATACTTATAAGTTGGTCTTTACTGTTTGAGTGTTCTGGAATGACTTATTTTTTGACTTTAAGTCAAAAAAATAAGTAACAATTTGTAACTTAAAATAAAATGACTTATAAGTCATTCTTAATAAGTTATTTTGACCAAATGTAATGATTATTTTGCCTCTCCTCTGTCTTGACAAATTACATATGTACCCTCCTCTCTCTTGTGGTTACTGAATATAATTGTAAAGTTGTTCCGAATTGTTGCGTTCCAATAATTGAGAATCAATATGCAAATGTCATCTGTTCCATTACGAATGGAAGAAGCAAAATCTTTTGTGAATGCATATAACTGTAGCTGCTGCAATCAAAGGATTATTAACTTAAAGTTTAGAAATTTGGTAATTATCAATTATTTCAACAAAAACAAAACATGTAACACCCAAGCAAGAACGAACAAATGTTACAATCAAATGCAAGAAAAATGGGTTTAGTCCCTTGTTTGTCGGCAACTGCTATTACTCCAGTAAAATCAACAGAGCCCAGCCTTATTTAATTATGCTCCTAATAAGTTGTTTACAAATAAGTTCTTTACCAATAAGTTGTTTAAATAATAAGTTGATTATTAATAATAAATTGTTTACCAATAAGTTGTTTAAATAATAAGCTGTTTACCAATAATAAGATGTTTACTATTAATAAGCCGTTTACCAATAATAAGCCGTTTACCAATAATAAGTTATTTAAATAATAAGTTGTTTACCAATAAACTGTTTAAATAATAAGTTATTTACCAATAAGTTGTTTAAATAATAAGTTGTTTACCAATAAGCTTTTTAAATAAGTTGTTTACCAATAAACTGTTTAAATAATAAGTTCTATACCAATAAGTTGTTTAAATAATAAGTTGTTTAGCAATAAGCTTTTTAAATAAGTTGATTACCAATAAGTTGTTTAAATAATAAGTTGTTTAGCAATAATAAGCCGTTTACCAAGAATAAGTTGTTTACTAATAAGCTTGTTAAATAAGTTGTTTACCAATAAGCTGTTTAAATAATAAGTTGTTAGCAATAATAAGCTATTTAAATAATAAGTTCGTTACCAATAAGCTGTTTACCAATAAGCTGGTTAAATAAGTTGTTTATCAATAAGTTGTTTACCAGTAATAAGTTGTTTACCAATAATAACATTCGATATGATATTAAATCAATGTATCTTTTTATAATGTCTTTTTTAGTAATCTTTTACATTTTATTTTAACTTATAAGTCATTATCAGCCGAACACCTTCATAACTTGTTTTAACTTAATTTTTAACTTATAAGTCATTATCAGCCGAACACTTTTACTTATAAGTCAGAACTTAAAACAACTTATAAGTCAACTTATATTTGAACTTATAAGTCATTTTAAAATAAGTCACTCCCAAACAGACCTCTAGCAATGAGAAGGGAACTGCTATTCTTTTTTGGGTCACCCTAAGTTTTAAGCCAACTGACCAAGTGAGGTTGGCATAAACGGCCAAAATGGATAGCTTTACCATCCTTTAAACTAAAATCAAATAGTTTTAGATGAATTAGACTTGGTTTATCGCAAGGTCATGTGAATGGCCCCGAGTAACATGTAGATATCATATTAAGTTAAGGTATTTACATGTATATTTTTGGCCCAAGGAACATGTAGGTATCCTTTTAAGGGTTACTTGGGTGCTTGAGAACATATCCATAGGATGTGATCCTGCCAGGCCAGAGTAAATTAGAATTGGTTAACTATGTAAATGCTTTGCTTGTAGTATGATAGGCTCTCAATTAACCAACTTAGTTACAGGAAACACTACTTGCTCCATCTGAAACTTGGTGGCATCTTGAAAAATGTGATTTCGGCAAATGGATTTTAAGGCATTCAAATATATTTGTAGAAACTATTGTTTAATACTACCTCTGTTCCAAAATATAAGATCATGAGAGTTGTATGTTTATCCTTCATTATCTCTAAATTACAAAGAGTTAAATATATTTAATAGCAATTCTACAAGTATTCAAGTGAAAAAAAAATTGAATTAGAAGAAACTTAAACGGGTTGAATGAAGTATCATAAACAGATTAATTGACGCGCGACATGATACGCCACTCAGATAGACTGTTAATATGTGCTAAACGAGTTGACATGTTAATGACATGAACATGTGAAAAATCTCTCAAACTTGCTAATTTCGTGATCGGTTCGTGTCAAGTTGCAAATAGCCATTCTAGAACTCAAAACGATGTAGTAACAACATATCATTGCTTACCTGTCAAATTTCCCTCAGTCATATAGGGAGTTTAGCAGGAACAAGGATGCAAAAGTTTTACTTGCAGAATAGTTGAGGATTTAAAACTTTTGTTGAACTGTATTATGTTTTCTAATTCTCTTAGTTATTTGGAATGAATGGGAATTGCAAGGAGTTTTAAGCTGCCCTGATCTTTTGAGAGACATCACATTAATTTCTCGTGTTCTGCTGTATGTGCTTTTTGGGTTTCGCAGACTCGCACCGCAAACTTATAGGGGCAAATCTCTGCTCTCTTTTAAGTTTTCCTTCTGTTTGTTTTTTTGTTCCAAGTTGTAATCCCAAGGATAGAATTAGGGATCAAATTTATTTGTTTTTTGCTGCTAATTTGAGTTTTTCTTTCCAGCAGGCTTCAGTTTCAACATTTATTTTGTTCATATATGTTAATTAGGACATTTTCTTTAGCGGCATTATGTATCATCTACTATCTTTATCGGAAACTTATTATCTTCTGCCTGTCCAGTGTCCACCTATGATTTACGTTGTTACTGAATCATATTTGTTTTTCATATATTTTGTTGCAGGTTATCTATGGGAGAGAGCATAGATGGTATTAGAGGTTCCTTTGACATTTAAAGACATAGATGGACAAAAGTTCACTCCTATGTTGAGACTCTTTCAAAATTGTTGATAGTTGGTACAATTCAAGTTCAAGTTCAAATAACTGGTGTTATTTCCAATAGACTGAGGACATTTAATCCTTGTTGGTATTATATTTAGTTGTTATTGTAGGGAATTGATATTTTCACAAGTAAATTTGATAGGTTCACAGGCTCCTTCTCACATGAATAGTAAGTGGGGTCCACCTTTACATGTGAGTGTCCCTCGTGGAATTAACAATTTCACTTGTGGAAATATCAATTCCCTTGGTGTCGAGTGAGTTACACAAGTTGATGCGTATTGGCTTTTGATAGTGTGGGAAGAGCAATTATATATTTAAGGACACTTTTGTAATTTGGATATAGATCATATCAAAATTCCATATTAGTGAACATAATTAAAGAAGGTAGAGGTTACTTGTTCTTAGAAATAAAATTGATCGAAATTAACAAAGAGAGACAAGAATATAAATGGGAGACACCACCCCACTTCCTATTTTGTTTTGAAATTGTAGAGAAAATTTCAGACGTAGTATCATTCCAAATAATGTACAAGTTTTTTGCAGGAAAAAATAACCAACTGAATTCTCAGATAAAGTACAATGATATTTTTTCGAATTGTTTTTTCTTTCTTTTAAATTCTGTGTCTTTTTTTTCGCCTTCTTGCTTTCTTTATCCACAAAAGGTTCACTAGAAATGTGCGAGAAAATAATAAGTGAATAAATCATAATGGGGGTAACTAAAAGGTGAGCTTTAACCTTCTTCTTTTTTTCCTTTTTTTTTTGTTTTTCAACTATTAACTCTTTTTAATTTTAGAGTTTTGTTAATTGGCATTAAATGGTACCTTAATTTAGAAAGACTATTTTTATTCAATTTTTATGTTTTTATTTTTTATTTTTTATGAGTTCTATTATATATGGTAATTAAAAATTACAATTTTTATTACGGTTAGATATAATAGCATATTATGTAGTTAAGTGTAAATATATGAATAATTTATATATCAGAGAGTTTCTTATGTGGGTGGTCTGCATGCAGACCACTTTTAGCGACAGATAAAATCGTCGCTAAATCCGTAATATGAATCGGTCGAGCTATAGCGACGGTTCTGAGCTATGGCAACGGTTCAGATCCTATGGCGATAAATTTAGCGACAGACACATACGGATCACCCGCATATGAAACTCTCTAATTTATATATATGTCTAGTGGTAGTAAAAGTTGTAATTTTTTTTATCCTAAGATATACTCCCTCCTATCCAGATTAAATGATATTTTAGAGTTAAGCACACTTATTAAGAAATAACACAAAATGTCTTTTGTATCCCTAATTAATTATTTCTCTCTCCACAAAGATGAAGGCAATTAATGGGTTATTGGAACTTTGGTTGTACATGTGGTAAAATGGTTCATGGAATTGCATTTACTAAGCATATTAAATAGATGGGTAAATTAGGAAAAAAATAGTGCAATATTGCATACTGTGAGTTTAAATACAAATATTGTCTTCTAGACAATATCCACACTCAAATAAGTCCTCGTTACAATTATTCAAGCACTATTTTACAGAAATAGTTAGGAATTTGGTAAAACATCTTTCTAGAACCATCACTCCTGTACCCCAGACTAGTTCCTCGCTATGTTCTCACCTCCCGAGAAAATGGAACAAAAAAAGAAAAGGGTGAGCTCAACTAGCCCAAGAAAAAGAATATTATGACTAAGATAATATACAACAAATTATCGTTAGTCTTCAACGAGAAAAAATCGATAAAATATAATAGCCAACAAATTTTAGATCAACAAGCTGCAATGAATAAAGAATCCATTAGAAAGAGTCAAGTAGAGAATGAGTTCTACCATCTTCTAAGATTTAAAGTCCATCATCAATATTTTATCCTCCGTAATAACAATCAATATACATCTTTAATCAATATTCATCTTTGCACTACTGGTAAAGATATTCATTTGTATCACCAATTTAGTCATGTTCATCTCAACACTGCTCATCTTCGCACTACGGGCCAAAGATATTCATCGCTTAATCATTCATCTTTTTTACTACTGGTAGAAGATATTTAGTAATATCATCATTTAGGACCTGAGGATGATGAAAAATATTTTAAAGAAAACGAATCCAGTTGAAACCGGAAGGACAAATAGTAAGGATTAGAGTATAACAGTTTATCCAAGATCAATAATACTTCATAAATACCAAATTTGAAGCGAATTCAAAAATAAAGATCAAAACATGGATACAATCAAAGATAGTAACCATAATAGACATCTTGGACAAAAAGAAGAAAATTTTATTTTTTAGTGAATAGTGTCGTATTCGTGAATAGTCTTAAGTAGACGTGAATAATAACCCCAACACAAAAGTTTCAAATTTGATAAAATTCGAGATCAATACTTGGCGTAATGATATTGAAGAAATAATATCATATATGAAGAAAATAACATCCCTTACCTCAAAATATCAGTACTTCTGATCGGAATATCTGTATAAGGCTAAAGGAAACTTACACTGATGAATAGAAACTCACAAAGTATCTAAATACTCATAAAATACACTCAATAATCTAGAGAAAGAAAGAGAGAAAACTTGTTTCTGGTGTGATTTTTAATTCTAACTTAGCCCTCTATTTATAGGAAAATGTTAGCAGACTTGACTGCAACTCAATGTGGCTTTACCTCGCTACTATTCCCACCCACCACATTTGAAATAAATTCAGCACATTTCTTCACCAACCACAAGTGGGGCCCACTCAATTCTATAATTTTCTACCAAAATCATTTATAAACCTAATTTCTGAATCAGTCACCTCTTAAAATTCATAACAAATCATACGTTCATTTTTAACGGTTCAAAATTTGTGGACATATACTCAACTTATATATGTATAACATATCCAAAAATTACAATGATCCAACGGTCGGATTAAAAATTATAACTCACACAATATATCTCAAAAACACTGGTTTAATTTTTTAATACCTTCATTCCGACAAAAATACTGATAAAACACCTCAACATTAACTCCTTCATTTTTAACCACAATAAATATATCCAATATTTATATCCTCATAAAATAAATATTTCCTTATTATATAAATCAATAATTAATTATTCACAAATAATATTACAGAATCACATTTATGACAACCAGGCCGTTCCCAGGAAAGAGGGGCTTTCCAATAAGAATTTCTCCTTACTGGCGCGCAATTAGGTGACCAAACCTCTCCTTGACAGAATTTTCTAGACATTGCCAATAATGCTATCTAATAATATTATTCAAATAATATGAATTATTGATCTGATAATGGGAAATACTGTGCAGTGATAATTATTGAAACAACAATAATATAAAATATCAACGCAAAGAATTATTGAATCAATAAAATAAAATATTGAGCGAGAACTCATCGTAACAATTATTGAGTAGTGCCTTCTTACGTAAGGATCAATAATTCATCAATCACGTGCATCCACGCGATATCGTATTTTAACCAAGGGTATTCCAACAGTGTTAATTGGTAACAACTACTGCCAGATTATTTATAAAAACTCAAACTTGTCGTTTTCTTCATCCGAAGCGCTTATTACATTATGGGGCCCACAAATAAATGCGCCGTCGTACGAATATTCCCCGACAACAAGAATATTCCACGACCAAACTAATATTCCCCGACAACAATGATTATTTTATAACTACTTGCATATTTTGTAAAATTTGCACATTTCACCCATAACCAAAGAATTATATCAAATTAATACCTTATTATTCACAAATATAATTAGAAGAAATTCGATTTTATTTATAATAAGTTGGGATCTTACAAAAAATATTATGAACACGAGACATACTTGGAGGTAATGCGAGTCTATAGGCCACAATTCCTATTCGGTCAAGAATCTCAAATGGACCAACAAATCGTTGATTGAGCTTTCCTCTCTTCCCAAATCTTGTAACTCCCTTCCATGGTGCAACACGTAACAATACATGATCCCCAATATTAAATTCCACGTCTTTTCGATGAATATCCGCATAACTCTTTTGTCGATCTTGTGCCGTTTGTATACATTGTTGAATCATTTGGATCTTTTCTGTAGTCATGCGTACTAATTCTGGTCCCAACAACGTTGCTTCTCCCACCTCGTCCCAGCATACTGGAGAACGACACTTTCGTCCATACAACGCCTCAAATGGAGCCATGCTTATACTTGCTTGATAACTGTTGTTGTAGGAGAATTCCACCAGTGGCAAGTACTTATCCCAACTTCCTTTAAAATCTAGGACACAAAGTCTTAATAGATCTTCAAGGGTTTGAATAGTCCTCTCTGATTGTCCGTTCGCTTTGAGGATGGTATCTGCGAATCAATCGTAAATCCGTGCCCATAGCTTTCTGAAGCTAACCCAAAATCGTGAAGTGAATCTTGGGTCACGATCCGAAACTATGGATACTGGCATGCCATGCAATCTCACAATCTCATTCACGTACATGCGAAGCAAGACGTTCAAGGAATAAGTCTCACGTGTCGGTAAGAAATGGGCGACTTGGTTAATCTATCAACAATAACCCAAATCGCATCATCCTTGAGAAACTTTGGGAAGACTTGTAAGCTTGAAATCCATAGTAATATGTTCCCACTTTCATTTGAATCTCAAGTGGTTGTAATGGACCCTTTGGCACTTGATGCTCTTCGCCTTTACACGTTGACAAGTTAAACACCTCGAGATAAACTCCGCGATCTCTCTCTTTCATATTGTTCCACCAAAATGTATGCCGAATATCATGATACATTTTGGTACTCCCGATGGATTGCAAAACGGGTGTTGTGTGCCTCAATCATGATTCTATGCTTCAAGTCAGAATCGTTAGGAACACAAAGTCTGGAGTTGAATCTAAGTATTCCTTCTTCATCGATTCTCGCTTGGAATAGCTCCTTCTTGCACTTTCTTCCTCATACGTATCGACTCCGGTCCGTAGTAACTTGGCGACTTTAACTTTATCGATTAAAAGTCGGTTCTACTCGTATATTCGCCATCATCATGTGGGTCCTCAGAGTCTTTAATTCTACCTCCATCCTTTGCAAGTCATACAGAATGGGCCTTTGCATTAACAATATCGCACTCGTACTAAGATATGATCTTCTACTCGATAAATCGACTCTTACGTTACGCTTTTTCGGGGATGATATTGAATAGTGTGATCGTAATCTTTCAATAGTTCAAGCCAACGTCGTTCTTTGCATGTTGAAGTTCTTTTGGGTGAAGAAATATTTGAGGCTTTTATGGTCCGTATAAATCTCCACTTTCTCCCCATACAAGTAGTGTCTCCAAATTTTCAACGCGAATCATTTACTTGCCAACTCTAGATCATGAGTAGGATAATTCCTCTCATATTCTTTGAGTTGTCGTGAGGCATAGGCTATGACTTTCCTATGTTGCATGAGAACGCATCCTAACCCTTTGCCTGAAGCATCGCTGTATATAACAAATCCATCCGTACCAGATGGTATTGCGAAACAGTCAGCGAAATGAGTCTCCTCTTAAGCTCTTGGAAACTCTTCTCGCATTCCTCGCTTCCATACAAATTTTGTATCTTCCGAAAGTCAACTGAGTTAATCGAGTAGCGATTCGAGAAAATCCTTCCACGAATCTCCGATAATAACCAAATAAGCCCGTAGCTACGCGACTTGGTCACCGACTTTGGTTTCTCCCAAGTTTGTCTTTGCTTCAATCTTCACCGGGTGAGCGGATACTCCATGTTTTGACACCACGTGCCCAAGGAATGCTACTTCCTCAAGCCATAACTCGCATTTCTTCAGCTTGGTATAAAGTTTATTTTCACGAAGCCTTTCAAGTATCAGCTTCAAATGGTGCTCATGATCTTCACGGCTTTTGGAATAGATGAGGATGTCATCAATAAAGACAACAACAAAGCCGATCCAAATATTCCTTGAATACACTAAGCTCATCATATCCATGAAAGCGATGAGCATTAGTCGATCCAAAAGACATGACTAAGAATTCATAATGCCGTCTGGGGATTCTCGAAGGCGATCTTTGGAATATACTCGGTTTTAATCTTGGTGATGATATCCGAGCGAAAATCGATCTTTGAAAATAATTGTGCTCCTTGCAATCGGGTCGAACAGGTCATCAATGCGAGGTAGTGGATACCTATTCTTGATGGTGACATGGTTTAATTCTCATTAGTCAATACAAAAGTCGCATACTCCCGCTTTCTTCTTTACTTAATAAAACAGAGAGCACCCCAAGGAGATGTACTAGATCGAATGAAACCTATGTCTAACAATTCCTGTAGTTGGACTTTTAACTCCTGAAGTTCAATAGGAGCCATTCGATATGGGGTTTTAGAAATGGGTTTTGTACCCGACTCAAGGTCAATAAAGAATTCAACATCACGTTCTAGGGGTAGACCGAAAAGTTCTTCAGGAAATACATCAGAAAATTCTCTAACAACAGAAATATTATTCAAATCTGACTTATCTTTGTTCAAATCCATAACATGGGCTTAAAAAGCTTGACATCCGTTTTTCAATAAACGAATAGCTTTATGGTTTGATAGGATAGTGACTGATTTTAGTGGTTTAGTTGTTTGAATTCGTATGACAGGTTGGTTAGGAATATAAAAACTAATAACCTTACGAAAACAATCAATTTTGGCATGATGAGTGGTTAACCAATCAATTCCTAGAATCACATCAAAAGCAAGTATCTTTAAAGATATAAGATCAACAGGTAATGTGATAGTGCCAACTTGGATCATGCAAGATTTATAAACTGTAGATGTAACGAAGGTTTCACCCAACGGAGTTTTAACAGATAAGTCAAAGTCCAATTTCTCCGGAGTCAAGTTTAAACGTTGAGCACAAGTAGGAGAGATAAAAGAATAGGTAGAACCAGTATCTAGTAAGGTATAAACTTCGTAAGAGTTCAAGATTAGCTTACCCGTAATCACCTCGTTCGGGTTCCTCGCGTTTTGGCCAGTCATGACAAACGCTCTTCTAGGAATCGCTGATTTCAACTTATCCGGGACAGCCCTTGGAGTCACCATCCCCGTTGAACTTGATTTTGCTACAGAACAATCCCGAGCTATGTGGCCTTCCTTTCCATGCTTATAACATACCTTGGATTGTTGTGGACATTTGAGGCTAATATGTCCCTCTTTCCGCATTTGTAACATCTAACCGGGCGGTCGCTTCTCCTCCCCTAGAATTTGTTGTTGGTCTTTGGTCTTCTTTGTTGATGTCTTCCGTCATTGTTGAATCTCCTCTTTCCGAAATTTCCACTTGACTCACCTCTCCTATTATCATGGCCACGATGACCACCCGGGTGTTTCTGCCTTTGTTCGTATTTTTCCTCCTCGTTGGTTATCATCGCTCGATGATATTTCTTGTCCCGATGTGATGACCTGGTTGTGGTCCTTGGTTGAACATACTCATTATCTCGCTCAAATAATTGAGCCACTTTTACAACATCTGAATATAAAGAAAATTTATGAGATATAAGATATTAAGAATCTCTTGCTTTAGACCTCTCGAAACATCCTCGTCATTCGTTCCTCATTTTCGACCAAATGAGGTGCAAACCTGGATAACTCGCAAACTTACGCCTCGTCTTTGGGACACCGTCATGTTGTTTTGTTCGATCGATAAACTCCACCTCCTTCATATACGATTTAATACTTTCGTGGAAAGTACTTGTCATTGAATAGTTTTTGAAACGTTTCTCAAGACATCTTTGAGTGCGGTCAAATGGGTACGCTTCACAAACTCCCACCGATGGTCTGCCTCTCACCGCTAAATATAAAGGTGGCGAATGGAACCTTCTGTTCCTCCGTGCATCCCAAGACATCGAATATCTTGGTAATTTGCTCGACCCACGCTTTCGCCGTGATCGGATCCGCTTTCCTTAAATTACGGTGGTCCCAACTCCTTGAACTGCTTGGTTGTGACAAGTGGCGCATTGCTATCATTTCCACCGTATTTTGTGCACGAGTCTCCTCCGTCTGGTTTTGTATGAACTGCAAAAAGCTCCTAAACATTCCATCATTCATCATTTGCTCGGTAGTGTTATTTACAGGAGGAATATTGCCTTCCTGTTGCACGTTCTCCTAGTTTATAACTAAAGGTTGTTCCACAGTCTCATACACTCCATTATTAACGTTCTCATCGCCCATTCTTAAATACTGCCATAAAACAAGGGTTAATTAAACAAATTAACATATCACATAATATCCCTATATTATGACTGACCAACAAATAAGCTTAGATAAGACACACTAGCGAAGGATTTACTCATCTCTCCCCTCCTAGTTCTATTCCCCGATCTCCGCCAGAGACCATATCCCTAAGCTCTGATACCAAATGTGACGCCCCCAAAATAGGTATATAACACCCATTCTGAGTCGCCAAATACATAGTATAGAAAGCAAACTACAACTTCAATAATACAATTATCGTGCAAAATACGACAACACATACTGTGAGTTTAAATACAAATATTATCTTCTAGACACTATCCACACTCAAATAAGTCCTCGTTACAATTATTCAAACACTATTTTACAGAAATAGTGAGGACTGCTAAAACATCTTTTTAGAACCATCACTCCGTACCCGACTAGTTCTCGCTATGTTCTCACTCTCCCGAGAAAAATGGAACAAAAAGGAAAAGGTGAGCTCAACTAGCCCAGTAAAGAATATTATGACTAAGATAATATACAACAAATTATCGTTAGTCTTCAACAAGGAAAAATCTGATAAAATATAATAGCCAACAAATTTTAGATCAACAACTGCAGTGAAACAACAATCCATTAGAAGAGTCAGTAGAGAATGAGTTCTACTATCTTCTAAGATTTAAAAGTCCATCATCAATATTTTATTCTCAGAATAACAATCAATATACATCTTTAATCAATATTCATCTTTTTCTATCTGAGCCAAAGATATTCATTTGTATCACCAGGTTGGTCATGTTCATCTCAACACTGCTCATCTTCGCGCTACTACGGCCAAAGATATTCATCGATTAATCATTCATCTTTTACACTACTGGTAGAAGATATTTAGTAATATCATCATTTAGGACCGAGGATGATGAAAAATATTTTAAAGAAAACGAATCCAAAGAAACGGAAGGACAAATAGTAGGGATTAAGTATAACGGTTTATCTAAGATCAATAATACTTCATAAATACCAATTTTGAAGCGTAATTCAAAAATAAAGATCAAAACATGGATACAATCAAAGATAGTAACCATAATAGACATCTTGGACAAAAAGAAGAAAATTTCATTTTTTGGTGAATAATGCAGTATTCGTGAATAAAGGTCGTATACATGAATAGTCTTAGTATCGTGAATAGTAACCCCAGACACAAAAAAATTTCAAATTTGATAAAATTCGATCAATACTTGAGATAATGATATTGAAGAAATAATATCATATATGAAGAAAATAACATCCCTTACCTCAAAATATCGATCTTACGATCGGAATATCGGTATAAAATGAAGGAAACTTGCAGATGAATAGAAACTCACAAAGTATCTAAATACTCACAAAATACACTCAATAATCTAGAGAGAGAAAGAGAAAACTTGTTTACGGTGTGATTTTCAATTCTAACTTAGCCATCTATTTATAGGAAAATGTTAGCAGACTTGACCTGCAACCTGATGGCTTTACCTGCTACTATTCCCACCCACCGCATTTGAAATAAATTAAGCACATTTCTTCACCAACCACAAGTGAGGCCCACTCAATTCTAGAATTTTCCACCAAAATCATTTATAAACCTAATTTCTGAATTAGTCACCTCTTAAAATTCATAACAAATCATACGCTCATTTTTAACGGTTCAAAATTTGTGGACATATACTCAACTTATATATGTATAACATATCCAAAAATTACAATGATCCAACGGTCAAATTAAAAATTATAACTCACACATATATCTCAAAACACTTTGGTTTAATTTTTAATACCTTCATTCAGAACAAAAATACCGATAAAACACCTCAACATTAACTCCTTCATTTTTAACCACAATAAATATATCCAACATTTATATCCACATAAAATAAATATTTTCTTATCATATGAATCAATAATTAATTATTCACAAATAATATTACGAATCACATTTATGACAACCGGTAGTTCCTCGAGAAAGAGGGGCTTTCCAATAAGAATTTCTCCTTATTGGCGCCGATTAGGTGACCAAACCTCTCCTCGATGTAACTTTCTAGACATTGCCAATAATGCTATCTAATAATATTATTCAAATAATATGAATTATTGATCCGATAATGGGAAATCTTGTGCGGTGACAATTATTGGAACAACAATAATATAAAATATCAACGCAAAGAATTATTGAATCAATAAAATAAAATATTGAGCGAAGAATTCATCGTAACAATTATTGAGTAGTGCCTTTCTTACGTAAGGATCAATAATTCATCAATATCATGCATCCACGCGTATTCATCGTATTTTAACCAACTTACGGGTATTTCAACAATGTTAATTCAGAATAACTACTGTAGTTATTTATAAAAACTCAAACTTGTCGCTTTTCTTCATCCCGACACGCTTATTACATTATGGGGCCCACAAATGATCGCTACCATAAATTTAATATTCCCTCGACAACAAGAATATTCCACGACCGAATTTAATATTCCCAAACAACAATGATTATTTTATAACCACTTGCATATTTTACAAAATTTGCATATTTCACCCATAACCAGAGAATTATATCAAATTAATACCTTATTATTCACAAATATAATTAGAAGAAATTCGATTTTATTTATAATAAGTTGGGGTCTTACAACTAAATATGACAGTTACCATTATTTGGGTCCAACACAATCTCCTTAAAAAGGTGCAAATGGAATCCAATCCCTACACTACCTTTGGAGTTACCTTATTCGAATATGGTTAAGACTAGAGCCCTTAACCATTTAAACTCCTTATGGCTCCAGACTCTGTACGTAGGACAACCCACTGTACATGCCCAATATAACCAAACTCATATACTGGTCTGGGCTCCGACCCCAAAAGACTCGAATATCCGACCCCGAACACCATACAACAAATCAGGGCTCCGGCCTAATGGACTCGGATGTCCGAACACGAACGACATAAACCCGAATAGGACTCCAACCCAAAGGACTCGGATGTCTGAACTCCTTCGACATCCCTGAGGACTTCGACCAGATGGGCTTAACATCCACTTCTAGCATCAGGCCTTCCGCCTACCTGGAAGTCGATAAAATACTCCCGAATAATAGGAAAATGACAATGAAAAATTTTAAAATTGAAATTGTTATTTTATATTATTGTTATTAAAAAATGACTCTTTTTAATGGAATATGATATTTTTCTTGTAATAAACTGGATATGATATAATAATTCAACTTAACCAATGCCTTTTACTTTAAATTAAGTTGTGACATAGTCAATATATTTTAATATTATTTAATATCGTACTCATTTCATCTAAAATATAAGTATTTGTTGACTTTTTAATAATTAATATAAACTGCAATATATACAAAAAATATACAAAAAATTATCAAAATCTTGATAAAAAATCTATAAAAATCTATCACATATTTCATAGTCTTTTAAAAGTTATTTACAAACTCTAAAAATCTATCACTTAAAAAAAAAATTTAAAAGTTTTTATTGAACCCCACAGAGAGGACGAGATGTATAAATAATTTTTAAAAAAATTCTCAAAAAAGGTTAAGAAAGAGAGAGCATAGACCGAGAGGGAGAAATAAGCAATGACCGCAAAACCACCGGCTTCGTCACCGTCACCGGCTTCTTCCAACTCAGCTCCGGTAAACTCCGATGCGGATCTCAAAAAACAGGTCTACTCATCTCTCTCTCTTCATTATAACCTGTCAAGAAGAGTAATTCTGCGTGAATGTTTGTATATTAGAAATTACGTTAATTTCGATGATAAAATTATATGGGTTTTTATGCAAATACAGATATGGAGCCACGAGGTTGCCATTGGGGAGCTCAGTAGTCTTTCTTCTTCTCGGGTAAGTTTATCCAATAAACCCAACTCAAAATTCCCCTCTTTTCTCGTTATACCTTTACAAATTTTCAAGTTTTCCCCAAGTTCAACAAATTTTGCCGGAGTAAGGTTTAACTCTTTAAGCGCACAGTACTTACAGTATTACAATAGCAATTATGTTTTTTTTATAAAATGGAAGATACAAGTAAGCAATTTAGTATGTAGTAGTGAATCCCTTTATTTTGTCAGTCCTTTCCACTTGTGGGGTTTTGCCAAAATTTTGCTTCTTGTGTTTAGTTGCATAAGGAAGTTGATATTTATGACTCTAAAGTCATTTTTTTTTTCTTAGTATGAGTTTTATTTTTGGGTCTGTTCTGTGTTCAATACTTCAGATTGCAGTTTTAAGTTGTTGAATTGAATTGCTTATCAATCTGAATTTTTGATTTAGATATAGAGTTACTTAGTTGACTTTGAGACATAATCAAAGGTTCTATGCATGCTCAAAGGCTAAGCCTCAATCAACCAGATAAAAGAGTGATTTCTTCATATTTTTTTATTTATTTTCATATAGTCTAAGGATAAGAAAATTACAATCCCATTTCTCTGTTTGGGAGTTTAAGAAATTGGGGGTGCACTTCAAATACTACGAAGAGAAAGTGGGCAAATGGGAGAAACACGTGAGAAATCCATGTTTCCCTTTAAACAAATTACCCAGTTACAAGATTATTTATAAAACTCTATGGAACCTTCTAGTCTCTAAATACTAAATACATCAACCAACTAAAACAATGAACTCTTTAAATTACATTCATGTACGAGCATGTAGTATGCGACGGTATCTACCTTAAAAGCTATAGACACAAAGTGATATTCCTATTGGAAGCTTACTATCATGTTTGGGGTAATGGACGGCATTACATATATCATGCTGGAGAGACGCAATTCTTGAGTTTAACCATTTTATTTTTTGTGTTTAAAAAAGAAATATATCTTGGAAGCATGATCTGATCTTCAAAATCTGTTGTGACACATACATGAAATGATGATTCTTAAAGGACCATATGCAGGATAAATGGGTATCCCTTTCAAAAGTATATGGTCAATATGATCAAAGTTATTTTCCTTATTATATGACCGAGTGAGGACATTGCTTACCTTCTAGTCAGACATTTCCTAGATCATTTACTGAAGAAGTTTTCATGTTAGGTAATACTTTTGTTTCCAGTGGGATTTCAGTTTTGTAAAACTTTCAGGTTTCGCAATGGCGTCATTTCTTTCTTTCTTTCCTTTTTTTTCCTTCTCCTTTATTATTATTATTTTTTTATTTTGTTGAAATATTTAGCATTGGCGCTGGTTTGTATTAGGGTAGACGAGTTTTGTTACTTTTATTTATTTCATATCTTATCCTTAAAAAGAGACAAGAAATTAAAACCATACCTTCAATGAAGAAATAGAGGTGTCTACTTGATAGTTGACACGCTTGCTTGTTGGATTTGCATAGAAGTGATAAGGCATTTACCATAAGCCAACTGGGTTCCTATCCAACTTGCCTACTAAGAGGGTCAAATCAAGTTACGTCATAATAATTGCGACTTTGGTCAATCTTTGATGCCACCATGCAGTTTAATTAAGTTTTATTCTCATTATTACATCATTACATGTTATCCCGAAGGTGATGTTCCTCAAAGAATCTGGAGTCATACATTGGAACAATTAACAAAGGATTGCTGTACAGACTAACATGTCTGACATCTTTACCTACTCTACCTTGTAATGTTATCGATTAACACACATGAACTGATTGGATCCGTAAAAATGCTTGTCAAGTAGAGTAGGGGTTGGTGGAGAGTCACTTGTTAAACTAAGCTTCGGGGTTTTTATGCTTTACACTCTTATACGTATGGCTTCTTCCTCCCTCGAGCCATCCTCGACGCACAATGCCTTGTGGAGCGAGAGGAGCTGTAAAAATTTAACGGTTTCATCTGACGAGTGGACTGTTCGAGTTACCATTATTTTTTTTGTTCTCGGGTCTATATAGCATGGCACTGTACTGTTTGTAGATAAACGGTTTCACATCTATTTGAATACTTTATTCGAATCAATTTGTTTGGAAATTTCTGAGTTTTACTAGGCTGAGCAAATTTAGTTGTTTAACGTGTAATATGTTATATTTTTTGAACTACAGGCTGTCTATCAGAAAAATGGGAATTTATATTTTCGTACAACTGTTCCAAAAGCAACAGCATTCGAAGAGAGTAAGAAATTTCCCCTGCAGAAGCCCTAGCTGTTTTCTGTTTCTGCTAATGAGTAGTTCATTGCTAACATTTTTTAGTTGTTTGTGTTCTCGCTCTTTGGTGTTGTGGCAGAACAACTACAAAAGCTAAAAAAGCTGAATTCACATTGATACAGCGAAGCTCAAGTCCTGGTCTCGTTTGCCTGTTGATGATATCGGAGCAGCGTCTGGACAACATGGATTAACAGACATCTGTTAATATGTTTTTCACTGTTTGATTAGACTTATTTTATGTAAATTTGAAGATAGCAATCTCCAGCAGACATACCATTAATGAATTAATAATCATATTTAATATATTATTGCACCTATTTATTATGAAGATACAAACAGTTGCAAACCACCAGCACATAGTGGTGCCAATAATACGGATAAATTTGTATCAACACTGTATCACCACATAGTGGTGTGACAAATTTTTCTTCCATCAGATATTCAAAACCAACAGTATTTTCCAACAACAATATAGAACAAAATTTAACTAATGTATAGCATTTCCAGCAAGAATAAAGTACATAAATTTCAAGACAGTTCTGTCGAATCATTTTTTCCAAATATTTGGCAAATAATATTCGCCTATTCATTTATTTTAGAATGCCATTATCATTGGCTACCTTATATGTACAATGTGTAGAGTGTCATGTGTAGAACATAGAAATCTTTCATTTGATTGTGCGGGTTGATTTTTGGAACATCATAACTGCAAGGGTCACAAGGGAGGCATACACCGAACTGGGTATTTTCTGCACTACTTTCCCAAGGTGAGGAACACCTTCAGTTGATTTCTTTGTAAGTAAAGCAATGGTCGGTGCTATAGCCAAAGTGATAATCAGTCCCTGACTAACAGTGCATAATGTATCAGCTGTTAACTGTTTAATAAATTTCACAAACTCTTCATGGTTCAGTTCCCCATCAAGGTTGATATCACAATCCTGACAAACCCATTCGCATATATCAGAGCTGTAAAATATTGACGACATTAAGACTAGTATGAAAACCTTTTGCAGATCAATGACCCTAAATTATGTCAAAATGCATCACATAAATTGTAAGTTTCAACCCAAAGCCCTTGAAATATAATGTTAATATGCTGACACCAAATGTCTGAAAGGGAAAGGTCAATTTACCAATAGTTCTTAATTTTGTTCCATCATTTGCTAATTTCCTTCACAATATAAATTTTTACTTCACAAGATTATGGACTTAACACAATATATTACAATCAGAAAATACCTGCATCAAAGCTTTGATTTTCTCTTTTGATGGGGGGTCAAAATGTGGCCCAGGCAACCGTTTATTGATATCACTACAATATAAACATTATTCGCAGAAAGAATATCATGTCTCTGAAATGATTTTTAAAAAGCACAATAAATTCACTAGAATGGAAGAACATAGTGTGTAGAATATGTTGGAAAAGAACATACTTGAACACAAGTAACACAGCAATGTATAGATCTTCAAATGTCAAATTAGCTCGCCCACTTTCATTCTTGAAATAATCATAAACCTTGTCCGTTATCTTTAGTATTTGTTTTTGTCTCCACTGTTTGCCTGTGCATATCAAATGTCTATAAGGGCATCACAAGAGCTTCTCTGCGATATTGCATGATAAATTTGTAGAAAATCCAGTTATGCTTCGATGTCATCAACAAGACAACCACCAAAAGAAAATTATAAATGGACCTGGAAATAAATTGTTCTTAAAGATAAACACTATGAGACTCGAGAGATTTCACTTCAGCTACGAACAGTTTCAAGAGCATACTATCCAAATGAAAAGGGTTGTCTACTGTACATAGAGGTGCAACAATGGGGACAAATCCACCAAGGAAATCAAGGTCTTTTCTATTAAAAAGCATAGATGTATCACCTAGTACATATACCCATTGTTCTTGATGTTCCTTCATATAACATGTTGCCTAGTCCAATCCATATTACTGGATTTCAGAATTTCCTGCTATTATTTAATAATATATCGCAATAATACTCCTAAAAATTCACCTTAAACACTTGGAAGTTGCATCCACCAGAGATTCCAATTTATCAGTCTAGTTTGTCAAGTGAAAAAAACGAGTAATTGATGAATGATTTTGCTTTTTATCTAAAAAGAAGCTATCAAAGTACTTGAGCAAGATATATACTTTGCTTAAAAAGAGAGATACTTCGCGGACAACCCGAACAAGATTTTACTCTTTCATTAAGCACACGCCACAAGCATGTAAATGGCTACCATACCAAAAGTTTCAGATATTTCCACTAAATTTTCCTAGAAATTGAAACAGGTACTCGAAAATTCCTCGCAGCAAAGCTAATTAGCTATCTTATGATCCATCGTTCGACCAACCTAATCGTCCCAATCCGGTTGTCCTCACTAAGAACAGATCCACAATCTCTTGTGAGCCAATATATTCTCTCAAATTTAATTACCTATTTCAGAGACAGCATGGATTTACTAGGTATTTTTCAGGAAACTTAATTCAAATTTATATAAGAAGTATATGCACTCATCATCCATCACTTTACTTCCCTTTAGCATTCTGCTTCTTCATAAGAGAAGATAAAGATTAATCTCATATTGGGTCGAAAAGTTCTGAAAGTGTGAAATTTGAATCTGAAGCAAAAGTAAAGCATACCCTTTCGATTTATATAAAATGTACAGAGGAAAATCTAACCCGCAAGATTAAATTTTTATAAAATAAATAAGCATACTTTTACAGACCCTAGAAGCATATATGTCCTAGCATCAAAGCTCAAAAGATTCAGAGAAATTCACATAAGTCGATTCAAGAAATGGGTTCATCAAAAAGAAAGGAGATAGAGTTGAATTATGAGTACCTTGGAATTTATCTAATATTTGTCCCATGTTTTTTAGGAGAACCGGTAATTCCACTATTTAGTACTCTACTAGCTTTAGAAGGGAGAGAAAGGATATTAGGATCTACTAGAATCACAAATTGTAGTTTGCGAGGTGGGTCAAAAAGGTTTGTGAGGAATATTCGGAAGTTATAAATGTTCTCGACTCCTAATGATTTATAAATTAAATTAAATATAAAAATTATTAAAAAATATATTATTAAAAAGAGAGGCAAAATAGACATTATTTTTTGTTAAACTAATTTATAAGTCATTTTAAAATAAGTTACAAATACTTACTTATTTTTTTTACTTAAAATTCAACTTATAAATAAAAAATAACAAATAGTAACAAATAAAAATAATAACAAATGACTTATAAATTATTTTGACCAAGTTATAAGTGATTATCGAACAGACTCTACCTCACATTCATAAGCATCTTTCATAGCTAGTTCCTCGAGCTCTGGCCACTGCCTCTATTGATATTTTCTCACACTGACTTATTTTTAAATGACATAAGTTAAATTTAAAATAATTCACAAGTCATTTTTAAGTTATGACTTTGTGGTTATAAAATTTGGATGAGGATTTTAAAATTGTAACGATTTATATCAAAGTAGGATCGTAAATATGTATAGAATGGTATAAAATAATATATGATTATATAGAATCAAAAGATTGGTGTGAGATAATACGGTCATATCAAAGTGAATTAATTAAAAGTATGTATCTTTGCTTTTTGGACTTATAAAAATAAGTTAATTAAATCAAAAAAAAAAATTAAACTCTTAATTTTTAAAGCTTCAAAGCCCAAATATGTTTGATCTTTGAATTTAATATATATGGATAAAATTCATTTGATCTTTGAATATTGTTATTAAATACTTCTTTTATTAGTTCAATATGTTTATAGTGCATAATTGGTGTTCAAGTAGATTGGTTGATAATTATTACCTAATATATGTGAAATAAGTAATTGATTTTTACAAGTATTAAGTTAATTAACGATATATGTTTTTACATGTAATAAAAACTCTAGTTTATGTGAAGGTTATAATTTAATTCTACTAAAAATGAAGCAAGCAATGAAAGTATTTACACTTTAATGTTATTTAACAATTTAAATATGAGATGATATAGATATAAATATCTGTAACGTCCCCAAATTCGGGTCACTTGAACGTCGGACCTAGTGCGTAACGGTACTTCCTTCATCTTATTATATACCACCTTTATTCATAAATTAATGAATACAATTTGACTTTTATACCAATTAATACATTATTCCCTTTTGTTCTAAAATATGTAACCTTTACAACCGGTTATTACATATGTAGATCGCTCATGATCTAATCTATCCATTTTAAACAATATATATTCATATTGATATATTAATTGCGAGATAACTCACAATCCAAATTAAATATTCTTTTGTGCAATGTTATTCAACTACAAATGTATAACATCAACGTTCATCTAACATAGCTAGAAACTACGCAATTAAGTGTTCTAGCCCTTAGCATTTCCAAGTATAATTACTCTAAAGAGAATATACCAATGTGTTAGTTTGTTACTATAGCACAAATCATCTTCCATCAAAATTTCTTCTTGTGAACCTTCGTCTATTCTGAATTCTTTAACGTTATGGTCGTCTGCTTATATCGACCATTATCTGAAAAATTTGTTTGCAAGGTTAAGCACGACGGCTCATCCTACAGTCTACACATTTTATGTTTCACATAACATACAAATTTCATATATTCATGCATCATAAGTTTTAGCCAATGCATGTACTTATGATTCATACATCTCATGATATGAATTTCTATATGCATCATACTTGTCATACAATACATATAAACTTCATGTTGTATAGCTAACATGTACTTCACCAATTTCATACTTTGCACTTAGTTAAATCTATTATATATACTAAATCACAGTACATGACATAATAAATTAACATCTGTCATTCTAAAAATTCAACATATGTCCCTCCTAATTAATGCTGCTAATTACCTTTTTTACACAAATACCCATAAGCCGTAAAAAAAACTAACTTCTATCTCCCAAAATCTGGGATCATAAATTCAAATATGGTAACTAAATTAATTCTATATTCATTCAAATTCTTTCAAATGGCGAAGAAGGCTCAACCCAAAGGATAAACATCCTGTAGATTGTTATCCCAATTGTGCCAACAATTCGACTCTTGGTCTATCAACGCCGGCAATGTTAAACTCCGAGCTTCCATGACCGACGCCACCATCGTCAGCGGCCCCAACTTAAACAGCCTAACTCTTACCGTTGAAAAGCCCGGCTTCTTCATCATCGATTACAACGTCTCCAAAAAGGTACCTAAACTCTTTCTCTTTCTATCTCACATGCACACTCACACAATTATGGCTTCCTGAATTATGTTTTTATTGAGTTTTGTGGCTCAGATTTCAGTTTATGAACACAATTAGGGTTTTGGACAAACCGTTGAACTTGAATTACATTTATTTCAAAAACGATAACCGGACAATGCTTGATGGAACCTTAATGTTTGATTCTGCTAACAAAGTATCGGCTAATCATGTGATTGGTTCCGGAAATGCTAAATTGAAGTATACTTATGAGCACGGTGGAAGGACCACGTTTGAGCCAAGCTAATGTTTACAATGAATGTGGGATATATGAATAAATGAGTAGGAAGAGTATTTTTGTTACAAAAATTATTTAAAACATGTTAAACATGTTTGTGGGCCCGTTTCTTGACTGAAATTTGATTATAGCCGGTAAAATCATCCGTTTGTGAATTTCGGTCAATTTCTCTTTGGAATTTAGAAAAACTTTATTCTGCAAAGTTGTAGATAATGGAATTTCCTATAGAAAGACATAAGGTTCGAATTTTTCTGACAAAAGAGCTATTTATTATGAATTATTGAAGTTCCAGATTAATTAATTATTATTATTTGGAGTTTTAAATATATTAATTGAGAAAAACATTTTTGTGGTTGTTATTGAGGTGTGGCTGATGTCTAGACTATATTGGTGTGCTTAGGAAATTTGAGAAAAATAAATTATTATTTTATTAAATTTTCTACTTTGGTGTTCTAAGCAATTTCCTATAAATAGGGTGCTTAGGTTAGAATTGTTAGAGATTATGCCCTAGAGGCCAATTATTTGATATAATTGCTTAATGTTTTGATATTACATTTGATTGCATAAATGAATGCTTTTATTATGATTTTATTTACTGCGTTATATAAATGACAACATAATAAAAATCCTTAGAATAGTGATACAAATTATATAGTTGCAAGTATGTGACTTGAACATGAGATTATATAATTACTATTAGTATCATTGTTCTTAAATGTCCCTAGTCGAGTATCATTGTTGATGGGACAACAATAATGCATTGAGACTAGTATGTGGATCGATTGATGGCCAAATCTCAATGGTCATAAATATATGAGATATTAAGTCAATGCGTAACAGTACATGTTAGAGAACTGTCTTTGAGATGGACCCACCATGAGAATTCTATGTGGAATATTTTGTAAAATGTCATTGGCAATTCTCATAGTGACAATGATGTAATGATCCTCCAACCTGAAATCACTATATTACTACACGGGAATTTATGTACTTTGATATCATCAAATGTCACCTTTAACAGGGTGGACTATAAAGATGATTATTGGGTACATCATGAATCGTGTGAGGAATATGAGTGATCTAGATGGAATTTAACCTTCCTATATATTAGTGATGATATCCATAGGCCTCTTGATTGAGTAGGACTATGAAATGCATGGCCATGCTCAAATAGTGATTTGTTTCATATAGTCTATTCATTGATCAAGAAAACTCAGATTAAATTATGAAGAGTATGACAGATTCCATGACTCGAGTTTAATCTTGGATATTAAGGTTAAAAGGATTAGATTACATTGAAACATTGATCACGAAAGGTTTGCATCGAATCATCGATCTTATTATTACTTGGGTAGCGATGATGCATTACTAGATGTCAAGCTCACTTGTTTATAATTTTATAATATGATTTTAAAATTATTGCCAACGTAATAATAACCTATAGGGTCACACACCTAGAACGTTATTAAAAGGGAATTAATTTAAAGGATTTAAATATATCAATGTGATTGATAGTATTTAAATTACGAATTTAAATTAATAGGATAATTTATATATATAGGTATATTAATTAAGTAAGACTTAATTAAGATATATATATATATATATATATATATATATATAAATTCGGATTTTACAAATTAGGGTTTTGAATAGTGGTTTTTAATTCGCTATATATATGATATGTAGCCTCCACTTTGGATTGAACTCACTTCACAATCCAAACCCTAGCCACTCTTTAGAGAGATACTAGAGAGAAAAATCAGAAATCCATCCTTGGTGGCTAGTACCACACTTCCTTCTTCCTCGAGATCGTAGGACGATTAGTGCATAGCGTTTGTGTGGATACTGTAGAGACGCATCCACTTGAATTAAGGTTGGAGATTCGAATAGGATCGGTTCTAGCAAATCAAATCGGTAAAATTTCTATCCTCTGAATTAATTGATTTTCGCATGGATCCTGTTTTGGGGTTTCGGAAATTACTTTGAATTGTTCAATTTTCGCTGCGTTTTCTGTGCCGAAACCCTACAGTGGTATCAGAGCTACTTGCGAAATGATTGATTCAGATTAAGTGTTTTATTGGAATAGATATATTTGATATATGTTGTTTTCGGATCTAAAATTTTCCGATCTGATTTTACCAATCTGAAATTAGAATCGATATATATGATATATGATGATCTGATTTTACCGATCTAAAACTTTTTTATCTGATTTTACCGATCTGAAATTGGAATCGATATATATGATATATGATGATCTGCTTTTACCGATCTAAAACTTTTTGATCTAATTTTACCGATCTGAAATTGGATTTGGGGGCGTCACATCCCCTACATGTTATATATAGTTTTCTTTAATTATATATAAATTGTTATGTGCTTATTGTGATATGCATGGTGCACTGATTTATGGCCTTTTGACCCATAGGTTAGTGGTTTTGGTTTTAAAATACGACTTGCATGTCGTGCCTTTCTATAAACTCTAATGTAATATTCTCTTCTCATCTAAATCCCCTCGAATGTAACTTTCGAGGTTTCTTTGTGTCATGTAATAATCAGAATCGATGAAGATGTCAAGATGGAGAACACGATGAAAAGATGTTGATGGAGAGGAGGCACATGCTTGAGGAAGCGTTTTATTTTAAAGTCTTTTACCACCTTAGATTGACCTTCAATCTTTCATTAGCTTGAAAAGATTGACAGTGGATTGGGCCATAATCATGACATTTTTAATTTTGCACTTTATTTATGCTTATATGTGATATAATGTGATAAATAATGTGCATGTTTAATGAGATTAAAATTGGTGAGATCTGAATTAATTAATAAAATCCCTCATTAAATTATTAAGTCTAAATCAGATGCCTTCCAATGAAAAACACTCATCAAGACTTTGATCAATAGATGTAGGTTTGCCAAAGCAGAGTACCCTATTTATCTTGGTAAGATGCGATAGGATAATTGTGATATCCAAACTGTTAAAATCATTGGGCCTGACTTAACTAAGTTATCTCAATAGGATTGAGGACTTAGAGGCATAGAGTTTGGTGGGTACCATTAGATGGACTAGAAACAAATGTTGTTTACCAAACTATCCAAGAGTTATATATGATATAATTGACAAAAACGTTGTCTACCTAAATAATTGTGTTTTAAGAGATTAGCCAAAGCTAACTTAAGTCATAATGAAATATGGATCTTGGCTTACTAGAAAGATTTAATAGAAAAATGATTTTCGAGTTAATGGTGAGGGCTATTAATTTGAATAAAATAGTGGGAGTATATTTTGAATATACTATTATCAAATTACATAATATCAACTCTGCAAATTGACTTATCATTTGACACTTATAAATTGTAGATATCAAATGGCAAACATCAACAATACAAGTAGTCTTTCACTACGATCAGTCCTTGAGAAGGACAAGCTGAGTGGGATTAATTTCCTAGACTGGCACAGGAATTTGAGGATTGTCCTCAAACAAGAGCGTAAGCTATATGTCCTTGATGGGCCGATTCTCGAGCTCCAAATTGTCCATCGCACTACGTCACGCAGAGCATAATGCTTACAAGAAGCATCAAGATGATGCTCGGACATGAGTTGTCTCATGTTAGCAACCATGACCCCGAGCTTCGTAAGAAACATGAGTTGATGGATGCTTATGAGATGATCGAGCATCTCAAGAAATTTTTCAAGGGCATGCTCGACAAGAAAGGTATGATACAAGCAAAGCATTGTATCACCAAGAAGATGGGTGAACGTGACCCAGTTGGTCCACATGTGCTAAAAATGATTGGGTATATTGAGTACCTTGATAGGTTGGGTTTTCCAATCACTGCAGAAGCCCAAACTGATCTAGTTTTACAATCATTAAACAACAGCTACTCTCAATTTGTTATGAATTATCTAATGAACGAAATTGAGAAACCCCTTACTGAGTTGTTGAGCATGTTAAGAACTGTTGAGAACAACATGAGAAAGGCAGCACCCGCTACCATAATGATGATACAAAAGGGTAATGCTAAGGGAAATTGGAAGGCCAAGAAGAAGATAGGATCTAAATCTGGCGCTAAACCTAATCCCAGAACCAAACAGGCTTTAAAGCCTAAAGGTGGGGTGGCTAAAGAAGGTGATTGTCACTTCTGTGGAAAACCTGGACACTGGAAAAGGAATTGTTATGCTTATCTGGAAGAAGTGAAGAAATCTAAAGGAAGTGTGACTTCTGAACCAGGTATATATGTTATAGAAATTAACCTGTCTACTTCTACATCATGGGTATTGGATACTGGATGTGGTTCTCACATATGTGTAAATGTGCAGGAACTTCAAAGAAGTAGGACTTTGGGAAAAGGCGAGGTTGACCTACGTGTTGGGAATGGAGCAAAAGTTCTTCGCACTTGGCCGTAGGAACTTATCATTTATCTTTGCCCACTGGGCTAGTATTAGAATTAGAGGATTGTTATTTTGTGCCTGCTATAAGCAAAAACATTATTTCTGTTTCTTGTTTGGACAAGAAAGGTTTTTCATTTGTAATTAAGAACAATCGTTGTTCATTTTACTTAAATGATATCTGCTATGGTGTTGCACAATTGTTTAACGGTCTTTATATTCTTGATTTGGAAATGCCTATCTATAACATAAATACAAAACGATTTAAATCAAATGATTTAAATCCGACATATCTCTGGCATTGTCGTTTGGGCCATATAAATGAGAAACGCATATCAAAACTCCATAAAGATGGATTTTTGGATTCATTTGATTTTGAATCATATGAAAAATGCGAATCTTGTTTATTAGGCAAGATGACTAAAGCTCCTTTCACTGGACACAGTGAACGGGCTAGCGATATATTGGGACTTATACATAGTGATGTATGTGGACCCATGAGTTCGTTAGCAAGAGGTGGGTTTTATTACTTCATTACATTTACTGACGACTTCATGAGATGGGATATGTATATCTTATGAGACACAAATCCGAATCCTTTGAAAAGTTTAAGGAATTCAAAAATGAAGTTCAAAACCAATTTGGCAAAAGCATAAAAGCTCTTCGATCCGATCGAGGAGGTGAATACTTAAGCCAAGACTTTGATGACCTTCTAAAGGAGTGTGGTATTATATCACACTCACTCACTCCACCGAACACCACAATGGAATGGTGTGTCTGAGAGGAGGAATCGAACCTTGTTGGACATGGTACGATCAATGATGAGTCATGCAGATCTTCCAATAAGCTTCTGGGGTCATGCCCTAGAGACAACTGCATTCACACTAAACCGTGTTCCTACAAAAATGGTTCAGAAGACACCATATGAGATGTGGACTGGGAAATGTCCTAGTATGTCGTTCATGAAGATTTGGGGTTGCGAGGCGTTTGTAAAACGTCTGAATTCTTACAAGCTCGGACCCAAATCTGACAAATGTAGTTTTGTGGGATACCCAAAGGAAACAAAAGGGTATTATTTCTACAAACCTTCTGAGAACAAAGTGTTTATTGCTCGAACTGGTATTTTTCTAGAAAGAGAATTTGTCTCTAAAGGAAATAGTGGGAGGAAAGTAGAACTTGAAGAAATTCAAGAACAACTGAATATTATTGAACCTGAGTTGGAACATGAGCAGGAACCACAAGATGTTGTGGAAAGTGAACCCCGCTCAAATTACACAAGAAATTAAAGAGATCTGGTAGGACACGCCATGAGCCCGAGAGATATTATGGATATCTTGTGACTCAAAATGGCGATGTGATGCTCATAGATCAGATGAGCCTGCTTCTACCAAGAAGCTATGAATGGACCAGATTCTCGAGAGATGGCTTGAAGCTATGAGATCTGAAATGGAATCCATGTATACTAACCAAGTATGGACTTTGGTTGATCCACCCGAAGGGGTAAAACCAATCGGGTGCAAATGGGTTTTCAAGAAGAAAACCGACATGAATGGTAATGTAAAAACCTATAAAGGTCGACTGGTAGCAAAAGGTTTCAAACAAATTCAAGGTGTTGACTATGATGAAACCTTCTCTCCAGTGGCAATGGTTAAATCCATCGAGATCTTACTTGCTATCATGCAGCCTTTTATGATTACGTAAATCGCGCGATGGATGTCAAAACGCTTTCCTTAACGGAAATCTCCTTGAGGATGTGTACATGACACAACCCGAGGGTTTTGTCATTCCAAAGGATGTTGGAAAGGTATGTAAGTTTAACGATCCATTTATGGATTGAAGCAAGTCTCTCGGAGTTGGAATCTTCGATTTGATGAAGCAATCAAAAAGTTTGGTTTCATTAAAAATGAAGATGAACCTTGTGTATATAAAAAGGTTAGTGGAAGTCACATTGTATTCCTAATATTATATGTTGACGACATATTAATTATTGGGAATGACATTCCTTCATTACAAGCTGTAAAAACATGGTTAGGAAAATGTTTCTCCATGAAAGATTTAGGCAATGCAGCCTACATTTTAGGTATCAAGATCTATCGAGATAGATCGAGAAAAATGATTGGCCTAAGTCAGAGTACATATATTGATAAAGTGCTGAAACGGTTCAGCATGCAAGAGGCAAAAAGAGGGCACTTACCCATGACTCATGGTGTAAAGATTTCTAAGGCCCAATGTCCTCAATCACAAGATGATGAGGAGCGTATGAGAAAGATCCCTTATGCTTCGGCAATTGGATCTATCATGTATGCAATGATATGTACTCGTCCGGATGTCTCGTATGCTTTGAGCATGACGAGATAGATACTCATCGAATCCGTGAAGGTCATCGACGATATGAAATCGAAGAATATCCTCAAGTACCTTAAAAGGACTAAGGATTCATTCTTGGTATATGGAGGTGAAGACTTAACTAGCAATAAAGGGTTACACAGATGCTAGTTTCGGATGATAATGATGATTATAAATCTCGATCGGTTTTGTATTTTGCCTTAATGGTGGCGTTGTTAATGGAAAAGTTCTAAGCGGAGAGGCGATGGCGATTCTACAACAGAGGTGAGTATATTGTCGCTTCTAGTGCGCCAAGGAGGTCAGATGGATTAAAAAGTTCATCATCGAACTAGGTGTTGTTCCAACTATTGTTGATCCAGTTAAGTTATCTTTGATAACAATGGAGCCATTACACAAAGCTAAGGAACCCGAGATCTCACCAACGATCCAAGCATATACTTAGTGGTACCATCTCATCCGTGAAATCATTGATAGAGGAGATGTACATATAGAAAGAGTACCAACAGATGATAATGTTGCGGATCCATCGACCAAGGCTTTGTCGCAGCAGAAGCACGACGGTCCACACTAGTTGTATGGGTATTAGATACATGAGTGATTGGCTCTAGTGCAAGTGGGAGATCGTTAGAGATTATGCCCTAGAGGCCAATTATTTGATATAATTGCTAACGCTTTTGATATTACATTTGATTGCATAAATGAATGCTTTTATTATGATTTTATTTATCACGTTATATAAATGACAACATAATAAAATCCTTAGAATAGTGATACAAATTATATAGTTATGCAAGTATGTGACTTGAACATGAGATTATATAATTACTATTAGTATCATTTGTTCTTAAATGTCCCTAATCGAGTATCATTGTTGATGGGACAACAATAATGCATTGAGACTAGTATGTGGATCGATATTGATGGCCAAATCTCAATGGTCATAAATATATGAGATATTAAGTTAATGCATAGGTACATGTTAGAACGATGTCTTTGGGCCAGACCCACCATGAGAATTCTATGTGGAATATTTTGTAAAATGTCATTGGCAATTCTCATAGTGACAATGATGTAATGGTCCTCCAACTCAAATCACTATATTACTACACGAGAATTTATGTACTTTGATATCATCAAATGTCACCTTTAACAGGGTGGACTATAAAGATGATTATTGGGTACATCATGAATCGTGTGAGGAATATGAGTGATCTAGATGGAATTTAACCTTCCTATATATTAGTGATGATATCCATAGGCCTCTTGATTGAGTAGGACTATGAAATGCATGGCCATGCTCAAATAGTGATTTGTTTCATATAGTCTATTCATTGATCAAGAAAACTCAGATTAAATTATGAAGAGTATGACAGATTCCATGACTCGAGTTTAATCTTGGATATTAAGGTTAAAAGGATTAGATTACATTGAAACATTGATCACGAAAAGGTTGCATCGAATCATCGATCTTATTATTACTTGGGTAGCGATGACGCATTACTAGATGTCAGCTCAATTGCTTATAATTTTATAATATGATTTTAAAATTATTGCCAACGTAATAATAACCTATAGGTCACACACCTAGAACGTTATTAAAAGGGAATTAATTTAAAGGATTTAAATATATCAATGTGATTGATAGTATTTAAATTACAATTTAAATTAATAGGATAATTTATATATATAGGTATATTAATTAAGTAAGACTTAATTAAGATATATATATATATATATATATATATATATATAAATTGGATTTTACAAATTAGGGTTTTGAATAGTGGTTTTAATTATATATATATGATATGTAGCCTCCACTTTGGATTGAACTCACTTCACAATCCAAACCCTAGCCACTCTTTAGAGAGATACTTTAGAGAAAAATCAAATCCATCCTTGGTGGCTAGTACCACACTTCCTTCTTCTCGCAGATCGTGGGGCGATTATCGCATAGCGTTTGTGTGGATACCGTAGAGACGCAAATCCACTTGAATTAAGTTGGAGATTCGAATAGGATCGGTTCTAGCAAATCAAATCGGTAAAATTTCTATCCTCTGAATTAATTGATTTTCGCATGGATCCTGTTTTGGGATTTCGGAAATTACTTTGAATTGTTCAATTTCCGCTGCGTTTTCTGTGCCGAAACCCTACAAGAATTGAAAATCACACTAGAATCTGAAGTTTTCTCTCTCTTTAATATCGAGCGTATTTTTGTGAGTATTTTGATACTTTGAGTGTTACTATACGATGCAAGTTTTTTTTCATTATATTCGAAATTCAGTCAGAAGTACTATTCTTTCGAGGTAAGGGATGTTATTTTCTTCTTAAATGATATTATTTTCTTCAATATCATTATGCTGAAATATTGGTTTGAACTTTTTATCAAATTTGGAACTTTTTGTGTCGGGGTTACTATTCACGTATACGATACTATTCACGAATACGGCACTATTTATCGAAAAATGAAATTTTCTTCTTTGTATCCAAGATGTCTATTATGGTTACTATCTTTGATTGTATCCATGTTTTGATCTTTATTTTTGAATTTTGCTTCAAAATTGGTTATTATGGAGTATTATTGAACTTGGATAAAATTGTAATACGAATCCCTAATATTTGTTCTTTTGCTTCACTAGATTCGTTTTCTTTAAAATATTTTTCATCATCCTCCGTCCTAAATGATGATATTATTGAATATCTTTGGCCCTGTAGTGTAAAGATGAATGATTTTTGATGAATATCTTTGGCCCGTAGTGTAAAGATGAGCAGTGTTTAGATGAACATGACCAATCGATGAATATCTTTGGCTGCGATCTGAAGATGAATATTTGATTCGAGATATATGTTGATTGATGTTACAGGGATAAAATATTGACGATGGACTTTTAAATTCATATATAGAAGATAGTAGATTTTATTCTCTATTTAACTCTTCTAATGAATTATTATTTCCGCTGCGAATATTGATTTAAAACTTGTTGTCTATTGTATTCTATTAGATTTTTCCCTGTTGAGGACTAACGATAATTTGTTCTATATTATCTTAGTCATAATGTTTTTTATTGGGCTAGTTGAGCTCACCATGTTCCTTTTTGTTCCATTTTTCTTCTCAAGAGGCGAGAATGTAGCGAGTACTAGTCGGGATGTGGAATGATGGTTCTAGAAGTTGTTTTAGTAGTTCTCACTATTTTGTAAAATAGTGTATCAATAATTGTAATGAGGACTTATTTGAGTGTGGATATTGTCTAGTATTTGTATTTTAACTCACTGTTTAAGTGTTGTCGTATTTTGCACGACAGTTGTATTAATAAAGTTGTAGTTGTTTCTGTACCATGTATTTGGCGACTCAGAATGGGTGTTGTATACCTATTTTGGGGGCGTCACATTAAGGGGATAATGTGTTTAGGGATTTTGGGACTTGACTACATAACTACTCTATTTCTCTATCCCTCACAGTCTCACTTTTCCACTTGGTCACTTGAACTTGCTTGGTGTGGATGTCAATGTCTTAAATACATTAACCATAATATTTCCCTTTTATGCTTCTTAGGACACCTCTGTGAGTCGAATATTTGATTGCATATTTTAGCTTAAAATTCTTGTGAACTCTAAAAAAGATGCACCTTGGACTAGGTTTGCTCGACAGGAAATTGTTATATGAAGGAATTAACAATTCCATGTGTTGTGAAGGCCCATAGAACCACGTAAGAACACCACTATGGGTTAGGAAAATTGTAAGTTAAATATGGTCTGCTCAAATTTTTGCTCCAACTATTAGAGATTGGAAGTATCTTAGTAGTTTTGCATCATAGTAGTTCTGTATGCAAGTTAAATATGGTTTGCCCTTTTATGTTTTTTGCATGAAGCGAGGATTTTGAACATGACCATTCAATAATAGGATTAAAAATATCGCATTCTTGTAAAAGTGTATTATTTCTTTTAGAGGAGACTTGGAGATGTGTCTGCATCCTTGGGTAATCATTTAGAGAAAGCTGATGACAAGACATTAGAAGAAGGCACCCCCGAGTTTTGTATAGATGCATGCTCCATTGGTAATGTTTCTCGATTTATCAATCACAGCTGTGAACCCAACCACTTTGTTCAGTGTGTTTTAAGTACGCACCACGACATGAGACTTGCTCAAGTAGATCTTTCAAGGTATAGTTATTATTTTTCTTTTTTTCTAAAAAAATTAACTGTTTGATTGCTTATATTGTTCTCGGTAGTTTGTATTTGAGAAACTTAAAACATATAAAGTTGAATCTTAAAAATTGAAAATACTGGTTTTCCAAGAAACCAACGTATCCTTAGTCTAATGTAACTTTGAAGTAATGTTAACACTGCATTTTCTCCTTTCATAGGTAAATTTTCTCTCTATCTAGACTGTTATTTCTCTTTCAACCTCTGTTCTGTTTAGTATGTTCTCTAGGTATATTTCATTAATTCCTAACAACAATAGACAGAAAGTTAAAAACTTGTCCAGATTTGCTTGAACATAAATCCATTGCATGCACGGTACATATAATTATGTGCTATATGAAAGTCAAAATGAGATCACTTTATGAAAAAATTTCTCAAGATAACAAGCCTGAAAATTGGATCTCAAGGTTTAAACACTAGAATCCAAACTAATTCCACCAGGATAAAAAGAATAGGAAAGCAACAGTTAAATCGAAAGTCCAATTGTAGTCAATTATAGAGTCAGTAAATTCAAGGGAAGCTAGCTCACCATGTCAACATCCGGACCTAGCATTCTTATGGCCTTCTCTTCATTTCTGGCCTGAAATAAGCCTCATATTAGATCAAAACGAATTATGAAAAGGAGTATAAGAAGCCTAATCAAATATTACATATTTCAAAGATAATATAACAATACACTTCTTCCCAATAATTTAGTCCATTATACTTTAAAGTTTAAAACTCCAAGTTCAGAATCACAGTAGTATCACATAAATAAGTAAGTAATTGGCAATTACCAAGACTCGAACCAGCAATCCTTTTTTTCGTAAAACATCCACGACTCTTCTGTCAAGTGGGGTTCTCTAAAGTCACATCAGTAACTTGTGTGTTCTTAAGGTTGAGAATTTGAATGTTATATGAACTATGTATTGTAGCAAAGAGAGAGAAGTTCTAATATCTTTAAATTTTAGCTTCTGAATTGGTGCACTAATTTTGTGGGAACAATCTGTTATATGGTTAGAATGTTGTCCTGTGACTGCTGTCAGTTGTGGCGATCTACATGTAATCTTTTCCTAGATATTACCTGATTGCTCAACAGAGCATTTAGGATTAATTTTGTTCCTCTAGAATTTCTCAACATATAAGGTGTGTCTGGGTGAGAATTTTGATTTAAGGGGTTTTAAAGACTACTAACTGTAAAAGCTCTAGATTTTAAATTTTAATGTTTTGACAAAATGCATGTTGAGTGGTTGCAGTCCCCCCAAACTTGGGGCCACAATTACCTTTCCAGAAAAAAACTGCAAGTTGAGGTTAATACATATTAAAAATGTAAAAGGATATATCTTTTACTATTCTATAGTCTATACTGTTTTCTAGGTGAGGCAAATAGTTTGAATAAGGAAAAGTATATGGGAGAGCCTAAAGAACATCATTTGGGAATCCCTCACCTTCGGAATTGAAATGACACTTGTGGAGGAGGGGTAAAATTATATGCTCATTCTTTGGTTGAATATTTTTTATAATTCATACCTAGCCAAACAAAAGTAGTAATATTACATGCTCATTCTTTGATTTTTGCGACAAATCTTTGTTTAAATGCAATGGTGTTATGGAACTTTAGTTGGCGCATGATGAAGAAGTAATAATCTTCATTTCAGTCCACTTCAGTAAGCATAATTATTTTTCTATTGCAGTTATTCTAGAGGTGCAGATCAAATGTGCTGCCAAGATTCTTGTGTGCATTTGTCTGCGCAATAGGAAATTACAGAGCCTTTCAATTTACTGCAAACCTGTAGAACTATACAACATTCTGCAGCGCCGTGCTACTGTTAGGGTGACATTCTTTCTCACACTTTTTTTTTGATATGTTAACTTTTGCTTTAAGTTTAGATGGTAGACAAATTTCTTCTCTTGTGTATTGGTTACCAAAGATAGTTACAAGCAATTTATCCTGTTTATTTAAAGAATCAAGCAGTATACTAGGTTAGACCCTTGCTTCTCAAGCGCCTGATTCTTTGAGGGGCATTGCTGACGGCGTGTAAATGTGCAAGATGTTATTTAGTTTTTTCTGTTGTGTACTATTATTATGCTTTACTTTTTCCATTAAATCAAACTCTGATGTTGCTAAAATATTGCACAGCGGTTAGTTTGTAGCATGTATGTCCATTTTGATTTGTCATTAGAATTTCTGAAAATATCACAACTACCGCTACTTGGTTTTAGGTGGGTATAATCTGAAAGCAATTTTGTGAAACTGAAATGCTACACCTGTTTCTCAAAATTTTATGCTAGCAGAAAACAACCAATTGTTAATACGTTTCAATAAATTGGTATATCCCAATATTAAGTCTGAAATTTCCCCACTATAAAAGAATTTACACCGCAAAATGTATAATGTCAATTGTTAACATGACCTAGGAAGTTCTTAATGTAATTCTGTACAAATACAGCTCAATGCTTGCAACACCCACCCACATCATATCACATCATCTTTGGTTGTTTGCTTTTCCATAACAATTAATAAGAGCCGGGGGCAATCTCTCTCTTACATGTTTCTCTCTTCCCGTGTCTGAAAAATAAAATGTGAACATAGTGGCTTGAGGATATAGTGTCTTATTCTAGATATTTTAATCTCTTTGCAGCACGAAATTGTACCCACCAAGCTCATTGAACGAATTGCTTCACTTAAGTAAGTAGCTTTGTTTTGTTATTCTGCTATCTTATTCATTTTGTTATGTTTTGGATGTCTCTCTATGTATAATGTGTTTTTTTAGACATGGAGGCACGTACAGGGTGATGAAGAACTTGCTCAAGCATAAGCTGTTGCATCATGACTCTTCTAAATGTGAGTTAATCATGTGTTTTAATATGGTGTATGGAGGATACATTTACAACCTTAAATTTTTTCTTTAAAAAATTGTCTTTCAAATGGATTCTCTTTTGGGACAGAGGAAGCATTTTTTAGTTTAATCCATGTTTTCCTTGCACTATTCAGAAATTCTAACAAAGTGTGTATTTTAGATATTTTTGAGGTTGCCAATGAAGATGGTACCATATTTGCAATGAAGCTTCATAGACTAGGTAGAATTTCATTTAGGGCAGTCAAATCAAAGCGTGATTATTTGAAGAACCGAAGTATCTATAACTGGCTCTACTTGTCTCGGCGGAGATGGTGCTCTTCATTTATAAAAAAAGTTAATGCTTGCACTCAAATTATGTCTTGAGAGTTTGGTTTTACTTTTCATGCATAGATATGTTATAACATTATTCCTGTTTGACTAAGTCTTAAGAGGTATCTTGGTGACCAGAGGAATTTTTTAAGGGTTTAAATCCAATTATGAGCTCAAAGCATGGTTGACAGTTATTATCCCGTTTACGTAATAATCACCTCTTCTCTTTGATGAAAGAAATACGTTTTTTCTTGATTTTCTGGAAGAGGACAATTGGTCTCCTGTTAATATATTTTAGTTGTCTTGCAGCATGTTGAAGCCCTAGATATTCTTCTTTAAGATCTTTGTGGTGTTCATAGAGAACGACTAAGGATCCATGAATTGTGCCTAAAAAGTAATCCAAACCACTGTAATTTTTTCTGTCTTAATTTTGAATTTTGTTGCAAGGATGAACAATATGATAATGCTTATGTACACATGCATGCCCAATGACATGCTCATGTTAGACACCTGCTCATGAGTTAAATTGTTTGTTGTCTGCTGATATTCAGGTTCCGTAACTTCAGAGGTCCGACTCTTTTGTGATCTTGAGCTGCCCAAGCCCACTTGGTAAGGGATGGAGTTCCACAGGCTGCATTTCCTCTTCTTCTTTTTGTGTGTGTGTGTGTATGCCAATATCTTAGTTTCGCATCGTTCTGTTGATCATTTTCTGCAGCACTGCTATAGCAATCATAATTCTACCAAGAAACAAAACAATTCCGGCTGTTATAATGTTTGGAGATTCCATAGTTGATACAAGGAACAATAACTATATTGAAACTAAGAAAAAACACAAACCAATTACTTAAATATTTATATATATTTATCTGTTGTACACTAAAGTTGAAATACGAGAAAATTAATATGTCAATACACTTGGTACTATGTACTTAAGACAATTATATCCTACTTATTGGTGATTAGAGTTAGCGACATTTGTCTCCCAAGATACAATGATAACGTGTGTTATAACAACACTACAATCTACCATCTTCTTATTATATTTTAATTTATTAATTGCATGTATAAATTTATTATTAACAAAATGAATAATCCCGCCGCAAAGCGCGGATTTGTATCTAGCAACATTCATATAACCAACTAGTTCACATAAGGCAACATATTTCATTAACTACCATAAACACATGATTTAGTTCACATTATCACATAAAAACAAGTTACTGAAGAACTTGCCTCGAAACGTTCCTTGCGCGGTTAGCAGAATTCGTCCTTCCATTATCCTACACGATTAAGTGTATATACAACCACAATTATCCACATAATAACACTTATTAGTTACTAATTATGTTAGATCTACTTTACATTTCATCGTTCTTCCCTTTTTAACCTTAATACACAATTTTCATTCACGTGTTTAAAACTTACTAGGACACTTTCTTGTCCATTCGGTTATTACGTTAAACTTCATTTTATGTCTTATTACGTTTCTTTTTTTTCTTTACAATTAACATATAAACTCAAGTTTTGAAAAACTCGCTCGCACCAGCGTTTTATCATCTACTTCATTCTCATTCATAATTTGCTTCAACTGATAACTCACAACATCGATGAACATCTATGTAATTAAATAATTAATCATCACCTCGTAACTTAACTTGGTAGTTGTCTTTTCGACTTGTATCAAAGTTTACATCCCTTCACATTACTTCTATAATATTCGCATAAAAATATGTGATTAAACTTTTTATAGCCTCATACGTCACAAATTGACGGACTCTAGTCGATTTAATTTGCTTCGAAAATTCCAGACTCGTCAGTTTCTAATTATTTTTATTATGTGGAAAGTCTAATACCCTCATTAAGCCTTCTTAACTACTTTATTATTCATCTTAATCTTTTGTCTAATATTATTAATCATTTAATAATATTATATTCCTTCATAAATATTATTAATCATTTAATAATATTTTATTCATTTACAAATATTTTTAATCATTTAATAATATTTTAATCACCTCATAATAGTATTAATCATTTAATAATATCTTAATCATGTACAAATATTATTAATCATTAATTTAATAATATTTTAATCATCTTCTAATATTATTAATCATTTAATAATATCTTAATAATTTATAAATATTATTAATTTTTAATAATATTTTAATCTCTTACTAATATTATTAAATATTTAATAATATTTAAATCAATTAGTAATATTATTAATCATTTAATAAAATTTTAATCACATTCTAATATTATTAATCATATAATAATATTTTAATCATTTTCTAATATTATTAATGTAAGACCCCAACTTATTAATGAATAAAATCAAATTTCCTCTAATTATTATTGTGAATAATAAGGTATTAATTTGATATAATACTTTGGTTATGGGTGAAATGTGCAAAATTTTTCAAAATAAGCAGAGTGGTTATAAAATATTCATTTGTCGGGGAATATTAAATGCTGACAAGCAACCATTTGTGGGCCCCATAACGGATAACATCGGATGAAGAAAACGAAAAAAATTGAATAACTGGCGTAGTTATTACTGAATTAACCTTTGTTGGAATATTCGGTGGTTAAAATACGATGTCTGGCGTGGTTGCACGATGACACGCGTATTACGCAGATATTTGTTGAATTATTGATTCTTACGTAAGAAGGCACTACTCAATAATTGTTACATTAATTACTTTGTTCAATATTTTATTTTATTGATTCAATAATTGCTTTGCGTTGATATTTTATATTATTGTTGCTCGATAATTTTCACTTTATCATCATCTCCATTATCGGATCAATAATTCATATTATTTGGAATAATATTATTAGATAGCATTATTGACAATGTCTAGAAAGTTCTGTCAAGGAGAGGTTTGGTCAGCTAATTGCGCGCCATTAAGGAGAAATCCTTATTGAAAAGCCCCCTCTTTCCTGGGAACGACCTGGTTGTCATAAATGTGATTCTGTAATATTATTTGTGAATAATTAATTATTGATTCATATGATAAAGAAATATTTATTTTTGTGGATATAAATGTTGGATATATCTATTTTATATGGATAAAAATGAAGGAATTAATGTTGAGGTGTTTTATCAGTATTTTGTCGGCTTGGAGGTATTAAAACTCATCCGTTTATGGATTTCGGGTATTTTCTGATTGGAATTTGGAAAAACTTTCTTCTGCAAAGTTGTAGAGATTTAAATTTCCTATGAAAACACGCAAATTTTGAATTTTTCTGATAAAAGGGCTATTTATTATGAATTACTGAAGTTTCGGAAAATAAAATAATTTTTATTAAATTATGGGTGGGACCCACTTTTTGATTTTTCAAGCATGTGAAATTTCTTTGGTTTGTTTTTTTTCAAAGAAGGCATGCTAGACTTGTTCAAAGCATACGTGAGAATTTGTTGATTAAATAATATTATTTTATTATTTAGTCTCTATGGCATTCTAGCATTTTTCCTATAAATGAAATCGCCTTTAGGTTAGAATTGAAAATCACACCAGAAACAAGTTTTCTTTCTCTCTAGATTATTGAGCGTATTTTTGTGAGAATTTAGATACTTTGAGAGTTGTTATTCAGTGCAAGTTTCTGTCAGCACTATATCCGAAATTTAGTCAGAAATAAGGTTATTTTGAGGTAAGGAATGTTATTTTCTTCTTAAAATGATATTTTCTTCAATATCATTTTGCCGAAATATTGGTATAAACTTTTTATCAAATTTGAAACTTTTTGTGTCAGGATTACTATTCACGTATACGGCACTATTCAAGAATACGGCACTACTCACCGAAAAAATAAAATTTTCTTTTTTTTGTCCAAGTTGTCTATCTTTGATTGTATCCATGTTTTGATCTTTATTTTTGAATTCTTCTTCAAAATTGGTTATATTGGGGTATTATTGAACTTGGATAAACTGTAATACGAATCTCTAATATTTGTTTCACTGGATTCGTTCCTTTAAAATATTTTTCATCATCCTCAGTCTAAATGATGATTATTAATGAATATCTTTGGCCTGTAGTGCAAAGATGAATGATTACCTAATGAATATCTTTGGCCCGTAGTGCAAAGATGAACATGTGTTGAGATGAACATGACCAATTTGGTGATCTGAATGAATATCTTTGGCACATGTAGTGCAAAGATGAATATTTGATTAAAGATGTATATTGATTGATGTTACGGGATAAAATATTGTTGATGGACTTTTAAATCTTAGAAGACGGTAGAATTCTTTCTCTACTTGACTCTTCTAATGGATTCTTTATTTCACCGCAGATTGTTGATCTAAAACTTGTTATCTATTATATTTTTTATCGATTTTTCTGTTGAAGACTAATGATAATTTGTTGTATATTATCTTAGTCATAATATTCTTTATTGGGCTAGTTGAGCTCACCCTTTTCCTTTTTGTTCCATTGTTCTTCTCGGGGAGGAGAAATTTAGCAGAACTAGGCAGGGGTATGGAGTGATGATTCAAGATAGTTGTTTAGAAGTCCTCACTATTTTTGTAAAATAGTGTATCAATAATTGTAATGAGGACTCCTTTTGAGTTTGTATACTCTCTAGTATACAATATTTGTATTCAAACTCACAGTATATGTGTTGTCGTTTTTTGCACGACAATTATATTACTGAAGTTGTATTTGTTTCTGTACCATGTATCTGGCGACTCAAGATGGGTGATGTATACCTATTTTGGGGGCGTCACAGTTGGTATCAAAGCTTAGAGATATGATCCCTGGCTGAGATGTGAGACAAAAACTAAGAGGGAAGAGACGGGGAATTCCTTCGCTAGTATGACCTGACTAAGTTTATTTGGTGTTTATTTGGTCGGTCAGAGTATAGGGATAATATATGACATGACTATTAACCCTTGTTTTATGGCGATTTAAGAATGGCGGTGAGCGTTAATAATGGAGTAAATCGGGAATAGTGGAGACACCTTTGATCACCACCCGAGGAACGTCTGTGAAGGCAATATTCATCCTGTAAACATCACTCTAGAACAAATGATGAATGATGGGATGTTGAAGTTTTTGCATTTTATACAAAACCGACGACGAGAAACTCGTGCACGAGAATCTGGTGGAAATGCTAGCAATGCGCGGCTTGTCACGACCAAAATGATTCAAAGAGTTGGGACCACGAAATTTAAGGAAAAGTCGGATCCGATCATGCGGCGGAAACGTGGGTCAAGCAAATTACCAAGATATTCGATGTCTTGAGATGCACGAGGAACGAAGGTTCCATTCGCCACCTTTTATGTTCCGGTGAGGCGGACTCTTTGGTGGGAGTCGTGAAGCGTACCTGACCAAACGCACTTTCGGCGTGTCTTGGGAAACATTTGAAACTATTCAATGATAAGTACTTTCCTGAAAGTATTCGCATCATATGAAGGTGGTGGATTTTATCGAATTTGAACAAAATAACATGGCGGTGTCCCAAAGACGAGGCGAAGTTTGCGAGTTGTCGGTTTGCACCTCATTTGGTGAAAATGAGGAGCGAATGACGAGGATGTTTACGAGAGGTTTAAAGCTTAGAGATTGGCAATATCTTATATCTCATAAATTTGCTATACTCGGATGTTGTAAACATGGCTCAATTATTAGGCGAGAATTAATGAATATTTGCAACAAAGGACCACAACCAGGGGTCATCCCGGTGGTAGCGGTCATCGAACAACGACAACCAAGAGGAAGAAAAGCATTCGATTAAAAAGCGGTAACCACTCTGGTGGTAATCGTGGCCGTGAAAATAGAAGGAGGAAGTCGGGAGGAGATTTCAAGAGGAGAATTACAACAATGATAACGTGAAGACGTCATCACAAACATCAACTGTTTTTTAGGGGCGAACGAGCACCTTGGTCGTTTGTTACAAATGCGGAAGAGGGACACATCACCCCAAACCGCCCCCACAATCCAAGGTGTGTTATAACCTGTGGAAAGGAAGGGCATATAGCTAGAGATTGTCTAGTTGCGAAACCAAGTTCAATAGGGATGGTGACTCCAAAGGCTATCCCGGACAAGGAAGGGCGTTTGTCGTGACTGCCCAAAACGCGAGGAACCCAAACGAGGTGATCACGGGTAAGCTAATCATAAACTCTTATGAAGTTTATACCTTATTAGATACCGGTTCTACCCATTCTTTTATCTCTCCTGCTTGTGCTCAACGTTTAAACTTGACTCCGGAGAAATTAGACCTTGACTTATCTGTTGAGACTCAGTTAGGAGAAACTTTTATTACATCTACTCGCCTATAAATCTTGCTTGATTCAAAGTCGGTACCATCACATTACTACTGCCAACCTTATTTCATTTGAAAATTCTTGCATTTGATGTGATTTTAGGGATTGATTGGTTAACCACGCATCATGCTAAAATTGATTGTTTTTGTAAGGTTGTTAGTTTTCATATTCCTAACCAACCTATTATGCGAATTCAAACAACCAAACCATTAAATTCAATCACTGTCATATCAAGCCATAAAGCTATTCGTTTATTGAAAAATGGATGTCAAGCTTTCTTAGCCCATGTCACAGACTTGAACAAAAACACGTCAGATTTGAATACTATTTCCGTTGTTAGTAAATTTCCTGACGTATTTCCTGAAGAACTTCCCGGTCTATACCCCGAGCGTGAAGTTGAATTCTTTATTGACCTTGAACTCAGATACAAGCCCATTTCTAAAACCCCATATCAAATGGCTCTATTGAACTTGTGGAGTTAAAGGTCCAACTATAGGAGTTGTTGGACATCGGTTTTATTCGTCCTAGTACATCTCCTTGGGGTTCTCCTTTGTTATTCGTAAAGAAGAAAGACGGGAGTATGCGATTTTGTATCGACTACCGAGAATTGAATCATGTCACTATCAAGAATAGGTATCCGCTACCTCGTATTGATGACCTATTTGACTAGTTGCAAGGAGCACAATTCTTTTCAAAGATCGATCTTAGATTACGGATATCATCACCAAGATTAAAACTGAGGATATTCCAAAGACTGCCTTCAGAACTCGGTACGGGCATTATGAATTCTTAGTCATGTCTTTCGGATTGACTAATGCTCCTGCTGCTTTCATGGATATGATGAACCGTGTATTCAAGGAATATTTGGATCAGTTCGTTGTTGTCTTTATTGATGACATTCTCATCTATTCCAAAAGCCGTGAAGATCATAAGCACCATTTGAAGCTGGTATTGCAAAGGCTTCGTGATAACAAGCTATATGCCAAGCTGAAGAAATGCGAGTTCTGGCTTGAGGAAGTAGCATTCCTTGGGCATGTGGTGTCAAAACATGGAGTATCTGTGAGACCCCAGATTTTATAAATAAAGATTTAAATTTCTCTAAATATTTTTTTAATATTATGGTGTGAATTTGATATAATGTTATAGTTGTGGGTAGTATTTATAAATTTTGTAAAGTATGAAAGTTGTTGTATTATATTCGATTAGTCGGGGAATATTCGTTTTAGCAGGGAATATTCGTACAACGACGCAATCATTGGTGGACCCCACAACAAAATTATTGTCGGATTCAGAAAACGACAAAAGTATTTTTATTGAAAATAACGACGGAAGATTTACCGTTAATACTGTTGAACTACTCAGTAGTAAAAGTACAGTAATACGCGTGGTTGCATATTAGCACACAGTATTGATTATTGATGCTTATGTGAGAAGTTACTCAGTTTTGCTTATTTTATAGACCCTTGTTTACCTATTTTTCAAAATAATCGATAGAAATTATTTAAAGGTGGGGGCCACATGTGGGGCCCATATGTGTTAAAAAACTAATTTTAGAAATGGGGGTGGGAGGGAGTTACGTATAGGGGATGGAGTTAATATATATAAGTATGTGATGTGATGTGTATATATATATATGTATTATGTTTTGTCTTGCTTTAATATTATTGGTTGAAGGTTTGACAATTGCTTTGATGTTATTGGTTAGAGGTTTGAAATTTTGCATCTTGAGTATCAAAGTTTTCAATTGTGATTTGTATAATTATTGAGTCCGTGAGAAATCCTTACACAGTGCCTTTCCATTCTCCTATAAATAGAAGCTAATTTCTTCATTATTTCTTACGAATTCACTGAAACTCTAGAGAGATAAACTGTAGAGAGAAAGAAGAAAAGTATTCTGCTACTACTCATATATCCAGTTTCTTTTACAGTAAGGGATATTATTTGTTGTACTCGTAAGGAATATTATTTCTTTTGTATTCATGAAGAGAACTTCAGTTATTCCATTATTTATTATTACATTGGAATAACTTTTGTATCGTGAGCTACCCTATACTTGGTGAAATTCTTACATTATTCTATTCATTATTATTACATTGGAATATCACATGCATGCTTTTACGCATGACACAGTTCCATTATTTATCATTACATTTGGAACATCACATACATGCTTTCTACGTGACACGGTTCCGCTTCTTTATTATCCTATTGGAATATCACATGCATGCGTTTTCTGGGGACCTGGTTCCGCTCTTTTATTATTTTGTTGGAACATCCAGCTTGTGCGTAATTTACTTTGACACGGTTCTCATTATTATTATTTTGTTGGAATAACCTATCTATCTGTCTGCATGCATGGTGATTTCTTTTGTTATTCCATTCTTTATTATACTCAGTTGGTTAAAGTTTTGACTACTATAATCCATGAAATTAGTGGAATATCCTTGATATTTGCGCTTCATCCAGTATCTTTTCATGGAAATATTCTTCTGAGCATTCTTGAATTTTACTCTACAAAGCAGTATCATGTTGACAATTTGGACGTTATTGGTTCCTAGATAAATTAATTATTGAACTTGTTTTATTGAATTACTATGTCATTGTCATCATCCTCATGTTTATATTATGTTGAAAGTCATCATGGTCAGTGGTGCATAGATGGACTTGGTATGATTATGACCGAGGATTATTCGGTATAATCATGACCGTAATGTTACAAATGATGTGGAAAAAGTCCTCATTGGCCCGTAGTGCATTGTTGGGCGCTTTTGGTATGATTATGGCTATGGATTCTCTTGACCAAGGGTGCAAAGATGAATTGTTTTATGGCATGATCGGGATAGTTGATAAACACACGATTATCTTTGGCCCGTAGAGCATGGATAATTAAATGGTCGTGATCTTAAAGAATATCCTTGGCACAGAGTGCGAGGATGATTTAATGATGTGGATTATTTATTAAAATTGAGTCTCGGCCGATAAAAATGATGAAAACCTTTTAAATCATAAAAGATAGTAGATTTTATTCTCTACTTGACTCTTTTAATGGATTGCTTATTCCGCTGCAGATTAAACTGGATATTTGTTATATTGTATCGCTTTTAACATCTGTTTAAAACTAATGATAATTTATTACGCATTATCTTAGTCATAATATTTCTTCTTGGGCTAGTTGAGCTAACCTTTTTCGTTCCTTTGTTCTCTTGAAAGCGAGAACGTAGGCGGGACTAATCGGGGAACAGAGTGATGGTCCTAGATGGTGCATTAGTAGTCCTCACTATTCTATGAAATAGTGTGATAATAATTGTAATGAGGACTCCTTTTGAGTTTGTATACTCTCTAGTAGACAATATTTGTATTCAAACTCACAGTTTATGTTTTGTCGTATTATACACGATAGTCGTATTATTAAGTTGTATTTGAATTCTGTACCATTTATCTGGCGACTCAAGATGGGTGATGTATACCTATTTTGGGGCGTCACGATTAATATCGAGCTTAGGGATATGATCCTGGCTAAGATGTGAGAATAGAACTATGAGGGAGAGACGAGGAATTCCTTCGCTAGTATGACCTACCTAAGTTTATTTGGTATTTAATTGGTCGATCGAATATAGGGATAATATGTTACATGTCGATTAACCTTTGTTTTGTGGCGATGTCTGAAATGACATCCGAGAATGTTGAGAATAGCAATGGAGCCACGAGAGACCGTTGATTCTCCACGGATCAATAATCGTGACAATGTGCAACATGATGGCGATAATCCTCCACATAAACAACAACACCGATCAATTGACGAATGACCAGATGCGTTTAGGAGCTTTTTTAGAATTCATGCAACATCGGAGAAGCGCGGCTCCTGTTCATAATCTGAGGAGGAAACAATGGCAACCACGGTTGGTTATCGCTAAGTAATTCAAGAGCTAGGACCACCGTTTTTGGGAAGCGAGAACCACTTAAAGGCGGAGGCGTGGTTAAAGCGAGATCACCAAGATATTTGATGTCTTGGGATGCTCCGAGGAATAAAAGGTTCCCTTTGCCACCTTTATGTTGCGTGAAAAGGCAGATCACTTGTGGGAATCTGTAAAACGTACCCAGCCTAACGCACTCAAGATGTCTTGGGAGAAGTTCCAAGAGCTGTTCAATGATAAGTACTTTCCCGAAAGTATTCGTCACATGAAGGAGGTGGAGTTTATCAAGTTGGAGCAAAACAACATGACCGTGTTGCAGTACGAAGCCAAGTTTGCCGAATTGTCCCGATTTGCGTCCCATTTGGTTGATAATGAGGAGAGAATGACGCGAATGTTTTTAAGAGGTTTGAAGCCGGAGATACGTCAATATCTTATTTCTCATAAACTGTGTTTGTATTCAGATGTTGTAAATAGTGCTTAGTTAGTGGAGCGCGATAACGAGTCAACGCAACCAAAAGAGAGCAGACCAAAATGATGATAATCTGGGGTGATAATTGATCATCAAAGCGGTGACAATAAGCATGGAGGGAATTAACATGCCAGAAATGGTAACCACTTCGGTGGTAATCATGGTCAAAATAATAAGAATGAACATTTCAAGAAGATAAGGTTAAACAATGACGTGAAGACGTCGACACCAACACCCGTTTTAAAGGAAGAAGAACGATCACCGGTCGTATGTTTCAAATGCGGACAAGAGGGACACATTCGTCCAAACTGTACGCAGCAATCCAAAGCGTGTTTTAATTGCGGAAGAGAAGGTCACCTAGCTCGATTTTATCGTATGGTGAAGTCAATTCCAGTTGGGATAGTGATGCCAAAGGATGTCCCAGACAAACCAAAGCCGGTAGTTTAAGGGAGAGCATTTTTTTTTCGTGACGAGGAACCTGGATAAAATTAGTCATAAACTCTTGCGAAGTCTATGCCATGTTAGATACTGGTTCTACTCACTCTTTTATTCCACCTAGTTGTGTTCAATGTTTGAATTTAACTCCAGAAAAGTTAGACTTTGATATATCTATTTAAACTCAGTTGGGATATGTTCTCATACAACATGGGAAAGTCATAGCCTATGCCTCACGACAACTCAAAGAATATAAGAGAAATTATCCTACTCATGATTTGGAGTTGGCAGCAGTCGTTTTTGCATTGAAAATCTAGAGACACTACATGTATGGGGAAAAAGTGGAGATCTATACAGATCATAAAAGCCTCAAATATTTCTTCACCCAAAAGGAACTCAATATGAGGCAACGACGTTGGCTCGAGCTGTTGAAAGATTAAGATCATACCATCCAATATCATCCTGGAAAAGCAAACGTGGTAGCTGACGCATTGAGTAGAAGATCATATGCGGGTACGAGTGCAATGTTGTTAACACAAAGGTCCATTTTGTATGACTTGCAAAGGATGGGGATAGAGATGAAGGCTCCAAGTACCCACGTAATGATATCAAACATACGAGTAGAACCAACTTTAATCGATAAAGTTAAAGCTGCTCAAGCTACGGACATGGAGCTGATGCGTATGAAAAAGAAAGTGCAAGAAGGTGCTTTATTCGAGCAAGAATCGATTAAGAAGGAATACTTGAGTCAACTCCAGACTTTGTGTTCTAACGATTACGACTTGAAGCATAGAATCATGATGGAGGCACACAACACACCGTTTGCAGTCCATTCTGGGAGTACCAAAATGTATCATGATCTTCGACATACATTTTGGTGGAGCAATATGAAAAGAGAAATCGCAGAGTTTATCTCGAGGTGTTTAACTTGTCAACGTGTAAAGGCGGAGCATTAAATGCCAAAGGGTCCATTACAACCACTTGAGATTCTGAATTGGAAGTGGGAACACATTACTATGGATTTCGTTACGGGTCTTCCCAAGGTTTCTCAAGGCATAGATGCGATTTGGGTTATTGTTGATAGATTAACCAAGTCAGCCCATTTCTTTCCTATACGTGAGACTTATTCCCTTGAACGTCTTGCTAGTATGTACGTAAATGAGATTGTAAGATTGCATGGCATGCTAGTATCCATAGTTTCGGATCGTGACCCAAGATTCACTTCACGATTTTGGGTTAGCTTGTAGAAAGCTATGGGCACGGATTTATGATTTAGTTCGGCATATCATCCTCAAATGAACGGACAATTAGAGAGGACTATTCAAACTCTTAAAGATCTATTAAGACTCTGTGTCCTAGATTTCAAAGGGAGTTGGGATAAGTACCTACCATTGGTGGAATTCTCCTAAAACAACAGTTATCGGGCAAGTATAGGTGTGGCTCCATTTGAAGCATTGTATGGAAGAAAATATCGTTCTCCAGTATGCTGGGATGAGGTGGGTGAAGCAACATTGTTGGGACCAGATTTGGTACAAATGACTACATAGAAGATCCAAACGATTCGACAACGTATACAAACGACACAGGATTGACAAAAGAGTTATGCGGATCTTCATCGGAAGGGTGTGGAATTTAATATTGGCGATCAGGTATTGTTACGTGTTACACCATGGAAGGGAGTTACAAGATTTGGGAAGAGAGGAAATCTCATTCCACGATTTGTTGGTCCATTTGAAATTCTTGACCGGATAGGAAATGTGGCCTATAGACTCGCATTACCTCCAAGTATGTCTCGTGTTCATAATGTTTTTCACATATTTATGCTTCGAAAATATTTTAAAGACCCGAACCACATTATTGAGTTAGAACTAGACGATATAGCCGAAGATTTAACGTACGAGGAGGTACCTATTAAGATCTTGGATAGGAAAGAGCATGTCCTACACACGAAGGTTATACCACAAGTTAAGGTTTTGTGGAGAAACCATGCTATTGAAGAAATGACCTGGGAGTTAGAATCAGAAATGAAAGCGAGGTATCCTCACCTTTTTGAAACACCAGGTACGTACGTCAATTTCGAGGACGAAATTTTATAAGGAGGGGAGGTTGTAAGACCCCAACTTATTAATGAATAAAATCAAATTTCCTCTAATTATTATTGTGAATAATAAGGTATTAATTTGATATAATACTTTGGTTATGAGTGAAATATGCAAAATTTTTCAAACTAAGCAAGTGGTTATAAAATATTCATTTGTCGGGGAATATTCGTACGACGGCGCAGCCATTTGTGGGCCCCATAACGGATAACGTTCGGATAAAGAAAACGACAAAATTGAATAACGGCGTAGTTGTTATCGTTAATACTGTTGGAATACCCGGTGGTTAAAATCGATGTCTGGCGTGGTTATCTGAGAAGCACTTGGTATTGCATGTATTGTTGAATTATTGATTCTTACGTAAGAAGACACTACTCAATAATTGTTACAGTAATTACTGTTTAATAGTTTATTTTATTGATTCAATAATTATTGCGTTGATATTTTATATTATTGTTGCTCAATAATTTTCACTGCACATCATCTCCAATATGAGATCAATAATTCATATTATTTGGAATAATATTATTAGATAGCATTATTGGCAATGTCTAGAAAGTTCTGTCAAGGAGAGGTTTGGTCATCTAATTGCGCGCCATTAAGGAGAAATCTTTATTGGAAAGCCCACTCTTTCTTGGGAACGGCCTGGTTGTCATAAATGTGATTCTGTAATATTATTTGTGAATAATTAATTATTGATTCATATGATAAAGAAATATTTATTTTTGTGGATATAAATGTTGGATATATCTATTTTATATGGATAAAAATGAAAGAATTAATGTTGAGGTGTTTTATCAGTATTTTGTCGGCTTGGAGGTATTAAAACTCATCCGTTTGTGGATTTCGGGTATTTTCTGATTGGAATTTGGAAAAACTTTCTTCTACAAAGTTGTAGAGAATTAAATTTCCTATGAAAACTCGCGAGTTTCGAATTTTTCTGATAAAAGGGCTATTTATTATGAATTACTGAATTTTTAGAAAATAAAATAATTTTTATTAAATTATGGGTGGGACCCACTTTTTGATTTTTCAAGCATGTGGGCTGTTGGTTTGTTTTTCAAAGAAGGAATGCTAGACTTGTTCAAAGCATACGTAGAGAATTTGTTAATTAAATAATATTATTTTATTATTTAGTCTCCTATGTATGCGTTAAAGCATTTTTTCCTATAAATAGGCGCTTAGGTTAGAATTGAAAATCACACCAGAAACAAGTTTTCTTTCTCTCTAGATTATTGAGCGTATTTTTGTGAGTATTTTGATATTTTGAGAGTTGTTATTCAGTGCAAGTTTCTGTCAGCACTATATCCGAAATTTAGTCAGAAATACGGTTATTTTGAGGTAAGAGATGTTATTTTCTTCTTAAAATGATATTTTCTTCAATATCATTACGCCGAAATATTGGTATAAACTTTTTATCAAATTTAGAACTTTTTGTGTCGGGATTACTATTCACGTATACACTATTCACGTATACGACACTATTCACGAATACGGCACTATTCACCGAAAAAATGAAATTTTCTTCTTTTTGTCCAAGTTGTCTATTATGGTTACTATCTTTGATTGTATCCATGTTTTGATATTTATTTTTGAATTCTTCTTCAAAATTGGTTATATTGGGGTATTATTGAACTTGGATAAACTGTAATACGAATCTCTAATATTTGTTTCACTGGATTCGTTCCTTTAAAATATTTTTCATCATCCTCAGTCCTAAATGATGATATTAATGAATATCTTTGGCCTGTAGTGCAAAGATGAATGATTACCTAATGAATATCTTTGGCCCGTAGTGCAAAGATGAATAGGTGTTGAGATGAACATGACCAACCGGGTGATACTGAAATGAATATCTTTGGCACCGTGAGTGCAAGATGAATATTTGATTAAAGATGTATATTGATTGATGTTACGAGGGATAAAATATTGTTGATGGACTTTTAAATCTTAGAAGACAGGTAGAATTCTTTCTCTCTTGACTCTTCAATGGATTCTTTATTTCATTGCGAGTTGTTGATCTAAAACTTGTTGTCTATTATATTTTATCGATTTTTCCCTGTTGAAGACTAATGATAATTTGTTGTATATTATCTTAGTCATAATATTCTTTATTAGGGCTAGTTGAGCTCACCCTTTTCCTTTTTGTTCCATTGTTCTTCTCAGGAGGAGAGAATTTAGCAGGAACTAGCTGGGGTATGGAGTGATGATTCAAGATAGTTGTTTAGAAGTCCTTGCTATTTTTGTAAAATAGTGTATCAATAATTGTAATGAGGACTCCTTTTGAGTTTGTATACTCTCTAGTATACAATATTTGTATTCAAACTTACAGTATATGTGTTGTCATTTTTTTGCACGGCAATTATATTACTGAAGTTGTATTTGTTTCCGTACCATGTATCTGACGACTCATGATAGGTGATGTATACCTGTTTTGGGGGCATCACAATTAATCCTTTAATAATATTTTAATCAAATACTAATATTATTAATCATGTAATAATATTTTAATTATTTAAAAACTTATAAACAATTTTAATTTAATTGTTTATCTCTTACTATTTAATTTATTTAGCAAACATAACATGCCATACACATACCATTTTATTAAAAATGATCAAATTACCCTCCAAAAATCTTAATACATCATATTAATGATCATTAGTCACTAAAATCACATTATAGAATTTTATGGCTTATTATAACTTAATTTCCTTAATTATTTTTAACTCATCCATAGGTATTAAAATACCTTATCAACTTATTATTTTCCCATCTTCTGAAAAATTTCAATATAAAATATTTTAGGCACAAAATAATTTTTCTAGAATTTTTTCATTTTCCTTAAGTATTTTTCAAAAATCTGTTTTTAGTTCGTAACTTAGGAAAGTTAGTTATACCATGCTCAACTCTAAAAATTCTCAATTCTTGGCAGAATCTTACACGTATTAAAATGAATTTCCAGTTTAAATTTCGTGACCATCGGAGTTATAGAACTCTAGTTATAGTCGTTTTTGTCAAAAAAAACCCAAAAATTGAAATTGTCATAACTCGATCGATATAAGTCGGAATAAGCTAATCTTTGGACATGAGCTACTTTATATCATATATTTTTATTTCACAAAAGGCCGAAATTTATTTCAATAATTAAATGGCCGAAAATGCCCCTACAAAGTTTTGGGCATTTTGTTTTTCGGTATTTTCATATTTTGCCTACTTTGCTAAAAACTGTCCAAACGAAAATCTACTAGGAATTTTTCAGTGATTCCACTTGGAGATGTTAAAAGACTCATAGATCTAAATCCATAAATTTACCACACTCAAAAATGCAAAATAGAATGAGAGATATTATCGTTCGAAATTCATGTTTCATTTTCTAAAAAATCAGTTTTTCTATCATAAAAGAAAACTTTCATGATCTCTTAGTTAATCAAACATTATCCATCATAAATAAACATAATAAATCATAATACTTCTTATACTCGAGGATCTACCATGATCCATGATTAATTTCATCAAACTCTTACCATAACCAAGCAAAACATACTTTAAACCAAGAAAATTACAAAGTTAGGTTAGAGAGAACTTTTAAACCTTCTATGCTTGGATGATGGATGATCTTTCATGATAGTTTAGCTTGCTAGATCTTCTCCTTCTTAGCTTCTTCCTCCAACCATGGCATCCCTCCTTCCTTTCCCTCTTAAGCTCTCAAACTTTCTCTAGGGTTTTGGGTGAGAATGAGGGAGAAAACCTATGATTTCTTCTTTCTCTTCTTCCTCTTCTTTCTTTTTCCTCTCTCCTCTTTTCCCCCTCATCCATGTTGCCCTCTCTCTCATTTCTTTCTTAATGGGTGGGTTTGGAGCTTGGAATGAGAGAAGATTGTTTTATTTTATTTCCTGTTCTTTAGTTAAAAGAATTAAAGGTTTAATATTAAATAAAGTGGGGAACTAGATCCACTTTTCAAGGAGAGTTAGTGAGTTGTTGGTGGCTGCCCATGTGCAGGAATTTTCAGAAGATTTTGGTCAAGTGGTCCCGCTTTTATTGCCTCATTTTGCGTGTTTAATCTCGTCTTTGACTTCCGGATCCGAAAAATCAAATTTTCAAGTTTATAGTCGATTTCTACTAATGTCGACACTCCCAACATCATGGTCATATCCGTTTCTTCAAATTCATCTCTGAATTTGAAGTTTGACTTTTCTCCATAAAAGTCAACTATTCACTTTGACCAATAAGTCAACCCCGACACATTTTGTGTTTATAGTCTATTCTTACTAGTTTCGACATTCCGAACTCAAATATCTAATTCACGTCTTCAGATTCCACTCCTATATGTGATTTTGACTTTTCTTCATAAAAGTCAACTATTAACTTTGACCAAAAAGTCATTCCCGACACATTTTGTGTTTACAACCCTTTCTGACTAAACTTAACGTTCCAGATGCAACCGAGCAGTCTGTGCTTCAAAATTCTATCTCTAACTCAAATTTTGAGTTTTAACTTACTTCATTTTTATTGATTATTCATATTAGCTTATCTTTTCAACCCTTAAATATTACATTCTTACAGACTTACAACGATCCCATGCCGGAATCACTATTCATGTAACGTTCTAGTTTAGTTCACTACTGAACTCTTACAAAATTTCTCTCATCGATTAACTTTATCGAATTACCTTAACATAGGTATATATTACTTTACTACCTCTTTCATTTATTTATTTTGTTATCCAATTCATGGACAACATCTATTCTTAGCCCAAGTCTCATCTAATTTGTTTCGGCTCATAACTACCTGCTTATTCTTAGGTATTAATATCTTCAATATTTCTATCATTCACCTCCAAATCTCTTTACCCTCTTCTAGATATTAAACCATATAGGTTCTTTTCAAAAAATTTAATCATTCCTCTATTTTCAAATCATTTCTCTATTTTCAAATCTAGATTTTATTCTTTAAACCTTCATTTAATTATTCGAGACAAGTCTCATAAATTTTTGGGTTGTCACAATATCAGTATGGTAAGTGTTGGGTATTGAAACTATTTTTTCATATTAAATTTTTTTTTTATAGAATCTTACGATTCTATGATCCGATCATGTGCACCCAAAATGATCCTGCATGGAATCTTGATTTTAACCACCTCTTATAAAAAAAGGTGTTTAACATCATTTTGACTTATAAATTAGAAATTAAGTTAAAATAAAATGTAAATGTGACGCCCCCAAAATTAGGTATAAATCACCCATTCTGAGTCGCCAGATACATGGTACAAAATTCAAATACAACTTCATTTATACAACTGTTGAGCTATGGTATAGAATACGACCACAGTTAACTATGAGTTTTAATACAAATGTATGTAACTCTCATGGTACCTCGACCACAACCTTATAATGATACTTTACATAAAAGTATAGTCAAACACTGTTTTAGGAATTAAAATCTTTGGGAAGTGCTCAATGAAACCTTCGTACATGGGAGGCCATGCGTCTAGGTTATGATATATATCATATGTCCACAGAATTATCCTTGGTTGACCCAATAGACCCCAAAGAAAAACGAGAAGATTACTATCATCTTCTTTCCAATGATGAGTCTTCTCTTGGCATATAACTATCTCCACTGTCTCCAAGTGAAAATTATATTTTAAATAAATTCCAAGATCATATAGGTAGTGCTCATGAGATATACTTTCGATAAGTGTATGTACACAACTACATCTTATGATAACACGAGGTTGTATGTCATTAGACATCTTGTATGATAGTGGCAAAACACCCTTCCAAAGTTAGTTTCACCTCACCCTATTTGGTTCACCAAAATTAAATATCAAATGACGTATATAATACGACACACTTATCTAAAGTTCTCAATACAATCATTTCTATACTATTTAGGGAGAACCTCAACAGCTATAGACCACCGTTCTATTCCCCTGTTATCCCCGCTCGACCCAGCTACACTCTTATTACCTGAAAGGAATTGTGAAGCAAAAGGGTGAGCACAACTAGCCGAGTAAAGAATATCATGACTAAAGATAATTACATTATCAATAGTTTTCATCAATAATAACTCAGAGATTTAGAACATATGGTAGATGATAAAATTTTTCAACCATAGTTGCAGCGAAAAGAGCAATCCATTAAAAGAGTCAAATAGACCATCAGGTCTATTATCTTCTCCATGTTAAAAGTCCACCAATAATGTTTTATCCCTGTAACATCAATCAACAATTCCTGTCCACAATCATATGAATAACTCATAATCATAATTGTGATTCTGAATTCCTTTTCGCACCTAGGACGAAGATAATTTTCATCACCTATCTTCACCTGAAACATCAAAAATCATGGTTATACCAAATCATAATTCCTACTCGTAATCATCTTTGCACTACGGCCAAAGATATTCATTATTATCACATCCATGAATTAATATTTCATTGTTGAGACTCAGCTCAATAATTAATCCACATCATCGAATTATCCCTGCACTACAGGCCAATGATATTCTTTATTATCACATCCATGAATTAATATTTCATTGCTGAGACTCAGCTCAATAATTAATTCACATCATCGAATCATCCATGCACTACAGGCCAAGGATATTCTTTAGTATCACGACCACGAATTATCCATGCACTACGGGCCAAAGATAATCGTGTTTTCATCAACAGATCCGATCATCGCCCATAAAATAATTCATCTTTGCACCCTTGTCAAGAAGAGAATCCATAGCAATAATCATACCAAAAAGCATCCATAAATGCACTACGGGCCAATGAGGACTTTTTCATATCATTTGTAACATTACGGTCATGATTATCTTAGAATAATCCTCAGTCATAATCATACCAAGTCCATCTATGCACTTATGTGCCACCACGTATGACTTTTAACATAATATAAGCATGAGGATGATGACAATATTATAAGCATTAGTCAAACTAAATTAAGGATAAATATTAAAGATTTTAAATTTATCCAAACATTATCAATCACTTAATAAAATCATAATCTAATATTGTTAATATTATAAAAATATTTTAATCACTCCTTAAACTTATAAACAATTTAATTTAATTGTTTACAGTTTTCCAAATAATACATTTAATCATTCAAAAATACCATACTCATAAGATTTCATCACCAATAATCAAATTACTCATCAAAAATCTGCATATACCTTATATAGGATTTTCAAGCCATTAAATCCTATTTACCAATTTTTCACTTCACATAACATATTTAATTCATATGTTCGTAACTAAACCATTTTCATGAAAAATACCAAATCAGTCCAAAAAATTATTCTTTTCTGGGATTAAGTAGAATATAGTCCCATATTGAACATATATTTTTCTCGGAATTTTTAAAATTCATTTACTATTTTTCAAAAATTAATTTCTAATTAATTCCTTAAGAAATTAGCTACCTCAAGGTTAACTCCAGAAATTCCCAAATCTTGGCAGGATCTTACACATGTTAACGTGAGCTTCCAGTTTAAATTTCATGGTCATCGGAGTTATAGAACTCCGGTTATAGCGTTTTCCGTCGGAAAAACCTAAATATTGAAATGGTCATAACTTGCTCATTTTAAGTCGGAATGAGCTCATTTTTGGACAGGAGGTACTTTATACCATATATTTCAATGTCCTAAAAGGCCAGAATTTTTCTCACAATTGAAGTGGCCGAAAAATGCCCTTTTAAACTTCTGGACAGTAGCCTTTTTGTAATTTATAGCTTTTGACTCCTTTGCTAAAATCAGTCCACACGAAAATCTACAACACCTTTTACAATAATTCCACTTGGATAAGTTAGAAAACTCATAGATCTAACTCTAGAACTTTACCACACTCAAAAATTCGAAATATAATAGGAGATGTGGTCAATTGAATTTCATGTTCCATTTTCACCAAAATCTGATTTTTAACCCTTTGTGATTTCTAAGAAACTTTCATGTTTTCACATAATAACCAACATAACTCATCATGACAATGACATAATAATTCAATAAATACGTTCAAGAATAAATTTTAAAGATTTATAAGTTAATTTATCCTCAACTCAATAATGCTCAAATTGTCAACAAGATACTTCTTTGTATAGTAAAATTCAAGAATGCCCAGAAGAATATTTTCATAAAAAGATACTAAATGAAGCGCAAATGTTAATGATATTCCACTAATTTCATGGAGTATAGAAGTCAAAGCTTTAACCAACTGAGTATAAGAGAATATATGAAACTGCAAATGGATTTTCGCCCGCCATGCGGTAATACACGTATATAGATCATTTTCACAATTTAATAAGGAATGAATACAAATGATCATTTACCATGCATGTGGTAATCCACATAGACAGGTTATTCCAACAGGATAATAAAGAATGAAATAACAGAAGGATTCACCATGCGTGCGATAGACTGCATAGACAGGTTATTCCCAACAGAATAATAAATAATGGAACCGGGTCCCAGGTAAATGCAACGCATAGACGGGATATTCCGCGAAATAATAAATAATGGAACCGGTCCAATAAGAGCGCATTGACATGATATTCCGGCGAATAATAATAAAGAATGAAATAACAACGAAATCACCATGCATGCGATAGATCATGATGCATGTGTTATTCCAACGAGAATAATTAAAGAATGGAATAATGAAGAATTTTACCATGTATGCGATACTTCTTATGTATAGGCGAGTTATTCCAACATAATAATAAAGAATGGAATAACGAAGAATTTCACCAAGTATAGGGTAGAACCCGTATACCGGGTTATTCCAACAGAATAATAAAGAATGGAATAACAGAAGTTCTCTTCACGAATAAGAAAGAAATAATACCCCTTACGAGTACAACAAATAATATCCCTTACAAGTACAATAAATAATATCCCTTACCTTTGAAAGAAAAGTATTCCGACTGGTAGGGCGAAAAAATACTCGAAGAAAACTTGCACTACGCTCAACGCTTTCTTAAACTCTAAAGAAATACGCTCAAGATTATAGAAGAAGAACTCTCTCTATAGTTTCTCTCTCTAGAGTTTCAAAATTGAATTAAATAAGAAATAATGAAGGAATGAGCTTTTATTTATAGAAGAATGGATGCATAGTAACTAATTCATGAAACGGTCCAGTTGATTTACTTTTAATCGGACGGTCCATATTTAAAAGCAAAATCTTTTAAATAAAATATAATATACTCTATTTATAATCTAATAAAACGAATAACTTTATAAAAGTATTACATTTTATATAAAAAGTTTTACTATGCAAAACACTATGCGGGCATTATGCAATACTATGCATAATAAAATATAATATATTTTATTTATAGAATAACTTTATAAAAATATTACATTTTATATAAAAAAAGATTTTACTATGCAAAACACTATGCATAATAGAATATAATATATTCTATTTATAGAATAACTTTATAAAAGTATTACATTTTTTATATAAAAAGTTTTTTCATTTTATTACATTAATAATACTAATAAAATAAAACTGAGTGACTTATCACGTAAACATCAATAATCAATACCGTGTGCTACTATGCAACCACGCGTATTACTGTACTTTTACTACTGAGTAGTTCAATAGTTTTAACGGTAAAACTTACGCCGTTATTCTCATAAAAATATTTTTGTCGTTTTCTCCATCCGACAATAATTTCGTTGCGGGGTTCACCAATGATTGTACTGTCGTACGGGCATTCCCCGACAAAAAGAATATTTTATATCAATTTGCTTACTTTGCAAAAATTTTCACATATTTTCCTTAACTTTAAACTTTTATCAATTTAACTATTTACCAAAATAGAAAAAATTGAATACTTTTATTTCATAAAATTCGGGGTTTCACAGTAAAGGTGTTTGACTAAAATGCCTTTGGTTAAAATAAATCGTAAAGACTACTAAAATAAGGGTAAAAGAGTCTTTATATTTAATCAAACCTACTTATTTTATTTAGCCAAAAAAAAAACCCTACTTATTTTAAAATAACTTATAACTTATTTGTTTGAGAAATAAGAAATTATTACTTCTCAAAATGTACTTATAAATCAATTTTTAAATTAAAAAATAAATCACAACCAAACACTTGAATAATAATAATAATAAATAACTTATAAGTTGGTTTTACCAACAATTAAATTGTGGCATAAGTAATAAGTAAAAAGATACTCTCCTGCCTAAGAAAATGATTTCATCTTTTAAAATGCTTTAAATTTTTTAGATACTTTCGAGAACTTGGGTAAATATTATTGCACGGTAGAATGACTTAAATACACATTTTAATGTAAATTAAGAAGTTTGAGTATAAAAAAATTATCAAGTTCGTTCAATTTTTACCTATACATCTTACATAAAATAAACTAGGGATTTTTTTATATAAAAAAAGTGGACCCTACAAATAAATTTTAAGCTAAAATTAAACATTTTAATAGTCATTTTTTATAGAACATTTTTTAATACTTAAGCTATCTTTAATGAGAAATATAATGTATATGATAATCTCAAAGTTTTCCTAAGATATAAATAACTTGAATTCATTTTTTGATAAAAGAATCCTATAAAAATACAATAAGTCTAGGTCGACCGGGAAAGGGTGACCGGTCTAGAGCGGTCCAATTTTATTTTTTTGGTTATGACTCTCAAAAAAATATATAATATTTATTTTAACTGAATTTTTTACAGAATTATCTAGTGATTTAAGTGTATTTTATAATTTTTACAAGCATCTAAAATATACCTAAATCACTGAATTCTGTAAAAATTCTAATTAAAATAAATATTATATATTTTTTAAGAACAGAAACAAAAATAAAATAAAATTTGGACCGTCAGTAGATAGAGTCGCGGATTCATAAAAATATCACCACTTAAAATATCACTTCCCTCCTACAGCGCATCCCATCAGAAGCTGAAAGATCAAAGAGAGAGACCATAGGCAAGACTGCAAGAGATATATAAAAACCACGAATTTGACAATGAGATAATTTATAGAAACTTTGCAACTAATATAAATGAACAGGTTTATATTATATTACATATCTCATAGTCTATGAACTATAATATTTATTTATTACTCAAACTATCAGTGATTGAAACAATTATTTTGCAAAATTTACCCAGAAAATGAACATGAACCGAAATAAGTGCCCATATATATATATACTCTTTATCTTGGATGATTTTTTTTCTTCTTCACATGGCAGTTATAGTCGTGCATTGTACTTGCACACCCAAATTTTCTCTTCATTTCTTTCCAAACACCTCCTTTCTCCTTTTTAGCTTTACTGCATAAACCACCTTGAATTTCTGTCCTCATTATAGAGCATTCTTTCTCCAATTCTGTCACCTTGCAGCTCATTTTCTCCATTTCTGTCCTTGCTCCTTCCTCCTCCAACTTTATCGATCCATCATCGCAACAATGTACCTCGTTTTCTATCGTGTCTCTCAGCTGTAACTGATGCACAAACACCACCTGAACCACAGCTCTTAATGGCAATTGCTCATTCGTTGCAGCGTGCTCACAAGCTTCTCGAGACATCTTACTGAAATCCAACAGCCTGCATACCTCTTCTTTTTCAGATTCTGTTAGATATGTGTGCTTGTCTAAGTAGATACTTATGACCCTGTATATTCCATCAGAGTTTTTTCGGGTTTTTACTAATGCTGCAAAAGCCATATCTACAAGTGCTATGAATGTGCTTTTCTTAAGATTTATATCACTAGCTACTTCTACCAAAAAGTCTTCTATAAGTTCTGCCACTGAAATTATTGCACTAGTGTCTAAACAAGAGTAGTTGCAAGAAAAATGCTTCGAAATCCTTCTAAAGGAATCTGTATCATATTCTTCTTCTCTTGTATGTCCTAAACAAGGTATTAGGAGGTCCTTAACATTGGCCTGATCTAATTGTTTTCCGATTCTGACCTCAAATCCATTTCTACATTCATGGCTAGCTTCCAAGTCTATGGCAAATCGGAGCATTTCAAACAATAATGTGCACGAAATAAGTCCTCTTTCATGTGGCAAAAGTCGCTCCACCGCTTCAATGGCTTCCCTTTGAGAGTTCCCCTTGGCAAATGACTTATCAAGTTCCCCTGAAGTACTGGAGAACACCCTTTTCTTTACATATTGACAAAGAGAAGCGGCGACATACTCTGATGGGACTTGGCACTGAATTATTGCACGAATGATGGGCTCGTAGAGCTGGACAGAGAGCGTTGTTAAATCTACTGTCTTCCAATCAAAATCAGAATGTCTCATCCTTGCATTTGTTCTATACACGTTTTCATTCTCCTTGCCATCATCATCAGATGTGAAATTCTTGATTGGTTCTCCTAAAAGAAGCGGATTAGCCAGAACCTTTGTGATAATGGAATCGACTAAGCCAACAACTAGGCCAAGATGCAATACTTGTTGAAGTATATTTTCTGTGTTCTTGAGTGCTCTTACGCATTTGTTCCAACAAGGAATGACATCTTGTTCGAAGAAAGTAATTGTCTTGTTCAATAGGTTGTTGCAGCTGTGGGTTTCTGTCATTCCAAGGTAGTCAGCTAGGCACCAGACACGGATGACATTTTCAGTTGATATACTGACTTTAAACCCATGGCAGAATCGTGCTACGAGCTCAAAAGTTTCGGGGTCTGTAGGGATGTCCTGGAGTAAATGAGAAATGTCTTCTTGAGGATTCTCATTGAGCAGTAAATCTAGTTTAGCTGATCTAGAAGCCATAAGTTCCTGTACATGTGAAAACATACAAGAATAAATAATTAAATTAAATGATAGTGAAGAAGAAGTCTTTTATAAGACAATAATTTAGAGGGGAAAACTGGGGATCAGGGGATATAATGTGTAGAGTGTGTTCTTACCCTATCCAAAAAGAAAGGTTCCCCACATACGCGGAGATGGAAATCTTTCGAAATTTTAGATTTTGGCATCCTAAAACATAGAAAAAGACAAAGGTCAACACTTTTTCAAGAGGAAGAGTAAAAATTTTGATACAGGTAAAAGGGAAATACTGGTTACCTGGATGATAATCCTGTGCAGTTTCTATTGGCCATGTTATTTATTATCAATTTGCACCTGAAAAACTGCATTAAGCTTCATAAAGTCAGGTCTATTTCCTGACATTATCTATGATCACTATAGCTAAAATTTCATATCATTCACTCTCTATTGTCATCAAGAAACTAAAGCAACTGTATAGCTTAATTATTCCCTAGATTTTTTTATTTTATTTTATTTTATTTTTCTTTTTCCCCAGACACAGAGAGTAAGATTCAGCTTTACAATTTATGAAAAAGATTATGTAATTCTTCTGTAAAAAAATACATCATTTGTACTTAGTTTATAAAACCTTTTAGATTTGTTGCAATGCCAAACAAATATAATCATACTAGTGAATAAATGATTTCATAATGCTCTAGCTGAGGAGACTAAATTCTGCTCAAACAAACCAGTTACATCAAATGATTGTAATATGTATTTCTTTTGACAAAAAACAAGTAAACCTCCAATTTTGAGTTGGTTTCTGAAAATTACTAGCCTGAATATCTGTCTGGTTTTTCAAAATTTTGGCTACACACATAAGTCTTAAACAGAAAATCAAGGCAACAATCAGTAAAAACCAAAAAGAACAGTTCTTTAAAAGCAAAACTAACAAATCACTGTATATTACCAGTTTCACAAGTAACTTTACCACAGTGATTAATGATGTTACTGAGATAGAGGATGGTAAAATCTACATAGTAATATTCTTTCTAACAAACAAACTTTCATCATGTTTGTTTGAGGCAAAAAAAATAAAATTGAAGAGGAAAAAGAGAGAGAAGGCCATATATAGTAGAAGAAAACAACTATAAATCATAAAAGTGTCATCTCATATCTTTGTCTATATAGTACTCCCTCCTCCATCTGAAAATGAGAGTCCCATTTCAAAAGTCTAGATTTTTAAAATAATTAACTACAAGATTGCAACTTTCTCAAATATAATGAATTTTTTACTCCTGTTTTTTGAAAGTGAACACTAATTTTGTGGAAAAAGAGAACTTCCCACTGTATATAGTGTAAGTTTACTTATACAACGTTTGAAGCATTTAGTGCGTTTGGAGTTTTAGAAATAATTTATTTCAAATACAATTATTTAACTCACAAACAAACGCCAACATTTAGAGCTCAAACCCAATTAATACAATAAAAATAATGAGATGATCCAAACGCACTGAAATGCTACCACTGCAAAAGCTCAAATCGTCCCATAAACACGTTAATGAAATAACTATCCTAGTCTATTATGGTGAATCTAAAAGTTTAGCTTTGACCAAGTCAATAAATTCACCAACCAACAATCCTACACTGCACAATTATTAAATTCCAAACTGCTTTTGCATGTAAAATAGAAAAGGAAAGAATAAAAATAGAGAGGAACTTACTACTTGGTGGCAGATGAGCAATGGAACTGCAAACATAACAGCATTTTGAGAATACTGGGATATAATTTAATACTTTAATTCTCTCCCTCCCTCCCCTCCCTCCCTCTCTCTCCTCTTTCTTTGTTTAAGGTGGGCTAGTTAGGGGTTCTCAACGTTCACCCTGAATAAGTGGGAGTTTTTGTTATTTTTGGAAAAAACAGATTTTTAGTTTCCTTCTGATAAAGGACTCTTTTTAAGCTACTCCATAACAAGTCAAATACCGGGTATGGGTCGGGATTTCCGGATCAAACTTGCCCAGTCTTTTCGCTCCACTAAGAAGCATATTTATGTATGACCCATAACCTATCAGCTTTTGCTTCTGACCCATCTCGTTTATTCGACTGAAGTAGCAGGTGAGGCAAGTGTATCTCCTACTATAAAACTATAAATTTATATATATGTACATTTATATATATTATATATATATATATATATTATTTATATATATATATATATGTATTTATATTTATGTATTGTAATTTGCATTTGTTGTAAATCGAGTTCAAAGATCATTTCATGTGCGGGTTGTGTAAATGTTAAAATTCAAAGTTCAAGAAACCCATAACCTGTTTGATAAAATTCCCGAAAGAGATTATGTAAAAAAGAAGTGAATGCATTCCGGCTGGGTTCATTGTTATTGGTGTTAAGCATGTTGATATTGATGCGGTAACGCCATACTTAACCTTTATAGATCAATTTGGGATGTAATTTTTGTTGCTTGTGGGAACAAAATTTTGGTTCGGTCCTTATTTGTGGGAAACAAGTTACTTATTAAATGCCAATGAAGTAGCTCCATTGCTTTCAATTTAATTTATAGAAATCTTTGGAATTCATAACTTTGAAAAATGGGGTCAAACTTCTATTTGTTGAATGAATATACAGCTACAAAAACTTGTTATATTCTTGTTGAATGAGGTGTGTTTTTGGTTGTAGCTCAATGAACAGTGGAGTGCACAAACTGCATATAGTCTGACTTGTATTATCTTTTTGATTAAGTTAGAAATGGCAAAAGGTTTGATATGGGCGACGACGGAGGATTTGGCTAGAAATAGAGGCCGGGTTCTCTCTTTGTATCGCCAGATATTGCGGAGCCTCAACTCACCTGATTTACCTCTCAACTTAGCAGCAAGACTATCCAAGAAAGCACAGGTTCGTGCCATCTTTATGCTGGCTTCTGAGGAGAGATCTCTCCACAATGTTGAGGATCTTATCGATACAGCTGAGTACTCTCTCTCCCTCTTAAGGAAAGGCGAAATCCCAAAATATATTCAGTGAAATTAAGTTACTAGTCAGCCGTTAAGACTTGTCCTTCCTTTTATTGTGTAAATTGCCTTGAATATATGTCGAACTAGAATCTTGTACGCGTGTCATGTGAGTTTGATGAAGTAATATGATTTATGTTTTCACTAGTGAAGCACTGTTTCTTGTCAGCTATATTTCTATTTTGAACACCCATCTACACTGATGATTTAGGATAATCCTTGAGATTTAGTTTACTTAATAATTGTTTGTAAATAAAGACCCTTTATTACAGGGGAAATGTTATTTATTTCTTTACATATCAATATCTCTGTTTTTGAAAGAAATAAATGTCTGGTGAGCTTCTGACTCCTGTCTGGCTACATATGTAAATGTTAAGTACGGTTATGAGTTTATTAAGAGTAGTTGGAATCTGATGTAATCAACTATACAAGTGCTCTCCCACAATGGCAAGAATATTCCTCAAGTACAGTACTTTTATGCTTCTCAATCTGAATTGATATTCAACAAAAATGTGTAATTAAAAAATCTGATTACCTTAAATTACATTGAGGGCTCTTGGGAAGTAGAAGCTTTGTTGCATGGTTGTCTATTCTTTGCAAAAGCTATTTGACAAGCAGCTTTCTGGTTTCGTCAGATTGATTGGAGAAATAACTTAATTATCAATTGAAAGAAATAGATTAAAAATTACTTTATAGTTTGGTATGAGAAACTATTTTAGTACATTGAATTTGTTTTTTTTTTGTCAGAAAGTAAAGCAGAAAGAAAGAAAAAATAAAATAGGACACGCAAATGAACAACTACTTTTCCTCACTGCACTTCCATCTTCTAATGCTCACTGCACAATTTTCTCTTTCCCAATGTACAAAAATGTGACCATTCCCTAAATTTTACAATCCTTGGCCGTACTGATTTCTCCAAACTTGTGCTGCTAATTATTTTCTCTTATATTACCATAACAAATCCACCCCTCCAAACCGAACAAAATGATATGCAAGGTTGTAGAAAATATAATAATACAAAAATATCAATGACTTCTTTGTTTTAACCATCAGCTATCAAAGACATTGCTGGACATTCAGTACTTAGTAATTTTTATTGAGATCATTACATTTTCTCCTTCAGATTTATTAATTTACTGGTTTCTATTATGCACTTTGGCGTGCCACATGAATCAGAAAATCACATACAACTGAGTTTGCACTACGATACCTAACAGAAGCCGTTGTATCTTGTTAATGAAATGTGTAGATTAGGGTAAAATTTAGTAATTGTGAGTTGATTATGAGTGGGTGAATACCTGTATGCATCCAGTGGAACGCAAGCAAGAGGTTTTGTAATCACGGTACACTTTCATATTGCAAAAATTGGGAAGGTAAGGCAATTGTTCACTCCTTTTCCCAGTACAGTAACCAAGACAGCTTTCTGGACTTCAACGTGATATCATGTTTACCTAAAAGGTACTATACAGTTTTTTTTGTTTCATTAATACTATTCATATAAAGGTCTATCTTAACATGGTGAGCTTGTAAGTGATTGACAGTCGGATTTTTTTATTGCAAAATATATTAAACTGGAAAGGCAATCTTAGTTGGGAAATTTTGTAGTGTGTGCAACTGTCGTTAGGAAGCTCTGCTAAATCATCTTATTTGTTGCCATAAAAGCTTTTATGAATTCTCATTATTTTACATGTTGAAATCAACTATCTTAATTACTAGTATTGTCATGTAATGTTCACACCTTAACAAAGGAGCTGCCACAATTTTCTTGATGCTACTGTTTCTTTCGATGTTTGGTGTGGGAAAGGTAAGGGGCTGCAATTGTCATGCAACTAGCCGAGATACAGCTAATTTTTATATTTAAAAGAAAGGAACTGTTTATTAATATTTGCCATATCTTCCCATTTGAACATGCATATAATATATTTTTCTGTTTATGATTTCATTCTTAACATGATTAATGTTGTAGGATTGTAACTTCTTTTAAACTTATTTTTCAAGCCCTTTGTATGATTGATTTCTGATAACAGCTATGTCAACAAAATTTCCAGTTCAGACTTACTAGTTGTTACATGCATCTCAATTTACAACCTCTACAATTTGGTAAGGAAGAACACTAGGACAATAAATTTAGCACTCTTGCAATTTGGTAAGATAGATTATTAAAGATCATGTCATGACTAATAATTGCAATTTGCACTTTACTTGGACTAGTTTTTCAAAAAACTAGAAGTTGGAATTAACATACATGGTTTTCTTCAACTTTTCTGAATCAACTTGAAAATAACAATTTTCACTAATGTTACAGGAAAATGTCATATCCCAGAAAATGTGTCTAGGCATAATTACTACAAGGGACACTGGAATCAGTTATTGGCAGTTGCACAACTTTTTTCTACACTCTAGTCTCAGTTTCTTCATTATGATTACTGTTTACCTGGAAATTGGATATTCTTCATACTTCGGGAGAGGTGAGCAAGAGATTTTCCGGTCATTGGATTCATTTCCATTTAGTTAGAGAAGGCATTCTTCATCGGAAAAGCTGTCTTAATCATATCATCTCAGAAGATCTCAACTTGAAGGTATTACTTGCACACTGTTCTGACTTTTCACATATATATATGATTCGATGCTGCTCTCGATCATTCCTGTGTTAATCAATGGAGATAATTGGGAGGTTATTGATTGATTAATTATTGGTTTCATAAAATGCAATAAAATTTAAAACTTCCTGGAAGATTAAAAGTTGTATTCTCTGTTGATGTAACAATCCTGATAGGACTGAAACCTTTTAAAGAAATTTGTTTACCAAAACATAAAAATAACCAAAAATAGTTGTGTACATATTCATGGATTGTTCATGTAGACGATATCCTCAACAATTTACCTCATTTTATCACATCTAAAAACTTTTGAGTTCTGAGTTTGCAATGTCCATTTTTGAAAATACTCAATTGTCATTCTAGCATCTATGTGGTGTATTTTTTTTTTTTTTTTTTTATGTACGAAACTATTATGTTTCTTTTTTATACTCCAACAAGTACTACAAGGAAAATGGCTAATTCCGACAGAATATTCTGTCGGAAATAAGGTTATTCTGTCAAAAATACCTTATTTTTGACGGAATATTCCGTTGGATGTTCGGTCGAATATATTGCCGTCGAGCTTATTTCCGTCGCAAATTCGGTCGGAAAAACGTATTTACGACAGACTTATTACCGACGAACTATCCGTCACAAATAAACTATACTCGACGGAATTTATCTCGTCGAAAAAAATTCGTCCGATAAAGCTTGCCACGTGGCCCAACATGAAAGTGATATCTTTTTAATTTCGACGGAATTTGCGTCAGAAATAGCTTCTATTCCGTTGGAAATAGTATTTTATAAAATAGATTAAATTCATTATTTCTGACGGAAATTCCGTCGGTTTTAACTTATTCCGTCGAAAATAGCAATTTTTTAAACTATTTTTTTACTATTTTTGTTTATTTTGCATTTTCCAGATTTTTAAACCCTTTTTTTGTACCTGTAACCTGTTTATCACAACAATAGATACAATAATATTCAACCCATAATACAACTACATCCAACAACCATCAATAACATATATATCATAATCAACCCATAATACAACGTTGTATATACTTTTCTTCGAATACAGTCTAATGTTAAATAACAATGCCAATTAAAAACTAAACTATAAAGAATAACAAAACAACTAAACTTATAAACTACAATGATGTATCTTTGAAACTTCAAAACTCAACTGCAAAATAAAACTACAAAAATATAATCAATGATCTTGTATAGATAACAATGGTGTTTATATGTAGAGTGTACTTTAATATAGTATAACTTATAAACTAAAACGAAAATGAAATGGCGCCGAATTATCACTACGTGCCTATACAATGTTTTACAAAACATCTAGACAGACATATGATAAACACTATATATATATATATATATATATATATATATATCAACCTAAACTAGTACTACCACCAGTAGGATCAGAGTCATCTGGTAGGGGTCGACGATGCTGCTCGGGTGTTCGAAAATCCTGCTCGTCATCACCATCGATAGTATCGTCACCCTGTTGATACAATTAAAAATAAAACGCATTAGTCTGTATGAGAGAATCAAAATATATAGTATGAAAATTAAATAACATGCAAATTAATAAGCTTAAAATAATATAATACGTGAGTAAGTGGGGGCTAACTCCTTATTGGGCCAAAAGCCTCAGAGAGTAAGGTAACACCAACCGGAGCACTTCGTCGCGTATTGCGATAAACTGCTCCTGCGGGATACCCGTACTCTCTCGATGATGCCCCCAATTGCAATATCTTGCGCTAATTTGGTGAAGCGAGCTCAATTTGGCAACTCTGACGACGGATAAGCGGATCCGTCGAAACATCTCCGAAACCTGGTAAGCATGACCCTCTGGAAAATCTGGTCATCCAAGCCAATGCCCGTATAAGATCCTGCGAACAAATATATCATTACTAATAATATTTGCAATTAAATTATATTAACTTATATAGGAGAAATAATATTATCTCCAAATATGTAAATGCCGATATCCTCGGCAGGCCCAACACTCGATACCTGCTGGTACTACTACTAGGGGGATCCTGAGATGCGACCCATAGTCTTAACTCGTCATCCCGAGATAATACAATCTCGGGCGGAGGAATGGTGGATCTAACGGCTTAGCACCCCCCTAGCAGCCTCCAACTTAACTATACGTTGGTCTCGAAGCTTCTGAAATCGGTCTTGTAATTTATTTTGCGACATTGAACCTTAATGAAATCATTATATCAACTACCTTATATTAATAATTATATACATTAATTTCTATTAGTCTTACCCGTATAGCTAATGCTGCGGGAGACATGCTAGAATTCTTCGGCGTGTGGGCTCTATCCCAAAACTCTAGCATGGTAGGAGGTCGGCCCAAGCTATCCCGTATGACCTAATAAATACATGAAATTATAAAATAACATTTAATAATTATGAAAATGACAATCGAGTAACTAAAGAACTAAATTAAGATATTTACCGATTTCACTTCCTCAAATGACCATGAGCCGGTAGTGTGTACGACTCGGAGCTGGTCACGACTCTTTTTTGCCTGCTTGGACTTTTTCTTGAAGTCATCAGCTACCAGTGTGCACACATAGCCTCCCATGCTGCATCGGAGACTATGCGAGGCTGATGATCACGTATGGTAGTCCCAGTCGCTTCGATAATCGCCTGAGTAACCCGCTTCTTTGCGACATGTGCGAGAATAATGATCCCCATTTGCTGTGAGACACCCTCCTCATATCTAAAAAAAATCTATACAAATAATGTTAAAAATATTAGAAATTGATGATAATACCTAGAATCTTACTTAATTTAAGTTATGTAATTCGACTTACATGGAACTCTCATGACCTGATGAGTCATATAATGTGCATCATACCTACTGAACTGTGAGGTGTGTGTCAAGAAAATTGCATGTAGCGTATGCTTAACAACTGGGTCCAGGATACTGCAATATTGGTAGTATATATGTGTTACTTTAATTCATGCAATCATATAAAGTAATTTATATGCGTGAGTTATATTATAGTTAACACGTACTGTGCCGAATCAACATCAATTATAGCAATCTCTGGCTGGGCCGACAGACGCCCAAATAAGCCGAGGTTAGTCTCTCGCTGACGTTGACGAACAGTATCTGTAAGTGTAAGTGGTGAAATTATGTATATATAGTATTTCCATATGCGTTAAATAATTATGTAGAAAAAAGTTAGATTACAAAACGATGGAAACTTACTAGATGATGACGACGTCCTTTCCTGGGAGCCGTCGCCAGATCCTATACGACCACCCCCGTGGTGACCTCCACTGCTGTTTCTAGCCATAACTATACTACTGTAATTAGAAAGAACGAGAACATGAATTTATATTAAAAAATATTGTTTTTATTAGTAAATTATTTAAAAACAACAATAAGTTGAAGTTAAGATTTAATACGTCGTCAAACCCATCAGAATCATCAAAATCAATTTCCTCCTCAGATTCAGTATCTTCCTCTTCCGTATCAATTAATGTTTCGTCGTTATCATCTTGTACAACGACATAGTCACTGACAACAATGTTATCATCGACTTCTTCATCATCGAGTACGTTAACGACATCTTCTGCCAACACATCGTCATCATCTGGCAGCACTTAATTTATTTTATTCTACTTTATTATTAATTTTTATTTTACTTATTTTATTTTAGTTTGTATTGTATTATATTATCTAATTTTCTAAATTGTTTATATTTTATTAAATTAAATTAATTATTTTATATTATCTTATATTATATTATGTAAATTTAATATTGACCAATTGAAGAATTTTGATAAATTTTGTAGGGTCCACAAATTTGCAATTGAAGAATTCTGACAAAAATTCCGTCGAAAATTCTGTCAGAAATAATAAATATTATACCATAAATCAATCAACCAAAGCATTTCATACCATTTCAAACTATTATTTGAAATCCAAATCAAGTTATACAACATTACAAATAAAATTATAACCAAGTATAACATTATATAAAACATTACAAACAAACATACAAATTGAATATACAGACAGAGCCTTCAATATCTCAATTTCAGCACATTAATCCAAATTTCAGCAAAATTTCATTCCAACAACAAAACAGAATATATATGCACAACTATAATTTAGAGCATAATTTAACAGAATCCAATTTCAGCAAGAATAACAAGAAGCCCAAAATTTAATCCTTTTAACAAATTAACCCATAAATTTCAGTTATCTCATAAAATCTCAGAATCATTTTCATATGGGTAATCAACTGATCTTTGCAACAAATTAAACCTAAAAACATAAATTAATTCTACTAATCTTCAAAAATAGCAGTTCTAAAGGAGGAGAAAAGAGGAGGAGCAGGCCCAGCACACAGGGTGGTGGACTGAGGCCCCGGTGGCACAGGGGAGGCGGGGGATCGGGGTGGGGCAGGGGGACAGGGGGGACCGGAGGGAGGGGGGTGGGGGTGAGTGAGAAGAGAGAGAGAGTGAGAAGAGAGAGAGAGAGAGTGTGTGAAAGAGTGAGAGTGGGAGGACTGATTAGGTTTTATTAGTTATATCCGACGGAATTTCCGTCGGAATGAATCCCTCGAAATTATGTTAATTTCGACAAACATTTTCTCGAAAATTACTCTTATTTCGTTGAGATTAGTTTCGCGTGGGCGGAAAAGATGGCGGCAAGGAGGGCCTAATACTTCCGACAGAATTCCGTCAGAATTATAATAATTTCGAGGGAATTATAGGCGACGAATTATTCCATCGGAAATAGGTTAATTTTGAGGGACTCCATTCCGTCAAAAATAATTCCGTCGGAAATAGTCGATTTTGTTGTTGTGGCTGAAAAATCGAGTTATATATGAAATATGCTGCTTCTCCAAGAAGCATAGCTAGCTTCTACTTAAAAAATGATTTTTATTTTTTAGAAGAATGGGGTGGCACATGACTAGCTTGCCTCCTACAAACTGTCAAGTTTTGTGCCAACAAGACTCGGGATTTGGACATTACCAACAACTTATCCGACCAGGACACCATTCAAGAAACGTGTTAGTTTCTAATTCCCTAGGACCTTGGAGACTAATTATTATTAAAAAACTATGAGTAAAGGGTCTAACGATACCTACATTTTGGTAGCAAGAAAAAGAGAGAAGATTGCTTACATTAAGCAATAATCTGTTGGCTTAATTAACGTGTAAAACTAACCCTTATCTTCTGTTTTGAACTAACTAGGCATCTACATGAGAGAGAGAGAGAGAGAGAGAGAGAGAGAGAGAGAGAGAGAGAGAGAGAGAGAGAGAGAGAGAGAAGATACTAATACTATAGCTTTCTTGCCTTGCAAAAACTAATTGCTTACTTTGTTCAAGCTAATATAATATGAGACCTTGAAAAAGTTGTTGGCTATAGGGATATGTTTATTTGCAAGAATGGATTATATAGTCATTTAAATGTTTATCCTATGTTTTGCACCATATTTATACTCATCCTAGGATAAAATATACCTCAAAAGGGGGTGCGATTTAGTACCACCTTCACCCTATTATTATATGATCCTCCCCATTTTTAGGAAAAATAGCTGTATTTTAGTTGTTTCGGGTTTAATTTACCTCTTAAAAAACATGTTCTAAACAAAAATGTGATTATTTTTATTAATGATATCATCGAGTGAGATAGCCTAGAAGTGTGTGATCATAAGATATCATTGAACTTCAAATATTTGTCAATCTTTATTGTACAATATTTGTACCTGCAACTATATCAATGACTCACTAGTGAAATCCTTGTTCTAAAGTTTGTCCTTTTATTTTTGGCAATTTCAGGACAAATTTGGCTGTGGACTCATTCCTATGAAAGAAAGCTATAGATATCTTGCCAAGGAATTCTATTGTATGGTGATTCAAGTTATCATACAGAGGTTGGTTGAGGAATTAAAGTAAATTTTGCCTAATCTAGATGCCGTTTAAATTACTTTTTTACAAGAATTAGACTCTTGCTTGCTTTAAAAAAATAAAGAAATGCTATATATTAGAAAATTACAAAAACGAAACTATTCATTTTGAACAACAAAGGGCGATTAATCAAGTCCGATAACGGGGTTTCCAACAAGTCTTACAAGGGGCTCTAGGAAGGAACTCTGAGCAGTTGTTTGAACAACAAGAAGTTGCATTTACGTGCAATCAATACCAATATTGACATCTTGGGGCGATGAAAGAAATAACTGATTAATCCTTCTATTCTAGGTATTATTATTATTTTTTTCAAAAAATGAATTAAGAAATATTCATGGTAACCACTCGAGCAAATTAGTAACATTATGTGTGAACGTATTTGAGCAATATAATAGAGAAATAAAGATGGTAAATACCGATACCGTACTGCAAGTAGGCGATGATATTGCTCGTATTCATGGTCTTGATGAAGTAATGTCCGGTGAATTAGTAGAATTTAAAGAGAGTAAATATTGTAGGGATTGCTCTGAATATATATCTACCCACTTATTCAGCGGACTGGATACAGTGCCCTATTTTTGATGATATTATTTGGTCATGATTTTAATAAGAAATTTACAACTGCGTGATGTACTATTGTTTTTAAACCTTGTGTGGGACTACCCAAGCTATTGAGTTGATCAAGTATTGCAATGTTGCCGGAAGGAAAGTCGGTTCTAATTAAAGTTATAAAATGAACAAACAGTTCGGGAACGATTTGTATTCGTTCGACTAAAATTCGATTTGAGCTCGACTCGAAATATAAATGAGTTAAATATGAACAAATTTTAAAGTTCGATAAATTACTCGAATCTTCTTAAATTGTAATTTTCTATTGATACTTGGATAATATTCGTTTGAAAAGTTCAAACTGCTCGAGCTCGATTCAGAATGAGTTTCAATCAAATCTTATTTTATACTCCATAAATTTTGTGAACTAAATCAAAGCAACAAAATACTCGATTCGGTTCGGTTCGGTTCGTTTACACCGTTAGTTCTAATAATTTTCACAAGTAAACGTGTAAAAGCACTTTTAATTTCGTTAGTGTTGAGCCAATCAAGTTGCGTGGGTCAGTTAGGAAGCAACCCGCTTGGTAGTTTAATAAAATCTCTAGCGGCTAGTTGTTGAGAAGCATGTCTCGCATTTCCCAACCTCCACAGTAGAAACTGATTAATAGAACTCCTGAAAAAGAGCATGAAATTAAGAGAGATCCGAAATTATATATAATGAAAAATGTATATACACGTATGTGTAGTACACAGTCGTTTATTGCGATATTTTTTTGAACCGTAGGGAATTTATTGAAACCATTGAATTCGGAATATGGTAAAGTAGCTCTTAGATGGGGAACGACTCCTTTAATGGGTGTCACAATGGTCCTATTTGCGATATTTCTATCTATTATTTTGGAGATTTATAATTCTTCCGTTTTATTGGATGAAATTTCAATGGATTAGATCTAAGAACCTCAAAGTCCTAGCTTTTTTCAATAAAAAAAGAATCATTTAGGTTGTGTATTTCTAGCCCAACCCATTCTATTTTGGTAGTTCGATCATGGGCACCACATCATCGTCATAAATCAAAAAAAAAATAAGCGTGGCGATTGTATCTACTGTTTCATATGTGTATATACATTTTTTCATATATATATATATATACCACAAAGTGAAGTCAGGGTAAATTTTTTGTCTCAAATTATTTTAAATGATGTGTCATAGATAATTTATTATAAATACTGTTTTATGAAATAATAAAAAATTTATTTTAATAATATAAATTCATAATTAAGTACATCATCATTATTTTAATATCAAGAACCAAACACTAAAGGAGGAAGAATAAGCCCGAAAATAAACTTGTACTGTATATAATTAGTTACTAGATGCATAATAATTATGGTTGTTAACTGTGACATTGTATTTGCAGAGTAAATATATATTTGACAACATTTTTTACACTTAATTTTTAACTTTTTAATGACATTTGACTTCTCTAACAATATCATAATTATTACTCAAATATTTTGCAAATGTTCGACTATAAACTTATAATCTAATCATTAATTAGTTGGAGGCCATCAACTTTCCATGACTTTATTCTCTAGCTAAATCCCAACAAACTCGTTTATAATTATTATATTTGATACCTAAAAAAGTAATTAAGAGACTTGTATTTTCTTATTATGTGTCTCAAAATACTATTATCATGTCTAAAAGTGGACTAAATAATAATTATATGTGATAAAAGAGTTTAAATCCGATTTTTAATAATATTACCACTACCATTTAAATTGGTTATCAAATATCAATTTGATAATATTATCTTGACATGCATATTTTTTAACAAGGGTGAGACTCCTTTTGGGATGAGAATGATATTTAATTGGCCAAATCTCATTGTTCCCCATGATAAATTATATATGGGGCTCCCAAAAATTGTGTTAAATGATAAATTAAAACTCTTCTCAAATATATATATATATATATATATATATATATATATTTAAAATTGGAGGATCTCATTATTGAACACTATATAACAATATAATGTAATTTTTTTGGGGTTTATAGTAAGCCAAAATAAAAGAAAAAGGAAAAAAATAGAGAGAAAAGATGAAAGAAAACAAAGGTCACATCAAAGGCCTTTGGCCTAGTGGTATGACCCAACCCATGTTTACCATAAGATTGAGGGTTCAATTCTTGAGGGGTTGGGGGGGGGGGGGGGGTGTCAAATTAATTAGCAAAAAAAAAAAAAAAAGGAGAAGAAAACAAAAGAAAGTGATCATAAAATATGAGTACTTCATGACAAGGAGTGGACAGCTCCATGAGACAGTGTCAAAGTTAGAAAGAAGTGGTCACTTTCTGATGCAAATTAAATTGTGGGTACTTGTTACCTAGAATGAATTCTACATCATTTTGAAGCACTTGGAAATGTCTTTATCCAAATGCTGAGAAACCAAACAAGGGAAAATAAACAAAAATGATATGGAAAAGGAAGTGGTAAAGGGGTAGTAAATAAACAGAAGAGCTAGCTTGAGGGTTGTAAATCATTGTACTGTATGTACTGTTTTGTATTTATACCAAAGTGAAACAAAAAGTTACTGAGAGTATTTTCTTTAAAATCACTGTACTTTAAAGATTTTGAGCATATGGTATTTTGGCAGCTACAAATATGCCACCCCTTTTTATAGGACAGTCTTGCCTATACAAATGAAGAAATAGATGGGTATTTGATATGAGGATCAAATTTTTTTCTCTTTTCAAATGGTTATCTAATTTCTTTAATGAGTCCGGATCTTACTTTTTAGTAACATTTTTACTTATTCACATTTCGCTCACCCTTAGCGACAGATACCGTGACAACGGATCATATCCCAAACGTCGTCTATATTTTAGGGACGATATATGTTTGTGCATTTTAAAAAGTATGATCTTATATGATAACCGTCAACATTGGCTTGCATAAAGTTAATGAGTTGTAATTTGGATAAGGGTGAACTTTAAGATTCGAACCGTATATATATATATTTTCAACTTTCAACTTTCAACTTTCAACTATACAAATGCAAATGCAAGGTGATTCTATAGCATTGTTCAAATAAATTGTGTAATTTGGAGGACTTGAAATCCAAATCCTCGGACCACCACCCACAAGTCTATATATCTACTCAATCTGTAGCAACTCATTAATGTCTAAATCTAACATGAAAGCTAGAACAATGACAATTAATGCTTGTTGAAGGTAAAATCTGAAAACCCTAGTTTTAGGAGAAAAGAGAGAGAGAGAATGAAATGATGTGAGGACAAAAATAACGGGACAAGGAAAATCAAGCTGCAGGAAAGTACTAGTATCAGAAATCAGAGAATACGGATATTATGATATTGTTGTGGGGCCCACTGATGGGAATCTCAGTAACAAACTTACTTGCTGTGGCAAAAAAGCAAATTGTATATGAACAGACTAATATAATATCTTCTAGTTTCGGTTCCCCAAGTGGTGGAACTAAAACCTTTTTGTAGGGGGTCAAAATTTTTAAATCAAGCGAGCCGAAATTATTAATACCATCACTTCTTCGGAACTTGGTAATTAATTATTATTATTTTTTTATCAGCAAAAAGTCTTTTTAAGTTATGAAACAAAAGTTTGTGGTAGAACCAAAATACTATATCTACAAACCACATTTTCAAAATATGAATGCGCACTCACTGATAACAAAAATTAACTCCAAAAATAACAAGCACATAATGCAATTGATTATACAAAAGTCATCCATTGGAATTATACTTCACTTAGTTTATACACTAGTTTTCTCGAAACTTCTTGTTCATATCTCTCATCAAAAGATGTCGCTTAATCAAGTATTTATCCATAATCTAGTATAAATAAAAACATCAATTGCTAATAAATAATTTCATCAATTTAAACATTTCATAATAATTTCATCATTCATCAATTCTCTTAGGATTTAAGAAAACAGAAATTAAACAATAATTAAAGATTACTCCAACATAAACAATTTTGAAAACTGAATTACTAAAAGATTAATATAGAATCCCAAATTACTAAATTCCCAAATAAAAAAATAAAAATAAAAAGTTAGTATGTTACTAAATTCCCAAATTACTAAATTACTAAAAAATTCCTGTGTTTGCATATATATATTAATCTGGGTACTATGGTGCAAATAGACTAGTTCTTATTACGATCGTTCTTAATCTTCAGTATGAGAAGTAAGATTTTAAAGAAATATAATAGCCTTTAAATTTAAACCCAAAACTGCAGATCGAGTCGCGAGAAGCCGGAAAAGATCGAGTCGGAGAAAAACTGAAGAAAAAGTTGGAAGATCGGAGCTCCTCAGCCGGCGGACGGCCTTCTTCAATTGTTCTTGCCCCCTCGGCCAGCCCGCCCCCTTCCCCCTCCCCTCCCCTCCCTTCCCCGCTCGCGCGCCCCCTCTCCCTCTCCTCCTAGTTCCTCTTGACCGCCTCCCTCTTTAGGCGGCAAATGCCCCCGCCCCCTAGTTCATGGCTGGTCCCCCACCCCTACCCCTACCCCTACCCCTACCCCTACCTGCCTATATATCCATAACCAGTCATTCTCTCTCAATATATATATATATATATATATATATATATTTCAGTTCTTTTTCTGATAGTATTGTTCTTGATTTAATCTGGGTTTTGCTTGGAAAAAGTTCATCTTTTTCAACACTACCAAAAATCAGCTAGCTCATATTTTTCATCAGAAGGTTAGGGTTTCAACAATTTATTTGATTCAAATACTAGCAATTTTTTTTTTCCTAGTCATCAGTTCATGTATATGCATATATGTAGATGTATTGATCATGATTTGAAGATTATGCATGTACTTACCCTTTTCTCCATTTTTGTTTTTTTGACTGTTCCATTGCAGAGAAAAAGACAAACTAAAAAAGGTGGGAGACAAGCATGATTGTGAACCCAGAAATGTTTGAAGAGGGCAGCTCATGCTTTGATTCAACCCCTATGCAATATCAAACACTTGCAGAAGACGGTTTGTCACTAAATATAGTCCCAAATTGCAACCCCAATTTCCCTATGGAAGAACAAGTACTCTCTTATCCCCAACAAGATGCTGCTGCGGCCGCAGCTGCCGCTAGCAACGCGGCCATGGCGGCTGCTGCCAGCATGGAATTAGAGCTTCAACACCAAATGGGGTTAATGATGGAGAACTGTTACAACCCCAACAACAATATTGATCAAACCCATTTGATGCAAGACCCATATCATCAAGCCAACTGGGAAAATCATCAAGAAATGAACTATGGTCATTATTCCCAAATTCAAGATATGCACAATGATAGCAATAGTCATCACCAAAGCTTTATTAACTCTACAGAAACTCCATACCCTCAAACACCAGATCTCCTTAATCTTTTTCACTTACCCAAATGCTCATCCTCTTTGCTTCCAAATTCAACAATCTCCTTCACAAATCTCCCTGGTCCCGACACTGGGTCGAGTTCAAGTGTTTTATATGACTCAATGTTTCATTTAAACCTTCCTCCTCCCCCTCCGATGTTTAGGGAAATGTTTCAGTCTTTCCCAAATGAGTATAACTTGCCGCCTACACAAACGGGATCATTGTTTGATGGAATGGAGGAAAGAGAGAATAGTGGAGAGTTTGATACTGGGGTTTTGGAGTTCAGTAGGGATATGAATTGTTTTGCTAAAGGAAGGGGAGGTAAGAATACCAAACACTTCGCCAGTGAGAAACAAAGGCGAGTCCATCTAAATGATAAATACGCTGCTTTGAAGAAATTAGTTCCTAATCCCTCAAAGGTATTCATAGCAAATCTTTCCTAATTTCCCCTCCTCAATCTGTTTGTTTTTTTGCCTCTGTATATATGAAAATTTGACATTTTATATAATTCTAACCATTTCCTACTTTTTTTCCCTTCTTGTCTTACATATTTTGTGTACTACCTTTCATATTTGAGGATTACTTTTTTACCAAATGATGCATATAATTTGTTTGTGTTCTTTCATGAATGATATATTTATTACATTTTTGTTTATGCTGATTGACATCCAAAGCCTGATAGAGCTTCAATTGTGGGGGATGCAATTGATTACATCAAAGAACTTCAAAGAACAGTTAATGAGTTCCAGGTTCTTGTGGAGAAAAAAAGGTATAGCAGAGAGAGGTTGATCAGAAGGCACAAGACAGAAGATGATTCTGTATTGGAAGTTGAGACCAGTAACGTGAAGCCTCATGGTGATCCAGAGCAGCAGGCCTATTATGGGTCATCACTTAGGAGCTCATGGCTTCAAAGAAAGTCCAAGAATACTGAGGTTGATGTTCGAATCATCGAAGACGAAGTAACCATTAAATTGGTTCAAAAAAAGAGAATCAATTGTTTGTTGTTTGTCTCAAAGGTTCTTGATGAACTTCAGCTGGATCTTCAACATGTTGCTGGTGGCCTTGTTGGTGATTTCTACAGTTTCCTGTTCAACACTAAGGTAGTGAACTGTTAACCCCATAGTGTTACTCTTTTTTTTCAAATCTTTATGGTTCATGTATGGAGGATTAATTTTATGTATTTTTTATTATCAGATTAATGAAGGTTCTTCGGTGTATGCAAGTGCAATAGCTAGCAAGCTAATTGATGTTGTGGACAGACAATATGTAGCCAGCCAACCGGCTAGTAGTTACTAGGTAGGGGTACTTCTTTTGATAATATTCCATATGGTCCTTTGCTCTTAAAAATCCACTTAATAGTGACCATTAATGCTAAGTTTGGTATGCTAGTATTCCTTTTTGAATACAAAGACATCATGGATTGTTCAGCTTCTTTTTATTTTTTAGTTTTGTATTTTTTAGTTTTGTATATTTATTTTTTAAATATATTTATGGGTAATTAAGAAATCTTGAGTACTGATGAGTAGTTGTAATTAATGCATGTTTTCAAGTGTGTAATATTTTCAGTAGATAATTCATTAATTTAAGACATAATTAATTACTGATTTATTTGGGGATGGTACTATCATAGTAATTACATTTTGATGAAGGTTTCACTAGACAAGTTACTGATTCAAACTGTCAATATGTATTCTTTTGCCATATTTGGACATGCATCTTTTCTGCCCTTCATGCAAATTGTTTTATTAGCATGAATACATTTGACCATTTTTTGAAGTTGCTTGTAGAATGAAGTAGTTTCTTACTTTCTTTAATTGGTTCATTTATCAATACATATATACTCATATATAAATTAGATGCATTTGAGTTTATCATAAATTCAAGACAAGTACATTTTTCTTATATTGTGTCCTCCAGTTTGTGTTTTTCTCTTCTTGTTTGTTGAGACTTGGATTATAGCTAGGGTTCTCTTTTACATCAAGATTTTTGTCCTTAGCACTAGCAGTTAAAATCTTGAACACCATAATTATAATTAGAGGACTTTGCTTAACATTCCCATTATGCTAACATGCATATTCCATTTAGTAGGTGAACCATGATTATATTGTTTGGTGATTGCAACTCTAAGACCTATTAGTATTTCTACTCATATATATATGTAGCCTTTTTCTTTACTAATAACCCCTGGCTTCCTTTTGCTATAAATATTCTTGATCTTGAAGAATTTTTCGACCTTCACATTTCTTGGAAAATTATAATACAAATTCTTTTCAACAATATTTATTATGGTCAGAAAAAGCATTCTTTTTCATGAATATTTTGGTTTTATTTCATTTCTTGCAATTTACTAATTAGTGTTTTTTAATTCCTCTTCAGATGGATACATGTATGATGCTTGATCTTATGGATGGATAAACTGCACATTTCCCTCTACTTCTAGCTATTAGGGTTTAAGGGAAATTTCTTAAGAATTACTACTACTTTTACTCAGATGATTACTGCTTAGGAAGTATTAAATATACTTATAAATTAAGATATTTAATGGATGAAAAACCATAAATCATGGATATGGTGCAACAACTGTTAATTAGTACCTATGTTTGAATTTTTGGACAACTTTTACTATGTTATCTGTTTCTATATTTGGACAGGCAGGAGTAGAAGTAGGTATTCCTGCAACCACAAATTAATAGGAATACAAATTTTTTATTTAAATTTAAATTATATATTTACTAAAAGAGAATAAATTAAATTAAAATACACCGACACCCCTTCTAGATAACTATAATAACACTCACCTCTCTTATAGTTTTTGAGTAACAAAATTTGTCATTTTTACCGTAAATAATTATGTCTAAGTGTGACTTATGTTTAGTTTAATATTTGAGAAAAATAATTAATATAATTTTAATATTTTTTATATGAATAATAAGATTTGTTACGTAATAATAAGTTTGTTTTACGTAAATTTTAATATTTGGGAAAATAATTATAATTTTTGTTGCATTTATTTTTACTTTTTATGGGTATTAAAATTTTACTTTTAATTACCAAAAAAAATATTTGAATGTATATTACATAAATTTTAATATTTGAGAAATTTAATTAGCAAAAAGTGTGACTTTATTTTCCTGATAAAATGAATATTTATTATTTTTTGACATTTATGTTACTTATTGCACAAGTTCATAATTTAATTAATTAGATCAAGTTAAGTAAAAATTATAATATACAAATTTATATTTAGTGGATATAGTAAACATTATAACTTAAATGGTGTATTAGACATTATATTAAAAATATTTTAAATATTATTTGGTCAACCACACTAAGGGTAGTGAATGTTACATATTTATAAACTAAAGGGGTACTGACCGTTGCATGAAAAACTAAAGAGGTGGTTAACAAAATAAATGATGTAAATATGTTATACAACTTATTTTATTTAATTAGTTATTTTGATTAGTTAACAAAATAATTTGAATTTTATTATTTTGATTAAATGATGTAAATATATTATGCTTTTTTTATTTTGAATTTTAGTTTTTTTTGTTTTGATTAAATGATATATTGTTTTATTTAGAATATATTTTATATTTAAGCCTGCCACGTCATCACATTTTAACTTCGTTTGTCTTTTGTTAACAGTAGGGGAACAAGCGACCCAAAAAATGTAACGTTAATGGTACTTTTGGAAAAAAAATTAGTTTAGGGTACAAGTGGGACATCGGGGTAAACATCAGTGACTTTTTTGACCCTTTGCCCTATTTTTTATTGGGTTAGTTGAGCTCACTCTTTTCTTTCATTGTTCTCTTCAGGAAATGAGAATATAGCTGGGACTAGTCGGGGAATAGAGTGATATATGGTCCAAAGATGCATGGTTACTATAGTAGTCTTCATTACTCTATAAAATAGTGTGACAATAATTATAATGATGACTTTATTTGAGTTTGAATATTGTCTACGAGACAATATTTGTATTGAAACTCACAACTTATGTTTTATCGTATTTTACACGACAGTTAATAATTGTAAATAAGAAGTTTTTATTTGAATTCTGTATCTTATATTTGACGACTCAGAATAGATTGTGTAGACCTATTTTAAGGGCATCACAACTATGAGTTCAAGAATTTACTATACACATTATGAGTTCAAGAACCTACCACAATAATATGAGTTCAAGAACTCGCATATATCTCCAAAACTTGCAGCTCAGCTCAATCATAAGCATTTGCATGACTTACATAATTTTAATAAATAAGGAACTTATTCAAATAAAGAGTTTACTATGAATTTATAATTTTCTCAATTTAAAAATATCAAATAGTTCAAAGAACTTGCAACAATTAAGGAACTGGCACATTAGCTTAAAATTAAATAAGAAATTTCATAATTTGTGGAACTTGCCTGGGTCCGTAGTTTGTCATCTACATTATTCACATTTAATATTTCTTTCTTCCGTACGCAATTATCAGTCATCTACAACATTATAGAATATTTTTTGTCAACAAATTAACTTCCTTATAATAACATTTACTTTTATTAATTTACTTTCCATAATTATATTTTAACATTCTTGTTAACTTCTCCGATAATCTTATAATCCGGAATAAATCCAAAAATTCTAAAATATTGGACAATCTCTTCTTTACGTCAAAATATACTACTATATGTTACTCCCTCCGTCCCAGAATAAAAGTCTTAGTCGATTTTTCACGCATATTAAGAAGATGAATGAAATGACAAAATTACTCATAATAATGTCATTAAATATGGAGAGAGAATTAGAATAAAAAAGTATGAGATATTTAATGTTACGGGTATAATAAGAAAATATGGATAAAAGTTTTGTTATTAAAGAAAAATAGATATTTAACATGGGACTACCCAAAATAATAATAAGAATTTTTATTATAAGACGGAGGGAGTAAAATATATCATTACTTCAAAAGTTCATTTCAACGTTCCGGACAAAAGGTGCATTCCGTTTCTCAAAATTTCTTAGTGAACTCCAATTTAAATTTTGAACTGTATAATTCCTTCATTCTCATTTATATTTTCACGCGTTACTTTCTTTTTATTATTTACGTTTTTCATTAACATTTCAGTTTATCATAAAATCTTGATTTTTGTTACTCACTTTTTATTTATAATTTTTATTTCATTATCTAAAAAATCTAGGATATTACAGCTGTAAGAACAAATTAAAGTGAAACCAAACCTGTAAATCTCGTGTAGGAAAAAAAACAACGTCCCTCCCCTCCATAAGAAGGTACTATTCGAATTTGATTCTAAATGGTTTGTGAAATCTGAAATTCAAATTTTAATGTATTTTTTTTTGGTTTTAACAACAATTCTATACTTAATGATAAATGTTAAAGTTGTTTATAACAAAGTTACCAAATATTTTCATTGACCTAGCGAACTGTGTAGTGGTATTTGGTATCGAAATATGATAGTCTTACGTATCAATACTCTAAATTTAACATATCAAAAATTTCTTTGTAATTTTTCTTATAATTGCACAAATATTAATATTCTAACTTAGTATTAGGTGCTAAACAATTATATTTGTACTAAATTATTTGTAAAACAATCAATTTACTGATTCAACTAAAAAATTAACTATTAAACTTAGATTTATTACATTTAAATTTTAAGAGGATTTCTAACTATAAAAAACTTATATAAAGATACCATAACATACCACATTTAAACTATGTACCCGTATTCACACAGTATACCGAAACGAACTACGTTTCAAATAACACTAGTTTATAATGGTAACTATTACATTGACCGGAATCAAATATATTCACACCAATTTTAAATTTTGTGTATAGATTGACTAAATTTTTTTCAATAAAACTCTTTTTATAGAATGGAAAGAGTATATATAAACATTGGTGAGTTGTTTTGATCTTTATTATTATTATTATTATTTTTTTATTTTTTAAATATGTTTGTATTCTTATTTTAACTAGTAATTAATAACCAATTTAAGGTGCTATACAATTTCAAAACATGTAAAAATGTTCTAGAGGTCTGATATTTTGGTTTTGGTTTTGGTTTTGGTTTTTATTTTTTCAGTTACAGCAGCATGGCCGTCAGGTGGTGCGTAGTACCTTCAAGCATGGCCGTCAGGTGGTGCGTAGTACTCTCAAGCATGGCCGTGAGGTGGGGCGTATTTGATATTTATCTCAATTTATCAAGCATCGCTGGCAAGATATATCTCAAACAGCCTTTTTCTTTAAACTGCATGCACAATGTCTTTTTTATTTTTATTTCATGTAGGAAAGGTAAAATAAAATTTATCCCAATAGAATGAATATATATGATAATTTTGCTAATATATGATAACAATTACCACCACCAACAACTAAACATACACTTAAAAATACTTTAAAATCATTCCATTCCGTCCTCCATTCAATTCATTCGGTATTAATCCAAACGCATGCAGCATGAGGGTCTTGTCCACTTCCAACCCAATGCATTTGCGATTGCAGCTCTAAAGCCAAAACCCCAGTATTATTACCATTGCCAACGCAGTTTTTGGATCAAATCCTTCAATCTCTGGTAATCTTCTTGCCAAGGCTTTTCAAGTGGATAAGAAAAATAATTTCCAAAGTGCAGTCAAAGTTTTAAATTTGAGTACTTCATTCATGATCAAGGGACGGTGCAAACAAATCTTTGATGTATTTCCTACATTGTTAAGTTTAAGTTCAGCTTGCAAGTTTGAAAATTTTCAAATGATTATTAACTTTCAAATAGTTGTTAATTTTAAATAGTTTTACTTTTGTTTGATGGAAAGATATGTTTTTAAGTTCATGTCTTTGAATGAAATTATACATATTGATCACTTTAGCTTACTCATTTTCATACCCAATGGGCAATGTTCTATAGCTAGCAAAAGGACCATGCCAAACAGGCCAAATGGATCTGTTAAATTCTATTTAACAGATACTAACTTATGCATCAGAAGGTCCACCCGAAGGAGACATCATCATTGGGGGATCTTAAAGTGTTTTGCTAACTATCTCATCTGTGATCGTCCCGATTCAAAGATCTCCAACTAGTTCAACCTTACAGTTTTTAACCGCATTAATGATGGTAGGTGTCTACGCTTTTGGAATACAAGATTCATTTGAATAGACAGAAGGTGAACTGATGAATTCCGACAAATATATAACTATAACTATCTCATGTGTGATCGTTCCGATTCAAAGATTTCTAACTAGTTCAACTTGACAGTTTTAATCGCATTAATGATGGAAGGTGTCTACGCTTTTGGAATACAAGATTCATTTGGACAAACACAAGGTGAACTGATGAATTCGGACAAATCTATAACAATATATAGGGAAATCAAGATCTTATCCAAATTATCCAAGTCAATTTGGTTGTTCATTGAGTTAATACTGACTTAGTTCTGATTTTCTCACAGTTACCGATACAATGTAAGTCATCTGTTCATAATTATATCAAATTAAATTTTGGTATTCTTTGTTGTATCATTTCAAAGTGTTCATGCATGTGTATTAAAATATATACAATAATTTTGATATAAATACAATTCTTTAATACTACACATATTGTGGGCAATGAAATCATACCTTATTAGGGTTAAGGTTTTGTGTTGACTAAGGATGCGAGAATTCACGAAGAGCACGGAATTGATTGATGGATTGAAGATGAGAGAAAAATATGTGAGTGATTACTCCAATGACACGCGCATGGCAGAACTCTTAGAATTCGGAAACCTTGTTAAGGTAGCAGGGATTCAAAGAGCCTTCTTGAGTGCTTCAAGTTGGGGGAGAATGTCCAAGTTCTCCAATCTTTCAAGAGTCCAAAGTCCAAGGTCCAAAGACAGGTCAAGCTCCAAAAATCCCCTTCTTCCTAGGATAGAAGGGGGTATTTATAGAGTTTTCTGGAAAGTAGTCATGTCACACACATGTATTCAGGAAAATTTCGAAAATACCCTTTAGTCAGCAGAATAATGCCTAGATCGTCATGTTCTTCTAGCCATCAATCCAATCCCTCAATCAATTTTCAAAATGAGTCGTCTTTACGAGTTTTCTGCCTCGGGACACGTGGAGGATTATCTCGGGTCTAACATTTATTTTCAGCTTTTTATCATTTTTATTTAATTAAAATGTGAACCCTAATTTGTACATTTAATTTAATTAGGTTAAGTGAACCCTAATTTGCACTTAGGCCCACACTTGCCTTAGCGCGAGAGTCGGGTTTTCGAGGAGACGATTCGTGCAAAATAATTCGGCAAAACTATGTTTTTCACCACTGGCAAGTTTTACTTATTACACCATTAAACTTTTAATTTTTTGAATTACCCCATTAAACTAATTAAAATAATAAAATTGGATCATTCCGTTCAAAAAAGTTGACAGACGTTAAAATAGTGCTGACGTGGCAAAAAAATAAAAAAATATTGCTTATGTGGCAAAATAAATCAAAAACAGATTTTAAAAATAAAAAAAATTAACATTTTAAAGTTTTAAAAATAACAAAATCATAATAAAATAAAACAAAAAATATAATTTTTTTAAAAAAAATAGAATTCTATAAAAATATAATTTTGTTAAAAATGCATTTTTTTAAAAAACAAATTTTTAAAAACAAATTTTTTAAAAAATAGAATTTTTAAAAAATAGAATTTTTTAAAATAGATTTTTTAAAACACGATTTTAAAAAATTAGAATTCTAAAAAAAATAGATTTTTAAAAGCAGTTTTTTTAAAATAGAATTTTTAAAAAGCGAAACTTTTTAAAAATAGATTTTCAAAAAATAATTTTTTAAAAAATTTGATTTTTTCAAAAAATAGAAATTTTAAAAATCTATTTTAAAAAATCTATTTTTAAAAATGTTTACTTTTTTTAAAAAATCATTTTTTTTTTAAAAGTTAGTTTTTTTACAAATTATATTTTTTAAAAAATTGTTTTAAAAAATATATATTTTTTATAAATTACTTTTTTTTATAAAAATCTATTTTTAAAAAAATTTGTTTTAAAAAATTTGTTTTTAAAAAATTCTATTTTTTAAAAATAAAATTTAAAAAAATTCTATTTTTTAAAAAAAAATCTGTTTTTTTAAAAAATCTTTTTTTTGTTTTATTTTATTATGCTTTTGTTATTTTTAAAATGTTAATTTTTTTAAAAAAATCTGTTTTTGATTTTTTTTGCCACATAAATAATTTTTTTTTGCCACGTCAACACTATTTTAACGTCTGTCAACTTTTTTGGACGGAATGACCTAATTTTAATATTTTAATTATTTTAATGGGGTAATTCAAAAAATTAAAAGTTCAATGGTGTAATAAGTAAATCTTGCCAAGTATAGTGGTGAAAAACATAGTTTTGCCAAAATAATTCGGTTTTTGAATTCTGCTTCAAATTTTTGAACGATTCGCGAAGTTTGATCTTTCAAGCGTCGAAGACGAAAAATCTGATGTAGGAGGATTTCAGGCCGAAGATCCTGAATGGTCGGACAATACGATGATGATGTTAAAGGACCAAAAGTTAAGGGATTAGCGTAACGATATCGGTTGACTTCGGGGACATGTGTTCGGTTCATGTCTTCGGGGTTGGAGTTTGACTTCGGATGGCGTCATGACATCGAGTGTGGCGAACTTCTTCAGGAATAGCTTCAGAACTTTGAAAGTCGATGGACTGACTTTATTATTATTTAGTTCTTTATAGTAATAGTATTTTATTAGGTAGTAAATTTCCATATCTCTAAGAAGATTCTAAAGTGACTTGAAGTTAAAGTTTCGTTAAGGTATATAAACCCGGTTTGTGGGTTAAATTCAATAATTTTGATTTTGATAAATTTTGATTTCCATATCCTCAAATAATTTTAATTTCGACGAGTTGATGGCAAGCAAACTCTATAGGGTGGGACCGGTGATGGGACCGGCGATGATAGTGCTAATACTCTTGATTTGGGGTTTTATTTAGTTGATGTTTATCTTTTGACTTTCATGTATGTACGTATACAGTTTTTGAGTTGTACAGACCAGAGTTTTGTATCTAGTTAGGTTGATGGTTTATATATCTAACTTCAGTGATGAAAGTTTCATGATGCTTATATTTTGTATCTACATCGTACGTATATTATTAAATAATAATATATGTTGTCTACATATTTGATGGTACTTGCATTCCAAGAAAAAGGTCTATTAGCGACCGCGTATTAGCGACCGCAGTTGGTCGCAGATAGCTATTAGCTAATCGAAGTCTCACGATCGTTGATAGTCGTCGCATAAAATCTGGTCATTTGGGATGCACATCACGAACCACTATTATTAGCGGCAAATATATCTGCGGATCGCTAATAGAGACCGAATTCGTCATTTCGGTCGCTAAGCTGAGTCAGCATGGCCCAGGGCCAAAGGTTAACATGGTCCACGTGTCATTGATTAACTTATCAATGATCGAAAGTACATTGCCTCAAATCTTAGCAATCACTAATGATATCGGCTGCCGCGTGCGATCGGCCGATTCTAAAAAACTGAAAAAACCAGCTTTTTGCTGTTTTGCATAATTCCCAAAAAACTGTACCTGTTTTATACCTGCTATATCCCAACACACATACACAACAATATAAATAATGTGCACAACAATATAAACATCCATCGTCCACCAAACTAGCTAGTATATAAACTATATATATATAAACCTTTAAAAACCGCTATGAATTGAATAAATAACCACAAATCTAATTTTTAAGTAACAAACAAACATCCAAAGAATGAATATACAAGTACAAACTTATCAAATAACTACAAAACAACACTAAATCGGTCGTCAAGCATCATCACCTCCTTGATCACCCTGTAATTAACAAAATAATAAAACAAGTTACAAATATAGTAACTATGTTGATACTGGTATATATTACGATAATATATATACAACAAATTGATTTTATACCTCGTCGCCATCCCCATGTCAGGCTCGTCCTTGTCCTGCTTTGCTATCTTCAAATTAACTCTCAGACTCAGAGCCCCTAGATGCCCGCCCAGTATCTTCAGAAGATCTCAATCTCGACATATAGCTCTCACACAGTCAGCCAGAGTATGAACAGCTGGATGACTCGATGACTGTGAAGACTGGGTAGAAGATCAACCTGAGTCACTGAAGGATGGGCGTCGTCGTTATCCTTGACCTCTAATGTAATTCTTCTTCACAACAGACACCCTCTCCCACAACTCTTGATCAATAGGCGGACGTGGAGTGCCTTCAGGATAGCGCTCATTCAATAAACGCTTATAAGTATCCTGTCATCATGTTAACAATTAAATAGTTAAAAATAAATTCTGTAAGCATTGATAATCTGGATAGCATCAGGCAGACCATCACGGGTGGCCACGTACACATCCAACCAATGGATATGCTGACCTTGAGACTGAGACTCCTATACAAAAAATAGCACAATATTACTAAGTAAAAATGTGATATATTTTCTACAATTCATGATTGTAAACATATTAAAAATTATAAATCGCACCTTGGCAAAGATATGTCAGAACTATGAAATCGCCACCTTGTATGTTCCTTTTAGCCTTTTAGCCATCGAATACACCCCCGAATCATTGTAAGTGGCGGCGGTCTTTTTCGTCTTTTTTCACCCAAATTCTCACTTCCATTGGGCACAAATCTCAAATTTATATGGATTTGGGTGCACCACCAGGGACTATGCTCGTGCATGTAATCATCTCCCTGGCTTGGATGGTCGATCTCAGCATTGTGAATGGCTTTTTATCGTTCTTTGTTCAAATTATCCTTGGTGCGGACGACACATTTCTGCTAGAATAATGTCTGAATCACCGAAGCATGCACGTCCTCCCATCTATACCTTTTCTGCAAATAAAACAACAATAATAACATTACTAAACAATTATCCTTAATTAGAATATTATATTATCTGTCATAATTAAAAAAAACATACCTGAAATTTAGCCCAAACAGCATCCTTGTGGGCGATAGGTGTGCTCGCCCATGTAATCACAGGTGTAGGCCAATTCTGTAAATACAACTGTGATATGCACTTGACGATCTTATTATCTGAAAAATCACTATAGTATACAACAATTTACATCAATGATAAGTAGATATATTAAAATAATTTACATCTAAGTTCTATATATCTTGTATAAATGGAATCTAAATTGCTTATATATAAATGATACGGGACGTATGTGCTATTCGGAGGAGGGAAAATCTAAATAAGAATCCGATCATCCGGATTAGTAGGGCCTTTGGGCACATGATTAGGTCCCCTACTCAACCCGCGCTTTTTTCTCATACCGCTTCAAAATCCATCTCAGATATTACAAATTTCAAGATGTATATATGAGTTATATTTGATTACATGTATATATGAATATATAAAATGACAATAAACATAGGTGATATAAACATGAATATAAGATATAAACATGTATATATATGAATATAAAATGACAATAAATAAAAATTGCATTTAAATAGTTAAGTACATAAACATGACAATGATATAAAAAACATGTAATGCTAAACATACATTTCATTTGTTCAAGTGTCAATGTCCGATTCGTAATCATCTTGTATACGTGTTGCGATTCATAACCATCACCGCCTTTTTCGATTCAAGTCGATTCAAATAATAACTCTTCCTCCTCAGTATCAATGTCATTTGACACAAGTATTGACTCAAGATCTAATTTATGTTGTTCATCTCCACCATCTAACTGGAGTACTTCATTGTCGTCCTCTACATTTATTATAGTTTGACTATAAAGCATCTGCTCTTAGTAAATCTCCCCATCAACTACTTCGACATGACTACGCGCGAAAGTATGAATTAAAACTTGTCAATCTGTAGGCGGTCTATCCCTTTTCCTAACAAGACTAGTAGTATAGTATACTTGTACTGTTTGAGTTGGTAAAACAAACGGTTCGTTGGAGTACGCAGACCTATGGAGGTCAATATTGACGATTCCATGTCTGTCAACACGTATCCCTTTTTCTGAATCAAACTAACGGCACTTGAACAAATGAATATGACCCCCGTACGTGCCCTTGTACGACAACTCTACAATTTCCTCTAACTCCCCATAAAAGGCATGACCAAGCTCATTGTAACAATCTCCTTGGACACATACTCCAGAGTTCGTTGTTCTTTTACCGCACCCATATGCATTTGTATGAAATTTACAACCATTTATTTTGTAACCATTATGGTGACTTGGTCCCCGTCCCGTCCCATAGCTAGGACTTGTACATTAGCCGTAATCGTTAATCCTCAACAAAGCCTACAAAAACTCCATCTTATTAAATGAAGTCATAGTTAATATGGAGTATATATATATATATATATGTATGTCGCTTAAGAATTGAACTTACTTTGTCCTTTAGCCAAAGTGCAATTTTTTATCACGATTGATTTGAATATCTTTATCAATTATGCCGAGATGCTTCACTTTTAACTCGTCATCGACAATAATCTATACCATGTTAAAAACATTAACATATTGGATTAAATTTTCAATAAAAGATAAATTATCAAGTTTATATGTGTACCTCACAAATTGGCCAATCTCCTCAAGAATTGAGAAGAATGTAAGTATGTGCAGCATATAATTCTTGCTCAGAGAGGAATATGCGCTTCCCTTTTCCATAAGTGCGACCCGATAGACGAAATACAGAGAGCCGACCATTTAGTTCAACATTTCCCCCATCATTATGTCTCGATACTTGATTAGCCTTTGTCAAGACTTCGTCCGGAAAATAGTCTGAGATAAACGTAGATATCTCATCGAAACTGTATGCCTCATATATCGACCCCTCGACTTAAGATCTATTTTTCACCTTCTTCTTAAGGTTTCCGATCACCCTCTCGAAAGGGTACATCCATCTATATTGAATTGGACCCCCAACACGAGCTTCATACGGAAGATTGATTTGCAAATGCTCCATGGAGTCAAAAAAAACTAGGTGGGAATATTTTTTCCAGTTTGTACGTGATCTCTATGATGTTCTTCTCAAGTACAAACATGTCCTTCTCATTTAATGATTTTGAACATAAGTCTTTGAAGAAATGACTAAGATCCGTCAAAGCATCCCATATTGGTTTATCAAGTAGATCCTGAAATGCTATAGGCATGAGTCTCTCCATGAACACACGATACCATGACTCTTCATCCCTTGCAATTTCCCACCCATAACACACACCTTGCAATGTTTGACGCATATCCATCTGGTAGTTTCAGAGACTTAACCCATGTGCACACATCTTCAACTTTCTTTTTGGACAATGTGTACCTTGCATGCGATTTGACAATCTTATCATTAGGAGATTCATAAAGTTCTAATCCAGGACGCGTACAATTATCTTTCATGTCCAAACGTGTCTTATCATTATCTTTTGTCTTCCCCGTAACATTCATCACGGTGTTAAACACATTGTCAAACACATTCTTCTCAATATGCATCACATCTAGATTATGACGAATCAAATTTGTAGACCAATAAGACAATTTCCAAAAGATGTTTCTCTGAACCCAGTTATGAGATTCACCAAACCCATTGATTATGTTTGTGGCATCAATCTTACCAAATGGGATAACTAGCAATCTCATCACACGATCTCACATCTCCATTCCCAACAATCACGGTGTAGGCATATCATTGTCTACTTTTTCTTTCCTGAAGTGTGTTCTATTTCTTCGAAACGGGTGATCTACCCAAGAAAAACCGATTTATGATAAATAAACCAAAGAAGGCTTTCGACCTTTTGATAGATTAAACGACTTTATATGCTCCATACAATACGGACAAGCCAACTTCCCGTGTGTACTCCATCCAGCTAATATACCATAAGCTGGGAAGTCACTTATAGTCCACATAACCGCTGCCCTAAGGTTAAAATTTGTTTTCGTTACAACATCCCAAGTCTGTACTCCATCCTCCCACAATACCTTTAACTTGTCTATAAGAGGTCTCAAGTAAACATCTAAGTTTTTTCCAGGACTTTTAGGACCAGGAACCACGAGTGAAAGAAACAAGTATGGATGTTTCATACACATCCAAGGAGGCAAGTTGTACGGAGTAACAATCACAGGCCAACATGAGTACGGAACAGCTGAGTGGCCAAACGGATTGAAACCATCGGTGGACAATCCAAGCCTCACATTTATAGGTTCCAGTGCAAACCCAGGATGTGCTAAGTTGAAATCTTTACAAGCCTGCCCATCTGCGGGATGATTTAGTTATCCATCTTTAGCTAGAGATGTCGCATGCCAACTCACATGTTCAAATTGTTTCAAGACATGTACAATCTTTTTAGCCGATGTGTTATTGGAAAATACCTTAGAATCTTAAATGGTATACTTGATTTTTTTTGTAGTCACACCTCTTTATTAGGCCTAAACCGATCATGACCGCAAAACGTGCACCTTGTCATCCTGCTCATTTTCCTTATAAAACAACATGCAATCGTTGGGACATGCATCGATCTTTTGGTATCCAAGAACCAACTTCTTCACCATTTTCTTACAAAAGTAATAGTTACCAAATAATTTCTCATCGTCAGGCAACATACTCTTAATGGCCTTCAAGAGCGACTCAAAACACTCATGGCTCATGTTGTGATCACCTTCGATGATAAGTAATGTCGCCACGTAGTATAATGTAGTGTGTTTGGTGCAACCATGCCACAATGGCTCGCTACCCTCGCCTAACAACTTAAAGAAGTCTTTGGCATCGTAATTCATAGGTTGCTCTCTGCCTTATTCCCAATCAAAATCGCCTCGCAATATCATGAACCATTTCATTCATAATGATGAGTACTATCGCCTCAATTGTGTACTTCTGTGATGCCACCATCTCTTCTCTGCCTATGTGCCCACCAACATTCTTCATAATTTCTCATGAACCCAAAAACAAGTAAATGATAGTTTTCCACGTCTCTTTCCATATAATTTACATTCTTTCACTTCAAACATGGACATTGTATTTACGACTGACCATTCATACATTTCGGGTGACTATACGTATACTCCAAAACACTTGGCAACCAACCAATTCTAAATTCAAATTGAAGCACTATCCGGGCACTTGACTTTCGTGTGTCATCCAATTATGGTCTGAATAGAGGTACATGATTCCACGGTACCTATGTTAACATGAATTATTGTATTCCCTTGTTAGAGATTTACATTTCAGCTCAATCCCATTTATGATGCTTATAAATACATATAGATGTATATGTATATATATAACATGAGTGTGCATCATATATGATTAATCGGGAATTAAACAAGGATACATGCCAAAAACAATTTACACAGCTTGAGATCGGCTACCCAAAAAGGCATGGTATATTGTTGTCATCCTACATATTTTAACTGACACCAATTCAGCTCAATCCCATTTATTGTTGAATACGAATGCATATCGAAATTCCTAAAAATAACTTGCCTCAGCTCTATCAAAATTCCTTTTCTTTTTGTATCCATACATCAAGGTAATTTAATCAAAGTTTAGGTTTCTTTTTCATTTCATTTAAGCTTCTCAAAACTGGGCTCAAACTGGTTTATTTTCTCACTTTTTTACAAAAAACTTTTTTTTGACACTTTTCTATTTCTCAAGTTTTGGCTACTTGGATAGTCTAAGCATGTGTATTTTAGTTTCCTAAGGTTACTTTTATCATCATCTCACTTTACTTGGTCATCTAGCCAATTTTAACCTATTAATGCTCACTTTAGGCTCGATAATAGATCCTAACTTGATTTTCTTAGTAGCTTTGGTCATTGCAATGATTAGGAATCATCACAAGCATGAGTTAGCAGTTTTTTATATGAGTTCATTATAGTCTTATAAGATCAGGCACTAAAGGTCACCCAAAAATAAACCCACTTTTGGGCTTAAAATGTGATTTTTCACAAGTTTAATGCTCAAAACAGTTTAGGCTTGGTTTCTTTAGCTTGTGTAGCTTACTTATGTCATATTATGACTATTAAAACTTGCCCACATGGTCCAGGTATGGGAATTCTATACTTAGGTCTTAGTTGCCACTCAAAGCTTACTTTTCATGGCTTCTAAACATGAAATTTGGTCAATACACAACACAGACCACAACTAAGTTAAGGAACACCTTTTAAATGATATGTGTAGACAATATAGGGACTCCATATTGTCTCAAAACTTCAGTTGAAAAAAATTGCTATAATAGTTCTCATATAGGCATAGATTTGACTATAATTTCATAAACAATCCACATGTAGGCAAAAGAAACCTTTAGGCATTCAAACAACTTTAAAATCATGATAATAAAATTACCCTATATCCATTATCATGCTTGTATCAGTTAGCTAACTTCTTTACATCCAAAACAGTTCATACAAGGTACTTTAGGCATGATTAAGTACTAAATTATACTAACAGTCCCCAAACCTTCCATTATAAATATTATTACATCAAATAATTGCTATATACTTTGTATTCATGGTTTTCATGATTTTGACCAAAACATCCCCTTTGTATTTCTTCAATGCTCTTAAATCAACATGCTTATGTTTTTTTCAATATCTAAGCAATATATAAAATTTATCAATACCAATAATATGATGGCTATACAAATTGACTGAAAATAAAAGAAGAACTAGAGCAAACAAACTTACTGACGTAAAGTCTCAGTAATAAATTATTGTGTCGAGGATACACTTTTTTGAAAGCCCCATTTCCTAGAACCTCTTTATACTGCAAATTACATCACATAAATCAGATTGAGGAAAAAGTTATAATGCAGTAGACTCAACTCAAAAGCAATGAACACATAATGATAACAATTAAAAAGTTTCATTGAAATAATTTCAATGTAAAATATACATATATGAAAAAGAGAGAGAGAAGGGGAAGTATGTATGTATATATATATATATATATAAACTGAGTACCTGCCGTGGCGGTGGACCGGTGGCGACGGCCGGCGTCTCTTCCCCTTCTTCCCTTCTCCCCCCTTTCTCTCTCTTCTCTCTGTCTGAGCTCCCTCTTTTTTTTTTCTCGTTTGTTGTGATTGAGAGAGTGATCAATCATTAACATAAAAGTTTGATTAGCGAATCGCTCGGTGACGACCGTGTCGCATTATTGATTTTAATGACATGGACTTATCAACAATTGCTATGCTGCGCAGCAGATATTAAGTTGTCGCACAAAACCTTGGCGCTAACATTTCCAGCCAAATTTTGGGAGGCAAATTTATACTAATGATCGTCAATTTCGGTATTGCATCTGTCGTCATTGTTAAAAATATAGCGACTAGATTACATAACGGTCGCAGATGATAGTCGATGTGACTAATATCAGCCACCGATAGTGCGGTCGCTGATAGTGTTGGTCGCTGTTAGGCCTTTTTCTTAGTGTTGATAACAAAAGATATTTGATTGTTATGATAATATCGTACGATATTTAATTGTTATTTGATGGTTTTTCATTAGTTTATAAAAGGTACAAATATGTATATATATATATATGTAAATAAACAAGGGATTTTTGAAATTTTAAAAATAAATTAACAAAAAATTGTCATTGCCGACGAGGGCAACGGCAACCCCGTCGCTAATAACAGGCAATTGATTTTTTAAATAATACTATAATAAGTCATTACCGAATGACAATCAGTCATTGGCGACGGCTTGCCCGTCGCGAATGACATTCAGATAAATAACTTCTAATGGTCATTGGCGACGGACAATCCATCACTACTGACGTCGTCAATGAGTCTTGGCCGACGGTCTACCATCGCCAATGACCATGTTGCCGACGACGATCGACGGGAGACAGGGGCTATGACCCATGAGGCAACAGGAGTGGCGACGGTCGGTGTCGTCACCAATGACCTCATTGTCGACGACAGTGTAGTCATTTGAGACGGCAATGCCCGTTGGTAATTACCCCCTTTTTTTGTAGTGTGATTCTCCGTTAATGGAGGCGCAGTTTGATTCTCTTTATTATTGTTGTTGTTGTCCTCCACTCCTGCTCGTCCCTCCTGCGAACTACCTGGGAACATGGCCTTGAAAGTGGTGATTTACATCAACTTTTGGCAAAAATTTCTCATTTCCTCTTATTTTCTCTACATTTCCAGTATCATAGCCATCATCATTCATTATCCTTCTCGTGCTTCATTCATAGCCTTGAGCATCTCCAGTTGCATAACATTTGTATGTTCTCCACATGCATCCTCACCATACCTTCTCGTGCATGTCTGCCTAACATTTATTTGTTGTTGATAAGTCATATATGGTGATGTTGAACTTTCTTCCGAAGCGTCCTCAATAATGCGTTGATCGAGATCAAGATTCGCGCCGTGGAAAACTTGATTTGCTTGCCTTGGAACTGGATCCAACGAAGTAATGCTAGTTTTCGGTGAAACTCTTCGTGTAGTTATCCCACTTCGAGTTTTAGGCATACCCTTCATGAATTATAACCTCCCAGCAGAGTCACCAAAAAAATATGGGCAAAGAAATCGTACCTTGCTAGGGCTAGGGTTTCGTGTTGACCGAGGAGGAGAGAAATCCACGAAGAGCACAGAATTGATTGATGGATTGAAGAGGGGAGAAGAATAGGTGAGCGATCACTCTAATGACATGTGAAAAAACTCTTAGAATCTGGAAACCTTGTTAGGATAACAAGGATTCAAAGAGCCTTCTTGAGTGCTTCAAGTTGGGAGAGAATGTCCAAGTTCTCCAATCTTCCAAGAGTCCAAAGTCCAAGGTCCAAAGACAGGTCAAGCTCCAAAAGTCCCCTTCTTCCTAGGATAGAAAGGTTATTTATAGAGTTTCCTAGAAAGTAGTCACATGTCAGGCACATGTCTTCAGGAAAATTCCAAAAATACCATTTCGTCATCAGAATAATGTCCAGATCGTCATGTCCTTCTAGCCACCAATCCAATCTCTCAATCTATTCCCAAAATGAGTCACCTCCACGAATCTTCTGCACCGGGACACGTGGAGGCTTCTCTCGGGTCTATCATATTTATTTTTGGTTTTTTCATCTTTTTATTTAATCATAATATGAACCCTAATTTGTGTATTTAATTCAATTAGGTTAAGTGAACTCTAATTTGTACTTGGGCCCACACATATACTCAAATTATAATATCACATAGAGCACACCACAATTTTAAATTGTACTATTCATATTAACTCGTGCCTTGCATGATGTTATTAGTCTAGTGAAAAGATAAAAACATGAACTATTTCTTTATTTATGTTACGTTTGAATTGAAAGAATATAATGTGTGAAAGAATGGATTAGAAGAGGGAATGGAATGAAAAGTAGAATAATTCATTTTATTCCAGCTGGAAGGAGTGATCATTCCATATCCTCCCTCAAGGAATAAAATTCATAAATTTGAAAGGAATGAGAATGGTTCATTCTATTCCAATGAAGTAACCAAACATAATTATTTTTCATTCCAAAAAAATGAGTCATTTTATTCCCGAATCCCAAAAGTAGCATTAGATTGATGTGGATAATCAGTTTTTAAACATAGAGTAAAGAGTGTGCTTCCAGATATCGTCGAGTAATATTAGATGATCTTGTCGTAGTTGGAATTAGATGATTACATGGTAGATGTAAGAGCAAACTGAAACCGCACCATTAACTCTAGTGTAGACAAAAGAAAGAAAAAAGAAATAACACCCTCCCCTCCATAAGATATAAGGTACCATTCGAATTTGATTCTTACTATTTTGTGAAATCTGAAATTCAAATTTTAATGTAATTTTTTTTTGTTTTAAACAACAATTCTATACTTAATGAAAAATGTTAAGCTGCTTATAACATAGTTGTGAGACCCCAGATTTTATGAATAAAGATTTAAATTTCTCGAAATATTTTTTTTAATATTATGGTGTGGATTTGATATAATGTTATAGTTGTGGGTAGTATTTAGAAATTTTGCAAAGTATGCAAGTTGTTGTATTATATTCGATTAATTCTGGAATATTCGTTTTAGTAGGAATATTCATACAATCTACAAGAATCATTGGTGGACCCTACAATGGAATGATTGTTTGGATAGAAAAACGAAAAAATATTTTTATGAAAATAACTGCGGAAGTTTTACCAATCAATCTTTGTTGAACTACTCAGTAGTAAAAAATAAAGAATACGGCGTGGTTGCATAGTAGCACACGGTATTGATTATTGATACTTATGTGAGAAGTCACTTAGTTTTGCTTATTATTTGGATTCCTATTTACCCATTTTTCAAAATAATCGGTAAAAAAATTATTTAAAGGTGGGGCCCACATGTAGGGGCCCATATGTGAAAAAACCCATTTTAAAATTGGGGTGAGAGGAGATTTACGATAGAGGAGGAAATTATATATATAAGTGTGAGATGTGTGTGTGTGTATATATATATATATATATGAATGTGATATGGGTGAGAGTGATGTGTGAGAGTGACTTGTTGGTGGAATTTAGTGTGTGAGTGTGTGTGGTAATGGGTTTTGGTGGAAAAGTGGATGGGTTGATAATTAATGTTGGTTGTTTTATTATAAATTGATTTTGGGTGGTGGAAAAGTTGATGGGTGTTGTAATATTATATATATATAATATATCTAGCATGTGTTTATATATATATATATATATATATATATATATATATATATATTATATTTTATTTTTGTTTTGATCCTATTGGTTGGTTGTTTGAAATTTGCATCAGTGTGTTATCACAACTTTGATCCGTGAATTTGCAAAGACATCATGTTATATAAATGTAATATATATATAATATATATTATTTTTATTAATACTGCATAGTAAATCAATCTGGACCGTTCATGAATTAGTTACTATTCAATCCATTCTCCTATAAATAGAAGCTCATTCCTTCATTATTTCTTACAAATTCACTGAAACTCTAGAGAGAGAAATTATAGAGAGAAAGAAGAAAAGTATTCTGCTACTTCACTACTCCAGTATTCAGTTTTTCTAAAGGTAGGGTGTGACGCCCCCAAAATTAGGTATACATCACCCATCTTGGGTCGCCAGATACACATGGTACGTAATTCAAATACAACTTACTAATAATACGATAAATAGTACAATACGACAAAACATAAATCGTGAGTTTGAATACAAATATTGTCTACTAGAGATTATACAAACTCAAAAGGAGTCCTCATTACAATTATTATCACACTATTTCACGTAATAGTGAGGATTACTAATGCTATCCTCTGGACCATCACTCCGCTTCCCCGACTCGTCCCCAACTATATTCTCATTTTCCAAGAGAAACGTGAAGAAAGGGTGAGCTCAACTAGCCCAAGAAGAAATATTATGACTAAGATAATGCGAGAATAAATTATCATTAGCCTCCAACAATGTTAAACCGATAAAATACAATAGACATCAAGTTTAATCTGCAATGAACAAAGCAATCCATTAAAAGAGTCAAGTAGAGAATAGAATCTACTATCTTTTATGATTTAAAAAGTTTTTCATCACTTTTATCATTTGAGACTCACCAATAAATAATCCACATCATTAAATCATCCTGCGCACTCTGGGCCAAGGATATTCTTTAGTATCACGACCACGAATTATCCATCCACTACGGGCCAAAGATAATTGTGTTTTCATCAATGATGCTTCGATCATGCCATAAAATAATTCATCTTTGCTCCCTTGTCAGAAGAGAATCCATAGCCATATTCATACCAAAAATCGTCCCATCAATGCACTACGGACCAATGAGGACTTTTAATTTTCACATCATTTGTAACATTACGGTCATGATTATACCGAATAATCCTCGGTCATAATCATACCAAGTCCATCTATGCACCACAGAATACGATGACTTTCAACATAACATAAACATGAGGATGATGACAATTATATAAGAATTCAATTAAACAAGTTCAAGAATTAATTTGTCCAGGAACCAATAACGTCCAAATTGTCAACGTGATACTTCTTTGTAGAATAAAATTCAAGAATGCTCAGAAGAATATTTCCATGAAAAATACTGGATGAAGCGCAAATATCAAGGATATTCCACTAATTTCATGGAGTATAGAAGTCAAAATTTTAATCAACTAAGTATAATACCGAATGAAATAACAAAAGATATCACCATGCATGCGGTACTTCGCATAGACGGTTATTCCAACAGAATAATAATAACGGAACTAGGTCAGGTGAAATTCACACCGACAGGATGTTCCAACAGAATAAAAAATGCGGAATAATAAATGATGGAACCAGTCCCACAGATAAGACGAGATAAAGATATTTCGACGTAATAATAAAGACGAAATAATAAAAAAATGGAACCAGTGCGGTGTGTATAGCATGATGGATATTCCGGCAGTAATAATAAAGATGAGAATAATAGAAGAATGTCACCAAGTATAGGGTAGCCCACGATCAAAGTTATTCCAACGAACAATAAAAAATAGAATAATGAAGTTCTCTTCTTGAATACAAAAGAATAATATCCCTTACCGTAAAATAATACTTGATATAAGAGTAGTGAAGTAGCGAGAAAAAATTTTCTTCTATCTCTATAGTCTCTCTCTATAGTTTCTCTCTCTAGAGTTCAAAGAATTAAAAAAAAAATAAATAAGGAATGAGCTTCTATTTATAGGAAAATGGAATGCATAAGAACTAATCCATGAACGGTCCAGATTGATTTACTTTAATCTGACGGTCCATATTTAAAGAAAAATCTTTTAAATAAAATATAATATATTCTATTTATATAAAAAGATTTTTACTATACAAACACTATCTTGCAATTCTATGCAAACACTATGCATAATAAAATATAATATATTCTATTTATAGAATAACTTTAATAAAGTATTACATTTTATATAAAAAGATTTTACTATGCAAAAATACTATGCATAATAGAATATAATATATTCTATTTATAGAATAACTTTAATAAAGTATTCTGCTTTATATAAAAGATGTTTCTATTTTATTACGTTAATAATACGAATAAAACAAAACTTCTAAATCAACAATAATTGAATCAAATAATGTCGATATCTTGTATGCAACAACTATTGTAGCAATAATTGAACAAAACCGGTGACTTCTCACATAAATATCAATAATCAATACCGCCACTACTTATACGCAACAATGCGTATTACTGTACTTTTACTACCGAGTAGTTCAACCGTATCAATGGTAAAACTTCCGCCGTTATTTTCAATAAAATATTTTTGTCGTTTTCTCAATCTGACAATAATTCCGTTGTGGGGTCCACCAATGATTGTGTCGTCGTACAAATATTTCTTGTTTAAAATGAATATTCCCCGACCAATCGAATATAATATGACAAATTGCATACTTTGCAAAATTTATAAATATTATCCACAACTATAACATTATCTCAAATTCACACCATAATATAAAAAATTATTTCGAGAAAATTAATTCTTTATTCATAAAATCTGGGGTTTCACAATCTCCCCTCCTTATGGAATTTTGCCCTCGAAATTTACGTACGTACCTGGTATGCCGAACAGGTGAGGATACCTTGACTTCATTTCAGATTCTAACTCTTGAGGTATAACCTTTGAGTGTTGGATACGATTCTTCTTATCCAAGATTTTAACACGAGATCTCATACGTTAAATCATCCGCTATCTCGTCCGATTCTAAATTAATAATGTGGTTCGGGTCATCCACATATTTATGTAACATTGATACGTTAAAAACGTTATGAGCACGCGACATACTTGGCGGTAAAACGAGTCTATAAGCCACAGTTCCTACTCAATCGAGGATTTCAAATGGGCCAATTAAATCGAGGGTTGAGATTTCCTCTCTTCAGCAACTCTTGCTTCTAGAATAACGCCCTCTTGAACCTTCTTCCTCACATTCATCAGATTCGGGTATATAGCTTGAGCGTCTTTAACTTTATCGATTAAAGTCGATTTTACTCGTATATTCGTTATCTTCATGTGGGTCCCTAGAGTCTTTAACTCTATCTTCATCATTTGCAAGTTATACGAAATGAGTCTTTGTGTTAACAACATCGTACTTATAAACGTATACGATCTTCTACTCAACACGTCAGCTACCACATTCGATTTTCCACGATGATATTGAATGGTATGATCGTAATCTTCAATAGCTCGAGTCAACGTCTTTGGCGCATTATACTTTCGTTTTGGTTGAAGAAATATTTTGAGGGTTTAAGAAATGGGTTTTGTACTGGTGTCAATACAAAATTCAATTTCACGCTCTGGGGTAGGCTAAGAAGTCTTCAGGAATACGTCAAGAGATTTATTAATGATAGAAATATCATTCAAAACTGTTACTCTCATCCAAGACTTAGATAGTATGTCACATTGATACCAACTGTGACTTTTATCCCTTAACCTAGATAGCACCTCACAATGATACCTATCAACTTGTCATCGTCATTCACGACGTCGCCTACAGAAAGCCTGGCTTCGGTGCATTCCACACAAGAAAGTCATCAACAAAAGGATCGGGGCTCTTTACTTATGGCTTGATATGACAATGATTGAATTTAGTGGTTTGGTTGCTTGAATTCGCATAATAGGTTGGTTAGGAATATGAAAGCTAACAACCTTACGAAAAACATGATGAGTAATTAACCAATCGTTTCATAAAAAAACCACATCAAAGGCAAGTATTTTCAAAGAGATAAGATCGACAGGTAACGTGAAAGTTTCGATTTGAATCAAACAAGATTTATAAACAGTGGAGGTAACGAAGGTTTCTCCCAATGGAGTTTCAATAGATAAATCAAAGTTTAACTTCTCCGGAGTTAAGTACAAACATTGAACACAACTAGGTGAAATAAAAGAGTGAGTAGAACCGGTATCTAACACGGTATAGACTTCGCAAGAGCTTATGACTAACTTACCCGTGATAATTTTATTCAAGTTCCTCGTCACGAGAAAAAAAAACGCTCTCTCTTAAACTACCGGCTTTGGCTTGTCTGGGACATCCTTTGGCATCACTATCCCAGTTGGAATTGACTTCACCATACGACAAAATCGAGCTAGGTGACCTTCTCTTCCGCAATTAAAACATGCTTTGGATTGTTGCATACAGTTTGGACGGATGTGTCCCTCTTGTCCGCATTTGAAACATACGACCGATGGGCGTTCTTCTTCCTTTGAAACGGGTGCTGGTGCCGATGTCTTCACGTCATTGTTGAACCTTCTCTTCTTAAAATGTCCATTCTTATTATCTTGGCCATGATTACCAATTTAAATGGTTACCATTCTTGGCATGATAATATCCCCCACGATGGTTATCGTTGTTCCGATGACCGTTACCACCGGTATGATTATTATCGTGTTGTTGGTCGTTGCCTTTTGGTTGTGCTGACTCATTATCGCGCTCCAATAACTGAGCCCTATTCACAACATTTGAATATAAACAAAGTTTGTGAGAAATGAGGTATTGACGTATATCGGGTTTCAAACCTCGCAAAAACATTCGCGCTATTCGCTCCTCATTATCGACCAAATGGGATGCAAACCGGGATAAATCCGCAAACTTAGCCTCGTACTGCGACATGGTCATATTGTTTTGCTCCAGCTTGATGAATTCTACCTCCTTCATGTGACGAATACTTTCAGGAAAGTACTTGTCGTTGAATAATTCTTGGAACTTCTCCCAAGACATCTTGAGTGCGTCAGGCTCGGTACGTTTTACAGATTCCCACCAATGATCTCCTTCTTCACGCAACATAAAGGTGGCGAATGGAACCTTTTGCTCCTCTGAGCATTCCAAGACATCAAATATCTTGGTAATCTGCTTTATCCATGTCTCCGCCTTAAATAGTTCTCGCTTTCCCAAAAACTCTGTGGTCCCAAATTTCTTTGAATCGCTAGCGGTGACCAACCGTGGGTTACCATTGTTTCCACTGCATTATGGATGAGAGCCGCCTTCGCCGTTGTTGCATGAATTGCTCCTTAAATCGCTTAGCGGTGGTGACCGTCCAAGAGTTATCGATATTTCTAATCGCATTTTGGATGAGGAGCTGCCTTTCACTTTGTTGTTGCATGAATTGCATAAAGCCTCCGACCATCCCATCATTCACCATTTCATCGGTGTTATTGTTTTCATGAGGAGTATTGTCATCTGGTTGCACATTATCCTGATTATTGATCTGTGGAGACTCAACAGTCTCCTGTGCTCCATTGATATTCTCAACATTTTCGGATGTCATTTTCAGATACTGCCACAAAACAAAGGTTAATTGACATGTAACATAATATCTCTAAACTTTGACCAACCAATTTAAATACAAAATAAATTTAAGTAGGTTATACTAGCGAAGGAATTCCCCGTCTCTCCCCTCCTAGTTCTAGTCTCACATCTTAGCAGGGACCATATCCTAAGCTTTGATACCAATCGTGACGCCCCCAAAATTAGGTATACATCACCCATCTTGGGTTGCGGATACATGGAATGTAATTCAAATACAACTTACTAATACAACCTGTCGTGGTATGCGATGCGACAAAACATAAATCGTGAGTTTGAATACAAATATTGTCTACTAGAGATTATACAAACTCAAAAGGAGTCCTCATTACAATTATTATCACACTATTTCACAGAATAGTGAGGACTACTAATGCTATCCTCTGGACCATCACTCCGTTCCCCGACTCGTCCCAGCTATATTCTCATTTTCTGAAGAGAACAGTGAAGAAAGGGTGAGCTCAACTAGCCCAGTAAGAAATATTATGACTAAGATAATGCAGAATAAATTATCATTAGCCTCCAACAATGTTAAACTGATAAAATACAATAGACATCAAGTTTAACTGGCAGCGAACAAGCAATCCATTAAAAGAGTCAAGTAGAGAATAGAATCTACTATCTTTTATGATTTAAAAAGTTTTTCATCACTTTTATCGCTGAGACTCAACTCAATAAATAATCCACATCATTAAATCATCCCCGCACTACAGGCCAAGGATATTCTTTAGTATCATGACCACGAATTATCCATGCACTACAGGCCAAAGATAATCGTGTTTTCATAAACGGTCCTGATCATGCCATAAAACAATTCATCTTTGCTCCCTTGGCCGAAGAGAATCTATAGCCATAATCATATCAAAAACTGTCCATCAATGCACTACGGGCCAATGAGGACTTTTAATTTTCACATCATTTGTAACATTACGGTCATGATTATACCGAATAATCCCTGGTCATAATCATACCAAGTCCATCTATGCACTACAGGCCACAGATGACTTTCAACATAACATAAACAAGAGGATGATGACAATGATATAAGAATTCAATTAAACAAGTTCAAGAATTAATTTGTCCAGGAACCAATAACGTCCAAATTGTCAACATGATACTTCTTTGTAGAATAAAATTCAAGAATGCTCGTAAGAATATTTCCATGAAAATCTTTGGATGAAGCGCAAAATATCAAGGATATTCCACTAATTTCATGGAGTATAGAAGTCAAAATTTTAATCAACTAAGTATAATACCGAATGAAATAACAAAATATATCACCATGCATGCGGTTTTCATGATGTATTTGTTATTCCAACGAATAATAATAATGAACCGTGTCGGTGAAATTCACAATCAAGCGGATGTTCCAACGTAGAATAATAAATACGGAATAATAAATGATGGAACCCGGTCCCAGATAGCATAGACAAGATATTCGACATAATAATAAAGACGAAATAATAAAAAATGGAACCAGTCCAAATAGATACAGATGGTGATATTCCGGCGTAATAATAAAGATGTAATAATAGAAGAATGTCACCAAGTATAGGGTATCCAGCGTATACAAAGTTATTCCAACAGAACAATAAAGAAATGGAATAATGTAAGTTCTCTTCTTGGATACAAAAGAATAATATCCCTTACCGTAAAATAATACTTGATATAAGAGTAGTGAAGTAGCAGAAAACTTTTTTTCTATCTCTCTATAGTCTATCTCTATAGTTTCTCTCTCTAGAGTTCAGTGAAATCGTAAGAAAATAATGAAGGAATGAGCTTCTATTTATAGGAAAATGGAATGCATAGTAACTAATCCATGAACTGTCCAGATTGATTTACTTTAATCTGACGGTCCATATTTAAAGAAAAATCTTTTAAATAAAATATAATATATTCTATTTATATAAAAAATATTTACTATGCAAACACTATGCGGGTACTATGCAAACACTATGCATAATAAAATATAATATATTCTATTTATAGAATAACTTTAATAAAGTATTCTGTTTTATATAAAAAGATTTTACTATGCAAAACACTATGCATAATAGAATATAATATATTCTATTTATAGAATAACTTTAATAAAGTATTCTGTTTTATATAAAAAGATGTTTCTATTTTATTACGTTAATAATACGAATAAAACAAAACTTCTAAATCAACAATAATTGAATCAAATAATGTGAGATACTATGCAGCAACTATTATAGCGATAATTGAAAAAAACTGAGTGACTTCTCACATAAATATCAATAATCAATACCGTGTGCTATTATGCAACAACGCGTATTACTGTACTTTTACTACCGAGTAGTTCAACAGTATCAACGGTAAAACTTCCGCCGTTATTTTTAATAAAATATTTTTGTCGTTTTCTCAATCCGACAATAATTCCGTTGTGGGTCCACCAATGATTGTGCCATCGTACGAATATTTCCTATTTAAAATGAATATTCCCCACCAATCGAATATATATATGACAAACTTGCATACTTTTGCAAAATTTATAAATATTACCCACAACTATAACATTATCTCAAATTCACACCATAATATAAAAAAAAATTATTTCGAGAAAATTAATTCTTTATTCATAAAATCCGGGGTTTCACATAGGGAATATTATTTGTTGTACTCGTAAGGGGTATTATTCTTTTGTATTCATGAAGAGAGTTGTTGTTATTCCATTCTTATTATTCTGTTGGAATAACCTGTTTATGTGAAGTACCGCATACATGGTGAAATTCTTCTAATATTCCGTTCTTTAATATTCTCATTTAATATCCTCGTTCTGCACGCGCTTATTTCTGACCGGTTCCATTATTTATTATTAATTCCGGAATATCTCTTGTTCATGCGTTTACCTGGGACTGGTTCCATTCTTTATTATTATTACATTGGAATATCCTCGCATGCATTTTACTGGCGGACCTGGTTCTCGACTTTATTATTATTACATTGGAACATCCTCGCTTGTGCAATTTCACTGACTTGGTTCCATTACTTATTATTCTCGTTGGAATAACTTTTATCATACAAAGTACCGCATGCATGGTGATTTCTTTTGTTATTCCATTCGTTATTATACCCAAATTGGTTAAAGTTTTGACTTCTATACTCCATGAAATTAGTGGAATATCTTTGATATTTGCGCTTTATCCAGTATCTTTTCATGGAAATATTCTTCTGAGCATTCTTGAATTTTACTCTACAAAGAAGTATCATGTTGACAATTTAGACGTTATTAATTCCTGGATAAATTAATTCTTGAACTTGTTTTATTGAATTCTTATATCATTGTCATCATCATCATGTTTATATTTTGTTGAAAGTCATCATGGCTTCAGATTGCATAGATGGACTTGGTATGATTATGACCAGGGATTATTCGGTGTAATCATGACCGTAATGTTATAAATGATGTAGAAAAAGTCCTCATTGACCCGTAGTGCATTGATGAACAGTTTTTGGTATGATTATGACTATGAATTCTCTTTGGCCGTAGTGCAAAGATGAATTGTTTTATGGCATGATCAGGATCGTTGATGAATACACGATTATCTTTGACCCGTAGTGCATGGATAATTTGTGGTCATGATACTAATGAATACACGATTATCTTTGGCTCGTAGTGCATGGATAATTTGTGGTTGTGATACTAATGAATACACGATTATCTTTGGCCCGTAGTGCATGGATAATTCATGGTCGTGATACTAAAGAATATCCTTGACCTGTAGTGCAGGGATGATTTAATGATGTAGATTATTTATAAGCTGAGTTTCAGCGATAAAAGTGATGAAAAACTTTTTAAATCACATAAGATAGTAGATTTTATTTCTCTACTTGACTCTTCTAATGGATTGCTTATTCCGCTGAATTTTTTGATCTAAAACTTGTTGTCTATTATATTCTATCAGTATTATACTGTTGAAGGCTAATGATAATTTATTCTGCATTATCTTAGTCATAATATTTTTTACTGGGCTAGTTGAGCTCACCTTTTTCATTTCATTGTTCTTCAGAAATGAGAACGTAATGGGGACTAGTCGGGAACGCAGAGATGGTCCTAGATGGTGTATTAGTAGTCCTCACTATTCTATGAAATAGTGTAATAATAAATGTAATGAGGACTCCATTGAGTGTGGATATTGTCTAGATGACAATATTTGTATTAAAACTCACAACATATGTTTTGTCGTATTTTACACGACAGCTGTATTATTAAGTTGTATTTGAATTTTGTACCATGTATCTGGCGACCCAAGATGGGTGACGTATACCTAATTTTGGGGGTGTCACAGTTGGTATCAAAGCTTAGGGATATGATCCCTGGCTGAGATGTGAGACAAGAGCTAGGAGGGGAGAGACGGGGAATTCCTTCGCTAGTATGACCTACCTAAGTTTATTTGGTATTTAATATTGGTCGGTCAGAGTATAGGGATAATATGTGATATGTCAATTAACCCTTTTTTTGTGACAGAGTTTGAAAATGGCATCCAAAAATATTGAGAATAGCAATGGAACACATGAGACCGTGGAGACACCTCTAATCAGCAACCAAGATAATGTGATTAGAGATATCCATGTGGTGATTGAGGAATTAAAAGTTGCACTCAAGCTAGTCGCAAAGGTAGCAACTGAGAGTGAGGAAGAAGAGGAACCTGAGAATGATTTATTAGAAGAACTAATTGATCAAAATGTAGAATTGCAAAATCGTATTCATGAATTAGAAGAGTAGGCTGAAGAACGACAGGCGGTCGTAGAACAAAGGGATGCAATAATTCAAAATTGTATTACCCGATGTGCGATGGTTGAACAGAAGCACTCTTTTGGCGGAGTATCTGATATTAAAGTTTGGAATCGAGAATTCAAATGTCAAGGAGCAGCTGAAAGAAGAAATAACTGAACAAGTGAGAATGAAAGATGCATGGGTAAAAGTCGCACGACGCGTTGATATTTTGGAAAAATAAGTCCGATCCAAGAAAGCTAAAATAGATGATATGTATTTCTCTTTTTCGATAGCAATTGGGAGAATCCAGCATCGAGTTTTGAATTACCCTGACGAGGAATCGAACGAAGTTATCACGGGTTAGTATACCTTATTAGATACCGGTTCTACCCATTCTTTTATCTCTCTTGCTTGCGCTCAACGTTTAAATTTGACTCCAGAGAGGTTAGACTTTGACTTATCGATTGAAACTTCGTTAGTAGAAACCTTCATTTCATGTGCTATCCAAGTCTTGGATGAGAGTCACAGTTTTTAAATGATATTTCTATTATTAATAAATCTCCTGACGTATTCTCGAAGGACTTCTTAGCCTACCCCTAGAGCGTGAAATCGAATTTTGTATTAACCCCAGTACAAAACCTATTTCTTAAACCCTCAAATATTTCTTCAACCAAAACGAACGTAACATGCGCCAAAGAAGTTGGCTCGAGCTGTTGAAGATTACGATCATACCATTCAATATCATCGTGGAAAAGTGAACGTGGTAGCTGACGCGTTGAGTAGAAGATCGTATGCGTTTACAAGTGCGAATATACGAACCCACGTGAAGATAACGAATATACGATTAGAATCAAATTTAATCGATAATGTTAAAGTCGCTCAAGCTACAAACCCGGAGCTGACGAATGTGAAGAAGAAGGTTCAAGAGGGCCTTATTCTAGAAGCAAGAATCGACGAGGAGAGGAAATCTCAACCCTCGATTTAATTGACCCATTTGAAATCCTCGATCGAGTAGGAATTGTGGCTTATAGACTCGTTTTACCGCTAAGTATGTCGCGTGTTCATAACGTTTTTAACGTATCGATGTTACGTAAATATGTGGACGACCCGAACCACATTATTGATTTAAAACCGGACGAGATAGCGAATGATTTAACGTATGAAGATGTACCTGTTTAAATCCTGGAATATATTCTACGCTTAAAGGTTATACCTCAAGAGTTAGAATCTGACGAAGTGTCCGCATCTGTTCGGCATACCAGGTACGTACGTAAATTTCGAGGGCGAAATTCCATAAGGAGGGGAGATTGTGAGACCCCAGATTTTATGAATAAAGATTTAAATTTCTCGAAATATTTTTTTTAATATTATGGTGTGGATTTGATATAATGTTATAGTTGTGGGTAGTATTTAGAAATTTTGCAAAGTATGCAAGTTGTTGTATTATATTCGATTGGTCGGGGAATATTCGTTTTAGTAGGGAATATTAAATACAATGTAGCAATCATTGGTGGACCCAAGAATGGAATGATTGTCGGATTGAAAGAAACGACAAAAATATTTTTATGAAAATAACTTGGCGGAAGTTTTATCGTTAATCTTGTTGAACTCTTTCGGTAGTAAAAGTACGATGTCTGGCGTGGTTGCATAGTAGCACTGCAAGATTGATTATTGATACTTACGTGAGAAGTCACTCGCCATTTTGCTTATTATTTGGATTCCTATTTACCCATTTTTCAAAATAATCGGTAAAAAATTATTTAAAGGTGGGGCCCACATGTGGGGCCCATATGTGTTGAAAAACTGATTTTATAATTGGGGGTAAGAGGAAGTTACGTATAGAGGAGGAAATTATATATATAAGTGTGAGATGTGTGTGTATATATATATATATATATATATATATATATATATATATGAATGTGATATGGGTGAGAGTGATGTGTGAGAGTGACTTGTTGGTGGAATTTAGTGTGTGAGTGTGTGTGGTAATGGGTTTTGGTGGAAAAGTGGATGGGTTGATAATTAATGTTGGTTGTTTTATTATAAATTGATTTTGGGTGGTGGAAAAGTTGATGGGTGTTGTAATATTATATATATATAATATATCTAGCATGTGTTTATATATATATATATATATATATATATATATATATATATGTATTATATTTTATTTTGGTTTTGATCCTATTGGTTGGTTGTTTGAAAATTGCATCAGTGTGTTATCACAACTTTGATCCGTGAATTTGCAAAGACATCATGTTATATAAATGTAATATATATATATATATATATATATATATATATATTATTTTTATTAATACTGCATAGTAAATCAATCTGGACCGTTCATGAATTAGTTACTATTCAATCCATTCTCCTATAAATAGAAGTTCATTCCTTCATTATTTCTTACAAATTCACTGAAACTCTAGAGAGAGAAATTATAGAGAGAAAGAAGAAAAGTATTCTGCTACTTCACTACTCCAGTATTCAGTTTTTCTAAAGGTAGGGAATATTATTTGTTGTACTCGTAAGGGGTATTATTCTTTCGTATTCATGAAGAGAGCTATTGTTATTCCATTCTTATTATTCTGTTGGAATAACCTATTTATGCGAAGTACCGCATACATGGTGAAATTCTTCTAATATTCCGTTCTTTAATATTACATTTAATATCCTATCTCATGCGTTTATGCTGACACTGGTTCCATTATTTATTATTAATTACATCCGAGAAATATCTTGTATGTAAGTTCTGTGGGACTGTTCCATTCTTTATTATTATTACATTGGAATATCCTCATCTCATGCATTTTACGCCGGACTGGTTCCGCTTTTATTATTATTCTGTTGGAACATCCTATCGGTGCAATTTCACATTGACACGGTTCTCATTACTTATTATTCGCATTGGAATAACTTTGTCTATGCAAAAGTACTGCATGCATGGTGATTTTTTTTGTTATTCCATTCGTTATTATACCCAGTTGGTTAAAGTTTTGACTTCTATACTCCATGAAATTGGTGGAATATCCTTGATATTTGCGCTTCATCCAGTATCTTTTCATGGAAATATTCTTCTGAGCATTCTTGAATTTTACTCTACAAAGAAGTATCATGTTGACAATTTAGACGTTATTAATTCCTGGATAAATTAATTCTTGAACTTGTTTTATTGAATTCTTATATCATTGTCATCATCATCATGTTTATATTTTATTGAAAGTTATCTGTGGCCTGTATTGCATAGATGGACTTGGTATGATTATGACCAGGGATTATTCGGTGTAATCATGACCGTAATGTTATAAATGATGTGGAAAAAGTCCTCATTGACCCGTAGTGCATTGATGGACAGTTTTTGGTATGATTATGGCTATGGATTCTCTTTGGCCGTAGTGTAAAGATGAATTATTTTATGGCATGATCAGGACCGTTGATGAATACACAATTATCTTTGACCCGTAGTACATGGATAATTTGTGGTCGTGATACTAATGAATACACGATTATCTTTGGCCCGTAGTGCATGAATAATTTGTGGTTGTGATACTAATGAATACACGATTATCTTTGGCCCGTAGTGCATGAATAATTCGTGGTCGTGATACTAAAGAATATCTTTGGCCTGTAGTTCAGGGATGATTTAATGATGTGGATTATTTATTAAGCTGAGTTTCAGCGATAAAAGTGATGAAAAACCTTTTAAATCATAGAAGATAGTAGATTTTATTTCTCTACTTGACTCTTCTAATGGATTGCTTATCCCGCTGAATTTTTTGATCTAAAACTTGTTGTCTATTATATTCTATCAGTTGTTATACTGTTGAAGGCTACTGATAATTTATTCTGCATTATCTTAGTCATAATATTTTTTACTGGGCTAGTTGAGCTCACCCTTTCGCTTTCATTGTTCTCTTCAGGAAATGAGAACGTAGCTGGGACTAGTCGGGAACAGTGATGGTCCTAGATGGTGTATTAGTAGTCCTCACTATTCTGTGAAATGGTGTAATAATAAATGTAATGAGGACTCCATTGAGTGTGGATATTGTCTAGATGACAATATTTGTATTAAAACTCACAGCATATATTTTGTCGTATTTTACACGACAGCTGTATTATTAAGTTGTATTTGAATTTTGTACAATGTATCTGGCGACTTAAGATGGGTGACGTATACCTAATTTTGGGGGCGTCACAATAGTTGTCATATATTTTCGTTGACCTAGCGAACTGTGTACAGTGGCGGAACCATAACATTTTTAGATAGGGGTCAAAATACGTCAATAAAAAAAATATTTATTGACGCTTGCAGTGCTTCTTTCAAATATTTTTCCCAATTATAGTATTTCACAACATCATATTCCAACCATTGTAAACCTATGAGTTGTGAGTCTAATAACATTATATATATATATAGGGGAATATGGAGGTACACAGCCGTGTAACTTTTAAAGTTACATGGTCTACGATCGTACAGTGATTTCACTCTACGATGGTAGAATAGTCACTCTACGATTTAGGAATTCACTCTACGATCGTGGACTACTCTACGATCGTAGAGTAAATTTACCTTACTATCTGGGGACTACTCTACGATCGTAGACCGTGTAACTTTAAAAGTTACACGGCTGTGTACCTCTATTTTTACCATATATATATATATATATTAATATCTGCCGAACTATGAGACTATTAATCAGACTTTGAATTTTTTAGTCTACTGATTAGCTACTTTTATAAATAAATTACAAATTATAATATTATATATTCAAAACTTTATATTGTGGTTCTAGTCATCTTCTTTGGAGACAATTGAGAGTAGCTACTCAAAGCAAGAAAATGAATTAAGTTATTCTCATTTACAAAAAAATTGATACCAATGTATGATTAAGTCAGTAAGACAAATGAGTGTAATATTAATTAATTAATTAATTATCAAACTTATTTAACATTATTTTATCTTATAGTAATATTGTTAATTTATTATAGGTGGAAAGACATGAAAAAACAAATAAATTAATATCATCTCATAACAAAGATCAAGTTTGATTAATATTAACATGCTTCAAATATTTTGCCCAATTATAGTATTTCACAACATCATTTAATGACAAAAAACGATTTTCGTCATTTAATGCACCAAGTTTTGATGACGAAACATAATATAGAGTGACAAAATTTTCATTCAAATAGTGACGCTATTAACGTCACTAAAAGTAATTAATTATAGTACGTGACAATGATGTAGATCGTCACCATAAGTTAAAATATTTAGTGACGACATCAAATATTGTCAAATAAACATAATATCACGCCATACTATGATTTCGCGGTCTACGACGATTAACACTCGTCACCAAATGTTTTAGTGACGAAAAATGAATTTTATGTGACAAATTTTAGCGTCATTTTTTTGTCTGATTTCTTGTAGTGACATGTTAATTATAATACTTTGCGTAGATTAATTAATTTAGAATTTTGCCTAAATTTGATATTAATCAAAAACATAAATGTGAAATTTGTGTGGAATCAAAAATGACAAGATTACCTTTTCATTCTATTGAAAGGAAAACTGAACCTCTAGATTTAATTCACACTGATATATGTGACTTAAAATTTGTGCAAACAAGAGGTGGGAAAAAATATTTCATTATCTTTATTGATGATTGCACAAGATATTGTTATGTATATTTACTGAGAAGCAAAGATGAGGCTATATAAATGTTTCAACTTTATAAAAATAAAGTTGAAAATCAACTTAGCAAAAAGATTAAAGCAATAAGAAGCGATAGAGGTGGTGAATATGAATCACCATTTGAAGAGATTTGCTCTACTCATGTTATTATTCACCAAACTACCGCTCCTTATTCACCTCAATCTAACGGTATTGCTAAACGCAAGAACCGAACATTGAAAGAAATGTTGAATGCTATGTTAACTAGTCCTGGAGCACCCTGAAATTTGTGGGGGAGGGGGAAGCTTTGCTTTTTGTAAATTATATTCTTAACAAAGTGCCTCATAAGAAAACTCACAAAACACCTTATGAATTATGGAAAGGTCATAGACCTTGCTATAAATACTTAAGAGTGTGGGGGTGTCTAGCAAAAGTGATGATTTCTAAACCTAAAAAGGTGAAGATATGACCAAAAACCATTGATTGTGTATTCATTGGTTATGCAAATAATAGTAGTGCTTATCGCTTTCTTGTTCATAAATCTAAAATTCATGATATTCATGTTAATACTTTTATTGAATCTAGAGATGCATCGTTTTTTGAGAATGTGTTTCCATATAATAGAAATAAAGAGAGAAATTCATACAAAAGACCTTTGGATGCTACTAGTATAAATCCTGAAAATATAGACAAAGAGTCTATAGTGGATGAACCTAGACGTAGCAAAAGGGCAAGGACTTCAACGTCTTTTGACCCATATTTTCTAACATGTTTGTTAGAAAATGATCCTCAAACATACAAGGAAGCAATATCCACTCCAGATGCTTCTAATTGGAAAGAAGAAATAAATAGTGAAATTGAATCCATCATACAAAATTATACATGGGAATTGGTGGACCTTCCACCTGGTTCCAAACCCTTGGGGTATAAATGGATATTCAAAAAAAAGATGAAGGCTGATGGTTCAATTGATAAATATAAAGCAAGGCTTGTTGTTAAAGGATATAAACAAAAGGAAAGATTGAATTATTTTGACACTTATTCACCAGTTACAAGAATTACATCTATTCAAATGCTTATTGTAATAACATCTTTAAATAGACTTGAAATACATCAAATGGATGTGAAAAATGCATTCTTAAATGGTGAATTAGATGAAGAAATATATATGGAACAACCTGAAAGTTTCATTTCTCCTAGACAATAGAGGAAGGTATGTAAACTTGTTAAATCATTGTATGGATTGAAATAGGCACCAAAACAATGGCATGAGAAATTTGATAATATTATGTTATCAAATGGATTTAAAATCAATGAGTGTGACAAATGTGTTTATGTCAAAAGTACTCAAAAAGAATATGTTCTTGTTTGTCTTTATGTGGATGATGTGTTAATCATGGGTAGCAACAATGAAGTTATCAATTCTACCAAACGCATGTTGGCAAATAGATTTGATATGAAAGACTTGGGGGTTGCTGATATAATATTAGGAATCAAGATTTCTAGAACATCTGATGGAAGGGAGAGGACATAGCCAAGGTTTGGTTCAAACCCAAGGTCGGGTCGGCTCGGCTTGGCTCGGGTTCGGGTGGGTGGGTCGGGTCGTGATATATATATTTTTGGACAAAATCTGTTTAATGTTTTATCAGATTTTGTTAAAGTAATTATCAAGATCCAGTTTCTGAATTCTTCCCGTTTCTGAAGTTTTCTTACAGACCATACATTCCAGTATTCTTCCAACATTATCATATCATATCATACCAGTAAGGTTCGAGTGCAGAACATATAAACTGTGTTCGACGAATTCTTAATTTTGAAGTGCTGCCAATTAAAAATTGTAATCCGTTTTATCTTGGGAAGCAATTATTCATTACAGTCCTTTAGCACCAGCGAGGGAATAAATTTGCTTTAAGGAGACTTTGTGAATTCAAAGGACTCGGATTTAATCATCTTCAGTTTTCCATATTCTGATTTTTTCAAGTAAGTACAATTTACATACTAACTTCTGTTTGTTTAAACTGAGTATGATATTGTATATTATATAAACTATAATTACAGGAATACATTAATTTCCCCTGAACTATTAATCAGACTTTGAATTTTTTTAGTTAAATGATTAGCTACTTTTATAGATAAATTACAAATTATAATATTATATATTCAAAACTTTATATTGTGGTTCTAGTCATTTTCTTTAGAGACAACTGAGAGTAGCCACTGATCAAAGCAAGAAAATAAATTAAGTTATTCTCATTTACAAAAAAATTGATACCAATATATGATTAAGTCAGTAAGACAAATGAGTGTAATATTAATTAATTATTTATCAAATTTATTTAACATTATTTTATATATCTTATAGTAATATTGTTAATTTATTATAGGTAGAAAGACATGAAAAAATAAATAAATTAATATCATCTCATAACAAAGATCCAGTTTGATTAATATTAACATACTTCATATTCCAGGATTGGGGCCCCTAGATCCGCCCATGACTGTGTATTAGTACTTGCGTACTCAAGTATAGTACTCTTACGTACTAATACTCTAACGTTAGCATACCAAAAAATTCTATGTAATTTTTTCTATAATTGCACAAATATCAATATTCTAACTTAGTATTAAATGCTAAAAATTATATTTGTACTAAATTATTTATAAAACAATCAACTTACTGATTCAACAAAATAATTAACTACAAAACTTAGGTTTATTAATCTATGTAGCATACCACGTATTCGTATCGTATACCGAAACGAAATACTTTTCAATTAACATTGGTTTATAATATTGACTATTACATTCTCCAAAATCAAATATATTCACGCTAATTTTAAATTTTGTTCATAGATTGACTAAAAAATATTCAAATAAAATTCAATTTATGCAAGGGAAGGAGTATATATAAACATTGGTGAGCTGCTTTGATCTTTTTGTATTCTTATTTTTATTTTTAAAATATGTTTGTATTCTTATTTTAACTTGTAATAACCAATTTAAGGTGCTATACTATAATTTCAAAACATGTAAAAATGTTCTAGATAAGGTCTGATATTTTTGTTTTGTTTTTAATTTTTCAGTTACTGCAGCAGCATGGCCGACAGGTGGTGCGTAGTACTCTCAAGCATGGCCGTGAGGTGGGGCCTATTGATATTTATCTCAAATCGCCCATCTTTTTTTTTTCTTTTTTTTTTAAGTGCATGCACAATGCCTTTTTTATTTTTATATTAATTCTTGGACATCACATGCTGCACTTAAAGCTACTCATTAATTCGTTGTGTTTGCCAACTATATATACAGAAATCTATTTAATATTCTTGTACGACATTCTTCCACATGAAAGGAAAGTAGGGTTTGCTTTGCCTTCGCAGAGAGAAAATCATGCGGTACATATAACTTAGTATAAGAATTGTGTTTCGTCAATAATAATATAACCATCCCATAAGAGTATTACTCCCTCTAAATTCAAGAATTAGATATGCATTTCAACTTTTTTATGTTAATTTATGAAATTTTAAAATTTAAAATTACCTAAAACGTATTTAGATACAAAGAAATTGAATTATTGTATTAAGTTACAAATTTTACCACTTGAAAGACTTAAATAAAATAATATTAATATTGAATTTCAGGATTTCGAAAATTAATTTTCAAAATTGAAATATATATATAATTTTGAAACCAGATAGTAATACTCCCTTTTGTCTACCAAAAATAATAATAAAACAAAATAAAACAATTCCATATGTAAAACCTTTAAACATGGGATTAAAATTCCACACAATTCAAATGGACAGTGCACTTGAACAGTATAGAAATAATTTGAATAATTATATATATGGTAGAGAGTTGGATTTGTATAACTAAAGTCATCTAAAATTCAATATTTTCATTATATAAAATCCAACATATTTTTGTAGACTATCCAAACCTATGTAAGGCTGTAAAATGAGCAATAGTTAGGTTTGTTTGATTAAATCGCTCGATTAAAAAAAAGTTTGATTCGAAATTCACTTAAATATAAATGAGTCAAATATGAGCAAATTTTAAAGTTCGATAAATTACTCGAACCTCTTCAAATTATAATTTTCTATTGGTACTCGGATAATACTCGTTCAAAAAATTCAAACTGCTCGGGCTCGATTCGGAATCGTTCGACTCGGTAGTTAAATAAGCCTCAGTCAAACTTTATTTTATACTCGATAAATTTTGTGAACGAAATCTGAATTCAATTCGGTTCATTTACGCCTTTAAACATATGCAACTTCTTGGAATGAGTGGAAATATAAGTTTTGTCGTGCATTGTGCATATATATATAGTAGCTCCCATTTAGGGAGTTCCATCACTTCTTACTTGAGTTTGCTCTCTTAAACAAAGTGTTTCTACATTTTGCCACCATTTCCAGCAATAATGGAAGCAACAGGCTATTTTGAAATTGTTCTAGCAGTTTTTGGTTTTCTCTATTTATGGAAATTACGGTACGACGATGGCCTCCCGTGGAACTGGCCACTAGTTGGAATGCTGCCATGGCTTTTATTCGTAATCAACCGTATTCACGAAATTATCACCGATATTCTAGGGCTAGCTGGGGGTACTTTTCTCTTCAAAGGCCCTTGGTTTGCTAACATGGACATGTTACTCACGGTTGATCCAGCCAATGTGCACTATATTTTGAGTTCAAATTTCTCAAATTTTCCAAAAGGAGCCGAGTTCAAGAAAGTTTTTGATATTTTGGGAGATGGGATTGTCAATTCTGACGCGGATTTGTGGAGGAACCAGCGGAAACATGCTCAAGTTTTGCTTAATCATCATGCCTTCAATCATTTCTTGGCAAGATCAAGCCGAGATAAGTTGGAAAACGGGCTAATCCCGGTCCTTGAACATGTATCAAAACAATGCCTAGTGGTGGACATGCAAGAATTGTTCCAGAGGCACACTTTTGATACGACTTGCATGTTTGTCACCGGCTATGATCCGGGGTGTGTCTCCATTGAATTCGAGGAAGTTCCATTTGCAAAGGCCATGGATGAAGCTGAAGAAGTGATAATTAACCGGCATGTTATGCCTCAATGTATTTGGAAGTTACAAAGGTGGCTAAACATTGGTTCAGAGAAGAAAATGAGCGCAGCGAAAAAAATCATAGACAATGTTCTATATACTTACATATCAAAGAAGCGAAAAGAGCTTTGTATTAAGGGAATCAAATGTGAACAACATGTCGAGGATGCTGATCTTTTAACATTGTATATCAATGAAGATGATGAGACATTAGGGTTAAAAGGCAACGACAAGTTCTTGAGAGACATTGTATTGAATCACTTAATAGCAGGGAGGGACACAACTAGCTCAGCTCTTACTTGGTTTCTTTGGCTTGTTATCACACATCCAGAAGTGGAAGAGAAGATTCGAGAAGAACTGAAAGCTAATATACCAAAAAATGAAGCTGAAAAATGGCGGATTTTTGGCGTAGAAGAGCTAAGAAAACTGCCTTATTTGCATGGTGCATTGTGTGAAGCCATGAGGCTATACCCTCCGGTTCCATTCCAACATAAGGAGCCTATTAAACCTGACATTCTTCCAAGCGGCCACCATGTTCATCCGAATATGAAGGTAATTTTTTCCTTGTATGCAATGGGAAGGATGGTTTCAATATGGGGAAAAGATTGCTTGGAGTTCAAGCCAGAAAGATGGATTTCGGAGCATGGAAAGATCAAACATGAGCCATCTTACAAGTTCTTGGCGTTTAATGCTGGACCTAGGACTTGCCTAGGGAAAGAATTGGCTTTTACTCAAATGAAATTGGTTGCCGCTGCTATAATCCATAATTATCACGTGGAGTTGGTGGAAGGGCACCAAGTGGCTCCCAATCTTTCTATGATTCTGTATATCAAGTACGGCTTAAAAGTTAGGGTTACAAAAATATGGTCCTAACCTAATTATAGAGTACTTGAAAAGAAGTTTGTGTGTTGTGGTATGTTAAGAGTTGATACAAACTCTGGGATATGTTTGCTATATATTTTGTTGATAATGTATTCTTCAATTTAATAAGGAGAAAATGGTTATTGTGTATCGTTATAATCCTTCTCTCCATTTAGTCAATGCATATAATTAACAATATATAGTTCAAATACACTAAAACTTGGAAGTTTTTTAATTACTTTTAACAACTTTTAACTCTCAAGTTTCAATTTTAAGCATTAAACAGTTGAGTCCAAGTGAACTTTGGCGAGCTAATTTTCAATAATAAAATATGGCCAAACAACAGCTTTGAACTAGACCCGGCAAATAGACTGGTTTGGGTGAACATAAATGGGTTTCCAGTTAATATGACCGGATTTAAGTGGGTTGAAATTTAAGTAGATTATAAATGAACGATTATAAATAGATATGGACAAACCTATATATCACATTTAAAAACGATAATATATAAATATATGTATAGTCAAATTCCTTACATTATCTTTTGCTTTCTCTCTCTAAAATTTTGTAAGACTTTATATTCTAGAATTTTGTACAAGTTTTTCTATTTTTTCTCTCTAAATTTTTCTGTAATAACAACTCCACACTAATATCCAACAATGAAGAGCAACCTAGACATGGAAGTTGAGGTGGATTGTTAAGTGACCTTAAGTAGAATATTGAATAAACAAACTAATAACATAAATGTTGTTAACGTCAAGATCTTCTATCACGTTCCAATCACGTAAGACGTCCTGATCCTGCACAGTAAATACGATAAACACCACAAGCTTGACTACATTCCGTCGGGGGGATAGCTTCGAGCGTGAGAGTCGATATCGTGTTCACAAGGTTAACAATGGAGGATGTAATGTCTAGTGTATTGAGAGAGATAATAATTCTCAGTCGTGTGTATGTGATTATGAATGTGAATGTTAACGTACCTGTTTGTGAAAACCTCCTTGCTAGGTTATACTCTCTCCACCAGGATTACCGTGCCACCCACTACTATCTGACACAGCCCTGATCTGATGGATTCTGCCGACTGCATGTAGTCTACCTACTACTTTTTGGTCATTTGTTTCTCTGCCGCCAAATTTTGGCCATGATCTCATCCACATTAATGCATGGCAGGTGTTCTAGTCAACCGTCATCCTTTTTCATCATTACAAGTCAAAGATAAAGATATTAAAATATCTAATGGGTCGATCCACTGATCCAACCCGATCTTAAAAGGATCCAACAGGAATAATATAATGACTAGGCCTAATAACTTTAAGACTCAATAAGGAGGACCCAATGAACAAATCAAATAAGTAGGCCCAATCTACTCGGCCCAAAGAGGGGAAATATCATGACCCAACATTGCCCCCTAGTTTTTTGTTGAACGGAATGTTTAATAGAAAACTATAAATGGTCCATGATATTTTACTAAAGGTCCATAGTGAGAAGTAATCGAAATGTACCCAGTTACTGTTCATGAGATGAAATGAGAGGAGAACGGAGGCCCAAATCAGAAAGGCTCTGTCTGATAAATATCTGGACCTGGAACCGGACGCTTCCCGTTCAAATTCTAAATCATTACTATCATTTAATGTGCCGGCCTTGTACACCGTGTAATCGTCAGTATAAAAGATAACTTTACCAATGTTGACAGTTTTACCTGCCCATTTGAAATTCGAGCGCCTTTTGAGTTTTCTTCTTCTCTGAACTATTTGTCCTCCTCTGCGAACTGTCAAAAATGGCTTCCCAAGATTCAGAACAAAGTTCACCCCTCCTAGTAACACCGATCAACGCCGTTTCACCAAACCCTAACACCCGCGAAGGAACCTCGACCCCGAACCCCAAAGGAACAAAAACCGACAAGAATCCTCCTCCAAAAATCTCCAAAATTCCTTCTGAATTCTACAGGAATACGGATCATTTCTCGCATACCAACACTCCCTCTATTGTCACTGAAGCCGAGTTAAAGAGGATTCGATCTCGGTATCACATTCCGGATACTCACGCGGCTAGGGCTCCCGGGTCCGGTGAGAAAATGTATCAACGGCCAGAGGGTTGGACAGCCATCCCTGTGACCCTGCTTGAGAAGGGGGTCTGTTTTCCTCTGTACGTCTTCATAGTGACTATACTGGGGTTCCTGGGCGTGGGGTTCGCCCAATTGGTACCAAATTCTTACATTCACATTCTGGCCTTTGTTGTTTTCTGCCATGAGTTGGGCGTTGAGCCTTCCCTCGACTTCTTCTTCATCGTGTACAAGATCGTCCAATCCAGAGAGAAGGGGTTCAAGGCCCTCAGCAAACACTCTCCGAAGTCGGGAGAAAAGTTCGAGAGACGTTCATTAGTGAACACTCCTTCGAGCAATAGGGGATGGCATGAGAAGTGGTTCTTCGTCAAAGGTCCTGAAATCTCTTTTTTACCGAGCTGGGCCACTGACGAGAAGATCTCTGCCAACTTCGGAGATATTTTTGAAGAACGGGAAGTTGAGATGATGGAGCTTTTTGATAATTTTCCTAAGGAGGAGTGAAAGTATGGACTCCTCTCGAAGCAGGCATGGTTATATGACCATAAATGTAAGTATCGGTCTAGTTTATACATAAATCTTTGAAAATGTTTTTATGATGTGGAATTTAACATAGAATTTGTTTTGTTTCATGCAAGATCTTTGATCGGGGCCGAGCTCCTTAGAAATAAAAGAGTTTGAAGATTTTTTGTCGGGGAAGTCTTCGGAAGTTGTTGAGAGTCTACCAACAGAGGCTACCCCCGAAGCCGAGCCAACCCCTGAAATACATACCGATGAACTCCAAACAGAAGAACCAGAAGCTGATGAGGTTCATGTATCGGAAGAGACCCTTCGTCCTCGTCAGAAGAGGAGGGCCATTAGAAAACCCAGATCAACACCTCCTCTCAGCCCTTCTGAAGCCATCCTAGAAACTGAGCCAACCACCACATCAATCCCTCGACGAGGAGGCTTGCTCGATCGTCCTGATCGAAGAAGTATCCTCCGAACCAAAAAACTAAAAACCAAGATAACCCCCCTGACCGCCGAAGAACTCAGGGTGCCTCAGTCCTCAATCATTCCACCCTTCGTGCCGCCTGTAGAAATATAAATTGCCGAAGAAGGTGAGCTGGACGAAACAGTTCCAAAGCTGTCCAGGAAGAGGAAGCGTACGCCTGACAGCCATCCAAGTTCAGCCTCTGCCCCATCTCCCCGAGAACTCATTCCAAATAGATCTCCTTCTTTCGAAATTGTATATGCGCACCCCACCCTCCCGGCGGCCCAAATCCTTCTCCCGAAGATCGAGACCTCCCCGAACGACGATTGGCCCTTCGTAAGGGTTATCATGCTGAGGCTATGGGGTCTCCGACTCTGTGGCCTAGATTCAATGCAAATTTCCCATTTGATCTCTTCTTGAGTTTTCCTAACGATGACCACCGGTTCAAATAATTATACGGATGGAAATCATTGACGAGGGATGAGCTATCCGGCTAAGGTAAATAACAGCTTTCTTTATTTTCTATTTCTCTGTTCTTGTTTAGATATCTCGAACAATCGATTTGAACACTTTATTGAACATATGCAGTTAATCTCGCTCTTCGAACGTTTATAGTCCCGAGGCACATAAATGGGGAGGTCGAGGAAGATTTCATGAGACAGGAGATCAACATGATGAGATCGACCATGGCTCGAGAAAGGGCCGATCGCGAAGACGCTCTTCATACCATCGACGACCTTCAAAAAGACTTAGATCGAGCTAGGATGGACTTGAAGACGTCTGACGATGAGCTAAGGGCCACAAGGGATGGGCTGGCTGCATCCGAAGCCAATCAACAAGTTTTAACTAACATGAGCGTCGGCCTAGTCGAGGAAAACCTGCTCTTGAAGGCCAAAAATGAGGAGTTCACATCAGCCAACCGAGGCTTGGTGATTCAACTTGGCGAGGCTCAGGCGAAGGCCCAGGACGAGGAGCGAAGACATAAGGCCAAGCGCCACAAACTTCGTCACAAAATAAAAGAGATTGAGGGATTCGGGCCCTCTTCTCGATCAAGAGTCATGCAAAGCAGATTCAAACGGAATCTGTGGATTCGGATGAGCTTAATGCTAAAATCATGAAGGTCTATTCAGGGGTATGAAGACTAGAGGAAGCGAGGTAAAGAAAAGTTATATGTCGTGCTTTCAATTGGATCCGGCTCTTCTTAACTCCGAGGACGAAGGTGGTGCCTGAATGTCCTTCCTGCTTTTATTCTGTCTATGTAGAAATTTAACTATTTAAACTGTTTATATTTTTGGGATCGTTTTGACACTTTATGTGTGGATTTTGACAGTGGTTCTATGTTCGTGTAATTAGTTAATGTTATGGATGAATGAATTAATGTTTTATTTTATGATGAATCTTCAGTTTTCTTGATTGTGAACTCTGTTTTGATTAGTTTCTAGTCAATAATTCAGTATCAATAAACTAAACTTAAATAGTAAATCAGCTAAGGCATATAACAGTTAATTTATGAAATGAAGTGAATTGAATTCTATGGACAGAATTTAACTGAACTGAATTGAATGAACTGAACTCAACACTTAAATAAAATAAAGTAATATATATTCATCGGTACCGAAGTGTGAGATCGGTCATGTGTGAGGTGAATTCAGTTGATCTTCTTTGCAACAATAAGATCTTGCTTACCGCTCGGGGTAGAACAAGTATATGGGCTGCCATCGAATGGCCAACGAGTCCTACCATACCTCCTTACACCATTGTGACCTTAGGAAAAATAGGACCAGGATCAATAGTGACCATTGACTTACCACCCTTGGTAAAATCAATATAGGATCATAGTATTTGTCTACCACACGGGGTAACAAATAAGTGGGCTGCCATCGAATGGCCAGCGAGTCCTACCATACCTCCTTACACCATTGTGGCCTTAGGACAAATAAGACCAGGATCAATAGTGACCATTGACTTACCACCCTTGGTAAAATCAATATAGGATCATAGGATTTGTCTACCACACGGGGTAACAAATAAATGGGCTTCCATCGAATGGCCAGCGAGTCCTACCATACCTCCTTACACCATTGTGAACTTAGGACAAATAGGAATAGGATCAATAGTGAAAAAGTGACTTTTTATTGATAATGGACAACCGTGTACTGACTTCCGGTAAATTGATTTGATCTCTATTGAAAATATTTCCGAAGCCTGCCAACATACCAAGTGTTCTTGATTTCGGAACCATCTAATGCCTTTAACCGATAAGTGCCTGACTTTGATACTTCGATCACCTCATACGGCCCTTCCCAATTTGGCATTAACTTTCCTGTGTTTTGAGGTGTAGAGGCTTTGGCTTCTCTGAGGACGAAGTCCCCTACTTCAAATCTGCGAAGTTTGACTCCTTTGTTGTAATGCTTAGCTACTCTTCGTTGATAAGCAGCCAATTTAAGTAAAGCTACCTCTCTGACTTCTTCTAGCAGATCCAAATTGGCCTTCAGTCCTTCATCATTGTAGATCTCTTTGAATTGACTGACCCGAAGACTTGGAGATCCAATTTCGACCGGGACTAAGGCATCAGTACCATAGGCCAGTTGAAAAGGTGAATCTCCTGTGGTGGTCCTCGGTGTAGTCCGGTAAGCCCACAATACGCTGAGAAGCTCTTCTAGCCATCTTCCTTTAGCTTCATCCAGTCTGCGCTTGATCCCGTTCAGCAGCGTCCTGTTGGTCACCTCAACTTGCCCATTTAACTGTGGATGAGCCACCGAAGTCTTCTTATGCTGAATCCCCAGTTCCTTTAAAAATCCTTCAAATTTTGATCCCACGAACTGGCGTCCGTTGTTCGATATCAAAACTCTAGGAATCCAAGCGAAACACTACGGACTCTTTTATGAACTTCAAACACTCTTGTTCCGTTATTAACCGAAGTGGCTTCGCCTCTACCCACTTAGTCATGTAATCAATAGCAACTATGACAAAGCTGACCTGACCTTTAGCTTTAGGCAACGGACCCAATATATCTACCCCCCAGACAGCGAAGGGTATAGGAGATAAAATCGAATATAGCTCTTCTGGTGGCTGATGTGGGATCGGACTGTTGAGCTGGCATTTTTCACATCTCTTGACATACTCTGTAGCTTCCTTGAAAATTGTAGGCCAATAGTATCCCTGTCGAAGTACTTTATAAGTCAAAGACTTGGCAGCCATATGATCACCGCAAATACCCTCGTGAACCTCCCGAAGAGCATACTCGGCCTCGGATGGAACTAGACACTTCAGCAATGGTGAGGAAAATGTCAATCGATAAAGATCCTCGTCAATAAGAACAAAATTGGCACTCTTGTATTTGATCTTCTTTGCCAACATCTGATCCGAAGGAAGGACGCCATCTGCCAAATACTCGATGTAGGGAGTCATCCAGCAGTTAGATCACTCGATACATCATCACCGCTTCAGGTTAAACACTTTCACCGCTACAAAAAACTTCCAAATAAACCGATCCATTGAAAACATCTGCATCCGTAGTGGCCAGCTTCGACAGTGCATCAGCAATGGAATTGCCATTACGCTCTATGCCCTGAAACTCATACGAAGCGAAATACTGAAGTTGGTCTTTTAATTCCGCCAGGTACTTGATCATCCGGGTCTCACGAGCTTCATAATCTCCTGACAACTGTTTGACGACCAACTGAGAGTCACTGTAAATGATTAACTTCTGGACTTCTAGACTCTTCGTTAATCGAACACCTGCTAACACTGCTTCATACTCGGCTTCGTTGTTCGTCTCTTTAAACCCGAATCTGATGGCCTGCTGAACTTTGAATCCCTCCGGACTCATCAAGATAATTCCTGCCCCACTAACAGTCACTGTAGAGGATCCATCTGCATATAGCGTCCAAGCATTCTGACCCTGTTGAAGAACTGCAACTGCTCGATCAGACGATTCAGCCTCTGGCAACTCGGCATCTGCTTCGGTGAACGAACATTCCACCATAAAATCGGCCAAGGCTTGACCCTTGATAGCGGTTCGGGGATGGTATTCAATGAAAAATTGGGATAACTCCATAGTCCATGTTGCTAGTCTCCCTGAAACCTCTGGCTTGCCCATCACCTTCTTCAATGGCTGATCCGTGTAGACGACCAGGAGCCGACCTTGAAAATATTGCCGAAGCTTTCTACTAGCAATTATTAAAGCAAAGGCAAAATTTCTCAATATTCGGGTACCTGGTTTTAGCATCTCGGAGGATGTGACTGACATAATAGACCGGATCTTTGCTTCCCAATCGACCTCCTCCCGAACCAAAGATCGCTCCAACCGCCAAATCTAACTTGTTGCAAGGTATAAATATAAGGTCTCTGTTGGGGCGGGCTTCACCAATAAAGGAGCAGAAGATGATATGTCTTTATGCCTTGAAGGCGCGTTTCACACTCCAAGTCCACTGGAACGCCTTCGCATTCTTCTGCCCTTCAATGTGTCAAAGAAAGGAAGGCATCTCTCCGCAGATTTGGCGATTTAACCTCCTTAAAGCCGCAATCCTACCAGTCAGACGTTGGACGTCTTTGAACGACTGAGGAGTCTTCATGTTAAGAATGTCCTGGATCTTTTTCGGGTTGGCCTCGATGCCCCTCTGACTAACCAGATATCCCAGAAACTTTCCTGCACCGAGACCGAAAGTGCATTTGGCCGGATTGAGTCTCGATTGACGATGTCGATACGATCAAAGCATTCCTCCAGATCGTCCAAATGCTTCTGAACCTGCATGCTTTTCACTATCATGTCATCTACATAAACCTCCATGTTCCTTCCTAGCTGCCTGTCGAAGATGAACTTCATCATTCTCTGGTAGGTGGCTCCAAAGATTTATAAGGCCAAAAGTCATCTTCTTGTAAGGCGTACAATCGAATCTGCATGTGTAATGAACGTTGTCTTTGGAATGTCCTCTTTGCACATGAATATTTGATGATAACTCAAAAAGCATCCATAAAGCTTAGTAATGCATACCCAAGTGGCATCGATGAGCTGATCGATATGGGGCAGAGGATAAAAGTCCTTCGGACAAGCTTTATTGAGATCGGTGTAGTCGATGCAAACCCACCATTTTCCATTCTGCTTCTGCACCAACACCACATTCGCCATCCACTCTGGGTAATCAATTTCATAGATGAAGTCAGCAGCTAACAGCTTTGCAATCTCCTCATCAATGATCTTCTGTCGCTCTGGCGCGAAGATCCGCCTTTTTTGCCGAACTGGCTTCTTCGAGGGATCTACGTCCAATCTGTGCTCAGCTATCTTTCGGCTAACTCCAGGCATGTCCTGTGGTTCCCATGCAAAAATATCCGCATAGCAACGTAGGAGTTCTATAAGGTTTGTCCGAAGAGGTTCTGGTAGATCCGAACCGATCTTTACTGTTTTGTCCGATTTTCCGATGATCAACTCGATCTCCTCTGTCCCACCTGCAGGGATTACCAATGGTTCTGAGCTGCTCTCAATGAAGGGTTCGATCTCAATCGCCATTGTCTGTTTCTGTTTACTGACCCCCACTCCGGACGAAATAACAGCATTCCGATAACATCGTCGGGCCAGATCTAAGTCCCCCGCCACCTCTCCTACTCCATGCGCCGTGGGGAATTTGATTTTGAAATGAGGGATGGAGGTCACAGCTTGGAAAGCCGTCAATGTAGACCTTCCCAGTATGGCGTTGTAAGCCAAATCCACATGCACAACATAGAATTTACACGTTATTTCTACCGCCGCCGCGGTCTTCGTCAAGATAATCTGGAGTTCAATAGTGCACCGCAACTTTGACCGGATCGTTCTTTGAACCGTGATAAAGGAACCTCCTGCCTGACCTCCATTTTTTTCCCGTCAAGATGCATCCTCTGATAGGCATGGGCGTATAGAATATCCACCGAAGACCCGTTGTCTATCATCATGCGTTTCACATCCACCGAGCCCACTTGTGCTGTGATCACCAATGCCCCTTCATGTGGCTCGATGGGCTCCGAAGGATAATCTGCGTCCGTAAATGATATGATGGTTCCTGGGAATGGTCTGTCGATCTTCATGGGAGCATCCACCACAGACATAACCAAATCCAGGTAAGCCTTCTCTTCTTCCCGGCCAACTTCCCTACAGATCCACCGGTTATTACATCGATGACGTGCCTTGGCGGCGGTACTGAAGCATTTTGGATAAATGGAGCCATTTGAACCGTCTAAACAGTACGGTTGATATTCTGCTGATCATGTTGGTCTTTCGTGGCCATATACTGAACCAGTAAGCCGCCTTGAATCTTCTTCTCCACGAAATCCTTTAAATTGCAACACTCATTAGTGTCATGGCCTGTGGCTTGATGATAGCCACAATATTTACGAGAGTTTCCTTGTCCTGTCCTATGATTATCACGAGGTGGCTCGAAAAAAGGCTGGTTTCTGATCTGATCCAAAATTACTGACTTATCTGTGTTCAATTTGGTATAGACCTTATTCACCTTCGGGGCAGACACAGGTGGACGACTGCTTCCTTGCCACCATGAGTTATTATACTTCTTCGAACTGCCCTCTGACCGATCATTATACCCCGCCATTCTCCTCTGATCACCTACGGCCTTGGGAACTTCTATCTCCTTTAACTGGTCTGAAGAAGGACGCTTCAGGCTGTTCATAGCCTCTTCTACAACAATATAACCTTCTGCCTTGTCAAAGGCTTCTGCCAGGCTTTTCGGATGGTGGAACATCAACTTCTTCACCAACTTCTGACTTTTACCGTATCTAGCCTGCTCGAACAAACTTACACACTGGAGATCATTAAGGTCTGGACACCGACCAACCGCTTTTTGAACCTCTTTACATATCGCCTAAAGATTCACTGGTGAACTGCCGGATCTGTGCTAGAGAACCCGTAGGCTTTCCCCTTCTTCGCTTGCTCCCAAAACGTGCATGGAACTTATCACAAAGCTTTCGGTCCAAGAGGATATCGAATCGATGGTAAAGTCCCCATCCATCGCCTCAGCATCTTTTCTCAGCGTCGTGACAAAAGTGTGGCACTTGGCAGCATCAGTGATAACTCTCCATACGAGGCAACTTTTTGGTGATATCTGCCTTCTCTTTGAGAATATCTGAGGAAAAAGGGGATGCCTTCTTTCCTGGAGTGTCCTTCACCTGTTGGACCTCAGCCAGCTGCTTTCGGAGCTCTTTCAACTCCTTCACCAGAAAATCAACACCTTCGGGCTGCGAGGAGACCTCTTTCTCATGAACGACATTCTGTCTCTGAGTGGATCGACCTCCTCCTGCCGGTCCCATTGCCCTTGTGGGGCTTCTTGATCTACTCCGGCGTACACTTCTGTCCTCATGATGAGAATGGTCACGCTGATGCTCCCTTGTTCTTGTTTTTGGCATGATCTCCCTCGACCTGCTCCTTCGTCTGTCGTCGACTCGATGCTGAGAACCAACGACCATCAGTTCCTTCTTCTAGGCCACGAGAGTTCTTCTCCTTGATCTCCTCCTACTGTGAGAACGATCCCTAGACACACGTACAGAATGCTCCGGCTCTTTACCCTCTCGTCGCGGCATCTCCTTATGCCTACTCCGCCTTTTGGACTGAACATGGCTAGATGCTTTGTCCCTTAATTCCGCCACCCGAAGCATCTGTTCGGCTATATCTTCTCTTTGTTTCAACAGAACCTTCAAGGCTTTATCTGCTTCGTCTGCCATTCTCGCCAACTTGGCAGCTCTGTCCTCCTGACCACTTCGACGATGAGTCTTGGTCGGTGAGCCTTCCGCCCGCCCTCGACCATGATCACGCTCTTTATCCGCATTGAAAACCAACTTTCGTCTTTACACAAATATACAACATTTAGAAAGTAATTACAAAATAAAACATACACAACATAATTACAAAAATAAAACATAAGCAATATAACGCCCCATAAAATCGCGTGTCATTATCCGATCGGTTATCGATTTCATATTTGAAATTAGCTTAGTCCCTAAAATCATGCAACTTTGAAATCGGAACAACGGATCAGCGGCGGAGAAGACAAAATCTGAAAGCAAAGCCTCCCAATATGACTAAACTCGTAATCTCTTTGACGAGATCAGCAGCGCATCTCTATGATCAGATCAGCAACGACGGGAGAAAGCGAAGCCAAATCTGCGGATCAATGGCGTAGAAGAAGAAATGCGGGTTGTCGACGCATCTCTCTAAGATCGAAAATAGCATACAAAATCAACAACGCCTTGAGATCGAAACCAAATCTGCGGTGATTGTTGAATACAAATCAACATCAATTTCGATCAAAAAATCTTTGAGGTATGTGAGTTTAAAATTTATAATCATATAGTTACATATTATTACTCTGAATTACTATATTGGTCACCTTTCTTAAGTTTTTTTGCACTTAAAATGGTCACACGTAAGAATAATGAATGTTTTGATTGCAATATGAATATTTTGATTGCAATTGCATGTAGTCGAGACACTTGATTCTTTGCTTAACATTACATTGTTCTTGTCTAACTATATACATATTCTTTCTTTGTTTAATCTTTGGATTGGTTAATGCATAATGGTACTAACTAATGTTGCATTGGTTCTTGACTAATAATGATTTGATTCTTGTGTCCATTACATTTAGTTCTTGTTAATAATGAATTGGATATTGTGTCTTAGTTGCTTTGATTCTTGACTAATAATGACTTTATTCTTGTGTAACATTATAATGAATTCTTGATTATTACTTGATTCTTGACTAATCTTGACTTGGTTATTACTTAACATTACATTGTTCTTTGCTTAACATTACATTAGTTCTTGTCGACTATATATATATATTCTTTGTTTAATCTTTGGATTGGTTAATGCATAATGGTCTTAACTAATGTTGCATTGGTTCTTGACTAATAATGATTTGGTTCTTGTGTACCATTACATTGATTATTGACTAATAATGATTTGATTTTGACTAATAATGACTTTGTTAATGTGTAACATTATAATGGTTACTAATGAAGACTTGAGTTCTTGACTAATCTTGATTTAATTACTACTTAACATTACATTGCTTAATGTCGACTATATACATATTCTTGACTATCTTGATTTGGTTCTTTGTACCCTTTGCATTGTTCTTGACTAATAATGACTTTATTCTTGTGTAACATTATAATGTTCTTGATGAAGACTTGGTTCTTGTTAATAATGACTTGATTCTTTGTTTAACATTATATTGGTTCTGATTTAACATAGGTTATTGACTAATAATTAATTAGCTCTTGTGTACCATTGCATTGATTCTTGACTAATAATGACTTTATTCTTGTGTAACATTATAATGAATTCTAATGAAGACTTGGTTATTGACTATTCTTGACTTAATTCTTTGCTTAACATTACATTGGTTCTTTGTCGACTATGTACATATTTCTTGTGTTCCATTGCATTGATTCTTAACTAAAAATTACTTTATTCTTGTGTAACATTATAATGAATTCTTGATGAAGACTTGATTCTTGACTAATCTTGACTTGATTCTTTGTTTAACATTATATTGATTCTGGGATAACATTGATTTTGTTTCTTACCATTACTTATTACATTGACGAACAATGGAGATGATTCGGTTGTACTTTTATTTCAACGGCACATGGGTGATAGTAACGATTACACCAAATTTGAAATTCTTGGCATATTAGTTCCATCAACAATTTAGTTCAAAAAAATGCTAACTAAAATATCACGATGCATTACGGCTGAACACAAACACAACAACATTGACAACATTGTCGATCAAATTTGATTAAAGCGACATTCCACCGTCGATTATATCGGATGAAGCAACCTTACAATTCTTTACGGAAATGAGTAGAAAATCGATGAACAAGGTAAATTCCCAGCGATTGTGGATATTGAACCTGAGAATGGGGCGCCTGACGATCTTGCATAACTTGACAAATGTAGAAGAATCTACAATTCACGATGTAATGCCAATCGGATCTACACAAGGGAATTGACACTAGTTCCACTAGCAAGCCAATCATGCCAATTTGGAGCCTTGATATCTTTGATCGACTTGCAATGGAAATTATTGAACAACAACGAGGCGGACAACATGACAAATCATACGCGAAGAGCGATATGATGATGTAATATCGGATCGAATGAGCGTGAAGTAAAATTACATCAAACCTACGCGAGACAAAAAAATCCTCTCACAAAATTATGAAATTTGCATTCAATCAAAAAAGCAGAATGACACAAAGTCCAGCGAACAAGTTATAGAGACTTTGTGCTTTATTGTCATATCACGATGAAGATTGCAAATGGAAGATGAGAGCATCAAGTTTGAAAAAACCGGTATGTTCAAGGTTAGAGAATTGATGATATCCACACTTGTTCGGTGAATGTATTGTTGGGAGACAACGAGACGAGGCAAATAGTGAGTTGGTCGATTGAATGCATAATGCAAAAAAAATAACAAATTTAAAGAAAATATACACACCATGGATATTGTGGAAGACATGATGTCGAGAATATAATGTATACATCTCTTACCAAAAAGCATGGAGATCGAAGGAGAAAGCGTTGGAAAAGGTGAGAGGAAATCCACACGACTACTCACTCATCCCATCATGGTTACACATCTTTGAAGAAAACAAATCCGGTAACACCTTAAAAACATTTATTGCTTTTATATCATTATCGAACCAATATGATGTTCCACGATAACGAAGATATGATTACCACGATAGATTGTTTACCATGTAAATTGTTCTTGATTAATATTGTATTGGTTACCTTCATACAACATCTTTGATTCTTGTATAATGCATTGGTTACCAAACATGTGGTTACCAAGCATTAGTCGATAATATTATTCGATAACAAAATATCATTAGTCGGTAACCAATTAAGCATTATCGATAAACAATAAACTATTACCACGATAACGATACACCTTTAGGCGGTATGCATGTTTAGTTATTATTAGTATTAGACCATTTGTATGCGGTTATTATATATGTTTGGTTACCTTAATCGCATGTTTGGTTACTAAATGTAATATACAATTTGTATACCATTAACCACATGAGCGATTCTGGAATTACTAGTGATTTGGATCTGATATCTTACTTGTAATTCTAATGATAGTCTTGATGTTTTATATATCGAGGTTCCGTCCATGACCCTTGAGTTGAAACAAATGGTGCGTTTCAAGTATCTATTCTTTGCCATTGGAGCATCCATTCAAGCATGGCACCATTGTTTTCCAATCATTGTATGTCGATGGCACATTCATACACATCAACTTACGGGGGACATTCTTGATAGCAAGCACACAAGATGCAAACCAAAACATTATTAGATTGCTTTTTCGAGTTGTTGGCAATGAAAATGAATTGTCTTGGAAATGGTTTTTAAATAAATTTGAGAAATGCTTGTGGAGTTAGGGAAGGTCGATGTATTGTTTGAGATAGACATGAAGCCATTATCTGAGGGTGAATTGTGTGTTTAGGATATCATGCATGGTTCTGCACATATCATATCTTGAAAAATATAAAAAGCAGATTCAAAAGAAAGGAAAAGAAGTTAAGCGAGGCTTACAACGGGGTTTGTAGAGCTTACAACTGTTGAACAATTCAACAAACACATGGTTTGAACTTGATGTCATTGATCCTCGAATAAGGACATATCTCGGAGGAAGAGGTCGAGTTGGATAGGTGCACCGGGCTCCATGGGATATATGGCGGTACTCAACAATGACTTCAAACATGCGCAGAATCTATTAACAATGCAATCAAGTTTATCGAGGGATCTTCCGGTTGCGACAATGATTGAATGCCTCGTTATGCGGTTCAAAGATGGTATTTCACAAACAAACAATGACCATATCAACATTCACAACACTTTCCTGGCAATGAGAGAAAGTTGCAATCTAATATCTTTAAATCAAAGATACTTAAGGTAATTAATACTCGATTTAAATTATTACATCTAATTTGCATTTGCAATCTCTTGACTATTACTAACTTGGTTCTTCTTAATCTTAACTTAGTTCTTTGTGCAACATTAAATTGATTCTTGACTATTCTTTGAGTTGGTTCTTTGTATAACCATATAATGGTTGTTGGCTATTCTTTGAGTAGTTCTTCTTTAACGTAACATTATCTTGACTAACGATAACTTGGTTACTAGATAAAATTATAATCTTTATTGGTTCTGATTAATGCTAACTTACTTAATGTGCACATTATATTGATTCTTGACTACTCTTTGAATTTAACTTCTTGTGTACTTATATCTTTGGTTCTTATATAATGCTTATTTAGTTCTTGTGTAATATTATATTGATTCTTGATCAATCTTGACTTAGTTACTATATAACATTATAATATTCTTTGAGATTTATAATTGTTTCTTTTATATTGGTGGTTACTTATTGACTAATATTGTGTACTAGTTAATTGGTTCTTTGTATATTTGGGATCTGTTTATTAATCGATTGTATACATTGGGTGTTGTAGGTTGAGACATCAAACTTAGTGATTTTCACTTTATTTACGATGTCTCTAAGCGATATATTAATGGACATCGAACAAAAGACATGCACATCTTAGTAAATTTGATTACCATGAGATGCCTTGCCTTGATATACTTATTCTTCTTTATTATGAGCAAGAGAAATTTGAAATTTATTATGATTTTTTTGCTCGAGAAATTACACTAAAAAAGCAACTTTGGTCGAAGACATATTAAACTTCCATCATGCCATTAGATGACAAAAGAAAAGCGGGATGTATCGGAAGAAGTAAAAAACATATGTATAAAACCACCCAACACAAGAAGGCGGCGGGAAGACCAAAAAAGAGAGAGTACAAAACCACGGATCTGAAATCAAAATTCAAAACAAATCGTGAGTGCGAAAAAAGGACCTGCGAGAAAAACATCACGTAATCCCGGGTTTTAAGACCACTAAAAAGATGCGATATAGTGCGATTAAATTAAGAGTGTAGATACATGAATGTATTATTGTTTACTTTGAGTAACCATTAAGCGATTGGTTTGTAAAATTTTTGATTGTGTATAGTAAACAAAATTGTTATTCATTTATATATTGATTTACGATTTCAATGAAACATTGACAATAACGATAATCAAATAAATACATAACTTGATAACCATAACGATTTTAATGGTAACAACATATTTACATACTTGATAACCATACTGATTACCGGTAATAACATACTTGATAACCATACCGATTTTAACAAAATAATTACATAACTTGATAACCATAACAATGTTTAATGATTTCCAAATAATTACATAACGATAACCATCACGGTAACCACCTAATTTCATAACGATAACAATACCATTTTATAATGGTAACCACAACATAAACAACACATATATCCGACATATATAATTAAAAGGGTATTGAAGTTTATGAAACCCATATATACTCACACATGTCCACTTAACATATGACATATGTCACGATACAATATTGTAACTCTCTGTTTCTTATCGAATCATTATCTGATTTACTATTTATACATGATTGGTTACCAATTGTATATTATCAAATTATAATTAGTTACCATTTTATACATGGCGATAACCATACTTGATAACCATGCCGGTTTTAATGTAAACCAAATAATTACATAACTTGATAACCATAACAATGTTTAATGGTACCAAAATAATCTCTCTGGTTCTTATCAAATCATTATCTGATTACTATTTATACGATTGGTTACCAAGTTGTATATTACAAAATTATAATTGGTTACCATTTTATACATGCGATAACCATAACTTGATAACTATGCGATTTTTAATGTAAACCAAATAATTACATAACTTGATAACCATAACAATGTTTAATGGTACCCAAATAATTACATAACGATAACCATCACAATAACCACCTAATTTCATACTTGATAACCAAACCGGTTTATAATGGTAACCACAACATAAACAACACATATATTATTGACACACATAATTAAAAGGGTATTGAAGTTTATGAAACCCATGTATACATAACACATGTACACTTCACATATGATATATGTCACGATACAATCTTGTAACTACAGTTCTTATCAAATCATTATCGATTACCCCTTTATACATGATTGGTTACCAAGCTGTATATTTCAAAAAAATTCAACAAACACAACTTAAAAAGAAACAAAATACCAACCAACAAACAATATCTCTTTCATTAATGCTAATATAATCAAATATATAATCCCATCTACATAAGATCCGATGAACATCAAAAATCATAAACCATACACAAATGTTGTGTATAACACCAAAACTTAAAAAAAATACACAACAAAATTAATAAAAACAAAACAATAAAATCCGAACTAATCAAAATCTGGAACAAATCTTCACGGAAATTCTCTATCGATATCATAGCCCTCCATTTGCTTGTTCTAGCATGCATAAATAAGTTTGTGCATAACTTTTTTAGATACTTATGATGGGGAAAGGAATAGGAATCGATCAAACTTACGATGAATGACATGCTTTCGTGAAAAAAAAATTGTGAACATCCCACAATCAACATAACAACAAACAACATATAACAAAAAATCAAAAATAAAATCAACTTATATGTAATAATTAAAAAAATGTACACAATTTAACCCTTACCCCTCTACTTGTTAGGGAACCCTCTCGGCAAATTCCAACTCAATTATATAGTCTTACGTCCACATTGCGTCTGGGTCCTTCTTTGAAGTCGATGTCGGACCTATCCTTCCAAAAAACCCGGACTTGCGCGATGGTATGGGAAGAATGAAGATGTCTGACTCCTGAACATCGGCAATTTTAGTTTGCATGGATTTCCTTTTTGGTTGTAGAGAATTGTAAGCAGTTAGACACCTCGATGCACATCAAAAGACAACAACAACCAATGATGGTCGGTGATGACATATGAATTGGGAACAACACATAGTCAACGTTCTTCCATGGTGTGTTGACATCCATAAACAGCCCATGTATGTATTCAGCAACATCACCCTCCCCAGACAGAACAATTTTGTCACAATTTTTTTTGTATACTCCTCGAAAAGAGCGGTGATCTTATTGTGAAACCAACAATCCGTGGTAGTTACCCTTATAGGAACACTTTGAATGTCTTGCCAATTCTGAAAATAATCTGAGCAATATTGATGTCTTTGAGCCACAAAAAAATTAATAGGATATTAACGATTTGTTGGAAAATGCAAGTATGTGATTAATGTAACTAAATAATGTAAACATAACTATAAAAACATAAAGGCGATACCCAAGTCACTCATAAGGCGGTACCCAAGTCACCAAAAGCGGCATTAGTCGATAACGATTGACATTATCGATAACAATACAATGTTTCCACGATAACCAATCTGATGTTTCCACGATAACGAAGACACATGTCTGATAACGAAGGCGACATTACACATATAATAGTTAGACAACAACGATAAATCATTAGAGCGATAACCAAGACAACATTATCGATGATAAACAACATGTTGCGAAAGGTAACCAATGTAAATCTGATAACGAAGACATCATTAGGCGATAACGAAGACACACATGTCTGATAACAAGACATCATTAGAGCGGTAACAAAATATCATAAGGCGATAAACAAGACATCATAAAGGCGATAACGAAGACATCATTAGGCGATGGCGAAGACATCATAAAGCGATAACCAAAACATCATAAAAGCGATAACGAAGACATAATTGAGCGATAACCAAGACACTCGTAAGAGCGGTACCCAAGTCACCAAAAGCGGCATTAGTCGATAACCAATTGACATTATCGATAACCAATACAATGTTTCACAAATACTCACATCGTCGTCTAACCACTTTGCTTGCCGAGCGTTTTAATTTATAGAACCACATCTTGATGATATTTCAATGGATCCAAATACAAAAGAAGGCACGATAATATCGTTCTTTCCGGAAATTTATCCGTCCTTGATATAAAAACATAATATTAGTATACACTAACATTAACAATTCTGGTATTAATATACACTACTACTACAAATCAAACTTGCGTTACATAATTAACATACTAATTAACCAACTTACTTTTAAGCGATTACCTGTTAACCAACAAATATTAAAATCATAACCATAATCAAATAGTAACTAATACATAAACTAATAGGTAACAAAACATAAACTAATATTAACGAATATAAAGTAATAATAACCATAACATTTATTTAATAGTAACCACACCATTTATTTAATATTAACATTTATTAAATATTTAATATTATCACGATAACCAAAAAGCGACATTAGTCGATTAACTAATTAAGTATTATCACGATAACCAATGTAATGTTACACATTAACCAATACAACATTAAACGATAACCATACATCATTAAAGCGATAACAAAAAAAGCGACATACAAAAATCGATTAAACTAATCAACAACTTAATTTTAAACATTAATCGGTAACGAAACCATAATCACATAATGGCAAAAACATAACTACTAGGTAACAAAACATGATCTAATAGTAACGAATATAAAATAATAGAAACCATAACATTTATTTAATATTAACCATATATTCTTCTGATAATACAAACTTATTTGTTTCATAAAAAACTATAGCATTATTAACAACAAAAAACAAACCTTTTTTTACATGTTTATTCCAATTTTGAACCATTCTTGAAACAATGCCTCTTCAAAATTTGAGGGCATCTCCATGCATGATTTGGGGAATGCACTTAAGCGTCTGAAGTGTTTGACTAGCGGCACCCCACTACGATGAGATGATGAACACATGCCGTCCAAAAAGGCTGCTGTATATGGAGCCAGTAAAATGGCACTCTTTGCGGGTTCACGTATATGGTCTACCACCCGCAAGTCTTTGTGGACACTCTTCTCCAAATCATCACACTTAGCTATGTCACATGTGGTGAGAACCATAAAATCAAGAGCATACACCTTTAACATCTCACCTTTCTTTCCCTTTTTTGGTTGACATAAAAAGGTAATATATCGATTAGTAACTTTGAATAAAATAAACTAATAACCAACTGACTGTGCAACAGCCAACAAACTAAAATGAACATGTTATATTAGTAATCTGAATAACATAAACTAGTAACCAAAACATAATATAATAGTAGCCAAAACACAATATTATGGTAACCAAAACACAATATCATAGTAACCAATTCACTATATAATGGTAACGAAAACATAAATAACATTTAAATAAATGATGGCCCATAATTATAACACTAACCTTATCAGAATCATACACAACAATCTCTTTCCCAATACATTGGCTTAATATGTCAAAAGATGGCATGTCATTATTATTGTCAATCTACACAAAATAAAGAACCATTTAATAATTAAAACAAAAGACATATATCACATAACAAAACAAACAAATATATCTAACCTTGACATCTTCTTCATAATCATTATTTTTTTTTTTTCGGGGTTCTTGACCATATGACCGCGTTCAACTTCATTAGCAATCTCAATTACATTCACATCATTCTTCTCCACGAATATTGACACATCATCACCAACTTCATTAACGATTCAATTTCATTCCCACCCTTCTTCAACTTCATCAACACATCATCACCATCATTATTCTTATTCACTTTTGAACCATGATCAACATCCTCATCAACATGGACCTCCTCCACCATGACATCGGCATTCTCATCAACAGCGTCATCAATGACATCACCATCACCTTCACCACCTTCATCACCACCACCTTCACCTTCATACCTTCATCTTCCTTCCTTCACCTTCATCTTCATCATCATCATCATCATCATCATCATCACACATTGTCGAATCGTCATCATCGAAATCACCATCAAGCTTTTTGTCCCCCGTCTTTGATAGCACGTAACTCATCTCTAATAATGGACCTAAGGTCCTGCATAGCTGGACATGTAAAAATTGCATTTCATCTTTAATATCGATTCTCGACTTTCCAAATTCTTTCTTGATTGAAACTTCTTTCTTGATTCGGACACTTTCTTCTCCAACGGCTTAGGCCAGTACATCAATTGCCTCTTTCTGAGCGGATACATCAACACCAATGTTTGTGCGGCCTTCACTTTTTGTCTACTTTCTTGTCACCATCCTTCCCATTAAAAAGTGAAAACCGCCCAAATCAATAGATCCTTCTCCTCGTGTAGGAATCAAGCTTTTTATCCTCAATTTGAAAAATAATAAGTATACTTTAGTATATCATCTAACAAACAATGTACAATTACATTGAAATAAGCGAAAAATAAGGAATCATAAAACATAATCGGTAACCAAATACATATATCTGAAGTAACCAAATGTATAATAAGTAGTAACCAACTAAATGTATAAATGTAACCAAATGTGTATATGATTGGTAACCAACAACAATGTCATTAGTAACTTTGAATGTAATCTAATCGATGCTTAGTATTTGAATATTCAAGTAACCAAAACATTGTTATTATTAACATGCATATAAAATAATCGGTAACCAAGCGTGTATATAAAGGTAACTAACTACTTTGTTGATAGTAAACTTCACATAATATTTTCATTTATCAAGTATATAACTAAAGGTAAAACAACATACATAAGGAACAAAAAACTAATTCATTCAACTTGTCATTAAGCGGCTTCATTAACTCCTTCCATCTGAATAAGCGGACATCAAGCGGATGCTTTCGTCATTACATATACCCAGACTTTTGAATGTCGGAATAGTTTCAAACATAAAAACTTGGAATACATCGGAAGCCCATTCAACATATGAGTTTGGGTGTAATGATCCATGTAAAAATTGTATGTTGAAACACCATTCTTTCCTTTCTATAACGCCCTTGAAAGCATTAGACAAAGAGTACTTTGTCATCTCAAAAAAACTTTCCCCCAAGGAAAACTACTAACATCGTAGTAACACAAAAAATTAACCATTGCACCATCAGCGTAATTTTTGAAAAAATGTGCACATAATGAAATTAAAGACCAAAAATATCATAGACATCTTAATAGCCTCGTCATCATCATCAAAAAGCGCCTTCCTATATATCCTACCTATCTTACTACGTGTCACGGCTTAAATCACCAAAAAACTTACCAATAAGCATATTCTCCATACCTTTATATGGGTTATATCATCCTCACCTTTCCATCTCAACCCGGATATCATACAAAACTTCGAACCAAAGCCAGAACACGACCCTTTTCTCTCTCCGAACAAAAACCACATTTCACCATCATCCCTCTGGTGAACCTCCCTCCATGAGCGCGTGGTGAATAATCAGGGAATATACATTTGGTGCTCACCAAACTCGAAAAATTCCCAAAACATGTTGCCTTAAATTTATCCGGTGACTATTATTCAATTTTTTTGCAATGATCTTTGGGGACTTCCATATCGCACCAATATATCACTTTTAAATTGAATTTTACATTCCATTCCTCGTAATAAAGATCCCATAGCGCAAGTAAACAAAATCGGTTTACAAAGTTAACCAACCAATCATATGATAGTAACGAAAACAAAATAGACAAGTAACCAATATAGCTTTAGTCATTAAACAAAACATCGTTAATCGATAACCAATCCGACATTAGGCGGTAACGAAGGCGACATTACACAATATAATAGTTAGACAACAACCAATAAATCATTAGGCGGTAACGAGACACGACATTATCGATGCAAGCGACATTTGCGAGAGGTAACCATGTGAATGGGTTCTTGACTAATGTTGTTTTAATTGCCTTCATCATCTGACATCTTTGATTCTTTATCTAATACATTGAATTACCAACCATGTCTTACCAATCATTAGTCGAAAAATATTATCACGATCACCAAAAGCGACATTAGTCGATAACGATTGACATTATCGATAACCAATACAATGTTTCCACGATAACCAATATAGCTTTAGACAATATATTGGTTGAAGCGATAACAAAGCATCATTAGGCGGTAACAAAGACACACATGTCTGATAACCAAAGCGACATTACACAATATAATAGTTAGACAACAACCATAAATCATTGAGCCGATAACGAAGACAACATTATCGATAAACAACATGTTTGCGAAGGTAACCAATAAATCTGATAACGAAGACATCATTAGGCGATAACGAAGACACACATGTCTGATAACAAAACATCATTAAGCGATAACCAAAATATCATAAGGCGATAAACAAGACATCATAAAGGCGATAACGAAGACATCATTAGGCGATAGCGAAGACATCATAAAAGCGATAACAAAACATCGTAAAAAGCGATAACAAGACATAATTAAGCGATAACCAAGACACTCATAAAGAGCGGTACCCAGTCACCAAAAGCGGCATTAGTCGATAACCAATTGACATTATCGATAACCAATACAATGTTTCCACGATAACCAATATAGCTTTAGACAATATATTGGTTGAAGCGATAACAAAGAGCATCATTAGGCGGTAACGAAGACACACATGTCTGATAACCAAAGGCGACATTACACAATATAATAGTTAGACAACAACGATAAATCATTAGGCGATAACGAAGACAACATTATCTGATAAACAACATGTTGCGAAAGGTAACCAATGTAAATCTGATAACGAAGACATCATTAGAAGCGATAACGAAGACACACATGTCTGATAACGAAGACATCATTAGGCGATAACAAAATATCATAAGGCGATAAACAAGACATCATAAAGCGATAACGAAGACATCATTAGGCGATGGCGAAGACATCATAAAGGCGATAACAAAACATCATAAAAGCGATAACAAGACATAATTAGGCGATAACCAAGACACTTTCGTAAGGCGGTACCCAAGTCGGTTTTGGTTACCTTCATACGGCTATGGTGGTTATTGTCTAATGCATTGAGTTACCAATCATATGGTTACCAAGCATTAATCATTAATATTATCACGATAACCAATTAATCATTATCTGATAACCAATTAAGCATTATCGATGAAACAATAACAATATTTAAATTAACACACCTTTAAAATTAGTTGAGTTGGAATTATCTTACGGATAAGCACTTGAGCTTCATTCTTGTGAGGGACATCAAAATCGAGAATCTAATTGCACTTGAATGTTTGATATCACTATGTATCACCAAAGCTCTCATTCTTACTCGAATTATTACCTACATCCTTCCCCTTCCCTTCCCTTCTCTCTCACAACAAACTTCTTGAGTTCTTATGAGAATCACCCTCCACGATCCTTTTCCTCTTTCCATCCTTCTTCCTTGTATCAACCATTCTATACAAAACATAAAAACAACACAAACCAAAACAATGAATACTCCATTCTATTAGTAAACTACTTTAATATATAATACATTAAACTATTAAGAAAATACTCACTTGAAGCGATAATAAACACCGGTCGATCAATGGAAAAACACAGCGACAATGACGAACAACTAACAACGACAATGACAAACAACTAACAAATATGGCGAATAACTAACGAAGGCGATAACGAGATCACGAGCGAACAAATGAGATGAAGAAACGAACAAATTAAATCACCGAAAACAATCGATAGAGATGAAGAGCGAACAAAGCAGGAGGAGAGAAAACAATGGTTTCGATTATGCGAGAATGGTTTGAGTAAGCGAAAGAGTCCGTCTACAAATGATAGGCGGTTATCACGCATGATTCAAAAAAAAAAAGTTTTGCCATGTCGACCAAATAATATTAACTCCTTAAATTAAGGACTCTAATATAATTAGTATTGTAAATATATATGGTAAATTGTCATATTTTTTGTAATTATTTTATAAGCGTATGATTTTTTATTGTAATATATTATTTTTATAAATGTACTATAATATGTAATTGTTCAAATCGGATAACACGGGTTCTTTTCAGTTGAGTTGGGACTATTTTGAAGGACAGGATGATAAACTCATGTTAATATTTACAAAACAAATAATAAAACAAAAACAAGCAAAAATAAAAAATAAGTAAAAATAACAATTAATTAATTAACCATTCTTAATTAATTGAAAGTCAGTTAAAATTGATTATAACCTTAACAAATCTTCATCTTTCCCAGAATCAAACATTTTGAAAATGAAAATGAAATCATGTTCTTAATTTCATTGTCTTCTCTTCCTAGTAGTTGAAATATATATATATATATATATATATATATATATATATATATATATATATATATATATATATAATGATCTAAAACATACCTCTTAAATAGCATACTCTCTTAAATAACATACATAGTATTAAATATAAGTAAAACCTTAGTAAAACCATGTACTTTTACCGCCTAAGGTTAATTTTTTTTATTTTTGGATTTTATATAATAAAAAATCTCTAATTATAATTTATATATAAAACTACGTTGTTTTATTAAGTAGCCCGTCTTAGGTGTTGTTTGATAAAACTAAATGAAAAGTTCTCAGTATGAAAGAATCTGAATGAGCTGAATAAAATAGAAATTATAAATATAGAATGAAATGATGTGTTTGATAACCGTCTGTTTTAAACATTTGAATACGTGTGTTTTCCTATTTTAACTTTCTGGACTATTATGAACAGATTTATTATGTAATTATAAATAAACAGTGTTATTTAAGAAAAATTAAATATAAACTTATGAACAATCTTTGATGGATTAATTAGTAATATAATTTTAGGAATAAATACTAAATTTTTTTAATAACATTTTATTAGTATATAAAATCAAAACAAAAGACTACAACAATATTCATTAAATTAATTATTGACCAATTTGTTTAAAAAAATTAATAAACAATTTATAAAAAGCAAAATATGTTTACAATAGAAAAAGAAGATAGATATTAAATGTAATTTTTAATTGTCTATGACAATAATGGATCCACTTAAAAGGCTGCGGCATAGCGGTTGCCCTCGTCAGATATTTTTTATAGTATGTGGGGTATGACAAATATATAAATTAATAAATTTAAGGAGGCATATTAATAGAAGAGTTAAATTTGGAGGAGGCAAAAAAAATTCATAAATCAATTCTAAATACAAGTACAAAAAATTTCTTAGTTTTAAAACTTGGTGAATCTTAAAAGTATTTTTTTGTATAGTTTTTTGTTTTAAATATTCATCAGCGTGTGAACCGTGAAGGATTGTTTGATTTATGTTTGAATATATATTTTTTTATTGATTTGGTTGACTGTGGTTATTGTTTGTTTTGTCTGATTAATTTTTGTTTTAGAGTTGTTTGATTTTCAATTGAAAATGTGATCACTTTGGTTGAGTAGTTTGTGTCTTTTTATTAACTAATGGACCCTGTATAATTTTTAGTGTTTTGAGTATAAATTTTGGATGCTTTGTTTCTCTTATTTTAAGTAAAACTTATTTGAAACTTATAAAAAGATACTCCCTCGGTTCCATTTTATTAGTCGTTTTAGGAACTTTTCTTCATTCCAATTTAATAGTCGTTCTCTAATATCTAGAATAGAAAATTATCTAGTTTCCTATAGTACCCCTAATTCCTCTCAACTTTCCAAATAAATTTATTTCCATAAAAACACTACCTACTCCATTCTATTTTCTCTCTCTTATTTAAGGAGAGATAAACGTTACTAGTTTGCAGTTTAATTGGAAGAGAGACTGCCCACACATAAGGGGTAATTATGAAAATTGGGACTTATACTCCCTCCGTCCCAGGATAAAAGTCATGGTGGACTTTTCACGCATATTAAGAAGAGGAATAAAATGACAAAATTTCCCATAACAATGTCATTAAATATGAAGAGAGAATTAAAATAAGAAAAGTATGAGCTATTTAATGATACAGGCATAATAGGAAAAAATGTATAAAAGTTTGGTTATTAAAAGAAAGAGGACATTTAACATGGAACAACCCAAAATAGTAATAAGGACTTTTATCCTGGGACGGAGAGAGTATTAATTACTCTCTCTGTTCCTAAATAACTTATGTTTTAGAAGAATGATTTTATTTCAAAATATTTGATACTTTAAGAAAACCAATATATTTTTATTAACTTTTTTTTTAATTTTGCCCTTGTCATTATTAGCTTCATTATACTCACCTTAATTATTTTTGACACTCTTTCTCTTTTTCAAGGTTGATGTTTCATATTCTTTAAACTATACTTCATTTAACATTAGTTCAAGAAATTGAAAAGTTGTGTAGTGTGATGGAGATAAATAATTTAATAGGGTATTAATTAAGGGTATATTAGGAATGTTTTAAAATATTAAATACTTTATTAATCTTTGTGCAACAATCTTAAACATCAGTTATTTAAGAACAGAGGGATCGAGTACAAAGTAATGATATTCTTACTATGTGTGTTTTATGTAATAGCGACTAATTAATAAAATGGAACCGATGGAGTACTAAAACTAGTTTATACTTTGAAATTAATTTATGGTTTTGTTTAAATATAGAAAGCAAATTTGGTTTGAAGGTTTTAAGCATTTTGAGAATCATTCAAATTGAAATATGACAAGTAATCGAAATAGGTTTCTAAATTGTATCTAAATATTTTTTATTTGAAATTCATTTTTTAGTTTGGATTATGAATATTTATTGAAATTTGTAAACATTATTATGATTACTTAATATTATGATTAGTTCAAGATTTTTTTATTCAACAAAAAAATTAATTAAAATTCGCCCTGTTAAGAAAAATTTTTAGATCTACCCCTGGTCTATGAGGGTAGGTAGGTAAAAATATTATTCAACCCTACTTCTTACTGATTTAGCCATAATTTTTCGAATGAATCATTCAAACACATTCACGCATTCAGAGTTTAAAGATTATACAACAAACAGTTTGAATAATTTAATCGGTCATATTCATATGTAAATAAGCAGCCTTAGTCAAGTTTAACTAAAAATACTTTATTTTTCCCATATATATGTATATATATATATATATATATATATATATATATATATATATATTCTTGATTTGCAAAAAAGTTTTTTTTTTAAATTAAAATAATGTAACATGATAATGTCAAACACTCTTAAGCATACCATGAACTACCACACCCCACGACCCCACACCCCCTTACATCCATGCACAGTGCACACTCCAAAAATAGAGCACTACCGTACAGATATACCTCAAATATGAGTTCTGTCCGAAAACTAAAGGTTCGGAAAACTGAAAGGTTCTAGTTCTGTTCTCTTTCATAATTCAAATTCAATGTTGGTGGTTGAAAACCTAATTAGCCTACTTGCACCAATTTATTACTACAAGAGTACAAGCACATGACTGATGACCCATCACATGAACATTGAAATTATCGAACAAATGCAAAGTAGGCGAATGGAGGAAATTAAATGAGACAGACTTTTCGACGGCGGGTGGGATAGCGATTATCCTGTGGACAAATAAAAAAAATGAATTCACAAATAAAGAACAAGAGTTTCACCCAAAAACACATAAACTCTCTCTAATGTGTAAATTTATATTTATCAAAATCAAAAGTCTCATATTCCAACCACAAGTCGGGTTTATATAGCTTAGTAAAATTTTATCCCCAAGTCACTCTAGAATATTCCTAGAGATATGAAAATAAAATCCTCCTAGGGATATGAAAAGATTCTAACAAACTTCCTAGAGATGCGAAAAAAAGATTCTAACAAACTTCCTACTTTTACGGAAACAAAATAATAAACTTGCAAATAATAAAATATTATTAATTAAAGAACTAAATAGAAAGAGAAAGCAATTAAACTATTAGTTTGTCGAACTCTGAAGTCAAGACGTCATTTCGTCTCCTAAAGTCGAAGGTGAAAGTGTCCTCCCAACTCCCGAAGCTGAAGGTGTTCCATCACCCAAAGTCGAAGCTGAAAGATCTCATCTCCCGAAGCTGAAGGTATTAATGCCAAAGGTGTTTAATGGCCTCTTCGTTTGTGACGGTCGTCCCTTTCATAATATTCCAAAGCCATCAACATGCTATCCGATAATTCGGTGTCTTCAGTCTCGGACCATCCTGCATCAAGCATCCCAGATTGAGAAGAACTCGTCCTCGAGTTCTCAGTTTGTTCAGCAGACTGCTGGAAACAGGGGCTTAAATGTTTAACGTTGAAAACGTCCGAAATCCGCAGATGACTCGGAATGTGTAATCGATAAGTATTATCGTTGATTCGCTGCAAGATTTCACAAGGGCCAATTTTTCAATCCCTCCTTATAAAATTTCGTCCCCTAAATTTACGTACCTGGTATTTCAAAGAGTTGAGAATACCTTGCTTTCATTTCAAATTCCATCTTCCCTGTCATCATGATTTTTCCATTGCTCATCTCCTATATTTCAGATATCATTCTAGAATACAGCTTCAAAACAAGGGTTAATTGACAAATCACAATTTGTCAACTTAAGTAAGAAAATTCAGGTTAGGTAGGACACACACTAGCGAAGGATATTACTCGTCTCTCCCTTCCTAGTTTTAATCCCCCGATCTCCGCCAGAGATCATATCCCTAAGCTTTGATACCAACTGTGACGACCCCAAAATAGGTCCATTTCATCCAACCCATTCTGAGTCGCTAAATACATGGTACAGAAAATAACTACAACTTTATTACAACAATTGTTGTGCAAAATACAACAACACATATGATGTGAGTTTGGATACAAATATATACCAACTGTGACTCTCATCCCAACCTTGGATAGCACGTCACAATAACACCTTACATAAAGGTATAGTCAAAAACTATTTTAGAAATTAGAATCTTTGGGAAGTGCTCAAGAAAACCATCGTACATGGGAGGCCATGCATCTAGGTTATGATAGATATCATATGGCCACAAAATTATCCTTGGTTGACCCAATAGACCCCAAAGAAAAACGAGAAGATTACTATCATATTCTTCCCAATGGTGAGTCTTCTCTTGACATATCATTATCTCCAGTGTCTCTAATTGAGAATTATACTTCAAACAAACACCAAGATTATATAGGTAGTGCTCGTAGATATACTCAGCAAGTGAATGTGCACAACTCTGTCTTATGATGACACGAGGTTGTGTGTCTTTAGACATCTTGTATTATAGTGGCAAAACACCCTTCCAACGTTGGGTTTGCCTCACCCTAGTTGATTCACCAAATGTAACTACTAAATGATGACCATCGTTCTATTCCCCATTACCCCGCTTCGATTCCAATTACTACACTCTTATTACGAAAGGAATTGTGAAGCAAAAGGGTGAGCACAACTAGCTTCAAGAAAGAATATCATGACTAAAGATAATTAAATTATCAATAGCCTTCATCAGTAATAAATCAGAGATTTAAAACATATAGTAGATGATAAAACTTTTTAACCATAGTTGCAGCGGAACGAGCAATCCATTAGAAGAGTCAAATAGACCATAAATTCTACTATCTTCTCCACATTAAAAGTCCACCAACAGTGTTTTATCCCTGTAACATCACTCAACAGTTCCTTTCCACAATTATATGAATAACTCATAATCATAATTGTGATTCTAAATTCCTCTTCGCACCTGTGATTTAAGATAATTTTTATCACATGTCTTTACCCGAAATATCAAAGATCATGGTTATACCAAATCACAGCCTCCCGCTTATAATCATACTAACAATTTCATCTTTTCACTTTCTGGCCAAAGATATTCATCAACATACCATCTTTGCACTACGGGCCAAAGATATTCAATAACAGGTCATCTTTGCACTACGGGCCAAAGATATTCATCAATAATTCATCTTTGCACTACAGACCAAAGATATTCCTCAACCGTTCATATCTGCACTACAGGCCAAATATATTCATCAACAGTTCATATTTGCACTACAGGCCAAATATATTAATATCTCAAAGAAATATATAATAATTTCAGAATTTATATAAATAATAATTATAACCATGTTGATCATTTCACCTTTGTACTTAAGCTAAAGATATTTAATTATAAATTTAATGGTCATGATCATACCAGTCAACAATTTAACTTTGCACTACTGGCCAAAGAGAACCTATAGTCACAATCATACCAATAATCTACCCATCTTTACACTCAAGTCAAAGAGAAATATCATCATTAGGGTTATAAGAATGTTATATATGATAATAAAAATAATATAATCAACATATAGATTTAATCTCAAGAGTAAGATTCATAAATCAATGATCTCATAACACTTTAATCAAAATGTTATAAATCACTTAATAATCTCATAATATAATATTATTAATACTACCACAATATTTTAATCATTTCTTAAACTTATAAACAATTTATTTTAATTATTTACACTTTACTAATAAATGCATTTAATCATCCTAAAATGCCAAACTCATGAGATTTCATCACCAATAACCAAAATCCTGGTCAAAAATCCGCATATACCTCATATATGATTCTCAAGCCATAAAATCATATTTTCCAATTTTTTTACTTCACATAACATATTTAATTCATTTACTCATAACTAGAACATTTTCATGAAAAATACCAAATCAGTTCCAAAAATATTTCTTTTCTGGAATTTAGCATAATATAGTCTCATATTGAACATATATTTTTCTCAGAATTTTTAAAATTTATTTACTATTTTTCACATGGCCAAAACCACCGAATATTCAGACATTTATCATAAATTGTACTTTTATCCAAAAATTCTGAAATTTACAGAGTATACTGATATTATATAGATGTACTCCTAATAAAAAGTTCATCAATTTTGGATTTAATCACAAGGAGTTATAAGCGGTTACTTTTAAAATAGTCTTTTCTCATAAAATTCATAACTCCTAATCTATACATCCAAAAATCTCCATTTTTGGACACAATCTACAAAACTCATCAAAATATCATTTTAAATTTTTCCAGAATTTTTGAAGGTTCAAAAAAATTTCGAAATTGAAAAACATTATAACTCTTAAAATCCCTTACTATCCCTTACTATCCCTTACAATCCCTTATTATAATAATGACAATATCCCTTACTATCCTTTACCTCAAAAGAGCAGCACTTCTGACTGGATATCGGATATGACGCTGAAAAAAACTTGCACTGATGAATATCAACTCACCAAGTATCTAAATACTCACAAAATACACTCAATAATCTAGAGAGAAAAAGAGAGAAAACTTATAAAATTCTGGTGTGATTTTCAATTCTAACTTAGCCCTCTATTTATAGAAAAATGTTAAGACATCAAGGCAGACTTGACTCACTACCCGATGGCTTTACTCACTACTATTTCACCCACCAAAATCAAACCATCTCCCCAACAACCAAGAGTGGGGCCCACTCAATTCTAGAATTTTCCACCAAAACCTAATTTCCGAATCGATTACCTCTTAAAATTCATTACAAATTATACGCTCATTTTAACGGTTCAAAATTTGTGGACATATACTCAACTTATATATGTATAACATATCCAAAATTACAACGATCCAACAAATCAAATTAAATATTATAACTCACACAATAAAGTCGTAAGAACAATCGATTTGATCTTTTAATACCTCCAATCCGGCAAAATATCGATAAAATACCTCAACATTAATTCCTTCATTTATAACCACATAAATAAATCCATCATTTATATCCACATCAAATAAATATTTTCTTATCATATAAATCAATAATTAATTATTCACAAATAATATTACGTAATCACAATAATGACAACCAGAGCGGTTCCTGTGAGAGGGGGCTTTTCGATAAGGATTTCTCTCTTCTTGGTAGCCATGAATTAGGTGATCAAACCTCTCCTTGACATAACTTTCTAGACATTGCCAATAATGTTATCGAATAATATTATTCAAATAATATGAATTATTAATCTGATAATGAGAAATACTATGCAGTGACAATTATTAAAACAACAATAATATAAAATATCAATGTAGCAATTATTGAACCAATAAAATAAAATATTGAACAGTAATTACTGTAACAATTATCGAGTAGTGTCTTCTTACGTAAGAATCAATAATTGAAAAAAATATTGTGCAATACCGCGTAGCTTTCTTTAAGCAACTACGCCAGACATCGTATTTTAACCACCGGGTATTCCAACAGTGTTAAGGGTAACAACTACGCCGTTATTTATAAAAACTCAATTTTTGTCGTTTTCTTCATCCAACAGTTATTAGTTATGGGGCTCACAAATGGCTGCACCGTCGTACGAATATTCTCCGACAGAAAGAATATTCCACGACCAAACGAATATTCCCCGACAATTGAATATTTTATAACCACTTGCGTATTTTGAAAAAAATTCATATCTCACCCTTAACTTTAAACTTTTAACAATTTAATCATTTACTGAATTGTAATTATAAGAAAAATTGAATACTTTTATTTCATAAAATTCGGGGTCTTACAATCTTCCCTCCTTATGAAATTTCGTCCCCAAAATTTACGTACCTAGTATTTCAAAGAATTGAGAATACCTTGCTTTTATTTCAAATTCCATCTTCCCTATCATCATGATTTCTCCATTGCTCATCTCCTGTATTTCAGATATCATTCTAGAATACAGCTTCAAAATAAGGGTTAATTGACATATCACAATTTGTCAACTTAAGTAAGAAAATTGAATACTTTTATTTCATAAAATTCGGGGTCTTACATAACATATTATCACTATACTCTGACCGACCAATTAAATATCAAATAAACTTATATAGGTCATACTAGCGAAGAAATTCCCCTTCTCTCCCCTCATAGTTCTAGTCTCACATCTTAGCCAGAGATCATATCCCTAAGCTTTGATACCAACTGTAACGCCCCCAAAATGGGTATACATCACCCATCTTGAGTCGCAAAGTACATGGTACAAAATTCAAATATAATCTTAAATATACAACATGAGCTGTGAGTTTTAATACAAACATTGTCTTCTAAACAGCATTAAAACTCAAAAGGAGTCCTCATTACAATTATTATCACACTATTTCACAGAATAGTGAGGACTACTAATGCACCATCTAGACCATCACTCCGCTCCCCGACTCATTCCAAATTTATATTCTCATTTCACAAGAGAACAAAGGTGAAAGAAAGGGTGAGCTCAACTAGCCCAGTAAGAAATATTATGACTAAGATAAAGCAGAATAAATTATCATTAGTCTTCAATAGTGTTAAACTGATACAATATAACAAACATCAAGTTTAACTGCAGTGGAACAAGCAATCCATTAAAAGAGTCAAGTAGAAAATAAAATCTACTATCTTTTATGATTTAAAAGGGTTTTCATCACTTTTATCGCTGAGACTCAGCTTAATAAATAATTCACATCATTGAATCACCCCTGCACTACAGCCAATGATATTATTTAGTATCACGACCATAAATTATCCATGCACTACGGGCCAAGGATATTCGTGTATTCATTAATGGTCATGAGCATGCCAACAACTGTCCATCAATGCACTACGAGCCAATGAGGACTTTTTCTACATTATTTGTAACATTACGATCATGATTACACCGAATAATCTCTGGTCATAATCATACCAAGTCCATCTATGCACTACAGGCCACAGATGACTTTCAACATAATATAAACATGAGGATGATGACAATGATATAAGAATTCAATAAAACAAGTTCAAGAATTAATTTATCCAGGAACCAATAACGTCTAAATTGTCAACATGATACTTCTTTGTGGAGTAAAATTCAAGAATGCTCAGAAGAATATTTCCATGAAAAGATATTGGATGAAGCGCAAATATCAAGGATATTCCACTAATTTCATAGAGTATAGAAGTCAAAACTTTAACTAACTGAGTATAATAAAGTATGGAATAACAAAAGAAATCACCATGCATGCGATAGATCGCACGTATAAAGTTATTCCAATGTAATAATGAATAACGGAACCAGTCATGCGTAAACGCACGCATACGATGTTCCAAATGAATAATAAATAATGAAACCAGTCACGCGTAAAAAGCACGAGAGGATGTTCCAACAGAATAATAAAGAACGGAACCAGGTCATACGTAAAGCACAAACAGGATGTTCCAACAGAATGATAAAGAACGGAATAATAACAGAAATCACCATGTATGTTGTACTTCGCATAGATAGGTTATTCCAACATAATGATAAAGAATGGAATAATGTAAGAATTTCACCAAGTATAGGTAGCTCACAGATATCAAAGTTATTCCAACGTAATAATAAAGAATGGAATAATGACTTTCTCTTCATGAATACGAAAGAAATAATATCCCTTACCTTAGAAAGAATAGTACTGGATATAAAAGTATTGAAGTAGCAGAATACTTTTCTTCTTTCTCTCTATAGTTTCTCTATCTAGAGTTTTAGTGAATTCGTAATAAATAATGAAGGAATGAGCTTCTATTTATGTAAGAATGGATCGCATAAGAACTAATTCATGAACTATCCAGTTTGATTTACTTTAAATGGATGGGTCCATATTTAAAAAAAAATCTTTTAAATAAAATATAATATATTCTATTTATAATCTAATAAAACGAATAACTTTATAAAAGTATTCTGTTTTATATAAAAAGATTTTACTATGCAAAACATTATGCAGTCATAATACAACACTATGCATAATAAAATATAATATATTCTAATTATTGTCTAATAAAATAAATAACTTTATAAAAGTATTATGTTTTATATAAAAAGATTTTACTATGCATACTAGAATATTATATATTCTATTTATAGTCTAATAAAACGAATAACTTTATAAAAGTATTCTGCTTTTATATAAAAAGTTTTTCTGCTTTTATTACATTAATAATACTAATAAAAGCAGACTTTATTACCATTATTATAATTCACAATATTAATCGACTATATGTCGCTCCTGTGAGAAGAGGGGGCTTTCAATAAAGGATTTCTCCCTATTGGTAGCGCAATTAGGTGACCAAACCTCTCCTCGATGTAACTTCTGACATCGTTAATATTGCAAATAATAATATTAATAACCTTGTTGTCTCAATTATTGATTTAATAATATATAAAATATTGATAATAATTGAATCAAATAACGTGAGATACTATCGCAAAGAATTATCGCAATAATAATTGAACAAAAACCGAGTGACTTTTCACGTAAGAATCAATAATCAATACCGTATGTTACTATTCAACCACGCCAGACATCGCATTTTTTAACACCGGTGTTTCAACAAATAATGATAAAAACTTCCTAGATTATTTTCATAAAGTATTTTGTCATTTTCTCAATCCGACAATAATTCCGCTAGGGTCCACCAATGATTGTGCCATTGTTATTTAATAATCCTCGTTAAAACGAATATTCCCCACCAATCGAATATTATATAACAACTTGTGACTTTGCAAAATTTATAAATATTACCCACAACTATAACATTATATCAAATTTACTCCATAATATTCAATAATGATATTTATAGAAAATTCATCTTTATTTATAAAAGTTGGGATCTTACATTAAATATTATTATAATTAAATAATTATTTTTTAATTAAACAAATATTAATTTTTAATTAAATATTATTATTTAATTATAATATTAGTTAAATTGATGTCGCTTTCTCCTCCTCCTAATCTTTTCGCATTATCAACAACTCACGTCAATTTTGTTTCTGAACTCTTAAATCACATCACTAAAATATCCATAAAAAAATAAATTTCATATTTACGTGAGAGAGATGTTGTGAAAATATTAATTTCCTATATTTATTTGTAATACACTACAAAATTTAAATTTCGCTTACGTGGTAAGTAATTAAGTTACCTTACTTTGATACAAGTACAATCTTAAATTAATATCATAATTATAATTTGCACACAATATCACAACATATCAGTAAATTACATAATTGTGTTTCCGTATATACACCAAGAGTCCACTTGAACGGATGAAAGGAAACATGTACAGATGTACAAAAATAATTATTTGTTAAAAATTAAACAAAGAAACTATTTAATTAATTAAAAAAATAATTATTTAATTATAATAATATTTAAATAATAATATTTAATTAAAAAATAATATTGTTTAATTAAAAATAATTATTAAATTATAATAATATTTAATTATTTATTTATTTTTTTTTTTTTGACTAATTTTTCTAATTTATATTATTATATTTATAAATAATTAAACAAAAACTAATTTGATATTAATTACAAAAATAATTAAATATATTTTTCATTTATTTTCTTATTTTTGGCTAATTTTTCTAATTTATATTATTATATTTATAAATAATTAAACAAAAATTAATTTGATATTAATCACAAAAATAATTAAATATATTTTTCATTTATTTTCTTTTTTTTAAATTTATATTTTACTTTAAAATAATTCTTTATTTACTCCATAAAATTTTCCAAATCTACATCAAGGCCACGTGGGATAATTCTTGCCACATAAAGCTTTTTTTTTTTCACAAGTCACTTTGCTTATGTGGCAAACCTAAGTAAAGTTAACGGATTTTTAACGATTTGTAAGTAAATAAGAGTTCAAAATGACCCATTTGTAAGAAAAAAAAAAGTTCAAAGACTCATTTGTAAGTTGACCTATAGTAGAGTGACTTCAAAAGCATTTAACCCCATATATAATGTGTGACACCCCCAAAATAGGTATACATCACCCATCTTGTGTCGCCAGATACATGGTACAGAATTCAAATACAACTTACTACTACAACTGTCGTGTACAATACGACAAAACATAAACTGTGAGTTTGAATACAAATATTGTCTACTAGAGATTATACAAACTCAAAAGGAGTCCTCATTACAATTATTATCACACTATTTCACGTAATAAAGTGAGGACTACTAATGCTATCCTCTGGACCATCACTCCGCTCCTCGACTGCCTCTCATTTATATTCTCATTTTCCTCAAGAGAATAAATGAAAGAAAGGGTGAGCTCAACTAGCCCAATAAGAAAATATTATGACTAAGATAATGTAGAATAAATTATCATTAGCCTTCAACAATGTTAAACTGATAAAATATAATAGACATCAAATTTAACTGCAGCGGATCAAGCAATCCATTAAAAGAGTCAAGTAGAGAATAAAATCTACTATCTTTTATGATTTAAAATTTTTTTCATCACTTTTATCGCTGAGACTCAGCTTAATAAATAATCCACATCATCCCTGCACTACGGCCAAGGATATTCATTAGGGTCACGACCACAAATTCCATGCACTACGGGCCAATGATATTTGTGTATTCATCAATGGTCATGATCATGCCAACAACTGTCCATCAATGCACTACGGGTCAATGAGGACTTTTATCACATCCTTTATAACATTACTACCATGATTACACCAATAGTCCCCGGTCATAATCATACCAAGTCCATCTATGCTACATGCAGCCACAGATGACTTTTCAAAAAAATATAAATATGAGGATGATGACAATGATATAAGAATTCAATAAAACAAGTTCAAGAATTAATTTATTCAGAACTAATAACGTCCAAATTGTCAACATGATACCGCTTTGTAAAGTAAAATTCAAGAATGCTCGGAAGAATATTTTCATGAAAAGATCTTCGGATGAAACGCAAATATCAAGAATATTCCACTAATTTCATGGAGTATAGAAGTTCAAACTTTAACCAACCGAGTATAATAGAGAATGGAATAACAACAGAATCACCATGCATGCGGTTTTGTGATGTATGCAAGTTATTCCAACAGAATAATAATAACGGAACCGTGTCAAAGTAAATTCGCAGACCGCGGGAAGTTCCAAATGTAATAATAAAGAATGAAATAACAACAGAATCACCATGTATGCGGTACTTGAGCATGTATGTTTATTCCAATGAATACTAATAAGGATTTTAATCAGTCCCACAGAAACGCATGTATACATGATATTCCAAATGTAATAATAAAGATGTAATAATAAAGATTTTAACCGTGTCCCAAGCGTAAAGCCTGAATGGATGTTCTAATGTAATAATAATAAAACGAAATCAGTCCGTGTAAAACACACGTATATGATGTTCCAACATGAAATGATAAAGATGTAATAATGAAGAATGTCACCAAGTATAGGTAGCCAGCGTATAAAAGTTATTCCAACGTAACAATAAAGAAATAGAATAATGTAAGTTCTCTTCTTGAATATAAAAGAAATAACACCCTCACCGTAATGTAAATCGGATATAGGAAAAGAAAGTTAGCGAGACTTTCTTCTTCTTTCTCTCTATAATTTTCTCTCTCTAGAGTTTCAAAGAATTTGTAAGAAAATAATGAAGGAATGAGCTTATATTTATAGAAGAATGGAAATGATACTATGCAATAAAATATAATATATTCTATTTATAATATATATATATATATATATATATATATATATATATATATATATATATATATATATATCAATCACATTAATTCACCACTCACTATTGTAACACCCGTGACTACTTTGAATCTCTATATATATTATATAAATTTATATATATACGGTTTAGCCCACCATACCACTTTATGTCCGCAAAGTCAAAAAGCAAAACCTTAATGTTTGTTTTACCAAATAATTGAACATAAAATATTTAACAATAATAATCATACACCCTTCCTCGCCAAAATTTCAAACATTTCCTACATATATATAAATAATACATATAAAATTCCATCATGTGATCCCCCCACCCCCACCCCACCCCCACCAACTTCAATCATGCCAATAGATATATATATATATATATATATATAACTTTCTACCGATTATTCGAAAAATGGGTAAATGGGGGTCCATAAATACGCTAAAATGTTACAACAAATATCGTGACAATAATTAAACAAAAGCGAGTGACTTCTCACGTAAGATCAATAATCAATCACCGCAGCTACTATGTAACCACGCCAGACATCAGACTTTTTACTACCGAGTAGTTCAACAAAGATAATTGTGAAAACTTCCGCCGTTATTTTCATAAATTATTTTTGTCGCTTTCTCAATTCGACAATAATTCCGTTAATAGGGTCCACCAATGATTGTGCTTGCATTGTATTTAATATTCCCCGTTAAAACGAATATTCCCACCAATCGAATATTATATCACAACTTGCGTACTTTGCAAAATTTATAAATATTACCCACAACTATAACATTATATCAATTTCACTCCATAATATTCAAAAATAATATTTATAGAAAATTCATCTTTATTCAAAAAGTTGGGGTTTTACATAATGCATATATTTCCTTATTTATATTTTCCATTACATACATACATTATACTTTCAATACCCACATAAGGATGTGTTTGTTTACCTTTTAATACCTCTTAAGAGTCGCATTTGATTCAATAAAAGGATAAAGTTGTTTATTAAAATTTTATTAATCTTATTATCTTTTAATTGGTAAAATGTAGCTTTAAATCCAGACTATTAAGAGATGTCTCTTAATGAAAATTTTAAATTTATGGACACAAATAGTCTCAATAAATATTGTACTCCCTCCATTCAAAATTTTAAGATCATTGATGATTTTTTAAAAATTAATTTGATATATTTTTAAATTTAAAATTGAGATGACTAAAAAGTATAAAACAATAAATCTTATAATGAGTATTACTTTTTGATATTTTTCAATATTCATCATTGTATAAACTAAAATTAAAATCAAAGAAATTAATGTTAATTATGAGTTTGAAAATATTTTAAATTGACTTTATAAAATTAATAATGATCTTATATTTTAAAACAAAATAAGTATAATTCTTCTCTTCAATTTTTTCATTATGTTGTTGTTCTATTAAACTTTGACACATTTTTCTTATCTAATGCAATAGTCATCATATTATACAATGTTGCAAAAAAAAAAATGTAGGCGATTTGTTTAATATTTATTCACTAGAGTATATGAATATAAAAAACACATCCATGAACAATATTATTCATTATTTTTTTATTTATTAAATTATATATTTAAAATTATCAAATAAAATTTTAAATAACTCAAAATGTTAAAATAGTAACACTTTTTAGTTATTAAATAATTTTTAAGTTTAAATACTTTTTTATTTAAATAAACTAATTATTAAATTTTATCAAACACCAACCTTCTTGATAGAATTTCCTAAAAAAAATACAGTAAAAGACTTTTGAGCTTAGTATAAAATGAGATAATCTAGCTAATTCTTAGCTCTCAAGTGTACGCCAATTGTATCACTCCTCTAATATTCCTGTCTAACCATTTTTTTATTAAGACTTTTAAGATGATGTAAGGTTGACTCAAAGTCTTTGCACCCAGTCGATCCCTCCTTTTATCTTCTTTTTTTTCTTTATGGTGAAAACTCATAGATCTGTTGCTCATCGCTTGATTTCATCCGAGTCTTTCTAATATCATTTCCTTCCATTTCCATGGCTTTTACAAGCGACCATCTGAGTCTTCTGTAACGTAAACGACTGACCCTATGCTCTGCTCTCGATCGTCACTCTACTGCGCTCGATCTGCTTCAGTCTCTCTCTTGGCCTTCAATTTCTAGCAGATCCAGATACCTTTTCCCTTTCTTTCTCCTTATACTGATTTCTCATTTGTCTCCAGCCCAACCCAAACCTTCCACGGCGTCCGAAAAAGAAGCTGCTCTCACTGCTGTTCCCTCCGATTCTCCTACCATGTAATTGCTCTCTCACTCTCTCTTTAGCTTCAGTCCTAATTCGCAACGATTAGTAATAATTTCTTTAATTTGTTGTCATACATACATATACCACTACTTACAAATATATACATAGATGAATGCTTGTTTATTGTATTATGTATTTATGCGACTTGTGTTAGTTCTGAAACATATGAACTTACAATTTAGGGGTATTTATTGATTGATGAAAATGTGCTGTATTTCCTTTTTGAGATTTTCTTTTATTTATAATTGATTGGCTTTGATTTGTTTGTTAATTTAAACACTCCAGTTAGTTTTTGATTTCTATTGCCATTTCTTGTTGTCCTTGCTGCTGGATATTATCACAATGTTTCCAATCATATGAATCAAATTACTTTATTTGGCATGAGTTCTACAAATTATACAATTTCTACTGCACTGTGGGATTGCCTTTAACATTGCATAGTTAAACCATGAGCTTTTTGATCATACAGATTAAATTCATTTTTATGACGACTTTCTATTTCGAATCATAGTCTCCTCTTCATATTATGTTTATCAGTAGTGGTTTCCTGTTTGCATTGCTTATCAAACTGTACAGGCTCTATCGTTTCTTAATAATATCTAATGGGTAAATCTCTGTTCCAGAACACCTCCCATTTTATTTTGCAGTGGAGGGAGTTATATGTTAAGAGTTACAAAACAATTTTTATATATTCTCTGGCGAATTATAATTAGCACCACATAAAAAGATTATTGATGAAAGAGTAGCTCTTATCTAAATTCTCTAATTTGGTGATGGAAGTTTCTAACTTCTGTTCATTTTTAATTCAGTTATTTAATCCATTTTAGTGTTTTCTGAGAAAACCATTTGTCAGATTAATCAGGTGATAATATTCTGAACATATTAGTTTCCTACATTACAATATGAAAACAGCTCCACCTATGAGTCTATGACAGATATCCCATCCAAAATTAAGATCACACACCTTAGAATGTTGAAATGTATTTTCTATGTATTTTGCCAAACTGTGCACATTAAAGAAAAGGTGAATAAAAGTTATGTTAGGATCCTTTTACTCCTCTACACCTATATTTTGGCAAAAATTAGTTTTAAAAATGATCAATTTTACTTTAAAAAGTCAAAATTGAGAATTTAATTTGGGACGGAGGGAATATGTAAAGTGCATTCTTAAACTCTCACTGTTGCTACTTGCTGATTAATTATTTCCCAATTACTATATCATATTACATATGTTAATTTTTCATTTCATTGTTTAATTGTATTTTGCAGGAATGAATCAAGATTTTTCCAAAAAATTGTTACAAAGGTTCTTCCAAAAGTAAATTGCAAATGTTTGATTCTTCCCGAGAATCCAGTCGGAATAGTTTCTCGTGTTAACTGCATAAATATGTTAGCAAGAATTGGATCAAATGATGTATGTACAACTGAGATATATGGTATGGGTGGAATAGGTAAAGCAATCCTTTCGAAAGTTGTCTATAATGAAAATTTGCATCACTTTGAAGGAAGTGCTTTTGTTGAAAATATTAGAGAGGCTTCAAAACTACCCAATGGTCTGATTCGTTTATAAGAGAAACTTCTCTGTTAACTTCTGAAAAATAGATGTTAAGCTTTCTTATGTTGATGATGAAATCAATCTGCTAAACAAATATATTGTCCTAAAAGGTTCTAATCTTACTTGACGATTTTATGCAGGTAAAACCTTTAGTAGGACAAAAATGTTGATTCAAAACAGGAAGTAGAATCATTATGGTTACAAGAGATGTGAAGTTACTAAAGCAAGCAAAAGAGATAGATATATGAGGTAAATGAATTGGACGAGGATGATTTTTTGGAGCTCTTTAGTTGACATGCATTCGGAAAAGCCATTTTGTAAAGGGCTTCCATTAGCTCTTGAAGTTTATAGGCCGTTATTTGGTTGATGAGACCACGAGTTATTGGAAAAACGTTTTAGAGGAGTTATGCCGAATATCCATCGAGGAAATTCTAAATCAACTTAAAATAAGCTTTGATGGACTTCCCAAAGCTAGAAATGATATATTCATTGATCTTGCATGCTTTTTCATTGGAATGAAGAAAGATTATCCGAATAAATTTTGGAATGCTTGTGGTTTCTTCCCTGAAAATGGTATAATTAAAAATGCATGATCATCTTCGTGGCATGGGTAAAGAAATTATTCATAAAGAATTTATTAAGTGGCCTGAAATGCGCAGCCGACTGTTTATTGAAAAGAAAGTTCTCGATGTCCTAACAAACCACAAGGTAAAAGAACATTTCTATTTCATTTGCAATTTCAAAAATATTTATGATGAACATTATCATTGTAACTATTTTTAATTTATGATGTATAATTCTCACTCAGGGAACGCAAGAAATCGAATGTATTAGCTTAAATCCCTCTAGGTTATGACCAATACGTTTGGATGCCAAAACATTTGATTGAATGCGCACATTAAGATTGCTTCGAGTCGGCAATGTTCATCTTACTGAATGCTTTGAAAATTTATTTAAAGAGTTAAGGTGGCTCATTTGGTAATATTGCCCTTCAATTTTAATCCTCAACAACTTGTTATTTTTAATGCAAAATCAATATACTATGCCAGGGTGTCAAGGTACAATTAACATACTGACATTTAAAATTATTTTATGTACATAGAATTCTATGTTCATACATTTTGTATTACAAAATTTTGTCATCACTTCTGTAGTCACATGTACTAATTTTATGTTTTCTTTGGTTTTGCACATCATCTAGAAAATCTGAATATCATAGATCTGAGTTTCCGTGAGTTATTAGTGGCATACATATTGCTCAAGGTTATTTTCTTCAGTTGATCCAAGTTTTATTTGCAGAGCATTCGTTATTGTAAATTATTTTTGTGGGTTGTCCTTTCATAATACTTGTATATATTTTCTTGCAACATGCTTAGCAAGTAAAAGACATAGTTTCTTCTTCCATTTTGGTACAATTTCTCTTTGTTATTACTTTCGTTGTGTTGTTCTAATTGCTAACAATATTTCTTTCGGTACTTAGAGTGCAATTCTTTTTTGATTGAGGTTGGGATCCGTTTGTATTGCATAATGTTTTTGAGCTACATCTTTAATAAGGGTGTAAACGAGTCGAATCGAAGCGAACAAAGAGTTATTAGAATTTGACTCGAAATGATAAATTCGTACTCGAATTCGACCTGTATTTGAAAAATTCTACTCAGATTCGACTCGACTCGAATATTTATTCAAACTATTCGCGAGCTTCAAATTCAAGTTCAAATTTGAGTCTTCACATAATAACTAGTTTTATAATAAATATAATTATAAATTGAATTTGTTATTTTACTTAGAAACGAGAAAATATATTTAATATTACACTTCATAAAAATATAAAATCACAATTAAAGTTAAAAACAAAATAAATAATAATTAATTATCCTAATTTGATTTAAATTTGTATATATTATAAGAGAATGTATCGAATATCTAATTGAATCTGTATCAACCGAATATGTATCGAATCACAATCAAGAATTCAAATAGTTTGAATTTTAAACGAGTTGAGTATAACCTTGCTCAGATTTTACTCAGATTTTTATTCAAACTATTTTTAATACTCAAATTTGGATCATATTATTAACGAATTCGAGTCTCGCTCGTATTTTTTCGAATCGAGCCCGAACTATGACAACCCTAAAATAGGTCCATTTCACCCAACCTATTCTGAGTCGCCAAATACATGATACAGAAAATAACTACAACTTTATTACAACAATTGTCATACAAAATACAACAACAAATATGCTGTGAGTTTGGATACAAATATATACCAACTGTGACTCGTGTTCCAACCGTAATGTGACAAATGTCCCATCAAGGACAAAGACCTCACAAAGGATACCTACATAAATGTATAGTCAAAAACTGTTTTAGAAATTAGAATCTTTGGGAAGTGCTCAAGGAAACCTTCGTACATGGGAGGCCATGCGTCTAGGTTATAATAGATATCATATGGCCACGAATTATCCTTGTTGACCTAATAGACCCCAAAGAAAAACGAGAAGATTACTAGCATATTCTTTCCAATGGTGAGTCTTCTCTTGACATATCATTATCTCCACTGTCTCTAATTGAGAATTATACTTCAAACAAACACCAAGATCATATAGGTAGTGCACGTAGATATACTCGATGAAGTGGATGTGCACAACCTGTCTTTTATGATGACACGAGGTTGTATGTCTTTAGACATCTTGTATGATAGTGGCAAAACACCCTTCCAACGTTGGGTTCGCCTCACCCTATTTGATTCACCAAATATAACTACTAAATGATGACCACCGCTTCTATTCCCCATACCCCCGCTCGACCCAAATTACACTCTTTTATTACACGAAAAGAAATTTTGAAATGTAAGGGTGAGCACAACTAGCTCAAGAAAGAATATCATGACTAAAGATAAATAAATTATCAATAGCCTTCAACAGTAATAAATCAGAGATTTAGAACATATGGTAGATGATAAAAATTTTCAACCATAGTTGCAGCGGAACGAGCAATCCATTAGAAGTCAAATAGACCATAAATTCTATTAACTTCTCCATGTTAAAAGTCCACCAACAATGTTTTATCCCTGTAACATCAATCAACAGTTCCTTTCCACAATCATATGAATAACTCATAATCATAATTATGATTCTAAATTCCTCTTCGCACCCAAGACAAAGATAATTTTCATCACTTGTCTTTACCTGAAACATCAAAGATCATGGTTATACCAAATCACAGTTCCTGTTCATAATCATACTAATAAATTCATCTTTGCACTACAGCCAAATATATTCATCAACAGTTCATCTTTGCACTACAGGCCAAAGATATTCAACAACAGTTCATCTTTGCACTACAGGCCAAAGATATTCAATAAAAGTTCATCTTTGTACTACGGGCCAAAGATATTCAACAACAGATCATCTTTGCACTACATGCCAAATATATTCAACAACAGTTCATCTTTGCAATACATGCCAAAGATATTCATCAACAGTTCATATTTGTACTACAGGCCAAATATATTAATATCTCAAAGAAATATATCATCATTTCAGAATTTATATAAACAATAATTATAACCATGTTGATCATTTCACCTTTGCACTTAAGCTAAAGATATTCAATTATAAATTCAATGGTCATGATCATACCAATTCGACAATTCAACTTTCAGCACCATCGCCAAAGGGAATCCATAGTCATGATCATACCAAAAATCTACCCATCTTTACACTCAAGTCAAAGAGAAATTAATATCATCATTAGGGTTATAAAAATGTTATATATGATAATAAAAATAATATAATCAACATATAGATTTAATCTCAAGAGTAATATTCATAACTCAACTATAATTTGGTTAGAAAAAGAAACCAATTTTGTCATGAATAGTAATTCGTGAATAATAACCCATGAATAGTAACTTCGTGAATAGTAACTCGTGAATAGTAACTTATAAATAGTAAACCCGACACAAAAAGTTAAAAATTCTACAATAAAATTCATACCAATATTTCGGTATAATGATATTGAAATAATATTTCTTAAACTTATAAACAATTTATTTTAATTGTTTACACTTTACTAAATAATGCATTTAATCATTCTATAATGCCAAACTCATAAGATTTCATCACCAATAACCAAAACCCTCATAAAAAATCTGCATATACCTCATATAGGATTCTCAAGCCATAAAATTCTATTTTCCAATTTTCTTACTTCACATAACATATTTAATTCATTTACTCATAACTAGTACATTTTCATGAAAAATACCAAATCAGTTTCAAAAATATTTTTTTTCTATGATTTAGCAGAATATAGTCCCATATTGAACATATATTTTTCTCAGAATTTTTAAAATTCATTTACTATTTTTCATATGGCCAAAACCGTCGAATATTTAGACATTTATCATAAACTGTATTTTTATCCAAAAATTTCGAAATTTACAGAGTATACTTCTATCTTATACATGTACTCCCAATAAAAATATCACCAATTTTGGAGTTAACCACAAGGAGTTATAAGGGTTTACTTTTAAAATAGTCTTTTCTTATAAAATTCATAACTCATAATCTATACATCCAAAAATCGTCATTTTTGGATACAATCTAGAAAACTCATCAAATTATCATTTTAAATTTTTTCAGAATTTTTGAAGGTCAGAAAAATTACGAAACTGAAAAACATAACAACCCTTAAAATCCATTACTATCCCTTACCTCAAAAGAGCAGTACTTCTAACTGGATATCGGATATGACGCTGAAAGAAACTTGCACTGATGAATAACAACTCACCAAGTATCTAAATACTCACAAAATACACTCGATAATCTAAAGAGAAAGAGAGAGAAAACTTATGAATTCTGGTGTGATTTTCAATTCTAATTTAGCCCTCTATTTATAGAAAAATGTTAGCACGCTGAAGCAGACTTGACCTGCTACCTGATGGCTTTACCTGCTACTATTCCACCCACCAAAAATTAGCCATCTTCTTCAACAACCAAAAATGGGGCCCACCCATTTCTAGAATTTTCTACCAAAATCATTTATAAACCTAATTTTTGAATCAGTTACATCTTAAAATTCATAACAAATCATTCGTTCATTTTTAATGGTTCAAAATTTGTGAACATATACTCAACTTATATACGTATAACATATCCAAAAATCACAACGATCCAATGGTCAGATTAAAAATTATAACTCACACAATAAAAAAAGTCAAAAGAACAATCGATTTGATCTTTTAATACCTCCAATCCGATAAAATACTGATAAAATACCTCAACATTAATTCCTTCATTTATAACCACATAAATAAATCCATCATTTATATCCACATCAAATAAATATTTCATTATCATATAAATCAATAATTAATTATTCACAAATAATATTACAGAATCACAATAATGACATCCAGGTAGTTCCCAGGAAAGAGGGGGCTTTTCGATAAGGATTTCTCCTTACTGGCGCGCAATTAGGTGACCAAACCTCTCATTGACAGAACTTTCTAGACATTGCCAATAATGCTATCTAATAATATTATTCAAATAATATGAATTATTGATCTGATAATGGAGATACTTTGCAGTGACAATAAAATATCAACGCAACAATTATTGATTCAATAAAATAAAATATTGAACAGTAATTACTGTAACAATTATTGAGTAGTGCCTTCTCACGTAAGAATCAATAATTGAAAAAATCTTGTCTTAATACCGTGTCTTCTTTGCTGTTACCATGCGACATTCTTATTTTAACCATCGTATTCCAACAATGTTAATTGTAACTACGCCTCGTTATTTATAAAAACTCAAATTTGTCGCTTTTCTTCATCCGACGCTTATTACATTATAGGGCCCACAAATGGTACATCTTGTCGCATGCGAATATTCTCCGGCGTAAATAATATTCCACACTACTAAACGAATATTCCCCGACAACAATGAATATTTTATAACCACTTGCGTATTTTGAAAAATTTTATATATTACCCTTAACTTTAACCTTTTATCAATTTAACCATTTACTGAATAGTAATTATAAGAAAAATTGAATATTTTTATTTCATAAAATTCGGGGTTTTACACGAACAGTTTGGTTTGTTTACAACTATGTTTGATTAGCTCTTAACGCCTCTTAATTGGAGTCTCTCTGATTCAGTCAGAGGAAAAACATGTTTGGTAAAAAAAATTGGGCAAAGGGTCTAAAATGCCTCTGATATTTACCCCGATATCCTACTTGCACTTTAAACTTTTTTTTTTCAAAAGTATCCTTAACGTTACATTTTTTGGGTCGTCCGTGTCCATGCCGTTAACAGAAGACAAACGGGGTTAAAATGTGATGACGTGATGACTTAAATATAAATTATTTTCTAAATAAAATAATATATATCATTTAATCAAAACAAAAAATACTAAAATAAAAAATAAAAAAGCATAACATATTTACATCATTTAATCAAAATACTAAAATTCAAAACATAACATATTTACATCAAATACTAATTAAAAAAATACTAATTAAAAAATACTAAAAATACTAAAAAAAAATAATTTTAAAAAAAATACTAAAATACTAAAATTCAAATTATTTTGTTAATTAATCAAAACAAAAACAATTCAAATTACATCATTAAAATACTAAAATTATAACATATTTACATCATAACATAACATATTATCATATTTACATATTTACATCATAACATATTTTACTAAAATATTTACATATTTACATCATTTAATCAAAATACTAAAATTCAAATACTAAATTACTAAAATACTAAAATTTTACCATAGTTGTATAACATATCAAAATACTAAATATTAGTATTTTAGTATTAGCGTTATATATTTAGTATTATATTTTAATAATTTTACTAAAAATATTAACGTTAAAAATATTATATCAATTAAATGGCTACCACTTGATCCGTACGTACCTATTTATTTATAGTTAATTTATAAATGAATAAAAATTATGTGAAAAGCACTACACAAGGTGGACAGGAGATGAAACAGTGAATTTTAGTAGTTTTCGTGAAGAAAGGCGTCCAGTTTGTATTAATTTACCTATCATATATATATATATATATATATATATGTAATTTAGTATTATGATTTTAGTATTTTGATTATGTAATTTGAATTTTGTTGTTTTGATTAATTAACAAAATAATTTGAATTTTAGTATTTTAGTATTTTTTAATTTAATTTTTTAGTATTTTAGTATTTTTTTAATTAGTATTTTAGTATTTTTTAAAATTATTATTTGATGTAAATATGTTATGTTTTGAATTTTAGTATTTTGATTAAATGATGTAAATATGTTATACTACTTATTTTATTTAATTAGTTATTTTGATTAGTTAACAAAATAATTTGAATTTTATTATTTTGATTAAATGATGTAAATATGTTATGCTTTTTTTATTTTGAATTTTAGTATTTTTTTTGATTAAATGATACATATTATTTTATTTAGAATATGTTTTATATTTAAGTCTGTCACGTCATCACATTTTAACCAGTTTATCTTCTTTTAACGACAGGGGCACGGGCGACCCAAAAAATATATCGTTAAATGTACTTTTGGAGGAAAAAAAGTTTAGGGTGCAAATGGGATATCGGGATAAACATCAGGGGTATTTTTGACCCTCTGCCCAAATTTTTTTTCCCTCTTAATCGGTTAGACACAAAATTAAAGCTTAACCATTTAGAGGCACATCTGAATGAATTTATATTTTTTTGGACAAAAATACCCTCTTCAATATTATTAATTTCCTTTTGTATCCATTTTAAGCCTCTTTCTCTCTCTTCATTAAGATCTATTGCCCATTTTAGCAGGATCAGTGACTGATACTGATAGATATGGGGATTGTGATGATGGAGATTTAGGGCTTTCTGAAGATCCCCCTGATGAACTCTTTTGCTGCATATGTCAATATAGAAAAACAAAAATATATATACATAAAATACAATTAGATTCCATCTGAAAAAATTCATGCGTGCTATTTGTGTTTATATGTATACACATACGTATATATAGAATTTGGGAAAAAGAACTATTATGACGGGGGTGGTGACATATTAGTCATTAATTATCGTGGCGATCATGGTTACTTTGTTTTACTGAAATTCCGGTGGAAGGTGGAGATAAGGAGAGAGAAAATGGATTTCTAAAGCATGTCATGCATTGTCAGTTTTACTTTTCCTAACAACACTCGAATCTTGTCGAGGGAGAGAAGTAGTGTGATTGTTGTTGCTGATGCTTTCTTTTTGGTTGCAGCCGTTGCGTAATGGAAATGCTAGGGCTCAAAAGTATGTTTGATGAGTGTTTAATTATAGTTTTTTAATAAAGAAATTGGAATGCATTTCGAGTTGTTTATGAATAACTTTTGTATTTGGGAATTTTGTAGTTTATATATTTTTTTCTTTTGTTCATAGGGTTAAAATAGTAAAATATTGTTATTCAGACATTTTGCATAGTAGCACACGGTATTGATTATTGATGCTTATGTGAGAAGTCATTCGCTTTTATTCAATTATTATTTATATTTTATATGTTATTAAATCAATAATTGAAATGACGGGTTGTTAATATGATAATTATCTCGCTTTAGTTATATATATATATATATTATATATATATATATATATATATATATATATGTGTGAGTTAGTCAAATTTGGGTGGGGAAGGTTTTAGTATTCACGCTGGAGTACCATTATTGTTATTATTATATATATAAATAGGTATAACTTTGTTGACTAAATGGGGAGGAATCAAAATTCAATCACGGGAGTATATCCCGTGAAATGCATTAAATGCGTTAATATATATATATATATATATATATATATATATATATATATATATATATATATATATTTTATTTAAAAGATTTTACTTTAAATATGGACCGTCGATTAAAGTAAATCAATCTGGACCGCTCATGAGTTAGTTACTATGCGCGGTCATTTTTCTATAAATAAGCTCATTCCTTCATTATTTTCTTACGAATTCACTTTGAACTCCGTAGAGAGAAAATTTAGAGAGAAAGAAAAGAGAAGTCTGCTACCTTTCTTTTTCTATATCCAGCTTTCTTTTACTAGTAAGGGATGTTATTCTTTCTTATTCATGAAGAGAACTTTTGTTATTCCATTTCTTATTATTCTATTGAAATAACTCAGATACGCTAATCTACCCTATACTTGGTGACATTCTTCTATTATTCCGCTCTTTACTATTTTGTTGGAATATCCTCGTCTTCATGCGCTTTTACGCCGGACCGGTTCCGCTCTTTATTATTATTCTTGGAATATCCTCGTCTGCATGCGCTTTTACGCCTAACCGATTCCGTCCTTATTAGTATTCTATTGAATAACTCATCATGCAAGCACCGCATGCATGGTGATTTCGTTGTTATTTCCATTCTTTATTATTCTGCTGGAACATCCTCGCTTGGTGCGTAATTTCGCCGACTTGGTTCCGTTATTTAGTATTATGTTGAATAACTCGTCATGCAAAGTACCGCATGCATGGTGATTTCTTTTGTTATTCCATTCTTTATTATACTCAGTTGGTTAAAGTTTTGACTTCTATACTCCATGAAATTAGTAGAATATCCTTGATATTTGCGCTTCATCAAGTATCTTTTCATGGAAATATTCTTCTGATCATTCTTGAATTTTACTCTACAAAGCAGTATCATGTTGACAATTTGGACATTAGTAGTTCTTGGACAAATTAATTCTTGAACTTGTTTTATTGAATTCTTATATCATTGTCATCATCCTCATGTTTATATTATGTTGAAAGTCATCTGTGGCCTGTAGTGCATAGATGGACTTGGTATGATTATGACCAGGGATTATTCGGTGTAATCATGACCGTAATGTTACAAATGATGTGGTAAAATTCCTCATTGGCCCGTAGTGCATTGATGGACAGTTGTTGGCATGATCATGACCATTGATGAATACACAAATATTCTTGGCCCATAGTGCATGGATAATTGTGGTTGTGATACTAAAGAATATCCTCGGCAGAGTAAGTGTAAGGTGATTCGATGATGTGGAATATTTATTAAGTCGAGTCTCAAATATAATAGTGATGAAAAACCTTTTTAATCATATAGTAGATTTTATTTTCTACTTGACTCTTTTAATGGATTGCTTGTTCCGCTGTAGTTAAACTTGATGTCTATTATATTTTATCAGTTTAACATTGTTGGAAACTAATGATAATTTATTTTCGCATTATCTTAGTCATAATATTTCTTCTTGGGCTAGTTGAGCTCACCCTTTCTTTCACCGTTTTCTTCTTGAAATGAGAATATAAATGGGACGAGCCTGGGAACCTGGAGTGATGGTCCAGAGGATAACATTATTAGTCCTCACTATTCGTGAAATAGTGTGATAATAATTATAATGAGGACTCCTTTTAAGTTTGTATAATCTCTAGTAGATAATATTTGTATTCAAACTCACAGCTTTATGTTTTGTCGTATTGTACACAACAGATTGTATTAGTAAGTTGTATTTGAATTCTATACCATGTATCTCATGCACCCAAGATGGGTGATGTATACCTAATTTTGGGGCGCCACAACAGGTATCAAAGCTTAGGGATATGATCCTCGCTAAGATGTGAGACTAGAACTAGGAGGGAGAGACGGAAATTCTTCGCTAGTATGACCTACTTAAATTTATTTTGTATTTAAATTGGTTGGTCGAGTTTAGAGATATTATGTTACATGTCAATTAACCTTTGTTTTGTGGCGAGATCTGAAAATGACATCCAAAAATGTTGAGAATAGGAATGGAGCACAAGAGACCGCTGAAGTCTCCACATATCAATAATCGTGAGAATGTGTATCGTGAAGGCGACAATCCTCATGCAAACAACAACACCGACCAAATGATGAATGATGGATTGTTCGTAGGCTTTATGCAATTCATGCAACAAAGAAAGCGAGAGCGGCTCCTGTCCAAAATGTAGGTGGAAACACTGAAAACTCTCGGCAAGCACACCCGCTAAATGCTTCAAGGAGTTAGGACCACCGGAGTTTAAGGGAGAGCCAAAACTACTTATGGCGGAAGCATGGATAAAGCAGATCACTTAGATATTTGATGTCTTGGGATGCTCCGAGGAGAAAGAGGTTCCCTTTGCCGCCTTTATGTTGCGCGAAGAGGCGACATCTTCGTGGGAATCGGTAAAACGTACTCAACTCATTGTCAGATCAAGATGTCTTGGGAGAAGTTCCAAGAGCTGTTCAACGACAAATACTTTCCCAAAAGTATTCGTCACATGAAGGAGGTGGAGTTTATCAAATTAGAGCAAAACAATATGACCGTGTCGCAATACGAGGCTAAATTTGCGGAGTTATCCCAGTTTGCGTCTCACTTGGTGGATAATGAAGAGAGAATGGCGCGAATGTTTTTAAGAGGTTTGAAGCCGGAGATACGTCAACATCTTATTTCTCATAAACTGTGTTTGTATTCAGATGTTGTAAATAGGGCTCAGTTGGTGGAGCGCGATAACTAGTCAACGCAACCAAAAGAGAGCAACCGACAAAATGATAATACCAGTGAGAGAAGTCATCGTAGCGGTGATAACAAGCGTGGAGGGAATCAACAGGCCAGAAATGGTAACCACTTCGGTGGTAATCAGGGCCAAAATAATAAGAATGGACATTTCAAGAAGAGGAGATTCAACAATGATGGAAAGACGTCAGCACCAACACCCGTTGTTAAGGAAGGATAAAGACTACCTATCATATGCTTCAAATGCGGAGGGGAGGGACACATCAGTCCAAATTGCGCGATGCCATCCAAAGCGTGTTATAATTGTGAAAGAGAAGGTCACCTAGCCCAATTTTGTTGTTCACCGAAGACAAGTTCAAATAGGATGGAGGCACCAAAGGCCATTCCCGTAAAAAGTCAAAGCCGGGTGGTGCAAGGAGAGCATTTGTCGTGACCTCCCGTAAAAGCAAGGAACCCGAACTAGGTCATCACGGTAAGCTAATCATAAACTCTAGCGAAGTTTATACTTTATTTGATACCGGTTCTACCCACTCTTTCATTTCTCCTACTTGCGCCAACGCTTAAATTTGACTCGGAGAAATTGGATTTTGATTTATCTGTTGAAACCCCATTGGGAGAAACCTTCATTACATCCACGGTTTATAAGTCTTGTTTGATTCAAATCGGTATCGCATCGTTACGCTACTCGTCGATCTTATTTCTTTGAAAATACTTGCATTTGATGTGATTCTAGGGATTGATTGGTTAACTACGCATCATGCAAAAAATTAATTATTTTCGTAAGGTTATTAGCTTTCATATTCCTAATCAACCTATTATGCGAATTCAAGCAACCAAACCATTAAAATCAATCACCGCTCATCTCAAGCCATAAAGCTATTCGTTTATTAAAAAATGGATGTCAAGCTTTCTTAGCCCACGCCACGGATCTAAACAAAATACGCCGCTTTTGAATAATATTTCTATTGTTAATGAATTTCCGACGATTCTCACGAAGAACTTCCTAGCCTATCCCCGAGCGTGAAATTAAATTTTGTATCGACCTTGAACCCAAAGACAAAACCCATTTCCAAAGCCCCATATCGAATGGATCCTATTGAACTTCAGGAGTTAAAGACTCAACTGCAGGAATTGTTAGACATTGGCTTTATTCGTCCTAGTACTTCTCCTTGGGGTGCTCCTATTCTATTCGTGAAGAAGAAAAATGGGAGTATGCGACTTTGTATTGATTATCTGGAGTTGAATCATGTCACCATCAAAAATAGGTACCCATTGCCACGTATTGATGACCTATTTGACCAGTTGCAAGGAGCCAAATTCTTTTCAAAGATTGATCTTCGCTCCGGATATCACCAATTGAAGATTAGAACCGATGACATTCCAAAGACGACTTTTCGTAACTTCCAGACGGGCATTATGAATTCCTAGTCATGTCCTTTGGATTGACTAATGCTCCTCACGCCTTCATGGATATGATGAACCGAGTATTCAAGGAATATTTGGATCACTTTGTAGTCGCTTTTATTGATGACATCCTCATATATTCCAAAAGCCGTGAAGATCATGAGCAACACTTGAGGTCGATACTCCAAAAGCTTCGTGAATACAAGCTTTATGCCAAGTTGAAGAAATGCGAGTTCGCTTGAGGAAGTAGCATTCCTTGGGCACGTGGTATCAAGTCATGGAATATCTATTGACCCAAAGAAAGATTGAAGCTATTCAAAGTCGAGCAACCTAAATCAAATGATCAAAGTACGTAGCTTTCTCGGCTTAGTTGGTTATTATCCGAGATTCGTAGAAGGTTTTCTCGAATCGCTACTCCACTAACTCAAATTAACTTTAAAAGATATACAAATTTTGGTTGAGCGAGGAATGTGAGAAGAGTTTTCAAGAACTCAAGAGGAGACTCATTTCAAAGACTGCTCGACAATACCATCCGGTTTGGAGGGATTTGTCATCTACAATGATGCTTCGGGCAAAGGGTTAGGATGTGTTCTCATGCAACATGGAAAAGTCATAGCCTATGCCTCACGACAACTCAAAGAATATGAGAGGAATTATCCTACTCATGACCTAGAGATAGCAGCTGTTGTCTTCGCACTTAAAATTTGGAGGCATTACTTGTATGGGGAGAAAGTGGAAATCTTTACTGGATCATAAAAGCCTCAAATATTTCTTCACTCAAAAGGAACTTAATATGCGACAACGACGTTGGCTTGAATCATTGAAAGATTATGATCATACCATCCAATACCATCCTCGAAAAGCGAACGTGGTAACCGACGCGCGTGAGTAGAAGATCATATCATATATCGCACGAGTGCAATATTGTCAACGCAAAGGCCCATTTTGTATGACTTGCAAAGGATGGAGATAGAGATAAAGACTCAGGACCCACGTGAATGATGGCAAATATACGAGTAGAACCGACTTTAATTGATAAAATTAAAGTCGCTTCAAGTTATAGATCCGAGTCGATGCGTATGAGGAAGAAAGTGCAAAGAAGGTGCGATGCCTAAGCAAGAATCGATGAAGAAGGAATACTTTGAGTCAACTCCGCACTTTGTGTTCCTAACGACCCGATTTAAAGTATAAAATCATAATGGAGGCGCACAACACACCGCTTTGCAATCCATCTCGGGAGTACCAAAATGTATCATGATCTTCACATACATTTTGGTGGGGCAATATGAAGAGAGAGATAGCGCCGCTTATCTCAAGGTGTCTAACGTGTCAACGAAAGTTAAGGTGGAGCATCAAGTACCAAAAGGTCCATTGCAACCACTTGAAATTCCGAATGGAAGTGGGAGCACATTACCATGGATTTCATTCTCGGTCTTCCCAAGGTTTCTCAAGGCATTGATGTAATTTGGGTCATTGTTGATAGATTGACCAAATCGCTCATTTCTTACCAATACGAGAAACTTATACACTTGAACGCCTTGCTCAGTATGTACATAAACGAGATTGTAAGATCCGCATGGTATGCCAAGATCCATAGTTTCGATCGAGAGACCCAAGATTCACTTCACAATTTTGGGTTAGTTTACAAAAAGCTATGGGCACGATTTACGATTTAGTTCGCAGATATCATCCTCGGATGGACGGCGAATGGAGAGGACGATTCAAACTCTTGAAGATCTATTAAGACTCGTGTCCTTGACTTAAGGGAAGTTGGGACAAGTTCTTACCATTGGTGGAGTTTTCCTACAACAACAGCTTATCAAACAAGTATTGGCATGGCTCCATTCAAGCGTTGTATGGAAGAAAATGTCGCTCTCAAAGATATCGGGATGAGGTGGGTGAAACAACGTTGTTGGGACCGGAGTTGGTACGTATGACTACGGAAAAGATTCAAACGATCCGGCAACGTATAAAAACCTCACAAGATCGACAAAAGAGTTATGCTAATCTTCATCGAAAGGACGTGGAATTCGATATAGGAGATCATGTGTTGTTACGTGTTGCTCCATGGAAAGGAGTTACGAGATTTGGAAAGAGTGGAAAGCTCAATCCTCGATTCATCGGCCCATTTTTAATCCTTGATCGAGTAGGAACTGTGGCCTATAGACTCGCTTTACCGCCAAGTATGTCTCGTGTTCATAACGTTTTTCACATATCCATGTTACGTAAATATGTGGAAGACCCGAACCACATTATTGAGTTAGAACCGAACGAAATAGCGTAAGATTTGACGTATGAAGAGGTTCCTGTTCAAATCTTGGATAAGAAGGAACATATTCAACGCACCAAGGTTATACCTCAAGTCAAAGTTTTGTGGAGAAACCACGATGTTGAGAAAATGACTTGGGAGTTAGAATCTGAAATGAAATCAAGGTATCCTTACCTCTTCGACATACCAGGTACGTACCCTAATTTTGAGGGCAAAATTTCTTAAGAATGGGAGATTGTAAGACCCCAACTTTTAGAAATAAAAATGAATTTTCTATAAATATCATTTTTGAATATTATGGAATAAATTTGATATAATATTATAGTTGTGGGTAATATTTATAAATTTTGCAAAGTATGCAAGTTGTCATATAATATTCGATTGGTCTGGAATATTCGCTTTTAACAGAAAATATTCGCATTTACTTAAAGACAATCATTAGTGGACCCCACAACAAAATTATTGTTTGATTGAGAAAACGACAAAAATATTTTATTGAAAATAACGGCGGAAGTTTTACCGCTGATACTATTGAACTACTCTTAGTAGTAAAAGTACAAAGAATACGTGTGGTTGCATAAGTAGCACACCTGTATTGATTATCGATGCTTATGTGAGAAGTCATTCATTTTTATTCAATTATTGTTTATTTTATATGTTATTAAATCAATAATTGAAATGACGGTTGTTAATATGATAATTATCTCAGCTTTTGTTTTATATATATATATATATATAAGTATTATATATATATATATATATATATATATATAAATGTGTGAGTTAGTCAAATTTGGGTGGGGAAGGTTTTGGTATTCACGCGGGAGTACCATTATTGTTATTATTATATATATAAATAGGTATAGCTTTGTTAACTAAATGGGGAGGAATCAAAATTCAATCACGGAGTATATCCCGTGAAATGCGTTAACACATGCCATATATATATATATATATATATATATATATATATATATATATATATTTTATTTAAAAGATTTTACTTTAAATATGGACCGCCGATTAAAGTAAATCAATCTGGACCGCTCATGAGTTAGTTACTATGCAGCCCATTTTTCTATAAATAAAGCTCATTCCTTCATTATTTTCTTTTACGAATTCACTTAACTCCGAGAGAGAAAAATTTTAGAGAGAAAGAAAAGAGAAGTCTCGCTACCTTTCTTTTTCTATATCCAGCTTCTTTTACTGTAGTGGGTGTTATTCTTTTTCTTATTCATGAAGAGAACTGTTGTTATTCCATTTCTTATTATTCTATTGGAATAACTCAGATACGCTGATCACCCTATACTTGGTGACATTCTTCTATTATTCCGCCTTTTACTATTCTCGTTGAATATCCTCGTTCAGGCGCTTTTACGGACCGGTTCCGCTTCTTTTTATTATTATTCTTGAATATCCTTGTCTCCTCGTATGCGCTTTTACGCCGGACCGATTCCGCCCTTATTAGTATTCTATTGAATAACTCGCCTATGCGCAAGTACCGCATGCATGGTGATTTCTGTTGTTATTCCATTCTTTATTATTCTCGCTGGAACATCCTCGCTTGCAAGCGAATTTCGCTTTGACCGTTCCGTTATTTAGTATTATGTTGAATAACTTTGCCTATGCACAAGTACCGCATGCATGGTGATTTCTTTTGTTATTCCATTCTTTATTATACTCAAATTGGTTAAAGTTTTGACTTTATACTCCATGAAATTAGTAGAATATCCTTGATATTTGCGCTTCATCCAAAGATCTTTTTCATGGAAATATTCTTCTTATCATTCTTGAATTTTACTCTACAAAGCAAAGATCATGTTGACAATTTGAACATTAGTAGTTCTTGGACAAATTAATTCTTGAACTTGTTTTATTGAATTCTTATATCATTGTCATCATCCTCATGTTTATATTATGTTGAAAGTCATCTGTGGCCCTGTAGTGCATGTAGAGATGGACTTGGTATGATTATGACCGAGGATTATTCGTGTAATCATGACCGTAATGTTACAAATGATGTGGTAAAAGTCCTCATTGGCCCGTAGTGCATTGATGGACAATTGTTGGCATGATCATGACCATTAATGAATACACAAAAATATTCTTGGCCCATAAAGGCATGGATAATTGTGGTCGTGATACTAAAGAATATCCTCGGTCAGTAGTGCAAGGGGGTGATTCGATGATGTGGAATATTTATTGTCGAGTCTCAAATGATAAATAAAGGATGAAAACCTTTTTAATCATAAAAGATAATAGATTTTATTTTCTACTTGACTCTTTTAATGGATTGCTTGTTCATTCCGCAGCTTAAACTTGATGTCTATTATATTTTATCGCTTTAACATTGTTGGAAACTAATGATAATTTATTCGCATTATCTTAGTCATAATATTTCTTCTTTGGGCTAGTTGAGCTCACCCTTTCTTTCACCGTTTTCTCTCGTGAAATGAGAATATAGCCGGGACGAGCAGTCGGGGAACGAGTGATGGTCCAGAGGATAAGCATTATTAGTCCTCACTATTCTCGTGAAATAGTGTGATAATAATTGTAATGAGGACTCCTTTTGAGTTTGTATAATCTCTAGTAGACAATATTTGTATTCAAACTCACAGCTTATGTTTTGTCGATTGTACACAACAACTTGTATTAGTAAGTTGTATTTGAATTACTGTACCATGTATCCGGCACCCAAGATGGGTGATGTATACCTAATTTTGGGGCGCCACAATTGGTATCAAAGCTTAGGATATGATCCTCGCTAAGATGTGAGACTAGAATTAGGAGGGGAGAGACGGGGAATTCCTTCGCTAGTATGACCTACTTAAATTTATTTTGTATTTAAATTGGTTGGTCAGAGTTTAGAGATATTATGTTACATGTCAATTAACCTTTGTTTTGTGGCAAGATCTCAAAATGACATCCAAAAATGTTGAGAATAAAGAATGGAGCACAAGAGACCGCTGAGTCTCCACATATCAATAATCGTGAGAAATGTGCATCGTGAAGGCGACAATCCTCATGCAAACAACAACACCCACTAAATGATGAATGATGGATTGTTCAGAGGCTTTTATGCAATTCATGCAACAAAGAAAGCAGAGCGGCTCCTCGCCCAAAATGTAGGTGGAAACACTTGAAACTCTCTAAAGCGGTCACCGCTAAATGCTTCAAGGAGTTGGGACCACCGGAGTTTAAGGGAGAGCCAAAACCACTTATGGCGGAAGAATGGATAAAGCGATCACCAAGATATTTGATGTCTTGGGATGCTTGAGGAGCAAAAGGTTCCTTTTGTCGCCTTTTATGTTACGCGAGAGGCGACACTCGTGGAATCGGTAAAACGTACTCAACTCCGCCAGATCAAGATGTCTTGGGAGAAGTTCCAAGAGTCGTTTCAACGACAAATACTTTCCCAAAAGTATTCGTCACATGAAGGAGGTGGAGTTTATCAAATTAGAGCAAAACAATATGACCGTGTCGCAATACTGAGAGGCAAAATTTGCGGAGTTATCCCGGCCATATCCCACTTGGTGGATAATGAAGAGAGAATGGCGCGAATGTTTTTAAGAGGTTTGAAGTCGGAGATACGCCAACATCTTATTTCTCATAAACCGTGTTTGTATTCGATGATGTTGTAAATAGGGCTCATTGGTGGAGCGCGATAACGAGTCAACGCAACCAAAAGAGAGCAAATTGAAAAATGATAATACCAAAGAGAGCAATCATCGAAGCGGTGATAACAAGCGTGGAGGAATCAATGTGCCGAAAATGGTAACCACTTCTGGTGGTAATCGGGCCAAAAACAATAAGAATGGACATTTCAAGAAGAGGAGATTCAACAATGATGGAAAGACGTCAAAGACCAAAGACCCGTTGTTAAGGAAGGAGAAAGACCACCTATCATATGCTTCAAATGCGAGGGGGAGGGACACATCACCAAATTACGCGATGCCATCCAAAGCGTGTTATAATTGTGGAAGAGAAGGGTCACCTAGCCCGATTTTGTCGCTCACCAAGACAAGTTCAATAGGATGGAGGCACCAAAGGCCATTCCCGTAAAAGTCAAAGCCGGTGGTGCAAGGGAGAGCATTTGTCGTGACCTCCCGTAAAGCAAGGAACCCGAACGAGGTCATCACGGTAAGCTAATCATAAACTCTAGCGAAGTTTATACTTTATTTGATACCGGTTCTACCCACTCTTTCATTTCTCCTACTTGCGCCAACGCTTAAATTTGACTCGGAGAAATTGGATTTTGATTTATCTGTTGAAACCCCATTGGGAGAAACCTTCATTACATCCACGGTTTATAAGTCTTGTTTGATTCAAATCGGTACCGCATCGCTACTCGTCGATCTTATTTCTTTGAAAATACTTGAATTTGATGTGATTCTAGGATTGATTGGTTAACTACGATCATGCAAAAATTGATTATTTTCGTAAGGTTATTAGCTTTCATATTCCTAATCAACCTATTATGCTAATTCAAGCAACCAAACCATTAAAATCAATCACCGCTCATCTCAAGCCATAAAGCTATTCGCTTATTGAAAAATGGATGTCAAGCTTTCTTAGCCCACGCCACGGATCTAAACAAAAATACGCCGCTTTTGAATAATATTTCTATTGTTAATGAATTTCCGACGATTCCCTCAAGAACTTCCTGCCTACCCCCGTAGAGCGTGAAATTGAATTTTGTATCGACCTTGAACCCTAAGACAAAACCCATTTCCAAAGCCCCATATCGAATGGCTCCTATTGAACTTCGTGAGTTAAAGACTCAACCGCAGGAATTGTTAGACATTGGCTTTATTCGTCCCAAGACTTCTCCTTGGGTGCTCTCGTTCTATTCGTGAAGAAGAAAGATGGGAGAATGCGACTTTGTATTGATTATCGGAGTCAATCATGTCACCATCAAAAATAGGTACCCATTGCCACGTATTGATGACCTATTTAACCACCATTGCAAGGAGCCAAATTCTTTTCAAAGATTGATCTTCGCTCCGATATCACCAATTGAAGATTAGAACCGATGACATTCCAAAGACGACTTTTCGTAACTCCCCAGACGGGCATTATGAATTCCTAGTCATGTCCTTTGATCGACTAATGCTCCCGCCGCCTTTCATGGATATGATGAACCGAGTATTCAAGGAATATTTGGATCACTTTGTGGTCGTCTTTATTGATGACATCCTCATATATTCCAAAAGCCGTGAAGATCATGAGGAACACTTGAGGTCGATACTCCAAAAGCTTCGTGAATACAAGCTTTATGCCAAGTTGAAGAAATGCGAGTTCGGCTTGAGGAAGTAGCATTCCTTGGGCACGGGTATCAAGTCATGGAATATCCGTTGACCCAAAGAAAGATTGAAGCTATTCAAAGTCGGGAGCAACCTAAATCAATGATCAAAGTACGTAGCTTTCTCGCTTAGTCACGGTTATTATCGGAGATTCGTAGGGTTTTTTCTCGAATCGCTACTCCACTAACTCAAACCGACTCGGAAAGATACAAAGTTTGGTTGGAGCGAGGAATGTGAGAAGAGTTTTCAAGAACTCAAGAGGAGACTCATTTCAGCACCTGTTCTGACAATACCATCTGGTTTGGAGGGATTTGTCATCTACAATGATGCTTCGGGCAAAGGGTTAGGATGTGTTCTCATGCAACATGGAAAAGTCATAGCCTATGCCTCACGACAACTCAAAGAATATGAGAGGAATTATCCTACTCATGACCTAGAGTTAGCAGCTGTTGTCTTCGCACTTAAAATTTGGAGGCATTACTTGTATGGGGAGAAAGTGGAAATCTTTACGGATCATAAAAGCCTCAAATATTTCTTCACTCAAAAGGAACTTAACATGCGACAACGACGTTGGCTTGAACTGTTGAAAGATTATGATCATACCATCCAATACCATCCCGAAAAAGTTTAACGTGGTAGTGACGCATCGAGTAGAAGATCATATGCGGCACGAAAGTGCAATATTGTCAACGCAGGCCCATTTTGTATGACTTGCAAAGGATGGAGATAGAGATAAAGACTCTGTGACCCACGTGATGATGGCAAAATATATACGAGTAGAACCGACTTTTAATTGATAAAATTAAAGTCGCTTTCAAGTTACAGATCCGGAGTTGATGCGTATGAGGAAGAAAGTGCAAGAAGGTGCGATGCCAGAAGCAAGAATCGATGAAGAAGGAATACTTCGAGTCAACTCCAGACTTTGTGTTCCTAACGACCCTGATTTAAAGTATAAAATCATGATGGAGGCGCACAACACACCGTTTGCAATCCATCTTGGGAGTACCAAAATGTATCATGATCTTCGACATACATTTTGGTGGGGCAATATGAAGAGAGAGATAAATACTGCTTATCTCAAGGTGTCTAACGGTCAACGAAGTTAAGGCGAGCATCAAGTACCAAAAGGTCCATTGCAACCACTTGAAATTCCGTAATGGAAGTGGGAGCACATTACCATGGATTTCATTCGGTCTTCCCAAGGTTTCTCAAGGCATTGATGCAATTTGGGTCATTGTTGATAGATTGACCAAATCGCTTATTTCTTACCAATACGAGAAACTTATACACTTGAACGTCTTGCTCATATGTACATAAACGAGATTGTAAGACTGCATGGTATGCCAGTATCCATAGTTTTTGATCGAGACCCAAGATTCATTTCACGATTTTGGGTTAGTTTACAAAAAGCTATGGGCACGGATTTATGATTTAGTTCGGCATATCATCCTCGTATTGACGGACGGCAAATGGAGAGGACGATTCAAACTCTTGAAGATCTATTAAGACTCGTGTGTCCTTGACTTCAAGGGAAGTTGGGACAAGTTCTTACCATTGGTGGAGTTTTCCTACAACAACTTATCAAGCAAGTATTGGCATGGCTCCATTCAAGCGCCAGATGGAAGAAAATGTCGCTCTCCAAAGATGTTGGGATGAGGTGGGTGAAGCAACGTTGTTGGGACCGGAGTTGGTACGTATGACTACGGAAAAGATTCAAACGATCCCAAGAACGTATAAAAAACCTCACAAGATCGACAAAAGAGTTATGTTGATCTTCATCGAAAGGACGTGGAATTCGATATAGAGATCATGTGTTGTTACGTGTTGCTCCATGGAAAGGAGTTACGAGATTTGGAAAGAGAGGAAAGCTCAATCCTCGATTCATCAACCCATTTTAATCCTTGATCGAGTAGGAACTGTGGCCTATAGACTCGCTTTTACCGCCAAGTATGTCTCGTGTTCATAACGCTTTTCACATATCCATGTTACGTAAATATATGGAAGACCCGAACCACATTATTGAGTTAGAACCTGATTTAAATAGCGGAAGATTTGACGTATGAAGAGGTTCCTGCTCAAATCTTGGATAAGAAGGAACATATTCAACGCACTGAGGTTATACCTCAAGTCAAAGTTTTGTGGAGAAACCACGATGTTGAGAAAATGACTTGGGAGTTAGACTCTGAAATAAAATCAAGGTATCCTTACCTCTTCGACATACCAGGTACGTACCCTAATTTCGAGGGCGAAATTTCTTAAGAAGGGGAGATTGTAAGATCCAAACTTTTAGAAATAAAAATGAATTTTTTATAAATATCATTTTTGAATATTATGGAATAAATTTGATATAATGTTATAGTTGTGGGTAGTATTTACAAATTTTTCAAAGTATGCAAGTTGTTATATAATATTCGATTGGTCGGGAATATTCGTTTTAACAGAAATATTCGCATTGACGACTAAGACAATCAATTAATTGGACCCCACAACGTAATTATTGTTGGATTGAGAAAACGACAAAAATATTTTATTGAAAATAACGGCGGAAGTTTTACTTTGTGATACTTGTTGAACTACTCTTGGTAGTAGTAAAAGTATAAGAATACGTGTGGTTGCATAAGTAGCACCCTGTATTGATTATTTATGCTTATGTGAGAAGTCATTCAGCTTTTATTCAATTATTGTTTATATTTTATATGTTATTAAATCAATAATTGAAATGACGAAGTTGTTAATATGATAATTATCTCGCTTTTGTTATATATATATATATATATATATTATTATATATATATATATATATATATATGTGTGTGAGTGAGTTAGTTAAATTTGGGTGGGGAAGGTTTTGGTATTCACGCGGGAGTACCATTATTGTTATTATTATATATATAAATAGGTATAGCTTTGTTGACTAAATGGGAGGAATCAAAATTCAATCACGGAGTATATCCCGTGAAATGCGTTAACACATGCCATATATATATATATTTATATATATATATATATATATATATATATATATTATATTTTATTTAAAAGATTTTACTTTAAATATGGACCGTCAGATTAAAGTAAATCAATCTGGACCGTTCATGAGTTAGTTACTATGCACCCATTTTTCTATAAATAAAACTCATTCCTTCATTATTTTCTTACGAATTCAATTGAACTCCGAGAGAGAGAAAATTTTAGAGAGAAAGAAAAGAGAAGTCTGCTACCTTTCTTTTTCTATATCCAGCTTCTTTACTGTAAGGAGTGTTATTCTTTCTTATTCATGAAGAGAACTGTTGTTATTCTATTTCTTATTATTCTCATTGGAATAACTCGATATCTGCCGATCTACCCTATACTTGGTGACATTCTTCTATTATTCCATCTTTACTATTCTCATTGGAATATCCTCGCTCATGCGCTTTTACGCCGGACCGGTTCCGTCTTTATTATTATTATTCTGCTGAATATCCTCGTCTCATGCGCTTTTACGCCGACCGATTCCGCCCTTATTAGTATTACATTGGAATAACCTATCTATGCCAAGTACCGCATGCATGGTGATTTCGTTGTTATTCCATTCTTTATTATTCTTCATTGAAACATCCTCGCTTGGCATAATTTCGCCTGACCGGTTCCGTTATTTAGTATTATGTTGAATAACTCGCCTATGCGCAAGTAATCGCATGCATGGTGATTTCTTTTCTTATTCCATTCTTTATTATACTTAGTTGATTAAAGTTTTGACTTCTATACTCCATGAAATTAATAGAATATCCTTGATATTTGCGCTTCATCCAGCATCTTTTCATGAAAATATTCTTCTGATCATTCTTGAATTTTACTCTACAAAGCAAAGATCATGTTGACAATTTGGACATTAGTAGTTCTTAGACAAATTAATTCTTGAACTTGTTTTATTGAATTCTTATATCATTGTCATCATCCTCATGTTTATATTATGTTGAAAGTCATCTGTGGCCTGTAGTGCATAGATGGACTTGGTATGATTATGACCAGGGATTATTCGGTGTAATCATGACCGTAATGTTACAAATGATGTGGTAAAAGTCCTCATTGGCCCGTAGTGCATTGATGGACAATTGTTGGCATGATCATGACCATTAATGAATACACAAATATTCTTGGCCCATAGTGCATGGATAATTGTGGTCGTGATACTAAAGAATATCCTTGGCCGTAGTGCAGGGGTGATTCGATGATGTGGAATATTTATTAAGCTGAGTCTCAGCGATAACAGTGATGAAAAACCTTTTTAATCATAAAAGATAATAGATTTTATTTTCTACTTGACTCTTTTAATGGATTGCTTGTTCCAATCGCAGCTTAAACTTGATGTCTATTATATTTTATCGCTTAAAATTATTGAAACTAATGATAATTTATTCTCGCATTATCTTAGTCATAATATTTCTTCTTTGGCTAGTTGAGCTCACCCTTTCTTTCACCGTTCTCTTCGTGAAATGAGAATATAGTTAGGACGAGCCTCGGGAGCGGAGTGATGGTCCGTAGGATAGCATTAGTAGTCATCACTATTCTGTGAAATAGTGTGATAATAATTGTAATGAGGACTCCTTTTGAGTTTGTATAATCTCTAGTAGACAATATTTGTATTCAAAGTCACAGTTTATGTTTTGTCGTATTGTACACGATAGTTGTATTAGTAAGTTGTATTTAAATTCTGTACCATGTATCTGGCAACCCAAGATGGGTGATGTATACCTAATTTTGGGGGCGTCACATCCCTCCCCTCCGCATTTGAAGCATATGATAGGTGGTCGTTCTCCTTCCTTAACAACGTGTCTTGGTCGACGCTTTTCCATCATTATTAAATCTCTTCTTGAAATGTCCATTTTTATTATTTTGGCCCTGATTACCACCGAAGTGGTTACCATTTCTGGCATGTTGATTCCCTCCACGCTTGTTGTCACCGCTTAGATGACTGCTCTCACTGGTATTATCATTTTGCCGGCTGCTTTCTCTTGTTTGCGTTGACTCGTTATCGCGCTCCAATAACTGAGCCCTATTTACAACATCTTAATACAAACACAGTTTATGAGAAATTAGATATTGACGTATCTCGGGTTTTAAACCTCTTAGAAACATCCGCGTCATTCTCTCCTCATTGTCAACCAAGTGAGACGCAAACCGGGACAACTCGGCAAACTTAGCTTCGTACTGCGACACGGTCATATTGTTCTTTTCTAACTTGATGAAATCTACCTCTTTCATGTGACAAATACTTTCGGGAAAGTACTTGTCGTTGAATAGTTCTTGGAACTTCTCCCAAGACATCTTCAGTGCGGCAGGTTGAGTACGCTTTACCGATTCCCACCAGTAATCTGCCTCTCCTCGCAATATAAAGGTAGCAAAGAGAACCTTTTGCTCCTTAGAGCATCCCAAGACATCAAATATCTTGGTGATCTGCTTTATCCACGTCTCCGCCTTAAGTGGTTTTGGTTCTCCAATAAACTCCCCGTGGTCCCAGCTCCTTGAACTGCTTAGCGGTGACCATCCAAGAGTTGCCAAGTGTTTCCACCTCGTATTTTGGACAGAGTCTCTCTTGCACGATGTTGTACATGCAATGCGTAAAAGCTCCTAAACATTCCATCATTCGCTATTTGGTCGGTGTTGTTGTTCACCTGAGGATTATTGCCTTTCTGATGCACATTATCCTGGGTGTTGATTTGTGGTGACTCAACGGTCATCTGTGCGCCATTGATATTCTCAACATTCTCGGATGTCATTTTTAGATACTGCCACAAAACAAGGGTTAATTGACATGTAACATGTGATGACCCCAAAATAGGTCCATTCCATCCAACCCATTCCGAGTCGCCAAATACATGGTACAGAAAATAACTACAACTTTATTACAACAATTGTCGTGCAAAATACAACAACACATATGTTATGAGTTTGGATACAAATATATACCAACTGTGACTCTCATCCCAACCTTGGATAGCACGTCACAATGACACCTTACATAAAGGTATAGTCAAAAACGGTTTTAGAAATTAGAATCTTTGGGAAGTGCTCAAGGAAACCTTCGTACATGGGAGGCCATGCGTCTAGGTTATGATAGATATCATATGGCCACATAATTATCCTTGGTTGACCCAATAGACCCCAAAGAAAAATGAGAAGATTACTATCATATTCTTCCCAATGGTGAGTCTTCTCTTGACATATCATTATCTCCAGTGTCTCTAAACGAGAATTATATTTCAAACAAATACCAAGATCATATAGGTAGTGCACGTAGATATACTCAGTAAGTGGATGTGCACAACCCTGTCTTATGATGACACGAGGTTGTATGTCTTTAGACATCTTGTATGATAGTGGCAAAACACCTTCCAACGTTGGGTTCGCCTCACCCCTAGTTGATTCACCAAATGTAACTACTAAATGATGACCACCGCTCTATTCCCATGTTACCCGCCTCAATTCAAATACACTCTTATTACCCTTAAGGAATTGTGAAGCAAAAGGGTGAGCACAACTAGCTCAAGAAAGAATATCATGACTAAAGATAATTAAATTATCAATAGCCTTCATCGAGAATAAATCGTAGATTTAGAACATATGGTAGATGATAAAACTTTTTAACCATAGTTGCAATGAACGAAGCAATCCATTAGAAGAGTCAAATAGACCATAAAGTCTATTATCTTCTCCACATTAAAAGTCCACCAACAAATATTTTATCCTCAGTAACATCACTCAACAGTTCCTTTCCACAATTATATGAATAACTCATAATCATAATTGTGATTCTAAATTCCTCTTCAACCGGGGTGATCTAAGATAATTTTTATCACATGTCTTTACCTGAAATATCAAAGATCATGGTTATACCAAATCACAGTTCCTGTTTATAATCATACTAACAATTTCATCTTTGCACTACGGGCCAAAGATATTCATTAACATACCATCTTTGCACTACAGGCCAAAGATATTCAACAACAGGTCATCTTTGCACTACGGGCCAAAGATATTCATCAACAATTCATCTTTGCACTACAGGCCAAATATATTCATCAACAGTTCATATTTGCACTACATGCCAAATATATTAATATCTCAAAAAAATATATAATAATTTCAGAATTTATATAAACAATAATTATAACCATGTTGATCATTTCACCTTTGTACTTAAGCTAAAGATATTTAATTATAAATTTAATGGTCATGATCATACCAGTCAACAATTCAACTTTGCACTACTGGCCAAAGAGAACCTATAGTCACGATCATACCAATAATCTACCCATCTTTACACTCAAGTCAAAGAGAAATATCATCATTAGGGTTATAAGAATGTTATATATGACAATAAAAATAATATAATTAACATATAGATTTAATCTCAAGAGTAAGATTCATAAATCAATGACCTCATAACACCTTAATCAAAATATTATAAATCACTTAATAATCTCATAATATAATATTATTAATACTACCACAATATTTTAATCATTTCTTAAACTTATAAACAATTTATTTTAATTATTTACACTTTACTAATAAATGCATTTAATCATCCTAAAATGCCAAACTCATAAGATTTCATCACCAATAACCAAAACCCTCATCAAAAATCTGCATATACCTCATATATGATTCTCAAGCCATAAAATCATATTTTTCAATTTTCTTACTTCACATAACATATTTAATTCATTTACTCATAACTAGAACATTTTCATGAAAAATACCAAATCAGTTCCAAAAATATTTCTTTTCTGAAATTTAGCATAATATAGTCCCATATTGAACATATATTTTTCTCGGAATTTTTAAAATTTATTTACTATTTTTCACATGGCCAAAACCACCGAATATTCAGACATTTATCATAAATTGTACTTTTATCCAAAAAATCCGAAATTTACAGAGTATACTGATATTATATAGATGTACTCCCAATAAAAAGTTCATCAATTTTGGAGTTAATCACAAGGAGTTATAAGCGGTTACTTTTAAAATAGTCTTTTCTCATAAAATCCATAACTCCTAATCTATACATCCAAAAATCGCCATTTTTGGACACAATCTACAAAACTCATCAAAATATCATTTCAAATTTTTCCAGAATTTTTAAAGGTTCAGAAAAATTTTGAAATTGAAAAACATAATAACCCTTAAAATCTCTTACTATCCCTTACTATCCCTTACAATCCCTTACTATAATAATGACAATATCCCTTACCTCGAAAGAGCAGCACTTCTGACTGGATATCGGATATGACGCTGAAAAAAACTTGCACTGATGAATATCAACTCACCAAGTATCTAAATACTCACAAAATACACTCAATAATCTAGAGAGAGAAAGAGAGAAAACTTATAAAATTCTGGTGTGATTTTCAATTCTAACTTAGCCCTCTATTTATAGGAAAATATTAGCACGCCGAAGCAGACTTGACCTGCTACCTGATGGCTTTACCTGCTACTATTTCACCCACCAAAAATCAGTCATCTCCCCCAACAACCAAGAGTGGGGCCCACTCAATTCTAGAATTTTCCACCAAAATCTAATTTTCGAATCAGTTACCTCTTAAAATTTATAACAAATTATACGCTCATTTTTAATGGTTCAAAATTTATGGACATATACTCAACTTATATATGTATAACATATCCAAAAATTACAACGATCCAACGGTCAGATTAAATATTATAACTCACACAATAAAGTCAGTAAGAACAATCGATTTGATCTTTTAATACCTCCAATCCGGCAAAATAATCGATAAAATACCTCAACATTAATTCCTTCATTTATAACCACATAAATAAATCCATCATTTATATCCACATCAAATAAATATTTCATTATCATATAAATCAATAATTAATTATTCCCAAATAATATTACGAATCACAATAATGACAACTGTGCAGCTCCCAAGAAAGAGGGGCTTTTCGATAAGGATTTCTCCTCATCGGCGCAGCAATTAGGTGACCAAACCTCTCCTTGACAGAATTTTCTAGACATTGCCAATAATGCTATCTAATAATATTATTCAAATAATATGAATTATTGATCTGATAATGAGAAATACTGTGCAGTGACAATTATTAAAACAACAATAATATAAAATATCAACGTAGCAATTATTGAACCAATAAAATAAAATATTGAACAGTAATTACTGCAATAATTATTGAGTAGTGCCTTCTTACGTAAGATTCAATAATTGAAAAAAATACTGTGCAATACCATGTGCTACTGTGCAACTACGCGTAATACTGTATTTTAACCACCAGGTATTCCAACAGTGTTAAAGGTAACAACTACGCCGTTATTTATAAAAACTCAATTTTTGTCGTTTTCTTCATCCAACAGTTATTCATTATGGGGCTCACAAATGGTCGCACTGGCTCGCATTTAATATTCTCCTAACGTAAAGAATATTCCACGACCAAACGAATATTCCCTAACAATTGAATATTTTATAACCACTTGCATGATTTTGAAAAAAAATTCATATCTCACCCTTAACTTTAAACTTTTAACAATTTAATCATTTACTGAATTGTAATTATAAGAAAAATTGAATACTTTTATTTCATAAAATTCGGGGTCTTACATAACATATTATCACTATACTCTGACCGACCAATTAAATATCAAATAAACATAGGTAGGTCATACTAGCGAAGAAATTCCCCTTCTCTCCCCTCATAGTTCTAGTCTCACATCTTAGACAGGGATCATATCCCTAAGCTTTGATACCAACTGTGACGCCCCCAAAATGGGTATACATCACCCATCTTAAGTCGCAAAATACATGGTACAAAATTCAAATATAATCTTAAATATACAACATGAGCTGTGAGTTTTAATACAAACATTGTCTTCTAGATGAAGATTAAAACTCAAAATAAGTCCTCAATACATTTATTAACACACTATTTTTACGTAATAGTGAGGACTACTAATGCTATCCTCCGACCGTCACTCCGCTCCCCGATCGGTCCCCGATACGCTTCTCATTTCCTCAAGAGAACGGTGAAAAGAAAGGTGAGCTCAACTAGCCCAAGAAGAAATATTATGACTAAGATAAAGCGTAATAAATTATCATTAGTCTTCAATAGTGTTAAACCGATATAATATAACAAACATCAAGTTTAATCTGCAATGAACAAGCAATCCATTAAAAGAGTCAAGTAGAGAATAAAATCTACTATCTTTTATGATTTAAAAGGGTTTTCATCACTTTTATCGCTGAGACTCAGCTTAATAAATAATTCACATCATTGAATCACCCCTGCACTACGACCAATGATATTATTTAGTATCACGACCATAAATTATCCATGCACTACGGGCCAAGGATATTCGTGTATTCATTAATGGTCATGAGCATGCCAACAACTGTCCATCAATGCACTACGGGCCAATGAGGACTTTTTCCACATCATTTGTAACATTACGGTCATGATTGCACCGAATAATCCCTGGTCATAATCATACCAAGTCCATCTATGCACTACAGGCCCACGATGACTTTCAACATAATATAAACATGAGGATGATGACAATGATATAAGAATTCAATAAAACAAGTTCAAGAATTAATTTATCCAGGAACCAATAACGTCTAAATTGTCAACATGATACTTCTTTGTGGAGTAAAATTCAAGAATGCTCAGAAGAATATTTTCATGAAAAGATATTGGATGAAGCACAAATATCAAGGATATTCCACTAATTTCATGGAGTATAGAAGTCAAAACTTTATCCAACTGAGTATAATAAAGTATGGAATAACAAAAGAAATCACCAGGCATGCGATAGACCGCATAGATAGGTTATTCTAACAGAATAATGAATAACGGAACCAAAGTCACGCGTAGAACGCACGCATATGATGTTCCAAATGAATGATAAATAATGAAACCAGTCATGCGTAAAGCACGCATGGATGTTCCAACAGAATAATAAAGAACGGAACCAGTCATACGTAAAGCATGACGTGATGTTCCAACAGTAATGATAAAGAATCTAATAATAATGAAATCACCATGCATGCGATTAGCATTGACAAAGTTATTCCAACATAATGATAAAGAATGGAATAATGTAAGAATTTCACCAAGTATAGGGTAGCTCGTAGACACAAGTTATTCCAATGTAATAATAAAGAATGGAATAATGTACTTTCTCTTCATGAATACTGAAAGAAATAATACCCTTACCTTAGAAAGAATAATCTTGGATATAGAAGTATTGAAGTAGCGGAATATTTTTCTTCTTTCTCTCTATAGTTTCTCTCTCTAGAGTTTCAAAGGACTTCGTAAGAAATAATGAAGGAATGAGCTTCATTTATAGAAGAATGGTCTCATATAATAACTAATTCATGAACGGTCCAGATTGATTTACTTTAAATGGACTATCCAGATTTTAAAAAAATCTTTTAAATAAAATATATTCTATTTATAATCTAATAAAACGAATAACTTTATAAAAGTATTACATTTTATATAAAAAATTTTTACTATACGCAAAATATTATGCGAGCATAATACAACACTATGCATAATAAAATATAATATATTCTAATTATTGTCTAATAAAATAAATAACTTTATAAAAGTATTCTGCTTTTATATAAAAAAGATTTTACTATGCATACTAGAATATTATATATTCTATTTATAGTCTAATAAAACGAATAACTTTATAAAAGTATTCTGCTTTATATAAAAGTTTTTCTCGCTTTTATTACATTAATAATACTAATAAAACAGACTTTTATTACCATTATTATAATTCACAATATTAATCGACCATGTCGCTTCTCTGAAAGAGGGGGCTTTCAATAAGGATTTCTCCCTATCATGCGGCGTAATTAGGTGACCAAACCTCTCCTCGACGTAACTTCTGACATCGTTAATATTGCAAATAATAATATTAATAACCTTGTCGTCTCAATTATTGATTTAATAATATATAAAATATTGACAATAATTGGATCAAATAACGTGAGATACTATGCACAGAATTATCGCAGTTAATAATTGAACAAAACCGAGTGACTTTTCACGTAAGCATCAATAATCAATACCGTGTTACTATTCAACCACGCCAGACATCGCATTTTTTAACACCGGTGTTTCAACAAGCTAATGATAAAAACTTTCGCCGTTATTTTCATAAAGTATTTTGTCATTTTCTCAATCCGACAATAATTCCGTTGTGGGGTCCACTAATGATTGTCTTGGTGCATTTAATATTCCTGTTAAAAACGAATATTCCCCATCAATCGAATATTATATAACAACTTGCGACTTTTGCAAAATTTATAAATATTACCCACAACTATAACATTATATCAAATTTACTCCATAATATTCAATAATGATATTTATAGAAAATTCATCTTTATTTATAAAAGTTGGGATCTTACATTAAATATTATTATAATTAAATAATTATTTTTAATTAAACAAATATTATTTTTAATTAATTATTATTATTTAATTATAATATTAGTTAAATTGATGTCGCTTTCTCCTCCTCCTAATCTTTTTGCATTATCAACAATTCACGTCAATTTTGTTTCTGAACTCTCAAATCACATCACTAAAATATCCGTAAAAAAATAAATTTCATATTTACGTGAGAGAGATGTTGTGAAAATATTAATTTCCTATATTTTTTTGTAATACACTACAAAATTTAAATTTCGCTTACGTGGTAAGTAATTAAGTTACCTTACTTTGATACAAGTACAATATTAAATTAATATCATAATTATAATTTGCACACAATATCACATCATATCGAGAAATTACATAATTGTGTTCTCAGATATATACCAAGAGTCCACTTGAGCGGGTGTGAAAGGAAACATGTCTGAGATGTACAAAAATAATTATTTGTTAAAATTAAACAAAAGAAACTATTTAATTAATTAAAAAATAATTATTTAATTATAATAATATTTAAATAATAATATTTAATTAAAAAATAATATTTGTTTAATTAAAAAATAATTATTTAATTATAATAATATTATTTAAGCTTAGATAGGACACACTAGCGAAGGATTTACTCATCTCTCCCCTCCTAGTCCTATTCCCCGATCTCCGTCAGAGACCATATCCCTAAGCTCGATACCAATCATGGCGCCCCAAAATAGGTCCATTCCATCCAACCCATTTTGAGTCGCCAAATGCATGGTACAGAAAACAACTACAACTTTATTACAACAATTGTCGTGCAAAATACAATAACACACATATATCGTGAGTTTGGATACAAATATATACCAAATGTGACACATATCCCAACCGTGGACAAAGATCTCACAAAGACACCTTACATAAAGGTATAGTCAAAAAGCTGCTTTTAGAAACAAAAATCTTTGGAAGTGCTCAAGGAAACCTACGTACATGGGAGGCCATGCTTCTAGGTTATGATAGATATCATATGGCCACAGAATTATCCTTGGTTGACCCAATATACCCCAAAGAAAAACGAGAAGATTACTATCATATTCTTCCCAATGGTGAGTCTTCTCTTGATTTATCATTATCTCCACTGTCTCAAATTGAGAATTATACTTCAAACAAACACCAAGATTATATAAGTAGTGCTCGTAAATATACTCAGCAAGTGGATGAGCACAACCACATCTTATGATGACACGAGGTTGTATGTCATTAGACATCTTGTATGAAAGTGGCAAAACACCCTTCCAACGTTGGGGTTCGCCTCTCCCTATATGATTCACCAAATATAACTACTAAAAGATGTATACAACACATTTGTCTATCTACTTGCTTTGGGGAGAACTCCATGACTAGAAACCACCATTCTATTCCCCTGTTATCCCCACTCGACCCAAATACACTCTTATTACACGAAAAGGAATTTTAAAGCAAAAAGGGTGAGCACAACTAGCTCAATAAAGAATATCATGACTAAAGATAATTAAATTATCAATAGCCTTCATCAATAATAAATCGTAGATTTAGAACATATGGTAGATGATAAAATTTTCAACCATAGTTGCAATGAACGAAGCAATCCATTAGAAGAGTCAAATAGACTATAAAGTCTATTATCTTCTCCGTGTTAAAAATCCACCAACATTGTTTTATCCTCGTAACATAAATCAACAATTCTAGTCCACAATCATATGAATAACTCATAATCATAATTGTAGTTCTAAATTCTCTTCTCATCCGGAATCGAAGATAATTTTCATCACCTATCTTTACCCGAAACATCAAAGATCATGGTTACACCAAATCGATTTCCTGCTCATAATCATACTAATAATTTCATCTTTTTCACTACTACCAAAGATATTCATTTATATCACCAATTGGTCATGTTCATCTCAACACATGTTCATCTTTGCACTACTGCCAAAGATATTCAATAACATGTCATCTTTACTGACTACGGGCAAAGATATTCTTCAACAATTCATCTTTTGCACTACGTGCCAAAGATATTTCTCAACAATTCATATTTGCACCACAGTGCCAAATTCATCAATAGTTCATATTTGCACTACAGGCCAAATATATTATTATCTCAAAGAAATATATAATCATTTCAGAATTTATATAAACAATAATTATAACCATGTTGATCATTTCACCTTTGCACTTAAGCTAAAGATATTCAATTATAAATTCAATGGTCACGATCATACCAGTCAACAATTCAACTTTGCACTACTGGCCAAAGAGAACTCATAGTCATGATCATACCAATAATCTACCCATCTTTATACTCAAGTCAAAGAGAAATTAATATCATCATTAGGGTTATAAAAATGTTATATATGATAATAAAAATAATATAATCAACATATAGATTTAATCTCAAGAGTAATATTCATAACTCAACTATAATTTGGTCAGAAAAAAAAATCAATTTTGTCGTGAATAGTATCCGTGAATAGTAACTCATGAATAGTAACTCGTGAATAGTAACTCGTGAATAGTAACTCATGAATAATAACTCATGAATAGTAAACCCGACTCAAAAAGATAGAAATTTCACAATAAAATCCATACCAATATTTCGGTATAATGATATTGAAATAACATTTCTTAAACTTATAAACAATTTATTTTAATTATTTACACTTTACTAAATAATGCATTTAATCATTCTAAAATGTTAAACTCATAAGATTTCATCACCAATAACCAAAATCCTCATAAAAAATCTGCATATACCTCATATAGGATTCTCAAGCCATAAAATTTTATTTTCCAATTTTTTTACTTCACATAACATATTTAATTTATTTACTCATAACTAGTCCATTTTCATGAAAAATACCAAATCAGTTTCAAAAATATTTTTTTTCTGGAATTTAGCAGAATATAGTCCCATATTGAACATATATTTTTCTCAGTCCAAAACCGCCGAATATTTAGACATTTATCATAAACTGTATTTTTATCCAAAAATTTTGAAATTTACAGAGTATACTTCTATCATATACATGTACTCTCAATAAAAATTTCACCAATTTTGGAGTTAACCACAAGGAGTTATAAGGGTTTACTTTTAAAATAGTCTTTTCTCATAAAATTCATAACTCATAATCTATACATCCAAAAGTCGTCATTTTTGGACACAATCTAGAAAACTCATCAAATTATCATTTCAAATTTTTTCAGAATTTTTGAAGGTCAGAAAAATTACGAAACTGAAAAACATAACAACCCTTAAAATCCCTTACTATCCCTTACCTCAAAAGAGCAGTACTTCTAACTGGATATCGGATATGACGCTGAAAGAAACTTGCACTGATTAATAACAACTCACCAAGTATCTAAATACTTACAAAATATACTCGATAATCTAGAGAGAAAAAGAGAGAAAACTTATGAATTCTGGTGTGATTTTCAATTCTAATTTAGCCCTCTATGTATAGGAAAATGTTAGCACGCCAAAGCAGACTTGACTTGCTACCTGATGGCTTTACCTGCTACTATTCCACCCACCAAAAATCAGCCATCTTCCCCAACAACCAAAAATGGGGCCCACCCATTTCTATAATTTTCTACCAAAATCATTTATAAACCTAATTTTCGAATCAGTCACATCTTAAAATTCATAACAAATCATTCGTTCATTTTTAACGGTTCAAAATTTATAAACATATACTCAACTTATATACGTATAACATATCCAAAAATTACAACGATCCAATAGTCAGATTAAAAATTATAACTCACACAATAAAGCTGTAAGAACACTGATTTGATCTTTTAATACCTCCAATCTGATAAAATACTGATAAAATACCTCAACATTAATTCCTTCATTTATAACCACATAAATAAATTCATCATTTATATCCACATCAAATAAATATTTCATTATCATATAAATCAATAATTAATTATTCACAAATAATATTACGTAATCACAATAATGACATCCAGGTAGTTCCTAGGAAAGAGGGGTTTTTCGATAAAGATTTCTCCTCATCTTGGCGGCATGCAATTAGGTGACCAAACCTCTCATTGATGTAACTTTCTAGACATTGCCAATAATGCTATCTAATAATATTATTCAAATAATATGAATTATTGATCCGATAATGGAGATCTTGTCAAGGACAATTATTGAAACACAATAATATAACTATCAACGCATCAAGAATTATTGATTCAATAAAATAAAATATTGAATAAAGAAATTATCAGTAACAATTATTGAGTAAAGTGCCTTCTCACGTAAGAATCAATAATTGAAAAAATACTTTGTCGCAATACCGTAAAGCACTCTTGTGCAACTACTGCCAGACATTCAGTATTTTAACCACCGTATTCCAACAAATGTTAATTCAGTAACAACTACGCCAAGTTATTTATAAAAACTCAAATTTATCGCTTTTCTTCATCCGAGCAGTTATTCTCATTATAGGGCCCACAATGAATCGCACCGTCGCATTTAATATTCCCCTACGTAAAAATAATATTCCACGACTAAACGAATATTCCCCGACAACAATGAATATTTTATAACCACTTGCGTATTTTGAAAATTTTTATATATTACCCTGAACTTTAACCTTTTATCAATTTAACCATTTACTGAATAGTAATTATAAGAAAAATTGAATATTTTTATTTCATAAAATTCGGGATTTTACACGAACAGTTTGGTTCGTTTACAACTATGTTTGATTAGCTCTTAACGCCTCTTAATTGGAGTCTCTCTGATTCAATCAGAGGCAAAACATGTTTGGTAAAAAAAATTGGGCAAAGGGTCAAAAATGCCTATGATATTTACCCCGATATCCTACTTGCACCTTAAATTTTTTTTTTTTCAAAAGTATCCTTAACGTTATATTTTTTGGGTCGTCCGTGTCCATGCCGTTAACAGAAGACAAATGGGGTTAAAATGTGATGACGTGACAGACTTAAATATAAAATATTTTCTAAATAAAACAATATATATCATTTAATCAAAACAAAAAATACTAAAATAAAAAATAAAAAAGCATAACATATTTACATCATTTAATCAAAATACTAAAATTCAAAACATAACATATTTACATCAAATACTAATTAAAAAAATACTAAAAATACTAAAAAAAAATCAATTTAAAAAAAAAATACTAAAATACTAAAATTCAAATTATTTTGTTAATTAATCAAAATAAAAACAATTGAATTACATCATTAAAATACTAAAATTATAACATATTTACATCATTTACATCATAACATAACATATTATCATATTTACATCATAACATATTTTACTAAAATATTTACATATTTACATCATTTAATCAAAATACTAAAATTCAAATACTAAATTACTAAAATACTAAAATTTTACCATAGTTGATAACATATCAAAATACTAAATATTAGTATTTTAGTATTAGCGTTATATATTTAGTATTATATTTTAATAATTTTACTAAAAATATTAACGTTAAAAATATTATATCAATTAAATGGCTACCACTTGATCCGCAAATGCATTACCTATTTATTTATAGTTAATTTATAAATGAATAAAAATTATGTGAAAAGCACTACACAAGGTGGACAGGAGATGAAACAGTGAATTTTAGTAGTTTTCGTGAAGAAAGGCGTCCAGTTTGTATTAATTTACCTATTATATAATATATATATATATATATATATATGTAATTTAGTATTATGATTTTAGTATTTTGATTATGTAATTTGAATATTTGTTGTTTTGATTAATTAACAAAATAATTTGAATTTTAGTATTTTAGTATTTTTTTAATTTGATTTTTTTAGTATTTTAGTATTTTTTTTAATTAGTATTTTAGTATTTTTTTTAAAATTATTATTTGATGTAAATATGTTATGTTTTGAATTTTAGTTTTTGATTAAATGATGTAAATATGTTATACTACTTATTTTATTTAATTAGTTATTTTGATTAGTTAACAAAATAATTTGAATTTTATTATTTTGATTAAATGATGTAAATATGTTATGCTTTTTTTATTTTGAATTTTAGTATTTTTTTTTGATTAAATGATACATATTGTTTTATTTAGAATATGTTTTATATTTAAGTCTATCACGTCATCACATTTTAACCAGTTTATCTTCTTTTAACGACAAGGGCACGGGCGACCCAAAAAATGTATCGTTAAAGGTACTTTTGGAGGAAAAAAAGTTTAGGGTGCAAATGGGAGATAAACATCAGGGGTATTTTTGACCCTCTGCCCAAAAAAAATTTGCCTCTTAATCGGTTAGACACAAAATTAAAGCTTAACCATTTAGAGGCACATCTGAATGAGTTTATATTTTTTTTTGGACAAAAATACCCTCTTCAATATTATTAATTTCCTTTTGTATCCATTTTAGGCCTCTTTCTCTCTCTTCATTAAGATCTATTGCCCATTTTAGCGAGGATCGGATCGATATCTTTTGATAGATATGGGGATTGTGATGATGGAGATTTAGGGCTTCTCAAGATCCCCCGATGAACTCCTTTCTTTGCATATGTCAATATAGAAAAACAAAAATATATATACATAAAATACAATTAGATTCCATCCAAAAAAAAATTATGCGTCTTTTGTGTTTATATGTATACACATACGTATATATAGAATTTGGGAAAAAGAACTATTACGACGGGGGTGGTGACATATTAGTCATTAATTACCGTGGCGATCATGGTTACTTTGTTTTACTGAAATTCCGGTGGAAGGTGGAGATAAGGAGAGAGAAAATGGATTTCTAAAGCATGCCGCTGTGCAAAGTTTTACTTTTCCGGCAACACTCGAATCTTGTCGAGGGAGAGAAGTAGTGTGATTGTTGTTGCGTAATGGAAATGCTAGGGCTCAAAAGTATGTTTGATGAGTGTTTAATTATAGTTTTTTAATAAAGAAATTGGAATGCATTTCGAGTTGTTTATGAATAACTTTTGTATTTGGGAATTTTGTAGTTTATATATTTTTTTCTTTTGTTCATAGGGTTAAAATAGTAAAATATTGTTATTCAGGCATTTTGAATTTTTTTTTATCAAATAACATTTTTTTTATTCAGATACAATTCTATTCAGATGTTCTATATTATCCAGACATCTAAACTGTTCAGGTCTTAACACTCAGTTTTATCAAACACCATCTTAATCTTTAACATTTGCATCAAAGCAACTGCCCTCAAATTTATGGAAAATTTTATTGTACACAACTTTGGCCAAATGTTGTTTTGCCTATTCTGCCCATGCCATATATCCCAATTAGACGTACATCATTGGATTTAATGCTCAATAATGAAACATAAGCATAAGAATAGGAATGATTATGAGAGCAGATCCTCTGTCCTCAATTTTCCTGTCTCCCTTGTGTCCCCCCACTTAAATTTTGACACATTTCCTTTTATTTAATTTTAGAATTAATTGGTGTTAAGTAAGAGACTATGTGTCAAAATTTAAGTGGAGGGACACAAGGTGTAACACCCCCTTCCCGAAAAGGAAAGGGAGGTCACGTGCGAAGCACAACAAACCTCAAAATAAATAAACAGAGCACTAACAACTTCGAAATATTAATAGTGATATCCATCAATGAAGTACTAAATACAATTCTCCAACTAGAGTCAAAATAATCAAAACTAAAAAAAATTGAATCAACCTAGATGGTCAAGGCAACATTTTCATCACACTAGCCCTTAATCACCCCTGCAAACCTGCAGGAAGAAAAACACAGCATGAGCCAATTGCCCAGTACGGATACAGATATACAAAAGATATACAACTGATATACGAAAATAATTGAGACAAAATACTGAACAAAGCCTCAAGTGTAAATACGGACGAAAATATAATCTCCAAAGATCTGAATGGAATATATCTGAATAAACAAAATTGATGAAACCAATAGAAGAATAAAAAAATAACAAACTGAAGTAACTAACTCAATGAATTGAACTGAACAGAAACAAACAAAACTAATACAATAAAATAATAGGCTGAATCAAATGGTTGAGTTTTATTTCATGCCGAGTGAGCTTAGAAATATACATTGCCACACAAGCAAGTTAAAACAATGTCACACAGGCAATTGTCAAAATAATGCCACACAGGCAAGTCAAATTAAATGATGCCACACAGGCAACCAAAATAATGCCACACAGGCAAATCACACATTGGACCGCGAATCCAAATGTATGCAAATCGGATATGTGTATTTGGCACAACATCATAAATCCGCAGAACAGAAAACTAGGGTTAACCCATACGCTTCCCAGAACAAAACACAAAATGGCCCACTTCCTCCGGAGCCCAAAACGGAGACGTCGTGGACTAATCACACTACCACGGAAAGTGTCATGCCTCTCGTGCCAAGACGACATATCTGTGGTACCCCCACAGGTGGTTATAACTCAGGTATACCCTACGGTATATTCTAACAAAATACTATGTCACAACACATGCGACATAATACCAACAAAAAGGTTCTATATGTACATGTTGAACCAAATCAAATTATAGTCACAAGGTCTCAAAAAGAAGGTAGCAATATGTACCGCTCTACAATTATCAATACGAGTCATGTGTATCAACTCCAAAATAAAAATAATATATTTATTTCACAAGAAACAATTATGTGAAATCATAACAAAATTCGAAATAAGGAAACAAACGAACAAATCAAATTTAACAAGAGTATCGCTGAAAGAGTACGGAATCCGTACCTGATACTTCCAAACCATTTAGAGCACACTCCACAAAATCTTACCCTCAAATGCCAACGATATCAAATACGAAACGTTATTCATCACCTAAACATATTCACCTCAAATTAAATATAATCCAATTCAATAATTCCAAAATAATTCATAATCTATTTAATATGCCTTTAATCATCACCTTATATCAATTATTAATACTCCAAAATTTATATTCCAAATATAACTCTTTAAGTTCCTTTCGTCCGAACTAATTACACAAATTAATAATACTAAATGTAAGTACATTTATAAAAATATGAACACTTCTATTTGGTACGACTATAAAATATAATTACTTATAATATTAAGATTTAATTCATTCCATATAATCTTACATATTTATTTGTATAACATCTCTTGCAAATTATGCAAGTTTTCGTAAACTTTAATTACTACTACTACTATATATATATATATTTTTATTTAAAGAAATCATCAATTTATTATTTTAGGATCTCCAAAATCAATCACAGACTACTCCCTCCGTTCAATCTGATTGGAATAAAGTGATAATAATAATAAGTACATCCGTATAAGTATTACATTAATAAATAAACTCTCCCATCTTTAAAGATCACTCTTAGTTCTTGAAGTACAAAAGTACTTGCTCATGATGAAAAAAAATAATATACTAAATTTAATAATTTAATATGGAACCACGTGATTTATCCCCACTAGTGATCAAAATCTCTAGTCTTTCTTCACCCGAGCCCCCTTTGTAGCTGTTCCCTTTATCTCCAAAGTAACCACCTCTTCTTATTCAGTTTGTATAATGAAGTAATATTAGGTTTAACTATTTATTAATTAAGTTGCCCTAATAAACTTCTATTTGAGTTAAATTAATATTAAGGCCCAAATTTTAACCACATAATATTATCTATCACTTATTAATATTTATTAGCCCACATAATTTAAATGACTACTTTGACCCAATTTAAAGACAAAAAAATTCAAACAATATATTTAAAACATAAACATAAATACTTCTTTTTTTTTTTTCCGGGTATTACATTACCTTCTCCTTAAAAAGGATTCCGTCCCCGGAATCAAAAGAATGGAAAGTACCTAATTATCAAAAGATGCGATATTCTACCGAATAGACTCCTCTATCTCCCAAGTAGCTTTCCATTCAATGATTTTACCACAAGACTTTAACAAAAGGAATTATCTTTCTCAATTTTAATTTAATCAGTTATTTAATTACCAACTAAAAGAATTTAATTTACCAAACAAAACAAGGAAGAAAAGAAGGAAGCAAAAATCATTTACCTTTTCCAATTTAAATACAATTGTATACAATAAAATTAATTAATATTTAATTTTAAAAAAATATGGGTTATTACATTTTTCACCCCTTAAAAATAATTCCGTCCTCGGAATTTAAATAAGCTACAAAAATTTTTAGAATTCTGACGTAGCTACCGCCATTTAGTAACGATCAACGCGGATAAGTCATCGGTCCACGTAATTATCAATGTACTTATAAAAGATTCGTCAGCTACCGTGTCAAGCCTTGGTAAGGTTGTTCGTGTTGCATCAAATTAGATCACATGATCCATCGTTGGTGCGGGCCGTCGCTAATATCTTTGAGTTTAATTCTTGTAAACGTACTCTTCGAAACATAATTCAGAATCACAAAAAATTCTCTTCATCCAAATACGATTCAAATACCCAAAATATTTAAAATTATTTTTAATTCATAAAACGTTTATGTTCCACACATGACAAAGATTTAACAAATTATTTATATTTAATTATACATAAATTCATGCAAAACTCTAAGGGTATCAGATAAACGAAACAACTTAAATTATATCACAAACTCTCACTAAGTCCTTAAGAGCTTCAAAATATCATAACCTAGAATCAAATTAGTTCTCAAATAATATTACACCAAAAATATATTACTACTAAGATCTCTTCATCACCATACCAAACTCCAAATCATATATCCTACTATCTGAATAAGCAAACTATAGCTTTCAAAATCTCTTAAAGATTCATCACTTATTGTATATCTAATCATTCAATAAATCAATCATTCTCTTAATGCAAACCTTAATCCAATAAATTTCAATGTCTCCCCATACTATCACAAAGAAAGTTCATAGAACATAACTCCAATATCCTACTAGAAAATAGCCACAAAATTGATCATTAACTCCAAATGATTAATCTAATTACCTCGATTATCAACAACTCAAATTATAAGAAATCCTCTATACTTAATAATTTTCACTTTATCATAGTATCCCATGCATCAATACACAAATCTCAAATTATCCACAAGCTTAATATAAATCAAAACCTAACTAAAATCAAATCCTCAATTCAACGATCATAATGATTGCCATAGAAAAAGAAATCTAAAAGAATAATTTTCCAAAATCAAATACTCGTCGATACAAATACTCGCATCATAATCACATCTCATATAAAATCACTTCTTATCTGTACAAAGTATAACTTTACTCACCTCAATGATTAAATCACAATTAAAATCATTACTTAATCACCTTAACAAATTATTCCACTTCCCTCAAATCAACTACAAATCGAAAAGAAATCGACAGTTGGTTAAAATAGGGACCAACCAAACAAAGAACAAAATCGAATCAAACTCCTACATTTACCTAATGGTTTACCCACAACTCACAGGTCAAACCTAAATAGGTTTTCTACAAGAAAGAACTTAACCTCTGATACCATCTCTATAACACCCCCTTCCCGAAAAGGAAAGGGAGGTCACGTGCGAAGCACAACAAACCTCAAAATAAATAAACAGAGCACTAACAACTTCGAAATATTAATAGTGATATCCATCAATGAAGTACTAAATACAATTCTCCAACTAGAGTCATAATAATCAAAACTAAAAAAAATTGAATCAACCTAGATGGTCAAGGCAACATTCTCATCACACTAGTCCTTAATCACCCTTGCAAACTGCTTTTAAGAAAAACCCAAAGATGAGCCAATTGCCCGATCTGACGGATACAGATATACAAAAAGATATACAATCGATATACGAAAAATAATTGAGACAAAATAATCAACAAAGCCTCAAGTGTAAATACGGATTTAAAATATAATCTCCAAAGATCTCGAATGGAATATATCCGAATAAACAAAATTGACGAAACCAATAGAAGAATAAAGAAATAACGAATCAAGTAACTAACTCAATGAATTGAATCAAATGCGAAACAAACAAAACTAATATAATGAAATAATAAAATTTGAATCAAATGATTGAGTTTTATTTCATCTTTGAGTGAGCTTAGAAATATACATTGCCACACAAGCAAGTCAAAACAATGCCACACAGGCAATTGTCAAAATAATGCCACACAGGCAAGTCAAATTAAATGATGCTACACAGGCAACCAAAATAATGCCACACAGGCAAATCACACATTGGACCGCGAATCCAAATGTATGCAAATCGGATATGTGTGTTTGGCACAACATCACAAATCCATGAATGTAAAACTAGGGTTAACCCATACGCCTCCCACAAAGAAAAACACCAAATGGCCCACTTCCTCTGGAGCCCAAAACAGAGACGCCGTGGACTAATCATACTGCCACGAAAAGTGTCATGCCTCTCGTGCCAAGACGACATATCTGTGGTACCCCCACAGGTGGTTATAACTCAGGTATACCCTACGGTATATTCTAACAAAATACTATGTCACAACACATGCGACATAATACCAACAAAAGGGTTTTATATGTACATGTTGAACCAAATCAAATTATAGTCACAAGGTCTCAAAAGAAGGTAGCAACATGTGCATCTACAATTATCAAAATAAATACTAAACATGATATTCTAATTCAAAGAGTACAAATACGAGTCATGTGTATCAACTCCAAAATAAAAATAATATATTTATTTCACAAAAAACAATTATGTGAAATCATAACAAAATTCGAAATAACGAAACAAACGAACAAATCAAATTTAACAAGAGTATCGCTAAAAGAGTACGGAATCCGTACCTGATACTTCCAAACCATTTACAACACACTCCACAAAATCTTACCCTCAAATGCCAACGATATCAAATACGAAACGTTATTCATCACCTAAACATATTCACCTCAAATTAAATATAATCCAATTCAATAATTCCAAAATAATTCATAATCTATTTAATATGCCTTTAATCATCGCTTTATATCAATTATTAATACTCCAAAATTTATATTCCAAATATAACTCTTTAAGTTCCTTTCATCCGAACTAATTACACAAATTAATAATACTAAATGTAAGTACATTTATAAAAATATGAACACTTCTATTTGGTACGACTATAAAATATAATTACTTATAATATTAAGATTTAATTCATTCCATATAATCTTACATATTTATTTGTATAACATCTCTTGCAAATTATGCAAGTTTTCGTAAACTTTAATTACTACTACTACTATATATATATATTTTTATTTAAAGAAATAATCAATTTGTTATTTTAGGATCTCCAAAATCAATCACAAACTACTCCCCCCGTTCAATCTGATTGGAATAAAGTGATAATAATAATAAGTACATCCGTATAAGTATTACATTAATAAATAAACTCTCCCATCTTTAAAGATCGCTTTTAGTTCTTGAATTGCAAAAGTACTTGCTCATGATAAATAAAAACAACATACTAAATTTAATAATTTAATATGGAACCACGTGATTTATCCCCACTAGTGATCAAAATCTCTAGTCTTTCCCGAGCCCCCTTTGTAGCTGTTCCCTTTATCTCCAAAGTAACCACCTCTTCTTATTCAGTTTGTATAATGAAGTAATATTAGGTTTAGCTATTTATTAATTAAGTTTCCCTAATAAACTTCTATTTGGGTTAAATTAATATTAAGGCCCAAATTTTAACCACATAATATTATCTATCACTTATTAATATTTATTAGCCCACATAATTTAAATGACTACTTTGACCCAATTTAAAGACAAAAAAAATTCAAACAATATATTTAAAACACAAACATAAATACTTCTTTTTTTTTTCTTCCGGGTATTACACAATGGGACAGGAAAATTGGAGACATAGGATCAGCTTTCGATGATTATACCCATTTGCATCGGTTTCGAGGTTGTATCCGGATAAAATTCTGAATTTCTCCGTTTGTTTACGCACATATGAAGGATCATCCTCATAGAATACTGAAAGAACCAATCGCCCCATTATTTTCTTGCATCCAAAGATTTCCACTAGCTCATCAAGGCGCCATCTCAAAGAAGCATAATTTTTTGAGAAAACAATAATACAAATCCTTGATTCTCAAATAACTTGTCTCAATTCTTGCGAATTTTTATCCTAAAAATGTTTAGATCCCAGCCTTCTTTACACCATGTTTATAAGTTTTATTTTGAGGAAAAAGGAAGGAAAAATAATTAAAATACTTCAAATCCTATTTGGTGAGTTTTTTTTAATGGAGGAAGGGAAGATATTTAGTGGTAAAGTTTATTTTATTTTTGGCTAAAAACTTTCCCTCTAAAATGAGATGATTTGGAAGGATGAGAAATGATGAAAAAGTTAAATATTTTATATTAGCAAAAAAAAAAAAACAATTCAAAATAAATAATATGACAATTTTATCTTTAACTATTATAACTCCAAAATTTTTAGAAATATAATTTTTCTCTTTTCTTTCCTTTATGGTGCGCCCCCCACCCCCACTGTGACACCCCCAAATCCCTGTACTTCATTACCTCAAGATTTGGTGTTCACGTAATCAAAACATTCATATATAACTACCCAATCATAATAAATTGAATAATAAAAACACCTTACATACTGAGGATTGCTTAAATAAAAAACATTATCTCCTGTGTTCTCTAACCTTTAATACAATCATTCAAGTCGGAAATAAAATTATTACATCACATCATTATTAAAAGTCTATCATCAATGATAAAACAAAATTACAAGTCTTCATCACTTGTACATTTTTCCCTTTCCTTTGCTAGTTGTAGCTTTGTAGGTTTATCTACCTTCTCATTCATAAATGCAGTAAAAATGTATAATATGCAAGAGTGAGCAAACAAAGCTCACTTGAGATAAGAATAAATATCTTTGCAAAGATTTGCCAAATAATAGGCTCAATAGAATCAATAATATGTTCTATTAACATTTTAATACTTGACAACTCATAGGCTCAATAGAATCAATGATATGTTCTATTAACATTTCAACATTTGTCAACTCATAGGCTCAATAGAACTCAATAATTTGTTTATTAACATTCTTAAATAAACTACTCGAGGGTCAAATGACCATGAACCATGTCCATGAGTATAAGTAATATTTCAACTTTAACTTTAATAAATTAAATATAACTATAAGGACTCCACGTACTTAGGGGGATCAATCCTTCGTACAATGTATTGTGCACAACCATTTCAACGCTAAGCGTAAACCCCTAAACATAGGGTTGTTCATCTCAGTATTTAGAGTACAAGTACGCACCAAAGAAAGTTTGGTTTGGATAAGCTTTCAAGGGTAATTGAAGTTTAATGATCATCAACTAGGGAACTAGTTGAATCCACAATACTTGATAATACAACAGTTGTTTAATAACAACATAGCTTAGAACGTTTGAGAATCATAGGTGAACTAACTATATTCTAGACTCATGCTTGAAATAACTAGAGAGCATAAGTATTGATCAAAATAAAGAAATGGTAAACCTTGGCTTGAACAATAATAAACTATGTCTATAATCTTGTCAAATTAGAATTTCACTTACCGAACATGCATTAGTTGATAGCAAGCTGGAAACAATGCTTACTTCACATGTAATAAAATATACGAAGTGATTGAACCATTCAACACAAGGAATTAAGGTTCAAGAACATTTATTGTAAAAGATTATACTAAAGAAACTTGTTAAACTATAAACAAGTTAGAGTAAGTCAACAATGATTAGAATTCCAATAATTTAGAATTAAAACATGCTCAATGTAATAGATAGATTTCGAAGCTTTCTCAATCAAAAGAATGAAGTTACACAATGTAATAATAGAACCAACTCAACGAAAGTGTATAGTTAGAAAACTTGCATAAACATAAAAAACTAACTCAATGAAAGTATGGAGTTAGAAGACTTGCCTCGAGCGTAAGCTATAATATCAAACTCACGTTCACCTATACATAGGTTTAGAACCACAATACCTATTAGACATGCTAACTTATCATAACATGTTCATTACCATTCACATTTCAGAAACTCTAAGTGTTTTACTTCACAACACTTGTCTAACTTTCATTATGTATACTAATTACCACATAACGCGTTTTCGATTTACTAATCACTTTTGCAACTTTGGTCGTACTAACCACAACTCACTATGTTATGTTAACCTTAACATTACCCATTTAACATGCTAACACAATTTTAGACCATGTTGTGACACTTTCCCAAGTCTGCTGAAATAGCAGAAGTTAGAATCTCAAACCAGGGTATGGCGCAGCTGCGCCATACAAAGGCTTGGGACCGGCGCAGCTGCGCCGTTTTTTGCCTTGGCACCGGCGCAGCTGCGCCGGTGTTCAGACAGACGCAGAGAAGGCTATGAACAGTAGCCGACTTTAGCCCAACAAACACGAATTTCACCCAACAAATAGTGAAATTAACACGTAGAATAAATATAACAATATCATAAACATGATTGCTCACATTTACAACCAATTAACACAATTTAACACTAACTAAGACTATTTTAATTTCTCAAAACTCATGTTTTTTCACAAAAACTCAACTTTTCTTGACATTGTTTTAGAAATCATCACTGTGAACTCACTAGTTGGCCAAATCATCTCATTCAAATTACATAATGCTCATATCTCACTACACTAACGTATACAAGCTTCAATTTATAATTTTTCATACGAATTGGCCATTAGAATTGATACTTTTCATGAACATATGGAAAATATATATATACAACTATATACTGTCAAAATTCCTACTGTCAAACTGAAATTTAGCATACAATTGCTGTTTAAACATAATCTCTGTCATCATGAACATGTATAACCACAAGTAATCCATTGTATAGTAACAATTCAATAAATTGAATTTCACAGATTATGTAAAAGTTTTGCCGTAATACTCATAACATAAATAATATCCAAGTTTGTAGAACATACCTTCAATTAGCTTCTAATTCTTGCTAACCCACTAGAATTGCTTGAAAATCCTATGCTTCTCTCAAATTCTCTCTCAACCCTTCTCTCAATTTTCTGTGAAGCTCTCTAGGCTAGCAACTAAGTTCAGTGCAAAAACTAACTGACTAATAAGCGTAAATAAAAGAAACTGCCATAGGCTTAATACGTATAATAAGTAACATTAGTTATTAGGATAAAAGTATATAACATAAATATATTATATTTATTATTTGATTTGATTTGATTTATTTTATTTATCTAGAAATCTCAAAAGCCATAAGGCTTGTTTGGCAAATCATCTAAAATATTAAAGAATTAATATATTAAGCCTTGTTTGGTAAACACTAAATTAAATTACTTTAATTTATTTTAATAACTCCTTATAATATAGTTATTTGTCACACTATATTTAATCAAGCTTTCATATTTATTTTAATTAATTCAAATCACAATTAATTAAATAAATCCTTTAATCACATAACACAATACAAATAATATATCATTTAATTGAAATATCAATATAATAATCATTTCCTTAATTCATCAATTATTTATTTAACAAATAATTCTCCCAAATAATATTAAACCAATTAAACAAATATTCATTTACCGATAATCACATTCATTAAATATTTATATAACTCAATAAATATTTAAAATTACATTTAAATATTCTAGAATGTTAGATCATTCCCTCCTTAAAAGGATTCTATCCTCAGAATCACAATTCAAACAACAAATCGTCACATTCTTCCCTACTTACAAAGATTCTGTCCCCAGAATCGAAGACATAGATTAAACAAATAACTTAGGGTAACTTTTCATCATTTCAGTTTCGAGTTCCCACGTTGCCTCTTCGACATTGTGGTTTCTCCATATCACCTTCACAGAAGGTATCACTTTCTTTCTGAGCACTTGTGCTTTCCTGTCGACTATCTGGATAGGAACTTCTTCATAAGACAAATCTTTATCGAATTGCAATGGTTTGTACTCGATCACGTGTTTGTAATCGGGTTTATACGGTCGTAACACCAAAATGTGAAAACATTATGAATGTTTTCAAATTCTGGAGGTAGAGCTACCTCATAAGCCACTTCCCCCACTCTTCGTAGTATCTCAAATGGTCCAATAAATCTTGGGCTGAGCTTTCCTTTCTTGCCAAAATGAATTTTCCCCTTCCAAGGAGAAACTTTTAGGAAAATGAAATTTCCTACTTCAAATTCGCGATTCTGCCTATGTTGATCGGCATACTATTTCTGTCGGTCTTGGGCTGCTACCAATCTTGTCCTGATGAGTTTGACAACTTCAGCAGTTTGTTGTACTAGTTCTGGTCCTAACAAATATGGCGTTCACCGACTTCATCCCAAAGACAAGAGAGTTTTGCACTTTCATAAATGCCTCGTAAGGTGGCATGCCGATGCTCGCGTGGTAACTGTTGTTGTAGGAAAATTCTACCAACGGTAAATGTTGACTTATGTCACACCCTATGTTTTGATGATGACCATATTTGTTCATGCAACACATCAAAGGAGATATGGGATCCCTAGTGGTAAGTCATGAAGGAACTTCCAAAGTATGAGAAGTTAAGCTAAGTATGCTCATGCATGACTACGAAATGTTCAAACTGGAAAGAGATGAAACAATCAAAATGGCTCAAGCACGATTCTTGGTACTTATAAATTCTTTAAAGTTGCTCTACAAGTCAATTCCACAAAGTGAAATCAACAGTAAAGTTACTTCTGCCATGCCCCCAAAGGTTTGCATCTAAAATTACTACTCTTCAAGATTCCGTCAATATTTCTTCTATGGATACATTAACTCTCTTTGGTGAACTGGAAGAATATGAACATCAATTAAAAAGATATGATGACGAGGAAGAAGTTCCTCGAAAGAAGGTACTACCTTTAAATGCAGGAATTGAAGAAGAGCTTGAGAATAACTCGGATGGTGAAATAGCCATGATGTCAAGAAGACATAAAGGCCTACTTCAAAGAAAGAATCAAAGAAACAATACATTCAACGCAAACAAATTCAAAGCAAAGCCAACCGAAGAAACATGTTTCGAGTGTGGACGACCAGGTCATTTTAAAAAGGATTGCTTCCAACTCAAAAACAAAGGAAAGCAAGGCAATAAGGAGTTCAAAAAGCATAAAGCATTCCTAACATGGAGTGATGATGAAGAATCTGAAGTGGAAATAGATGCAAACGATGAACTAGCTCAAATATGCTTTATGGGACTTGAAGGTATGTTTCAAAGCTAAAGTATCTTCCCGAAAGTGGATCCTTGACATCGAATGTTCACGCCATATGACGGGAGACAAATCTAAGTTCGTGGAACTAAATGTCAAAAAGAAACATGGAACGGTCACATTCGGTGATAATCGGTCATGCAAAATAATTGGGAAAGGTAAAATCGGTAATGGTAAGGTTAACATTAATAATGTTCACCTTGTTAACGGACTAGAATTCAATCTTATCAGTGTTAGTCAATTAATGGAAAATAGACATCAAGTAAAGTTTGAAAAAGATAAATGTACAATTTCATATGGTACTAACAATGCTGCTTTAGTTGCCCAAAGAGAAGGGAATATATATACTCTTGATTTTGAGCGACAGGAGGAAGAATTATGTCTTGCAACTGTTCAAGATGAAGCGAATTTATGGCATAGAAGGATGAGACATGTTCATATGGACCTCATCAAGAAGTTGTCATCAAAGAACTTAGTAAGAGGATTACCCAAAGTAAATTTCGAGAAGAAAAGTATATGCGAACCTTGTCAACTTGGAGTAAGAACATCGTTCACAACCAAAAACATGGTATCAACCTCTTCTCCTTTACAATTGCTTCATCTCGATTTATTTGGACCCGAAAGGCATGCTAGTCTAAACAGTAAATTCTATGCTTTTGTGATAGTCGATGATTTCTCTAGATGTACATGGGTACTATTACTTAGAACAAAAGATGAGGCATTTAAAGAATTTGAAAAACTGATTAAAAATTTGGAAACCAAATACAGTCTTAATCTTATAAGAATCAGAAGTGACCATGGTACTGAATTTCAAAAGGATTTTATTACATTCTGTAATAAAAAAGGAATAACTCATGAATTCTCAGCACCTAGAACCCCTCAACAAAATGGAATGGTAGAAAGAAAAAATCGTACATTATAAGAAACAGCTAGGACACTAATTCAAGAAAGTAAACTCCCAAAGAAATTTTTGAAAAGTCAGAAACACATCATGTTATGTACTAAATAGAGTGTTAATCCGCCCATTTCTTTTAAAAACACCATATGAATTATTAAATAAATGACTTCCTAATATAAGTTATTTCAAAATCTTTGGATCTAAATGTTTTATTCTTAACACTAGTGGGAACTTAGGCAAGTTTGATGCTAGATCTTATGAGGGAATCTTCATTGGCTATGCACAAAATAGTAGAGCATATCGCATTTATAATGTGCAAAAATTGTGTATCGAAGAATCTATACATATCAAATTTAATGAACTTAACCATGATATTCCAAAAGAAAGAGAAGAATATGCAGGAATTTTAGAGACTGCTGCAAATCCATCATACCACATAAAGCAAAACAGCAAGACTATAGAACCAATCCAGTAAGCTAGATTAGAAGAACAGCAAGCTCAAGATTCTATCCAGCAAACTGAATACGAAAATCAGGAACATATTCATCAAGCTGAAATGGATGAACAACAAGACCACAATTCTGAATCTACTGAAGAAGTAATACATGATGTTCAACTTCTAAAATCAGCAAGATACATCAAAAACCATCCTTCTGAAAACATCATTGGAAACATAAACGACAAAATTACAACAAGAAGAAAAGCACAAAATATGTGTGCTTTCTCAACATTTCTATCCCAAATTGAACCGAAGAACGCCAAAGAAGCCATACTTGATGAGAATTGGCTTCTAGCTATGCAGGAGGAGCTACAACAATTTGAAAGATGTCAAGTGTGGGAGTTAATCCCTCCCCCAAAAGATGTGTCCATCATTGGAACTAAATGGGTTTTCAAAAACAAGCTTGACGAGTATGGAACAATTACAAGAAACAAAGCGAGATTAGTTGCTCAAGGATATAACCAACAAGAAGGAATAGACTATGAAGAAACATTTGCTCCAGTAGCCCGCTTGGAATCCATTCGTATATTACTAGCATTTGCTTGTTTCAAAAAGATCAAGCTACACCAAAAGGACGTCAAAAGCGCCTTCCTCAACGGGTACATAAATGAAGAAGTCTATGTAAAACAGCCACCTAGATTTGAGCATGACAAGTTCCCGCATTACGTATACAAACTCAAGAAGGCACTCTATGGACTCAAACAAGCTCCAAGGGCTTGGTACGAAATATTAAGTAAGTATCTCTTATCAAATGGGTTCATACGAGGTAAAATCGACTCCACGCTATTTATTAAATGTAAAAATAAAGATATTATTATTGCACAAATCTATGTAGACGATATAATATTTGGTGCTACTAATAATTTTCTTTGTGAGTGGTTTTCCAAATGCATGCATAAAGAGTTTGACATGAGCCTGATGGGAGAACTCAACTACTTTCTGGGCCTTCAAATTAAACAAAATCATGAAGGTATATTCATTCATCAAACCAAGTACACAAAAGAGTTACTTAAGAGGTTCTGTGATGCCCCCAAAATAGGTATACATCACCTATTCTGAGTTGCCAATACATGGTACAGAATACAAATACAATCTTAAATATACAACATAAACTATCAGTTTTAATACATTGTCTTTTAGACAGTATTAAAACTCAAAATAAGTCCTCAATACATTTATTATCACACTATTTCATAGAATAGTGAGGACTATTGATGCTATCATCATCCGGTACTCAGCACTCTCGACTAGTCCTCACTTCGCTCTCATTTCCTAAAGAGAACAATGAAAGCAAAAGGGTGAGCTCAACTAGCCCAAGAAGAAATATTATGACCAAGATAATGCGTATAAATTATCGTTAGCCTTCAACAAAGGTAAACCGATACAATATAACAAACATCAAGTTTAATCTGCGTGAATGAACAAGCAATCCATTAGAAGAGTCAAGTAGAGAATAAAATCTACTATCTTCTATGATTTAAAAGGGTTTTCAATACTTTTATCGCTGAGACTTAGCTTAATAAATAATCCACATCATCCTTGCACTACGGCCAAGGATATTCATTAGTATCACAACCACAAAGTGTCCATGCACTATGGGCCAAGGATATCGTATTTTCATCAATGGTCATGATCATGCCAACAACTGTCCATTAACGCTCTACGAGCCAATGAAGACTTTTACCACATCATTTGTAACATTACGGTCATGATTATACCGAATGATCCCTGGTCATAATCATACCAAGTCCATCTATACACTACAGGCCACATATGACTTTCAACAGAATATAAACACGAGGATGATGACAATGATATAGGAATTCAATAAAACAAGTTCAAGAATTAATTTATCTAGGAACCAATAACGTCCAAATTGTCAACATGATACTGCTTTGTAGAGTAAAATTCAAGAATGCTCAGAAGAATATTTTCATGAAAAGAAGAAGCGCAAATATCAAGGATATTCCACTAATTTCAAGGAGTATAAAAGCCAAAACTTTAACCAACTGAGTATAATAAAGAATGAAATAACAAAAGAATTCACCAAGCATGCGATAGACCGCACAGATAGGTTATTTCAACATAATAATAAATAATGGAACCAGGTCATGCGTAAACGCACAGACAGGATATTCCAACATAATAATAAATAATGGAACCAGGTCATGCGTAAAGCACAACCAGGATATTCCAACAGAATAATAAATAATGGAACCAGGTCATGCGTAAAGCACAGACAGGATGTTCCAACAGAATGATAAATAATGGAACCAGGTCATGCGTACAACACAGATAGGATGTTCCAATGGAATGATAAAGAATGGAATAATAGAAGAATTTCACCAAGTATAGGGTAGTCCGCGTATACATGTTATTCCAATAGAATAATAAAGAATGGAATAACAGAAGTTCTCTTCATGAATACAAAAGAAATAACACCCCTTACATTAGTAGGAGATTGAATACTGCAGTAGTGTAGTAATGAATACTCTTCTTCTTTCTCTCTTATTCTCTCTATACTTTCTCTTTCTATAGCTTGAATGAATTCGTGAAAAATAATGAAGAACTAGGCCTCTATTTATAGAAGATTTCTAGCTTAGCACTTGTAATGTGAAAAGGCAAGTGGCTTGACGACTGGTGATGTGAAAAGAAAAGTGGTTTGATGCCTGTAATGTGAAACACCAAGTGGTTTGACGCCTGTAATGTGAAACACCAAGTGGTTTGACGCCTGTAATGTGAAACGACAATTGGTTCGACGCCTGTAATGTGAAACGACAATTGGTTCGACGCTTGTAATATGAAACGACAAGTGGTTTGACGTCTGGTAAAGGTAATTACTATTGGTGAAAGAGACTCTTAGATGATGACATATGGGCCCCCATAGAATAACTAAACTTACCACAATGTCTCATAATAGACTCTTTATATACATCAAGGATTGAATAAATATTACCACAAATCATTTTATTTTTAATCAACACATATTTAATCTTTCAACAATTATTAATCATTAATATTATAACTTGTCGTCTCAATTATTGATTTAATAATATAACATATTATACGATGATAATCTTGACAATAATTGAATCAATAATATAAGAGATATGATGCAACAATTACTGTAGCAATAATTGAGTATAATTGAGTGACTTCTCACGTAAGCATCAATAATCAATACCGTGTGCTACTATGCAACCACGCGTAATACTGTACCTTTATTACCGAGTATTTCAACAGTTAACGGTAAAACTTCCGCCGTTATTTTTATAAAATGATAATTTTGTCATTTTCTAACTCCAACAATAATTCTGTTATGGGGTCCACCAATGATTGTGTCGTTGTACAAATATTCCCCGATAAAAAGAATATTCCCCAACCGAACGAATATTTTATAACAACTTACTTACTTTGCAAAATTTATAAATATTACCCACAACTATAACATTATATCAAATCCACACCATAATATTCAAAAATGATATATAGAGAAAATTAATCTTTATTCATAAAAGTTGGGGTCTTACAACCTCCCCTTCTTATAAAATTTCGTCCTCGAAATTAGGGTATATACTTGGTATGACGAAGAGGTGAGGATACCTTGATTTCATTTTAGATTCTAACTCCTAAGTCATTTCCTCAACATCGTGGTTTCTCCACAAAGCTTTGACTTGAGGTATAACCTTGGAGCGTAGAATATGTTCCTTCTTATCCAAGATTTGAACAGAAACCTCTTCATACGTTAAATCTTCCGCTATTTTGTCCGGTTCTAACTCAATAATGTGGTTCAGGTCCTCCACATATTTACGTAACATGGATATGTGAAAAGCGTTATGAACACGAGACATACTTGGCGGTAAAGCGAGTCTATAGGCTACAGTTCTTACTCGGTCAAGGATTTCAAATGGGCCAATGAATCGAGGATTGAACTTTCCTCTCTTTCCAAATCTTGTAACTCCTTTCCATGGAGCCACACGTAATAACACATGTTCTCCAACGTTGAATTCCACGTCCTTTCGATGAAGATCAACATAACTCTTTTGTCGATCTTGTGAGGTTTTTATTCGTTGGCGGATCATTTGAATCTTCTCCGTAGTCATACGTACTAATTCTGGTCCCAACAACGTTGCTTCACCCACCTCATCCCAGCATACTGGAGGACGACACTTGCGTCCATACAACGCCTCGAATGGAGCCATGCCGATACTTGCTTGATAACTGTTATTGTAGGAGAATTCCACTAATGGCAAGAACTTGTCCCAACTTCCTTTGAAGTCAAGGACACAGAGTCTTAATAGATCCTCAAGAGTTTGAATAGTCCTCTCTGATTGTCCGTCTGTTTGAGGATGATATGCCGAACTAAATTGTAAATCCGTGCCCATAGCTTTTTACAAACTAACCCAAAATCGTCAAGTGAATCTTGGGTCTCGATCAGAAACTATGGATACTGGCATACCATGCAGTCTTACAATCTCATTTATATAAATAGGAGTAAGACGTTCAAGTGTATAAGTTTCTCGTACAGGTAAGAAATGAGCAGATTTGGTCAATCTATCAACAATGACCCAAATCGCATCAATTCCTTGAGAAACCTTGGGAAGACCAGTAACGAAATCCATGGTAATGTGCTCCCACTTCTATTCTGGAATTTCAAGTGGTTGCAATGGACCTTTTGGCACTTGATGCTCCGCCTTGACTCGTTGACAAGTTAAACACCTTGAGATAAACTCCGCTATCTCTCTTTTCATATTGCTCCACCAAAATGTATGTCGAAGATCACGATATATTTTGGTACTCCCAAGATGGATTGCAAACGGTGTGTTGTGCGCCTCCATCATGATCTTATACTTCAAATTAGAGTCGTTAGGAACACAAAGTCTGGAGTTGACTCTAAGTATTCCTTCTTCATCGATTCTTGCTTCCGGAATAACACCTTCTTGCACTTTCTTCTTCATGCGCGCGATCGCCCAGTCCGTAGCTTGAATGACTTTTAACTTTATCGATTAAAGTCGGTTCTCTTGGTATATTTGCCATCATCACGTGGGTCCCCGAGTCTTTATCTCTATTTTCATCCTTTGCAAGTCATACAAAATGGGCCTTTATGTTGACAATATCGCACTCGCACCGCAAGATATGATCTTCTACTCAATGCGCCATACTACCACGCTCCTTTTCCGTGATGGTATTGAATGGTATGATCATAATCTTTCAATGCTTCAAGCCAACGTCGTTGCCGATGTTTGAGTTCCTTTTGGGTGAAGAAATATTTAAGGCTTTTATGATCCAGTAAATATCTCCACTTTCTCCCCATACAAGTAATGCCTCCAAATTTTAAGTGCGAAGATAACAAATGCCAACTCTAGATCATGAGTAGAATAATTCCTCTCATATTCTTTGAGTTGCCGAGAGAGGCATAAAGGCTATGACTTTCCCATGTTGCATGAGAACACATCCTAACCCTTTGCCCCGATGCATCATCAGAGATGACAAATCCTTCCGATCCGGATGGTATTGCTGTAACAGTGCCAAAATGAGTCTCCTCTTGAGTTCTTGAAAACTCTTCTCACATTCCTCGGTCAACCAATTTTGTATCTTTTGAGTCATTGAGTTAATGGAGTGGCGATTCGATAAAACCCTTCTACGAAATCTCGATAATAACCAAATAAGCCGAGAAAGCTACGTATTTCTATCACATCGATTTAGGTTGCTCCCCACTTTGTATTGCCTCAATCTTTCTTTGGGTCAATGAGATACTCCATATTTTGACACCATCGCGCCCAAGGAATGCTACTTCCTCAAGCCGAACTCGCATTTCTTCAACTTTGGCATATAGCTTGTTTTCACGAAGCCTTTCAAGTATCGACTTGAATGGTGCTCATGATCGCGGCTTTTTTTGGAATAGATGAGGATGTCACCAATAAAGACAACAACGAACTGATCCAAATATTCCTTGAATACTCGATACATCATATCCATGAAAGCAGCAGGAGCATTAGTCAATTCAAAAGACATGACTAAAAATTCATAATGCCCGTACCGAGTTCTGAAGGCAGTCTTCGGAATATCCTCAGTTTTAATCTTGAGCTGATGATATCCCGAACGAAGATCAATCTTTGAAAAGAATTGTGCTCCTTGCAACTGGTCGAACAGGTCATCAATGCGATGTAACGGATACCTATTCTTGATGGTGACATGATTTAACTCCCGATAATTAATACAAAGTCGCATACTTCCATCTTTCTTCTTCACGAATAGAACATGAGCACCCCAAGGAGACGTACTAGGACGAATGGAATCGATGTCTAACAATTCCCGTAGTTGGGTTTTTAACTCCTAAAGTTTAATAGGAGCCATTCGATATGGGGCTTTGGAAATGAGTTTTGTACTGGGTTCAAGATTAATAAAAAAAACTCAATTTCACGCTCCGGGGGTAGGCCAGGAAGTTCTTCAGGGAATACGTTACGAAATTTATTAACAATAGAAATATCATTCAAGACTGACGTATTTTTGTTTAAATCCGTGACATGAGCTAAGAAAGCTTGACATCCATTTTTCAATAAACGAATAACTTTATGGCTTGAGATGATAGTGATTGACTTTAATGGTTTGGTTTCTTGAATTCGCATAATAGGTTGGTTAGGAACATGAAAGCTAACAACCTTACGAAAACAGTCAATTTTAGCATGATGAATGGTTAACCAATCAATCCCTAAAATCACATCGAATGCAAGTATTTTCAAAGAGATAAGATCGACAGGTAACGTGCGGTTGCCGATTTGAATCAAATAAGACTTATAAACCGTGGATGTAATAAAGGTTTCCCCCAACGGAGTTTCAACAGATAAGTCAAAGTCTAATTTCTCTGGAGTCAAATTTAAACGTTGAGCGCAAGTAGGAGAAATAAAAGAATGGGTAGAACCGGTATCAAATAAGGTATAGACTTTGCTAGAGTTTATGATTAGCTTACCCGTGATCACTTCGTTCGGATTCCTCGCTTTTTGGGAGGTTACGACAAACGCTCTCCCATGAACTACCAATTTTGTCTTGTCTGGGACTGCTTTTGATGCCTCCATCCCAGCTGGACTTGACTTTGGTACATGACAAAATCGGGCTTGGTGACCTTCTTTTCCACAATTGTAACATGCTTTTGACTGTTACGTACAGTTTGGACTGATGTGTCCCTCCTATCCGCATTTGAAACATACGACCGGTGGTCGTTCTCCTTCTTTAACAACAGGTGCTAGTGCTGACGTCTTTCCATCATTATTAAATATCCTCTTCTTGAAATTTCCACTTCTATTATCTTGGCCATGATTACCACCGAAGTGGTTACCATTTCTGGCATGTTGATTTCCTCCACGTTTGTTGTCACCGCTTCGATGACTACTACCACTGGTATTATCGACTTGTCGACTGCTCTCTCTTGGTTGGGTTAACTCATTATCGCGCTCCAATAACTAAGCCCTATTTACAACATCTGAATACAAACACAGTTTATGAGAGATAAGATATTGACGTATCTCGGGTTTCAAACCTCTTAGAATCATTCGCGTCATTCTCTGCTTATTATCAACCAAATGGGACGCAAACCGGGACAATTCGGCAAACTTGGCTTCGTACTGCGACACGGTCATGTTGTTTTGCTCTAGCTTGATGAATTCTACCTCTTTCATGTGACGAATACTTTCAGGAAAGTACTTGTCGTTGAACAATTCTTGGAACTTCTCCCAAGTCATCTTCAGTGCGGCAGGTTGAGTACACTTTACCGATTCCCACCAGTAATCTGCCTCTCCTCGCAACATAAAGGTGGCAAAAGGAACCTTTTGCTCCTCGGAGCATCCCAAGACATCAAATATCTTGGTGATCTCGCTTTATCCACGCCTCCGCCTTTAAGTGGTTTTGGCTCTCCAATAAACTTGGTGGTCCCAGCCTCCTTGAACTGCTTTAGCAGAATCCGTCCGAGTTTCCAAAGTGTTTCCACTTGCATTTTGGACAAGAGCCGCTCTCGCCTGATGTTGCATGAATTGCATAAAGCTTCTGAACATCCCATCGTTCGTCATTTGATCGGTATTGTTGTTTATCTGAGGATTATGGTCTTCTTGTTGCACATTATCCTGGGTATTAATCGTTGGTGACTCAACAGTCTCATGTGCTCTATTGCTTATCTCCACATTCTCGGATGTCATTTTTAAATACTGCCACAAAACAAGGGTTAATTGACATGCAACATAATATCCTTATACTCTGACCGACCAATTAAATACCAAATAAACTTAGGTAGGTCATACTAGCGAAGGAATTCCCCGTCTCTCCCCTCCTAGTTCTAGTCTCACATCTTATCCAGGGATCATATCCCTAAGCTTTGATACCAACTGTGACGCCCCCAAAATAGGTATACATCACCTATTCTGAGTCGCCAAATACATGGTACAGAATACAAATACAATCTTAAATATACAACATAAGCTGTGAGTTTTAATACAATTATTGTCTTAGAGATGATTCAAACTCAAAATAAGTCCTCAATACATTTATTATCACACTATTTCATGAATAGTGAGGACTATCGATGCTATCATCCGACCATCACTCAGCACTCCGACTAGTCCCTCGCCACGCTCTCCTTTCCTCAAGAGAACAATGAAAGCAAAAGGGTGAGCTCAACTAGCCCAGTAAGAAATATTATGACCAAGATAATGCAGAATAAATTATCGTTAGCCTTCAACAGTGTTAAACTGATACAATACAACAAACATCAAGTTTAACTGCAGCGGAACAAGCAATCCATTAGAAGAGTCAAGTAGAAAATAAAATCTACTATCTTCTATGATTTAAAAGGTTTTTTCAAAACTTTTATCGCTGAGACTCAGCTTAATAAATAATCCACATCATCCCTGCACTACGACCAAGGATATTCATTAATATCACAACCATAAATTGTCCATGCAGTACGGGCCAATGATATTCGTATTTTCATCAATGGTCATGATCATGCCAACAACTATCCATCAACGCTCTACGAGCCAATGAAGACTTTTACAACATCATTTGTAACATTATGGTCATGATTATATCGAATGATCCCTGGTCATAATCATACCAAGTCCATCTATGCACTACATGCCACATATGACTTTCAACAGAATATAAACACGAGGATGATGACAATGATATAGGAATTTTGTGACGCCCCCAAAATTAGGTATACATCACCCATTCTGAGCCGCCAGATACACGGTACAAAATTCAAATACAACTTCATTTATACAACTGTTGAACTGTCGTATAGAATACGACCATAGTTAACTGTGAATTTTAATACAAATATATGTAACTCTGATGGTGCCTCGACCACAACCTTACAATGGTACTTTACATAAAAGTATAGTTAAAAACTGTTTTAGAAATTAAAATCTTTGGGAAGTGCTCAAGGAAACCTTCGTACATGGGAGGCCATGCGTCTAGGTTATAATAGATATCATATGGCCACAGAATTATCCTTGGTTGACCCAATAGACCCCAAAGAAAAACGAGAAGATTACTATCATCTTCTTTCCAATGGTGAGTCTTCTCTTGACATAAACTATCTCCACTGTTTCCAAGTAAATATTATATTTTAAATCAACTCCAAGATCATATAGGTAGTTCCCGTATATATACTCAGCAAGTGGATGCGCACAACCCTGTCTTATGATAACACGAGGTTGTATGTCATTAGACATCTTGTACGATAGTGGTAAAACACCCTTCCAAAGTTGGGTTCACCTCACCCTATTTGATTCACCAAATATAACTACTAAATGTTGTATAGAATATAACACACTTTTCTATACTCATTTAGGAGAACCTTCATCACAGCTAGAGACCACTGCTCTATTCCCCACGTTATCCCCGCCGACCGACAAATACACACTTTTTACGACAACACTCTTATTACCCGAAAGGAATTGTGAAGCGTAGCGGTGAGCACAACTAGCCCAAAGAAAGAATATCATGACTAAAGATAATTAAATTATCAATAGCTTTCATCAATAATAAATCAGAGATTTGGAACATATGGTAGATGATAAAACTTTTCAACCATAGTTGCAGCGGAACGAGCAATCCATTAGAAGAGTCAAATAGACCATCAGGTCTATTATCTTCTCCATGTTAAAAGTTCACCAATAATGTTTTATCCCTGTAACATCAATCAATAATTCCTGTCCACAATTATACGAATAACTCATAATCATAATTGTGATTTTGAATTCCTTTTCGCACCCAAGACGAAGATAATTTTCATCACATATCTTCACCTGAAACATCAAAAATCATGGTTATACCAAATCACAATTCATGCTCGTAATCATTAAATCATCTTTGCACTATGACCAAAGATATTCATTATTATCACATCCATGAATTGATATTTCATTTCTGAGACTCAGCTCAATAAATAATCCACATCATCGAATCATCCCTGCACTACAGGCCAAGGATATTCTTTAGTATCACGACCACGAATTATCCATGCACTACGGGCCAAAGAAAATCGTGTTTTCATCAACGGTCCTGATCATGCCATAAAACAATTAATCTTTGTACCCTTGGCCGAAGAGAATCCATAGCCATAATCATACCACAAACTGTCCATCAATGCACTACGGGCCAATGAGGACTTTTTCATTAGTATCACAACCACAAATTATCCATGCACTACGGGCCAAAGATAAATCGTGTTTTTATCAACGGTCCTGATCATGCTATAAAACAATTCATCTTTGCACCCTTGGCCGAAGAGAATCCATAGCCATAATCATACCAAAAACTGTCCATCAATGCACTACGGGCCAACGAGGACTTTTTCCACATCATTTGTAACATTACTACCATGATTATACCGAATAATCCTCGGTCATAATCATACCAAGTCCATCTATGCACTACTACCAAAGATGACTTTCAACACAATATAAGCATGAGGATGATGACAATGATATAAGAATCAATCAAATAAGATAAATGATAAATATTAAACATTTATAATACAATTTATCCCGCGTTCAATAATAACCAAATGTTATCAATCACTTAATAATCTCATAATCTAATATCATTAATATTATAACAATATTTTAATCATTTCTTAAACTTATAAATAATTTATTTCAATTGTTTACACTTTATCAAATAATGCATTTAATCATTCAAAAATGCCATACTTCTAAGATTTCATAATCAATGATCAAATCCCTCATCAAAATCTGCATATACCCTATATAGGATTCTCAAGCCATAAAATCCTATTTTCTAATTTTATTACTTCATATAACATATTTAATTCATTTACTCATAACTAGTTCATTTTTATGAAAAATACCAAATCAGTCCCAAAAATATTTTTTTTCCTGGAATTTAGCAGAATATAGTCCCATCTTGAACATATATTTTTCTCAGAATTTTTAAAATTCATTTACTATTTTTCATATGGATAAAATTGCCGAATATTTAGACATTTATCATAAATTGTACTTTTGTCCAAAAATTTCGAAATTTATAGGGTATACTCCTGTTATATACATGTACTCCCAATAAAACTTTCACCAATTTTGGAGTTAACCACAAGGAGTTATAAGAGTTTACTTTTAAAATAGTATTTTCCCATAAAATCCATAACTCTTAATCTACACATCAAAAAATCGCCATTTTTGGACACAATTTAGAAAACTCATTAAATTATCATTTTAAATTTTTCTAAAATTTTTTAGGGTCAAAAAAATTACGAATTTGCCCTAGCAGAAACCCTTTTTTAATAAAAATACTATTCGTATGAATACGAAGGATCATTCACCATGCATGTGGTAATCCACAAAGACAGGTTATTCTAACAGAATAGTAAAGAATGGAATAACATAAGGATTCACCATGCGTGCGATAGACTGCACCGACAAGTTATTCCCAACAGAATAATAAATAATGGAACTAGGTCCCATGTGAAATGCACGCATGTGATATTCCGACGTAATAATAAATAATGGAATCCAGTCCCACAGAACGCGATGCATAAGATATTCCGGCGTAATAATAAAGAACGGAATATTAGAAGAATTTCACAATGTATGCGGTACTTAGCATAAAACAAAGTTATTCCAACATAATAATAAAGAATAGAATAATGTAAGAATTTCACCAAGTATAGGTAGTCCGCAGATACAAAGTTATTCCAATAGAATAATAAATAATAATAATATCCTTTACTTAGTACGACAATTATATCCCTACCTTAAAAAGAAAAGTATTCCACCGGTAGGGCGAAAATATACTTGAAGAAAACTTGCACTACGCCAAAAGCTTTCTTAAACTCTAAAGAAATACGCCAAGATTATAGAAGAAAAACTCTCTCTATAGTTTCTCTCTCTAGAGTTTCAGTGAATTCGTAAGAAATAATGAAGGAATGAGCTTTTATTTATAGAAAAATAGACTGCATAGTAACTAACTCATGAACGGTCCAGATTGATTTACTTTAATCTGACGGTCCATATTTAAAGCAAAATCTTTTAAATAAAATATAATATATTCTATTTATAATCTAATAAAACGAATAACTTTATAAAAGATTTTACTATTCTAACACTATGCAGGCACTATGCATAATAAAATATAATATATTCTAATTATTGTCTAATAAAACAGATAACTTTATAAAAGTATTCTGTTTTATATAAAAAAATTTACTATGCAAAACACTATGCAGACACTATGCAACACTATACATAATAGAATATAATATATTCTATTTATAGAATAACTTTATAAAAGTATTCATTTTTATATAAAAGATTTTCGCTTTTATTACATTAATAATACTAATAAAACAAAACTGAGTGACTTATCACATAAGCATCAATAATAAATACCGTGCTATTTACCAAAATAGAAAAAAAAATTGAATACTTTTATTTCATAAAATTCGGTCCGACAATCACCCCTTACTTATGAAATTTCGCCCTCGAAATTTACGTGCATCGTACTCTAATATTCAAGAGATGAGAATACCTTTCTTTCTTTTTGGATTGTACCTTCCTGCTTATATCCTCTCAGATCATGATTTTTCCATTGCTCATCTCCTGTATTTCAGATATAATTCTAGAATATATCTTCAAAACAAAGGTTAATTGACATATCACAATTTGTCAACTTATCAAGTAAACAATTTCAGCTTAGGTAAGTCACACACTAGTGAAGTATATAACTCGTCTCTCCCCTCCTAGTTCTAGACTTTTATCTCCGCCAGCGACCATATCCCTAAGCTCTGATACCAACTGTGACGCCTCCAAAATTAGGTATACATCACCCATTCTGAGTCGCCAGATACATAATACAAAATTCAAATATAACTTCATTTATACAACTGTTGAACTATCGTATAGAATACGACAACAGTTAACTGTGAGTTTTAATACAAATGTATGTAACTCTCATGGTGTGACACCCCCAAAATAGGTATACATCACCCATTCTGAGTTGTCAATACACGGTACAGAAACAACTACAACTTTATTATTACAACAGTAAAACTATGAGTTTAAATACAGATATTGCCATCTAAACAATATCCACATACAAATAAATCCTCATCATAATTATTGATACATTATTTTACAAAAATGGTGAGGACTACTAAACAACTCTCTAAAACAATCATTCCATACCCCTACGTACTCGCATTACATTCTCGCCTCCCGAGAAGAAAAATGAAACAAAAAGGAAAAGGGTGAGCTTAACTAGCCCAAAGAAGAATATTATGACTAAGATAATATACAACAAATTATCGTTAGTCTTCAACAGAAAAAATTTAATAGAATACAATAGACAACAAGTTTTAAATCAATACTGCAATGAAAAATATTAATTCATAGAAGAGTTACGTAGAGGATGAAATCTACTAATATCTATGAATTTAATAAATTCATCATCAATATTTTTATCCCCAGTAACATCAATCAATATATATCCGAATCATATATTCATCCTCGCACTACAAAAGCCAAGGACATTCACCAATTGGTCATGTTCATCTAAACACTGCTCATCTTTGCACTACTAGCCAAAGATATTCATCGAAATCATTCATCTTTGCACTACAGCCAAAGATATTCATCGAAATCATTCATCTTTGCACTACAGTGCCAAAGATATTCAATAATATCATCATTTAAGACCGAGGATGATGAAAAATATTTTTTTTTTTAAAGAAACGAATCCAAAGGAAACAAAATGACAAGGATTAAGGATTAAGGATTAAGGATTCGTACTTTGTTTTATCCACGCCCAAAAATACCTCAAAAAAATAATCATAGTGGTGTAAAATTCAAGAATGATCAAAACATGGATACAATCAAAGCTAGTATCCATAATAGATATTTTGGACAAAAGAAGAAATTTTATTTTCTATGAATATTGCCGTATTCGTGAATAATTGTCGATACGTGAATAATGTCGATACGTGAATAGTAACTCAAACACCAAAAGATAGAAATTTCACAAAAAAATATCTTCATGCTTCGTGAATAGTACTCGTGAATAGTAACTCGTGAATAGTAACTCATGAATAGTAACCTCGACATGAAAAAGTTCCAAATTTGATAAAACTTCAGATCAATATTTCAAAGATAATGATATTGAAGAAATAATATCATTACTTAAAAAAAATATATATCCCTTACCTCGAAAAACACAAGATTTAACTAGAATAATCGGATATAAAGCTATAACTTGAACTTTTACCGTATAGCAATACTCAAAGTATACTCAAAATACTCACAAGAATACGCCGATAATATAGAGAGAGAAAACTTCAGCTTTACGTATAATTTTCAATTCTAACCTAAGCACCTATTTATAGAAATTGCTTAGAACACCAAAGCGTAAAATTTAATAAAATATTAATATATAATTATTAAATTCTTTACGCACACTTTTTATCACCTGAATTCAAATTCAACACAAGTATCCCACCTCACAAAACTTTTAAAAACGTTTTTGTTATTTTAAACAATTAAAACTTCCAAAAATCAATTATTTTAACTCCTAACTTTAATAATTCACAATAAATAGCCCTTTTGTCAGAAAATTCGAATCTCGCGAGTTTTTATAGGAAATTCAATTCTCTACAACTTTACAGAAGAAAGTTTTTCCAAATTCCAAACAGAGTTTGACCGAAATCCATAAACGGGTGATTTTAGAGGCTATAATCAAATTTCAGTCAATAAATGGGGTCCACCGACATGTTTAACATGTTTTAAACATTTATTGCAACAAAAATACTCTTTCTCCTCGTATACTCATATATCCCACATTTGTTGTAAAATATCACCATTATTATATTATTAAAATATAATAATATATATATTTAAATGAATTATTTTATCAGAAAAAGATAAAATTTTAATTTTCAAAAATTGTCACATTAAAAATTTTCTCCATCTATATCCACATAAAATTAATATTTTCCTCATCATATGAATCAATAATTAATTATTCACAAATAATATTACGTAATCACAATATCGACAACCGCATGCTTCTCGAAAGAGGGGCTTTCTAATAAGAATTTCTCCTCATCTTGCCGCAATTAGGTGACCAAACCTCTCCTTAGACATAACTTTCTAGACATTGCCAATAATGTTATCTAATAATATTATTCAGATAATATGAATTATTGCTTCGATAATGAAAAATACCGTGTAATGACAATTATTGAAACAACAACAATATAAAATATCAACGCAACAATTATTGAACCAATAAAATAAAATACTCGAATAAAGAATTATCAGAACCATTATTGAGTAGTGCCTTCTTCACGTAAGAGTCAATAATTGGTGCAATACTGCAATACATCGCGGCAACAACGCCAGACATCGTGTTTTAACCACCGGGTATTCCAACAAAGGTAAATCAGTGAATAACTACGCCGTTATTTTTAAACAACTTATATTTGTCATTTTCTTCCTCCAATTGCTTTCCGTTATGGGGCCCACACATGGCTGCGCCGTCGTACGAATATTCCCCGACAGTACGAATATTCCACGACCAAACGAATATTCTCCGACAACAAAGAATATTTTATAACCACTTGCTTATTTTGAAATTTTTGCGTATTTTACCCATAAATATCCACATTAATCACATCAACCCTTACTACTTCAAAATAATAAATAGAGGAAATTAAATTTCATTTATTAATTATTTGGGGTCTTACACATGGTACCTCGACCACAACCTTACAATGGTACTTTACATAAAAGTATAGTTAAAAACTGTTTTAGAAATTAAAATCTTTGGGAAGTGCTCAAGGAAACCTTCGTACATGGGAGGCCATGCGTCTAGGTTATAATAGATATCATATGGCCACCGAATTATCCTTGGTTGACCCAATAGACCCCAAAGAAAAACGAGAATATTACTATCATCTTCTTTCCAATGGTGAGTCTTCTCTTGACATAAACTATCTCCACTGTTTCCAAGTAAATATTATATTTTAAATCAACTCCAAGATCATATAGGTAGTTCCCGTAGATATACTCAGCAAGTGGATGCGCACAACCCTGTCTTATGATAACACGAGGTTGTATGTCATTAGACATCTTGTACGATAGTGGCAAAACACCCTTCCAAAGTTGGGTTCACCTCACCCTATTTGATTCATCAAATATAACTACTAAATGTTTTATAGAATACAACACACTTTTCTATACTGTTTAGGGAGAACCTTCACAGCTAGAGACCACTGTTCTATTCCCCTGTTATCCCCGCTCGACCCGACAACACTTTTACGACAACACTCTTATTACCTGAAAGGAATTGTGAAGCAGAAAGGGTGAGCACAACTAGCCCAGTAAAGAATATCATGACTAAAGATAATTAAATTATCAATAGCTTTCATCAATAATAAATCAGAGATTTGGAACATATGGTAGATGATAAAACTTTTCAACCATAGTTGCAGCGGAACGAGCAATCCATTAGAAGAGTCAAATAGACCATCGTGTCTATTATCTTCTCCATGTTAAAAGTTCACCAATAATGTTTTATCCTCAGTAACATCAATCAACAATTCACATCCCACAATTATACTTAATAACTCATAATCATAATTGTGATTTTGAATTCCTTTTAGCACCCAAGACGAAGATAATTTTCATCACATATCTTCACCTGAAACATCAAAAATCATGGTTATACCAAATCACAATTCATGCTCGTAATCATTAAATCATCTTTGCACTATGACCAAAGATATTCATTATTATCACATCCATGAATTGATATTTCATTTCTGAGACTCAGCTCAATAAATAATCCACATCATCGAATCATCCCTGCACTACAGGCCAAGGATATTCTTTAGTATCACGACCACGAATTATCCATGCACTACGAGCCAAAGAAAATCGTGTTTTCATCAACGGTCCTGATCATGCCATAAAACAATTAATCTTTGCACCCTTGGCCGAAGAGAATCCATAGCCATAATCATACCACAAACTGTCCATCAATGCACTACGGGCCAATGAGGACTTTTTCATTAGTATCACAACCAAAAATTATCCATGCACTACGGGCCAAAGATAATCGTGTTTTTATCAACGGTCCTGATCATGCTATAAAACAATTCATCTTTGCACCCTTGGCCGAAGAGAATCCATAGCCATAATCATACCAAAAACTGTCCATCAATGCACTACGGGCCAATGAGGACTTTTTCCACATCATTTGTAACATTACGGTTATGATTATACCGAATAATCCCTGGTCATAATCATACCAAGTCCATCTATGCACTACGGCCAAAGATGACTTTCAACACAATATAAGCATGAGGATGATGACAATGATATAAGAATCAATCAAATGAGATAAATGATAAATATTAAACATTTATAATACAATTTATCCCGCGTTCAATAATAACCAAATGTTATCAATCACTTAATAATCTCATAATCTAATATCATTAATATTATAACAATATTTTAATCATTTCTTAAACTTATAAATAATTTATTTCAATTGTTTACACTTTATCAAATAATGCATTTAATCATTCAAAAATGCCATACTCCTAAGATTTCATTATCAATGATCAAATCCCTCATCAAAATCTGCATATACCCTATATAGGATTCTCAAGCCATAAAATCCTATTTTCTAATTTTATTACTTCATATAACGTATTTAATTCATTTACTCATATAGTCCCAAATCAGTCCCAAAAATATTTTTTTTTCCTGGAATTTAGCAGAATATAGTCCCATCTTGAACATATATTTTTCTCAGAATTTTTAAAATTCATTTACTATTTTTCATATGGATAAAATTGCCGAATATTTAGACATTTATCATAAATTGTACTTTTGTCCAAAAAATTTGAAATTTTTAGGGTATACTCCTGTTATATACATGTACTCCCAATAAAACTTTCACCAATTTTGGAGTTAACCACAAGGAGTTATAAGAGTTTACTTTTAAAATAGTATTTTCCCATAAAATCCATAACTCTTAATCTACACATCAAAAAATCGCCATTTTTGGACACAATTTAGAAAACTCATTAAATTATCATTTTAAATTTTTCCAGAATTTTTTAGGGTCAAAAAAATTACGAATTTGCCCCTAGCAGAAACCCCTTTTTAATGAAAATACTATTCGTATGAATACGAATGATCATTCACCATGCATGTGGTAATCCACATAGACAGGTTATTCCAATAGAATAATAAAGAATGGAATAACGGAAGGATTCACTATGCGTGCGATAGACTGCACCGGCAAGTTATTCCCAACAGAATAATAAATAATGGAACTAGGTTCGGCATAAACGCCGCATGTGATATTACGGCGAATAATAAATAATGGAACCCGGTCCGTGCGTAAGCGCACGCATGTGATATTCCGACGAATAATAATAAATAATGGAACCGAGTCCCACAGAACGCGCCGCATGATATATTCCGGTAATAATAATAAAGAAGGAATATTAGAAGAATTTCACCATGTATGCAGATTAGCATAAACAAAGTTATTCCAACATAATAATAAAGAATGGAATAACAAAAGAATTTCACCAAGTATAGGGTAGTCCGCGTATACAAGTTATTTTAACAGAATATTAAATAATAATAATATCCTTTACGAGTACGACAATTATATCCCCTACCTTATAAAGAAAAGTATTCCGACTGGTAGGGCGGGAATATACTTGAAGAAAACTTGCACTACGCTCAAAGCTTTCTTAAACTCTAAAGAAATACGCTCAAGATTATAGAAGAAGAACTCTCTCTAGAGTTTCAGTGAATTCGTAAGAAATAATGAAGGAATGAGCTTCTATTTATAGAAAAATGCCTGCAAGATAGAAACTCATGAACAGGTCCGTGATTGATTTACTTTAATCGACTATTCCATATTTAAAGCAATTTTTTTAAATAAAATATAATATATTCTATTTATAATCTAATAGAATCGAATAACTTTATAAAAGATTTTACTATGCAAATATTATGCGAGCACTTATGCAAACACTATATATAATAAAATATAATATATTCTAATTATTGTCTAATAAAATGATAACTTTATAAAAGTATTACATTTTTATATAAAAAAAGATTTTACTATGCAAAATACTATGCGGACTATGCAACACTATGCATAATAGAATATAATATATTCTATTTATAGAGTAACTTTATAAAAGTATTCTATTTTATATAAAAAACTTTTCTGTTTTATTACATTAATAATACTAATAAAACAAAACTGAGTGACTTGTCACATAAGCATCGATAATCAATACCGTGCTATTTGAATACTTTTATTTCATAAAATTCGGGGTCTCACAAATGCAATAAAACAAGTTCAAGAATTAATTTATCCAGGAACCAATAACGTCCAAATTGTCAACATGATACTGCTTTGTAGAGTAAAATTCAAGAATGCTCAGAAGAATATTTTCATGAAAAGATACTGGATGAAGCGCAAATATCAAGTATATTCCACTAATTTCATGGGGTATAAAAGCCAAAACGTTAACCAACTTAGTATAATAAAGAATGGAATAACAAAAGAATTTACCAAGCATGTGATAGACCGCACAGACAGGTTATTCTAACAAAATAATAAATAATGGAACGTGTCATGCGTAACGCATGCACGACACAAGATATTCAAATGAATAATAAATAATGAAACCAAGTCATGCATAAAGCTTAGACAGGATATTCCAACAGAATAATAAATAATGGAACCAGGTCATGCGTAAAGTACATACAGGATGTTCCAACAGAATGATAAATAATGGAACTAAGTCATGCGTACAACATAGACAGGATGTTCCAACAGAATGATAAAGAATGGAATAATAGAAGAATTTAGTCCGTGTATACAGGTTATTCCAACAGAATAATAAAGAATGGAATAACAGAAGTTCTCTTCATGAATACAAAAGAAATAACACCCCTTACATTAGTAGAAGATTGAATACTGCAGTAGTGTAGTAACAGAATACTCTTCTTCTTTCTCTCTTATTCTCTCTATACTTTCTCTCTCTATAGCTTGAATGAATTCGCGAAAAATAATGAAGAACTAGGCCTCTATTTATAGAAGATTTCTAGCTTAGCACTTGCAATGTGAAAAGGCAAGTGGCCTGACGACTGGTGATGTGAAAAGAAAAGTGGTTTGACACCTGTAATGTGAAACACCAAGTGGTTTGACGCCTGTAATATGAAACGACAATTGGTTCGACGCCTGTAATGTGAAACGACAATAGTAAAGGTAATTACTATTGGCGAAAGAGACTCTTAGATGATGACATATGGGCCCCCATATAATAACCAAACTTACCACAATGTCTCATAATAAACTTGTTATATATATCAAGGATTGAATAAATATTACCACAAATTATTTTATTTTTAATCAACACATATTTAATCTTTCAACAATTATTAATCATTAATATTATAACTTGTCATCTCAATTATTGATTTAATAATATAACATATTATACAGATGATACTGTGACAATAATTGAATCAATAATATAAGAGATATAATGCAACAATTACTGTAGCAATAATTGAGTATAACTGAGTGACTTCTCATGTAAGCATCAATAATCAATACCGGTATTATTTACTATGCAACCACAGCGTAATACCTGCACCTCTATTACCGGGTATTTCAACAGTTAATCGGTAAAACTTTCGTAGTTATTTTTATAAAAGATAATTTTGTCGTCGTTTTGAACTCCGCATAATAATTACATTATGGGTCCACTAATGATTGTGTCGTCGCATTTAATATTCCCCGACAAAAGAATATTCCCAGACAAATGAATATTTTATAACAACTTGCTTACTTTGGAAAATTTATAAATATTACCCGCAACTATAACATTATATCAAATCTACACCATAATATTCAAAAATGATATATAGAGAAAATTAATCTTTATTCATAAAAGTTGGGGTCTTATAGATTCGGGTTTAATAATTCAAACTCAAAGACCACACCAATGAGTACATCAATAAAACTCACAACAGATGAACAAGGTATAGATGTAGAGGTAACAAAATACAGAGGTATGATTGGATCCCTACTATATTTAACTGCTTCTATACCTGATATAATGTACAGTGTGTGTCTATGTGCTCGGTTTCAGGCCAAACCCAAAGAATCCCACTTACAGGCTGTTAAACAAATATTTAAATATTTGAGTGGTACTACTAATTTAGGATTATTTTATCCAAAATGTGACAATTTTGATCTAATAGGTTATTCAGATGCTGACTATGCAAGTTGTCAAATAGATAGAAAAAGCACAAGCGGTGCATGTACATTTTTGGGACAAAGTCTTGTCTCATGGCACAGCAAAAAACAAACGTCAGTCGCTCTATCCACCACTGAGGGTGAATATTTAGCAGCAGGAAGTTGCTACTCCCAAATTTTATGGATGTGTCAAACACTGTGTGACTTTGACATCATATATGAAAATGTGCCCATATAGTGTGATAATACAAGCACCATAGCCATTTCTAAAAATCCAGTACTATATTCTTGCACAAAACACATAGAAGTACGCCACCATTTTCTTAGAGACAATGTGTCCAAAGGGTTAATAAGATTAATATTTATTCCAATGAGCATCAACTAGCAGATATATATACAAAACCTCTAGGGGAAGAAAGATTCAGTACTCTAAGGAGAGAACTCGGCATGTGTCTAATACAAATATGAACCGAGTGGATTAAAGCGATTAGACAGCCAAATTATTGGCGTATCTATTCAGCCATAATTACGCCCATTAGAATCTATTCAGATTTTCCTTCCCAAAGTCGGCTTCACTACTTCCCATATCTCGATAACGTATTCTATACATAAAGTCTAGAAGCCGCCTTATCCTCTCTCTGTCTTTGACTCTCCAGTCTCTGCATATCTCCTATCCCCCCTCCCTCATCTCATTCGACTCAATTCCTCTCTACAACAATGAGAACTAGGCGTGGGAAACAGCTTCGTGATGAATCAGAAGACGAAATCTCACCTCCCTCTCCACCATCTCAACCACCGGTTACTCGACGACTGAAACGAAGGCCATCTTCTGTCACGATCATCTCCGGTAGATCATCCCCTGCCGAATTCGAAGCTAGTCTACCTTCTCCACCTCCAACTGGGACATCGACAGGTCACAAACGACGCAAGATCACCGATCCCTCACCTGGATCGTCTTCGATACCGGTAACTCCCCTCTCTATCTCCTTGCATGATGTACCTGACGATTTTTTTAGAGGCCAAAATTTTGAACTCCGTTTTAAAACCTCTATCTGCCAAAAATCTTTTGTCTATAAAAAATCGATCGACATATTTTACTACCAAAACTCGCCCCTTCATCGTCTTTTGAGTCATGTGGTCTGTCTTCATTAAGTACTCCTCCCTCGGTAGCCTACCCAAAATTAGTTCAGCAGTTTTATACCAATCTTGAGAATAATGGCGACTGTTACACTTCCTTTGTTAAAGGTAAATCCTTGTTCTTCACAGCTATGGATTTAGGGAGTATACTGTCAATCCCATACACCGGGGACTGTCCCTTCACTCTCAAAGGGCCTATCTCTACTCCTCTGTCTCCCTTAGTACAACTTCACATTGTCTTGGATGATCCAACAGTGTCCTCTGTCACCCTTCTAAAAACCACCGAAGTGTCTCCTCTTGTAGTTGTTCTACACAAACTGTTACGATACAATCTCCTCCCTCGTCTTGGTGGTGGAGCTGAATTCATGTATCAGGATTTGGTCTTTGCGGCCTTAATAATGACCGGCCAAACATTTAATTTTTCACTGATGATGCTCAAACACATGATTCACTGTGTCAAACATTCCAAAAAGTGTATGCGCCCTACGATTTTCCTCACCAAACTCTTTACTCACTTCCAAATTCCACTCGACGATGAGGGTTCCATCCAATTAACAGAGTCTATCGATTCTACCTATCTCAAAGGGGCTCACATCACTCTGCTTAAAGGAAAGTTCATCCGTGTGGTACTCGAAATTGCCAAACCCATACCTCCTATTTCCTCGCCTTCCTCCCCTGACATTCTCACTATCCTTCACACCATTGCAAATAATCAAGCCCAAATTACTTCTGATGTCAAATATATTCAACTCCGTCTCTCCGTCCTTGAAAAGGGAAAACTTCCCATCCGTTATGCTAACCTTCAGGCTATGTTTTGCAATGTGGAAGATGAGTTCATAGACCTTTAAGCTGGATTCGAGTTGCAGACTCGCGCGATGGTCGAAGCCCTGCAACGGAAGATGAACCGCAACGCCTGCCAATTAAGCTCGGAGCTCAAGTTCATCAGCCATCAAATTGGGACTCTTGGACGATATACAGAGCGTCGCATGAATGACGAGGAGCTGTAAGTAGACCAAGTCCAAGCGCATACCTGAATGGCCTCAATGCAATTGGATGGCAAAATTTCAAGGAGACTTTTTGGACCTACCTCTCCCACCTCCCACCTTCATTGCTCGTCCTGCCCGCTTTGCCAACTCACTGTCCCTTGAGGAGATCGAACACCGCAGGCGTCACCGACCCTATTTCACAGCTCGTGAGGCCAATCACGTTAATCTCGACGAGGAGGATGCCTAGACACCCTGCCCCTCTTTGGCTTCTTAACACACCTTTTTGATGGATGCCAAAGGGGGAGAAGAATTATAATTATGCCTGCTTCTCAAAGACAATTTTTTAAATTTTCATGCATGATAACTTTTGGCTTTAAGACTATTATTTAAATTTGTTGATGGATGATGGTTTAATAGTTTACTATAACTTTTGCTTAACATATTGTGGACTAACCAGAAAATGCAGGGTTACTGTTAAACGTTTCATAAACTACAAAAAGCAGGGTTACTCAAACACTACATATATGAAATCATTAGTATGCATGAACTGAGGGGGAGCTGTAACTCTCTTGAAATGCATGGCTTTAGGGGGAGCCATAATTATTTTGTTGTCATCATCAAAAAGGGGGAGAATGTTGACTTATGTCCCACCCTATGTTTTGATGATGACCATATTTGTTCACTAACCATGTTATATAATATTTCAGGAACATCAAGGAAGAAGGTCCAAAGTCAAGATATTTGTGAAGAAAGAAAAACTAATTTGAGTCCTAGGAATATATGTAAGATCTTAGCATTTATCACTTTCCAAAATAAGGCTCTAGGACATGTGCATTACATATATATACTTGCATTCATATTTGATGTTACATGTTAATTAACTAGCTCATAATATGTATGGCTAGAATTGCTCACGTAAGGAATCAAATCTTATTAAATAGTTATATACGGTAGAGCAAGAAATGGGGTAATTATATTACCATAAGTTTTGCTTCATAATATTGAATGGTAAGCTCAAAACATGACATCATAGATCATGCTTCATCATGCTGCACAATTTATGCGTCATAAATCAAGGGTCTTAATTCAAGGCAATTAATTAAGGAAACTAGTTGATTGCATAAATTACCATATGTTGCATACTCATAGCAGAAATCATGTGCCATAATCTCGCCCCACGATTTGAGCAACCCAATTGGTTAACTCTAACGGACCAATACGTGTTAAGATATATGGAAACATGCCAGCAATTGTTTATGGGCATATAAGGTAATAAATTCTGGCTTTGTAATTGGGTCTATAAGTAATTTGCGTCAAGCCTTTCTCCCATGCAATGGAAATCAATTAAGCCTAAAATGCTGATGGCGTGATTTCTCAGAAAATAGAATCTCTGTGATTGAAATCAAGCTAAGTAGATCATGATTGATATTGAACGGCAAGATTTGTGCAAAGTGTTTCAATCAGCATATCACAGCATCAAACATGTGCAACGGTAATATCCTAGAAGTGGTCTATATAAACAGAGTCCTTTAACATATTTATACACGAAAAACATACACAGCACGATATAGCATACAAGCTACGAAATTGTTTTTCACTAAGACATACATTGATTGCATTAAGAACAAAGTTGCAGCTACGAAGAACATATATAATATATTCTGGTAATATTCTTCTTGCATATCATTTCATTCCATACTAGAGCCTTAAGTTGGTAAGAGATATATTGCTTGATCATTAGACCTCTAGTATTGTATTTTAATTGTCATAAATCTATATTGTATTGGGTAATCCTGTTTGGGTTGATAACTTATTACAGTCAAGTTGAAGGAAAGCATAGGTGCTTAAGAGTGCATAGGTGCACAAGGAACAAAGGTGTTCAAATTTGATAGAACTTGTATTGTGATTGGAAAAGTTGAATAAAAGTGAGTCTCCAATACTAGTTGGTATTGGACGTGGATTAGGCTACTATTCTAGAGGGTAGTAGTTGAACCACGTAAACATTCTGGTGTTTGTGTGATTACATTTTATCCTCTAATATTCTGTTATTTATCCAGCAACCTGCATTCTATTCATATCAGTAATCCAGCTTGCTGCATTAAACATTCAAAGAATTTTTGATAAGAAATAAAAATTGGACATAGTTTGTGCCTACACTTATTCAACCCCCCCCCCTTCTAAGTGTACCTATTTAAATTTCATTTGGTATCAAAGCTTGGCTCTACTTATCTTGGTCTTAAAGGTGACTTGTAGGGAAAGATTCTGATATGGCACAACTTGGAAGTGCTCATCATGAAGGTCAATCAACCAACAGACCTCCACTACTTTTTGGAACTGAGAACTATAACTTCTGGAAATTTTGGATGAGGATATATCTCAAGCGAGACCCATGGGAATGGTGGGTGGTAGAGAATGGACCGTTAATCCCAAGGAAAGATGATGGTACTCCAAAAACTCTACTCGAGATGGACTCAACCGAAACATACATGGTGTCATACGATTCAAAAGCAATGAACACTCTTCTCAGTGGCATGGTGCAATCCAAAATAGATAAAGTTTCTTCATGCAACACATCAAAGGAGATATGGGATCCCTAGTGGTAAGTCACAAAGGAACTTCCAAAGTACGAGAAGTTAAGCTAAGTATGCTCATGCATGACTACGAAATGTTCAAACTGGAAAGAGATGAAACAATTAAAATGGCTCAAGCACGATTCTCGGTACTTATAAATTCTTTAAAGTTGCTCGACAAGTCAATTCCACAAAGTGAAATCAACCGTAAGTTACTTCGGGCTATGCCCAAAAGGTTTGCATCTAAAATTACTACTCTTCAAGATTAAAATCCAATATTTCTTCTATGGATACATTAACTCTCTTTGGTGAACTGGAAGAATATGAACATCAATTAAAAAGATATGATGACGAGGAAGAAGTTCCTCGAAAGAAGGTACTAGCTTTAAATGCAGGAATTGAAGAAGAGCTTGAGAATAACTCGGATGGTGAAATAGCCATGATGTCAAGAAGACTTAAAGGCCTACTTCAAAGAAAGAATCAAAGAAACAATACATTCAACGCAAACAAATTCAAAGCAAAGCCAACCGAAGAAACATGTTTCGAGTGTGGACGACCAGGTCATTTTAAAAAGGATTGCTTCCAACTCAAAAACAAAGGAAAGCAAGGCAATAAGGAGTTCAAAAAGCATAAAGCATTCCTAACATGGAGTGATGATGAAGAATCCGAAGTGGAAATAGATGCAAACGATGAACTGGCTCAAATATGCTTTATGGGACTTGAAGGTATGTTTCAAAGCCAAAGTATCTTCCCGAAAGTGGATCCTTGATAGCAGATGTTCACACCATATGACGGGAGACAAATCTAAGTTCGTGGAACTAAATGTCAAAAAGAAACATGGAACGGTCACATTCGGTGATAATCGGTCATGCAAAATAATTGGGAAAGGTAAAATCGGTAATGGTAAGGTTAACATTAATAATGTTCACCTTGTTAACGGACTAAAATTCAATCTTATCAGTGTTAGTCAATTAATGGAAAATGGACATCAAGTAAAGTTTGAAAAAGATAAATGTACAATTTTATATGGTACTAACAATGCTGCTTTAGTTGCCCAAAGAGAAGGGAATATATATACTCTTGATTTTGAACGACAGGAGGAAGAATTATGTCTCGCCCCATGATTTGAGCAACCCAATTGGTTAACTCTAACGGACCAATACGTGTTAAGATATATGGAAACATGCCAACAATTGTTTATGGGCATATAAGGTAATAAACTATGGCTTTGTAATTGGGTCTATAAGTAATCTGCGTCAAGCCTTTCTCCCATGCAATGGAAATCAATTAAGCCTAAAATGCTGATGGCGTGATTTCTCAGAAAATAGAATCTCTGTGATTGAAATCAAGCTAAGTAGATCATGATTGATATTGAACGACAAGATTTGTGCAAAGTGTTTTAATCAGCATATCACAATAGCAAACATGTGCAACGGTAATATCCTAGAAGTGGTCTATATAAACAGAGTCCATTAACATATTTATACACGAAAAACATACACATCACGATATATCATACAAGCTACGAAATTGTTTTTCACTAAGACAGACATTGATTGCATTAAGAACATAGTTAAACATTTCTGAAGAAGAACATATATAATATATTCTGGTAATATTCTTCTTGCATATCATTTCATTCCATACTAGAGCCTTAAGTTGGTAAGAGATATATTGCTTGATCATTAGACCTCTAGTATTGTATTTTAATTGTTATATCTAAATCTATATTGTATTGGGTAATCCTGTTTGGGTTGATAACTTATTACAGTCAAGTTGAAGGAAAGCATAGGTGCTTAAGAGTTCATAGGTGCACAAGGAACAAATGTGTTCAAATTTGATAGAACTTGTATTGTGATTGGAAAAGTTGAATAAAAGTGAGTCTCCAATACTAGTTGGTATTGGACGTGGATTAGGCTACTATTCTAGAGGGTAGTAGTTGAACCACGTAAAAATTCTGGTGTTTGTGTGATTACATTCTATCCTCTAATATTCTGTTATTTATCCAGCAACCTGCATTCTATTCATATCAGTAATCCAGCTTGCTGCATTAAACATTCAAAGAATTTTTGATAAGAAATAAAAATTGGACATAGTTTGTGCCTACACTTATTCAACCCCCCCCCCCCCCTTCTAAGTGTACCTATTTAAATTTTAGTAAATGTTCATCCTAGTTTCCTTTGAAATCCATGATGCATGCTCTCAGCATATCTTCCAACGTTTGGATTATTCGTTCGCTTTGCCCATCGGTTTGTGGTATGCTGTACTCATTCGCAACTGTGTTCCCATACATTCTTGTAGTCTCTTCCAGAAGTTTGATGTGAACCTTAGATCTCTATCTGACACAATTGACACTAGAACTCCATGTATTGACACGATCTCTTTAACGTACAATCTCGCTAGCTGATCAAGATTAAATCTAATCTTTATTGGCAAAAAGTGTGCATATTTTGTCAATCTGTCCAAAATTACCCATATCGCATCGTATCCTTTCTGAGTCGTTGGAAGTCCTACCACAAAATCCATTGTGATATGCTCCCATTTCCATTCCGGTATTTCCAACGGTTGAAGTAACCCGCTTGGTCATTGATGTTCAGCTTTCACTTTCTGACACGTCAAACATTTTGCAACGCGATTCTAAGAACGCTCTCTTTTCATATTCGCCACCAAAAATGTCACCGCAAATCTTGATACATCTTTGTACTTCCTGGATGAATCGAATATCTTGTGTTGTGTGCTTCGGTCAAGATTTCTTCTTTAAGCTCTGGTACTGCTGGAACCCAAATTCTTTCCTCGAATCGTAGTAGTCCTTCGGTGTCGATCTTGTATTTTACATCGCTACCCTCAACCACTTTCTCTTTGATCGTTTTGCATTCTTTATCTTGTAGTTGAGCACTCTTCACTTTGTCCACCAAAGTTGGACTAGTATCTATCTGGAATAGTCGTTCATCAGATTCCTTTGGAAATTTGATTTCCAACTCTAGCTTTGCCATTGCTGAAATAAGCTCTTCCTGCGTAGTTATCATCATCAATTTCTCCCGACCTTTCCTGCTCAAAGCATCTGCAACTACATTCACTTTTCCAGGGTGATAAAAGATCTCACAATCGTAATCCTTTATCAATTCCATCCATCTCCTTTACCGCATATTCAGGTCCTTCTGTGTGAAAATATACTTCAGACTTTTATGATCTTTATAGATTTCACATTTCTCTCCATATAGATAGTGTCTCCATATCTTGAGAGCAAACACTACTGCAGCCAATTCCAAATCATGAGTCGGATAACCTTTCTCATAATCCTTTAGTTGTCTTGATGCATACGCAATAACTTTGGTGTTCTGCATATGAACACATCCCAACCCTTTATGCGAGGCATCACTATACACCACAAAGTTACTTGTACTATCTGGTAATGATAATACATGTGCCATGCTTAATTTCTTCTTCAAATCCTGGAAACTTTCTTCACATTTCTCCGTCCAAACAAATTTCACAGCTTTCTTGGTCAAAATTGTTAATGGAGTAGCTATCTTAGAAAAATCTTGAATAAATCGTCTGTAATAATGGGCCAGTCCCAAGAAACTCCTCACTTCCGACGGTGTTCTTTGTTGTTCCCAATTGATTACAGCTTCCACTTTTGATGGATCCACGGAAATCCCATCTTTGTCAATCACGTGCCTAAGAAATTGCACACGATCTAGCCAAAATTCGCACTTAGAGAATTTCGTGTACAAATTTTCCTTTCTTAGTGTTTCTAATGTCAAACGTAAGTGTTCCACGTGTTCTTGAGTTTTGGAATACACTAGAATGTCGTCGATGAATAACACTGCAAACTTGTTTAAGAATGGTTTAAACACCCTATTCATCAAATCCATGAATGCAGCAGGTGCATTGGTTAAACCAAAAGACATCACCGAAAACTCATAATGTCCATACCGAGTTCTGAATGCCGTTTGTGGTATATCCTCCTTCCTCACTTTCAACTGGTGATACCCACTTCTCAAATCTATTTTCGAAAAGTATTTAGCACCCTTCAACTGGTCAAACAAGTCATCTATTCTTGGTAATGGATATTTATTTTTAATAGTGACTTTGTTTAATTCTCTATAATCAATGCAAAGATGCATTGACCCATCCTCCTTCTTCACGAATAACACTGGCGCTCCCCACGGTGATACGCTTGGTTGAATATACTTTTTGTCTAACAATTCTTGCAACTGTACCATCAGTTCCTTCATTTCTACTGGAGCCATTCTGTACGGGGCCTTCGATATCGGTGTTGTCCCCGACACTAAGTCGATCACGAACTCAATCTCTCTGTCAGGAGAAAGTCCTGGCAAATCCTCTGGAAACACATCCTCAAATTCCCTTACCACTGGTATCTCTTCCAGTTTCACATTCTTTTTCTGAGTATCGACTATGTAAGCTAAATAGCCCACACATCCTTGACTCAACAATTTCTTGGCCTGCATAATCGTCAGACATTTCATTTGTCTAGGTGATTTACTACCATAGAACACTACATTTGATGGAGTCATAAGGTTTACACGTTTCTTTTGGCAATCAATTACCGCTCCATATTTTAACAGCCAATCCATTCCCAAAATAACATCAACTCTCCTAATCTAATCGGAATCAAATCTACCACTAGGATATTCTCCTTAATGTTCACCCTACAGTTCTTGTATACGAATCTAACAGGGATTATCTCTTTATTCGCAATCTCTATGTTCAAAGGGAAATTCAGTTCTTCTCTAGGCAATCCTAACCTCTTAGCAAATTCATCAGAGATAAATGAGCAAGTAGCACCCGAATCAAATAATACATAAGCATCAATATCATTGATTGGGATAATACCTGACACGACATCTTTTGATTGCACAACATCTTGCACAGTCATGTTAAAGGTTCTAACTGTGGGTTTGTTTGATGTTGTACCTCCATTGTTACCTCCATTGCTTTTGATTGTCACTCCATCCTTCTTCTTAGGGCATTCACGAGCAAAGTGATCCTTGGATCCGCACATGAAACACACGTTCTTCTTAGGTTGAGAGAAATTTGGGGCGATGTGACCCTCCTGGCCACAATTGAAGCATACTCGTTTCCCCATCAAGCACACACCCTTGTGAAACTTACAGCATGTAGCACATGCTTCAAACTTCTTGATCTGCTGGTTACCCTGTTGGTTTCCAGTACCCACGTTTCCATTCCACTTCCTCTTCAAGTTGTTGTTGTTGTTATTGTTGTTGTTGTTATTTCCACCATTACCACCTCCATTTTTGATTTCCACCTCGTTCTTCTTCTTCTTCTTCTTCTTCTGTTCCTGATTGAACTTTATCACTGCCTCATCTCCACCCTCAGCGAGTATTGCTTTTTCCATCACTGCTGCGAAAGTCTTCAATTGAAATAGGGAAACCCTATTGTACAACCAGGGCTTCAGTCCCTGTTCAAACCTCTTCGCCAATGCTCGTTCGTCGTCTTGACTTGATAAAGGCGCAAACCTTGCCAACTCGTTGAATTTAGCGGCATACTCGAGATCATCATCATCGTTTCTGCCTTAGTTCCGAAATTGTACTTCCAAATTGACCTTCAACTCTAGGAAAATAGGTCTCAAGAATATCTCCTTAAACCTATCCCAGGTCATCATCCCTGGTCCTTCTCGAGTTTTATTGGCCTGCCACCAATAACTAGCTTCTGCTTTCAACATGAATGTTGCAAAAGCAGTCTTTTGATCATCTCCTACCCAAGCAACATCGAACACCTTTTCTATCTCCATAATCCAAGTCTGTGCCTCGACTGGATTCACTGACCCACAAAATTCAGGTGGTCCAACTGCCTTGAACTCCTTAAACGTTGTTCCTTGGTTCTGTGGTTGATTCTACAACGGTCTTGTCAGTAACGTCACTAATTGTTGAACTGGGTTAACATCAACATTGTCGTTATTGTTGGTTCCTTCGTTGGTTCTCTGTCGTGGTGGTTGACGTCTGGGAGGCATTTTCTGTTTAAAAATACACCCATTAGATTATTACTCAACTCTTTTAAGTAATTTCTACTTAACTTGCTTCCACAAAAGAAATAACCACAAATCACATAACACTTTGAATAAAATAACAACTTTTATTTATTCATAACCTCTTTGAAAACATAAAATAATAGCATTACTGTTATTTACATTACTTTCCTGAACTACAAAAGTTTCAGGACAACATCATCCTCATATCCCATAGGTTTCATAACACTTGGGATTTACAATTTATTTAACATTTTATTCATCGTACAACAACTACGATGTTCTACTAAGATACTGCTTAGCCTTACTACGTTCTTCCTCCATGACTCGGAACATTGTTCTGCGATCTAATACGTACGATGGCAGCGTCTTGAACTGAATTGGATATCCCATGACCTGATCCTTAGCTCGATTAACCATGGTGTTGAATACTCTATTCATCTCTTCCATCTTCATTCTCTTTTCCTGTTGATAAGTAGGACTTACACCTACTTATGGAGTACCAATTCATGCGAACTATGCCCATCTCAAGTACATTTTAGTAGGTTTTGGCTGCATTTCATGATAATTTGCATTTTGCATAATTAAAACTCCTTTTGGTGAATAAGTGCAGGAATCAGCCTATTTTGGTGGTGTTATTGAGCACAAGGCTAATGGATGCTTGAGACGAAGCAAAAGATGGGATATGCATGGCATGCAGTGCAATGGAGCAAGGAGATTAAGCATGAATGAACAAGTAGCAGCAGCAGTACCATGACAGAATCAGAACAAGAACCAGGATCTGCAGATTGCAAGCCGCGAGACAGAATAGCCTTGAGAGCGCGCGCCCACGCGAGTACCCAGCCAGACCTTGGAACCTACTGCAAGTTGCGCGGCCGCGAGAAGGACAATTCTAGGGAGCGCGCGAGACTGGCTAAACATACAAACTTACTCAAGTCTCACGGTCGCGAGCACAACAAGCTGGAGGAGTGCGCGGCCGCACGCGAGGCCTGAAACTGCTGACTTGTTTTATTTTATTTCCAATTTTTAAGGGATGTAATTGATTTAAAACAATTCCTGACTGGTGTCAGGGGTATCACTTGACATTTTATTAAATGTTTCACATATCTTTACGTGGTAATTAGGGTTTATTCTCTGGGAGAGATTCCAACGTAGAAGGAGGCCACAACTCTACTTTTCTACTCCTTCTTGGGATTTTCTACCAGAGTGGATTATTATTATTAGTTTTTCTGGATTCTTATGAGGATCTGATTATTGATTTATATTCAGCAATTGGGTTTGATAGTTTTATCTTTCATCTTTCAATTGTCGTTTATTGACCATGTTTAGATTTGATCCCATAATGGCTTTTGGTTCAGTCATGAACTAAACTCCATTATGGGATTCTAACGGATTTTAATATGTAGTTCGATTGCATGCTTAAATGGTGGTTTGTTTTGCATATCATATGGGATGTCTATCATGATTGTTTTGCATGTATGAATGCTTGATCACCATTCGTTTCAGTATTTGTATGAAATTGACAATGAACATGCAAATATGGATTGTAATCATGATAGTATACGTATATAGGGCTATGTTATATGGCTTGTATATTTCGTGAACCAGATAGACATATACTGTTTCACCGTATAAGTTAGAATAAGGGCTTGAACTTAAAATCAATATAGTTGCAATTTCACATAGACATATAGTGATTTTGGTTATATTGATGATTACATAGAGTCTATCATCTGTGGATGTTGTGTAAGTAGGTCTTAGTGCATTGAAAAATGGCTAATACTCTTTTAGTGCTCTTGGCTACTTTTCTGTGATATGTGAACGAGTCGTGCATGATAGTGGTGATTGAATGAAGTATTAAATGAAGTTAGGATCCCATTAGTTCCAATATCATTTATTCCGTCGTTATTATTGTTTTAGTTGTTCGTGAACAAACCAAGTTTAATCATTAGTTTGAGCATATAAATATAGTGATTCAATTAATGAATAGTAATCTTAGTTAAACAACTTTCTTTGTGGGATCGATACTTTACTTACTCTGTATTGCTTGTTGACACATGTATGCTTGCATGAGTTAGAGCTCTTTTGTTAAGACTAAAAAAGAGGCAACACCTGTGCGTCTTTTACCGCTATCCCGGCTCGTTGAAACATTACCTCATATGTGTCCTCGGCTCTTGTCCTCTTCGTAGCTTCTTCCCTTAGCTTATTCTTCAGTTCAATGACCTCCTCAATTAGTTGGTCTTTTCTCCTTCAGTCTGTTCTAGCTTCTCCTCGACATTAGTCAGTCGTTCCTCACGATCTTGGATCTCATCATCTTTCTGTATCATTGCAGTCTGTTGTTCAGCTACCATCTCTTGCAATTCCTTGACTGTATCCTGAAGTTCCACGTTATGGTCATAGACTTCATCGTACATTCGAGCAGCTATCGAGGTTAGTGGAGTCTCCTCCTCCTCGTCCTCATCATCCTCATCCTCATGTGGCAACTCAACGGGATCCTTCTCATCCGTCTTCACATCATCATCCTCATCTTCAACCACTGTGACCAACGGGGCTGACTCCCGTGGCAGTAGTTGTTCCCAACTAACATGAATGTCTCAAGGCTCCTCCTCTATAGGCATATGAGGTCTATCCTCCCTAGCCTGACTGGATTCTCCGACATTAGTCATCCTGACAACAAAATTTTAAGTTTTAATCATTAATCATTACTACTCGACACTCACGAGCACATAAGTATAAACACATAATCACATACGTGTTTTATTATTTCTTCCTTAAAAACTCGATAAGAGTTAATCACCACTATCTTTTCAAAGGTTACTTCCTAAGGCTTTTCCCCACCTAAGGTTCATAACCTAAAGCTTTGATACCAACTTGTGACACCCCCAAATCCCTGTATTTCATTACCTCAAGATTTGGTGTTCACGTAACCAAAACATTCATATATGACTACCCAATCATAATAAATTGAATAATAAAAACCTGCCCATACAGGATTACTTAAATAAAAACATTATCTCCTAGGTTCTCTAACCTTTAATACAATCATTCAAGTACGAAAATAAAATTATTACATCACATCATTATTAAAAGTCTATCACCAATGATAAAACAAAATTACAAGTCTTCATCACTTGTACATTTTCCCCTTTCCTTTGCTAGTTGTAGGTTTATCTACCTTCTCATTCATAGCTGCAATAAATGTATAAATATGCAAGAGTGAACAAACAAAGCTCACTTGAGATAAGAATAAATATCTTTGCAACATTTGCCAAATAATAGGCTCAATAGAACTGAATAATATGTTCTATTAACATTTTAATACTTGCCAACTCATAGGCTCAATAAAACTGAATGATATGTTCTATTAACATTTCAACATTTGCCAACTCATAGGCTCAATAAAACTAAATAATTTGTTCTATTAACATTCTTAAATAAACTACTGAGGGTCAAATGACCATGAACCATGTCCACAGTTATAAGTAATCTTTCAACTTTAACTTTAATAGTCATATGACTATAAGGACTCCAATGCTTTAGGGGGATCAATCATTCGTACAATGTATTGTGCACAACCATTTAAACGCTAAGCGTAAACCCCTAAACATAGGGTTGTTCATCTCAGTATTTAGAGTACAAGTCCGCACTAAAGAAAGTTTGGTTTGGATAAGCTTTCAAGGGTAATTGAAGTTTAATGATCATCAACTAGGGAACTAGTTGAATCCACAATGCTTGATAATACAACAGTTGTTTAATAACAACATAGCTTAGAACGTTTGAGAATCATAGGTGAACTAACTATATTCTAGACTCATGCTTGAAATAACTAGAGAGCATAAGTATTGATCAAAATAAAGAAATGGTAAACCTTGGCTTGAACAATAATAAGCTAGGTCTATAATCTTGTCAAATTAGAATTTCACTTACCGAACATGCATTAGTTGATAGCAAGCTGGAAACAATGCTTACTTCACATGTAATAAAATATACGAAGTGATTGAACCATTCAACACAAGGAATTAAGGTTCAAGAACATTTATTGTAAAAGATTAGACTAAAGAAACTTGTTAAACTATAAACAAGTTAGAGTAAGTCAACAATGATTAGAAATCCAATAATTTAGAATTAAAACATACTCAATGTAATAGATAGATTTCGAAGCTTTCTCAATCAAAAGAATGAAGTTACACAATGTAATAATAGAACCAACTAAACGAAAGTGTAGAGTTAGAAAACTTGCATAAACATAACAAACTAACTCAATGAAAGTATGGAATTAGAAGACTTGCCTCGAGCATAAGCTATAATATCAAACTCACGTTCACCTACACATAGATTTAGAACCACAATACCTATTAGACATGCTAACATATCATAACATGTTCATTACCATTCACATTTCAGAAACTCTAAATGTTTTACTTCACAACACTTGTCTAACTTTCATTATGTATACTAATTACCACATAACGCGTTTTTGATTTACTAATCACTTTTGTAAATTTGGTCGTACTAACCACAACTCACTATGTTATGTTAACCTTAACATTACCCATTTAACATGCTAACACAATCTCAGACCATGTTGTGACACTTTCCCAAGTCTGCTGAAATAACAAAAGTTAGAATCTCAAACCGGTAGTATGGCAAGAATTGCTGCCATACAAAAACTTAGGGATCAAGCAATTGCTGCTGTTTTTTTATTGGCACCGACGCAAATTGTTGTCTTGGTGTTGAACAGACGCAGAGAAGGCTATGAATAGTAGCCGACTTTAGCCCAACAAACACGAATTTCACCCACCAAACAGTGAAATTAACACGTAGAATAAATATAACAATATCATAAACATGATTGCTCACATTTACAACCAATTAGCACACTTTAACACTAACTAAGACTATTTTAATTTCTCAAAACTCATGTTTTTTCACAAAAACTCAACTTTTCTTGACATTGTTCTAGAAATCATCACTGTGAACTCACTAGTTGGCCAAATCATCTCATTCAAATTACATAATGCTCATATCTCACTAAACTAACATATACAAGCTTCAATTTATAATTTCTCATACGAATTGGCCACTAGAATTGATACTTTTCATGAACATATGAAAAATATACATATACAACCATATACTGTCAAAATTCCTACTGTCAAACCGAAATTTAGCATACAATTGTTGTTTAAACATAATCTTTATCATCATGAACATGTATAACCACAAGTAATCCATTGTAAAGCAACAATTCAATAAATTGAATTTCACAGATTATGTAAAATGTTTGCCGTAATACTCATAACATAAATAATATCCAAGTTTGTAGAACATACCTTCAATTAGCTTCTAATTCTTGCTAACCCACTAGAATTGTTTGAAAATCCTATGCTTCTCTCAAATTCTCTCTCAACCCTTCTCTCAATTTTCTGCGAAGCTCTATTGACTAGCAACTAAGTTCAGTGCAAAAACTAACTGACTAATAAGCGTAAACAAAAGAAACTGCCACAGGCTTAATACACATAATAAGTAACATTAGTTATTATGATAAACGTATATAACATAAATATATTATATTTATTATTTGATTTGATTTGATTTATTTTATTTATCTAGAAATCTCAAAAGCCATAAGGCTTGTTTGGCAAATCATTTAAAATATTAAAGAATTAATATATTAAGCCTTGTTTGGTAAACACTAAATTAAATTACTTTAATTTATTTTAATAACTCCTTATAATATAGTTATTTGTCACACTATATTTAATCAAGCTTTCATATTTATTTTAATTAATTCAAATCACAATTAATTAAATAAATTCTTTAATCACATAACATAATACAAATAATATATTATTTAATTAAAATATCAATATAATAATCATTTTCTTAATTCATCAATTATTTATTTAACAAATAATTCTGCCAAATAATATTAAATCAATTAAACAAATATTCATTTACCGATAATTACATCCTTTAAATATTTATATAACTCAATAAATATTTAAAATTACATTTAAATATTCTGGAATGTTACCCCACCCCTACCCCCACCCCCACCCTACCCCTACCCCTACCCCTACCCCTACCCCTAATTTGCTTTCTTTTTTCTTATAAAAAGCTGGAAAACAAGAGAAGACCCTCGAGAGAAAAAGAAAAACAGTGGAATCTCGGACCCTACATCAACATATTCAAGTCACGCCAAATCTTAAAGCAGATTATAAAGAAATGAGTGTAATTTTTTATTATTAATACGAGTTCAGTGATTTTATAGTTATGATTGTATCCTTGAGGTTGAATATAAACTTTTATATTGATAATTCCAAATTGATGAAAAATATTCTATTAATATAATAATATTACATTATTAGATACAAAATATTGAGGCCCAAAAAGGTGTATTGATTTTCCCACCTCGCAACTTGGTGCAAACAATATAAATTAAAATCACATTTATGAATTCTACTTTTCTTTTATAAAAGGTAATCAAAGTAAATAATTGACGTTAATACAGAAAAACAAAATGAATATTTTAATTACGTCAATATTTATTATTGTATTGATTAAAATTTTAAAAAAGTAATGTCAATTTTGAATTTAAAATTCTTTTAAGATGACTTTAAAAAGTCAACAATGATCAATTAATATGGAACGAATGAAGTATAAAAAAAGCCCTTCATGGCTCAATGGTAAAAAAACTACTCATAAGGTTTTGGATGTATGAAGTCTTGGGATCCAAAGACAAGAATGTTAAATTTCAGCTGAATATATAGCAAAAAAAACAACTAATAAAGTCTCATTTTCCTTCCATTCCCTCCTTCTAAACTCACAAATATATATATATATATATATATATATATATATATATATATATATATTAAAATCCCATCTCTTCCCTTCCTTTCTAACTCTCACAAACATGATAAAGTAAATTTATAATTCTCTCTAAACTAACAAACACAAAAAAGTTGTGCATAAATGGCCAGTAAATCACCTCTAAAACTCAAGAAGATATCTTTATTTGAGCAATAAGAGTCTGTTTGGTTATTTCCGAATGCCATGGACTTGAAGATGATCAAAAGAAACAGAGGAACACTGAAAATGGAGTGAATGATTTCTTTATGTTTTGAGCAAATACTTGAGTTGATACCCTAATTTTTTGTATATCAATGCAAATTGATATGAACTTACAGCTTATGGAAAATTAGTTTGCTTTTGTGTGGAAAAATCTAAGCAATTAGGAAAAAGGTAACTTCCACTTGAAGCAAATTTGATACTTTCACATCTTTCGTTAAATATAACTAGTTGGGAGTCCGTGCAATACACGGGCTAGTTTGAATAATGAAGTGTATAATTTATTAACACGGACGTCCCCAAAATTAATTACAAATGCTATCTAACTCAACACAACCCATTTTACATCCTGAAATGTAAAAACCACATAAAAAAAATACACTATCATATCTTCCAAAGATTTAAGTCGTCTTTAGTCTGGTGGTCTTCATTTGGAATCGCTTCCTTGGAATTGAGTTCTTCTGTGACGCTGCCAAAATTAGGTATGCATCACCCATCTTGGGTCGCCAGATACATGGTACAGAATTCAAATACAACTTACTAATACAACTGTCGTGTACAATACGACAAAACATAAACTGTGAGTTTGAAATACAAATATTATCTACTAGAGATTATATAAACTCAAAAGGAGTCCTCATTACAATTATTATCACACTATTTCACAGAATAGTGAGGACTACTAATGCTATCCTCTAGACCATCACTCCGTTCCCGACTCTAAATCACAAATTATATTCTCATTTCAAAGAGAATAAAGTGAAAGAAAGGGTGAGCTCAACTAACCCAAAGAAGAAATATTATGACTAAGATAATGCGAAATAAATTATCAATAGTCTTCAACAATGTTAAACCGATAAAATATAATAGACATCAAGTTTAATCTGCAATGAACAAGCAATCCATTAAAAGAGTCAAGTAGAAAATAAAATCTATTATCTTTTATGATTAAAAGGTTTTTCATCATCATTATCGCCGAGACTCGACTTTTAATAAATATTCCACAAAGATTAAATCATCCTCACACTACTGTGCCAATGATATTCTTTAGTATCACGACCACGAATTATCCATGCACTACGGGCCAAAGATAATCGCGTTTTCATCAACGATCCTGATCATGCCATAAAACAATTCATCTTTGCTCCCTTGGCCGAAGAGAATCCATAGCCATAATCATACCAAAAACTGTCCATCAATGCACTATGGGCCAATGAGGATTTTTAATTTTTACATCATTTGTAACATTACGGTCATGATTATACCGAATAATCCCTGGTCATAATCATACCAAGTCCATCTATGCACTACAGGCCACATATGACTTTCAACATAACATAAACATGAGGATGATGACAATGATATAAGAATTCAATTAAACAAGTTCAAGAATTAATTTGTCCAGGAACCAATAACGTCCAAATTGTCAACATGATACTTCTTTGTAGAATAAAATTCAAGAATGCTCGGAAGAATATTTCCATGAAAAATCTTTGGATGAAGCACAAATATCAAGGATATTCCACTAATTTCATGGAGTATAGAAGTCAAAACTTTAACCAACCGAGTATAATAAAGAATGGAATAACAAAATAAATCACCATGCATGCGGTGCTTATGTAGACATGTTATTCCAACAGAATACTAAATAACGGAATCAGTCAAGCGAAATTACGCACCGGCGAGATGTTCCAATGAGAATAATAAAGAATGGAATAACAACAAATCACCATGCATGCGGTGCTTGTGATAGACAAAGTTATTCTAACGTAATACTAATAAGGATGGAATCGAATCCCATAAAACGCATGCATACATGATATTCTAATGAGAATAATAATAAAAGGCGAAACCAGTCCCACAGAAAACGCACATACATGAGATATTCCAATGTAATAATAAAGATGTAATCGGTCCCACAGAAAAGGCACATACGGGATATTCTAATGTAATAATAAAGACAGACCAGTCCGCCCACAGTAAACGCATGCATGTGATATATTCAACGAGAATAAGAAAGACGGAATAATAGAAGAATGTCACCAAGTATAGGGTAGACCACGTATACAAAAGTTATTCCAATGAATAATAAACAATGGAATAACAATGCTTCTTCATGAATAAGAAAGAATAACACCCCTTTACGAGTACAACAAATAATATTCCCTACCTTAAGAAGAAGAGTACTGGATATATAAGTAGTGAAGTAGCAGAATACTTTCTTCTTTCTTTCTATAGTCTCTCTCTCTATAGTTTCTCTCTCTAGAGTTCAGTAAATTCGTAAGAAAATAATGAAGGAATGAGCTTCTATTTATAGAAAAATGGAATGCATAGTAACTAATCCATGAACGGTCCAGATTAATTTACTTTAATCTGACTCCATATTTAATGAAAAATCTTTTAAATAAAATATAATATATTCTATTTATATAAAAAGATTTTACTATATGCAAACACTATCTTGGGCACTATGCAAACACTATGCATAATAAAATATAATATATTCTATTTATAGAATAACTTTAATAAAGTATTCATTTTTATATAAAAGATTTTATTATGCAAAACACTATGCATAATAGAATATAATAAATTCTATTTATAGAATAACTTTATAAAAGTATTACATTTTATTACATTAATAATACCAATAAAACAAAATTGAGTGACTTATCACGTAAGCATCAATAATCAATACTGGTAATGCTACTACGCAACAACGCCATTCTTGTACTTTTACTCTTGAGTTGTTCAACAATTATCAATGGTAAAACTTCTGCCATTATTTTTTCAATAAAATATTTTTGTCGTTTTCTCAATCCGACAATAATTCCGTTAGGGTCCACCAATGATTGTCTTAGACGTCGAATATTTCCTGTTTAAAATGAATATTCCCCAACCAATCGAATATAATATGACAACTTGCATACTTTGCAAAATTTATAAATATTACCCACAACTATAACATTATCTCAAATTCACACCATAATATAAAAAAAATTATTTCGAGAAAATTAATTCTTTATTCATAAAATCTAGGGTTTCACAATCTCCCCTCCTTATGAAATTTCGCCCTCAAAATTTACGTACGTACCTGGTATGCCGAACAGGTGAGGATACCTTGACTTCATTTCAGATTCTAACTCTTGAGGTATAACCCTTGAGTGTTGGATACGATTCTTCTTATCCAAGATTTTAACACGAGATCTCATACGTTAAATCATCCGCTATCTCGTCCGATTCTAAATTAATAATGTGGTTCGGGTCATCCACATATTTACGTAACATTGATACGTTAAAAACGTTATGAGCACGCGACATACTTGGCGGTAAAACGAGTCTATAAGCCACAGTTCCTACTCAATCGAGGATTTCAAATGGGCCAATTAAATCGAGGGTTGAGATTTCCTCTCTTCAGCAACTCTTGCTTCTAGAATAACGCCCTCTTGAACCTTCTTCTTCACATTCATCAGATTCGGGTATGTAGCTTGCGCGTCTTTAACTTTATCGATTAAAGTCGATTTTACTCGTATATTCGTTATCTTCACGTGGGTCCCTAGAGTCTTTAACTCTATCTTCATCATTTGCAAGTTATACGAAATGAGTCTTTGTGTTAACAACATCGCACTTATAAACGCATACGATCTTCTACTCAACACGTCAGCTACCACGTTCGCTCTTCCACGATGATATTGAATAGTACAATCGTAATCTTCAACAGCTCGAGTCAACGTCTTTAGCGCATGTTATGTTCGTTTTAGTTAAAGAAATATTTTGAGGGTTTAAGAAATGGGTTTTGTACTGGTGTCAATACAAAATTCGATTTCACGCTCTGGGGTAGGCTAAGAAGTCTTCAGGAATACATCAAGAGATTTATTAATGATAGAAATATCATTCAAAACTGTTACTCTCATCCAAGACTTGGATAGTACGTCACGTTGATACCAATTGTGACTTCTATCCCTTAACCTAGATAGCACCTCACAATGATACCTATCAACTTGTCATCGTCATTCACAACGTCGCCTACAGAAAGTCTGGCTTCGGTGCATTCCACACAAGGAAGTCAACAACAAAAGGACCAGGGCTCTTTACTTATGGCTTGATATGACAATGATTGACTTTAGTGGTTTGGTTACTTTGAATTCGCATAACAGGTTGGTTAGGAGTATGAAAGCTAACAACCTTATGAAAAGCATGATGAGTAGTTAACCAATCGATTCCTAAAATCGCATCAAAGGCAAGTATTTTCAAAGAGACAAGATCGACACGTAACGTGAAAGTGTTGATTTGAACAAGATTTATAAATAGTGGAGGTAACGAAGGTTTCTCCCAATAGATATATCAAAGTCTAACTTCTCTGGAGTTAACTTCAAACATCGAACACAACTAGGTGAAATAAAAGAGTAAGTAGAACCGGTATTTAACACGGTATAGACTTCGCAAGAGTTTATGACTAACATACCCGTGATAATTTTATTCAGGTTCCTCGTCACAAAAAAAAATGTTCTCTCTTAAACTACCGGCTTTGGCTTGTCTGGGACATCCTTTGGCATCACTATCCCAGCTGGAATTGACTTCACCATACGACAAAATCGAGCTAAGTGACCTTCTCTTCCGCAATTAAAACACGTTTTGGATTGCTACATACAGTTTGGACGGATGTCTCCCTCTTGTCCGCATTTGGAACATACGACCGATGGGCGTTCTTCTTCCTTTGAAATGGGTGCCGGTGCCGATGTCTTCACATCATTGTTGAACCTTCTCTTCTTAAAATGTCCATTCTTATTATCTTGGCCATGATTACCACCGAAATGGTTACCATTCTTGGCATGATAATATCCCCCACGATGGTTATCATTGTTCCGATGACCGTTGCCACCGATATGATTATTATCGTGTTGTTGGTCGTTGCCTTTTGGTTGTGCTGACTCATTATCGCGCTCCAATAACTGAGCCCTATTCACAACATCTGAATATAAACAAAGTTTGTGAGAAATGAGGTATTGACGTATATCGGATTTCAAACCTCGCAAAAACATTCGCGTCATTCGCTCCTCATTATCGACCAAATGGGATGCAAACCGGGATAACTCCGCAAACTTAGCCTTGTACTGCGACACGGTCATATTGTTTTGCTCCAGCTTGATGAGTTCTACCTCCTTCATGTGACGAATACTTTCAGGAAAGTACTTGTCGTTGAATAATTCTTAGAACTTCTCCCAAGACATCTTGAGTGCGTCAGGCTGGGTACGTTTTACAGATTCCCACCAATGATCTCCTTTTTCACGCAACATAAAGGTGGTGAATGAAACCTTTTGCTCCTCTGAGCATTCCAAGACATCAAATATCTTGGTAATCTGCTTTATCCATGTCTTCGCCTTAAGTGGTTCTGGCTTTCCCAAAAACTCCGATGGTCCCAGCTCCTTGAACTGCTTAGCGGTGACCAACCGTGGTTACCATTGTTTCCACTGCATTATGGATGAGTCGCCTTCGCTTGTTGTTGCATGAATTGCTCCTTAAACTGCTTAGCGGTGACCGTCCGAGAGTTATCAGTATTTCTACCTGCATTTTGGACAGGAGCTTCCTTCGCCTATTGTTGCATGAATTGCATAAAGCCTCTGACCATCCCATCATTCACCATTTCATCGGTGTTATTGTTTTCATGAGGAGTATTGTCCTCTGTTTGCACATTATCCTGATTATTGATCAGTGGAAACTCAACGGTCTCCTGTGGCTCCATTGATAATCTCAACATTCTCGGATGCCATTTTCAAACACTGCCACAAAACAAGGGTTAATTAACATATCACATATTATCCCTATACTTTGACCGACCCAATTAAATACCAAATAAATTTAGGTAGGTCATACTAGCGAAGGAATTCCCGTCTCTCCCCTCCTAGTTCTTATCTCACATCTTAGCCAGGATCATATCCTAAGCTTTGATACTAATCGTGACAACCCCAAAATTAGGTATACATCACCCATCTTGGGTGCGCCAGGATACATAGGTGCGTAATTCAAATACAACTTACTAATACAACTTATGCGTGTACAATACGACAAAACATAAATCAGCGAGTTTGAATACAAATATTATCTACTAGAGATTATACAAACTCAAAAGGAGTCCTCATTACAATTATTATCACACTATTTCACAGAATAGTGAGGACTACTAATGCTATCCTCCGGACCATCACTCCGCTTTCCAGACTCGTCCCCATATATTCTCATTTCACGAAGAAGAGTGAAAGAAAGGGTGAGCTCAACTAGCCCAAGAAGAAATATTATGACTAAGATTATGCGAGAATAAATTATCATTAGTCTTCAACAATGTTAAACCGATAAAATATAATAGACATCAAGTTTAATCTGCAGGTTGAACAAGCAATCCATTAAAAGAGTCAAGTAAAAATAAAATCTACTATCTTTTTATGATTAAAAGGTTTTTCATCATCATTATTCTTTGAGACTCGACTTTTAATAAATATTCCACAACATTAAATCATCCACGCACTACGAGGCCAAGGATATTCTTTAGTATCACGACCACGAATTATCCATGCACTACACGCCAAAGATAATCGTGTTTTCATCAACGATCCGATCATGCCATAAAACAATTCATCTTTGCTCCCTTGGTCAAGAGAATCCATAGCCATAATCATACCAAAAGCGTCCCATCAATGCACTACGGGCTAATGATGACTTTTAATTTTCACATCATTTGTAACATTACGGTCATGATTATACCCGAATAATCCTGGTCATAATCATACCAAGTCCATCTATGCACTTCTGAATGCCACAGATGACTTTCAACATAACATAAACATGAGGATGATGGCAATGATATAAGAATTCAATTAAATAAGTTCAAGAATTAATTTGTCCAGGAACCAATAACGTCCAAATTGTCAACATGATACTTCTTTGTAGAATAAAATTCAAGAATGCTCAGAAGAATATTTCCATGAAAAATACTGGATGAAGCGCAAATATCAAGGACATTCCACTAATTTCATGAAGTATAGAAGTCAAAACTTTAACCAACTGAGTATAATAAAGAATGGAATAACAAAAGAAATCACCATGCATGCGGTACTTCGCATAGATAGGTTATTCCAACAGAATACTAAATAACAAAACCAAGTCAAGCGAAATTTGCACCGACAGGATGTTCCAACAAAATAATAAAGAATGGAATAACAATAGAAATCACCATGCATGCGGTACTTCGTATAGACAGGTTATTCCAACAGAATACTAATAAGGATGGAATCAGGTCCGACGTAAAATGCACAGACAGGATATTCCAACAGAATAATAATAAAAAGAGCGGAACGAGTCCGGTAAAAAACGCACAAATAGGATATTCAGCGAGAATAATAAAGGCGGAATCGGTCCAGTAGTAAAAGCATTGCGACGAGATATTCCAACAGAATAATAAAAAGCGGAATCGGTCCCAAAGGCGTAAAATGCCTGAACATGATATTCCAACGAATAGTAAAGATGAAATAATAGAAGAATGTCACCAAGTATAGGGTAGAACGCAGCGTATCGAGTTATTCCAATGAATAATAAACAATGGAATAACAACAGTTCTCTTCATGAATAAGAAAGAATAAGACCCCTTACGAGTACAACAAATAATATTCCCTACCTTAAGAAGAAGAGTATTGGATATATAAGTAGTGAAGTAGCAAAATACTTTCTTCTTTCTCTTTTTGCAAAATTTATAAATATTACCCATAACTATAACATTATATCAATTTCACTCCATAATATTCAAAAAGAAGAAAGTATTATGCTACTTCACTACTTATATATCCAAAGATTTCTTCTTCTTAAGGTAGGAATATTATTTGTTGTACTCGTAAGGGTGTTATTCTTTGTATTCATGAAGAGAACTTATGTTATTCCATTCTTTATTATTCTATTGAATAACTCAGATACGCCAAGCACCCTATACTTGGTGACATTCTTCTATTATTCCGCCTTTACTATTCTGTTGAATATCCCGTCTGCAAGCTTTTTACACGAATAAATTTCGCTTTTATTATTCTCGCTGGAATATCCTCGTCATATGCTTTTGGCCGGACCGTTCCGCTTTTTTATTATTATTCTTGAATATATTTTATGCGCTTTTACGCCTTCCATTCCGCCCTTATTAGTATTCTCGTTGAATAACCTTGGTCTATCATTCAGTTCCGACGCATGGTGATTTCTATTGTTATTCCATTCTTTATTATTCTCATTGGAACATCCTCGCTCGCATGCGAATTTTGCCTCGACTTATTTAGTATTCATGTTGAACATCATCTGTCGGTCTTGCGATTTACTTTGACACGTTCCGTTATTTAGTATTACGTTGGAATAACTTTGTCTATCGAAAGTACCGCATGCATGGTGATTTCTTTTGTTATTCCATTCTTTATTATACTCAGTTGGTTAAAGTTTTGACTTCTATACTCCATGAAATTAGTGGAATATCCTTGATAATTGCGCTTCATCCAGTATCTTTTCATGAAAATATTCTTCTGAGCATTCTTGAATTTTACTCTACAAAGCAGTATCATGTTGATAATTTGGACGTTATTGGTTCTTGGACAAATTAATTCTTGAACTTGTTTTTATTGAATTCTTATATCATTGTCATCATCCTCATATTTATATTTTTTGAAAGTCATCTGTGGCCTGTAGTGCATAGATGGACTTGGTATGATTATGACCAGGGATTATTCAGTTTAATCATGACCGTAATGTTATAAATGATGTGGTAAAAGTCCTCATTGGCTCGTAGTGCATTGATGGAAATTGTTGGCATGATCATGACTATTAATGAATACAAAAATATTCTTGGCACGTATAGCATGAATAATTTTGGTCGTGATACTAAAGAATATCCTCGTCAGAAGTGAGGTGATTCGATGATGTGGATTATTTATTAAGTTTGAGTCCCAAATGATAAAAGTGATGAAAAACCTTTTAAATCATAAAAGATAGTAGATTTTATTCTCTACTTGACTCTTTTAATGGATTGCTTGTTTCGCTGTTGTTAAACTTGATGTTTGTTATATTGTATTAGCTTAACACTGTTTAAATCTAATGATAATTTATTCTGCATTATCTTAGTCATAATATTTCTTACTGGGCTAGTTGAGCTCACCCTTTCTTTCACTGTTCTCTTCAGGAAATGAGAATATAGCTCGAATGAGTCAGGGAACGGAGTGATGGTCCTAGATGGTGCATTAGTAGTCCTCACTATTCTGTGAAATAGTGTGATAATAATTGTAATGAGGACTCCTTTTGAGTTTGTATACTCTCTAGTAGACAATATTTGTATTCAAACTCACAATTTATGTTTTGTCGTATTGTACACGACAGTTGTATTATTAAGTTGTATTTGAATTCTGTACCATGTATCTGGCGACTCAAGATGGGTGATGTATACCTAATTTTGGGGGCGTCACAAAGTCTTTATCAAATAAAAGAATTTGAATAACACTTATCTATTCACTTGCACTTTATTTGAGGGCTAAAATAGAAGTTGTAGATCCTTGTTAGATGAAAACAAATGGATCTTCTTCTTTCTCCATAAGAGTTACTGTACTGAAACCATTTGTTTCTATAGGTTATCTATCTACATATGACTCCCTGAGTTCCATTTTACTGGCCTATCCTTGGAGGCCCAATGCACGAATTTCTTATTTTGCCTGCAGCTAATAAAAACTGTCAAACTGAGCAATCATAATTAAAATCATGTTACCATTATTACATTGGCAAGCACAATCTCACAACCTACATTCTTAAGTGTTAAAAGCATTAAATATGAAATTTTACTTATCCAGAAAAATTTTGGCACACCCAAGACAACAACATCCATCATTACAACATAATAACGTCTTCAATTTCCTAGATTATTGTCTAGGCAGTATACCACATTGTCTAATAAAAAGAGAATCGTTTGAGAAAAATCTAATGACCCTGAGGTTTCAACATGAACAAATACATACTCCAGTGTGTAAGAAATCAATCTTCTCTAAAAACTCATTAACAGCCTACAAAGTCATGCAACAAAGGTAACATAATGAAAAGTAATACTAACTTGAATGAATTGATCACGAATGCATATAAATAACTTGAAAATCAAAGAAGAATATTTTCATTCATATTATTTCTGTATCCTTACATGTACATATTTATAGAGATAGTAGAGATCCTACAATCAAGCTATTCATCCTACAATCAAGCTATTCCTATAATTAAGTTATTTAGTTATTCCTATAATTAAGTTATTTGCCTAACAAAGTAGGAAAGAATTACAATAAAGAATGTTTGACTATTAATCCAATATCGCAACACTCCCCCTCAAGTTGGTGCATAGATGTCACACATGCCCAACTTGCCCAAAAACTTTGAGAACACTCGACTTGAAACAGCTTTGGTGAGAATATCAACTAATTGATCTTCGGATCGAATCTTAGGCAACTCGATAATTTTCTCATCCAATTTCTCCTTAATGAAGAATTTGTCTACCTCCACATGTTTTGTACGATCATGTTGTACCGGATTATGAGCAATATTATATGCTGCTTTATTATCACAATAAATTCAAATCGGTTGACTAGGCAGAAAGCCCAAATCCCTCAACAGAAATCTCAGCCACAATACTTCACATATTCCAAGTGCCATACCCCTAAATTTAGCCTCTGCTTGAACGTGCAATAACATTATGCTTCTTACTTCTCCATGTAACGAGATTACCACCTACAAAAGTGAAATATGCCGAAGTAGATCGTCTGTTATCTATTGCTCCAACCCAGTCAGCATCACTATATGCATCCACAATTTGACAATCTACATTTTTAGTGAACAAAATGCCCTTTCCAGGAGCAGACTTCAGATACCTTAAAATGCGCATAACTGCATTCATATGTTGTTCTCCAGAATTATGCATAAACTAGCTAACAATACTCAATGCATAGGCAAGATCTGGCCTAGTGTGGGCTAAGTACATCAATCTTCCAACGAGCCTATGATATCTCCCTTTATCAACATGCACCTGATTAGTCTCAACACATAACTTCAATCCTTCTACTGGTGTATCAGCTGGTTGACATGCTGACATACTAGTTTCTTGCAACAAATCTAAAGCATATTTTCTTTGAGATAAGAAGATCCCTTTATCAGATCGAGACACTTTGATCCCAAGAAAATATTTCAAGTGATCGAGGTCTTTCATTTTGAATTCTCTTGACAAGTAACTTTGTAGAGCCTTCCTTTCATTAGGGTCATTTCCTGTAACCACCATGTCATCAACACACACAATAAGGGCAGTGATCTTACTATGCTGTCTTTTCAAGAATAAAGTGTTGTCTGAATTACTCTGATGGTAGCCAAAGGACCTCATGGACTTCGTGAATCTTCCAAACCATGCTCTCGGAGATTGTTTTAGCCCATACAATGATTTCTTTAATTTGTACACTTTCCGACAATGCACTTCTGGTATCATGCACCCTGGTGGAATATCCATGTACACTTCTTTAGACAACTCGCCATGCAGAAAGGTGTTTTTCACATCAAATTGTTGCAATGGCCAATCCAGGTTCGCAGCTAGAGATAATAAGACTCGAACTGTGATGATTTTAGCTACAGGTGCAAATGTATCTGTAATCAATTCCATAGGTTTGGGTGTACCCTTTTGCCACCAGTCTTGCTTTAAAACGTTCAATTATACCATCTGCTTTGTGCTTCACAGTATAAACCCACCGACATCCAACTGGTTTCTTCCCTGAAGGACGATCAACAAGTTCCCAAGTTTCATTCTTTTGCAAGGATTTCATCTCCTCATTTATAGAAATTTTCCACCTTGGGTCTGCTAAGGCTTCCTGCACACTGTTAGGAATAGATACAGTAGATAATTGATTTACAAATGACTTATTTGATTAAGACAAGCGATGGTTAGACACATAATGACTCATGGGATATTTAACTTTACTAGAAAGTTCGGGTTCATATGTGGGTGTGGGGATACCTCTGGTTTGATGCGGTGGTAGTTGTTTTCTTGGTGGTTCAGACACTACAGTAGGACCATCCTCAGCAGGCGATTGGTTTGGTGTATCTGTTGCCTGTGGTTCGAGAGATTCAGATGGAGGTTGCCCCATAGCTTCATTTTCTGGGTCTTCATCACGTTCATCACCACTGTGGTCCAAATTTATACCACTCAAATCTAATTCACCAGCATTCTCATTGCATGTATCCTTGCATGTACATATTTTCATTCATATTATTTCTGTATCCTTGCATGTACATATTTATAGAGATAGTAGAGATCCTACAATCAAGCTATTCATCCTACAATCAAGCTATTCCTATAATTAAGTTATTTAGTTATCCCTATAATTAAGTTATTTGCCTAACAAAGTAGGAAAGAATTACAATAAAGAATCTTTGACTATTAATCCAATATCGCAACAAAATATGATTACAAATATGAAAGGAAAAAAAAGGGAACCAATTTTGAAGCAATGGATTCTAAAGAAAAATAAAAACATATTACTCTAATGATCATAAGTGGATTAAAGAGCAAAACTATTTAAAAAAAGGAACCAACATTGTTACTAATGAATTTGTTGATTGAGATGCCAAGGTATCACCAAATTCGTAATGTGAAAGTATATGTTTTAAGGTTGAGCTATATATCCATACTCCAGCTAAGACCACTAAAAACTCTTCTGAAAATTAAGAGGGAATATGGCTTGCCTTATTTTGAAAAGAATAATGTGTATAACAATAATAAACATCTAATTATACCACATAATCGAAGGTTAGATGCATAAAACCTAAAAAATGTCATTATGCCCAACAACCATTATATAAGATTTTCATTCTACATAAAAATATAGCACACCGGAAAAGACAATTGTTGAAAGTAAAGCCAAAGTTTGATTTCCATTTATCGTTGCGTTCACGAGTCTCTCTACATAACTTAAACCCCACACAAAACACAAACCTAAAATAAAGTGACTAACAAAATAAAAAATAAACCACAAATTCATAATTAAGGAGGAAATAAAAAAAAGGTGAGGCATAGTTTCGTTTCAATTATCATTATGGTCATGCTTAAACCCTAAATAGATTCACTGTGCAACTATATACATGAACATAATTGAGTTAGGGCACTTGCAACCTACATGGATTGTATTACCCCGACCATGTTGTTCCCTAAGGTAGAGTTGTACCTGTTCCCAACCCTAACAAATCATAAGCAGCCTACTCCTAGAACTTAAATTGGCCTAATAATCATGGACAACAAAATCACTGCAAAACATATATAAGCAAAGACGGACTACAACACAACCAAACAATCCTAAAATCCAAAAATATGTGACAAACAATAAAAGATAAATCTGAATCATAATAAATTGACAAAATTAACAGTAAGATCTTTGTACCAATAAAGAAACCTAAGATCTAAGCTTTGGCAATCAGACAATTTATTGTCTGATCTACCGAAGATAATTACTAAAAACTGAAAAGATTAAAGTTTATTGGAACAAACATTACATAACATACGTATATATAAAGAGAGAGAATTGCCTTTCGCCAATGAAATTTAGTAGTGGCTCCGTAAAACTTTGAATTGGAGGTTGATCTCGTCGTCAATCCTATGGGATAGAAGTAGACAGAGCAACACAATTGGGATGATTTATGGGTTGTTCGACTGTTTGATCAATCGAATCTTCAATTGAAAGCAAAAATTGGAAACTATTATCTAATTATCTACCCTTATACATGAAAGTATAATTTAATGTAAACATGAACAATAAACAAACTAAGATGCTTTATGTAGTAGTAGAGCACGAAGTACAAACTTCCATGTGTCAAATTAAAACTGAAAGAACTCATTCAAAGATCTCATCTTCTGTCTCTGTACCATTGATTTGCAGGTAAATGGTTCCCATTACTATAACCTATATATAATTCTTAGAAAACATACTCAACAAAATTTCCAGAATTACAAAATTACAAATTGAATACCTGGAAGAGACCATAGATGCATATGTAGAACAAATTCATGAAGAAAGAACCCAAATCACATACCTAATTTTCATGAACAAAAAACCCCAAATCACATACCCATTCATTTTGAACAAATTCATGAACAAAAAACCCCAAATCACATACCCAATTCATTTTTGAATAAAGTGAAAAGGGGTCATGGTCGGAAAGAAGAGACGAACACACGATTGAAGAAGAGATGAAGAGAAGATTCCAAAACCAATCAAAAAAATTTGGGAGATGTCGTTGACACTCCTAAATTAATACATTACTTCTACCCTATTAACACAAGTATTAGTATAACAATAAGCAAGGAGAGTAATGTGTTTTTGTATTTATCCAACTGTTTCTAACAAAGATGGGTTTTTTTTAAGTTTATGAACTAATTAATAAAAACAGAAAAATAATTAATGTGAGTAATCAATGAATGAAAGATTTCTGTTCTACAGTCCAGTTTCACCTTTTCACAAGTATGGATCAATCAAGTTAAACAATATTTACCATTCAATGAGACTAGTAACTCTAGATAACCGCAATAGCTAATTATCCAAAATTCTCCTTAAGTTGTAAATTTAAAGTGATAATTGTCCCAATAAACCCTAACTATCATATAACCTAGAACTATTCGTTTAGATTTAATATAACAGTAGCATGAAAAATGAGAATTAGGTTATTTCAAGTAACAATCACACAATCAAGAATTATTTAACTTGTTTTTTTATAATCTTAGCAATACTTAAAAGCTTGTCCACAATCACGCATCACTAATTACTATTTATGGTCAGATATATTATCATTTGCTTAATACTATATCTTAATCTAACAAATGATATTTATCAGATTAATCTAACTGATCAAATCAAATCAATTAGATAGAATAGCATGCAATCAATTAAAATAGAAGAACATAATAAATTTCATTCAAGAAGAAATAAATAAAGTAAACTCGATCAAACCATTAATTATGAATAAGCTCAACATCCCTGAGAACTGAAATAGAGAATTTAGCTTGACATGCCTTTGCTCTTCAAAACAAGGGTTGAATTCTAATGTAGAAGATGATCTAAAACCCTGACTATTATAATGTATTTATAGTGTTAGACAAAGTCTTAAATATTATGAGAACTAGAAATCCAAATCCTAAAAGGAATCACAAATCATAACTAGTTTCCATAAAGAAATATAAACCAATTTAGAAAGAGAATCTTAGTCTAAAAGAAATCCTAAGTTCAATAGAATTATGAAATATAAAAAAACTCATATAAAATTGAGTCCTCTTTTTAGCTCCATTTTCCATCTTTCTCCACATTTAGCTCCAAATACTCCTGAAATCAATAAACACCTTAATAAGTCCTCATACACATAAAACATGTAATAAAACCAAATATAAACGGATCAGAATAAATGAATAATATGTACTCGTCAAATTCCCCCACACTTAGCCTTTATACGTCCTCATGTAAACCAAAACAAAGATTATGATATCAACAGAATTCTATTCAACTAAAGTGTCAAAAGGGTTCAAGTTATAAATCATGAATAGCAACACTAACTAACAGAAACCTAATCAATGCCTCATCAGTGAACTCAAAATAACAACCTTGCCATTTCACCAATGAATTTCATTAAATCAAATTGTATCCTCATAAGTAGTTTTCCTATAATCCACACATAAACTTAATTCAATTATCATGGAACAACGGCTGTGGACACTGAATCATAACTTAAAACAGATTTTCTTATTATTCATCATATTTTCTCTGGTGAATGTATTTTATACTCCATTGCACCCTTCTCATTCTTTTTCTTTTGCAACTGAGTGCATTTTATGCTCCATCTCACTTATTTGCACTTATTTATGGGAGAGAGTGTTTTACGCTCTATCTCTACCCACCACATATTTCTCTTTTGCTTCTCATTTTGTTTATTTTTTCAACCTTGATTTTTTTTTAAAATTTTCCAATTCCTTTATTTCACATGGGCCTGCAGATGACATAAGCAGTCAAAAAGTTCTAAATTATGAAACTAGTGCACATAGACAACTCCACAGATTACTGAGCCAAATAAGCATATTTCTCATATTTAAGCACTTATGCAACACAAATTCAATTCAAATAAATTACTATGGATCATGACTTAGTTCTCATAAATCATCAACCAATTAAGTATTAAACAGATTCTGAAATTTAACATTAATTTTCAATCTTTTGACTCTAACCTCTTAAAACTTAGCCAAATTAAAATTTCCAAGGCCATCAAAATTCTCTATCAAAAATGGATTAAATCAACAAAATTGGATAAAACCTAAAAACATAAAACCTCCCCCCACAGTCAAATCTTACATTGTTTCCAATGTAAAAAAATCATGTAATGAAGAAAGTATTAATAAACTAACATGCAACTAACAAACTAAAAGTAAAGGGATAGAAACATTAAATCTGAATCTCAGGTTGCCTCCCAATAAGCACATTTTTTTAACGTTGTTTGCATGACAACAATCCTCTCGATCAATCATAAGTCGGCTCCCCCAAACTTAGCATCTCCACCTCTTCTATCTGAAATCCTTAAAAGAAAGGTTTTAGCCCGTGACCATTCGCCTTGAATATTGTACTTGTCTTTGAATTTTGTATATCTATTTCACTATGAGGAAACACATTAGAAACAACAAAAGGACCTTCCCAACGAGATCAGATCTAACCTAGAAACAATTTTAGTCTTGAATTATAGAGAAAAACTTTTTATCCAATGGTGAAATTTTTCTGCAAGATTTGCTTGTCGTGGAAAGCCTTTGTCTTGTTCTTGTATGGTCTAGAACTTTCATATACATCATTTTGCAACTCCTCTAGATCTTGTAACTGTAATTTTTTATGCACTCATGCTTCATCCATACCCATGTTTCATTGCTGAATAGCCCAAAAAGCTTTGTGTTTTAACTCCACAGGTAGATGGCATGGCTTCCCAAACACCAACCGATACGGAGACATACCAATAGGAGTTTTGTATGCGGTTCTTTATGCCCAAAGTTCATCTTCTAGACGTAGACTCCAATCTTTTTTGATTGGTTTGACTACTTTTTCTAAAATGGACTTTACCTCTCCGTTGGACACATCGGCTTGGCCATTTCTTTGTGGATGATAGGATGTAGACACCTTGTGTAAAATGTTGTATTTCTTAAACAAAGTTGCTAGCACCCTATTGCAAAAATATGTTCCTCTATCACTGATGATGGCCCTTGGAATTCCAAACCTGGCAAATATATTAGATTTGACAAAATCTGCAATAACTTTAGAATCATCAGCCCGAGTGGCTTTAGCTTCCACCCATTCGGAAATATAGTCAACAACCCAAACAATATAGAAATTACCAAAGGAAGTAGGAAATGGTCCCATGAAATCAATACCCCAAACATCAAAGATCTCAAAAATGAAAAATAGGGTTTTGATGTATTTGATTTCTATGTGATATATTACCCATTTTTTGAAAATTTGCACAAGATTTACAAAACAGATAGCAGCCTTTAAAAACTGAAGGCTAGAAAAATAACTTTTTAAAACTTTATGAGAAGTCCTTTTCAGTCCAAAGTGTCCTTCACAAGCATAAGAGTGACAAATGGTTAAGATATATAAAAATTCATTATTTGTCACACACCTTTTAATGACATGATTAGCACATAATTTCCATAGATATGGATCATCCTATACATAATACTTGGTATCACTCTTAAGTTGATCTTTTTGTGTTTTAGAGAATTCACTTGGGAAATATGCACTTGCTAAATAATTAACAATGTTAGCATACCATGAAAATTCCTCATGAATAGACAATAGATGCTTATCTGGAAAGGAATCATGTAATGGTAGTATCTCCTCATCTCTCATCAACCTGCTCAAGTGATCCACCACCAAGTTAGCTGCCCCTTTCTTATCCTTATTTTCCGAGTTAAATTCTTGTAGAAGCAAAATCCATCTAATAATTCGAGGTATAAAGTCATTCTTGGTTAGGAAATACTTGAGAGCAGCATGGTCAGAGTAAACCACTACTTACGTACCAAGAAAATATGATCTAAATTTATCTAAAGCAAAAACAACAGATAAAAGTTATTTTCTATTGCAGAGTAGTTAATCTGAGCAGAGTTGAGAGTTCTCATGGCATAATATATGGCATGGACAATTTTGTCAATTCTTTGGCCCAAAACAGCTCATATTGCATAATTGCTCGCATCACACATGATTTCAAAAGGTAACGTCCAATTTGGGGGTTGAATCAGCGGTGCAGAGTTCAATAGGCTTTTCAACTTGTCAAACGCCTCTTTGCACTCATAAAAAATTGGAATTCCTCATCCATTTGCAACAACTTACACAAGGGCAAAGCTATCTTTGGGAGGTCTTTGATAAATTTATGATAGAATCCTGCATGTCTAAGGAAAGAACGAATCTCCCGCACACTGACGGAGTAAGGCAATGAAGAAATAACATCTATCTTAGTTTTATCAACTTCTAAACCATTAGCTGACACAACATGGCCAAGTATTATACCTTGTTCTTCCATAAAATGACATTTTTCCCAATTAAGAACAAGGTTAGTTTCTAAACATCTATCTAGCACACAAGTCAAATTATCCAAGCATATATCCATAGAATCACCATGAATCATGAAATCATCTATAAAGACCTCGATGTAATTTTCTAAAAGATCAGAAAAAAGGCTTACCATATATGTTTGGAATGTTTTTGGTGCATTACAGAATCCAAAGGACATTCAACGATATACAAATGTACCAAAGGGACATGTGGATTTGGTCTTTTCTTGGACTTTGGGTACAATCACGATTTGATTATAACTTGAAAAACCATTTAAGAAATAATAATAAGCACACCCAGCTAATCGTTCTAACATTTGATTAATGAAAGGAAGAGGAAAGTGATATCTTCTTGTTACAACATTCAATTTTCTATAATCAATACACACTCTCCATCCTGTTTGTGTACGTGTACTCACCAACTCATTGTTGTCATTTTTGATGATTGTGATTCGAAATTTCTTTGGTACTACCTGTACTGGACTTACCCACTAACTGTCTGAAATGGGGTAGATTATACCGACATCAAGAAATTTGAGCACCTCTTTCTTCACTACCTCCATCATGGGTGGGTTCAATCTCCATTGTGCTTCTCTAGTGGGCCTTGCTCTATCTTCTAACAAAATCCGATGCATACACATTGTAGGGCTTGTGCCTTTGATATGTGCTACTGTCCAACCAAAAACTATGATGTGGTCTCTAAGGACTCTTTACAATTTAACTTCTTGCGCTTTTGTTAGATTACTAGAAATAATTATAGGTAATGTCTCACTAGTCCCTAGATGTGCATATTTTAAGCGATCAAGTAGTGGTTTCAATTCTAAATTTGGAGTTTTCACCACAGATGGTAACAATTTTTGATGAGCAACAAGAATTCAAATGGATCGGACTGCATACTTATCTGAGATTTTTAGTAAAGAATGTAATCCAGCTACAACCTCCTTTAATTCCTAATCATGCTCAATCTCTTCATCTCTATCCATCTCCAAGATGTTGGTAATAACAACCTCCAAACTTTCCTTATGCATGTGATCAAGAGATCCCTATACTAATGAATCAATGATGTCAATAACAAAAATAGGATTAACATCACTAGGATACCTCAGTGCCTCATATATGTTGAACTAGATTCGTTCACCATCAAATTCCATAGACAAGGTTCAATTGTGTACATCAATCATTGTCCTTGTTGTTTTCAAAAATGGCCTCCCAAACAAGATATGTGAAGGATTTGGAGATTTGTCATCCTCTATATCCACAATGTAAAAATATGCAGGAAAGATTAGTTCATTTACCTGCACCAAGACATCATCAATTACCACTTGGGGGTAAGTGTTAGTACGATCCGCCAGTTGAATAATCACACCAGTTTTCTTTAAAGGGCCTAGATTTAAAGAAGCAAATATAGATAATGATATAACATTTATTGAAGCTCCTAGATCTAGCATGACTCTTTCACATCTAGTGTTACTCATTCTACATGGGATTGTAAGCATGCCTGAATCTTTACATTTAGGGGGCATTTTTCTTTGCAACACTGTTGACACATTTTCACCAACAATAACTCTTTTATCATTTTTCATTTTTTCGTTTATTTGTGCACAATTCTTTTAGAAACTTAGCGTATCTAGGCACCTGTTTTATAGCATCCAGAAGAGGAATGTTTACCTCTACCTTTTTGAAAGTTTCCATGATTTCCTTTTCTTATTCATACTTCCTTGAAGTTTTAGGATTCCTGGGGGGAACACTACAACAAAAAAGCTTATCAGCGACCGCATATCTGTAACCGCATATGGTTGCAGATGAGTATTAGTGACCGACTGCGGTCGCTGATATTAGTCGCAGATAATCTGGTCGCTGGATGGACGTCAACGACCATTATCAGCGACTGACGTATCAGCGACCGCTATCAGTGACCGACGTCGTCCCTAATCTTATGCATATTGAGTCAGTTGTCAAGGATGATGTGGCACACGTGTCAGCGACCGCGTTGGTCGCTGAGTATCCAAAGGATATTAGCGACCATACTTAGTAGTAGCGACCGAATGCGGTCGCTGATGTTAATACTTTTTTTTTAATATTTTTTCTATTTTACTGATTTCCCATAAAAATTTATATGTTTTGTACCTGCTTTTAATCCCAACACAGCAGTATATATAAGCATCCATATAAACATCCATCCATGATTTATATAAATATCCCAACACATCCACGTATAACAATACATATAAACATCCATCCATTGCAGACAAATAAACCAACACAATATCAATCAATACACTTTTCCAAAGAATGAATATAAAAGTACAAGGCATCTACCCAAATATCTAAAAAATAAGTGTAGCTCTTCATGCATCATCATCCAAATTAGTAGGATCCTGTAATTAGCAAAAGAATATAACATGTTACATGTGTTGACGTACATGGATGACTTAGGGAAAGCTAAACAATAGAAATTATTTAAACATAAGTAAGACATACTAATATATTTCCAAGTATATCTGATCGCCATCCTGATGTCGTGCTGCTGCCGCTGCTGCATCCGCCAACTCATTAGGACTCAGAGACTGTAGATGCCCGCCCAATATACAAAGAAGATCACGATCCCGATAGATCGCTCTCACACAGTCAGCAGGAGTATGATAGGGTTGGATGACCGATGACTGTAGACTGGTAGCAGAAATTGCATGTGCACTTTGATGGTCGGGCGTCGTTTTTTTGTCCTTGGCCTTTAACATAGTTTTTCTTCACGATAGACGCCTCTCCCATAATTCTTGATCAATCGATGAGCGGGGGTGCCTTTGATGATAGCGTTCGTTCATTAAGCCCTTATAAGTGTCCTGTCAGAAAGTCAACAATTAAATAGTTAAAAATAAATAAAATTAAAAATTCTAAAAAAGGTTGTCACAATTTATAAACAACATATTAATATAAAGTTAACTTATTATCGCAATCTGAACAGCCTCAGGCAGACCATCGCGGGTGGCCACATACACATCCAACCAATTGATAGGTTGACCTTGAGACTGAGACTCCTACAGTTCATTTTCTAATATTAACATGTAAACATATGATATTTTAGCTACAAAAGATGATAATAAACATAACATACATACCCTAGCGACAATATCTTTGTAATTGATGATATATACTACTTGGACACGTCGTGCCTTTTGCCTTTTTGCCTTCAGATACAGCTGAGGATATGTTCAAGGAGGAAATCTTGAGCCTCTTGACCAAGCTCTCAGCTCTCCACAAGTCACACATCTGAACCCATATGGGCTGTGTGCACCACCAGGGGCTATGCTCATGTATATATTGCTCACCTTGTCCTGGATGGTCAATCTCAACATTATGCAAGGCTTTCTGTCGTTCCTTGTTCAGATTATCTTTAGTTCGGACGTCACACTTCTACCAGAACAGTGTCTAAATAATTGATGCCCGCGCGTCGTCCCATCTATACCGCTTTTGCAAATAAAACAACAATAATAATATTAAAACAGTTATATTACAATAATATAACATTACTAACAATATTATTTGATTAACTATGTATTATCTATCAGAGTGATAAAAAATATACCAAATTCAAATTAAATCGCATCCTTATGGGCGAGAGGTGTGCTCGCCCATGTAATCACTGGCGTAGGCCAGTTCTGTAAGCATAATTGTGAAATGTACTTCACAATTTTACTATCTTGAAAATCACTACAATATACATTAATTTACATTAAAATATATTTATAACAATGGAAATATTAAATTGTTATATATACACGATGTTTAACTTACGTGCTTTCTAGAGGAGGACGGATCTGTATGAGAATGCGATCATTCGGATTAGCTGAGGCCTTCGGCACATGATTAGGGCCCTGACAACCCGTGCTTTTGTGCTGCTGGTTCAGAAGACATCTATAAATAAAAAAAAAATTAGGATGTTAGTATGAGTTATAAATGAAAGGTACATAAACATGTCAAGGATATAGAAAACATGTATATATGTAATTGTATGTAATACAATTAAAACTAAACATACATTTTATAGAAAAGGACAATAATGATAATTAATTGTATGAAATAGTTAACTACGATTACTATAAATGAATATGAATCATTGCATCATGCATGGTCTGCATATGCATTGGTACAAGTCTAAATTACCCGACCAATGAAAATATTTCGGCAGAGTCTCCCCTATAATATGGACTATCCACATGCACGAGGGCATGCATACTTGACCATTTATAGTCATATAAGAGCAAAAAGAATGTATAAGCAATTAACATAACATCAATTATACTCATTGCCATTATATATTCCAGGGTCCATATCTGAACACAACAAAAACTCTTCTACATAGGATATGACATTAGGTGATGAAAATATCTTGATGATCAAGTTTCAAGAACAACCAATGGACTTTGCAATGTGTTCTAGAAATTATAACGCTATGTATATCAAGATTGCAGAAAAAGGCATACTATTAGTCCCTTAATATGGGACTATTAGTCCTATAAAGTCATTTGATACCCAAAACAGTCCAAAACATTACATACTTGACCATTTGTAGGCATATAAGAGCAACAAGAATGTATAAGCAAGTATTCTTATACCTTCATTATGACATATATAAGAGCAACAAGAATGTATAAACAAGTATTCTTATACCTAGCCATTTCCATCCCTTCATCATGACATATATGTTGCTAAGTAAAATTTCACTCCTTAGCTTTAATTATGACCCATAGGTTGACTTGTATATGTATACCTATTATTTAGCTCTGTATAGCAAATTTATTTTGTGCAGGTTATCAACCATCCACACTGAAATCTTAGACAATTGCAATAGCGAAGTTACCTATCCAGATGCTCAAAGAAAAGTTTAAATATAGCTAGGCATGCTAACTTCCTCGTTTTAGTTTTATCTTAAATTTGTTTTCCTTGCAATTTAACTTACTTAAATCTCTTAATTAACTGAATAAAGTGTTCCACATACAACCTTTACTTTGACTTCTACTTTCTTTGGTTTTAATCAAAATAGTCCATTGAGGACTTTTGACAAACACCTTACGTGCACTGTTTTGTAGCACATGTGTCATAGCTATTTATTTGCTCAAAAACTCCATTAAGTCCCCTTATAACACCACAACCCACTTATCTTCTTGTGCCTAAGCCAAGCAATAACAATAAATAATTAACTTAACAAGAGTTAAGCATAACAGTTAACATAGCAACAAAATCCATGTAGCAGTCAAATAACATAACAAGAATCATGTATAGTTATTAGTCTTGAAGACCACTATTTACAAAATTTACCAAGTTTGTTTTTCTTTGATTTCACCTTACTATATAACAAATAAATGTTGTTGCTTCTACTGTTTTAGCAATCACTGATTTTGTTAATCTACATAAACAAAGTTTACAATTTAATATCCTTCTACTTATCATGTAGTAGCCAACAAGGTTATCAGATACTAGTGTATTTTTTATGTTAATGTGGAATTGTTAGTAAAAATTACTGCACATACAAAGTAATATATAATTTAAAGAAAATGATGCCACTCGTGAATAAAATGCCTATAACTAATCCAATTTCATACCAATTTGTTTCTTTAATTATCTCCCTCTAAATACTAGTTCATTAACTAATTTTAGATTTTAATAAATGTATTTTAGCTAGGACAGTAATTTAATAAAATATTTATGACTAATAAAAATATAATAAAAGTAGGTATGAGGTGTTGAAGAAGGTTTAACAATAATAGTTTCAGAAATCAGGAACATGAGCCATGAAGATACTCATATTGTTTGCTAATGTTTGTAACAACGAAAAGACTAAATTGGGAAAACATGTCACAAAAAGAAAAGAAAAGATTTAAATGTAGCTCAAAATGTAGTTTATATCTTGGCAAGAATCACAATCTAGTTGTGGGGAACATTAGTACAAGTGCAGAATCAGCTATATATTAACCCATACACCATATTATTCAATAAATTAACAAAAACCCAAATCTCCATTCATAAAACCAAATCAGAATCAATAAACAATTATAAAATCAATAGTTAAACAAAACCCTAAAGGAGAAACCCTAAATCGAAAAAGATATATAGAGGGGACATGACAAATTAAAACTTAAGATTTGGAACTTTTTACCTTTCATTTGAGGTTGTACCAGACTTGTAATGAAGAAGTAGCAATGAACGAGCGAACGAGTAAACGAGCGAACGACTGAAGGCGTACCCTCTCTTCTCTTCTCCTCTACTCCCTCTTCTCCAGGTCTGTTTCTCCCTCTCTTTTTTTTCTTCTGTATTGAACGAGACAATGCCTGATTCTGATTAAGTTTATGAGAATCAGCGCCCGCATGCGGTCGCTAATTTTTAATGATGTGGACATATCAGCGACCGCTAACGGTCGCTGATATGGAGTGGTCGCCGCGCCAAAGTTTCGCACCAGTTTTTGGGAGGGAAATACATGATAGCGACCAAGCAGCGACCGCATGCGGTCGCTGATACAAACTAGCGACTAGACTCCTTAGCGGTTGCGAGACAAATGAGTTGTTAAAAATTTATCGTGAATCGGATAGATGCGTTCACGATATCATGATCGTCGAGATAGATCTTTTTTTTTTGTAGTGGAAAAGGTAATGTTTTAGTCATAACTTGAGAAGATGGTTTAGATTTTACTTTAGGTGTCTTAGTATCTTCCTTAGCTTTTTCCTCCTTAAGATCAGCAACTGCCTTGGGCACTTCCAATTCTTTTTCATTCTGTAGTGTAATCGCACCGACATTCTCCCTTAAATTAATAATAGTTTGAGATGGTAGCTTCGCTGAACCTTGAGAGTCCAATCGACCAACTATAGTAGCAAGTTGACTCATTTGATTCTCCAAATTGTGGATGGAATTTCTTGTGTCTTGATGAAATTGTTGTGTCTAATTCATGAATGCATTGAATATGTTCTCCAAAGATGTCCCAGGATTAGTGAATGTTGCTGGTTTGGTTTGGTACTGTGGTTTAGGTGGCTAGAAACCTTGTTGTTTGTTTAGGAAAAAACCTTGCACCGGTGGCCTAACACCCCCATAACTCAAGTTGGGATGATCCTTCCATCCTAGATTATATGTGTTTGAGTAGGGATCATACTTCCTCCGCGGTTGTGCTTGATAATTTCCCACTACATTAGCTTGTTGTGCATTCTCATCCTCTTGCAATGTTGGACACACATCCGTGTTGTGCCCCACCATTAAGAATATTCCGCAAGCCTTTATAACCAACAAGTTTTCCATTGCTAATTATTTCACCACAACAGTAAAGTCATAAATATGTTGCTCTAAATTACTCGTGTTACCTCGCTTACCCTTTATGGTGCATGATCATTCCTCATTCCGGACTGTTTTGAGTTAGCTGCCATGTTTGCAATCAGATTTCATGCAGCCTCCGGTGTTTTATCTACCAGTGCTCCTCCACTAGCAGCAACGCTAATCATACTACTATCCATTGGTACAAGTCCCTCGTAGAAGTACTGAATAAAGTGTTGCTCATCGATTTGGTGGGGAGGGAAGCTGAAGCATAGTTTCTTGAATCTTTTCCAATACTCGTACAATGTTTCTCCATTAAACTGTTGAATTCCGTATATCTCCTTACTTTTGTTTGCCACTCTTGAAGCAAGAAAATCCTTTTCCAAGAATAGCCTTTTCATGTCGTTCCATGAGTGTATTGATCCAAAGGGAATATAGTACAACCAATCATTTACTAAATTTGCTAGGGAGAATGGGAAAGCTCTAAGCTTGATTTTCTCCTCCGTAATACTGTGTGGTTTCATGGCCGAACACACCACATGGATCTCCTTCAAGTGCTTTTATGGATCTTCACCTGTAAGACCACGAAATGTAAGAAGATGAATTAGTCCGAATTTAAGTTTGAATGGAGAATTTAAAGTAGGATATTCAATGCACAAAAGTTGTTGAGTGAGATTAGGAGTGGCTAATTTTTTCAATGACCCGTTATTGTTTGGCATTGCCATCTCCTCTCATCCGATTCGCTAGATGAATGGTTTGAAACTAGCTCGAGTGTTATGTTGAGGTCTAGTGATGGAGCATCGGTGAAATCCGAAATTAACGAGTCTCCTTCCTAAGCTTGCGTGTGGTTCTCTCTATTTTTGGATCAAATTTAAAATCAAAAGAGTGAGAGGATCGAGGCATAAATAAAAATATAAGAAAACAATAAATAAAATAAAAACAAATAACACTCCTCGGGAATGGCACCAAAATTTGAAAACTGTCGTTGACACTCCTAAATTAATACCTTACTTCTACTCTATTAACACAAGTATTAATATAACAATAAACAATGATTGATCCCACAGAGAGTGATGTGTTTTTGTATTTATCTAAGTGTTTCTAACAAAGATGAGGGTTTTTGAGTTTATGAACTAATTATAAAAACAAAAAAATAATTAATATGAGTAATCAATGACTGAAATATTTTAGTTCTGCAGTTTAGTTTCACCTTTTTACAAGTATAGATCAACCAAGTTAAGAAATATTTACTATTCAATGAAACTAATAGCCCTATCCAACCGCAATCGCTAATTATTCGAAGTTCTCCTTAAGTTGTAAGTTTTTAGTGATAATTGTCCCTATAAACCCTAACTATCATATAACCTAGAACTATCAGTCTAGATTTAATATAACAGTAGCATGAAGAATTAGAACTAGATTATTTCAAGTAACAATCACACAATCATGAATCATTTAACTTACTTTCTGATAATCTTAACAATACTTAAAAGCTTGTCCACAATCATGCATCACTAATTGCTACTTATGATCAAATATATTATCGTTTGCTTAATACTATATCTTAATCTAGTAAATGATATTTATCAAATTAATCTAACTGGCCAAATCAAATCAATCAAACAGAATAACATGCAATCAATTAAAACAGATTAATAGAATAAATCTCATGCAAGAATGAATAAATAAAGTAAACTTGATTAATTCGTTAACTATGAATAAGGTTCAACATCCCTGATAACTGAAATAGAAAATTTAGCTTGACATACCTTTGATCTTCAAAAAAGAGTTGAATTCCAATGTAGAAGATGATCTAAAACCCTGACTACTACAATGTATTTATAGTGCTAGACAAAGTCCTAAATCGTATGAGAACTAGAAACCCAAATCCTAAAAGGAATTACAAATCATAACTCTAGTTTTCGTAAAGAAATAAAAACCAATTTAGAAAGAGAATCTTAGTCTAAAAGAAATATTAAGTTCAATAGAATTATGAAATATGGAAAGAAATCTGGAAAAACTCATGGAAAATCTCGTCCTCTTTTTAGCTCCATTTTCCATCTTTCTCCACATTTAGCTTCAAATCCTACTAAAATTAATAAACACCTTAATAAGTCCTCATACACATAAAGCATGTGTTAGTTCCCGGAGGCACAAAAGTTATCTAGAAGGGGGGGGGGGGGGGGTTTGAATAGATATTTTTTAAAAAGGGCATATCGGTTGAAGTAGATTCTTCTTTTTGATCAATCAAAACCCCTTCCCCCGCCAATCAATCTCCTACGTTTTTTGATAAGCCTATCGATCTGAGAGCACTGGAGTCTCAGGTCAAGAGAGAAGAGCGATGACATATCTTGAGTCACTCGCTTCTTTTGGGTGTTCCACTCATTGAAGATTCTATCTACAAAAGAAACTTTTTCTTTTCAAAAATTAGCTTAACAGATTTTGTTAATTAATAAATTAATTAACCACAACGGAATGTATGATTTAATTATCCCCTTATAGATAAAACAGAAGTTATAGTTCAAGTAGCAGTTATAACAGATATGACAGTTAGTTAATGACAAAATGTAAATGACACTGTTGTTTTAAGTGGTTCAGAGTACTCAAGACTCCTAATCTTCTTTTCTACTCCACGAGTAGGAAATCCACTAAGGATAAAGGTACAACTTTGAATCACTAAGATTCTTTCAAGACCAGTGGCCTTGGAACTCTAGTTCACTAAGAACTCTTCAAGCCCAACAGACTTGGAATACTATTTCACTAAGAACTTTTCAATCCCAGCAGACTTAATTGCTCTATGATGAGAGTTTGTTTGTTGTTGTGCTACTCAGTTGCCTTAACCCTATGTTCTGAAGAACTGATTAGTGAAGTAAGATAATTCTTCTGATTCGTGTAGAGTGTGGCTTTGAAAAATGTTCTTATAATTTGTGCGTTCTTGCTTTTCTTAAAATCTTCAATCTGTTTGCCTTATGTAGGAGCCTTTGAAATCTTCCAGTTGAAATGCTTTATCTGGAGCATTTAATGCTTCAGATATTCTAAGATCTTAGACATTCTGGGTTTATGTGCATACTCCTTTCTGACTTGCCTGACACAGCAGACCGCTTTCTCACCTAACACATCCGAAATGTCACTTTCAACAGACCAGTTGGAAGTCTCCTTCCTTTTTCCTTTTGATTCTTTGATTTAGACCAAGGAAGTTCGTGAGAGCATTGGGATTCTCAAACATCAACGTTCATATGTCAGTCTTCACTATAAAACACCATTTTTCATCAGATAAGCAAACTTTGACAATTTCTGATTCAGACTGATGAGCACTACGATCGTTGTCCTGCTATAATGATCGTTGTGTGTTGATGAGTGCTTGTGGGCGATTCATTCAGGATTGCATACTTTAGCTTTGTAAGTGATGATTGGGTAATATACCCATGAATCGGATATATTTGGGCTTAAATTATTGTATTCTCAAGGCATTTAGATTCATTTTTACTGTGTTTAGTTTGTATTTTGCAGATTCGGGAGCTGGAAAGACGATTGAAGAAGTTTGGAGCATAGAATGACATTTTGGTAATTAAAGCAACCTACAGCGTCGGGGCACTACTGCTAGAGTAAATCCCAGCGCCGAGGCACTGGGTCGTGATTCTTGTTAACCAGACGCGCGTTGACTTTTGGTTTGACTGCATATTTGGAGGATATTGGAAGTTGATTTGGACTAGGATTGAAGGAGGATGGATAAGTGGAGTATATAAAGGTTATTTTGATTAAATTAGAGACCTATCAACCATAATTGGAGGCTAAGCAAGGATTACTTGAAGATTGAAGGATTGGCTCTAGAGTTTTTCTTCTTCTCCTTATTTTCAATTTGTGTAATTCATTAAGGATATTTTGCAAAAGATTGTTGGTTTTTATTTCCGTTATGAACTAATTCTTTAATTAAGATTTCAATTGAACATTTTATGTCTATAAATTAGTTATTCGATTTATTCCAATTATTTGTGTCAAAGTGAATTGTTTATCTTGTCTTGTGTTTATTGCTTAATTATTTGGCCAATAATTACCTTGTTACTTTAGAAGGAATTGGAAGAGGAATTCTAGGGTTAGAACTGGGCATGATAACATGTGACTTGGTTATTTGCATGGTGAATAATTAGGTTTGTGAATTGAATGAAAATATCTGTTCACCGCATGTAACACATAAGGAATTGGAGTTGAAGGAGTTTAATTCAATTGTTTTGCATAGGAATATAGCAAGATTAATCTGGATTAAATAGAAGTTAATTGATCACTTGGAAAAGGGCTTTTGGCATTTGAGAGTTCCTGTTAACAATTCAGTAGGCATAAGAATTAGGATAATTGATTTATAGTTCATAATTGGGAATATTGAAGTCTTAATCTTTATTTATCTGAATTCATTAAAATCTTAGTTTTATTTAGTTGATTTATTCTAGAATAATCTCTTTTGAATTGTTTAATTTAGTTTCCATATTTAGAAAAAGCACATTTATGGTTGTTTAAATAAAATTGAGTTGATATAGTGCTAGTAGTTGGAATTTGTTGATTAGAATTCTCAGTGGGTTCGACACTCTATCTTATCACTTTATTACTTGTTGACTGTGTACATTTGGACAAATCTATTGATTGCGAAATCGACCAACAGTAAGCGCTTGACTGACTACGATTTTGCATTGGCTTCTGTAATCTCTTGGCTGGCTCGACATAATACGAATCTGTTCTAGCATATCTATTACAACACATAAGATCAACCTAACAAGCTTGATCTTTCTATTATCGAGGACTTTACAAAAAAATAATCATTAAGCTCAGATTAACTTAACATTTCTGATCTTTAATCTAAGTCCTTGCACATATGATCTAATAAGGACTTTACATCTTTTTGATAATGCATGCACATTTATTTATTTATTCAAACATCAAATTTAAATATGCAACTCCCAACAACATGTAATAAAACCAAATAAAAATGGATCGAAATAAATGAATAATATGCACTCATCAAAACCCTAGGACAAAGAACAATTAAATTGAAAATAGAACGTACCTTCAGATATGGTGCGAGTTTGGATGCAAGAAAAAGGAAATCTAGGGATATCTTCTACCTTTTCCTATAAAATGGTTTGTGAGATTATGTCGAGGTAGAAGAATGGGGTTGAGTGAGGGAGAAGAGACGAAGAGACAATTGAATTTAAGGGAGAAGGGAAACAGAACATGAAGAGTGGAATTGGAAGATCAATCGGAGTAATTGTGAGTTATCACTGAGTTAGCTCTTAATTAATTAAGGGTTGACTTACCGATTTTTTAAATTGAATTGATTGAGTGACTTCATCTTTGTACATGCATTTATATATAAGGAATAAGGATTGATTGGGTCATTTGAGAATGAATTATTAAACCAAAAATAAAATCTCTCTTATTTATGTCTTGATTAGTGTCAACACTTTAAATTTAATTAAATTTTTTTAACCCTTTTGTCACTACTAGTAGTGGGTAACACTTCTTATAAGAATAAATGAGCACATTTCAGTTTTTTTAATTTAATGTACAAAGAGACATATATTAACCAGAATAATACTTATTTATTTTAATTGATTTCTTTAAATCTACTTATTCTTTTAGAAAATATAATTGTCACTACAGACCTTTTCTCACACTTGTTAGGGCCTAGAGGAGAGCTTCTCTCTTCTAGAGGAGAGACTCATGGTACCCCGTTAATGTGACTCCCCCAAATTCAGACCACACGTGTCTCACATTTGGTTGTCATGTACTACTATAATATCATACTAAAATCATCACATCGGAATAACAGAATAAATTACATTGTCATAATATAATTATTCTCATCCCAAGGGTTCGTAACTTAAATATCTCTTACAATACCTTAATTGTAAGTAAACACCATTTAGACATAACTAATACATAATCCAATACAGCTTAAACCAAGTACTGCCTTAACTGAAAGGTTTTTAGGAAAATCCTTCTCTTTTCCCTTATCCTTTCGAGAGGACTCACCACGTTCTGCCTTAACTGAAAGGTTTTTAGGAAAAGCAAGGATGATCAACAAATTTGCTCAGCAAGTAATATAGAAATAAGGGTACTCAAGGTAGTTTTGTATTTCTCAAGGTACAGTAATAAAGATAGTTCAAGATAGTAAGAAGTATCAATGATTATCAACAATAGTCACTATAGACAGAAAAGATCAATAATATTCAATGATTAATCAATTCAAGATTTTAAAGTAATGAATATTGAGCAGTCACTAAGGACTAAGAACTTCTCCTAGAATTCATAGTAATTAATTGATAATTCCATAAAATGAGTACAATAGGTGATCAGCCTAAAGTACCCTATGTCAATGCATTACATTTAATCTTTCTCAAGTGTGCACATCGGTTTCTCGACAATATATAATTCCCCTACCAAGAGGGTTGTTCATCTCAGTTATATGAGTCCACACCAAGTAAATGTGCCTTGGATTGTTTTCGATCAATATCAATAGTCTAACCGAAGCAATGGCTCAGACAGTTTTCTTCATAATATATAAGAACAATTATCGTTCAAAATCAAGGTTTATAAACAATTTCATTTCTAGATTACGAAGTATTATACTTTCAAAGTTCTACTTGTACGATCAATAATTGCACAAGTCCAATTGATGCTCAATAAAGAGTAAGGTTCGAATACTTGCATTCAATATATGAATAAAATGAAATTCGAGAACTTGAACAAAATCCAATGTTGTGTAAGTTAGGAAACTTGCTCAATATAAAATAGAGTTTGGATACTTATCTCAAGCATAGTTTACAAAATTAAGCTTAATACCCTCTTTCGGATCCTAACATAATATATTTACACGTATAGTATGTTCATTAGTTTCATAAACTCACACACGTAAGTCCAAACGTACACGTAAATGTCTAACTTAGTTGTAAACTTTATACATACTATATCACATATCCTACATCCTCAACGCACAAAAAATCAGATTGTATGACACCACAGTTTCAAATCTTTGCTTTATAGTTTGCAAATACCTTTTCGAACTTCATTCCTTGAAATTTATAATTATTCGTTGAGTATTTAACTCTAACATCTAACATGTTTCTTAACACATTACAAAGTATATTGGTCATATAATACAAGCTAAAGTAACCACATAAGTATGCTTCGAACATTAGATCAGAAACATAAACTATACATGACTGCAGGATGGCGCAGCTGCGCCCTATCTAGGCTTAGGGACGATGTAGATGCGTTATCCCCTGGCCAAACCAGGGATGAGCTACTTCTCTCCTGATTTTATATTATAACTCTAACACACCTATACACTCATACTGTAACATATATACATGTCAAAGGTTCTTACATAGCATATGACCATTCTTGAGTTCATCCTTGCAAGTTTTAGCTTATAATTTACATGGTGTTAAGGCATAACAAGATCATGTAGTTACCATGTTTCATAACTTGGCTATATGTCTACATCATGATCACATAATCTGCTAATACACATGCTCATAGTGTTTGTATCATTTACTTAAAGCTAGCTTTGGTATTTCTTTAAAAACATACCTATACGCATGCTTGGTTTACTACCGTTATATCAAACCTATAAGAGTCATGCTTAGAGACACAATGAATGTAAACATGTCATTTTAGATTCTCAGAACTTAACTACTCATACTTAATGCACTTGGTTTGAAAACATATCCAAGTTGGCTTTTGAAACCATTTTAAACTTGAACAACGCAATTTAACACATACAAGGCAACTTTAAAGCTCTTATCATATGTAGTCAAGTTATGTTAACACATTCGCAAGATCAGAATATATATCATGTAGTATTCATGCATATTAGCTTTAAAATATCAAACTTTTCTTGAAAACTTTTCTAATACAAGGTCTAACAAGTTTGGTCATGGACAAAGACACTATATCATGCTCCTTTATATTTGAAATCAATCATGTGTATAACATACTAAGTTCAAAACTTGTACGACAAGTGTTACATCAAAGTTTGTTTTCAAAACTGTAAGTTTTTTTTATTACAAATCTCTCACTAAATCATGTTGATCACTTCATACTACATAAGAAAGCTTTATATCTCATGCTATACCCCTTTTTAGATATATATCTAAGTCATGATACCAAGTTCTCAACACATAACATAAACAAAACCAGCAACTGATTCTGAAGTACGGCGCATGTAAGACCCCAACTTTTTGAATAAAGATTAAATTTTCTCGAAATATATTTTTGAATATTATGGTGTGGATTTGATATAATGTTATAGTTGTGAGTAATATTTATAAATTTTGCAAAGTATGCAAGTTGTTATATAATATTCGATTGGTGGGGAATATTCATTTTAACAGGGAATATTCGTATAATGACAGACAATCATTGGTGGACCCTCAATCGGAATTATTGTTTCGGTTTGAGAAAAACGACAAAAATACTTTATGAAAATAACTACGGAAGTTTTACCGTTAATCGTTGAAATACCCGGTGTTAAAGTAAAAGATGTCTGGCGTGGTTGCATAGTAGCACACGGTATTGATTATTGATGCTTACGTGAGAAGTCACTCAGTTATACTCAATTATTGCTACAGTAATTGCTGCATCATATCTATCATATTATTGATTCAATTATTGTCACAGTATCATCTGCATAAAATATTTTTTATTAAATCAATACTTGAGACGACAAAGTTATTCATATTATAAATTACAATATTTACAATGTCTAGAAGTTCTGTCAAGGAGAGGTTTGGTCACCTAATTGCGCGCCAATAGGGAGAAATCCTTATTGGAAAGCCCCCTCTTTCCTGAGAACGACATGGTTGATAAATATTGTGAGTTATAATATTAATGATGAATGTTGTTTGGAGTTGAATATGGAGACGCGGACGTGATATTTGAGTCCAAAACGACAAAATTAGTAAAAATAGTCTATAAACAAAAAAATTTCCGGGATTCACTATTTGGTCAAAAAGTCAACAGTTGACTTTTTCGGAAAAAGTCAAACTTCAAAATTTCAAAATTTATATTTTTGATAAAAATAGTTTCATTATGTTGGAATTGTTTGTGTTAGTGAAAATCGACATTTATTCCGATGATAATTGATGTCTAGGGGTTATATTGATAAATCGGGTAATTTATTGGATAAATAAGCAATTAATTGCTACTAATTCACATGCTTATATAACTATTTGTTCACATATGTGTACTATTGAATTACATTATTTACTATTAGGGGAGTTGGTGCAAGATTGATAATACTTGCATGACTAAGTTAAAAATAGAGGTATAGATGGAGGTACTATACTGAAATTCGTATTTTTCACATGATTATACTATTGATTCACATGATTGAACTATTTATTCACATTATTTACTATTAGGGGAGTTGGTGCAAGATTGATAATACTTGCAGGACTAAATTAAAAATGAAAGAAAAGTTGGAGGTATTGTCTTCAGTAATTTTTCGAGCCCCAAAACGTGCAATTATCGAAACTATATTTTCCTATAAATAGAAGCTCATTCTTCCTTCATTTCTCACCAATTCACAAAAGCTTTAGAGCGATTATTATAGAGAGAAATTATAGAGCGAAAGAAGAAGAGAAATCTGCTACCTCACTATTCCAGTATCCAGTTTTTTCCAAGGTATGGAGTATTATTTCTTTCTTTGGTCTTCATGAAGAGAACTTCTGCTATTCCATTCTTTATTATTCTTCCATTATTTATCATTCTGTTGGAACATCCTCGTCATTTACATTTTACGGACTGGTTCCATTATTTATCATTCTGTTGGAACATCCATGCATGCGTTCTCTGTACCGAATCTGGTTCCGCTCTTTATTCATTGGAATATCCTCGTCTCATGCGCTTTTTTCGCCGACCGATTCCGTTATTTATTATTCTGTTGGAATAACTTGCCTGTGCGGTCTATCGCATGCATGGTGATTTCTTTTGTTATTCCATTCCTTGTTATACTTAGTTGGTTAAAGTTTTGACTTCTATACTCCATGAAATTAATGGAATATCCTTGATATTTGCGCTTCATCCAGTATCTTTTCATGGAAATATTCTTCTGAGCATTCTTGAATTTTACTCTACAAAACAGTATCATATTGACAATTTGGACATTATTAGTTCCTGGATAAATTAATTCTTGAAATTGTTTTATTGAATTCTTATATCATTGTCATCATCCTCATGTTTATATTTTGTTGAAAGTCATATGTGGCCTATAGTGCATAGATGGACTTGGTATGATTATGACCAGGGATTATTCGATGTAATCATGACCGTAATGTTACAAATGATGTGGAAAAAGTCCTCATTGGCCCGTAGAGCATTGATGGACAGTTGTTGGCATGATCATGACCATTATTGAATACACAAATATTCTTGGCACGTAGTGCATGGATAATTGTGGTCGTGACACTAAAGAATATCCTTGGCCGTAGTGCGGGGTGATTCGATGATGTGGATTATTTATTAAGCTTAGTCCCAGCGATAAAAGTGATAAAAAACCTTCTAAATCATAAAAGATAGTAGATTTTATTCTCTACTTGACTCTTTTAATGGAATGCTTGTTCCGCTACAGTTAAACTTGATGGTTGTTATATTGCATCAGTTTAACACTGTTGAAGGCTAACGATAATATATTCTGCATTATCGTAGTCATAATATTTCCTACTGGGCTAGTTGGGCTCACCCTTTTACTTTTATTGTTCTCTTCAGGAAATGAGAACGTAGTAGGGACTAGTCGGGAAACGGAGTGACGGACCAGATGATAGCATTAGTAGTCCTCATTATTCTGTGAAATAGTGTAATAATAATTGTAATAAGGACTCCTTTTGAGTTTGTATAATCTCTAGTAGACAATATTTGTATTCAAACTCACGATTTATGTTTTGTCGTATTGTACCGCCGCATTGTATTATTATTAAGTTGTATTTGAATTTATGTACCATGTAAGTGGCGACCCAAGATGGGTGACGTATACCTAATTTTGGGGCCGTCACAGTTGGTATCAAAGCTTAGGGATATGATCCCTGGCTAAGATATGAGACTAGAACTAGGAGGGGAGAGACGGAAAATTCCTTCGCTAGTATGACCTACCTAAGTTTATTTGGTATTTGATTGGGCGGTCAGAGTATAGTGATAATATGTTGCATGTCAATTAACCCTTGTTTTGTGGCAGTGTTTAAAAATGGCATCCGAGAATGTTGAGAACATCAATGGAGCACAGGAGACCGTTGAGTCTCCACAGATCAATAACCAGGACAACGTGCATCAGGAAGGAGACAATCCTCATGCAAACAACAACACTAACCAAATGATGAACGATGGAATGTTCCGAGGCTTCATGCAATTCATGCAACATCAGGCGAGAGCGGCTCCTGTTCAAAATGCAGGTATAAACACAGGAAACTCTCGGACGATCACCGCTAAACAGTTCAAGGAGCTGGGACCACCAGAGTTTATTGGAGAGCCAAAACCATTTAAGGCGGAAGCATGGATAAAGCAAATCACCACGATATTTGATGTCTTGGGATGCTTCGCCACCTTTATGTTGCGTAAAGAAGCAGATTACTGGTGGGAATCTGTAAAACATACCCAGCCTGACGCACTCAAGATGTCTTGGGAGAAGTTCCAAGAGCTGTTCAACGACAAGTACTTTCCCGAAAGTATTCGTCACATGAAGGAGGTGGAGTTTATCAAGTTGGAACAAAATAATAAGACCGTGTCGCAATACGAGGCTAAATTTACGGAGTTATCCCGGTTTGCATACCATTTGGTCGATAATGAGGAGCAAATGACACGAATGTTTTTAAGAGGTTTGAAACCGGAGATACGTCAATATCTTATTTCTCATGCTGTGTTTGTACTCAGATGTTGTAAATAGGGCTCGATTATTGGAAGCCATAACGAAGTCAACGCAACCAAGAGAAAGCGATCGGCGAAAGATGAAAATACCAAAGGGTATCGATCATCGAAACGGTGACAACAAACGTGGAAGGAATCAACATGCCAGAAATGGTAACCACTTCGGTGATAATCATGGCCAAGAAAGTAAAAATGGACATTTCAAGAAAAGGAGATTCAACAATGATGGAAAGACGCGTCAACACCAAAGAACCGTGGTTAAGGAAGGAGAACGACCACCTATCATATGCTTCAAATGTGGAGGGGAGGGACATATCAGTCCAAACTGCGCGATGCCATCCAAAGCGTGTTATAATTGTGGAAGAGAAGGTCACCTAGCCCAATTTTGTCGTTCACTGAAGACAAGTTCAGCTAGGATGGAGGCACCAAAGGCCGTCCCAGAAAAGTCAAAGCCGGTGGTGCAAGGGAGAGCATTTGTTGTGACCTCCCAGAAAGCAAGGAACCCGAACGAGGTCATCACGGGTAAGCTTATCATAAACTCTAGTGAAGTCTATACCTTATTTGATACCGGTTCTACCCAGTCTTTTATTTCTCCTACTTATGCTCAACGTTTAAATTTGACTCCGGAGAAATTAGACTTTGACTTATTTGTTGAAACTCCATTAGGAGAAACCTTCATTACATCCACTGTTTATAAGTCTTGTTTGATTCAAATCGGTAACCATGACGTTACCTCGTCGATCTTATCTCCTTAAAATACTTGCATTTGACGTGATTCTAGGGGATTGGTTGGTTAACTACTCATCATGCTAAAATTGATTGTTTTCGTAAGGTTGTTAGCTTTCATATTCCTAATAAACCTATTATCACGAATTCAAGCGACCAAACCATTAAAATCAATCCCCGGTCATCTCAAGCCACAAAGCTATTCGTTTATTGAAAAATGGATGTCAAGCTTTCTTAGCTCATGTCACGCATTTAAACAAAAATACGCCGATTTGAAGGATATTTCTATTGTTAATAAATTTCCTGACGTATTCCCTGAAGAACTTTCTGCCTACCCCGGGCGTAAATTTGAATTTTGTATCGACCTTGAACCCGGACAAAACCCATTTCCAAAGCCCCATATCGAATGGCTCCTATTGAACTTCGTGGAGTTAAAGACCCAATTGCGAGGATTTGTTAGACATTGGTTTCATTAGTCTGGTCGTCTCCTTGGGGTGTCCTCTGTTCTATTCTTGAAGAAGAAATATGGGAGTATCGCGACTTTGTATTGACTATCGGGAGTTGAATCATGTCACCATCAAAAATAGGTACCCATTGCCACGTATTGATGATTTGTTTGATAAGTTACAAGGAGCATAATTTTTTTCAAAGATCGATCTTCATTCTGGATATCATCAGCTGAAGGTTAAAACTGAGGATATTCCAAAGACTGCCTTCAGAACTCGGTACGAGCATTATGAATTCTTAGTCATGTCTTTTGGATTAACTAATGCTCCTGCTGCCTTCATGGATATGATGAACCGAGTATTCAAGGAATATTTGAATCACTTTGTGGTCATCTTTATTGATGACATCCTTATTTATTCCAAAAGCCATGAAGATCATGAGCAACACTTGAGGCTGATACTCCAAAAGCTTCGTGAATATAAGCTTTATGCCAAGTTAAAGAAATGCGAGTTCTGGCTTGAGTAAGTAGCATTCCTTGGGCACGTAGTAGCTTTCTCGGTTTAGCTGGTTATTATCAGAGATTCGTGGAAGGATTTTCTCGAATCGCTACTCCATTAACTCAAATGACTCGTAAAAGATACAAAAGTTCGATTGGAGCGAGGAATGTGAGAAGAGTTTTCAAGAACTCAAAAGGAGACTCATTTCAAGACTGTTACGACAATACCATCTGTTCGGAGGATTTGTCATCTCTGATGATGCTTGAGCAAAGGGTTGGGATGTGTTCTCATGCAACATGGGAAAGTCATAGCCTATGCCTCAAGACAACTCAAAGAATATAAGAGGAATTATCCTACTCATGATCTAGAGTTAGCAGCTGTTGTCTTCGCACTTAAAATTTGGAGGCATTACTTGTATGGAGAGAAAGTGGAGATCTTTACAGATCATAAAAGCCTCAAATATTTCTTCACTCAAAAGGAACTCAACATGCGACAACGACGTTGGCTTGAACTGTTGAAAGATTATGATCATACCATCGAATACCATCCTGGAAAAGCGAACGTGGTAGCTGACGCACTGAGTAGAAGATCATATGCGGGTACGAGTGCAATATTGTCAACACAAAGGCCCATTTTGTATAACTTGCAAATGATGGAGTTAGAGATAAAGACTCCAGGGACCCACATGATGATGGCAAACATACGAGTAGAACCAACTTTAATCGATAAAGTTAAAGCTGCTCAAGCTACAGACCTGGAGCTAATGCGTATGAAGAAGAAAGTGCAAGAAGGTGCTATCACGGGAAGCAAGAATCGATGAGGAAGGAATACTTGAGTCAACTCCGGACTTTGTGTTCCTAACAACCACGATTTAAAGTATAAAATCATGATGGAGGCGCACAACACTCGCGCTTGCAATCCATCTGGGGAGTACCAAAATGTATCGTGATCTTGACATACATTTTGGTGGAGCAATAATATGAAGAGAGAGAGATAGCGAGTTTATCTCAAGGTGTTTAACTTGTCAACGAGTCAAGGCGAGACATCAAGTACCAAAAGGTCCATTGCAACCACTTGAAATTCCAAAATAGAAGTGGGAACACATTACTATGGATTTCAAGTATCGGTCTTCCCAAGGTTTCTCAAGGTATAGATGCAATTTGGGTCATTGTTTATAGATTAACCAAGTCTGCGCTCATTTCTTACCTATACGAGAAACTTATACACTTGAACGTCTTGCTCAGTGTACATAAACGAGATTGTAAGATCGCATGGTATGCCAAGATCCATAGTTTACGATCGAGACCCAAGATTCACTTCAAGATTTTGGGTTAGTTTGCAAAAAGCTATGGGCACGGATTTACGATTTAGCTCGGCATATCATCCTCAGACGGACGGGCAGTCGAAGAGGACCATTCAAACTCTTGAAGATCTATTAAGACTCTATGTCCTTGACTTCAAGGGAAGTTGGGATAAGTTCCTACCATTGGTGTAGTTTTCCTACAACAACAGTTATCAAGAAAGTATTGGCATAGCTCCATTTGAGGTGTTGTATGGAAGAAAGTGTCGTTCTCCAGTATGCTGGGATGAGGTGGGTGAAGCAACATTGTTGGGACCGGAGTTGGTACGTATGACTACGGAAAAGATTCAAACGATCCGCCAACGTATAAAAACCTCACAAGATCGACAAAAGAGTTATGCTGATCTTCATCGAAAGGATGTGGAATTCGATATTGGAGATCATGTGTTATTACGTGTTGCTCCATGGAAGGGAGTTACGAGATTTGGAAAGAGAGGAAAGCTCAACCCTCGATTCATTGGCCCATTTTTAATCCTCGATCGAGTAGGAACTGTGGCGTATAGACTCGCATTACCGCCATGTATGTCTCGTGTTCATAACGTTTTTCACATATCTATGTGAAAAATCTTGGATAAAAAGGATCATATTCTACGCTCCAAGGTTATACCTCAAGTCAAAGTTTTGTGGAGAAACCACGATGTGGAAGAAATGACCCAGGAGTTAGAATCTGAGATGAAATCAAGATATCCTTACCTCTTCGATATACCAGGTACGCACCCTAATTTTGAGGACGAAATTTCATAAGAAGGGGAGGTTGTAAGACCCCAACTTTTTGAATAAAGATTAAATTTTCTCGAAATATATTTTTGAATATTATGGTGTGGATTTGTTATAATGTTATAGTTGTGGGTAATATTTACAAATTTTGCAAAGTACGCAAGTTGTTATATAATATTCGATTGGTGGGGAATATTCATTTTAACGGGGAATATTCGCATAACTGCAATGACAATCATTGGTGGACCTCACAACGGAATTATTGTTTGATTGAGAAAACGACAAAAAACTTTTTATGAAAATAATAATGGCGAAAGTTTTACTGGTTAACTGTTGAACTACCCAAGAGTAAAAAAACAAATGTCTGGCGTGGTTGCATAGTAGCACCGCGGTATTGATTATTGATGCTTACGTGAGAAGTCACTCGATTTATACTTAATTATTACTACACGATAATTCTTTGCATCATATCTATCATATTATTGATTCAATTATTGTCACAATTATCATCTGCATAAAATGTTTTTTATTAAATCAATACTTGAGATGACAAAGTTATTCATATTATAAATTGCAATATTTACAATGTCTAGAAGTTCTGTCAAGGAGAGGTTTGGTCACCTAATTGAGCGCCAATAGGAAGAAATCCTTATTGGAAAGCCCCCTCTTTCTTGGGAACGACTTGGTTGATAAATATTGTGAGTTATAATATTAATGATGAATGTTGTTCGGAGTTGAATTTGGAGACGTGGACGTGATATTTGAGTCCGGAATGACGAAATTAGTAAAAATAGTCTATAAACACAAAAATTTCCGAGATTCACTATTTGGTCAAAAAGTCAACAGTTGACTTTTTCGGGAAAAGTAAACTTCAAAATTTCAAAATTTATATTTTTAATAAAAATAGTTCATTATGTTGGAATTGTTTGTTTTAGTGAAAATCGATATTTATTCCGATGGTAATTGATGTCTAGGGGTTATATTGATAAATCGGGTAATTTATCGAATAAATAAGCAATTAATTGCTACTAATTCATATGCTTATATAACTATTTGTTCACATATGTGTACTATTGAATCACATTATTTACTATTAGGGGAGTTGGTGCAAGATTGATAATACTTGCATGACTAAGTTAAAAATGGAGGTATAGATGGAGGTACTATCTTTGAAATTACGTATTTTCACATGATTATACTATTGATTCACATGATTGAACTATTGATTCACATTATTTACTATTAGGGGAGTTGGTGGAAGATTGATAATACTTGCAAGACTAAATTAAAAATGAAAGAAAAGTTGGAGGTATTGTACTGTAATTTTTTGAGCCCCAAAACGTGCAATTATCGAAACTATATTTTCCTATAAATAGAAGCTCATTCTTCCTTCATTTCTCACCAATTTACAAAAGCTTTAGAGCGATTATTATAGAGAGAAATTATAGAGCGAAAGAAGAAGAGAAATCTGCTACCTCACTATTCCAGTATCCAGTTTTTTCCAAGGTAGGGAGTATTATTTCTTTCTTTCGTCTTCATGAAGAGAACTTCTGCTATTCCATTCTTTATTATTCTATTGGAATAACCTGTATACGCGGGCTACCCTATACGTGGTGAAATTCTTCTGTTATTCCATTATTTATCATTTTGTTGGAACATTCCGTCTGTGCGTTTACGCCGGACCTGGTTCCATTATTTATCATTCTGTTGGAACATCCTGTCTGTACGTTCTACGCCGAACCTGGTTCCGTCTTTATTATTCTATTGGAATATCCTGTCTGTACGTTTTACGCCGGACCTGATTCTGTTATTTATTATTCTGTTGGAATAACCTGCATGTGCGGTCTATCGAAAGCATGGTGATTTCTTTTGTTATTCCATTCCTTGTTATACTTAGTTGGCTAAAGTTTTGACTTCTATACTCCATGAAATTAGTGGAATATCCTTGATATTTGCGCTTCATCCAGTATCTTTTCATGGAAATATTCTTCTGAGCATTCTTGAATTTTACTCTACAAAACAGTATCATGTTGACAATTTGGACGTTATTAGTTCCTGGATAAATTAATTCTTGAACTTGTTTTATTGAATTCTTATATCATTGTCATCATCCTCATGCTTATATTTTGTTGAAAGTCATCTGTGGCCTATAGTGCATAGATGAACTTGGTATGATTATGACCAGGGATTATTCAGTGTAATCATGACCGTAATGTTACAAATGATGTGAAAAAAGTCCACATTGGCCCGTAGAGCATTGATGGACAGTTGTTGGCATGATCATGACCATTATTGAATACACAAATATTCTTGGCCCGTAGTGCATGGATAATTGTGGTCGTGATACTAAAGAATATCATTGACCGTAGTGAAGGGGTGATTCGATGATGTGGATTATTTATTAAGCTGAGTCCCAACGATAAAAGTGATGAAAAACCTTCTAAATCATAAAATATAGTAGATTTTATTCTCTACTTGACTCTTTTAATGGATTGCTTGTTCCGCTGCAGTTAAACTTGATGGTTGTTATATTGTATCAGTTTAACACTGTTGAAGGCTAACGATAATATATTATGCATTATCTTAGTCATAATATTTCCTACTGGGCTAGTTGAGCTCACCCTTTTACTTTTATTGTTCTCTTCAGGAAATGAGAACGTAGCAGGGACTAGTCGGGGAACGGAGTGACGGACCAGATGATAGCATTAGTAGTCCTCACTATTCTGTGAAATAGTGTAATAATAATTGTAATAAGGATTCCTTTTGAGTTTGTATAATCTCTAGTAGACAATATTTGTATTCAAACTCACGATTTATGTTTTTTTAAATCTGTATACCACGCATATTGTATTTGAATTTATGTACCATGTAAGTGGCGACCCAAGATGGGTGGTGACGTATACCTAATTTTGGGGGCGTCACAGCGCAGCTGCGCTGCACCCTAGTATAAACAGGGCGCAGCTGTGCCATGCCAGGACCAAAAGCAGTAATAGACTCTGTTTGCAGAGTATCAACCAACCTTCATTTCTCTTGATTCAAACATGTTCAATTCATCATTAAAGGTTTCATACATGTAAGCATACTTCCTAAACACATTATAGCATGTTAATTCATCTTGATTGACATAGAAATTCAAGTAATTTCAAGAACTAAACAAGACCCAATTCAAGAACACAAATAGAGTTTATACCTCCTTAAGCTTGAATTGGACTCCTCACACATTGAATATGCTTCTACACTTGCTCAGCAAATTAGAACTCTCAAACTCAAACAATTACAAGCAACAAAAACTGAAATTGGAGCTTCTATTTATGAAGGAAACTTGGACTGGACATTTGTATTACACTAGGGTTGGAGTTCATGGTGTAATGGAAGAAAACATTGGTTAATTGAGAGTGGTTTAACAACCCACCACCAGGCAATCATCACCTATGCTTAGCCACGTGGAAGTTACGTAAATTAGCCTTAGGTCACTGTTCATGTACTTTTGTGTCACTCAATTTGGGACAAGAGCAAAATCTCAGCAATAAGTTATCTAAGGCTTGGTTTGGTTTCTTTAATTCCCATAATGTAATCTTAATGTACAATTGTTACCATATTAGGAAATTAGGGATTAATTATATACTCACATCATATAATTCATGTACATTAAATACACGCAATAAAATAACGCAGTTAGGTATTATTGTCCGAGTATCCCCCATAATTATTTTTACTACCCTCATAACCACATAATAACATTATTTAATATTAATGTTTATTTAAACATTTAATTTCTTTCCTAGTTTCTAGAATACACACCTATTTTCATTATTTCTGTATTATAATTACATGGGATTTCATTGTACTACTTGATACCTCATGTCATGAAAATATACTCATATCATATGATTTTATTAATGTCACATATATAACAAAAGTGTTCCATTTCATTTCTATAGTAGAAAACTAATTATCTCAAATGACCACGATTAAGCGCGATTCTTGATTTATCTTGTTGGGAGGCAGCAATTGCATGATTGCACTACTGATGCAAAGGTGGTTTAGCTTCAAGCCAGTTTCAACTTCTATCGCCACACTAGTTTTACACGACATGAATTAACGTCCACATGAGTGATATTACTAATCTAAGAGTGTATTCAGTCCTTATATGGAATCACATAATCATACACAATTAATCTTTCTAGTTCTCTTTTAACTCACTTAGTGAATTTCCTCATTTCACATTATGCCACACAAGACACTTCACCAATGCTCATCATATTTCCACATTTCTTAATTCGTATTAATCCAACGCGAATTAGTTTAATTACTCATCTTGCAAAACATTATATTCAAATAAATATCCGTTCTCTTATATTAAAATAATTATTAAATCATGAATTTCTCGGTTCTTACAGTTAACAAGAATAACACCCATTAATAGGGATAAAGTTAGGAATAAAATGAATTATTTTTATGAAATGAAAAAAATTGTGTTGGATTGTTCATTGAATTGGAATGAACTATTCCTATTCCTTCCAAAATTAAATTTTATTATTGGAATGGAATCAATCATTCCACTTTTCGTTCTCATTAACGCTTGAGTTTCGTAGCACGGCGTCCAATCACCAAATCCACGCTATTTGAATCACCGCAAGAATAACAGATCACACATGAAGCTTGACGGCTTGTGCCGCCGGGTGATAGCTACGGTGTGAGAATGATTACATGTCGTTACAAGGTTTAACAATGGAGGATTTAGTGTTTAGTGCTCAAAATGGTAATACCTGTTAATTGTAGTCTAGCCTTGTATTTATAGCCATTCTCGTTACCTTAGAGTCCACTTCCGAGTCGGATTAGGAGTCCTAAATATGACAATTACCATTACTTGGGTCCAACACAATCTCCTTAAAAGGTAAAAGTTGGATACAATACAATCATTACATTTGGAGTTATCTTACTCAAATATGGTTAGGATTAGGATCTTTACCATTTAGAGCCCTTATCACTTCGGGCTCCATACAAGGGCTAAACCGCTATATAGGCCCAATTCAACCAAACCACGTAAACTGGTCTGGGCTCCATCACAATGGACTCGGATGCCCGACCCCAATCATCATCGATTTAAACAAGACTCCGGCCCAGAGAACTCGGATGTCCGAACCCGAATATCTTCAATATCCTTAATGGCTTCGGCCCAATGGGCTTAATCTTCTCGACCGCAACCCAGGCCTTCAGCCCATATGAGGGTCGCTAAAATGCTCCCGAACATTGTCCCCAGTCTCTTGTTATAATATATTTATAATTAGAGACTTTGAAGAGTCACGACAGGAAATGAAGAGTTGTCTGGGGAGCCCAAATAATTTTTCCTCGTTCTTTGAAACACTACACGTCTTCACAGGACCGGACCCCACCTGCCATAAATAACCGCCCTTGGAATTCGTGCAGTCTCACTATAAAAACCCCTATTCGTCCGTCGTTGTCACCTATTCCAGTCTTCCTTCATTACAAGTCTTTCTCTCGAATTTTCCGGCGAGGGCGATTTCCGGTAAGCAACCCTTCTATCAAGTTTTCTCTGATTTAAGCTCCTCTTTGTCTGTTTTTGCTTCTAAAACTTCACAATCATACCTCATTCATCTCAAATGGCATATTCCAACATTCCTCGCAACACTGAGCAAGTTCCACCAACTGTCATAACCACTACCATTGCCGCACGGGGATGTGATTCCGATCAATTTACCAGCAGCCCCTACTGATACCACTACAGAAAGTGTCGAATCCAAAATTCGAAGCGTTTATGCTTCTGAATCCGATTTCTCCCATGTCAACACCAAATCTACCATCACCTCATCCCAACTTTTGGATATCTAAACCTTGTTCAGTATTCCCAAAGAGTACAAACTTCGGGTACTGGAGCCGAACGAAAGGATGTTCTGGTGTCCCGAAGGCGATTGGGTTGTCATCCCTCTCTACGCCTTGAGGTATGGGGTTCGGTTTCCCCTTCATGAGTTAATCTCATCTTTTCTCTATTTTATGGGGATCGGATTTGCCAAGCTGGTGCCAAACTCATACATCCACCTCATCAGTTTCATCGCCCTGTGCCAGGAGGCTGGCATCACTCCCGGACTTGATTTCTATTTTGTTCTGTTCTCCGTTCGCCGATCAAAGGAATCTGGCCTTCGACAACTAAACCGTATCTCCGGCTGAGCCACCTTTATGAAGACCCCTTCTAGCAATAAGGGATGACATCCACAGTGGTTCTTCATGAGGGGGACCGACCTCAAACTCCTACCGAATTGGGCCAGCCCCGAAGACCCATTGCAAAGGTGTCCAAATTCCCAAAGGATCGGGTCGACGCCTTCAAGAAGTTTTATAAGAAACTGCAGAAGACTTACTGGGGTCTGGAGGTCGTATCCAAAAAGGCCTAGCTCTACAAACATGGTTGTAAGTTATAACCCCCGAACCTTTTCATGCCTTGACTTTATCTTCTATCGTTCTTTATTGATTGTCTTATCTGTCTTGCAATAACTATTTTCAAGCCCGAGGGGGCTGATGCATCCTTGATGCCTCTTCCCGTCATGACCGAGCTCATTTGCCCCCCGACCGCAAACGATTCCCCTAACAAAGAGACTATCACGATTGCAGAGCTCTCAACTGGTTCTACATCGGGTCCAGCCCCTCCGAACACCTCCACTGCCGCACCCGCCAATAAAAATGTGATGAAGATGAACCGGGCTGAGAAGATGGCCTTGTTGAAGAAAAATAAGAAGCCTTCCTCCAAAGTCCCCCCCCCCCCAAGGCATCTTCTGTAGCCCTTTCGAAGTTGACTCCTGCACCGCCGCTGTCGTCGAGGATTCGGAGGAAATCAAAGAGGTTCCTCTCTAACCTCGACCTAAGAGGCCTCGTCTGGAAGAGGATTCGGATCTGCAGATCATGGAGGTAAACCCTCTTCCAACCTCGACACTAACTTCCAAACCAACCACTGAGTCGAGCTCTTCACAAGGGACACCGAAGACCTTTTGGCCGAGGAGTCCTTCAGATGTTTTCTCCTTTACCCAGCTCTAACACTTCAAACTACCCGAGGATGACGAACGATTTAGGGGATATTCGTTCGAAGAATATCTAGTAGCCTACATCAAGGCCCAGTGTCAGGTAAGCCCGATAAACTGAAATATGTCCTTTATTGATCCTTTGTTCTTCAAAAATGATGTATTCCTTCATCGTATTGCCGGCCAACGCTATCCTCGCCCGAGCTATTCCGCCTCTGGCCCATGCCATTAAGAAGGAGGCTCAAATGAAAATCGATGTGGAATTGCTCGGTGCTGAGGTTTAGGTCTGAATTCTCTTCTTTATTCAATTCTTTCACCAAATTCATTTCTTCAATCTAAACACAACATTAACATAAACATATTTATAGCATAGAATACAAACAAATGTATTTATACTTGCGTGGGAGAAAGAATAATCACTATATATATATATATATATATATATATATATATATATATATGGGCAATGATCTATAGCATATATTTGCTATGAATCAAAAATGGGCAAATACCATCTCTACCTTCCATAACAACTATCAATGGCCTGGATTAAAAAAATGCATCTTTTTGTTCGCTAGAATTACTAGCGGATGGAATTAAAATTTTCTATGGACAATTATGCCCCCCTCGCATCAACGAGTCATAGCAGCAAAAAAAAATTTGTTTGTCCGCTAGAAATTCTAGCGGATGTATGACAATCCCTTTTTCCAAATCAACACTTTCCAAATCACACAAGGAATGAATGAGTTTATTTCCCTTTTGGACATGTCCTCTGTCTCAATACTAAAAGAACTCTAAATCATAACTAAATTATTATATTTGGGTTTCAAAGGTAGCACTCACACAACATTTTGCTAACTAAACTAACAGCCTGATCGATTACCAATAATTTTTCCCCAATTCCTTTTCACAACAAATTGTCGATCCCAATTCGAACTAGTTTCCAATTCCAATTCCAATTCCAATTCGCAGACATTGCAGTAATCGCAACAACTAATCCCAGAAATTGGGTAAATCATTGAGAGAATAGAAATTGTTGAGAGGAAATTGCAGAAATCGTTGAGAGGAAATTACAGATGGATCCGCTAGAAAGTCGTCCGCTAGTCTTTCAAGCGGACTAATGATTTTTTAGAATACTTGGCCTAATTAGGGGCATAATTGTCCAAATAATTTGTTAATCCCATCCGCTAATTCTAGAGAATGACGAAGACTGATTTTTAATCCACATCGTTCATTATTATAATAGAAGGTAGAGATGGTATTTGCTCATTATTAATCCATAGCAACACACACACACACACACAAAAACACACACACACACACACACACACACACACACATATATATATATATATATATATATATATATATATATATATATATACGACCGATCTATTGACAACATTGTTAATTTAACATTATCTTTACAACAGATCGTGAGCGTCCTTCCTAAGATCGAACGGTTTAATAGAGCTCACATCCGTAGTTTAATAATGCGAACGAGACATATGTCCAAAATACCCCTCCTTATAAAAGTTTCTGTCCACATTATTAAACTGCGGACACTAGGTATGACCAAATGACTAACTGGGAAACGACACCGTTTGTAAATAAGTCTTATCTGTAGTATTAAACTGCGTATGTCAAATTCAACATTTTTTAGTTTTCAAGGTTTGATCAATTCCCAAGATTGCAGTCATTGGTGTTTATTTGGTATATCGGATACTTGAAATTTATTGTTATATGTTTCTCTCTTGAAGATTGGAAAAGGATCCTGGAAGACCTGAATTTTTTTTCCCAGAGATTGCATATTTGTATTCAACATGTTGACACAGTTTTTCACAAAGGGAGAGGGTTTAAAAGTTGACCCAGATGACAAATATATAATTGGGATGAGATTGTAAATTTCCAAAACGTATATCATTGGCATTCAACATGATCGAAGCCTTGAAAACTAAAAGAATTTGGCATCCACAATTTAATACTGCGGACGAGACTTATTAGTTGGCCATTTGGCCATACCTAGCGTTCACAGTATTAAACTGCGGACGAGAACTTTCAAAGGAATGACATTTTGATCTTCTGTCATGTCCGCATTATTAAACTGCAGAATACTGAAAACTAAACTGCGGACGTACCCATTATTAAATCGTTCGATCTTCGGATGGAAGGTCATGATTTGTTATAAGGATAATCTTAAGTATAATTCTCTGGAAAATGTTTCACTTTTCCGAGAAGACATTTACTTTGTCATGTTCGTATTTAATTGCAAGTTGCAACCCATTTCAAATAATTGAGATATATATAAGAAAATGCATGTCAATTTCAGATATATTTCCTTCCTCTCAAATTATAAAATTATTATTTACTTTTAAAATTAAAATTCAAATTAATACATTTTAAACTCAAAATTAAGATGGTTTATTAAAAAAAATAGACTAAATTTTATTTTGAGATAGTTTAAGAATTCTAATTAAAGAAATCTATGTCAATTTTGAATCTAAATGTCTTTAGTTAACTTTAAAAAATCAATAATAATCTTATATTTTAAAACGGAAGAAGTATAAATTATCAAATAAATAAATATACTTGTATTTGTCATACTACATTGTTTTTCTTTTTAATCATTTGAGACTTTTCCACAGGAAATCAGAAGACTTTTCCACAAGCTTGTGGAGTAACTAGTGCAAAAGAAGATCAGGCAAGGTTCATTTGCCCATTATTTAATTTATCCCACTCTACCAATAAATTATTAAAGCTGACTTTTGCAAAAATTAAACAAAAACACGTCTCTGAAAAAAAGATAAACAATCACATTTGAGCAGGAGATGATCAACAATCTTGAACCCCAAACTTTGCAGAGGTTGGATCTCAAGAGCAATGGTTGTGATTTACAGAGCTCTCAATTGCAGAGGAGGGCAGAGCCCGAGGTTAATTGCAGAGACAAAACGACGTTGTTGGTGAAAGGTATAACGGAGAGAATTACAGGCGAAGAGGTAATTAATATACTAGAAAATAAAACTTCCAACATTTCTTTAATTGGAGAACTATTCAACAATACCAACCACCCAGTTTATTATGCATCCAACAATTTGATACTCCATTTAATAAACCTGCACTTAAAATTAAATTATAGCAAATTGATCAACATGATCGTGACTTTTAATTTGTGTTTTTTCTCTTAAAAGTCTTTGATCCAATCCTATCCCTCTACCACTAACAAACCACCCAAATATTCATATCAATTTTGCTTAGTTTTCTCTCCTATCTATCCATTCATGGCTTTTAGAATTAACCAAACAAACTCTCCTTCATTTCCATCTTCATCTTCCACTCCTCATTGGAACCACCATGTCTTCTTGAGTTTCAGAGGTACAGATACACGCAAAAATTTTACAAGTCATCTGTACACGGCTTTAAAGCAAGCTGGAATCAAAACCTTCATAGATGATGAAGAACTACCAACGGGAAAAGAAATTAAGCCGGAATTGCGAAAAGCTATCCGAGAATCAAGGATGTCTATTATAGTTTTCTCCAAAAACTATGCTTCTTCCAGATGGTGCCTTGACGAGCTTATGGAGATAATTGAATGCAAGAGAACAATGGGACAATTGGTTCTTCCTTTATTTTACGATGTTAAACCATCTGATGTAGGTCATCAAACTGGGAGCTATGGAGAAGCTTTTCAGCACTTTGATGACGAGTCGGATAAACCGAAGGTGAAGAATTGGCGAGTTGCATTAAAAGAAGCTGCAGATCTCTCGGGACGTGTTCTTGCAGATGAAGAAAATGGGTAACTAAACCTTAACCTCTCATCTTCTTAGTTTAGTTATTTGATTATTAGTAAAAAGTAGAAACAGTTACCAACTCTAATCTAATTTACTTGGTAAAATACTCACTATGTTCCTAAAAGATTGTCGTTTAAGGTTTTGGCACATGGATTAAGAAAGTATCATTTACCAAGTAAAATTTGTTTGAAATTCCATCACTACCCCTTTATGGGAAGTTAAAAACTATTAATAAGAATTTTTTGGGACAATGAGAGAAGGTATGGGTAATATAGGAAAATAAATAATTTATTATCCTCGAAAGTTGTAAACGACAAACTTTTTAAAACAAATTTTTTCTTTTAAAACGACGATCTTTTAGGAACGGAGGGAGTACTTTCTACGCGTAATCAGCATAGCAAACATTCTTTTTCATGTTGCAATAATAAGGGTTCAAACTTTCACTAGTGATGTTTAAACTCTCTTCTTCTTAATTATGTCGTGTGTTAAGTTCTATATATGTTCACGTGTGCACAAAATTGTTGGCAATTTCACTAGTACTTCCTCCGTTTCTTAATATAAGTCGTTTTAGATATGTGCACAAGAATTAAGGAAATGATTAAAAAACATTAACTATATTATCAATTGTCTATAATACCCTTCACCTCATTTATCTCATAAATATGGATCAAAAAATTAGGTGGAGTAATAAGGGGCATTTTGAAAAAAATAGTAATCAATTCTCCTAGATAACTACAAATGACAAATAATTATGAATAAAAAAAGAGTCTAAAACGACATATATATAGGAATGGAGGGAGTACAAGTTCTCTAATTAAGTAGACGATGTTATATACTCCCTCCGTCCCATAGTTATAGGCTGATTTTTTTTGGCACATAGTTTAAGAAAATTAGTTAAGTGGCAATTTTTAACATAAATTTTCCATATATACCCCTTAATATGGAATTAATAAATAAGTTAATTACTCCTAACTTATCACACTGGAACTCTCAACTTCATTGATTGACGTGTACTGACCATTAAAATCTATAACCATAGAACTTTAACCAAAGAGAATACAACAACATTAACTGTGGTGATAAAAATAATGACATTGAATGTTGTTTCTTCAAAAAAAGAGTAATGGTTGAATATTTATTATAAGAATGAACCAACTAAATGTTATAAATAGTAAGTAGCCTATATATTTGGACATCTCAAAATAGAAAATCAGCCTATAACTATGGGACGGAGGGAGTAAATTACTAAGGGAGTAGCACCGCACTAGAAGGACATTGATGAAAGCGTTCAGCTGTCACATAAATTCTCTAATTAACTAAAAGCTGCAAATTTCTAACTTCTGTACGTTCACTTAGATTCAGTCATCAATTTAATTTAGTGTTTTTTAGGAAACAATTTGTCAGATTAGATGACAAATTACTTGCCACATATATTAGAAAGCAAGACATGTATATTCTACTTATATACTATTTGCAGTACAGTGATGATGAAAGAAAAAGTGAATAAACTATATCTTAGGAGTTCTCTACTCCTCTTTTTTTAGCATCAAATTGGGCAGTTTTATAGTGTTTCAATTCTCATTAATGCACAAGCTTTTGAAAAACACAATTATAGTTTCCAAATCGTGAATCGTATCGTGTATCAAAAATTTTCATATCGTATTTCATGTGTTGTATCGTGAATCGTATAATGAAATGAAAAATATGATATATATTTAAACATATAAAACACACAACTTATTAGACAATCAAACATATTAGTTTGACTATATATGTTATACTAGTCAAGTAAATATTATTATAGACTAAAAAAATAAAGTTAAATAGTAGCTAAAAGCCTAAAATGCTCTAAATTGATTTATTATATGTTATTTTAGTCATCTTTATAGAGTAACAAGCTAGAGAAAACGAAAAATTCAGATTAATTCACCATTAAATTATAAAACAAAAGAGCATAATTCAAATTAAGAAGTGGAGATTTATGTAGTGATGGCTATGATATGAACCCTTGTTGGATTTGGATTTGGATTTAGCTATCACCTAGAATCTGTTTTGGTTTAGGAAAAATAATTTTTCTAGTTATACTCAATTTAGTATTTCTTATCCTATTTGGTTATGAAATTTTCCTATGACCTATAAATATAGGTGCTAGGTTTTGGAGAAGAGACATTTAGAAGTATTCTAATAATTCTCATAATTCTCTCTTTATCTTGTATTTTTCATATTTTATTTAGCGGATTTCTTCTTCCTCTCTCCATGGTTTTTTCCCGATTTGGGTTTCCACGCAAATCCTTGTGTTATTTTCTTTATCTTTTTGCGTTGATTTATTTTGTTTGCCATAGTTTATCATAACGAACTGGTATTAAGAGCATGATTATTATCTATCCATACTATGGCGTTGAGTTCGACTTCATCAACGAAATTTGATATTGATAAATTCGATGAGAATATTAGTTTCAGTCTTTGGCAGGTTGTGATGAAGGTTGTTTTTACTCAGCAAGGCTTGAAGAAAGCCATTGTAGTGAAGCCTGTAGATATGTCTGATACGAATTGGGAGATGAAGAATGCTAACGAGACATTTGAGTCAAAATGAGAAACTATGGATGATAAAACACTTTCGGCAATTCAGTTGTGCCTTTCGAATGATATGTTGCAGGAAGTGTTAACGAAAACTACAACTGCTGATTTGTGGAAGAAATTAGAGTCTCTCTATTTGACGAAAACCCTCACCAATAAATTGAGACTTAAACAACGTCTTTACAAATTGCATATGTCAGAAGAAACTCAAATCAAATCTCATATCACTAAGTTTAATTCAATTGTAATTGAATTGTAAAATATTGATGTTAAGATTGATGATGAAGATAAAACCCTATTGTTGTTAGTCTCATTACTTTGGAGACACTATGATCTATGTTAGAGACATTATCTCAATTGAGGATGTTAAGACGAATCTTATGAGTAAACAAAAATTAGATTATGAGATGACTTTTGGAAAAAGTGATGATCAAGGTGTTGGATTATTTGCCAGAGGGAGGTCATTTGAGAGAAGTTCAAAAAGTGGCAGTACACATAGATCGAAATCTTAGAATAAGAATTTCATTTGTAACTACTGTCATGCAAAGCGGTATATAAAGCATACTTTTCCGAAGTTAAAAAATAAAGAACAAAGAGGAGACAATCATGGTCAAATTAATAGTGGATAAAATGTGCAAAACCAACCGAATTAGGGGGAAAAAGTCTGCTCAGGCTAGTGTTGCTCAGGATAATGATGATCTTCTGTTAGTAGCCGATGATAGAGAAAGACTTAGTAGTGACTGTATTTTGAATTTTGGGTGTTCTTATCATATGTGTCCTACTCGTGATTGATTCTCCACATATGAACTACGTTTGATGGTGGAACTGTTTTGATGAGAAATAATTCTAAATGTAAATCAATTGACATTGTGACAATTAAAATTAAAATGTATGATGATATAATAAGGACATTGTCAGATGTTACACTTGTTCCAGGTTTGACGAAGAATCTCATATCTTTGGGTACACTTGATGAAAGCTGGTGCAAGTACACAACTGAGGTGGAGTTATGAAGATTAACAAAGGCTCTCTTGTGTTGATGAAAGGAATCAATGTCGACACTTTATATAAGTTGAAGGGTTCTATAACTATAGATTCAGATGCAATTTGTTCTTTAGTTACTGCATATGACACCAGGTTGTGGCATATGAGGTTAGGCCATATATATGAAAAGGAATGGATGTTTTAAGTAAAAAAGGTCTTTTGTCTAGAAAGAAAATAGGAAATTAAGCTAGACTTCTGTGAGCATTGTGTCTTGGGGAAGTAAAAACGAGTTAGTTTCAGGACTTTGGACTATATTCATTCAAACCTTTGGGGCCCTTCACGGGTTCCTTCCAAAGGTAACAGTGCACATTATCTGCTAACCTTCATTGATGATTATTCCAGAAAAGTTTGGGTCTACTTCTTAAAAAATAAGAATGATGTTTTTGTGACTTTCAAGTAGTGGAAGACTTTGGTTGCAAGAGAAACAGACATGAAAGAAAATTAAGAGGTTTAGATCATATAATGGCCTTGATTTTGTGAGAGTGAGTTCAATGAGTTCTGCAAGAATGAAGTATTTGTTAGGCATCGTACAATTTGGAAGACATCACAACAGAATGGAGTTACATAAAAAATGAACATAACCTTGATAGAGAAGGGTGCATATTGTTAAATGCAAGTTTAGGCAAAGAATTTTGGGTAGAAGCAATGAACACAACTACTTTCTTGGTGAATCGTTCTCCTCACACAACTATAGAATGTAAGACCCCTGAAGAGGTTTGGTCAGGTAATCCTACATATTATTTATTTCTTAAGGATTTTGTTTGTCCTACATATGCACATATGAATAAGGAAAAACTCGAACCTAGAGCCAATAAATGCATCTTTCTTGGTTATGGTTATGGTGTGAAGGGTTATAGACTTTGGTGTGCTGATCAGAAGTTAGCAAAGGTCATCATTAACAGAATGTTACTTTTGATGAGTCTGATATGCTTCTTAAGAACAAAGAATCCTCTATTCCTTGTATTGATAGTTTTGATAATGTTGGTCAGAAGGTGGAGCTTGAAGTAACTTCTCCTCATGTTCAAAAATCATAGCAGAGTTCAGATCATGTGTCTACTACTATTACTGTTATAGATGGGAATATAGTTCTAGAGGAGGAACATGTGGACAATCAGTATAGTCTCACTAGAGACAAGGCAAAGAGTACAGTGTGACCACACAGAGATATGTGTATTCAGATTATATTTCTTATGCCTTGTCAGTTGCCAATGCAGTTGAGTATAGTGACCCTGTGACTTATAAAGATGATGTTTCCTCGAATGATTAGAGAAGTGGTTGTTTGCTATGAATGAGGTGATGTAATCTCTTCAGAGAAATTAGACTTGGGAGCTTGTGAAACCACCTAAATGAGAGATCAACATGGATCACAGAGTTACTGTTGTCCGTTGTGATCATTAGAGTGCTATACACTTGACTAAGGATAAGATGTATTGTGAGATGAAGAAGCATATTGATATCAGGTATCATTTTGTTTGAGACATAGTTGAAGATGGTGACATTAAGATCTTGAAGATTGGTACTACAAACAATGCAGCTGACATGTTAATGAAGTCGTTACCACGTACCAAGTTCGAACATTGCTTGGTTCTAGTTAGTGTTCGATGTAATTAAGTTGTGCATTTGAGAAAAGAAGAAAGTTCACTGTTGGTGCTATATTTGGAGGATTCAAGTCAATGTGGAGATTTGTTAGGTATGACATGAATCCTTATTGGATTTGGATTTAGGTATTACTGTTTGCCTAAAACACTACTAGCAGTTACACGCAAGTATACGTGATAACTTATGCAATATAGTGGTAAATAGAGTATCGTTCCCACGAAGAGCAATGCGTAACTTAACTACTAATTACTAACCATGCACCAATTTAATTCTATTTTGACAAATGAAATGAATAATTAAGCTAAGTAATAAATTATTAATTCTATTACTAAAAACATTAAGGAATCAATTTCCCCCGATGAACCAATAAAGTAATATTATTCTTATTTCATTGAATTGATTATCAAGAATTGCCAACGAAACATCTCTAATAGTTAATATAATTATTTTCCAAATAACTATATCGCATACCTATTATTATTAAATTACCTATATTCCTATGAGAAAGAATAATAATAAATTCATTAAGATTCATTTTCCATTAGTTGCTCGCTTTATTCAGGTATATTTCTATCTTGTCCACAAATTAATATTCACTCCGAGGAAGAATTACTAATCACAAGTTACTATATTCAGATCTTAATTTAAAATTCGTTGTCAAATTTCATCTAAATTCATCTAATAATTGTTGATCAGACAATTATAACAACAAAAACAAGACATAATAAACAATCCCATTCCATAATTAATTCAATAGTAAATAAAAATAAACAATTAAATGAAATCATCATCGGGTTCCATTGAATCCTTAATTAATAAATTAATTCATAATAAAAGGTAAAAACATAAATGATTTATCAAGAGTCATTCTAAATACAAGATATAAGAGTAAAAGAAGAGAATAAAACTCAAGTGAATTTTGCCTCCTTTTTCAACTCCCACTTTCATCTCAAATTGAACTCTCAAAACCCTTATTTTCTCTACGTAGTATTCTACCTCAACCAACTGATGATAATGAAAATGATCATCATTCTATTAGTCTCCTACTAATATCTATTAACAAAAGTATCCAACCCATAAAAAATCAGTGTAAACCAATTCGATGCCAACCTTTAGGAGTTTGAAACCCTCCGAAATTGAATAATCAAGCATAAGCTATAAATAGGAATCAAAATAATCATTTAAACTTCAAATTCTCCTAGGAACGTGGAGCACACGCGCCTACTAAACAAGTTAAGCGCCACGGCTCTAAGTGATGAGCGTCACGGCTCCTCTCCTGCATAGCCAAGCGTCGCGGCTCTCTAGCTTATGGCACCGCAACTCCAACTTCCCTGTCTGTTTCCTCTTGATTCCTTGCTTGTTTTTGCCCATATGCTTCACCTGAAGTCCATCTACTTAATTTTCCTTTCGCCTAGCTTTTGCCAAACAATCTTCTTTCACTTGTAGCTTATATTAAAGCTTAACTTACAATATTTTGCATCATTTACACTAGCACATGCTGGAATCCATTATCAACATAAAATTATTAAAATGCAATAAAATAATACTAAAATACTTGAGAATAAGCAAAATAATTAAGTCAAGACTACCAAATTGATAGATATAAAATCTACTCATCAAATACCCTCAAACTTAAATCTTTGTTTGCCCTCAAGAAAAATCAAAATAAATGCACATCTAAACATACCTAAGAGTGCAACCTACTCACTGAAATAAGAATGAATCTATTTATAGCCTCCAAGATCTTACACAAACAACATTTAGCAACCATTAAACCATGCAAAAGCTCATCAATCTACACAAATTATGATTCCATAGTGTGTGCGTGCAACCTCCACTTTAATTAAGCATAAATTTAGGCACGATTATACAATGAACACTTTGTACCTCAGAATTATCATCCCCTAAGAACATATTACAGTAATAATCTCAATCATGGTAGACATCATTCATGTAAAAAGTAAACACATTTTTATCTTACTCTTGGCTATTCTTCCTAGCTATATTACTCTTGACTTGTGCAAAGCCTAATTTCGTTAGGCTTTTTAGAGTTACCCACGTATCAAGCGTTCAATCAATAACTCCCAAACCAGTTGGTTTTAGGTCATTAGGTATAAAGACACCCATAAGGATCTATCAACTCGAGTAACAAAGGCCACAAAACTAGACTTAGTCAAAATAATATTTTTGAATACAGTAATCACAATATAACTCATGTTTTATGTAAATGGGAGAGTGCGTTTTATGCTCCATCTCGCCCTTATTTTCTTTTCTTTTGAACGAGTTTTCTTTAATCTCAATTCACTCACCATATACTATAATTCTAGGAATAATAATAATTTCTTTTTTACTTCTTAAAACCGTAACTCCCCCAAACTTGAACGAATAACTACCCCTACTTTAGTTAGGACTGAAATATAATCCTACAGTTTTGATATCCTCTAATAATAAAGTTTCAATGTATAGTCTCCTAAAATACAATTACTCAAAGTGGGGTATAAATGCTCTTAATTAATAGGAAAAATAAATGCGCAAAATCGACTTCTAATTCAATATCAAAACCACACATAATCAAAAAGTTTGCTAATTCCTAACCAACTATAATCATTTCTTATCATCGGTTATTCTAAAATTCACTACTTACTTACTTTATTATTATTTTTTTAGCATGCAAAATCAATTAAAAACCTACCTAATCATGCAAATACTAATAATACTCCTAACTATAATACAAAATACAAATATGCACTGAATATTACTAACTAACATATTAACAATTCTATTTAACCATGCATTTAAAAACTAATTAAATCATCATGCAAATAAAAAAAAATTCAAACCATATATGCAGCAGACAAATAAAAATAAGTCTTAAACCAAACCATGAAAATAAGTCTTAAAAACCAACAGTCTTCATCAGTGCCCCCAAACTTAAATATTACATTGTCCTCAATATAAAACTTATATACTTCCCAGGAAAAATTCAGTCATCCTCATCCGTGAGGTCGTCGATATGTGTCTCCTCCTCCTCCGTCTCGAAAGCCATGTCTGGGAACACCAGTGGTGGCGGGAAATGAATAAGTTCTGAATCGGTCATGTTGAAGTGATTGGCAAATTTAGTGATGACCTCGTTCGTATAATCCACAAATGTTTCCACTCGACCCACTATCTGGTCCACTCGGCGTGTTTGCTAGCGAGAAAACCTCAATCACTGCTCCTGACCTCGTCCCAGGTTGTCTGTAGCACCATGTAAAGCCCTAAACTCTGTAAGTAAAAGATCCAATGTAACACCAGCCGGAGAAGATGAACCCGATCCTTGGCCTTCCCATCTAGCTAATTGAGATGGTCTCGCACCTCCAGTAGGTCATATAGCAATAGCTAACTCAGCCTCGACAGCAACAACATCTTCCTCTGTCCTATAGCCATCACTTCTCATGTCAGGGAAGCTTCTAGTCCATTCCTTAAATCGGTCGATGGTGTTGCTGTCTAAAACTGACTTTGGCTGCTCAAAAATCTCATATGGGCCCAATATGACTCCAGCGTTATTACACAACCCACAAATGAGGGATGGGCTAGGAAGTCTATCGATGGAACCGCCTCTCAATGCTGTGAGGATTGACCTATAGATGACTCTTCCCACGTCTATGCTCTTTCCCGTAACAATAGCAAATAACAGAACTGCCCTGGACTTGATAATCTCTGAAACATGCGAAGAAGACATCAAATTTTCACATAAAAAATAAAACCAAGCCTTACGTACCATATTTACTTTATTCTCCTCGAGGAAAAGAAACTGCTTCGTTGCTTCTTGTGGTCCATCGTGCTCCAGGCTTGCATAGACGTTGGATATCCTCATTCCAATTCAGTTTTTTCCTGTGTGTAGCAACTCTTAATGATGAATTATAAGGCTGTATGTTAGGATTACCTCGTTGATATGAAGAAGTTCAAAATTTGTAATCTTTGAATTCAATCTCTTCTCCAATTATATAGACTTGATTTTCCCTTGCAATCCACCATTGTGTTGTTGTATAGGTGTATAATGCTGAGATTGAGAGCAATTGGGAGTAATGGTAGTTGTTATTGGAAATGGTTATGTAACACCCCTTTTCCGAAAAGGAAAAGGAGGTCACGTGCAAAGCACAACAAACCTCAAAACTAAGAAAACAGAGCACTAATAATATCAAAATATTAATAGTGGTGATCCATTAATAGCGTACTAAATACAATTCTCCAAATAGAGTCAAAATAATCAAAACTTAAAATTCAAAACAACCTAGATGGTCAAAGGCAACACTCTCATCAAACAACCTAAATTGTCAAAGACAACACTCTCATCACACTAGCCATGAATCACCCCTGCAAACCTGCCGGAAGAAAAACACAGCATGTGCCAATTGCCCAGTACGGATATAGATACACAAAAGATATACAACTGATATACGAAAACAACTAAGACAAAATACTGAACAAAGTCTCAAGTGTAAATACTAACGAAAATATAATCTCCAAAGATCTGAATGAAATATATCTGAATCAACAGAATTGATGAAACCAATAGACGAATAAAGAAATAACGAACTGAAGTAACTAACTCAATGAATTGAATTGAACAAAAACAAACAAAACTAATACAATAAAATAATAGAAAAAAAAAAAATGGTCAAGTTATTTCATACCGAGTGAGCTCAAAAATATATCTTGCCACACAAGCAAGTCAAACTAATGTCACACAGGCAAGTCAAAATAATGCCACACAGGCAAGTCAAATGATGCGACATAGGCAAGTCAAAATAATGCCACACAGGCAAGTCAAATGATGTCACACAGACAAATCACACATTGGACAGCGAATCCAAATGTATGCAAATCGGATAGGTGTGTTTGGCACAACATCACCAATCCGCAGAACAGAAAACTAGGGTTAACCCATACGCCTCCCACAACAAAACACCAAATGACCCACTTCCTCCGGAGCCCAAAACGGAGACGCCGTGGACTAATCACAGTGCCACGGAAAGTGTCATGTCTCTCGTGCCAAGACGACATGCCTGTGGTACCCCCACAGGTGGTTATAGCTCAGGTATACCCTACGGTCTATTCTAACAAAAATATCATGTCACAACACATGCGACATAATAGCAACAAAAGGGTTCTATATGTACATGTTGAACCGAATCAAATAATAGTCACAAGGTCTCAAAAAGAAGGTAGCAACATGTACCGCTCTACAATTATCAAAAATAAATAGTACTAAACATGATAACCTAATTCAAAGAGTACAAATACGAGTCATATGTATCAACTCCAAAATGAAACTAATATATTTATTTCACAGGAAATAATTATGTGAAATCATAACAGAATTCAAAATAAGGGACAAAACGAACAAATAAAATTTAACAAGAATGTCGCTGAAAAAGTACGGAATCTGTACCTGATACTTCCAAACCATTTATAGCACACTCCATAAAATTTTATCCTCAAATGCCAATGATATCAAATACGAAACGTTATTCGCAACCTAAACATATTCACCTCAAATTAAAAACAATCCAAACTAATAATTCCAAAATAATTCATAATCTATTTAATATGCCTTTAATCATCACCTTTTATCAATTACTAATACTCCAAAACTTATATTCCAAAAATAACTTTTTAAATTCCTTCTGTCCGGGCAGATTTCATGATTAAAAAGAATGAACCAGTAGATGTCTAGCAAAATTGCACAAAAGAGAAGAAAGGCATAAGTTTTGGCGAGACTCTGACTGCTACTTTCAATTGCCACGAGCGCAAATGTGACGCCCCCAAAATAGGTCCAATCCACCCAACCTATTCTGAGTCGCCAAATATATGGTATAGAAACAACTACAACTTCATTAATACAATTGTCGTGCAAAACACGATAACACATAAACTCTGGGTTTAAATACAAATATTGTCTTCTAGAAAATATCCACATTCAAATAAGTCCTCATTACAATTATTGATACACTATTTTACAAAATAGTGAGGACTACTAAACAACTGTCTTGAACCATCACTCCATACCCCGACTAGTTCCCGCTATATTCTCATCTCCTGAGAAGAAAAATGGAACAAAAAGGAAAAGGGTGAGCTCAACTAGCCCAGTAAAGAATATTATGATTAAGATAATATACAACAAATTATCCTTAGTCTTCAACAGGGAAAAATCTAATAGAATACAATAGACAACAAGTTTTAGATCAACAACTGCAGCGGAAACAACAATTCATTAGAAGAGTTAAGTAGAGAATGAAATCTACTATCATCTATGAATTTAAAAGTCCATCATCGATATTTTATCCTTGTAACATCAATCAATATACATCATAAATCAAATAGTCATCTTTGCACTACAGGCCAAAGATATTCATCAGTTGGTCATGTTCATCTCAACACCGCTCATCTTTGCACTACGCGCCAAAGATATTCATCATTAGTCATGTTCATCTAAACACTGCTTATCTTTTACTACGGCCAAAGATATTCATCGAAAAAATCATTCATCTTTTGCACTACAGCCAAAGATATTCGCTTATATCATCATTTAGGATCGAGGATGATGAAAATATTTTAAAGAAAACGAATCCAAGTGAAACAAAAGAACAAATATTAAGGATTCGTACTTTTACACAATCCAAGTTCAAAATACTTCATAAATAATCGAGTGGAGTAAAATTCAAGAATGATCAAAACATAGATCCAATCAAAGATAGGAATCATAATGCATTTATCTTGGACATAGAAAAGAAAATTTAATTTTTCTGTGAATAGTGCCGTATACGTGAATAGTGCCATATACGTGAATAGTAACTCCGACACCAAAAGATAGAAATTTCACAAAATACATCATCATACTTCGTGAATAGTACTCGTGTATAGTAACTCGTGAATAGTAACTCATGAATAGTAACTCATGAATAGTAACCCGACATGAAAAAGTTCCAAATTTGATAAAAAGTTCCAACCAATATTTTGGCATAATGATATTGAAGAAATAATATCACTTACGAAGAAAATAACATCCCTTACCTCGAAAAAGACAAAGATTTCGATTGAATATCGGATATAGTCTTTGAAAAACTTGCAATCAGTATAACAATACTCAAAGTACTAAAATACTCACAAAAATACGCTCAATATATCGAAAGAGAAAACTTGTTTCTGATATGATTTTCAATTCTAACCTAAGCACCCTATTTATAGGAAATTGCTTAAAACACCAAAGCAGAAAATTTAATATAATAATAATATATATTTACAAATTTCTTACGCCCACTTTTACCAACTGAATTCAGCATTCAACACATTTATATCACATGTGGGTCACTCACGAAAAACGTTTTTCTTAAAACAAATTAATTAAAACTTCAAAAATCAATTATTTCGAAACTTTGGAACTTCAATAATTCATAATAAATAGCCCTTTTATCAGAAAATTCGAATCTCGTGAATTTATATAGGAAATTCAATTCTCTACAACTTTGCAAAAGAAAGTTTTTCCAAATTCCAAACAAAAATTGACCGAAATCCATAAACGGACGATTTTACAAGCTATAATCAAATTTCAGTCGAGAAATGGGGTCCACCGACACACAAAATATGTGTTAATCATTTAATACAACAAAAATACTCTTTCTCTTCATATACTCATATATCCCACATTCATTGTAAAAATATCATCATTATTATATTATAATAATATAATAAAATATTATTTTATCGTAAAAGATAACATATCAATTTTTAACAATTGTCACTTTAAAAATTTCTCCATCTATATCCACATAAAATCAATATTTTCCTCATCATATAAATCAATAATTAATTATTCACAAATAATATTACGTAATCACAAAGATCGACAACCAGTAGCTCCTGTGAAAGAGGGGCTTTCCAATAAGGATCTCTCCTCATCTGGCGCCAAGCAATTAGGTGACCAAACCTCTCCTTGTATGTAACTTTCTAGACATTGCCAATAATGTTATCTAATAATATTATTCAGATAATATGAATTATTGCTTCGATAATGAAAAATAATGTATAGTGACAATTATTGAAACAACAAAGAATATAAAATATCAACGTAGCAATTATTGAATCAATAAAATAAAATATTAAATAATAATTATCAGAACCATTATTGAGTAGTGCATTCTTACATAAGAATCAATAATTGGTGCAATACCTGAGTGTCTAAATGTGCAACAACGCCAGATTATTGTGTTTTAACCATCGGGTATTCCAACAGTATTAACGGTAAAAACTACGCCGTTATTTATAAACAACTTATACTTGTCATTTTCTTCATCCAATCGCTTTTCGTTATGGGGCCCACACAAGGTCATACTACTGTCAGATTTAATATTCCCGACAACGAAAGAATATTCCACGACCAAACGAATATTCTCCGACAACAATGAATATTTTATAACCACTTGCTTATTTAAAATATTTGCGCATTTTATCCATAACTAACCACATTAATCAAATCAACCCCTTACTATTTCAAAATAATAATTAGAGAAATTAAATCTTTATTTATAAAAAGTTGGGGTCTTACAGCAAATAACCCAATCCCCAAATTAATTAACAATACCCCATTGTACAGTGCCCCAAGTGATCCGGTCAATGAGCAACAAATCTATTAGACCAATATAGAAATTGCATTCTAGGAAAATATCAAAAACAAACAATATACAAGGAGTAATTTGAAGAGAAAAATGGGACACGTGGCTAACTTGTAATCAATGACTATAGTATAGGGAAAGAACATCAAAGTTTATACATGCACAAAGAAGTAACAGAATTAATTCAGTAAAATGGAGATGGGGAAAACTAACTTGAATGTAAATGAGAATGACATCAACGGATTGAATCCTGACATAATCACGAAGCCACGATTGTATACCCAAAATTCTCAAATCAGAACAAAGCATCATATACCGGAAAAACTCCGAATCTTATGAATTTCTTTGTAATTCCTTATGCAAAACTCAAAAATTTCATCAGATCTTTCCTTATCTTCTTTGTCTCTCATGCTTCTCTTCTAAATTTTTTTTTTCTCTTTTAGCCACCGCATGTCCACTTCGTTTTCTCAGTTCACATAGAATAGTTAGGTTTTACTTATTTATTTATTAACATATCCTATTAACTCTCCTAATTTTAATAAGATTTATTATTACCCACATTTAATTAAATTAAACCCAATTAATTTTTAAGGCCCAAATTATACTAAATTAATTTACCCATCACTTATTAATATTTATTAGCCCACGCAAATTAAATAACTAGTTTGACCCAAACATAAGAAAAGCCTAATTAAATATGGATTTAAATATTATTTATTTTTATTTTTATTTTTTTTACCGGGTATTACATCACCTACCATTTAAAAAGGATTCCGTCCCCGGAATCAAAAAAATGAACGTACCAAATTATCAAAAGATGTGAATACTCCGCTCGAATAGACTCCTCTATTTCCCAAGTAGCTTCCCGCTCCGAATGATTTTACCACAAGACTTTAACAAAAGAAGTTATCTTCCTCAATTTTAATTTAATCAGTTATTTTATTATCTACTAAAAGAATTTAATTTTCCAAACAAAACAAGGAAGAAAAGAGGGAAACAAAATCATTTACTTTTTCCAACTTAAATACAATCGTATAAGATAAAATTAATTAATATTTAATTATTTAAAAAATGGGTTAGTACATTTTTCACCCCTTAAAAATAATTCAGTCCTCGGAATTCAAATAAGCTACAAAAAAATAAATAAATTTAGTTACGATGTAGCGTCTCCATTGTAACGATCAACGCGTATAAGTCATCGGTCCACATAATTATCAATGTACTAGTAAAAGATTCGTCAGCTACCGTGTCAAGGCTTGGTAAGGTTGTTCGTGTTGCATCAAATTAGATCACATGATCCACCGTTGATGCGGCTGTCGCTAATATCTTTGAGTTTAATTCTTGTAAACGCACTCTTTGGAACATAATTTGAAATCACAAAAATTTCTCTTCATCTAAATACGATTCGAATACCCAAAATATTTAAAATTATTTTTAATTCGTAAAACGTTTATGTTCCACACATGACAAAGATCTAACAAACTATTTTTGTTTAATTTACATAAAATCGATCATACAAAACTCCAAGGATATTGGATAAACCAAACAACTCAACAAATTATATCAACTTTTTCCTAAATCTTCTAGAGCTTCAAAATATTCAAACCTCAATTTGAACTAGCTAGTTCTTAAATATTATTACACCAAAGAATATACTACTAAGATCTCTTTATCGTCATATCAAACTCTAAGTCAAATATTCTACTATCTACATGAGCAAAATATAAATATTCAAGATCTCTCAAAATCAATTGAATTTCATCATACTATCTAATCATATAATAAATCAATCATCCCTTATTGCAAACCTTAATCCAATAAATTTCAATGTCTCCCCATACCATCACAAAGAAAGTCCATAGAACATAACTCCAATATCCTACTAGAAAATAGCCACAAAATTGATCATTAACTCCAAATGATAAATCTAATTACCTCGAATATCAACAACTCAAATTACAAGAACTCCTCTATATTTAATAATTTTCATTTTATCATAGTATGCCATTAATACACAAACCTCAAATTATCCACAAGGTTAACATAAATCAAAACCTAACTCAAATCAAATCCTCAATTCAACGATCATAATAATTGTCACAACAACAAAAAAAAACAACTCTAACAAATAATTTTTCCAAAATCAAATACTCGTCGATTCAAATACTCACATCATAGTCGTGTCTCATATAAGAGCACTTCTTATCTGTACAAAGTATAACTTTATTCACCTCAATGATTAAATCACAATTCTTAACTAATATCATTACTCAATCACCTTAACAAATCATTCCACTTTCCTCAAATCAACTACAAATTGAAAAGAAATAGACAGTTGGTCAACATAGAGACCAACCAAACAAAGGACAAAATCGAATCAAACTCCTACGTCTACCCAATGGTTTATCCATAACTCACAGGTCAAACCTAAATAGGTTTTCTACAAGAAAGAACCTAAGCTCTGATACCATCTCTGTAACACCCCTTTCCCGAAAAGAAAAAGGAGGTCACGTGTAAAGCACAACAAACCTCAAAACTAAGAAAACAGAGCACTAATAACATCAAAATATTAATAGTGGTGATCCATTAATAACGTATTAAATACAATTCTCCAAATAGAGTCAAAATAATCAAAACTTAAAATTCAAAACAACATAGATGGTCAAAGGCAACACTCTCATCAAACAACCTAAATTGTCAAAGACAACACTCTCATCACACTAGCCTTGAATCACCCCTGCAAACCTGCCGGAAGAAAAACACAGCATGAGCCAATTGCCCAGTACGGATATAGATACACAAAAGATATACAACTGATATACGAAAACAACTAAGACAAAATACTGAACAAAGTCTCAAGTGTAAATACTGACGAAAATATAATCTCCAAAGATCTGAATGAAATATATCTGAATCAACAGAATTGATGAAACCAATAAACGAATAAAGAAATAACGAACTGAAGTAACTAACTCAATGAATTGAAATGAACAGAAACAAACAAAACTAATACAATAAAATAATAGGCTGAAACAAATGGCTGGGGTTATTTCATACCAAGTGAGCTCAAAAATATATCTTGCCACACATGCAAGTCAAACTAATGTCACACAGGCAAGTCAAAATAATGCCACACAGGCAAGTCAAATGATGCGACATAGGCAAGTCAAAATAATGCCACACATGCAAGTCAAATGATGCCACACAGGCAAATCACACATTGGGCCGCGAATCCAAATGTATGCAAATTAGATAGGTGTGTTTGGCACAACATCACCAATCCGCAAAACAGAAAACTAAGGTTAACCCATACGCCTCCCACAACAAAACACCAAATGACCCACTTCCTCCGAAGCCCAAAACGGAGACGCCGTGGACTAATCACAGTGCCACGGAAAGTGTCATGTCTCTCGTACCAAGACGACATGCCTGTGGTACCCCCATAGGTGGTTATAGCTCAGGTATACCCTACGGTATATTCTAACAAAAATATCATGTCACAACACATGCGACATAATAACAACAAAAGGGTTCTATATGTACATGTTGAACCGAATCAAATAATAGTCACAAGGTCTCAAAAAGAAGGTAGCAGAATATGCTCTCTACAATTATCAAAAATAAATAGTACTAAACATGATAACCTAATTCAAAGAGTACAAATACGAGTCATATGTATCAACTCCAAAATGAAACTAATATATTTATTTCACAAGAAACAATTATGTGAAATCATAACAGAATTCAAAATAAGGGACAAAACGAACAAATCAAATTTAACAAGAATGTCGCTGAAAGAGTACGGAATCCGTACCTGATACTTCCAAACCATTTATAGCACACTCCACAAAATTTTATCCTTAAATGCCAACGATATTAAATACGAAACGTTATTCGCAACCTAAACATATTCACCTCAAATTAAAAACAATCCAAACTAATAATTCCAAAATAATTCATAATCTATTTAATATGCCTTTAATCATCGCCTTTTATCAATTACTAATACTCCAAAACTTATATTCCAAAAATAACTTTTTAAATTCCTTCTGTCCGGGCAGATTTCATGATTAAAAAGAATGAACCAGTAGATGTCTAGCAAAATTGCACAGAAGAAAAGAAAGGCATAAGTTCTGGCGAGACTCTGACTGCTACTTTCAATTGCCACGAGCGCAAATAACCCAATCCCCAAATTAATTAACAATACCCCATTGTACAGTGCCCCAAGTGATCCGGTCAATGAACAACAAATCTATTAGATCAATATAGAAATTGCATTCCAGGAAAATATCAAAAACAAACAATATAAAAGGAGTAATTTGAAGAGAAAAATGGGACACGTGGCTAACTTGTAATCAATGACTATAGTATAGGGAAAGAACATCAAAGTTTATACATGCACAAAGAAGTAACAGAATTAATTTAGTAAAATGGAGATGGGGGAAAACTAACTTGAATGTAAATGAGAATGACAGCAACGGATCCTGACATAATCACGAAGCCACGATTGTATACCCAAAATGCTCAAATCAGAACAAAGCATCATATACCGGAAAAACTCCGAATCTTATGAATTTCTTTGTAATTCCTTATGCAAAACTCAAAAATTTCATCAGATCTTTACTTATCTTCTTTGTCTCTCATGCTTCTCGCCTAAATTTTTTTTTCTTTTTAGTAACTTGTGTCCACTTCGCTTTCTCGGTTCACATAGAATAGTTAGGTTTTACGTATTTATTTATTAACATATCATATTAACTCTCCTAATTTTAATAAGATTTATTATTACCCACATTTAATTAAATTAAACCCAATTAATTTTTAAGGCCCAAATTATACTAAATTAATTTACCCAACACTTATTAATATTTATTAGCCCACGCAAATTAAATAACTAGTTTGACCCAAACATAAGAAAAGCCCAATTAAATATGGATTTAAATATTATTTATTTTTATTTTTATTTTTTTTACCGGGTATTACAGGTTATGTTTGGAAAGTTTTTGGGAGAGTTATGGAGGAAATGGGATTGTTATGGCCGAGTGATGGAAAAAATGGGGCCATTTAGGCATTTGATTACTGCATTGGGATTGCTAAAATGCGCTAGAGCGCCGCGGCTCTTGCCCTGGAGAGTCGCGGCCTAGGTAGAGCTCCGCGAGGACCGCGACTCTAGCTTGAGTTGTTTGCAGCTCTGATTTCGCGCACCCCCCTTTTTCTTGGCCTCCTTTTCCTCTTTTTCTTCCTTAAATATTTCAATTCACTTGTTTTTCCATACTTAGCCATTTTCATCCCAATTTTTTTTTCATTTTTCATGTGCCTCTCCTCAACCAATTCATGCCTTGAGTTCCATTCTTCTGATTATCCTTGCTAGTTTATGTTATTCTATTGCTTTCAATATGTGTATCACCTGAAATTAACAAATTCTATTAAATTTCAAACATGATGAAATTTAATTAATTGTAACAAATGACATGGTTTAAATTGAATCAACTAAATAAATTCTCATTATAATTGTAAACCAAGCGTTACCTCCCAGTAACACTTGTTTTTAAGTCATCAACCTGACCTTCGTGTTTCATTTAATTGTGATCAGTTGATGGAGTGTCGTCAGTTGCACATCCCCTGTCCTTCCTTGCTTGACCAATTTCTTCCTTAAATCTCGGCCACCTTGTTGTCCTCTTCATCATTTTTTGTACTTTCTTGAGCTAAATAGCATTCCTCTACCTCGTTTGGGAACCTGACAATGACAAACGCGTTGAACTTAATTTCTTGATCATTGAATCTCATGGTGAGCTCCTCGTTTCGAACATCTTTTCGATATCTTTCAGTTTCTATGAAGGGTCATCCCAAAATGAGTGGGATTTCCTGATCCTCTTCACAATCAAGAATAACGAAATCAACTGGGAACACAAACTTATCCACTTTTACCAAAACATCTTCAATAACTCCTCTTGGATATGTTATTGATCGATTTGCAAATTTCAGAGTTATATTTGTTGGTTTAACCCCTTGTAATCCAAGATTCTTGTATATAGATAAAGTCATGAGATTGATGCTTGCGCCAAGATCACATAGAGCTTTCTCGACATACTGTTGCCCAATGGTACATGGTACTGTGAAACTCCCAGGATCTTGTAATTTAGTTGGTAACTTTCTTTGAATAACAGCGCTGCATTCTTTAGTCAATGCCACCATCTCATTCTCACCTATCTTTCTTTTCTTTGACAAAATCTCTTTCATGAATTTCACATAACTCGACATTTGTTCTAGTGCTTCAGCAAAAGATATATTGATCTGTAGCTTTTTGAAAACTTCCAGGAATTTAGAATATTGATGATCTAACTTGTGACTCTTCAACCATTGGGGGTATGACAAGGGAGTTATAATTTCATATTCATTCTCTTCATTTTTTTCAAGTTTGTCTCCTCATGCTCTTTTTCAACATTCTTGATCATGTCTATTATGACCTCTTCTTTCTTAGTGTTCACTTTATCTGCAAGTATGATGTCTTTTCCTTCAAAACTCTTACCACACCTTAACGTAATTACCCTACATTGCTCGTGATTCTCTTTTCTTAGGTTTACATCGGTGTCACTTGGGAGTGTTTCTTGTGGACGGTTATTCATTTCATTTGCCAACTGCCCCATCTAGTTTTCCAAGTTCTGAATTGATCCTTCTAAGCTGTTGATTTTCGTATCATTATGAGTGATGTGCTTAGTTAATATTTCTTCCATACTTGGTTTCCTTTCTTGTTGGTATTGATATTGATTTTAAAAACCAGGTAGCGGGAATTGCCTTGGAGCTGAGTTATGATTCTGATTGTTGCTCCATGAAAAATTTGGATGGTTTCTCCATCCTTGATTATATGTATTAGAATACATATCGTGCTTGTTTCCAACGAAATTTACTGACTCTGTATATTGATTGCATATAAATTTGTTTGGTGATTACCTACACATAACTCACATACTGCAGCTAACTATTGAGTTGGCGTGTTACCCCATGTATCAAATTTCTTTGTTAATGATGGCACTTGAGCATATAATGCAGTTAATGCATGTACTTCCAATTTTCCTCCGGTTTTTGGCGTGTTTCATCCTAGCTGTCGGCCACTAATAATTATTTGCAGCCATAGTTTCTAACAAATCATAAGCTTCATCGACATTTTTCCCCATCAAGGCTCCTCCTACAGCTTCGTTAATACTTGTATGTGTGATGAATAACCCATTATAAAAAGTCTGAACTTGCAGCCATTTAAGAAGTGCGTGATGTGGACATCTCCTTAGCATATCTTTCAACCGTTCTCATGCCTCATACAACGATTCAAAATCTTGCTGATTAAATGATGATATATCATTCCTCATTCCATGTCATGATTGAACCTGTTGGTAACGAATGCAACCAACTCTTCTCCTTGTTACATATCTCCGCAAACTCCATTACACTTAAAAGTATCACATATCTCCAAAAAACTGACAAGGTGGTCATTCGGGTCATCATTCAGTAGCCCTCCAAATTAAATTGAGTTTTGTATCATTTTTATTGTCATTGGCTTGATCTCGAAATTATTTGCATTAATTGTAGGCCTTCAAATGCTTGAATGAATCTCTGTCACGTGTGTCATAACATAATCCTTAAGAGTTTTTTGCGACTCTTTGGTAGCCATTTTCTCTCTACTCTCCTTACAGTATTTCAGCAACCGTTGAAATCGTTTTTCTATATTGTCCTCGTACATTAGCAACTCTGGCTGTTTCGACTGCATTTGCATACGCGGGTCAAAAAAACATGTAACAAGAGACAAAATATGTAAAAGAAAAATAAAGTCTAAATTAAAACTAACTGATGGAAATTAATATTAGAAACTTAAGTTATAAATTGCTTCCCGACAATGGCGCCAAAAACTTGTTTTCCTAAAACACTACTAGCAATTACACACAAGTATACATTATCACGTATGCAATATTGTAGCAAATAGAGTATAGTTCCCACGAAGAGCAATGTGTAAATTAACTATTAAGTACCAACTATGAACCAATTTAATTCTATTTAGACAAATGAAATGAATAATTAAGCTAAGTAATAAATTATTATTTCTATGAATAAAAACAT